>BSBM01000020.1:7580000-8962500 GCA_027924585.1 Larix kaempferi | reverse complement strand
TCTCGCTTCTGTATGTAAATACTATCTAAAAGCCCATTTTTAAGAAGGGAAAGAAATAGGCCTAGGATAGAGATTATATATCCCCTCCCGAGTCCCAGTGCCCTTCATTGTAATTTAAAGAACAATTGTTCATTTCATTGTATAATAAAGATCGAGGCAATATGCCACTAGATGAAGCAATAAAATATGAAGTTTGTTATAATGGTTTCGTTCCAATTGTATGTCTTCCATTTTGTTGAATGAATTAATTAATCGATGTACATCTTTCCCATTTGATTTTGTGTATTCATGAATGTATTTTTAGGAGAATGTATGTATATCTCTCTTCTTCATCATGTATTCATGTTCTTACATTTATCTTCAAGTGATGAAGTTATGATTAAGGTGCCTTTGCAGAATTTATTTTTTATCTAAGAATTAGATGTCCATACTGTGTTCTACCTTTTCACCCCAAAATAATGTTCATAAATCACCACCCAATGGTTGGGGCTAATACAAGCAAACCACAACCCCATCCATAAAACCAGTCAAATCACTAACATAAGATTGATACAGTGAGCCTGGGGTGACAGACCCAGATTTCTACTAAAGGGAAAATGAGGGTTCCCCCTTGGCCCAAGAATTGGCTTGAAGGCCAAAAGTGGCACAGGAGAGTTGCATCCCACATAGTATCCCCTACCCTTTTCCTTCTCCCCATTCTATCCTCCCAAGTTTGATATAAGGTTTTGCGAGTGGTACAACTTGGCCAACAACCCTAAGTAATTGACAAAAGAGAATACGAGCAAAAGATAAAATACTAGAAAGTTTATTCCATATTTTATTGATACAAAAGAAAATATACAAGGAAATGGCATGCATCTAACATCTAGAGCACAAGACAAAGTAAAGAATGAAAATAATTTTGTTGCTAATGGAAACACGACATTTTTTTGTCGATAATAAAGTAGTCCTTATATTATGTATAAACTTTGGAAATTACATAAAAAGGAAGAAAAATATATAGCCTACCTTTGGGAGAGATCAATATGAAGAAGAGGGTCTGAGATATTCTGATATGCGATACATAAATTTTTCTTTCCACTGAATATCATTTAACAAAATACATTCTAGATTGTATGCTTAAAGCCATTTTCCTACTAGATCTATTGTCTTTGGAGTGGACTAAAAATTCGTTTAAAAATATTAAAAAAAACTTGAGATTGTAACCATGCCGAAGACCAGCTACTTGATCAGAGGTTCGTCTTCTTCATTGATAACCAGAGGAGTGTCAGGAGAGTTCCCGGGAAGAGAGGCATTCTTTCGAGCCTTCAATTCCATGCGCTTCACTAGGATATACATTTTACTTGCCATAATTTTGTTGGTGTTCCTTTGGTTGTTAAGAGTGGACAACCTCTACTTCAGATGATCTATATCACCATTTCTATCCATCAAGACCTCTTTCAAGAAATTTTTGGTGACCTAGTGTAGAAAACTCGACCGCTCATACAACATAATCCTCTTTTTTGTATTGTCTGGATTTTGAATCCAGTTTTCCATCACATTGTATGTAGCTCCTGCTTGAAACACTTCACTACCCAACACCTCCTCCTACAAATCCAGGTTCTATTCATCTTCTTCATCTACCTCCTTGCTTGGGGATGTGTGTGGGATAAACTCCACACCTAGTATACGTCCTAAGGAGTTCAAGATGGACTTTAGAATATTAGAGACTACCTTCAATTCTTTGAGAATTCTCAGTTCCCCTTCCGTTCGACCCTTCTCATTGCAGTAGTCCACCAGAACATATCCCAATAGGACTTTCTTCATCTAGAAGCTGACCAAGGAGCGCTCATACCAGTATTATATTTCTTTAGAATCAATTGGGTCCGGATTCCAGTTTGCAAGGGCTTGCATTTCATCTACTTCCTATAGAACTGCAACATCATTCCAAATCTTCTTCTCATTGCATTCAATTTCCAGCTTGCAGACATGGGGGATAGATTCCTTGTAATGAATGGATGTTGCAACAGCCCAAAGCTACTCCTTAGTGCAATTTTGAATCATTGACACCATGATCTGGAGGTAGAGGATGCTTTTGAGGTTCAAAGAATGAAGGCCGAATCCAATCTCTCTGCTTGAATCGAGGAGGTTCAGAATGTTTGCCACCATGAAAATGACCAGCACATTCATAATGGAACGCTTTTCCATGTTTACCACTACTTCCATAATGATCCAATCTCCCCTTACTCATTCATGATCTTCCTCCCTCGTGTTTTCGTATCTGAATGTCCTTCGCACGATGCTTGAGCGAATCTGCGAGTAACTCCCCACCTCATCACTTGCGTCGACCACTTCGGGAATTAATGGATCTGCTAAGGGCCATGTCCTATGCATGGTGATAATTTTCCACTTGTCCATTTCTTGTTGACATGTATCATCTTGATCGTACTTCCTATGCATGTCCTAGGTTCTCCAGGTGGCCCTTGATTGAGTCGTTAGTATGGTTGGATTGCTCATGATTCGAGGGGTTCACTTGGGTTTTGGGGTGGGGTCCTATCTTCTCCCTAGGCAGCCAATGTGAGCATAATGAAAACAAGGAATTACAATAAAACACCTCAACAATGGTTGGAGTAGCAATATGGGATCTAAAGCCACTTTGAGGTAAGGTCCTTTACCTTGTGTGGTCTAATTCCAAGCTTTGATGGTAGAAACAAAATCCTAAATGATATATGTTTGATAAGTAGGGTATACCCACACATGTTGAACACTGTAAGGATACCTCTCACACAAATAGATCAAATATCACTACAATAATGTATTATGTGGTTAAAACCCTAGAAAAGGGAAACAATCAACGAACCCAACCAACATGACCACTTGAGGAAATATATTAATGAGAAAGGAAAATACTCTACATATGAATATCTCACAATTATCCTTTAGTCTATGTCCCATTGTGTTCTTTAAATAGAGATCATGGATCAATTATGTGTTAAGCCATGGATCAATAGTCATTAATATCAAAGGGTAGTTGAATCATCATATCACTTTATACTTAAGGATTTGAGAAGAGTATGTTCAATTGAAGAGAAAAAAAGTAAATTTGACATTTCAACTCATGTCCATGATTCATCTTCAGAGCTTATGGAAATGGAGAAGAATGAAACTACAATAAATATGAAAATGATTAATGGGTCGAGATTGATTTTTAAAGTTAGTTGGGTTAAATAATCACAAATATTAATAAAAATGCTCAAAACCAAAATTAATTAATGAGAGGATCCATTTTTGTCTTGTCAATGATTGACTTCCAGTTGTCATTAAGTATCAAACCATATTCTCTATTCAAATTATAAGGGATTAACTCAATCTTTATGGTTTCACGAACTAATCTCTTAGAGGGGTGGTTGATTTTGGCTAGGAGTTTAGTATCTTCTATGCAAATATGATGTTTAGAATCCACTGAATGTTGAGCTAGAGATTATTTATTAGACCTATTATTAGACTGACCAATTTATCCTATGTAGGAAAACCCACACGAACATAGAATCTCATAGATGCCTTAGTTCTCGAGGGGTCAAAAGGATCCTTGGCGGGATTAAGAACATTACCTACCTTATTAGGAGGGATAAATATTGACTTAGTGTCCTTGTTTTTTAGGATTCTAGTGATCCTATTAGTAGCACCTTTAACTTAATATATATGGACACATGGTTTAAGCTTAGGAAGAGTGTTATCTAAGCGGAAAGGACAAAAGGAGGAGGATTTGTTTTTTGTTGTAGCCATTAATTTTAAAAGTATTGGAAAGGTAGGCCTTTTAATCTTAAGGTAGTTCTTATAAACAATCCTAATGGCTTGCTTAACCAGGGTTTTAAGAACCCCTACTTTTTAGGCAGGGTGGTGATGGGAGTCTACACAGAGGTAGTGATCAATGTGGGTCTTTTTTCTATAGTTTTCATGGGACATTTCATTATTAGGGTTTTTGGTTGCAAGAAAATTGAGAAAGGGAAGGCTATTATTATTCTCCACTTCCATGGTAAGCTTAGTGTTGTTTGACTAGGAGTTAAGATGATCATTGAATTTCCCAAGTTCTTCTTCTCCATGGGGACAATCAACAAAGGCTCTTAGAAAAATATAAAAAAGGAAGAAAACAACAATAACGACATAACACAAGATTTATGTGGAAACCTTGATGTATACAGGTAAAACCGTAGAGCAATAGTAGCTTCAATCTTTTATCATTACTTGGTAAAAAGCTTACAATGATTTCTTCTATCTCTCTTGTATTACAATGTTGGGGGTCACTCCCCTTTTATACAATACATATGAGGACTCCGAAAAGAATTGAAATACACTAGAAGGGTCCACATAATTACCTTGGGGGCTTCACCCCTTTGTTCCCGATGCATATGAGCATGCTATGGGCCTAGTTAATAGGTCTACAAGAAGAATATTCGAGATATGGATATTGGATTCATCTCCTTATATTATTCCATTTGAAGTCAATATATTGGAAGTTCCTTGCCAATGTTTTTCACCCACATGCCATTTCCCAATGCTTCCTTCATCACATTTTCAGCAAGCCCAAAGACGTTTTGCACCATTCAAACTTCTCTATCCTGACTAACTTTGTAAGGATATCTATAGTATTCTCATAAATATCATTTTTTTCAAACAAGATCCTACCTTCTTCCACCACTTTCCTTATGAAATGGTACTTGATGTCGATATGCTTCATGCAATTATGAAATGTTGGATTCTTCACTAAGTGAATAACACTTTGAATATCACAGCGCAATGTGATCTTCCCCTGTATCATCTTGAATCCATCCATTGATTACTCTAGCCATATTTCCTCTTTACTAGCCTAAGTTGTTGTCATATATCCTTCTTTAGTGATTGATAAATCCACCACTCGCTGCAACTTATGTGTTCAAATTACAACTCCACTAGTAAGAGTGAAAGTATATCTTGTAGTAGAATTTTTTCCATCTCTATCTCCACCAAAATTAGAATCTGCAAAACCTTTAATTTGTAAATCTATCAATCTATATAAAATAGTAGTTTCTGAAGTGCCCCTTAAATATCTAAGTATTCACTTCACAACATTGCAATGGTCCTTACCATGATTCACCATGAATTGGATAGCAACTCCCACTACTTGAGAAATATTTGATCTGGTGCTGATCCGCACGCGCCTAGTTGCACGAGGGGGACACAATTTTGATTGAATGAGTCGACTTTGTTATGGCGGAAGCATAAGAAATAGAATAAGCAAAGCAGGAACACACTACGCACATAAACATACATTCATAGACAATATCCAGGAATGCGAACTGATTTCTCTATTACTGGATAAAAGATCATAAAAGCTTATCCGATGTATATTAAAATAGTTTACATGCTTATATAGAATGATGAGACGCTTGGGTTCCTTCCTGTTATGTTCAATTACAAGAGAAGTTAGAACTGTTTTAGAAGTTCAACCGTTACAGTCGTTTGGAAGACAGAGAGACAATCTGTCGAAGTTCGACAGTCGTAAGTCGCAAGTCGATGCTAAATGTTGACGTCGCGAGACTGTGGAGGTCATTGAACTTGTCAAATTTTCTGAGTTTGTCGAAGTCGTGTCGAGTTCATAACTTGTCAAAGTTGTTTCAAAGACGATGACTCATCGTAGTTGATGTTATCATTCGACAACAATGCCAACCGCGGAATAGATCAGACCTCCTTCCTTAAGAAACAATGGTCCCCATTGTTTGCTCAGTCAAGTGAGGAAACTTGTCGGTTAGTTTAGTAATTGAGTACCATTTTCCTTGGGATGGGAGCTGTCCTACTTTGGAAACTTGAAACAAGGGAATTATGTTCGTCCTTGTACGGTGTACTCGTCATCCCACGATGGTGTCGCAAGGAAGAGGCTCCTGAACATCTGGATGGATGTCTTTGGGTTCTGATGTTTGCAAGTTATTCTGTTCCAACAATGGTTCATGGTATGGTTGAAGTATATCCATGTTGAATACTGGATATAGACCCAGGAATGAAGGAATGTCGCACTGGAAAGCATTTTCACTAATCTGCTAAAGAATACTGTATGGACCATATCGCAAAGGTTTCAACTTCTTCTATGGTTTAGTGAAGCGTTCCTTCTTGAGATGTAACTAGACATTATCCCCAATTTGAAATGAATGAGGGATATGATGCTTGTCATGTTGGGCCTTAGCTTTCGCGTTTACTCGTTGCAACATTTCCTGTGCTTGTTGCAGATTTGATCTCGAAACTTCAATGCATTGTCAACTTCCCGCTGGTTGTGGTCAGTGTCGTCCGACTGTGTCAAGGAGCTGATCAATTCAATAGGCCCTAAGGGTTGAAATCCATAATAGATCTCAAATGGACTCTTTCCCGTAGAGCTATGCTGAGCACGATTGTAGCTGTGCTATATGTATGGAAGACTGTCATCCCATGTTCGTCGATGCTTGTGGTTGTACATGCGAAGCAACTGTACTACCAAGTGATTCACAAATTCTGTTTGTCCGTCTGTCGAGGGATGGAAAGCTGTCGATAATGAGAGTCTTATGTCTAGCTGCTACCAAAGAGTCTTCCAAAATATGCCGACGAATATGGCATCTCGGTTGGAAATGATGGTTGTGGGTAAACCATAGTGTTTCCAGACATGTTCGAAGAAGAGATGAACAATTTGCTGCGCTGTTGTAGTCTTCTTGCATGGAATGAGAATGGACATCTTAGAAAATCTGTTGATTACTACTAAGATCACGTCATGCTGATGTTTCATAGTAGGATATCCCGTCAAGTAGTCCATAGAAATAGATTCCCATGGTCGACTAGGAACTGGAAGAGGTGTGTACAATCCCTGTCGTCGATTAGGCGGTTTAGCAATGGCACAAACCACGCATGATCAAATGTACCTGCTGACATTGGTTTTAAGTGAAGGCCAAAATAAATACTTTTGGAGAATAGAAAGGGTCTTTGCTACTCCAAAGTGTCATGCAGTCTTGCTGTAGTGCGCGTCCCAAATGAGCTGCTGTCGATGCTCACCGGTCGGTACACAAAGATGTCTAAGATTGTATAGCAAGGTATCTTTCAGGAAATAGTCGGCAGTCGACGACTTGTCAGTATGAAGTTGGCGGTATATTGGTGAAAATTCAATGTATTCCTGATACAACTGAGGCCAAGTAGTGGTGTCATACCCCTGCATACCCATCACTGTAAAAATGAGAGTAATGGGTGGTTGAATTAGACAATTGGCGGCGGCGTTAGCTTTACCTTTCCGATACTTAATTACCAACTGGAATTGTTGTAAGTAATTAATCCAATTGAGTTGTCGAGTTGTTTGTAACTTCGATTGGGACAGGGTGAACTGTAGAGGCTTATGGTCAGTGAGAATGACCGTTTCATTTCCAAGGATGTAATGCCTCCATTTCTTGAGAGCTTGCACAATGGCGTACAGTTCTTTTTCGTACGTCGAATATCTTCTAACAATGTCGTTAAAATTTTTGGAATGAAAAGCGACTGGGTGACCAGACTGAGTGATCACTGCGCCCAAGGCATAGTCTGATTCTCAATCTCAAAGGGCTGATGCAAATCAGGTAACACAAGTACTGGTGCAGTGTAGAGCTTGTGTTTGAGATGTTTGAAAGCTGCTTGTTGTGTCGGTGTCCATTTGAAGATAGTTTTCCCATTTCCTTTCGTCAACTGATTCAAGGGCCATGATATGTGACTGAAGCCGAGTATGAATCGTCGATAGAAATTTTTCATACCAAGAAAACTTCTTATTTATTGAATGATTTGAAAAATGGGCCAATCTTTGAGAATTTGTACTTTGTCTGGGTTGACGTGAATTCCTGCCGAGTCAATTACAAACCCCAAATATTTGATGTTGTTCATCACAAAGGAACATTTGTCTATGTTCAAGTAGAGTCAATGTTGCTAGAGAGTGTCGAGGACTTGCTGAAGTTGTCTGGCATGTTCTTCCCATGATTGACTGAAAATCAATATGTCATCAAGATAGACAATGACCCATTTTTTGATGAAAGGTCGAAGAATGTTATCCATGTATCGCATGAAGGTCGCAACTGCATTGGTTAAGCCGAAAGGCATGACCAACCATTCAAACAATCCTTCCTTGGTATTCAAAGAATTTTTCCATACATATGAGGGATCGATTGGAATATAATGATATCCCAACTTGAGGTCAAGCTTAGTAAATAATTTATCACCTTTCAGACAGTCGATGAGCTCGTCTATCCATGACAAAGGGTACCGATTCTTCACCGAAAGTTTGTTGAGTGCCCGATAGTCGATGCACATGCGCCAAGTCCCGTCTTTATTTGGAACGAGGATGAATAGACTTTCACAAGGGGAGGAGTTGGGTCAGATATGACCTTTGTCGATAAAATATTGGATTTGTCTACGAATCTCTTTATTTTCGAGAATGAATCTTCTGTAGATAGATGAGTTAGGTAATGAAGAACCAGGAGCAAGTTCAATAAAGTGTTTTACCTGGAAATGTCGAGGTACTCCGTCTGGAACTTGGAATAACTTCTGGTACTCATGAAGAATATTATCGATCTACTGCTTCTGTCGAGAGCTACACTGGTTGGTGACTCGACTGGTTGTTGCAATATTCCTAGAATGTTGCAGCTTATCATAATCAATGCAAACTTTTGAGCATGATTAATGAGATTCTTCATCTGTTTAGTAGATATCATTGCAACCGTTGGTGTAGGTCATCGTTATGGTATGCTGTACCGTTGATTATGAATTCTGACAATCACCTTCTGCGGTCGTGATTGGTAACTTCCATGGTGATCCCATAGGGAAGGCTTCCCAAACAGGGCATCAAATACAGAGAGTGATGCCACGTCGCAAAATACTTCATCTTCGAAAGGCTTTATGAAGTAGGCGAGCTTCCATTGTCGAGTGATCCTTAGCTCTTATCCATCCTTCATCCAACCGATGTTGTAAGGCTGAGGATGCAGAGTGGTAACAAGACCTAGTTTCTTCACAAGTTCTTCTAGCTTTCGTTGTCCACAATCAGATACAATGGATTGTTTTGAACCCATATCTGTGTATGGAACAAATTTTCTTGTTCCTCCTCATCGACGATAGTCGAGGCTACTGGAGTTGTCGATGTCGATGTCAAAAGAGTCGTTGCTTCTGGGTCAGATTCTACCACAGTCTTGTCGAATGCTTCGGATGTCGACACTTTTGCAAAAAAGGTCTTTCGATATTTGCATTCATACGTATCATGCCAAGATGAGTGGTGGTAATCACACCATTTCCCATTAGGGGTTTGTTTACTACATTCCCTTATGTGAAAAGGATTTTTTCCGTGATCTGGATTTGGTGGAGTTTGAGAAAATTTCGACTTGTTGAAGTTGGATGGTGCCTTCTTTTCAGGTGGTCATCCTGATGTCGGTTTAGTCGTGAAGCTTGATTTTCCCTTCTATTTGGTTTCGAGTTTGCTGGCATAGTGGAATGCATCTACAAGCGTATTGACAGTCAGAAAATCCAACTACTGCTGAATGTACTAGGACAATCCACTAATGTACTTCAGAACAAGCAATTTTTCTTCTTCTTGAACGCTAAGTCTAGCCATGAGTTGATAGAACTCATTGGTGTAACTCTGTGCAGACTGGTCTTTCCATTTCCTTAGCTGCTGCCATTTCTTATACTGCTGTTCAAGGTACTTGGGCGGGTAAAAATCCTTTAAAATGTATTCGACAAATTTCTCCCACGTGTCTATGGGGTCTCCTCTTTTCTCCATCTTTGTCGAGAGGTTCTCCCACCAGCAGTGCATAGATGTTGACATCTTTAAGGATGCAATGGTGATCTTGTTTGCTTATGAGAGTTGATTCACAGAGTAATAGGATTCCAATTTTTGTACCTAATTGTTGACGGATTCCGTGTGAATCTTGCCTTCTAGATTCGGTATGTCCAAATTCATTTGCACTTTGAAGGGTGTGATTTTGTCGGAGTTAGTTCTCATCGGAAATCCTCCTGAATTCGAAGCAAATCGCGTGAGAATCTCATTGAACTGGACGAACATCTTAGTTTGTTGTTGAGCCAGTGCTTGCTCTATGAGTTTCCATGTCTCGTCGATTGCATGTTTATTGCCTGTTTCTTCTGCCATCTCTGGAAGTAGTGTCTGCTTGGATTTCTAAGTTTGCGAGCATGTTTGAACCGACATAAGTCAGGTAACTTCGATGGAAGTGTCTATGCAAAAATTAAGCACAAAAAAAGCTGAGAATGATCTAATACCAATGATCCACATGCACCCAGGTGGACGAGGGGGACAACAGTTCGACTGAATGAGTTGGCTTTGTTACGGCGGAAGCATAAGAAATAGAATAAGCAAAGCAGGAACACACTGCGCACATAAACATACATTCACAGACAATATGCAGGAAAGCGAACTGATTTCTCTATTACTGGATAAAAGAACATAAAATCTTATCCAATGTATATTAAAATAGTTTACATGCTTATATAGGATGCCGAGATGCTTGTGTGCCTTTCCGTTACGTTCAGTTATAAGAGAAGTTAGAACGGTTTTAGAAGTTCAACCGTTACAGTCGACTGGAAGACAAAGAGACAATCTGTCGAAGTTCAACAATCGCAAGTCGCAAGTCGATGCTGAATGTCGATGCTGCGAGACTGTGGAGGTCGTTGAACTTGTTGAAGTCGTGTCGAGTTCGGAACTTGTCTAAGTTGTGTCGAAGTCGATGACTCGTCGTAGTTGATGTTAGCATTCAACAACAATGCCAACTGCTGAATGGATCAGGTGATCACCATGGAAAACATGAGGCCCCTAATGTTGATGAATATAGTACACAAGAAATGCTTCTCTTTTCTACTTCTGTACTAGGACACTATTTAGAAGACAACTTGAAGTGTGAAGGAAGTGGGGTGTTAACTAGTTTGGCATTCTACATATTGAAGCGCTGCAAAATCTTTTCTACATATGAATTTTGAATTAACTAGATATTCCTACCTATCATGTCCATGTGTATATTCATCCCTGGAATTTCATTTGCTGCTCCTAATTATTTCATTTTAAATGTCCTATCCAATTGAGCCTTGTGATCAATGATTTTCTTCATGTTGGGGCCTGCAACTAGCATATCATCAACATACAAAAATAAGATAAATAAAACTGCCATCATCAAACCTCTTATAATATCCACAATGGTCAGTTTAGCTTCTACTGAAACCTTGTCTCTTCATGAAGGTGTCAAATTTTATGTACCACATCTTTGGCGCTTGTTTAATTCCATAAAGATATTTCTTAAGTCTACAAACCAAATACTCTTTTCCTCTTTCTTTATAGCGCTTATGATAATCCATATAAATTTCTTCATCATAATCACCATGTAGGAAAACAATTTTTACATCCAGTTGTTCCAACTCTAAATCCTATGTTGCTACAAGTGCAAGTAAAAACCCTTACAATAGTAAGCTTCATAATTGGGGAGAAGATTTCATTAAAATATATACTTGAATTCTGCACATAGAATTTTGATACTAAGCAATATTTGTAACATTCTAACAACCCATCATTATTATTCTCTACTTTATACACCCACTTTCTCCAACAACTTTACTTCCTAGTGGAAGATCCACAAGTTCCCATGTTTGATTCTTTTTTAATGATTTCATTTCTTCATCCATAGTTTTCCTCCATTCATTTGCATTCTCAGATTCTCTAGCTTTCTGAAATGAACTAGATTCACCAATAATAGTTAACAAAGCAAAAGAAGACTGAAAATAAGGAGAATACCTTTCTGGATGTCTCTTGGGATGTGCAGATCTTTTGAGTTGTGGTTGTTGAACCCATTGTTCTTCATTCTAATTAGAATCTTCATTTTCGTCTTCACTCATTTCTACTTCAACTAGTATAATCTTTAATGTCTATTGTACCTTTTTCCTTTGCATGGATTTTTCATTAAAAATAACATATTGACTAACAATTACCTTGTAGTAAGTAGGATTCCACAATTTACACCCCTTTACTATATTATCATAACCGATAAAAACACATTTCCTTAACTTTGGCTTGGACCTCTTTTCTTTAGGCACATGGGAAAATGCATCATGACCAAAAATATGGAACAAAAAAACACTCGAAAACCCACAAATTTTGAAATAACCCACAAATTGATCATTTATAGAAAAATATGATGATTATTACAATAGTTTGGCCACCCTTAAATATGGCTGGGCGATTAATATGAGGAGACACGTCCCCTTGTGAACATATAATTAATGTTTATTAAACATTCTAGATTATTATTATTTATTATTTATTATCTTATTGATTTATTATTTAATATTCGTAGCATTGCCTTCCCTTTAAGGGAAGCTTTGTCCTCAAAGCTGAGGTAATGATGGATATTGCTGGCGAAATTCTTCTGTCTCCCATGATGCATCTTTGTTGGGAATATTTTTCCAGTTAATAAGATATTCTTTGATTATTCGAGAGAGAAGCTTCTTTTCTCTGGTAGCAATGATCACCTTAGGTTCCAAGATGATCATTCCTTGTTCATCTAACATAGGAAGTATTGTTTGTGCCGACTGATGTCGTCCTAACACTTTTTTGAGACATGACACATGGAAAGACATTGTGGATACAAATCTTATCAGGTAATTCTAATTCATATGCGACTTGATTGATCTTATTACTAATCCGGTACGGTCCATAGAATTTTGGGGCCAACTTGTTTTTTCCTCCTTTTTTAAGAGATAATTGTTTATAAGGTTTTGTCTTACAAACACCAAGTCCCCTTCTTCAAATTATATTTCTTTTCTATGCTAATCTTCTTGTTGCCTCATACGGTTTTGTGCCGTGGTTAAATTATCCTTGAGTGTTTCTATCATTTCCTTAGTTCTCTCTAACTTGTTCCTTACTTATGGAACATTAGTGTTATCAAGACCAAAATCCTTCTAGTTGGGAGGTTCATATCCGTATAAGGCTTGGAAATGTTGAATTGTACCACCATTCTACTAGGTGTAACCATTGAGACTAGTGGTTCTGCTTGTCTATTGAAAAACAACGTAGGTATGATTCTAAACATTTATTTATGAGTTCTATCTGGCCATCTGTTTGGGGATGATAAACTAAGCTCATGTTGAGTGATGTGCCCACTTGTTTGAAAAATTCCCTCCAAAATTTATTGTTAAATTTCGCATCTCTGTCACTGACAATGACTTTTGGGAATCCATGAAACTTGTAGATGTTTTTGCAGAATATATCTACAATTTGTTTTGTTGTGTCTATATTTTTTATCGCCATGAAGTGAGAAAACTTAGTTAATCGATCAACTACAAATATTTTGTCCTTTCCTTTTGACAGAGGTAACCCATCGATGAATTCCATTGATATCTCTTCCCATTTCTGGTTTGGAATATGTAGGGGATGAAGTAACCTTGGGGTTAAAACATTTTCTCTCTTGCTTCTCTGGAATTTGTCACATTCTGCCACATATTGTTGGATGTATTTTTGCATCCCTTTCCAAAAAAAATATCTTCTTGCATTATAGTAAGATTTGAAAAATCCCACATGTCCCACTGCTAGTGAATCATGGGACTCATTCATTACCTTGGATTTGAACTTGGACGTTGGGTTTAAATAGATTCTCCCTTTGTACTAGAGAATTCCATTTTTCCATTCAAACTTGGAATTTTGATTGGGATTATTGATTATTACACTTGTCTTTGGATCCTTGGCGTACTCACTTCGTATTTAATCTAGCCATTTTGGAATCACAACTGATACAGAGTAGTCAATCGTCTCTTCATCCTTTATGGAAAGTTCATCTTTTACAACATTATCGTTTCCTTTTTTATGAATTATTTCCACGTCGAAAGCATCAAGTTTTTCTATCCATTTTTGTTGTTCTGTAGATAATGTTTTTGTTGGAGAAGGTATTGCAGACTATTATGGTCTATATGGATCATGAATTTGCTTCTTAAGAGTTATTGTCACCACTTTGCTAATGCATGCATAATAACCAACATTTCTATGTCGTAAGTAGACTTCAATTGTTCTCGCTTATTTAGTTTTCTACTTTCGAAGGCTATTGGATGCCCACCTTGCATTAGTACTGCTCCCAATCCATAATCTAAAGCATCGCATTCTATTATGAATGGTTTGGAGAAGTCCGGTGTTGCCATCACATGTGTAGTAGATATTACTTTTTTCCATGTTTCAAAACACTTTTCTGCTTCTTCACTCCATTGACATGCATTCTTTTTTTAGAAGATTTGATAAAGGAGCAGTTATGTGAGCATAATTTCGAATGAATCTTCACTAATATCCAATTATCCCAAGGAATCCCCTTACGTGAGTCGGTTTGGGACACTATGAAATTGACTTGATTTTATCTGGGTCCACCTTGACTCCTTCCTTGGATATCGCATGACCGAGATAATTCACTTCCTCCTTACCGAATGTGCATTTGGACATCTTTGCATATAATTGATTTTTTTTTGAAATAGATAGTACTTGTTCCAAATGAGTGAGGTGTTCCTTCCATGTCTTACTGTATATGAGGATATCGTCAAAGAAAACTAGCACGAACTTCCTTAAGTATGGATGAAATAAGTTATTCATGGTTGCTTGAAGGGTGGCTGGGGCGTTAGTTAGCCCAAAAGGCATTACCTTAAACACATAATGTACTTCATGGGCCCGGAATGATGTCTTCGCCACATATTCTAACCTTACTTTGATTTGATAATATCTTGACCTTAAGTCTAATTTTGAAAAGTACCTTGTGCCATGAAGTTCGTCCAACATTTCATCGATGAAAGGAATGGGGCCCATGTAATTGATACATAGTTTGAAGGATCTGTCCTTCTTTCGTACCAACACTATTGGTGCGGCATAAGGGCTCCAACTTTCTGTAATCACACCACACTTTAGTAGATCTTTGATTAATCTTTCAATCTTTGTTTTATGATGGTGTGGATACCTGTAGGGCATAACATTAACTGGGGTTGATCCAGGTTTTATTTCAATTACATGATCGATCTTCCTTTTTGGTGGTAAATCCAAGGGGAGGTCTTTAGATACCTTTTTGTATTTTTGGATTAGTTCCTGGATCTCTGGATGACATGGCTTGACAACTTCTGAATTTAATAATTCCATTTATTGACATTGTATGACATATGCTGGTGCTCCTTTTCGAATTAGCTTCTCCATTTTGTGGTATGACACAATTTGTGTGCGAGGGGGATAGAACCCATACAACTTATATTTTTCTCCTTGCCATTTGAACTTAATAAAGTGTTCTTCGTGGTTAGATGAGTAGGTACCTAGTGTTTGCAGCCATTGAATTCCTAATACTGCATCAACTCCTCCTAGGGGTTCTGCATAAAATTCTAACTCAAGGTTATAATTTTATAACTGTATCTTTACCTTATGGCATTTTCCCACTTTTTCAATCTTCTTCCCATCTGTGACCATTACCTTCATGTTAGGCACTGGATATATGAAAAGGTTAAGCCTCTTTGCGATACTTATGTCGATGAAATTGTGAGTACTTCCTATGTTGATTAGGACGACGACATTGCTATTTTTGACATGCCCCTTAAGTTTTAATGTCTGTGGCTGGTGTATCCTTGTTATGGATGTGATCGGTATCCTTGGTGTTTCTTCATATTCTGACTCTGATGGAGGATTTTGGAGGTCACCTATTTCTTCTATGTCAGATTCATCACTGTCTGATTTTCCTTCCTCTTCTACTCCACATTGATATAGGTTCTTGGTGGTCTCCTTTTTCAAACATCTATGTCTTGGGTCCCATTTTTCTCCACAGTACTTACATTTACCTTCTTTCATTCGTTGAGATTCTAAACTAGTTTTGTTGTCACTTCTTAGATGTGGTGGACAGTATTTTGTTTCGGGCTTGGTATTTTGGAGGAACTTCCGATCTTTATCAGGGTTTCTATTCCATGTATTTTTGAACTTTTCTTCAATGATTTTCGCCTTTCGTCTGGCCTTATCCAGGGTTGAGACATTTGGTAGTTCTAGTTCATCTCTGATATATGGTTTTGATCTGTACACATAAGTTTGTAGTCATTGAATGTCCATTATTTCTGGCACCAGTGTCGCTAATGCCTTCCATTCGTAGGTGTATTCATCCACATCACCTTTCCGTTGCAATATGGTGTATTTGCGAAGAAGTCCTTCTCCTTTAGATATTCAGATATCTTAAAGAAGTCCTTCTTGAATGTTTTCCAGTTGTGGGAACCTTTATTTGTTTTGATATTCCACCACATGTACCGGTTATATGCTTGACCTTCTAGTTGCATCGAGGCATACTTAATCATCTCTTCATCGGATATGATTTTGTGTATGCAAAAAAAATCTTCTGCTTTGTTGATCCACGCCACGCTCTGTTTTGTTGTGCCATCGAACTTGGGTAGCTCTAATTTTGGCTTCACTTGATATCCCCCCATTGGGTGCATTGGTATCGAGTATGGCTGATTGGAATTAGGGCTTGGAGGGTGATTGTGATTGATATGATTCTGTGGCATTTCCTCATTGAGGAATTTTGGTGTGTCTGGCTTATTTTGTGGCGTTTCCATCTTAAAGACTCTTGCATGTGGTTTATCTTCTGGCGAATCCATATTTTTGGATGTTAATTTTTTGTCGAATTAATTCACTAGTTTCTCAATTCCTTCGTTAAGCTCTATTTTCATCTTGCCTGTTTCACTTGTTACTGCATTATCGATCTCACTTTGTATTGTCCTTTTTAATCCTTGCCTATCTTCATTCATCTCGACTTCAAGTTGATCTAATATTGCATTAAGGTTTTGAAGCGGCTTAGAGTCTTCTGGATCTTTACTATTTGATCAATTCATCAATTTGCCTCTGATTGGGATTGAGAACATGGAGGGGTGTGCATGGACCCCATTTTGTTTGTTCAAGAATTTTAAAATTTTAAATATAATAATTACCATTATATTTAAAACTTTAAATATAATAATGAATCAATTAAAATTTTAAATATAATAATAATAATAATTATACTTAAAATTCCTTTTAATTTATAATAATAAAAAGGATGGCTGCAAAGCAGCAAGTCCCTACCCCATGTGTTTAGATTCAAAGGAAAAAATGCTAACTTAGATGCTGAAAAAGTCCCGTAGCCTTGACTTTAGTATTGGGTCATTCACTGATTCTAAGTAACTTATGCCTTATATATTGGATAATTGAATCGCTTATGCAATTCGAGATCTTGGATCATTGATAAGGAATGAAACCGAAACTACTAAATCAATTAGGTATATATTTTCTAGTCCCATTTTTGTTTGAACCAAGGATTATAAAGTGCCTCACGTATGGGGTTCTAGATCTTCAATCATCATTAAGGAAGGAAACTGAAACCACTGAATTAAATAATTAGGTATAGATTATCTATTAGCATTTGTGTTTGATCCATCGATTATAAAGTTCCCCACATATGCAGTTCCAGATCGAGATATTTTGCTGGATGAGAAAATCTGGTTCAATTTCCTTCGATTAGTAAAGAGGGAGTGCCTCCATTTATCGATCGTTGCTCTAACATCTTTGTGATATTTTTGTTTGTCTAATTGACGAAACATCGTTACCCCTTGATAAAAATAGCTGAATGCATAGGTGCAATGATTAAAATGAGCAGTTTCTTCTTCTGCAATGCATAAATGACAAATTGATGGTCTCTCAAATCCACTGCGACGTGATTAGTCCCATGTAAGAACTTTTCTCCTTACTAACAACCAGAGAAATTTCAATATTTTTGGCTAAATGCGTCCAGTACCAAATTTGGGTCAATATCTTGTATTGCTGAAGTGTGGCATCCCAACAACCAAGGCATAGGTCTCTTTGAACAATAAGTTGCCTCCACTAAAAATATCCCCAATGGAGTTTGTCTTGTCCCTCACGAGTTTTCATTTTCTTATTATGAATCTCCAACCATGGGATCTCCTTGTCTTTTGCAGGAGCGTGAGCTGGACAAGCTTCCACTGGTGTCTAGTTGCGCCAACTTAGGCTGTCATTCTGTTGTGTCTAGCATTGTTTAATAGTTAGTTGATTGATGGATTGCATGTTATGGTTTTAGTGACTTGAAGATTCATGATCGAATTCAATTGACATAGTAATGGAAACAAAAGTAAGGGGAGGTGGACGTGTTTCAAATCCATATCCTGTTCAAGGGATAGTCTCGAAGGGCATGTCAATACACTTCTTTGCAAAATTCCAACATAGCCCAGATTGCCCAGTTTGTTCTTACAGGTATTTATTAAAGTTTATCTTGAGTAGCAATGGTACTTGATTTTGAATTAAATTAGTGGAAGTTACTTGAATTAACTAAATATACAATGCCATCCACCGCTATCACATTATCATATGGTTCACTGCTTAGTCCATTAAAAAATTGGTTTTGAATGCCAAGGTCATGTCATTTCAAGCACTATCCCGGTCACGTTTTGGATCAAATTAAGCCAAAGCACAAGGCACAATGTCGATGTCAAATCCTGAGCTTTAAGTCTTTTTGTATTATTGATATGACATATATGATTGATATCATGTAGTCTCATAGGTTTCATTGAGCTAGTTCTTATTATTGATAATACACACCTCATTGATCTGATCTAATTACAACATATCCTATGTAATTTATGTAAGATGGTGTCCATTCATTACGGATAATGAATATGTTCCAATATCAAATTCCATCAGACGACTAAGGGCCTGTTGTTGTTGCAACCCAATCCCCAATTTTTTTTCTAAAAATTGTAGGGCCCCTCCTTCTGTTTTTAAAGGGTTTTGAGTTCAATTCATCCTAGAATAATCCCACCCTCACACTTAGATTTTTTTCCTAAGGATCAAGCAAAGAAAGCCAAAATTTTACTAAGTAAAACTCAGCTTTTCAAGCCAAAACAGTCGGATCAACTCAGCTTTTAGAGTCGACACGGTCGAAGTAGAAAACCCACTTTTGGAGAAGTCCTCATTTCAGAGATAGTTGTCTAGTCGAGCTAACGCGTTCGAAGCAACTGAGTGAGTGAAACCGAAACGGTCGGAGCTTCGTTAAGTTTGCGCTGATAAACACACTTAGAGTTTTTTGTGCATTTGGTCTGAAGAAAAGAAGGAGCCGCACCGACCGTTTCAGCGATAAATCCTTAATCGCGCCGAAACGGTTCAACGAAATTATCCCAGTCGCACCGATGGGTGCTCGGCGAAAGTAATCAAAGAAAATGGCTAAGGGGATGTGATCCGTTTTGCATCAACTCGGCCAATTCTTCCGAAACAGTCACCACCGAAACATGAAAACTTGCCAACGAAGAAAAAGAGAGTGAGCGTTGATGCAAGATTACAAAGGCAAGCTCGAGAAGCAAAAGGGGAATTTTTCGGTTAAACTCAAAGAATGGTGCCTAAATGGTCACAAATGAAATATAAAACTCACAAAATGGCGCCGATGGAACTCATGAAGTGATGCCTGTTAGATTTTCATCATTTAATTCAATAGATCTAGGATCTTAACATGATCAAACCCAAAAGATAGATATCTTCAACAGCATGCTCCTCCTCCACTTGTGCGCACCCTCCTCTTCTCTCACTATTTCGAAGTGAGTGAATAATAGAATGTGTAAAATGAGAGAGACACACTCTCTATTTATACACTACTTCACTTGTCTTTTACCTTTAACTAGGTCGACCCTAACTTTGTTGATGTATATGTAACTTCGGAATGTATTTCACATATGTATATTGTATTCCTATAGAGATGTTATTATTCCTCTATACGGAAATGTCGTCATTTATATTGTAAGTGTCGTAACTTATACTTGATGGGTTATTAGACCACCTTGATGAGGTCAGCCCTGTATAAGTCATGTGGGTTAAAGGGTTATTAGACCACCCTATTAGGGGTCGGCCCTGTCAGCATTATGTTATGTGATTAAGTTGAGGTCGACCTAGTAAGGTTATTAGGAAAGTCAAGTCATGTATAAATAGAGTGCGGGAGGAACTCTATTTGATCATTCACTTTCTGACTTATACACTCATTGGAGAGTGGCACACTAGTGGAGGAGGAGAAGCTGCTGCTAGGAGACTATCTCTTATGCTTGGGTTTTGTATCATTGTTCTATGTATCTCTGAGGAAGTTATTGGGGTTTTTCACCTTATTGGTTTTCCCCAAGGAAACTCTGTGTGTCTATTGTCTCTTGTGATTGCTTCTTGTGATTGATATGCTGTACATGTTATTCTCTTAGTTAAGATCCTAGAGTATGTTGAATTAATGATAAAAAATTAACATGGTATCAGAGCTAACCCGAGAAGAAGACACTGTGCAATTGCGGAAGCTAGGGCTTCTTATTTTTTGAGTTTCTCTCTACAAATATTGAAAGGCAGGAGTCTAGATTGACTCTCCTCAGCAAGGCGCATCTTTCTGTCCAATCAGAATTCAATTATGAGCAATTTCAGTTTTGGCCCTAAAAATTAGGGTTTCCACAAAAAAGTGGAATTTTTGAAATCTGAGACTATGGCTGGATGCTCCTCAAAAAAATCAAAGTTTAGAGATTTGGATCAAACTTTTTGGTTGGGTGAAGCTCCGGTAAAATCAAACCCTAGTTTGGGGTCCTGTCTAGTAAAGCCGGAAATTAGGGTTCCTGCAAAAGTTGGAATTTTTGAAATCAGAGAGCATGGCGGGAAGCTCCTCTGAAAAATTGAAGTTTAGAGACCAAGATAGAAATTTTTGGATGGGTGAATCTTTGGGAAAATCAAACCCTAAGTCAAGGTCCTCCCTAGTGAATCCAGAAGTTTGAAAAGCAAATTTGAGGGGTGAAACTTTGCAGTTTTCAAATTCCGAGTATACTAGCTTGATCAACTCATCAAGGCGCATCTTTCTATCCTTTCAGAAGTTTGAAATTCAAAGTTTGAATTTTTAGGGTTTCTCTGACAAACCCTAATCCAACTCCAGATCCATATTTCTGCAAATCAAGTGGTAAGACCTAAATATTTTCTATTTCCATTTGATGTACTCTTTATGTCTCACCACACCAAGATTGAGGATAAGCTTGAAGGTGCTGATAAATCTCGAGCCTGGAAGTATAGGATTGGGTTAATCCTAGAAGAGAATGAGTTGGACACTTACATAAGTGAAGAGGTTCTAGTCCCAGAGGGAGAAGAGGTTAAGGCCTTTCACAGGAAGAAATTGGTCAAGTCTAAGAGAATCATTGTTAAAGGACCATCTCATGTTAGGTTTAAACTAATTTGACTAGCAAGATCACTGAAAGAAACATAATCACAAGAAACATATTACCTTGGGAAACCCTCATGGGGTAGAAAACCCAGCAAATATTTCCTCAATAAGATGATCAACCAAAATACAAGATGTGCTCCAAGACTTGACCTCCTTCTCTACCTCCTATGCAGACCTCTCAAACACAAGTGCGCTACTTTCTGAGCTGAGCAAGTGTGAGATAAGTGAGGAGCAATCTGCTCTACTTATACTAGTTCCCAACTGACTAAATCCCTAATGGGGCCGACCTCTCCTAGTGAAGTGTAATAACCCCTAAATAATAAACTCAGGGCCGACCCCCACATGGTGGGTCTAATAACCCTAGTTACCACAATCCATCGGAGGAATAAACATCTCTGGATACATAATAGGATCACCTTGGAGGTATGTAACATCTCCGGAATAATAAAGTACAAATATAATATTCTTAGAAGTTACAATATTCAACACTCCCCCTTAACGAGAAGGATATTATAACAACATTTGCAGGAGCAAGGAGTCATTGACTACATCATACATGATACATCTATAAATCATCGGAATCTTTCTTCAATACATCATCATCAGTAACTCAACCAGTTACTGGAACATCTCACGATCATCAGTATCGTCATCACACGATCATCAACATCGTCATCACACGATCATCAACATCGTCATCACACGATCATCAGCATTGTCATCACACGATCATCAACATCGCCATCACACGATCATCAACATCGTCATCATAGCATACTCTGCAACACACATGATCCTTCCTTTCAGAATTTCGGGATCAATCTCATCACAATCATGTTTAAGACTATCCTTCCTTTCAGAATTACTGGATTTACTATCTAAGGATGATTAATCCAATCTCAATCTCATTTAAGACTATCCTTCCTTTCGGAATTACCGGATTTACTATCTAAGGATGATTAATCCACTCTCAATCTCATTTAAGACTATCCTTCCTTTCAGAATTACTGGATTTACTGTCTAAGGATGATTAATCCACTCTCAATCTCATTTAAGACTATCCTTCCTTTCGAAATTACTAGATTTACTGTCTAAGGATGATTAATCCACTCTCAATCTCATTTAAGACTATCCTTCCTTTCAGAATTACTGGATTTATTGTCTAAGGATGATTAATCCACTCTCAATCTCATTTAAGACTATCCTTCCTTTCGGAATTACTGGATTTACTGTCTAAGGATGATTAATCCACTCTCAATCTCATTTAAGACTATCCTTCCTTTCGGAATTACTGGATTTACTGTCTAAGGATGATTAATCCACTCTCAATCTCATTTAAGACTATCCTTCCTTTTAGAATTACTGGATTTACTGTCTAAGGATGATTAATCCACTCTCAATCCCATTTAAGACTATCCTTCCTTTCGGAATAACAAGATTTACTGTCTAAGGATGATTAATCCACTCTCAATCTCATTTAAGACTATCCTTCCTTTCGGAATTACTGGATTTACTGTCTAAGGATGATTAATCCACTCTCAATCTCATTTAAGACTATCCTTCCTTTCGAAATTACTGGATTTACTGTCTAAGGATGATTAATCCACTCTCATACATTTTGAACTAAGCACTCATGGACGATGTAGTCCTATCACGTCCACTAGGGACTTCATTCTCGGAGACATATGTTTACGGATCAATTCAGGGGACCGAAGTTCGGGGATGATACAATTCCCACCTGTCCACTAAGGACTTCATTCTCGGAGACACATGTCTATAGATCAATTCAAGGGACAGAAGTCTGGGGATGATATAATCCCCACCTGTATCCTCATCAATACATATATTGTTAGTACATAACTAGTACAAGTACATAAAAGTATCATCATCAATACAAGTATCCATATCATCAAAACATGTATCCTCATCAATACATCAATACAAGTATCCTCATCAATACATGTATACATATCAAAGCATGTATCCTCATCAATACATCAATACAAGTATCCTCATCAATACATGTATACATATCAAAGCATGTATCCTCATCAATACATCAATACAAGTATCCTCATAAATACATGTATACATATTAAAGCATGTATCCTCATCAATACATCAATAAAAAAATATCAGAAATATAAGTGATATAAGTATTCTAAATATACATATAAGAATCCTAAGCATACATATAAATATCTAGGTGTAATAAACAAGTATCCTCATCATCGACCTTGCTATCGATGAGGGAAATCTCATCATCAGTGACTATATCACTCCCCCTTTTGAGGAGGGTCCTTTTGAACTACACCAAGCTTGTCTCAGAAATATTCAAATTTCACTCGAGACAAAGGTTTGGTCAATATATCAGCGATTTGTTCCTCAGTGCTCTCATACTCGAGCTTAATAGCTCCTCTCTGCACCATATCTCGTATGTAGAAATATCGTATCTCTATGTGTTTTGACTTATAATGGAATACTGGATTTTCTGTCATCTTAATACAACTTTGATTGTCACACATGATCACAGTGGGATCCATTTCTAAGTCAAACACTCCCGATAATAGTTTCCGAAGCCACACTGCTTCACAACTAGCAGAGTAGGCAGCTATATATTCTGCTTCAGCAGTACTGAGAGCAACACTAGATTGTTTCTTGCTGAACCATGAGATCATGGCAGATCCAAGACCATAACATCCACTTGAAGTACTCTTTCTGTCTGAAACACTTCCCGCCCAATCAAAATCTGAGTAACCATGTAATCTAAGTTCATGAATTCCAAGATAATATAGACCAAAATCTAATGTACCCTTTAGATACCTCATTACATGCTTTGCAACTATTAAGTGAACCTTTCTAGGTTCTACTAGATATTGACTCAAGGTATTTACAGAAAAGCATATGTCTGGTCTGGTATTTGTTAAATACATTAGTGACCCAATGATTTGTCTATATAGAGTCACATCCACTAATTCTGAAGAGTTATCAACTAATAACTTCAAGTTTGAGTCCATGGGAGTGGCCATGGCTTTACACTCCAACATATCGAATCTATTTAGAATCCCCACAACATACTTACCTTGATTTAGAAAGATTCCTTTTGGTTCTTTCCATACTTCTAGACCTAAGAAGTAGTGCATTAATCCAACATCTTTCATCTCAAATTCTGAAGAAAGCTTCTTCTTGCATTCGATAATTTGATTCTCATTTCCTATTAGAAATAGATCATCTACATACAACAGTAATATAAAAGGTTCATCATCCATAACTTTGAGGTAAAGATTAGGATCAGCTTTACTTTTGGTAAAGCCCATGCTTGTTAAGAAACTGTCAATCCTTCCGTACCAAGCCCTGGGAGCTTGCTTTAATCCATATAAGGCCTTTTTCAGTTTGCATACATGTGTTATCCCATCTTTAACCTCAAACCCTTGTGGTTGTTCTATGTACACTTCTTCTTCAATTACACCATTCAGGAAAGTTGTCTTAACATCCATTTGGTGTAATTTCCACTTCATCATAGATGCAAGTGCCATGATAGTTCTAATTGAAGTGTACCTAGAAACTGGTGCAAATGTTTCTTCATAGTCAATTCCTTCTTTCTGAGAGAATCCTCTGGCTACAAATATTGCCTTATATTTTTCAATGCTACCATCTGCATCATGTTTTATCTTGAATATCCATTTGGAAGAAACCACACTTTTATCTTTTGGTTTGGGAATTATATCCCAAACATCATTTTTCATTATTGAATGGTATTCTTCTGTCATTGCTTCTACCCAGTCCTTCTTCTGAGCTGCCTCTTCATAGCTAGTAGGTTGTTGATCCACAAGATCACACATCAAGGCCACATAGTTGGATACTAGCTTTGGTTCCTTTCTTTCTCTAGTGTAGCCTTCGGGAGCTCCATATTTTTCAGCTCCTTGAATAATGTCTCTAGCCCATGCTGGCCTTCTTTTCTTAGATAAGTTTGTAATAGGGGGTTCTTGCGATTCCAACATGTTATGATCCTTTGGTGTATCATATTCAGGGATGGGCACAGCTTCTGTGGTTCTAGGAGGTGTATCTTCTTCATAGATTTCTTCAAGTTGGCACTTCCTAGATTTCTTGAGAGCTGCTTCTTCATCAAATGTTACATCTCTACTTATTTCCATATCATGAAAACCAGGTATGTAAATTCTGAAAGCTTTGGATGATTCACAATATACAACAAATATTCCCTTCTTAACAGAAGGATCCAACTTGGTTCTCTTTTCTTTTGGAATGTGAATGTACACTGGACATCCAAATATTTTGAGATGACTTACCTCGGGCTTCTTTCCTGTGAATACTTCTTCTGGAGTATTGAATTCAAGAGCACTATGGGATAGTCTATTTTGTACATAGATTACTGTCCTAGCTGCTTCAGCCCATAGATACATGGGTAGATCTTGGTCATGTATCATAGTCTTTACAGCTTCCATGATAATACTATTCTTTATTTCAACAACCCCATTTTGTTGGGGATTGTAGGGAGTGGTTAGTTCCCTCTTGATTCCAGCTTCCTTACAAAAATATTCAAAGTCCTTTGAAGTATATTCTCCACCATTATATGTTCTGAGAATCTTGATTTTCTTTTCTAAGAGATTTTCTATTAAGGCCTTGAACTCTTTGAATTTTCCAAAGACTTCACTCTTTTATTTTAGAAAGTATATCCAAGTCTTCCTTGAATAGTCATCAATGAATGTGAGATAGTATTCAAACCCACTTAGGGATGTGGTGGGCACTGGTCCACATACATCTGAATGAATTAATTCTAGAGTATTTTTGGTCTTTGTTTCACTCTTTGGAAAAGGGTTCTTGATATTCTTTCCTTTGGCACACCCCTTGCATGTGCCATTATGATCAATCTTCAATTCTGGTAGTCCTATGACAACTTTACTCACATGAGGTAGTGCTTTGTAGTTAATATGAGCAAGCCTTCTATGCCATAGTTCATTAGGACTAGTGGCTTCATGAACAAGGGCAGCTTCTAGATGTCCTCTGAGTTTGTATAGACCTCCTTCCTCTTCACCAATAACAATTGCATCCTTAAATGATTTTCCTTTGGGCCACATGAGTACTTGTCCATCTATGAATGGAACCCAGTAACCTTTCTTATCTAGAGCTGAGATAGAGAGTAAGTTCTTGTTCAATCCTGGGACATATAAAATTTCTTTCATTTTCAATGATGTTCCAGAATCAAGCTTGTAACTTGCTTCACCAATTCCCTTGATGGGATATTGATAGTCATCTCCTAATGACACCTTTTGTGGAGAAGTCTTCTCTTCCAATTTTGAAAGAGTTTTCTTTTGTCCAGTCATGTGCTTTGAAGCACCACTATCAATAAGCCATGTATCTTCTCCAGGTGTTATAGATCCTGAGAGTGCAGAGAATAGGACATACTCTTATGCATCTTCTTCTTCATTTCTTCTAGATCTTTTCTTGGGGAGGGGCCTTTCTTCTTCTTCATCTCTTTTAGATCTCTTCCTATGAGGCCTTACTTCCTCTTCTTCTTCTTCTTCACTTTCATGTTTTGCAAGATGTGCTTGATGTATTTTATAGTGAAGATATTTCCTCTTCTTTGAGGGACAAAATTTAGCAATGTGTCCTTCTTTATGACAAATGAAACATTGGAAGGAGGAGAATTTTCTTCTTCCTTTATTCTGAAATCTTTGTGGAGATTGAGACTCCTTGTGATTATCCCTTTTGAAGTGAGACTGATTCCTCCTTCTATTAGGGTGTGTAGCCAAGGCTTGGTCATCCTCCTTGAGAAGGGATTCTCTGTTGGCTACCCTAGCTTCTTCTTGAACACAATCCTCCCACACTACATCAAACTTCATACTTTCTTTTATGGCACACATAGTTTGTATAAATGACTCCCAAGGTCTAGTGAGACCATTTAGAGCAGTCATCACTAGTTCATCTTCATCAAGAGTATCACCAATGGCATCTAGTTGTTCCTTGATTTGGGAGACCCTTGAGAAGTAGTCTTGAAGGATTCTCCTTTGTGCATCTTGGTACTCTTCAACTGAGTTTTTAGGTTCATCTTCCTATTGATGTTCTTTCCTTCATACATTCTTCCTAGGGCATCATACATTTCCTTTGGAGTCTTCTTGGATGCCACTTGGGGAATCAAGTGGTCTTTAATAGAATCAGCAATGATTCTCTTTGCCTTAATCAAATCCTTCCTATGCTTCTCTTTGGATTCATCTTCTTCAGGTTCTGCAACTTCATCCTTGATATATTGAGCAAGGTCATTCTCTTCAAGAATGAGACCAATTTTGTATTTCCATGCCCTGAAATTCTCTATACCTTCAAGCTTGTCTTCAAGCTTAGTGTTTGGATCCATCTTCTCTTGGGGGAGTCCAAGAGATAAGAGATAGAGAAGTACTTACCAGGAAAATTTACCTTTTCACTTTTCCGGATCTGCAACAAAATTTCTGGTTTATCACACTTTTGGTAAAACTAGGGTTTGACTTTCCCAGAGTTCTACCCAACCAAAAACCTCGATCCATGGCTCAAAAGATAGATCTTTAGAACGGCTATTCAGCCATGCAACTAGAATCCAAAAATACTAACTTTTGCAGAAACCCTATTTTTGGGAGAGAGAGAGAAATATAATTTCACCTTGTTAAAGATGTTCTATTCAGGCTAGCTCTGATACCATGTTAGGTTTAAACTAATTTGACTAGCAAGATCACTGAAAGAAACATAATCACAATATAAACAAATATATTACCCTAGGAAACCCTCATGGGGTAGAAAACCCAGCAAATCTTTCCTCAATAAGATGATCAACCAAAATACAAGATGTGCTCCAAGACTTGACCTCCTTCTCTACCTCCTATGCAGACCTCTCAAACACAAGTGCGCTACTTTATGAGCTGAGCAAGTGTGAGATAAGTGAGGAGCAATATCCTCTACTTATACTAGTTCCCGATTGACTAAATCCCTAATGGAGCCGACCTCTCCTAGTGAAGTCTAATAACCCCTAAATAATAAACTCAGGGCCGACCCCCACATGGTGGGTCTAATAACCCTGGTTACCACAATCCATCAGAGGAATAAACATCTCTGGATACATAATAGGATCACCTTGGAGGTATGTAACATCTCCGGAATAATAAAGTACAAATATAATATTCTTAGAAGTTACAATATTCAACATCTCATACCCCATGTGTCTTCCCTAGAGACACCTAAGGAGATGTTTGACTCCTTGATTAAGTTGTTTGAAGGAAAGAACATAAATCGGAAGATGACTCTGCGAAACCAATTAAAAGGGGTAAAGCTTTAGAATGGAGAGACCATTCAATCCCACTTTTCTAAGGTCTCTCAAATCAAGGAACAACTTGAAGCTATGGGAGAAGATATAGAAAATGGAGAAGAGGTAATGACCACTCTTAATGGCCTTCCTAGGTCATGGGATTCCTTCATCCAAGGAATTTGTGCTAGGAAGAAACTTATCTCTTTCAGTAAGCTGTGGGAAGAATGCTCACAGGAAGAAGCTCGTGAAGAGAAGATGGGGAATGAAGATCAAGCTCTCACATCACATAACAATAAGAGGACTCTTTTCCTCAGATTGTCCTAAGAGCAAAAGGAACAACAACAACAACTACTACAAGCAATCTGATAGGTATGACTTACATGTATGTTTTGAAATCTGTTCATGATTAAGTTTATAATATGATTGTCTTCATGAATTTAGTAACAATCTTGTTTAATTTTAGACTTGTCTTTTCACCCTAGTAAAAGTATGAATGCATGATAGAAGACATTCATTGATTAGGGTTATGACACTTATGATTGTATTATGATTGTACTAATGCACTATGGTGTTGTATGAGGAAAATGTTATATGCTAACATGAAGGTACAAATCAATTCCTAGATTAAGACCATGGTGACATGAAGACAAAGACTCATCCATAGTCATGGATCACTTAGAGGTATGTATAATTTGGTTCTACAATGGTTAACTTATGAGTTATGCAGGTCATTGGAGAGAACAAGAAAAGCATTGCTAGACATAACTAGCAAATATGATGACCGGGCATGTTTTTCCTATATCAAGTTAGAATCCTACCCTATGTAAGGATCTTATACTTTTGTATGATTGATAATTATTATTCATGAAGTTATAAGTTTGAGTAATCTAGGGCTTATGCATATTATGTTTATTACTTTGATTGATGATATGACTAACTAGAAGAGTCCTATGGTCAAATAGGAATATGCATAAGTAAAAGAAGTACTCCCTGAAACCTTGAATACTAATGCTTATTATCTGTGTTTGAAATGTTCATGACTATACATGTTTAAGATTATTTTATTTTGATATTATACTAATGAATGTATGATTATGTATGAGATCTTGAGGATGGCACAATCATGACACTAGTGCACACTTAAGCATGCATAGTGGTCAAGTATGGATATAAGTTCAAGGACAGGTAATCCAGGAAGCAAAGATCAAGAGGGAGCACAATCCAGTAGTTCCTACAAGGAAACAAAGATTGAGAGGGAGTCCACCCAACAAACAAACAAAGATAAGTATTTGAATTGCCATTGTTTAAATAATAATGTTCAAAGATGTATATACTTATGTTCCTAGACTTAGGTTGTGTATTATGAATATTAGAATAATTGCATTAATGAACAATATACTACTAATATGGATGTAATGGGTAAGTGGCCTATGGCACTATACAACATTCCATTGCTACTTGTCTAGAATGAAACCTTTTTGCTGACATGTTGGGAGTTGTGCACACTCTTAACAATGTTTTGGTAGAGATTGGAAGGCATCTGGAAAGTTACGGGATATGGATAAATGTTGTATTGAAGCATTAGCTAAAATAATTGCATGACTGTATGACATATTTCTTTATGTGTAAGAATTTGTTCTGAAAACTGTGAGATGTTTATAATCATGCAATTTAACTTGTTTTTGTAGGAAAGATCGTATACGAGTACCTACAAAAGAAGGACTACAACATTTGTTCAACAACAAATCTATCTATTGAAGAATCTGAAGTTACCAGGATCCGGGATGAAGTAATGATGCCATGATCCATCGATCATGAAGAATGATGTTTGGGATGTGGTCCCAAGACCTGAAGGGAAGTCTGTTGTGACTTCCAAGTGGATTTATAAGATCAAGCATGCTGCTGATGGCAGCATAGAGAAATATAAAGCAAGTGATTAAATGGAAGATACACCAGATGAATGTCAAGACAGCCTTCTTGAATGGTGTAGTCGAGGAGGAAGTTTATGTGGAGCAACCACTTGGTTTTGAGACACATGACAGAGAGTCATATGTGTGTAGGTTGAAGAAATCCTTGTATGGCTTGAAGCAAGCTCCTAGGACTTGGTATGGTAGGATAGACAACTTTCTATCTAGTTTGGGCTTTACCAAGAGTAAAGCGGATTCCAACCTTTACTACAAGGTTGAGGAAGGAAATCCTGTGATACTCTTATTGTATGTGGATGACCTATTTGTAACAGGATAGGATAGATTGATTGTTGGCACGAAGAGGAAGCTTGTTGTCGAGTTGGAGATGAAGGACTTGGAGATGATGCACTATTTTCTAGGCATGGAGGTGTGGCAGAGTGTAGATGGGATCTTCCTTGGACAAGGGAAGTATGTAGTAGAGATCCTGAAGTGGTTTGGGATGATGGACTGCAAGGACATGGCCACACCTATGGCATCGAACCTGAAGCTTATGTGTGATGCTTCGTCTGATTTGGTTGATGTCACGGTGTATCGTCAGATGATTGTGTCCTTGATGTACCTGACGAACACTAGACCAGATATTTGCTTTGCAGTGAACACATTGAGCCAGTTCTTGACGGATCCTAGAGGTGTTCACCTAGTTGTTGTAAAGCATATTCTGAGGTACCTGAAGGGTATAATTGGTTATGGGCTCAAGTATGATGTGAAGCAAAAGTTTAACCTAGAGGGTTATGTTTATTCGGACTAGGAGGGCAGTGTTGCAGATAGGAAGAGCACTTCTGGGTACTGCTTCAGTATGGGATCAGGTGTGATCTCTTGGTTTAGTAGGAAGAAGTCTTGCGTAGCACTGAGTACAACCGAAGTAGAGTATGTTGCAGCTTGTTCGGCTAGTTGTGAGGTAGTATGGCTTAGGAAGCTACTGTCTAAGTTATTTGATCTCCCGTTGGATGCTACCTGTATCTTCTGTGACAACCAGCGTTGTGTGAAGTTGTCTGAGAACCCAGTGTTCCATGACAAGTCGAAGCACATTGAGATCAAATATCACTATATCAGGAATATGGTGCAGAGAGGAGAAGTGAAGCTCCTGTATGTTGCAACAGACGAGCAGATAGCCGATGTGTTGACCAAGTCGCTGTCCAGAGTGAAGTTTGAGTACTTTAGAGAGAGACTTCGTGTGCTTCAGATCTATATTCCTTCCAAGGGGAAGTGATGAGTCCGGAGACACAGATGCACATGAGCCATTCTCACATGGTGGTAGGTGTGTTCTCCCATGGTGCAGATATAAGGGCTGGGGCCATTCCGACATGGTTGAAGTGTGTCTTCCCATGGTTGTTGATGTAAGTGCTGTGCCATTCGAGCATGGTTGAAGTGTGTTTTCCCATGGCTTTGATATAAGTGCTGTGCCATTCCTAGCATGGTTGAGGTGTGTCTTCCCATGGCTATGGATATAAGTGCGATGCCATTGTCACATGGTTGAAGTGTGTCTTCCCATGGCGTAGATATAAGTGATGAGCCTTTCACGGATGGTTGAAGTGTATCTTCCCATGCCGGTGAATGTAAGTGCTGTGTGATGTGCATCTGGGTTGTGCTTCGTGAATGATGTTATGATCAGTATGATCATGAGTACAGGATGATACTCTGTGGCCTTGGACAGGTTGCCCAGTGGCATGTAAAAGGTCATGGGAGATCCGATAGGTTGAGCTGTGTGCTCGTAATTAGTCCCGGGATGCTCTTGCGAGGTTTTGTTGACACATGTAATAAGTCCCGAGGATTCCACAGTATGGCCACTGATGATGAAGACCTACAGGTGGTGGGCCTACATCCATCATGAAAAAGGGATGGCTCTGTAGAACTTCCTATGATGAGTAGTTCAGATATTGATTGAGATAGAAGCAGCAGTGATGATGACAATGACGATGATCCAGTGACGATGATCCAAAGAAGAAGACTTGTGCTAATAGATATGTGTTGAGAAATACCTTCCTAGTTAAGAGGGAGTGTTGATGTACATGTAACTTCAGAATGTATTTCACATATGTATATTGTATTCCTATAGAGATGTTATTATTCCTCTATACGGAAGTGTCGTCATTTATATTGTAAGTGTCGTAACTTATACTTGATGGGTTATTAGACCACCTTGATGAGGTCAGCCCTGTATAAGTCATGTGGGTTAAAGCGTTATTAGACCACCCTATTAGGGGTCGGCCCTGTCAGCATTATGTTATGTGATTAAGTTGAGGCTGACCTAGTAAGGTTATTAGGCAAGTCAAGTCATGTATAAATAGAGTGCGGGAGGCACTCTATTTTATTCTTCACTTTCTGACTTATACACTCATTGGAGAGTGGCGCACTAGTGGAGGAGGAGAAGCTGCCGCTAGGAGACTATCTCTTATGCTTGGGTTTTGTATCATTTCTCTATCTATCTCTAAGGAAGTTATTGGGGTTTTTCACCTTATTGGTTTTCCCCAAGGAAACTCTGTGTGTCTATTGTCTCTTGTGATTGCTTCTTGTGATTGATATGCTGTACATGTTATTCTCTCACTTAAGATCCTAGAGTATGTTGAATTAATGCTAAAAAATTAACAAACTTAATCACTTAACATAATGTTGATTGGGCCGACCCCCACTAGGGTGGTCTAATAACCCTTTAACCCACATGACTCATACAGAGACGACCCCATCAAGGAGGTCTAATAACCCATCAAGTATAAGTTACAACACTTACAATATAACTTGCGACACATGCAAGTACAACTGACAAGACTTCCAATCGAAGGAATAATACATCTCTGTTGGGGATACAATATAGTACACATACAATATACAAGTGAATATCTTCCAAAGTTACAAATACATCAACACTCCCTCTTAACTAGGAAGGTATTCTCTTGACACAAGTCATCAGTACATATAGGCACAAGTCTTCAATTCTGGAGCTGGATCATCGTCACTAGATCATAGAGAATCATCATCATCACTGCTGCTGTATTTGCTATCTCGATCACTGGGCTATCTTTGAATTCTTCTCATCATAGGAAGTTCTACAGAGCTAGCCCTTTTTCATGCTGGATGTAGGCCCACCTCCTGTAGGTCTTCATCAACATTGGCATACTGTGGAATCCTTAAGAATTATTACGTGCATCACAATGCCTCGAAAGAGTATCCCAAGATCCTTTATGTGCCGAAGCACGACCAACAAGATCTCCCAGGTCTACTTACATGTGACCGACACAAAACCTTAAAAGAGTGTCTTTTCTAGCATGATCTCTAAAGAGCATCCGAGGCCTTTTACGTGACTAGAACAACCTGTCCGGATCTCCAGGACGTATTACATGTGACCCCCACCATAATGCCTCGAAAGAGTATCCTAGGACTGATTACGAGCGTACTGCTAAACCTATCAGATCTCCCAGGTCTAGTTACACGTGGTCATGGAAAATCCTCGAAAGAGCATCCCAGGACTGATTACGAACGTACTGCTCAACATATTGGATCTCCCAGGTCTAGTTACATGCCATAGGACAAAGCCTCGAAAGAGCATCCTAGGACTAATTACGAGCATATTGCTCAACCTATTGGATCTCCCAAGTCTAGTTACCTGTCCTCCCAGAGGAATGCCTCGAAAGAGTATCCCAGGATCCTTTATGTGCCGCAGCACGACCGGAAAGATCTCCCAGGTCAACTTACATGCTCATCTGCACAACCTGTCCACGACCACATAGTATCAACTTGATACTCACCATACATCATCTTGATGTACAAGATCATCCTGATCATCATCATAGCATTGTCCTGATGCATATCATCCAGAGTATCATCTTGATACTCATCACACATGATCATCCTGATCATCGTTGCTGCATCATCCTGATGCATGTCATCCAGAGCATCGTCCTGATACTCATCACACATGATCATCCTGATCATCGTCACTACATCGTCCGGATGCATGTCATCCAAAGCATCATCCTGATACTCATCACACATGATCATTCTTCTTATCGTCACTGCATCGTCCTGATGCATGTCATCCAGAGCATCGTCCTGATACTCATCACACATGATCATCCTGATCATCGTCACTACATCATCCTGATGCATGTCATCATACATGATCCAACTGATCATATAAAGCATCCAACTGATGCATATCCAAAGTAGTAACTGGATCATCGTCTTGATGCTCATCACACAACGCTTACATCCACAACCATGGGAAGGATCCTCCTATCACCATGCTTAGAATGGCTCCTGCAAATGTGTCCCACCACTTCTTCCTCGAAGTGTCTTCAATTTGATGAACACCAAGCCTCTCTCTGAAGTACTCGAACTTCACTTTGGCTAGTGGTTTCGTCAACACATCTGCAACCTTCTCATCCGTCGCAACATACAGGAGCTTCACTGCTCCTCTCTGCACCATATCCCTGATATAGTAATATTTGATCTCGATGTGCTTCGACTTGTCATGGAACACCGGGTTCTGAGACAACTTCACACAACTCTGGTTGTCACAGAAGATATAGGTAGCATCTAATGGGAAATCAAATAACTCAGACAGTAGCTTCCTCAGCCATACTGCCTCACAACTGGCCGAACAAGCTGCGACATACTCTGCTTCGGCTGTACTCAGTGCTACGCAGGACTGCTTCCTGCTAAATCAAGAGATCATACATGATCCCATACTGAAGCAACACCCCGAAGTGCTCTTCCTATCTGCAGCATTGCCTGCCGAATCTCAGAATATGCTTTACAACAATCAGGTGAACATGTCTAGGATCTGTCAGAAATTGGCTCAAGGTGTTCACTGCAAAGCAAATATCTAGTGTTGTAGAAATTTCTCCCTACGGATAGGTAGAAACTCTCTTAGGATAAAGCAGGATGTACTGACTCTATACTAAGACAAAAAGGAAACAAATGCTACCTTGAATCCCTAGATCTAACAAACGTCTCAAGATTAAAATGCTAGAAAGAGTATAAGAATTTTAACTGACCTTCTATCCAAACGCTTGTCTTTGTAGTTGCTCCAATCTCCAAGCCCTCACGAATGAACCTGTCAAAATGGAACCAAGACACAAGAATGCACTATTCTCTAGCAACTTGAAACATGAGTTGGAATCTAAATCTATGAAAGATACAAATCATATCATTAAAACAGAATTAACACAAATGATTTGGGAAAACAAGACAAGTTATTCCATTACCAACTTGAAGTCATGTACAATAGTTGCTTGATGTCCAAGCCAACTTCCAGCTCCAAGTGCTTCCTCTAGCTATCTCTGCAGAAGTATGAAGATCATAGGTTTGATGCCCCAAAAGTCCTCCCTTTGGCTCATGGAAGGCTTCTCTCTTATAGCACATGGGAAGGCTAACCAACAAGAGAGAAGTGTGGATCTATGGAGGGTTTAGTGGATCAGGCCAGCTAAACAAAGAAGGAGTTAGGATCGAACCAAAGGTAGTAATCCCAACAAAATCTCCTCGAAGGTCGAAATCCCAAAATCCAAGGCAAAAAGGCTAATTTCAGACTACCGCGCCCCTATAACTGAGCATAACGCGGTAGTACCGCGCCCCAGAGAAGGAGCAACGCGCGGTAGTGCTAACTACCGCGCCCTTGTAGATGTGCAAGGAGCGGCAGTGCTCACAAACAGGGCTAAGTTGGGTTGGAAGATGGCAGAAAAAGGTTTTGCTTTCAGTATTCAGTCAATGGTTTTCACTCTGGATGTTCAGATGATCTTTAAGGGAAACTGTCGTTTAGGTCGGTAATGCAAGGATGCGACACTAATACGAAATGTGTAATATTGAGGTATAACAGATGCCCCCTAAAGTGTGAGGTCAGAAGAGACTGATGACCGAAAGACTTTACAAATATGGTTCGGAGATAGCATCGAGGGGAGCAACAAGGAGCTGAAACAGAAACAAAATGTCAGATATACCACCGAGGCGGGCATTCCCATGCTCGGAAACAAATGACTCAAAGCATGGCTGCCGACCAATACATTGCAGATCCATGAGTACTGAGATGATATAGACTGTAGACAAATCATGGCTACTATGAACAAGCGTAGATCCATGAGACAATAATGACACAGCCATGACCAATACAATAAGTGGATCTGTGTGACAATACAAAGGACATCTCCATCGTAACCTGGACGCAATCAAAATATAGAGGTGCGCCCAGGGTCTTCTACCCGATCGCAAAAGATACGAATCTAGCCATGTGATTACAAGGTGTTGAAGTCGAACATGGTAGAAACCATTTGATTACCGGTCAATGATGTGAACCGTTAACAAATGCGAGGGAAATCACCAATAATGACAATGATCCCCAAGGTATCTATAGTACATCTCAATGAAATGCGAATAAAGGAGTTGATGTCGAGCATCCGAGAGATCATTCAATCAGAGGTCATTGATGAAAACCTACTGTTGAATACGAGGAAACCTGCCATTGAGGCATGCAGGTACCAAGGTACTAGTGGTTGACTCCTAAGCCTAATTCCTGGATAGTGATTTGGTGTCGACAGGAATAGACTCGTCGAAGGTGGGCCATAATGATTCCCACATCATCGACACGAAATCAGAACGAGAGATAGTATGGATCGATGAAACAATGGAATATGTACTGACACAAAGGGAAGGTTTGACATGAAGTGGAGGTGGACTCAAGGTAATAACCCTTTGAACATATAACGGCATGAAACAGAGCTTGGAAGCAGGGATTAATTGAACAGACAGAACCGCTGGAAGTGTGAACTCATAGCAATAATGAGGATGCATGATCATAATGATGACACTATCAGCAAGACTGACTACCCAAAACAAACAAGGTGAGGATGCATGCCATGTTCAAAGGTGATGACTCACAAGCTGCCAACAAGGTAAACTTGACTCATTTTCCCATTTTCCCCCGACATGATGGACGAGTACCTCTTTGTTTTTTAACGAGCTTGAGGAGGATAACAGATGCTCGATATAGCTCATCTCATAGATGAGTCCAATCTCACATGTTTTTCGAACCTGAGAAAGGAGGGGTTCGTCCCAAAGTGGGCCCTTCGATGTTGAATTTTAACGAGTCCAAGGAAGGAAAACTCGGTCGTCATTTCATGTTTAGAGAGTCTGAAAAGAACTAAAGAAGACTCCAATGGTCCTTTTTCGTAAGGTTAGCCTCATCGCCCAAAAAAGGGTAAAACAACGCGGGAGAGGACTCTTCCAGTCATGATTGGCTGGAGTATTCCTTTTTCGTAAGTAGTGCCCCCTAGTCCGAAAAAGGGGTAAACTATCACTAGGGAGACGATCATTCAAATCCTTTTACAAGCGTGAACGAATCAATTTCGCTTGGCAATCTTTTCAATTTTAGGGAGTCTGAAAAGAGCTTAACTATGGACTCCATGTACAACTTTGTCATGGTTGATGACCGAGTACGACAAAGAAAAATTAAACTCGGCACAGTTCCTTTTCCGTAAATAGTCTAGCGAGGCCGGATAAAGTGATAAACCTATACTTGTTAGACACACCTTTTTACTCCAATTGTTTAACGAGCACGATAATGGTATCAAAAGCACTCGAAATCTTTTTCATGTTTGGATCCAGAGCACGAAAAAGGAAAAAGTAAGCTCAAACCACTTTTCATGTTTTTAACCAGAGCACGAAAAAAGTGAAAAGTAAGCTCAAACACCATCTTACTGTTTTTAACGAGCTCGAAGATAGGTTGGAAGAATGCTCATAATGTCTGCTTCATTTTTTAACGAGCTTGTAACAGAAAATGAACTATGCTCAGGATAATTTTCATGGTTTAATGAGCTCGAAACCTAAAAAGGAAAGTATGCTCGAAAATGTTCCCAATGGTGAACTTCTTCCCGTCATGAAATCCAAAGGTTGGTTCATGCCCCCAGCATGATTGCTAGAAGTAAGTGACTTAGCTCCAACGTGATGTGGAGAGGTGATCGAGTTGACTTCAACGTAACTTCCAGAGGTTGAAGACATGCCCCTAAGCTTCATTTCATTCGCCTAAGGTATAGGCAAGCGAAAAGAAGGTTCATTTACTAAGTCTACGAGGAGACTCGACTCAAAGGGAAAGGATATGTTTCATTTTTTAACGAGCTTGACACAGGAGTAGAACTTTGCTCAAAATACTGGTTTCATTTTTTAATGAGCTTGAAGCCAAAGGTAAACTCTGCTCACGATTAAGGCCCATTGATGGGTTCCCTCCCAACATGATGATCAGAGGTTGGTAAATGCCCCCAGCATGATTGCTAAAGGCTAAACATGCCCCCCAAGCTTCGTTTCGTCTGACTACTCTTCTTCCTTACCCAAAAATCCTGGCTACTAATCCAAATGTGTTCACCAGGGGGGGTAGGGAGAACCAGGACCAAGTGACCCAGGTAGATGAAATGAAGGTTCAAATCCTAACTCTAGCGATAGACTTGAACAAATGGAAAGGAGATCTATTTCATTTTTACACAAGCTTGAAAATAGATAATAACAATGCTTGAAAGGGTCCTTTTTATTTTTTAATGAGCTTAAAACAGAAAGAAAAAATGCTCGAAGGTAGTTTCATTTTTACGCAAGCTTGAAACTGAACGTAAACTATGCTTGGGATTGGTTTCGTTTTTACACAAGCTTAAAACCAAAAGTAAACTATGCTTGAGGGTCGGTTTCATTTTTTTAATGAGCTTGAAACAGAGAATAAACTATGCTCGTAGGAACCTATTTCATTTTTTAACGAGCTTGACATAGAAAGGGAACTATGCTCATAATGATGGTTGGTTTCATTTTTACACAAGCTTAAAACCAAAAGTAAACTATGCTTGAAATGATGGTTTCATTTTTTAACGAGCTTGACACCGGAATAGAACTTTGCTCCAACGTGGTGGTTGGTTTCATTTTTACGCAAGCTTAAAACCAAAAGTAAACTATGCTTGGGAAAATGGTTTCATTTTTTAACGAGCTTGACACCAGAATAGAACTTTGCTCTAACGTGGTGGTTGGTTTCATTTTTACGCAAGCTTAAAACCAAGAGTAAACTATGCTTGAAATGATGGTTGGTTTCATTTTTACACAAGCTTAAAACCAAAAGTAAACTATGCTTGGGAAAATGGTTTCATTTTTTAACGAGCTTGACACCAGAATAGAACTTTGCTCTAACGTCCCCCCTAGGGGGAAGAAACCACTAAAACATGTGGAACATTTAGGGAAGTCTGGTGACTAGGAGTCATGCGATGAGTGGGCGTCACAAATGAAAGCTGATCGATGGTCACAACATTCCCATGATGGGGAAAATACATCACTCGAAAGAGTGAAGACACTACAGCCTTCATGGCATGGACGTAATCGCGTCCAAGGAGTAGATTAAAATCTAAGGGACCTTGGATGACCATAACATCAATACAGACAGTTTTCCCTCCCAAAGTGATAGGTAACTGAGGAAGGGACCCTAAAGGTCCAGTAGGCCTTCTATTGAAAGCCAATATCTGGTCAGTGACGGGCACAAGCTGAGGAGAACCTAAGGCTTGCCAAGCAGTTGAGGATAGAATACTAACAGAAGCTCCTTCATCAACTATCGTACGAAAAATTTCTTTATCGGAAACTCCTACAGATATTTGAAAAGGAACACTCGAAGGAAGATGAGATTCTGTTAGACCATTCCAATCAAAGGAAATAACCTCAGTACTTGGAGGGGGACTCGCGGAAACAGACAGGGTTTCCCCTTGCCGAGGACATTCTGAACCGATAAGGAAAACATCAGCGGTTTCCAATTCACTCTCGCTTGGAAGATAAGAATGAGACGAAGATTGCGTCAAGGTGACTGCTTCAGTCTGGACTTTCTCCAATGAAAGAGCGGGATCGAGTGGGGATGACAGTGACTCAATCACTTCACTCTCGGAAGGGAGAGTGGGATCAATTGCAGATGAAACTGAATTGATCACTTGGCCAACCAGCGGAGGGTCGAGGGACGACTTACTATCGTTTGTTGGAAGCACCGGTTGAGAACTAGTAATATCTTCCAACCATCGCGAAGCTTCATCCATGCTTGGACAAAGGAAAGTACGGTGCATACCCTTGCATATCAAACAGGGATATAGGACCTTACCCTTACGACCCTTCACCAAGAGGTCATTGGTCGAAGGAGTGTCATCGACATGATGGTCAGAGGTCGACGATACAATTGGTTTGGGGTTTTTAGACCACACTTCTGATACACGGGAAAGATCAGGACAATCCTTGAGAAGGTGATCACCCTTACAAAGTTTGCAAGGGAACTTGGGCTTACGGGGTGTTTTCGTAGAATGAGTGCCATTAGAGGCGACTGATTTACGCTTGGTCTCTTTTTTATCCTTCTTTCTCTTAACTTTCCTTTTCTTCTTCTTCTTATCCACCTGATTACTAACGCTATTGCTTTGGTCAGGCGAGGAAGAAGGAACGGAAGAAGATTCATCTGACGAAGAAAGGGAAGGATTAGTTTGGGATTGACTCTCTCGTGGTGGAGAGTTAACATTCGAAACATTGGGCGCAATCGGAATTACCGGATTGAATAACCATACCGGTAATCCTATGGTTAATCCAGGAAGATTTAACGTGGCAATAAAGGGAGGACCAATATCTCCAACTGGAGGAAAAGTAAAAGGTACCCCTTGAAAAGGGGTCTCTGGATTGGTAGTCCCAGAAGGAGCATGGGCGCATGGAGGTGGATTCTCCATGGAACAAAACTAAGTGATGTGGACGAAGTCTTGTTAAAAAGAACTCAAAAACCCTCTGGCAACCGAGCGTGCGAAAGGGGAGCTAGGAAAAGACAAGGCTCATAGGCCAAAAGAGCAAGCTCAAAAAACTATACTGAGGCCACTGCCACAGTAAGCGAGCTGTACAACAAAAAGGCCAGAATGCCAACAAGCAGCCCTACAAAGAAAAAGACCCTCTACAAGATAGCAAGCAAAACCTCCTAACTAAGAGCTGGAGACCCCAAAAAATTGTATTCTTCGCAAGGTGATGAAATCCAAGTCGAACAATACAACATGAGAGACCGATATAAGAAGGATATCCCTCTACCGAAAGGGATCCTGGGTAAAAGAGCCCTAGTAGAATAGATACTAAGCTACCTCGTTCATGACACGTCGGAAAAGGTTTTGGGCACTTCAGCCTTCCGAAGAAGACAGCGATCGATGTTTCCTTAGGGCTAAGTGGAGTGCGGTATTCCACAGAGTCCGTCCGGTTCTCAATCTCGCGGCCGTTTAACCCCTGAAAGTTAAAAACAGTCAGGAGGCCCCTCCACAAACTAGCTGTGACCGTGTCAATAAATACTAGAGGATTTTAGTTCCCTAAAGACAACGACTATGTCTCAGATGAAAATGACAAGGGGGAATTATTTTGATGCCTATCCCTGGTGTCCTACCTAACTACCAAATTCTTTTGATTTCCTCAAGTGAGGTTAAAGTTGGTTTAATTAGGGAGATTAATTTTAGTGGCTGTCTTACTCAATCGGGTTATGGAAGTGCAACTTGATGGTGTTATGACGACCCAAACCGTGCAAATGAAGATGAATCGAAATGAGCCTTTCTCTTCGATGAACACTAGCTAAAGTAAGGAAGAATTCTTTTCATTCCCAATATGCACAACCCAATGCACATGCAATTTTATTTCTTTTCAAAATGATAGAAAGAAGTAAAATATGTACCCAAAACTAACCCAAAGCAATAAAAAATTTCTTTATATGAACACCAAACGTAATGGTTCTAATCCATTTCCTATCTTTTCACACTTGAAAAAGACACATCCAAGCTACGGAAAGAAAGATTCTACAAATGCTTCCAATCAAATGCAAGACAAAGAGAAGAATCTAATAAAATTGTCTAACTCAAATGCACATAAATATGAAACAAGTATTTCTTCTTCTCATGAATGTAATACCAGGAATGTCAAATGATTAAATTACAACAAGAAGAATACCTATGTGTTTCAATTTCATGAATATGGTAAAAGAAAGACAAAATCAAGCTTCTCTTTGAACTAAAGTGGAGGCAAGAAATCAATCTTTTCAAACAATCATTAGATAGGATGCAAAAGGAAATAAGATGCCAAGCAATCCAAACATGCCAAAACACACCAAACCAAAAATGATCCCAAAACCTTAATATGGGTCAAAACGACTAAAGGATGCAAGCAAAAACACTAGTATTGATTCAAAGGGCCAACATGGATCCAAATCTCGAAAAGACCAAAAAATAACACACCAAACATGCCAAGCAATCCAAACATGCCAATAACACACCAAACCAAAAATGATCCCAGAACCCATTTCGCTTAAAAATGCAAGCAAAACACTAGTATTGATTCAAAGGGCCAACATGGATCCAAATCTCGAAAAGACCAAAAAATAACCAAATAAACACCCTTTCCAGGAACTACCGCGGGCCTGCAGGCCACCTGGGAGCGGTACTGACAGACTACCGCGCTGTAGACAGCGCTTAAGGGGCGGTACTGCAAGACTACCGCGCTGTAGACAGTGCTTAAGGTGCGGTACTGCAAGACTACCGCGCTCTGGACAGTGGTGAAGGCGCGGTACTACCGCTCTGTAGGCAGTTACGGGGGCGCGGTACTGTGTGAACAGGGAAAGAGGCGGAAATTTGAGAAAAGATCTTGACTTTTCAAGGGTTCGCCAACCCAGAGGACTTACTGATCTGTAACAGGAGTCTAATGCAGAGAGCAGGGAAGTGAATAATGGTGAAAGAACCCAATTCTTGCAATTAATAAGTGAAACTGAAAGCAAACTTCACAAGCAAAGAAAATGGATTCAAATCCCCAGCGGAGTCGCCAGTTTTTGTTGTAGAAATTTCTCCCTACGGATAGGTAGAAACTCTCTTAGGATAAAGCAGGATGTACTGACTCTATACTAAGACAAAAAGGAAACAAATGCTACCTTGAATCCCTAGATCTAACAAACGTCTCAAGATTAAAATGCTAGAAAGAGTAGAAGAATTTTAACTGACCTTCTATCCAAACGCTTGTCTTTGTAGTTGCTCCAATCTCCAAGCCCTCACGAATGAACCTGTCAAAATGGAACCAAGACACAAGAATGCACTATTCTCTAGCAACTTGAAACATGAGTTGGAATCTAAATCTATGAAAGATACAAATCATATCATTAAAACAGAATTAACACAAATGATTTGGGAAAACAAGACAAGTTATTCCATTACCAACTTGAAGTCATGTACAATAGTTGCTTGATGTCCAAGCCAACTTCCAGCTCCAAGTGCTTCCTCTAGCTATCTCTGCAGAAGTATGAAGATCATAGGTTTGATGCCCCAAAAGTCCTCCCTTTGGCTCATGGAAGGCTTCTCTCTTATAGCACATGGGAAGGCTAACCAATAAGAGAGAAGTGTGGATCTATGGAGGGTTTAGTGGATCAGGCCAGCTAAACAAAGAAGGAGTTAGGATCGAACCAAAGGTAGTAATCCCAACAAAATCTCCTCGAAGGTCGAAATCCCAAAATCCAAGGCAAAAAGGCTAATTTCAGACTACCGCGCCCCTATAACTGAGCATAACGCGGTAGTACCGCGCCCCAGAGAAGGAGCAACGCGCGGTAGTGCTAACTACCGCGCCCTTGTAGATGTGCAAGGAGCGGCAGTGCTCACAAACAGGGCTAAGTTGGGTTGGAAGATGGCAGAAAAAGGTTTTGCTTTCAGTATTCAGTCAATGGTTTTCACTCTGGATGTTCAGATGATCTTTAAGGGAAACTGTCGTTTAGGTCGGTAATGCAAGGATGCGACACTAATACGAAATGTGTAATATTGAGGTATAACACTAGTCTCATGTTCGTCAGGTACATACAGGACCCAATCATCTAACAATACACCGTGACATCAACCGTCTCAGATGAAGAATCACACAATAGCTTTAGGTTCGATTCCATAGGTGTGGCCATGGCCTTGCAGTCCATCATCCCGAACCGCTTCAGGATCTCTACTGCATACTTCCCTTGTCCAAGGAAGATTCCATATGCACTCCGCCACACCTCCATACCTAGAAAGTAAAGCATCATACCCAGGTCCTGGGTTCTTGTTTCAAATCGTACAAGGCTTTCTTCAATCTGCGCACATATGACTCCCTGTCATGTGTCTCAATACCAAGTGGCTGATCCACATAGACTCCCTCTTCGACTACACCATTCAAGAAAGCTGTCTTGAAATCCATCTGGTGTATCTTCCAATTCATCACTGCAGCCAGAGCAAGTATTGTTCTGCTGGAAGTGTATATGGCTATAGGTGAAAAAGTCTATTCATAATCTATCCCTTCTTTCTGGGAGAAGCCACGAGATACAAACCTCTCCTTGTATTTATCAATTCTACCATCTGCAGCATGCTTGATCTTATAGATCTACTTGGAAGTCACAACAGACTTTCCTTCTGGTCTCGGGACCACATCCCAGACATCATTCTTCATGATCGACTGGTACTCCTTGAACATGGCATCCTTCTATTAATGCATCCCTGATCTTGGGAACTTCAGATTCTTCAATATCTTCAATAGATAGTTTTCTTGAACTTCGTTGCTGGAACAAATGCTGTTGTCCTTGTAGGTGATTGTACACGATCTTTCCTACAAGTCAGATTCAATTGCATGATTAGAAACTTCTCATAATTTTTCAAAAAACACTTTCTTATGCATAAAGAAATATGTCATACAGTCATGTAATTAGCCAATGCTTCAATACAACATTTATTCATATCCCGTAACTTTCTAGATTCCTTCCATCTCTACCAGAACATTGTTAAGAGTTTGCACTACTCCTAACGTGTCAACAAAGAGGTTTCATTCTAGATAGGTAGCAATGGAATGTTGTATAGTGCCATAGTCCACTTACCCATCACATGCATATTAGTAGTATACTGTTCATTAATGTAAATATCCTAATATGCATAATACACATCCTAAATCTAGGAACACAAGTATGTACATAAATGAACAACATCATTTAAGTAATCATATAAGAAATGACAATTCAAATACTTGTCTTTGTTTGGTTGTAGGATGGACTCCCTCTCAATCTTTGCTTCCTTCCAAGAACTATTGGAGTGTGCTCCTTCTTGATCTTTGCTTCCTGGATGATCTGTCCTTGAACTTATATTCATCCTAGACCACTATGCATGCTTAAGTGTGCACTAGTGTCATGAATGTGTCATCCTCAAGATCTCATACATAATCATACATTCATTAGTATAATCTCAATACTATCAAAACATTATAATCTTAATTATGTATGGTCATGATCATTTCATACATAGGTAATAAGCGTTAGTATTCAAGGCTTTATGGAGGACTTCTTTTACTCATGTATATACTTATTTGACCATAGGACTCTTCTGGTTAGTCATATCATCAATCAAAGTAAGAAACAAAATATGCATGAACCCTTTTAAATTCAAGAATAATCATTATCAATCATTCCAAGTATACTTATATAAAAGATCCTAACAAAAGGTAGGATTCTAAGTTGATATAGGAAAAGCATACCTGGATTTCATGCTTTCTAGTTATGTCTAACATACTCACATAATGTCTTCTTGTTCTCTTCGATGACTTGTGCTAATAACCTGCATAACTCATAAGTTAACCATTGTAGAACCAAATTATACATACCTCGTAAGTAGAGCTTCTATGCGATCCATGACTATGGATGAGTCTTTGTCTTCATGTCACCATGGTCATATGTTCTTGAACTAGAAATTTCTTGATATACCTTTCATGTTAGCGGACAACATCAACCTCATACAACACCATAGTCCATTAGTACAATCATAAGTGTCATAACCCTATTCAATGAATGTATTCTATCATTCACATGCATTCATACTTTTACTAGGGTGATAATACAATTCTAAAATTAATCAAGATTGTTACTAACCTAAATAATATGAAGACAAACATATCATAAAATTAATCATGAACAGATTTCAAAACATACCTGTATTTCCTCAAGTCATACCTGTCGATATTTCTTGTAGTCTTCTTATGTAAGGCCTTAGCCTTATCTCCCTCTGGAACTGGAACTTCTTCACTTATGCAGGTGTCCAATTCATTCTCTTCTAGAATTAACCCAATCCACTTTGATTTTCTCAAACTGGATATGGAACTGGATTAGGGTTTGTCAGAGAAACCCTAAAAATTCAAATTTTGAATTTCAAACTTCTGATTGGATGAAAATATGTGCCTTGCTGAGCTGATCAAGCTGGTATACTTCAATTTTTAAAACTGCAAAATTTGACCCTTCAAAATTGCCTTTGAAACTTTCGGATCTTCTGGACAGGATCCCGAACTAGGGTTTGATAAAGCCCGGTCTTCTGCCCATCCCAAAGGTTCGATCTTGTGTTCTAAACTTTGATTTTTCTGAGGAGCTTCTAGCCGTCATCACAGATTTCAAAAATTCCAACTTTTGCAGAAGCCCTAATTTTCCACCTTTCCGATCAAAATCCCGAACTAGGGTTTGATCAAGCCAGACCTTTTTCCCAACCAAAAAATTCAATATTGGTCTCTAAATTTCGACTTTGATGAGGAGCATTCAGCTTTGGACTCCGATTCCAAAAATTCCAACCTTCTTTGAAGTCCTAAATTCCCGCAGCAGTGACTAGCCAAGAATGAAGGTGCTCATAATCCAATTATGTTTTGACAGAAATATGCACCTGATTGTTTCTAGTGCATATCTAAAATTACGAATCCACAGAGTTTGAAACTTTGGCCTGTGGTATCCTGACCTGTCCTCTTTCCAACCCCATAGGTTTGACCTCAATTGGATTCCGTGAGAGAGAGTTATTCCAAGTGTCGCAATGCACCCTGTTTATGGGATAAAACATGAGAGCGAACTTGTACAGCATGCCACGTGTCACTGGTTCAAATTAGGCCTTTGAAAAGTGGACTCGTGAAAGTAAAGTCGTCCTACTTGTCACATTTTATGAAATTTAATTTGGATCTTCCTATCCCAAGTTGTGACCTTTTTTCCTAGGTCACCTGTTTATTACTGAGATCTAGAAGAGGAAGAAACCCTAGATTGTACAGGTCATAAAACAGAAAGTACAACGAATTAGATGCTGTGCTTTGGAAACAAGGTACATGCGGATGTTATCTACGACCTATAGAAGTTTCAGAACCTGAAACTTCACCAAAATGGATTTATAGAGAAAGTTCCATGATGAATGGTTTTGCTATATCAAGCCCTAGCTTCCAATTTGTCGCAAGTGCAACAAGTCTCATAAATGCCATACCATGCCTTCCTTCAGGTTAGCTCTGATACCATGTAATATTTTCATCATTTAATTCAATATATCTAGGATATTAACATGATCAAACCCAAGAGATATATATCTTTAACAACATGCTCCTCCTCCACTTGTGCGCACCCTCCTCTTCTCTCACTAATTTGAAGTGAGTGAATAATAGAATGTGTAAAATGAGAGAGACACACTCTCTATTTATACACTACTTCACTTGTCTTTTACCTTTAACTAAGTTGGCCCCAACTTAATCACTTAACATAATGTTGACTGGGCCGACCCCCACTAGGGTGGTCTAATAACCCTTTAACCCACATGACTATACAGAGCCGACCCCATCAAGGTGGTCTAATAACCCATCAAGTATAAGTTACGACACTTACAATATAACTTGCGACACATGCAAGTACAACTGACGACACTTCCAATCGGAGGAATAATACATCTCCGTTGGGGATATAATAAAGTACAAATACAATATACAAGTGAATATCTTCTGAAGTTGCAAATACATCAACAATGCCGAAAGCCATAATCGACGAAATTTTTGGAACACCGCCGACGCGTTTCACGGAAATTGAGCAAGTCTCACCGAAACGGTCGGCGGTGAAGTTTTAAAGGCAATGGCGCGTAGTTGTATTTTGACACCGAAATGGGGTTTGGTCATAAATGACCCCACCAACCCCGTTACCTTCGCATTAATAACCCAAAAACCCCGCATTAATGGCTAGATTTTGATTTTGTTATATATATGGCAAAGTAATTGTTTGTTTGGCATTGAAAAAACACCGCTCTTAAGGTTCTCTCCTCCACCAACCTCCAGACGCCAAAACACCGTTAAGCTTATTCTCACGACCATACCAAGATTGACAGGTAGGCCATTGCCCTGCCTTAGTGGTTGCTTTTATTGTTCGCATTTTCATCAGTCTTGCCATAGGTTTGGTGTTTTTCATTTTTTGCGTTTGGTAGTTACAACCATGTTCATTTCCGGTTGGTTTTTATTTTTTTTAGTCATAGACCTTGTGTCAGATAACTGTCTGTACCCAAGGATTCTGATTTTCTTCGCCACAGTCTTCACTTTTAGTTTTAATGCAAAGACAAACAGATTGTGGTGGTCATTTGCCGCGGTTAGATTTTCTTAGGATAGTTTCTGCCGGTTTACTTTTCCCGTCGGTATTGTCAAGCCCACGGTTAGAATGCAGCCGAGCTGAAACACAACGCTTTCCTCCACACACTTAACCTTGCTTCATCTCGCGTGGAATAAATTATTAAGTAAGAAGTTAAACAGTCCAGTGTTAGAAACGTTTTATGATTTCAGACATTATTGGTCTTAACTTTTCCTATTGATGCATGCGTATTTTGTTTTTACGCACACACTATTCGGACTGGTTTGAAACTTTAAACTCTTGTCGGCTAACCCTGAGGTTTTGTCCCATATTTCACACTGGTTGTAGGGGGATTTAGAGTCAACTAAGTTTCATGAAAAAACATTTAAGATGAACATCCCTAGTTTGCTCTCGTAATTGTATCTGAAATTTTCACATGCCATTGTGAGTTTGAGCTAAACGAGCATCAGTAGCATTTACCAAACTACATGGAAGTTATTATTCTCTCAAATTAATATATTATCAATAGTTTGAAAGAAAATTGCTTTACAAACTTCTGTTTAAGTTACTTATACCATGTTTCTTCTTTTTCATAAGGATTTGAAAATGCCTAAGAAGGGTGCCAAGAAGAAATCTAATGTAACCGAATCAGAATCAGACGTGGAGATTATATTAGACACCAAGATAGAAACCATGTTAGAAGATATAAAAGCAGTAACAAGAGTTGTCCCTGAATTCAAATGGGGGGAATTTTCTCATATTATCTGGAACCAGGATATCCCTGATGCAGCTCTCGAAGAAATTATCTTGTATCAAAATATCAAGAGATCGGCTATCACCAAAGCGGCTACACGCCCATAAATGTTTCCCTGCTCAGAGGTCATTGGATGGATCCTGCCACAAGCTGATTCCACATCAAGAATAATTTCTGACGCCAAAGGGGAATCATTCCATCTAGCTCATATAGCAATGACATACAAGCTACCACCAACCCAGGTCATGTTAGTTGAAGACTGGATCAAAGGTTTAAACATGGACCACTTGGAATATGATAAGAAAATGATAGTATTAGGAAAGTAACTCAGACAGAAAGAGAGCGGAGAATATGAATGTCAAAGCTTGAGGACCCCTTTCAGAATTGTAGCTCTGATGCTAAGCAAAATTTTTGGCAAGGTAGATGGGACTATCTACAAGCTATATTGGGTACCTGTAATTTACTACATAGCCTTCCATGGCACAGTTTTTAATTGGGCATACATCATCTCAGATAAAATGTCATCATCAATAGCAGCTGCACAAGGAGGTTTAACCCAAAAGAAGGCAGAATTCTACATGTCTTCATACCTCATAGATTGCATATTAGCTAGGAACCCATTTCCTAAGTTAGGGTGCACCTGGAATAGAGCTGAATCTCCAATCTACGTGGCGTATCAGAAAATGTGGGCCCATAGATATGAAAGTCATTATAATCTCATATGTGAAGAGTTCATCATGCCTCTCTACTCGATAATTTTCCATGAAGAACCAAACTGCTTGTCTGAAAATGCAATGGCAGTCATAAATGCATATGAGGACTACTACTTCTCATAGGAGGGCATGCACATCAGAATGTTTGGAGGTTCCCGGGCTCCATCCCTTTTGCCCAAATATGCAAATGATTTTGTGGTCCACAAGGAAGCAGTAAGGCAAGTTTTCATTAATGGGATTGGCAGGTTCTTGCATGATCAAAAGAAATCTTCATTCCCACCTTTTTCTTTCTGTATAGGGGCATACAAGTTCTCTAAGGTTAAAACTATCAAATCTTTCGTTCAAGATTTAGAAGCATTTCATTTTGACGAAAAGAGTTTTGCGAGAAATGATAGCCAAGGCAAGGTTGCCGAGCATTGTGCATCGATCAAAATACAATATGAATATGCTAATCACTTCGACAAGGACGAAGAAGTGTATCGGAGGGAAAGAAACATGACCGAGCTAAACAAATGATTTCGTCCCAAGAGAAGGGGTAGTTCCAGTACTGCTGCCAACACTGCTAAGCAGGAAGAATTATAGAGGCAATAAGAAGAAGCCACAAGAATTCAGTTAGAAAAGGCAGAAAGGAGGCTAAAGGAAGAAGCTGAGAGAATGCAGAGGGAGGAAGCCGAGAGGTTGCGAAAATACAAAGAATAAGTAAAAGAAAGAGAAGCAGAAGAACAAAAAAATCAAAAAGAAGAAGAAGAAAAGTCCAAAGAAACTATGGAAAAGGGAAGCCCAAGTGTGCAGAATATGGACATAGACCCACTTGAGGTGTCCAAAGTGATGCTCATCAGAGGTCACTTCCCATTTTATGAGCTTGGACTCACTCCATTCACCCCATCAAAGAAACACACTGTGGCCAAGTTGGACACGATCATTTTTGACCAAAAAAGAAAGACTATCACGAGGAGGACAGAGAAGAGACTGAAAATGGGTGCCCAACCCGATGTCGTTACTATTCAGGAAAATACATTCATGGAGGGTACCCACAAGGACCCTATGTTTATGGCATTTGCCAACATAGCTGCTGCGCAAGCAAGTGCAGATAATGGTGACAAGTTGTTAAACGACGTGGAGTGAAATAAAGAGAAGGTGCTCAAATTGAAAGATAATTTGGTGAAAATGCGAGGAGAAGGGATAGAACTGAAAAGGAAACATGACGCCATTCTATTCGAGAAGGAAAGGTTACTGAATGAATACCAGAAATTGGATGCAGAAAAGGAGGCATTAACTATGCAGTTAATGATTATGGAAGGGGAAAGGAGTGACTTTGAAGCTCAAATCACTCAATTAGAGTCAAGAGAGTCAGCCGCAAACCAACAGGTCGAAGAATTGAAATCTCAGGTGGAAGAGTTGGTTAAAGAGAAGGAATATTTGGCAGAGCAACTGGAACTAGTAGATAAGAGGAAGCAAGACATAACTCCATTTTGTGATCACGCTTGCAAGATTTAAGAACGAATATATCACTCTCAAGAAATTCTCACAGATGAAATCTACAAGATGAAGCTGTTGATGGTGAGAATGAAGGTGATAGCTGTGGAGTCACTGGGATTCAGGAAAATGATGTTGGATATTGCAGATAAGGTTAAGAGCCAGATGGCCTGGAGAGAAACCAACTCAGAATACGCTGATAATTTTCCTCCGAAGATGATAGAAGACTTGAAGTAGGAGATGGAACTTCTGGAATTTTGCAGGAAGGTTGCCAGGAAACTAAATAATGACATTCCGAAGACTATCCAAAAGTGTTAGGATTTTTACGAGAAAATCGAGCAGGTTCATGAAAAATGTCATCTCTCTCTTTGCTCCCGAAGATGAACAAGCTTCCTTCAAGATACCTACACATAACAGAGCTGCAGAATGGGTTGCAGGGAGAATTAGACTGCATCAGAAAATTGGATGTTCTCATAGAAGAAGACATCTACCACTTTGTAGGACAAGCATCTATAGATTCCTATTTTTTGGAAGATAGCTGCAAGGATGCAGAAGCAGGATTGGCGCATATTGAGACTCAATTGTCATATCATGAAGTCTCCTTACAAGTATTGGAGCCTGTCAAATTTACTATCATAGAAGAAGGGGCTAATGCGTGGGCATAATATCTTTCTAGTTTAGCTGGGCCAACCTAAATATAAAATGTAAATATCTTTTTGTATTTTCTGATGTAAGCACTAAATGAAAAATTTTGGGAATCCCTAGGGTTAGGGTAAATGAGGAGTCACTAGAGGACAAAATCTTTTGTAAAATAAATAGAGGAGGAGAATAAGGATGAATGGACTTTTTCTAGCATAAAAGAAGCTGGACCATTTTGTAAGAGAACTATTTTTCTGCTAATAAGAAGGATGTGTTTCATCGTTGCGTAAAAGTGTGTGTATAGTTCTATTTCATCGTTGTAAATAAATAAAAGTTAGAATTCTAATATGATCCACCGTAAGCATGTAGGTATGATTTTATAGCTATTACTTCTGTTTTTAAGATGTTTGTCTCACGACTCAATGTTTAAATAGAATTATGAAACCACAAACTAAAAACTAAGTCATAAATAAATTATTTTAAAAACCACAAATAATAACTTGAGAATTATGAAACTTCGTATGGTTATTCTATATAATAGTATGAATCTAACGCCACAACTTAAACTTGGGACCATAAGAATACATGTATAAATTTGAAATGTCGCCATATAACTAGCCACATGTCTCTAGTCTCGACCTATCTTGGAACTATATAATAGTTGGTTGAAAAACATTGAAATGAATAATGTGAGAGGTATCTCAAAGTCCAAACTATCTTAGGAGTATTATATAATATAACATATAATGTTATAATGTCATGAATTAGAGTTTTGAATTTAAGTCGATGGGAAAAGATCACTGACAAGCTTATAATGAATGACAGGTTGAAGGATGTGCAATTGATATGAATCCGGTGTTGGTGATTGTAAGTCCTGTCTGTATTAATGACCATCCACTGTATCGTGTTAACGAGGATCAAATGAACACTCCACGTAATACAAACCAATGCATGCCATAGCTAAGATGGTTTCCATGTCATAGATATTTGTTAGTAGTTCTTCGAACTGGTTGACAATGCATCCAATGTAACCTTACGTGGAAGGGCTGTGCTATGGTAATGAATGTGCAATTAATAAGTTAGTTGTTCGCTCCAATGCAAAATATGTTGGCATAATTTCGATCATTGATCAACATCGATATTGATCGTTGGATCAAACCCTAGCAATGGGTCGATGTCTTTGGTTTATGAACTTGGAAATTGTGGTTTAACGGCTCCATTGTTTTCGGTCTGCGACCGACAGGCTGCCGAAATTTTAGTTTAAACTTTGTATGAGATTCTACCTTGAGACCTCTGGTTTTTGGAAGTTTACAGTTCTCTTCCATTTGCAGTGGCATCGTTTTTGATAGACTGTGTATTTAGCTTTTACTATCAAAGTTTGGAAGTTCTGGAACTCATCGTTTAAATTTGAGTTGAGGATTTGCCTTGGTGTAAATGGACCGAGGGTTCCCTGTCATAACTTCGACAGAGAAACATCCTGTAGCGGGTTAAAGTGGAAAGCTTTGGTACTTACAGTAATGTAAGTTTTCCTGTAATGAAAATAATTCAATCAATGTGTTTTCATCTTTCAGTTTTGAAGAGATTTCAGTCAACTAAAAACTAAGCCATAGTTTTATGTTAGTTGCAGGTACTGCAGCAGGGAATCAAGCAAGGGTTTCGAGAGTTGGCAAGATTTATTTCGGGTAAGCTCCGGGTCTTTTTGAAAACCCTCATAGGTGCTTTGACTGTGGTTGAAGAAGTTTCAAGGGTGTGTAGCTGGTCCTGTCGTGACTCGTCGTGGTTATTATTTGAAGAATTTTGAAACAAATGATCTCTACTCCAAGCTGTGGCTCTCGTTTTGTTTATATGGTTTTTGGTTTTTCTACCATGACAAACAACTTCGCCTCAACTGGAAATTCAAAGCTGTTTAGCTTGGTTATAAACCTTGTATGTATCATCTTGGAATGACATGTTGTAACTTCCATTTTCTGGGTATATCGTCTTGTTTACTTGAAGTGGAAACTTGTAATGGCTTTAACCATTGAGCCACGAATTGTCTTGTTTAAGTTATATGAATTATATAAGGAGCCAAGGCTCGTTATAGTAAATACATCTATGTCTTTTGAGAATGATAACACATTGTCTATGTCTGGACTTAAGTGGTTGAAATTTATCTTATAAATCGTGTCTATCAAACTTGTTTTCAAGAACACGAAATCTGTAATGGAAGTCTAAAATTTCTTTGTACAACGATAGAGTAGGTTTTTGTATTACCATGGAAGGAAAATAACGGGATACACCCTAAATGAAGATTCTTTATGATTTCAAGCAATGTTTTAAACTGAAAAAGATAGTGGTCCTAAACGTATAATTCGGGTCTATGTTATAAAATATACTGTTGTAGATTGCCGTCGTGTTTCATTGTGTTCCTAAACTAGGGTTTGTGAACCTATTTAGTTATAAGTTATGTAAAGTATGTTTTTGAAAATGAACTTTCAAGTAACTTAGGTTTGATCCTAAGTCTGTGAGTAATGAGTTTGCAAAATGAAACAAAAGAGGAAAATGATACTTATAGTTTCGATTATTTACTGAATACAATAACTGTTAGTAATAGAATATTTATATGGTCTCCTTTATCTGTTTGAACTAGATAAATTTATAAAAATGATAGAATAAGAAATGAAAACAATGTGTGTGTATGTGTAATGTGAAAACTAGTAAATATAGAATGACTGTGAAATGCTTATGTTTATAGCATGCAAATAATGATGATACTACTGTTTTAATTTGAAGCTCTGGTATAAACATGGTTTGTCGATTTTCATTCGAATAATACACAAACTAATAGAATGAACAAACTAGAATATATATACACAGAGAAGAGAAAAATACTTATATTTTATGAAACAATGCTGTAGTTTAGAACCATTTTATACAGTAAATTTTACTACTGGAAAATATAGGGCAGAATAGTAAAACAAAATTCGATCGTTGTTCTATCTATTCGAATCAATAGCATTTGCCTATCCTCTAATCTATTTTTAATTTGCGTATCTCTACTAGAGTACGATGCTTCAAATAGCATGTGGAAAAATAGAGATATTGGTTTATCAATTTAACTTCAACATTAAACTTCAACATTCAGACTTAAAACAATTCTAAGATTAGGTTCTTTTTCGAAAATAGAAAAACAGAAAATACTAGTTAAACAGAACAAAATTATTTACTGAGAATAAGTAGAAAATCTGTAGAACCTGAGAAAATATGTAGGGAAACAAACAACCCAAGAAGACTGTTCCACCAAACCAATTCCTGAAAACAGTCAAGTACTGTATTAGGACCCTCGAGCCTGTTCACTGAACCACCAGGAGGAAGAAACTCAGGAAACAGAACTTCTTCTTGCTGTAGCAATTAACTTCAGAATCTTCAATAGTTAGCAGTCCAATAGATCTTCACCAGCATTTCTGGTTCCTTTCAGCAATAATGCAGACTTAAGATTATAGTCACCACTAGCCTCCCTATTCGAATCTCTCTTGTGATCACGTGATTCACATGAGGAAAATATTCTGCAGAAATATTGATTAAGATCTTCCTGCTCAATTCGAATTTGCCTTTATAGGCTGCCTAGGCCTTTTCAGATGTTACTGGGTCATTAAATGAGCTGCCTGCTCACTCCCTCCACCTAGGGGATAATGCCCTATTTTAGGGGTAGTTGTCCCATAACCAACAACTAGTGGTGTGATGCAATTGCTGCCATCTGTCCCTTACCTTCCAACAACTTCCATTCCTCCTAGTGGGTCAGTGAACACTCATTCAATAGTCCTCTTGGGTGTTTGTCTCCTAATTAATTTATTTAAATAATAATATTTAGTAATTACATTCACCCATGATCAAAATTAATCATAATTACAAAACTCTGTAATTAAATTTAACATAAATTATTTTGCAAATAAAATAATAATTTTTAGAAATTTGGGTAGGTGACATACACCCCCCCTTAAGTCTCAACATCGTCCTCGATGTTGGTTAATCATTCCTTGAGTGTTCTTGAAAAAGAGTTGGGTATGCTGCCCGCATACTACTCTCCAACTCCCAGGTTGCCTCTTCTGGGATAAGGTGCTTCCATTGCACCTTCACTTGCCCAATGCTACGATTCTGGAGAATAGTTTCCCTCCTTCCGAGGATACAATCCTGTTCCACCGGAAAATCTCCGTCTTGTCCGACCTGTACATCATTCCAGTTTACAACATGAGTAGTATCATGCACATATTTCTTTAAAAATGATATATGAAAAACATTATGTTGGTAGAATTCTTCCCTACGGATAAGTCAGAATTCTCTTAGATTAAAGTAGACTCTTACTGACTCTAAACTAAGACAAAACAAAACAAATGCTACCTTGAATTTCCTGAACTAATTTTCACAACAAGATTACATGCATTCGGAAGAGATGAAAGATATAACTCACCTTCCAATCCGACGTTTGTCCCGCTTCTAACTCTTGATCCCAAAGCTCCAATGCAGAACCTGTTGAAATCAAACAAAGAACAAGCATACAAGCTTCCAAGTACCTTGAAGCAAAGATTAAATTCAAATCTAGACTAGATACATTCCATGTCAGAAACTTATACAATACACATGAAATGGAAAAAACAAGACAAGTTATTTTAATTATCAACTTGAAGTTACTTACAAAGGTTGCTTGATGTCCAAGAAAATCTTCCAACTCCAAGTGCTTCCTCCTCTAGCTATCTCCACAAAGTTGCAAGATCATAAGTTTGATATCTCCAAGAGTCCTCCCCCTTTTGCTCATGGAATGCCTCTCTCTTATAGTGTGTGGTAGGGTCAAACAACAAGAGAGAAGGGTGGATCTTGGGAGAGTTTAGTGGATCAGGCCTACTAATCGTAGAAAGTGAGTTAGGATCGAATCAGGGACCTCAATCCTCCAAAATCTCTCGAAAATCAAAATCCCATAAGCCATGGAAAAAAGGATAAAAAAAGTGTACCGTGCCTCCAACAAATAGCATAACGCGGTAGTACCGCGTGGCAAAGAAGGAGCATAGCGCGGTAGTACGGAATACTGCGCACCTAAAACTGAGCAAGGCGCGGTAGTTAGGGTAAATGAAGTCTCAGCTAGGTTGATTCTTGTCAGGGTAGGTTTACCTTCAAGGATCACTCATCATTTTTCTCTTCTGGGTGTTTTGAGCAGTAGGGGAAGTGTCGTCAACTCTTTCTGTGGTGAAGATGTGACACTGTGGAATACGGAAGTATAACAGATGCCCCCTAAAGTGTGAGGTCAGAAGGGACTGATGGCCGAAAGAATTTACAAATACTGTGTAGAGATAGCGTTGAGGAGAGCAACAAGGAGCTGAAACAGAGAAACAAAATGTTAGATATACCACCGAGGCGGGCATCCCCATGCTCGAAAATAATTGACTCAAAGCATGGCTGCCGACCAATACATTGCAGATCCATGAGTACTGAGATGATATAGACTGTGGACAGATCATGGCTACTATGAACAAGCGTAGATCCATGAGACAGTAATGACACAGCCACGACCAATACAAAAAGTTAATCTGTGTGACAATACCAAGGATATCTCCATCGCGACCTGGACGCAATCAAGATACAAAGGCGCGCCCAGGGTATTCTACCCAATCGCAAATGATACAAATCTAGCCATGTGATTACAAAGTGTTGAAGTCGAACATGGTAGAAACCATTTGATTACCGGTCAATGATGTGAACCGTTAACAAATGCGAGGGAAATCACCAATGATGACGATGATCCCCAAGGTATCTGAAGTACATCTCAAAGAAATGCGAATAGATGAGTTGATGTCGAGCATTTGAGAGATTGTTCGATCAGAGGTCAGTGATGTAAACCTACTGTCGAACACGAGGAAACCTGCCATTGAGGCATGCAGGTACCAAGGTACTAATGGTTGATCCCTAAGTCTAATTCTCGGATAGTGATTTGGCGTCGACGGGAATAGACTTGTCGAAGGTGGGCCATAATGATTCCCACATCATCGACACGAAATTGGAGCGAAAGATAGTGTAAGATGACGAAACAATGGAGTATGTACTGACACAACGGAGGTCTGACATAATGAACGACTCTGAACAATGCAACCCTTTGAACATGTAACGACATGTAACAGGACTTGGTAGCAGGGATTATTGATAGCAGAGGATAGACATCGAATGAGTAGGCTCGTGGCCAGGGAGACGACTCAAGATGATGACCATAACTCAGTGGAAAATAGATACCCAGTATAGACAAGGGACAGACACATGCCATGTTCAAAGGTAACGACTGACAAGCTGCCAAAACAAACTTGACTTGTTCCCCATATTCCCCCGACATGATAGACGAGTACCTCTTTGTTGTTTTTTGAGCTTGAAGAGGATAACAGATGCTCGGTGTAGCTCATCTTATAGATGAGTCCAATCTCACATGTTTTACGAACCTGAGAAAGGAGGGGTTCATCCCAAAGTGGGTCCTTCGATGTTAAATTTTAACGAGTCCAAGGAAGGAAAACTCGGTAGTTTTTCACATTTAGAGAGCCTGAAAAACTTAAAGGAGGCTCCAAAGTGTACTTTTTCTTAAATTTAGTCCCTCGATCCCGAAAAAGTGTGAAACAATTCCCGAGAGAACTCTCCCAGCCAAAATTGACCGAGGTATACCTTTCTCGTAAATAGTCTAGATGGGCCGAAAAAGGGGTAACCTATCACCGAATAGACGACCTTTCAAATACTTTTACAAGTGTGAAAGAGTCAAGATCACTTGGAAATATTTTCAATTTTAGGGAGTCTGAAAAGAGCTTAACTATGGACTCCAATGGTCTTTTTCGTAATTTTTAATTATTCTGGTTCGAAAAGAGAATAAAATACAACCAGAATAATACTTTCCTCATCGTTTAACGAGCATGAGTAAAGCTGACCAAACTCGACACCATTTACTTGAGTTTGACAAGCACGAGATGGGTGTAAAAGCGCTTGAAATCTTTTTTCAAGTTTTAATCCAGAGCACGAAAAAGATAAAGTAGGCTCAAAATGAAGGTCAAACAATAAATGAATGCCAGTGTGAAAATAATGTCTTTAAAGGAGATCCTGTCAATAAGTGCTCATGAAACTAGATATTAGTAATGTGAAATGGGTTTTATTTTAACTAGATAAAATAATGAGTAAAAAATGAGTGAAAAATCTATATAAAGGATGGATAAAAATAGAAAGTTACCATTTCACTTGTGCATTTACCAAAAGAGGAGATTTTACCCATTTGAGGAGCAAAACTTCAAGAGTCCATATCTGGAGATTTGGGGCACCATTTCAACAACCGTCTGCGCCAGGTAAGAGATTTTAAGCATCTCTTTCATTTCATGTATGAATAACTTGTTTTCAGTAGGAAAAAGTAATTTTTTGGGCAAGCCCTATTGGGAAAAATTCGCCCTCCACAGTACCACGTGGGGTCCATATCGGGAAGCGCGGTACTGTGTAACAGTACCATGCTGTGAGGTTAAATAGAGGTGCGGTACTGTGCAGTACCGTGCAGTCCAATTTTACCCAGGCGTGATAGGAGCGAAAACTAAGATGAAAAAATGATGTTTTCTTAAATTTTTAACTGAGATCAAGTTGTTAAATAATTACTGAATGTTTCCCATGACTTTTTGCAGGTGTTTGAAATCTGTTTGGAGCAAAATGGTCCATTGGAAAGAAAGAGAACACGAAGCAGATGATTTGGAGGCTGAAAATGACGAAGATACTTTGACTGCACTGCGGGAATGTGGTCTGTTAAAATTCTTCAAGACCAAGGGAATTCGTAAGCAGGCAAAGCTTCTTACCCACATTATTCAAATGTGGGACCTCGATATTCAGGCTTTCCGAGTTGGAGAACACACCCTCGAAATTCAACTTGAGGACATTTATTTTCTCACAGGCCTCTCAAAAAGAGGAGCCCGGGTGAATTTTACTGGATACACAACCTCATAGGCGAGAACAGATGCTTTGATTGCTCATTACTGTCGTCAGGGTTCGGGGAAGAAAAGCGGCAAGGTGGTCATCAAAGACATTATAGAACTTCCCATAAAGACCGTGCTGTTCACCACCACACGTGCAGTAGGGAGTACGGGTCCCCATCAGGCGTCCCGTACATAGATGAATCTCGCAGTGGATTGTATGGTGGGAACAGTATTGAACTAGTGTGATGTAGTGCTGACCAACCTCAAAGAGCAAGTGAACAAGTGCAGGCTTGGAGAGAATTCCCAATTTGGTTATGGGAGCATCTTAGTCACCTTCTTTTTGGCGAGGGTGCCATTGTTGCGCCCACAGATAGCTATGCCCCCCCGTCCACCTACTGAGACATGGATGGCTCGATGGAGTGATTATGTAGGACGTCTTGGGGGACCTCAGCATTTGGCTTTCAGCGAGGATTTCTTCTCATGGCTTGAGGAACAGATAGTGATGATCAATGACTACCCCTATGCGGGGGTGGACTTCCGCGAGGACATAGACCTGGCACTGCCGGAAGATGAGGATTGGGACAACTCAGGTATGGCCTTCATGGATATATTTTTTCTTTTTCGAATATATAATTTTTCTTTTTGTTTAGAATGTGTAAAAGACTTTAATGTATGTACGTGTGCATGTCGCATATCGTGGACCACAGAGACTGGCAGGGTACTCGCCATTACGCCGAGGTGGTGTTGATCACCAAGCCGCTTGAGACGAGGAAGAAGATGAAGATGAAGCAGGAGGGGTCCAAGAAATAGAGAATAATTTGCAAGGTTTGACTCACGGTATTCCTGCTATGAGGGTGGACGACATCCCTTTGCATCTCCAACGCCATACTGTAGGTGTGCCTAGGCGTATCGGCCGACTCCTTCATAGGGTGGCTCGAGCTGTAGTGTGTTATCACCAGCAGCGTGAGGAATCTGATGAGGGACATGATAGATCTCCTAGATCTCCCTAGATGGCAGCTTTTATCTTTTTGCGGCATGTATACGATACGTAGGCTTTGAGAGCCAAATTTTTGTATGGGATTTGGTCCCAAATTTTGTCTTTAAACACAAACTTTATGTATTTGGAAAAACACTTTTATATACAGTGATATGGACCTATTTTTATGATCTATTTATTTACAATGACTTGTGTGTTTTATTTTTTGTGATGTGTTTTTATGTATGGGCAAGATGCCAATCCAACATGTAATTAGCTAATGAATCAGCTATACAGTTGAATTCTCTTGGTATGTGTTGATATAAAATAAAATTAAAAGATCATTCCAAGAGGCATGCCCTCCAAAATAAACGAAGTAGGATAGGATCGTGAACTGTGTAAACATGATTCAGATGAGAAACCAAGAGTTGGGAGTCTAAAAAGACTGATAGGGAGTCAATTCCAAGGGAAGCAACCTCTGTCAAGAGTCCGATGACTGCATGGTACTCTGCGATATTGTTGGTTGCAGGACCCAAACAATTTCTCTCCTAAAGATATCAACTTGCCAGCGGGAGAATAGACTACCCATGCTGCGGAAGCGAGGTTTCAGGTATGCCGACTTGCACCATCGGCGAATCCGAAGTAGGCAGACATCTGCGCATAAAATCACAAGTCAAATTAAGAATGGATACATGAGGTCCATGCGCACACCAAAAGATGAGTAAAAATAAGCTAAGTACATTATGTACAAAAAGTAACCCACGTAGGGTAACCTTTATGCGTAGAAGCGTTTGAGGTATAGCCCATTGCGGGGCCGTGCCAATGGTGTGCCATCACAATTGACGAGTTCATAGGCTCCTTTCTCCAAGACACGTTTTACAACAAAGGGGCCGTACCACATAGATTCTAGTTTTCCTTTTCCGAGTTTATCGTGCATTTGATCATACGTGATTACGAGGTCACCTTCACTGAAAACCCGAGGTTGAATGGTTTTATCATACTGTGCTTTGACATGTTTCTTATGAGCTTCATTGGCTAAAGCAGCGTCGCGACGGGTTTCATCTAGCTTGGCTAGGTATAGAAACCGTTCCTCTTTGGAAGTGGTGTGGGGAAGTAGCTCTATGGCTATCTTAAGTGATGGAATTTCACATTCAATCGGTAAAATGGCTTCTAGGCCATACACCGGTTGGAATGGTGTAAACCCAGTAGCACTTTTTACTGAGGTTCGGTATGCCCATAGTGCTGAAAATAGAGCTGAGTGCCAGTTGGATTTCTGAGTACCCACAATACACTGAATCATTCATTTCAGGACTTTGTTAATGGCTTCAACTTGGCCATTGGCTTGTGGGTAGTATGGGGTTGAGTTTTCATGGCGAAAACCCAATTTGGCACTTAGTTCCTCGATCATATGGTTCCTGAAGTGGGAGCCATGATCGGTCACAATGGATTGTGGGACACCAAATCTATCTATAATGTGATTGAATATGAATTGTGCTGCTGTTTTGCCGTCTTCAGCATAAGTAGGCATCGATTCAGCCCATTTTGTGAAATAGTCGACAGCTACTATTACATAGCTATGCCCCCCGGCTGAAGTGGGCTTACAGTGCATGAAATCTATGCCCCATTTGGAAAAAGGGCCGATGGTAATAAAAAGATGGAGTGGAGCAGGGTGCGAGCGTGTTTTGCCATGAAAGAATTGACACGGTGGACATTTCTTGACTGTTTCAATGTAGTCTTTGAAAATTGAGGGCCATAAATATCCTGCTCGTAGTATTTTCTGGGCTGTAGCCATCCCAGAAAGATGACCACCACATGCTCCAGCATGGTAGTCATTAAGAACGTGTTCCGCCTCATCTAGGGTCAAACAACGTCGAAGAACAGTGTCGACACCACGTCGATAAAGAGTGTCGTTGACTATGAGGTAGTATTCGGCGTGATGTCGGATGCGTCGATGTTCATCGCGAGTGAGGTCGGGGCGGAAGCGTTGGGTTTGGAGATATAATAGAATATACTTGTACCATGGATCATACGTGCTAATGAGGAACAACAATTCATCAGGAAGAGAATCGATGGGCTCGGATTTCTCGGTAGCACGGGGCAAGTTACAAATCAACTCAGCAAAGACAAAAGACTTCTTTGACTTGGCTTTGACAAATTCCAAGTCAAACTCTTGAAGGATGAAAATCCAACGAGAATATTTTCCCCCAAGCACTTGATGCGTGAGGATATAATACATTGGATTGAAATCAGCTATAACAGTGGTCCGGAGGAGTAGAATGTAATGACGAAATCTCTGTACAGCAAAAACTGTTGCCAGAGCCAGTTTTTCAACATGTGAATAACGAGTTTCGGAGTCGAGAAGACTCTTACTAAGATAGTGTACCACATGTTCTATGCCGTTTTGGTCTTCCTGGACTGGCACCATACCGATGGTGGAAGTCGAAGCTGTGAGATAAAGAATGTAATCCCGTGTGTAATCGGGGGGTTGGATCACAGGATATTTAGTTAAGGCTGCCTTTAGATTGTCAAAGTAACGTTGGGCTTCATCGTCCCAGATGAAGGGAATTTTATTCTTGAGAAGCCTCATATAGCCTTTTGTTATCTCGAAAATATTAGAGATGAAACGGCGTAGAAAGTTTGCGTGCCCTTGCAAACTTTGAAGTTCTGGAATGTTTGTGGGGGAAGACAGGGCTAAGATAGCTTCTACCTTCGCAGGATCTAAGCGTATCCTGCTTTTGGAGATTATGAATCCCAAAATTTTTCCGGCTTCTACGTAAAAGACGCACTTATGTGGATTCAAACGTATATTGTAGCGACGACACCTTTCTAAAATGGCACTTAAGTGATCAGGATGGTCATCCTGGGTCTGAGAGTGAGCGGGAATATCATCAAGATATGGTTCTACAATATGTTTGATGTCGTGAAATGCGTATGACATCGCCTGTTGGAAAGTTTCCCCGGTTTTTAATGCCAAAAGGTAAATTTCGATATGCGAAAATCCCCCAAGGGCAGATAAAGGCTGTTTTGTGCTGGTCGGCTGGGAGGATATCGATCTGATTATAGCCAGAAAAGCCATCCATAAATGAAAAGATGACACTCCAGGCACAGTTATCGATGATCTGGTCGATGAATGGAGTTGGGTAGTTGTCCTTTGGACAAGCTTTGTTCAAGTCACGGTAATCGAAACAGACTCTAATCATTCCCTGTTTCTTGGCTACGGGAACGATGTTAGATACCCATTCTGTCAATGGGACAGGATAGATAAAACCAGCATGCAAAAGTTTTTCAACTTCTGCTTTAATAGCGGCTGCCTTACGAGGATGGACGGGTCGAAGTTTCTGCCGAACAGGTCTGGTGCCAGGAAAGGTTAGAATTTCATGGACCACAATTGAGGGATCTATTCCTGGCATTTCTTCATAACTCCAAGCAAAAACATCGCGGAAGGTTTTGAAGTAGGCACTATAGAACTCCATTTCAAGGGGAGTACAAGTTTTTCCAATATGTATGTTTTCCATGATACCAGGCTTCACTGAAATATCTATGGGAGTGGTTACCATAAGGTTAGCCAAGTTTCCTTCGGAAAATACTTCGTCGAGGGAAGTGGGAAACTTGGTTTGAACCATCCCAAGTGAAGTACTGGGTTTTATATCGGGCTCAAGTGTCTGAATGGTGGGGAATGAAGATCGATGATGAAAATATCCCCATGGTGGCTCATCACCGCACATAACCTCCATAATTGATTCGTCAGTGGGAAAAATCAAATTGAGAGGATCGATAAGTGGTGGGTATGAATGAGTCTCAGACGAGAGCTGTGCCACGGTGTGATGGGTAGAACAGTCGACCCAATCGGTGGCTGATTGGATCGCTTCATACGCTGCGAGGTTTCTATTCAAAGGCATAGAGTTGTCGTAGTCTTCAATCTGAGCGGGACTCGGAATCACCCATGAATCATTGGAAGGGGTGACATTTGATGAAATCATGTTGACTGGTTGAACATGGGTCCCCAACTCTGGAAAAACTCCAATGAGGGAGGAATACTTCATGAGACCAACACCAATGTCTTGGAACCGGTACTGAGGTTGATCCAATAATGGGACGGTGTTGGTGGAGTTCGGATGAGAGTCCAGGATACAGTAATCAAGTTGATCAATGGTGACAATTTTCCCTTCATGAAGAAATTGCACAATCCGGAAGACTGTAGATGCTATGGCGGTCATGGCGTAAAACCAGTTCCGACCAAGTAAAAGATTGTAATCTAATGGTGCATCTATGACTTCAATATGTACGGATACTGTTTTGCCCTCCAGTTCAACACCAATTGAGGGAATGAGTCCATAAGGTTGAAAACCATGTCCATCAAATGCCCCGGGAGTAGTGGGAGAGGTCATGACTTCGGGTGAGCCTAAGGCTCTCCAGCAATTCAAAGACATGATCGACGTGGAGGCACCCTCATCTAACACAGTGCGATGGATGCTATTTCCACAGATTTTTGTATGAACCTGGAAGGCTAGCTGGTGAGAAAGCCGAGGTTTGGCGTGTTCCAAGTTAAACATAATAGAGTTTGAAGTATCTGGGTCCATTGCCCCCAGTGCTGAAAGTAAGGTTCTACGTTGCGTGGTGCAGTGTTGAAGAACCTCGAGAGTCGACATGGCGCAAGGTATTTGAGCTAAATCCTCAACAATGTTGTAATTTTGGGTAGCTCGCACATTGGGATTAAATGTCGCCTTTCGTATGGTTCCCTTGGGTGGGCGTAGCAATGTGTCCGTAAGTGGTATCTCGATATGGAGATGTCCTGTAGGGGGGGGATAGGAGTCGGATCTTCAACAGGAGATTTGCCTTTGGCTATCTCTGATTGTTTGTTTGAACTTGGAGGATTCTCATATGTCTTTGAACGAGTGGTTATATGAATCTCCTCATTACTCATCATCAGGATTTCGCGATTTGTGGACGTCTCTCCGCGAGTTGGGTTGCTCGAGTTGCCCCCCTGTGGGGTTTCTTGGGCAACCATATACTGTTGCTGTTGAGGAAAAGGGTCAGCTAATACTGCCGAGCGAGAGGATCCTTTAACTAACTTGTTGACTTCGTCCTTGTAGGGACAATCACGTGTGTAGTGATCGTCTTGACAGATTAGGCAGGAAAAATTAGCCTTTCGATGTGGTTTCTGGTCGTTGTGGGTGGGTTGTGACTTGGGGTTCTCCTGCTGGTTCTTTTTAGGTTTACCATGATTGTTTTTCTTCTTTCCTCCGGATGGTTGTGACGTAGATTGAACTGCATTCACTTCGGAGGACATGGCAGGAGAGGTAGTAGCTTTTGAAGCAGCCTGAGGTAGAGCGGGGGAAGCAGAAGCTTGTTGTCCCCTCGAGTTGGTAGTAGGCTGGGCCTTGACTGAACCGACAATACCGTCAATGGGGGGTTCAATGGTAGGTTTCGTTGGATCAGTGGTAACGCGGGCGGCATGGGGAAGAAGTTCGTGTAAAGTGCCGGATTGGGTGTATACCAAATCCATGTACTGAGCTGCCGAGATGGCTTGTTCTTCTGTAACCGGCCCGCGCATAGCGATATCTCTGGCTATGGGAGGCAAAAAGGATTTCATGAACCAATCAGCGAGTAGCTAATCCGAAATGGGTGCCTTGATTAGCGTACGGAGTCGACGCCACTCATGGATGTGATCTGAAATGTGTGTCAAAGTGGTTTGACGCAGTGAGGTTAACAGTTCTGTTCCAGTCTCATACCGGATGGGGAGCTGGAAGTGGGTCAGAAACTGCATAGCCAAGGTTTTGAAATGGTGGAAAGAGTGTTGTGGTAGCTTGATGTACCATTTTGCTGCCGTGCCGGTAAGCGTGCGTTGGAAGAGCCGTAGTCGAATGGAATTGTCCATCAAGGAGTTGGATGAACACCAAAGATGGAAGGTCATTATGTGGTTCTTGGGGTCTTCCCCGGGCTTAGCATCGAACTTGGGAATGTCCGATGGGAATTTGGCTGGAATGGGTGGCCAGTGAGGTTCATGCCATATGGGATCGTTAATGAGCCTTGAAAAATCAGGTAATTCTAGCGTGGCCAAAAAGGGAAGTTGACGATTAGTCTGCGGGTGTGAGTAATAATCGTGTGGTGCAGAGAAACCTGGGGGGCCCTACATAGCATACTGTTGCGTGTTATACCCATATGTGTTTCCCAGGGGGTACTGCTGGAAGTTTTGTGGGTAGTAAGCCATCTGGTTAACCAGTTGAGTGTTGATAACTGGTTGGTGGATGTTCTGCTGAGTGGGGATGGTCGGTATGGTACCCTGGGGTTGCAGAAACCCAGGAATGGTTGTTGCTCCTGGTTGGGGAAAAGTTCCTTGGAGTTGTTGTGTTCCAGAAATGTTACCACTATATTGAGTAAGTGGAGGGTTTCCCATAGCAGGGTTGGGGGGTGGCTGCGACAATGGTGTCCATGGAAGGTTCGTTCCTCCTTGAGGAGCGTGTGGAAATTGAAGGGATGGGTTCCATGGAGTTGTATCAGCTGAAGGATAAGGGAAGCCGGAGTTCAAGTTGGTGGGAATCTGTGATTGCCCCCTAGCTGGATTCCAGTTTCCAAATAGTGAGTACCCCCCACTCTGTGGGATTTGAGGTTCCCAAGAAGGAAGCATACCTGACGGGGGATTTTGAGGATGAGGCCCGGTTGGCAAACCGGTATAAGGTTGTCCGCTGCTAGGTGTGTTGTACATACCATACTGAGCAGATGCTGCTGGTTGGGAGGGTTGTTGGATGGAACCAATGGGTTGTCCTCCGGCAGATGGGTTGGATGGCCCTACAGGAGGAGATTGTTGACTAGGAACGAGGTTCCCAACAAAGTGTTGTCCTCCAACATATGGGTTGGATGGCCCTACAGGAGGAGGTTGTTGACTAGGAACGGGGTTCCCAACAAAGGGTTGTCCTCCCGCTGGTTGGGTTGATGGCCCACCAGGGGGAGTTTGGTTGTTGGAGTTGGGGACCATGGAAGTCGGTTGTCCACCTCCTGAGATAGTGTAGATAGTGGCCGAAGGTGACCCTACAGTCAAAATGGAAGATCCAGCAGTATGAATTGGTGTTCTTCCGCCGCTATCCAAATATGATGGCGTCGATTGGCCAACGATGCCAAAAGTGCCGATTTGTGGAGGGGGTCTTCCATATCTGATAGGCGAGGACGGAGAAAAAACTGGGTTATCCCTCATAGAATGTGCACCAAACATGGGTGATGGAAAAAAATGTGGGGAATTTAACCGAGGGGTATTGGGGGTGCTGTCCATAGCGTGCTCAATGATAGGAGGACCATCGAAGACTGGGTCCGAGTTCATTTCCTAGAAAGGATTTTCGGGGTCCGGCGAGAACCTAGGTATAGTAACGTCTGAAGGTCCGGAGCCGTCTGCATAGGAGTGATGAAACTCTATGCTAGACGGGATGTTGGGATCTCGATAGTCAGGAGGATGAGTAACAGGGGGATATCTAGAGGCTGTCGAGAGCATTTTCTCTGTGTCACATTTAAACTGTGCTGATGCTAACGGGAAATTTTCTAGACTAACCATACTAGATTTAATGGAGGCCATGATCTCATGTCCCGGAGGGAGGTTGGGGAGAGATATGGTGCGAGGTACGTTACTGGAAGAACTGGTATCCTGCGGATGAACGCTGGGTGGCGTGGTGATAACAGTCGGAGGTTCCACCTGGGAAGTGATGAAGCCATAATCAGATTCAAAAGGTGTGTCAGGAAGTCGAGTATCTTCAATAATTTCAACGTACCCGCCTGGGACTGAAATCAAGCCAGGTATATCCTGGTCGGACCTTTCGGTGGTGCCAACAAATCTGTCTGTGTCATCGTGACAAGTTTCTGGTGGAAGGGAGGTGTTGACATCAGGTAGAAGGATGAACTCTGGTCTAGTATTTTGGGCTGTACTAGATTCAGCCGTTGTAATGTTGTCCACTGTGGCAGATATATCTGGAATAACAGTGGGAATCTCAGATATGCTAGTGGTTGCAGAAGTTGCAAGAGGTTCTGAGACTGTGCTGTGAGTAACGGTTACAGACGGAGCTGAAGATGTAGTATTTATCGGCGGTGGAATGTTTCCTCGACCAGTACCGTGGCCAGGAGGAGCTAGAATGCGTGATGCAGGTGGACCGGAGGTCCGTGGCGGTGGTGGTGGTGGAGGGATTTTTCCCTGTACTCGTCATGATCTCCATGGTGGTTCTGACATGATGGCAGGAAAATGAAATCCGGGGGTAGTTTCGTGACAAAGAACTCAAAAAATATAATGCAGCCGAGTGTGCAGAAGAGGAGCTATAAAAAGCAAGGTTCGCAGGCCAAAAAAGCAAGCTCTAAAATCTATACTGAGACCGGTTTCTTAGTAAGCGAGCTGATAAAAATAATGGCCAGAATGCCAACAAGCAGTCACTAAAAAAGAAAAATGACCCTCTATAAAGATGAGATAACAAGCAAACTCCTAACTAAGAGCTGGAGACCTCAACAAGATGTATCCTTCGCAAGGTGATGAAATCCAAGTCGAACAATACAACGTTGGAGACCAATATGAGAAGGATATCCCTCTACCGAAAGGGATCCTGGGTAAAAGAGCCCTAGTAGAAAAGTCACTAAGATACCTCGTTCATGACACGTTGGAAAAGGTTTTGGGCACTTCTTCCTTCCAAGGAAGACAATGATCGATGTTGCCTTAGCGCTAAGTGGAGTGCGGCATTCCATAGAGTCCGTCCGATTCTCAATCTCGCGGCCGTTTAACCCCTGAAAGTTAAAAACAGTCAGGAGGCCCCTCCACAAATTGGCTGTGACCATGTCAATAAATACTAGAGGATTTTAGTTCCCTAGAGGACAACAACTATGTCTCAGATGAAAATGACAAGGGGGAATTATTTTGATGCCTATCCCCGGTGTCCTACCTAACTACCAAATTCTTTTGATTTCCTCAAGTGAGGTTAATATTGGTTCAGTTAGGGAGATTAATTTTAGTGGTTGTATTACTCAATCGGGTAAATGGACGTGAAACTTGGTGGTGTTATGACGACCCAAACCATGCAAGTGAGAATGAATCGAAATAAGCCTTGTATTCGATGAAAACTAGCTATGGAAGATAGAGGGTTCTTCGATCATAAATGCATGAAACTTTCACAAGCAATTAAAAACCAAAACAAACAATTTTTTCTTTTTCTTTTTGTAAATAGAGCCAAACTGAAATAAACACTTCTTTCCAATTCACTGATCTTACAACTAAAATGCTTCAAAAAATGAGAATTTATGTGGCAAATTTCAATGGTTCACTTCCTAATGCACAATGATGGCTATACCATTTTAATCAAAATAACACAAATGTTTTCCAATGATAACTTTCGATATGGATTTTAATGATAATGATGGAAACAATGTGACTATGAAAGCTACACAGTTCAGTAACAAAGAACAGTAGTAATGGTCTGGAAGATCGAGCCAATGCAATCAAACTGAAGGGGTGACCCAATGTGCAAATAATGCCACTAACTCACAAAATAATCAAGCTCACAAAAGAAATAAACACACCACACAGACTGTATAATGAACAGAATATGAACAGGCAACAGAAAACACCAACTAAGGCAGAGAAAGATGAAAAATGACTCAGAAAACCAAGCAGGGGAGAAAAAATTGACAGTATGCAGACACTACCGCGTGGCAGATAAAGACTATAGCGCGATACTGTTGTACTACCGCTCTGGTACTAATGTAGGATACGCGGTACTACTGCGCTTTGATCAATGTAGAGGGCGCGGTACTGTTGCAAAGTATGAAAAAGCGCAACTTTTGAAAAGAAAGATGAGATTTTCAGGGTTGTTGCAAACCCAGAGGACTCACTGATCACACAGGGAGGAAAAATACAGAGAGGAGGGGTGAATGAAGGTCAAAAAGACCAAAATTCAATACTGTTTTGAAGAGAAAGAAAAAGTCACAATCAAAAGATGGATAACAGTGAACTCAATCAATCAAATGGAGTTCAAACCAGTGGAGTCGCCATTCTTGTTGGTAGAATTCTTCCCTACGGATAAGTTAGAATTCTCTTAGATTAAAGTAGACTCTTACTGACTCTAAAATAAGACAAAAAAAAACAAATGCTACCTTGAATTTCCTGAACTAATTTTCACAACAAGATCACATGCATTCGGAGGAGATTAAAGATATAACTCACCTTCCAATCCGACGTTTGTCCTACTTCTAACTCTTGATCCCAAAGCTCCAATGCAGAACCTGTTGAAATCAAACAAAGAACAAGCATACAAGCTTCCAAATACCTTGAAGCAAAGATTAAATTCAAATCTAGACTAGATACATTCCATGTTAGAAACTTATACAATACACATGAAATGGGAAAAACAAGACAAGTTATTTTAATTATCAACTTGAAGTTACTTACAAAGGTTGCTTGATGTGCAAGAAAATCTTCCAACTCCAAGTGCTTCCTACTCTAGCTATCTCCACAAAGCTGCAAGATCATAAGTTTGATATCTCCAAAAGTCCTCCCCCTTTTGCTCATGGAATGCCTCTCTCTTATAGTGTGTGGTAGGGTCAACCAACAAGAGAGAAGGGTGGATCTTGGGAGAGTTTAGTGGATCAGGCCTACTAATCGTAGAAAGTGAGTTAAGATCGAATCAGGGACCTTAATCCTCCAAAATCTCTCGAAAATCAAAATCCCATAAGCCATGGCAAAAAGGCTAAAAAAAGTGTACCACGCCTCCAGCAAATAGGATAACGCGATAGTACCGCATGGCAAAGAAGGAGCATAGCGCGGTAGTACGGACTACCGCGCACCTAAAACTGAGCAAGGCGCGGTAGTTAGGGTAAATGAAATCTCAGCTAGGTTGATTCTTGTCAGGGTAGGTTTACCTTCAAGGATCACTCATCCTTTTTCTCTTCTGGGTGTTTTGAGCAGTAGGGGAAGTGTTGTCAACTCTTTTTGTGGTGAAGATGCGACACTGTGGAATACGGAAGTATAACACATTATGTATTTTTATGTTAGGTGGAAAAGCCAGTTGGTATGCCACTGCTCCAACCTTAGATAATATTTCAAAAGGACCGCAATACCTGGGTGCCAACTTGGCACAACTCCCCAATTTCAGTGAACTCTTTTTCGGTCTTACCTTGAGGAACACATGTTCACCAACCTGGAACTCTTTATGAGTTCTTTTTGAATCTGCTTGACTCTTTTGCCAATCTTGGGCAACTTTTAAATGTCCTTGAACCTGTTTCACAATTAGTTCTAACTCTTGCAATAATTCAGGTCCTTAAACAACTCTATTTACTGGATCATTCCATGAAACAGGTGTATTACATTTCCTACCATAAAGAATTTCAAAAGGACTAAGTCTGGCCGATGCATGATAGTGATTATTATAAGCAAATTCTGCTAAATGCAAGTAGTCTTCCCACTTACCAGGCTGATCCTTAACATACATTCTTAATAAATCTTCTAAAACTTGGTTTACTCTTTCTGTCTGACCATCTGTCTGTGGATGAAATGCTGTATTAAAATTTAAAGTTGTGTTCAACCCTTTAAACAGTGACCTCCAGAAGTTACCTGTAAACTTCGAGTCACAATCTGAAATTATTACCTTCGGTATACCATGTAGTCTAAAAATCTGTTTCATAAAGATCTCTGCAATATCTGGAGCTTTATGCATAGTCTTTACGGGTATGAAGTGTGCTGCCTTGCTGAGTTTGTCCACTACCACCATGATTGAATCATGTTGTTTCTGATTTTTAGTTAATCCAGTAATAAAATCTATGCTGATCACTTACCATTTACAACTTGGTATTGGTAACGGTTGCAACAATCCAGCAGGATGTTGGTGTTCAACCTTCACCTTCTGACAGTCCAAACATTTTGCGATGTACTCTGCTACTTCGTCCTTCATTCTGGTCCAATAGTATTCTTTTCTTAGCATAGTAATGGTCTTTTGATAACCTGGATGACCAGAATAGTGACTTTTATGTATCTAATTTAATATCAGAAATTTTATTTCTGGTATATCCGGTAAATACAATATGTTTTTAAACAGTAATAAACCGTTTTTCTTCATTCTGTAATTTGCCATACAATTTTCAGAACTGTTGTTTGCTGTCTTTTCCTTCATTTTTCTGTATTCTTCATCTGTCTCACCTTTTTCCAAAATCTGATTTCCAAATCAGTTGAATAAGTACTGATTGCTGAAATGAAATTTAGTTTTGCCTTGCGACTCAAGGCATCTGCAACCTTGTTCTCTTTCCCTTTAATATGCGGAATTTCGAAATCATACTCACTTAAGAACGTCAACCATCTAGCTTGTCTAGCATTCAGGTTTGGCTGATCCAATAAATATTTCAGACCCATGTTATCTGTTAATAATGTAAACTTTCTGCCAATAAGGTGATGACGCCACATTTTTAAGGCATGAATAACTGCTAATAACTTTAAATGATAGGTAGAGTAATTATTTTCATGTACTTTCAGCTTTCTAGATTCATATGCCACCGCATGTCCTTCTTGTGTCAAGACTCCACCGAGTCCGTCATTGCATGCGTCTGTACAAACTACAAAATCCTTGTTGGGATCAGCTATCCTCAAGATAGGTGTTGTCGTCAATAGTTCCTTTAATTTCTTAAAGCTGTCAGCACACTTCTGATCCCAAACAAATTTCTTCCCTTTCTTCTGCAAGGAAGTTATGGGGTTGGCAATTTTTGAAAAATTCTCTATAAACTTTCTGTAATACCCCGTAATGCCCATAAATAATCTTACATCCGGCACATCTTTAGGAACCAGCCAGTCATTAATGGCCCTTATCTTGTCAGGGTCAACCGAGATTCCTTCGGCTGAAATTATGTGTCCCAAATACTGAATTTTGTCTTTGTGAAAATCACACTTACTAAATATGGCGTATAGTTGGTGATCTTCTAATACTTGTAAGATAATTCGTAAATGTTCATCATGCTCTTCTTTGCTTTTTGAGTACACTAAAATGTCGTCTATAAACACAACAACAAACTTGTCTAAGTATTTATGCAAAATATTATTCATCAAACACATAAATACAGCCGGGGCATTAGTCAAGCCAAACGGCATGACTATGAACTCGTAATGTCCATACCGAGTTCGGAAAGCTATCTTGAAAATATCTTCGTCCTTAACCCTTACTTGATGATATCCTGATCTTAGATCAATCTTCGAAAATACTGTTGTTCCACGCAGCTGATCGAATAGATCATCTATGCGGGGCAATTGATACCTATTCTTGATTGTCATCTTATTGAGCTGGCGATAGTCTATGCACAGTCTCAAGGTTTCGTCTTTCTTCTTAACAAAGATGACAGGTGCTCCCCAAGGAGACACACTTGGTCTAATATAATTCTTGTCAATTAGTTCCTTCAACTGAGATTTTAGTTCGTTTAACTCCAGTATATTCATTTTGTATGGAGCTTTTGAATTTGGTACTGCTCCTGGTATTAACTCTATGGTAAAATCTAATTCTCTTTTGGGTGGCAATCCTGGAATCTCCTCAGGAAATACATCTTTAAAATCCTTTAGGAAAGGTATGTCCTCTAATTTCAATTTGTCCTCTTCATCCATAAACTCATCATTTACCACGTTTACTGCAAACATTTGGCATCCTTTCCTAACTACCCTCTTAACTTGCATGGCTGAAATCTGTCTAAGGGTTACCTTTTATTTCTACAGTTTTCCCTTCGTCATTTAAGCATGTAAATTTTTTTCCATAACAGTCCAGGATGACATGATGGGCTTCTAACTAGTCCATTCCAACTATAATATCATAAGAACCTAAAGGTAGAATATTCAACTTGATTTGTGTTTGTAAGAGATTCATGGACAACACACAGTTTTCTATAAAATATGATACTTTCCTCTTTGTTCCAGTTGCTAGTCTAACTAGCCATGATTTACTAAACTTTTCAGTTTTCAGTTTAAGACTTTCCACAATATCTAGTGATATATGACTTAAATTAGCACCTGGGTCAATTAAAACAGTAACAAGATGGTCATGTATCATACCTTCAATCTCTACCATGGAGATTTGATGATCTGCTTACCTGTTGTCAAGTGCTGCATTAATTCTTGCATCTCCCTTGATACGTCTCCAATAGTAGGTTCAGTCTGTATAGAGTTGATGTTGTTTGCCTTCCGCTTCCTTAAGGGACATTCTGATGCGTAATGGGGGCCTTGACATTCAAAACATTTAATATGTGTCTTTGGCTCACTGGTCTTGGCAGTATTAGGTGCATTTCTGGGTGCTGTAGAATTCTGCTATGAATTATTTCTGGAATTGTTCCCTTGATAATTCCAGTTCTGAGAATTTTTCCTTTAAAATCCAGAATTTCCACTGAATCTGAAATTTTTCTTTTTTTGCTCAAAATTGTTGGGCTTATGATTTTTTCAGTTTGACATTCCTTCTCTTTTCCGATTGGTGTCATAACAGAAAACTGCCTTTCTCATAGCTTCCTCCAATGTTTTAGGACTATCGTACTCAATTCTGTCCTTAATGCTGAAAGGCAAACAACTTAAGTACCTTTGAATTTTTGGTTTCTCTTCTATGAGGTATGGTACATATCTCAATAAGTTCAGAAACTTACTGTTCATTTCCTTCATATTCATATCTCCCAACTTCAAATCGTAGAACTCTTTAGATTTTTCTTCGTAGTACTGCTCAGATAGATACTTCTTTTTGAAATATCGTTTGAAATCACTCCAGCTTACATATTTATCTTTGATTCCTTTTACCCTTTTGATGTCCTGCCACCAGATATCCGCTTTTTCTGGTCAAGTTATATATAGCCATTTTTGCCTTTAAGAACTCTGAATAGTTGTATATATGGAAGTATTTCTTCATTCCTGACAGCCAAGCTTCAGCTGTCTCACCTTTCTCAGTTTCTCCATTGAAATTTGGAGGTCTTATCTTCTTGAATTCTCCAAAAATATGCTCATATTCCTTATGATTTTTCCTTCTTGGTTTGAAATCTCCTTCACTGCTGTCACTGGTATAGTTACGCTTCCTTTTGCGTACTTCAATAGCATCTCCTGATGAGGTTGAGCTATCTTTTACATCACTGATTTTTATGTTCTGATTTTTATCAGTGTGAGGCATGTCCTCAACCTTGGAATTATCTTCATTGTTTTTCTCTTGTTCCTCTGTTTGGCTGTGTTCAAACAACACTTTATTTAGTTGTTCTTGTGCTTGCAGAATCCTTTCATTATCTTGTTTCACAGATCTGATTTCTACTTTTAATTCTTGAAAGGCACGTAACAGTTCTGTCGAACTGTTATTTAATTCCCCGTGACCTTCCTCTACATAGTGCTGTCTCGAACTGTGACTGTTTGGATGAAATCTGTCGCTTAAATGTTCAGCTGAGTTCTCCATACCTGTAACTGAAAATAATTTCTGAAATAACATAATAATTAAATTTTCAAGTTAGTACAATTTTTTGCTCTATGAAAATTTTTTGCTGCGTGTTTTGGACCTCATTCAGGCCTAGAGTTCGAACTTGGCTTTGATACCACATGTAACATCTCAAAAATTCGTAAAAATTTAAATTTTTTATAATCAACATTAATTAAGATAATAATAATTGCGAAAATAAATATTGTGATTATAACAACATTAGTTGTACAGTTGTTAGTACTAAGCATGCTTTAATTTCTGTCTTAACAACAGTAAGATAATGACAGTTGTTATCACATAACTAGTAACATGATTATGACGACAATGAAATAAATAGGTTGGGAAAAAGATGTGACACTTTATCTTTTGCAAAGATACTGACAGTTTGACTTTGCTGCATAAGGCTGTCCTACAAGGTACCCTGGAGCTTACTTAGCTGCAACGCTAAAGATTATTGAATGTCCTATGTGCAGACGGCAGGTAAGAAGTTACATGCGCGTAAAAGTACGTGTATAGTTCTATTTCATCGTCGTAAATAAATAAAAGTTAGAATTCTAATATGATCCACCGTAAGCATGCAGGTATGATTTTATAGCTATAACTTCTATTTTTAAGATGTTTGTCTGACAACTCCACAATGTTTAAATAGAATTATCTACGTACATCATTCTGCTGATGGTTTTGTCACTATACTAGCTAGTTATGATGTTGTCTTTATCTTTCCATCAATGATGTAATAAATGTATCGCAAGGTCATTTAAAATGATGATAAGAGAGAGTATGTAACATAAAGTTAGTCTCCCTGCTAAAATATATCATAGCTTCACTAGAAATCTACTCAACAAACTATTTATTTTTATATCTTTGATAACAGGGTTTGTATATTCGCAATAAAAAATTTCAAGGGTAATATTATAATCTTCTAAGTATGGCCTACCCCAATCGTGACCTTAGTGACACTTATAACCCTTTCCAAAAATCCTGTATCTAAACTATATGAATGACATTAGGGAAACTATGTCAAAAAAAATATGGTTATAGTTGTCCTAACAACTAAAAACTAAGTCATAAATAAATTATTTTAAAAACCACAAATAATAACTTGAGAATTATGAAACTTCGTATGGTTATTCTATATAATAGTATGAATCTAATGCCACAACTTAAACTTGGGACCATAAGAATACATGTATAAATTTGAAATGTCGCCATATGACTAACCACATGTCTCTAGTCTCGACCTATCTTGGAACTATATAATAGTTGGTTGAAAAACATTGAAATGAATAATGTGAGAGGTAGCTCAAAGTCCAAACTATCTTAGGAGTATGATATAATATAACATATAACGTTATAATGTCATGAATTAGAGTTTTGAATTTAATTCGATGGGAAAAGATCACTGACAAGCTTTTAATGAATGACAGGTTGACGGATGTGCAATTGATACGAATCCGGTGTTGGTGATTGTAAGTCCTGTCTGTATTAATGACCATCCACTGTATCATGTTGATGAGGATCAAATGAACACTCCACATAATATAAACCAATGCATGCCATAGCTAAGATGGTTTCCATGTCATAGATATTTGTTAGTAGTTCTTCGAACTGGTCGACAATGCATCCAATGTAACCTTACGTGGAAGGGCTGTGCTATGGTAATGAATGTGCAATTAATAAGTTAGTCATTCGCTCCAATGCAAAATATGTTGGCATAATTTTGATAGTTGATCAACATTGATATTGATTGTTGGATCAAACCGTAGCAATGGGTCGATGTCTTTGGTTTATGAACTTGGCAATTGTGGTTTAATGGCTCCATTGTTTTCGATCTGCAGCCGACAGGCTGCAAAAATTTTAGTTTAAACTTTGTATGAGATTCGACCTTGAGACCTCTGGTTTTTGGAATTTTACAGTTCTCTTCCATTTGCAGTGGCATCGTTTTTGATAGACTGTGTATTTAGCTTTTATTGTCAAATTTTGGAAGTTCTGGAACTCGTCGTTTAAATTTGAGTCGAGAATTTTCCTTGGTGTAAATGGACCGAGGGTTCCCTATCATAACTTCAGCGTGGAAACATCCTGTAGCGGGTTAAAGTGGAAATATTTGGTACTAATAGTAATGTAAGTTTTCCTGTAACGAAAATAATTCAATCAATGTGTTTTCATCTTTCAGTTTTGAAGAGATTTCAATCAACTAAAAACTAAGCCATCATTTTATGTCAGTTGCAGGTACTGCAGCAGGGAATCGAGCAAAGGTTTCGAGAGTTGGAAAGCTTTCTTTTGGGTAAGATCCGGGTCTTTCCGAAAACCATCGTAGGTGCTTTGACTGTGGTTGAAGAAGTTTCAAGGGTGTGTAGCTGGTCCTGTCGTGACCCGTCGTGGTTATTATTTGAAGACTTTCAAAACAAATGATGTCTACTCCGAGCTGTGGCTCTCGTTTTGTTTATATAGTTTTTGGTTTTTCTACCATGACAAACAACTTCGCCTCAACTGTAAATTTAAATCTGTTTAGCTTGGTTATAAACCTTGTATGTATCGTCTTGGAATGACATGCTGTAACTTCCGGTTTCTGGGTATATCGTCTTGTTTACTTGAAGTGGAAACTTGTAATGGATTTAGCCATTGAACCACGAATTGTCTTGTTTAAGTTATATGAATGATATAAGGAGCCAAGGCTCGTTATAGTAAATACATCTCTGTCTTTTGAGAATGATAACATGTTGTCTCTGTCTGGACTTAAGTGGTTGAAATTTATCTTATAAATCGTGTTTATCAAACTTGTTTTCAAGAACACGAAATCTGTAATGGAAGTCTAAAATTTCTTTGTACAACGATAGAGTAGGTTTTTGTAATTCCATGGAAGGAAAATAACGGGCTACGCCCTATATGAAGATTCTTGATGATTTCAAGCAATGTTTTAAACTGAAAAAAATAGTGGTCCTAAACGTGTAATTCGGGTCTATGTTATAAAATATACTGTTGTAGATTGCCGTCGTGTTTTGTTGTGTTTCGAAACTAGGGTTTGTGAACCTATTTAGTTATAAGTTATGTAAAGTATGTTTTTGAAAATGAACTTTCAAGTAACTTAGGTTTGATCCTAAGTCTGTGAGTAATGAGTTTGCAAAACGAAACAAAAGAGGAAAATGATACTTATAGTTTCGATTATTTACTGAATACAATAACTGTCAATAATAGAATATTTATATGGTCTCCTTTATCTGTTTGAACTAGATAAATTTATAAAAATGATAGAATAAGAAATGAAAACAGTGTGTGTGTATGTGTAATGTGAAAACTGGGAAATATAGAATGACTGTGAAATGCTTATGTTTACAGCATGTAAATAATGATGATAATACTGTTTTAATTTGAAGCTATGGTATAAACATGGTTTGTCGATTTTCATTCGAATACTACACAAACTAATAGAATGAGCAAACTATAATATATATACACAGAGAAGAGAACAATACTTATATTTTATGAAACAATGCTATAGTTTAGAACCATTTTATACAGTAAATTTTACTACTAGAAAATATAGGGCAGAATAGTAAAACAAAATTCGATCACTATTCTATCTATTCGAATCAATGGCATTTGCCTATCCTCTAATATATTTTTAATTTGTGTATCTCTAATAGAGTACGATGCTTCAAACAACATGTAGAAAAATAGAGATATTGGTTTATCAATTCAACTTCAACATTAAACTTAAACATTCAGACTTAAAACAATTCTAGGATTAGGTTCTTTTTCGAAAACAGAAAAACAGAAAATACTAGTTAAACAGAACATAATTATTTGCTGAGAATAAGTAGAAAATATGTAGAACCTGAGAAAATCTGTAGGGCAACAAACAACCTAAGAAGGCCGTTCCACGCAACCAATTCCCGAAAACAGTCAAGTACTGTATTAGGACCCCCAAGCCTGTTCACTGAACCACCAGGAGGAAGAAACTCAGGAAATAGAACTTCTTCTTGCTGTAGCAATTAACTTTAGAATCTTCAATAGTTAGCAGTCCAATAGATCTGCACCAGCATTTTTGGTTCCTCTCATCAATAATGCAGACTTAAGATTACAGTCACCACTAGCCTCCCTATTCGAATATCTCTTGTGATCACCTGATTCACATGAGGAAAATATTTTGCAGAAATATTGATTAAGAGCTTCCTGCTCAATTCGAATTTGCCTTTATAGGCTGCCTAGGCCTTTTAATATGTTACCGAGTCATTAAATGAGCTGCCTGCTCACTCCCTCCACCGGGGGGATAATGCCCTATTTTAGGGGTAGTTGTCCCATAACCAACAACTAGTGGTGTGATGCAACTGCTTCCATCTGTCGCATACCTTCCAACACCTTCCATTCCTCCTAGTGGGTCAGTGAATACTCATTCAACAGTCCTCTTGGGTGTTTGTCTCCTAATTAATTTATTTAAATAATAATGTTTAGTAATTACATTCACCCATGATCAAAACTGATCATAATTACAAAACTTTGTAATTAAATTTAACATAAAGTATTTTGCAAATAAAATAATAATTTTCAGAAATTTGGGTAGGTGACAAGCCGGACCGTTAACTAGATGAATTCCCCACACCAAATGTTGAGTAATCTAATTGGGATTATTTACCAGGGATAATCCGTACTGTTGGTGCAAATAATTTCTAGGAATCAACAGTTTTGGCGCTAGAAGGAGGGCCTCCAGTGCATGGCTGGAAGAGGATATCCATTTGTACGAAGAGATTCCTCTGGAAACCCACTTGAAACAAATTTACCAGAAGAATTCGTTTTGAAACCAAACGATCAAGAAAACCTAAATTCTGGAGGTGAAAACAAAGAACCTTTATACGCTGTTCCATTTGAGGAGATAGACCATTTCCGGAGACATACACGCTCTTATGTGAGAAATATTGGAGGATTAAACGTAATTCCCGTGTTTCCTAGAAGGCGATTTCCTAAGAAAGAAATCTCATACACCAGAGATTTGGTGCTTGTAGAAAATTTGGAGGAGTTGTTGGATTTATCTTTTTAGGAAATCACAGATCCCCTTGACGAGTTGGGACCCGAATCCCCTCTAGCTCAAGAAATTCATCATACACTGCATCATTCACTACCACATTCCTCACCGTGAATTATGGTTGGAAATGTTAACCAACCTGCATGGAGAGCCACAGGGCCACTTAATTTAGCTTCCCCATTACACGATCTGCCCACACATCCAGAGAGGGTGCTGGCTAAATTCAAACCTGGAAAAGGCATCTCTATTGAAGACCACCTTAACAATTTCTATTTGGCTCTGAATCTTTTAAACGCAGAACATGAAGATGTGGTTTGCAGACTTTTCCCTTACAGGTTTGAGCCTAGGGCATCTTCTTGGTATTTTAATCTAAAAGCTAATTCTATAGTAGATTGGGACGGTTTTGAAAAATGTTTTTTCAACAAATTTGGCAAGTAGAAGACCATTGCCACGCTCATGAAAGAACTATTATCTATGAGGATGGAGAATAAAGAAAAGGTGTAGGCGTTTAATCAGAGATTCACTACCCTGTTAAATAATTTCAGTGCTGCAACAAAACCCGCTGAGGAATCCTTGGTAGAATATTACACTACAACACTATATACACCTATATCTATGTTTTTCAAAAGAGTAGTTAAGGCTACTCTAATAGAAAACTATGAAGAATCCAAGTGTTAAACCTAAATATTGCCATCATAAGACTCAGTGCAATCCCCTGATGTTTCTATGACTAGGAAGTCAAACTTGAGAAGTTACTGACCACCTTACTATAGGGTCTGGTTGGGACGGCGCAGGCTACTCCCTAGCAACCAGCGCCCAACTAGGTCAGGAAAAATTAATCATCTGATGGAGTGAGCCGTAAGCTCATGTCACCCTTGTACAACATGCGGCGCTGCAGGTTGTCCTAACGCAACTTGCGCCGAAGCCAGTTAATGTGGATAAAGGGAATCTTCGAGCGATTTCTCGAAGGTGTGTGACTTGGATCTCTATCCCTAGCTTGTAGTTGAGCTGACATTTGGTTCCCTAACTCCTTGGGAGGATGCCTTAGTCCTCTCCCATTATTTCTCAACCTATCCTATCCTCCTAGTCCTATATATATGAAGCTCCTCTCCATTCCAAAGGGAGAAAGGCTATAGCATCCATATGCTAGTGGAATAAGCTTAGGAGATCATCATTCATCCATTGGAGGCACCCATTTCTCCTTAGAGGCATTGGCTTGGTTTGTTGGAGGAAGATTGCAATGTTAAGGCTTGGTTTTAATCCTTACTCTTCTTTGTATTCCCACTTTTATACAATAATACAAAACTCTTTCCATAAATGTCTTGTTGTTCATTTGATATTTATAGTTTACTTCCTTAACCGTTCACTTAGATCAATTATTGTGTAGATGTGCTTTTATTGCTCATTTGGCTCTTGCATGTTCTGGCAGGTCTTGCAGCTACAGATCTGACGACCGTGGATCTTGGAGTGATGAGGGAGAAAGAGATCTACAGATCTGAAAGGTAAGATGTTCACATCACTTAATCTCCAATTTGATCTAGGAAGGTAGATTTATATTCTGCCTGATTTGTTTTAGATTCGCATTGAACTAGGGAGATCATGCCTTAAGTCAGCTTTCGGTAAATTGTCCGGTAACAAATTTGGAGACCATAATGGGGATACATGCATTATTTTTAAGTTTTCATTTTGAAAGTCATTTTCTTTGATTTCTTTGTGAGCCATTTCATTTGCCTCCTAAGCCTCTTTCTCCATCAGGTCTTCTCTTTGAAGAATTTGTTGAATTCCTTTGAGTTTGTATTTATGATCATCAAACCCTTTAATTGCTCATTTGTGGAGATCTTTTCATCCTTGCATTGGGATTTCGCCCGACGCACCTAGGCAGTATAGCCAGAGCGCTTTACCCTAACGAGTGCGATCTATTTCTCTGCAACCTGCGCAAACCACATACTCACCACCTGCGCCGAGCGCTCTGAGCCTGACGACAGGCTGCGCTGAGCAGTCAATCCTAGTGCTTGGGACACCCACCTCCATTTTTGAGTTTGGTTTGATTTGCATACCTTTCTATACTACACTTTCCAGTCAGAGATCTTTTGATTTTGCATCGGTAGTGTTTGGATTGGTTTTGGGTTCTGTTTTGGACAAATTTGAGACTTGGTAGTGGTGGACACTTTAGTATCCCCCACCTTCATCCACTTGACCTTGCATTCCCTCCTCTCCTTACCTGATCTATTCTTTGTATTGGATCTGATCCTAGACCTCTTTTTGCACACATTATTTAGTGTTGCTTGCATCTGGTTGATTTTGAGTGTCTTGTGTGTTTTTCAGTTTATTGGAGTGCTTGTCATTTTCTTGAGAATTTATGAGTGATTAGAGTGCTACAAGTAGTCTCTTGTTTTTAGCCATTTATGTTTGAAAGCATTATTATTATCAAGTGTTATCTTGGTGCATTCATTGGAAAATCAAAAAGTGCTTCATTTTTTACCATTTTCAAGTTCATTTGAGAATTGTAGTAAAAGTTGTTTCATGCATTGGAATTTATCATTCATAAATATTTTGGAAAGTTTGAAAAATAATTTAATCTCTTATGTTTTTCACGAATTATGAACCATTCATTTTCCTGAAATATCCAAGTGAAATCGAAGTTTTGCAAAAGTGATTCCATGCTTGAAGAAGTTATATGCATTTTTGGTTTTCGTACTTTTAGGCTATCATAGTGAAAATGGAAGAGTTAGTGTGCTCTAAGTACAATTTCTCCCTTTTCATAACTTAATTTCATTCTAATTGAAAAGACAAAAAGAAAATGCTTTGATTTGGATTTGATGTGTTGTTGATTTTCATGTTTTGCTTGAAAAAATGAAAAGAGTACTTTCATTCTCATTTTCGATAGAATTGAGATTTGTTGAATTCGTTGTTTTGGTAAAACAACTTGGAAAAGGTTTCTCCTTCCCATACATAGATTTCATCAAAAGAAAAAGTGCATTTTTTTGTGTAGTTAGGGCTTGCATTATGCTTACGTTTATTTACTCACCTCATGCATTCACCTAACCGTCCAGATAAAATTAACGATAGAACTAGGGTAAATTTTTTAGTAACTTGTGTGTTAAGTTAGAGACGTGTTCCAACGTCGTAAAATGTGGCAGTTGTCGTTATTTTCCCGCACTGCATTCCGGGGGTATTGTATTTCTTCCACGTACCAACCAGTATATCGAATCTCTTTCATGTACCAAATGGTATACCGAAAGCTCTTTCACGTACCTTAGGGTATATCGAAAGGCACTTCACGTACTCGACGTATATCAAAAGGTGTTTCACGTACTTGGTAGTATATTGGAAGGATCCTGCCATACAGTTGTGCATTAGACAACACCACTACGGATTTGAGCTCCCACGTACCTTGCGTATATCAGGAGACACCCATAGGATTCCTGAAACCAACTAAGCTAACCATTTGGCCGTCTTGGTAGAACAATACATCGAGAACAACACTCGGGGAGCTACTACGCATGTACTGTCATGTAGTCGGGTTATATGGTTAGGGGTACGGTCCTAATCCTCCCTGGTTAGTGCTATGAAATATTGGTTCGAGTATAACTGTTGGACCCTGGAGTATATCACAAGTTGCAAAGCCTTGAGAATCCCGTGAGGTTCCAGACTTTTGAATCCACACCTATCACATAAGTTTGCTTGCGGCATTAGTTTGTGTAGGATTTTTCTGGACTGCTTTTCTTTTGTTTAGAATACACCTAGGAGAAAATCTGGTTCAGTTGCTCTGGTTGAATTTCCTTGGAGAAGGTCCCGCATAATTTTAAACCTACCACCCGAATATCCCCTTAACCAGGAGGTAATTTCGAGGGTAAGAATGGACCCACACGTCGCAGTCATGTCACCTGAAGTAGAAAACCCTACTATCAACTTGGGGGCACATATGTTTCCTCCAGACTCACCCACCTCCAACCCCTCAAGGGGAGAAGAAGCAGAAATTTCTACTTCACAAGACGTATCTCTCCTTGCCGCGCTGCGGGAGAGCCTGGATATTTGGAATGGTTAAATTCCTCCCAAGATGACCTTGTATTAGCTTCATTTGGTCTAGCTGCACCCTTTTGGGAAACATCTCTAGGTCAACAAGTGGCTCATTTTTCCATTTCATCCCCACCCAGTTGTGCTACTCCTGATGTACTTCTGGCACCCTTCCGTAACTGCCTGGACAGATTACGTGCCATGGGAGAGGAATTTCAAAGACAAAGTCTTTTACGAAGGGTTCAAGACCCAGAGTTACCCAAATATCGACAGATCCTGATTCGTTCTTTATCTTATGATTCACTGGAACCATCCATCCACAACATGACCACTTATGAACCTGGTCAACCCTCACTTCCTGCAAGTACACCCCTTGGACATGAGACTAGTTCTATACCCCAAATGACTCAACCTATTGAAGGACAATAGTTCAACACTCCTCTTACTACTACGGGAACATTACCCACTCCTCCCCCACCCCAAAACTCATGGGGAGGATACTCTTTACCCCCTACTTTCCTTACAAGTGACGTTAATCCCATAGCAGATAATCAACAACCCATTTTGGGCAACCATCGATTAGTGGTCAGCACGTTGTTACTAGGGGGAAACCCCTGTCTCCTAACCCTAATACTGGAGGCGAAATTCCTGTCGGTCATTCCGTTGGAACTTCCTTACCCGCTAGAGCATCCACCATGGGATTATCTCAAGTTAGGGGACCATCCAATTCAACTGAACCACCATGGAGTCAAGCGTATCCAGGTTATCTTAACCTTGTGTCGGGACAATTCAATCCCGGAAACGCATTCTACAGGATCCCTTATCCTGGAAATCCATACACTCTATGGGGACACCAAAATGTTTTACAACATGGAACCCCACCAACCGTCCCTCAAGTACCACCAACCCCATTTGGTCCCCCTCCACCTCCCTCTAGAGGCGGCGGCACCCCATATAATTTTGGAGGAGGCAGACCTCTACCTTCCGGTGGAGGACAACCTAATTCGGGAAACCATGGCCCACCCCCTCCCGTTGGCATAGGTGGAGGCCCTCCCCCTGCTAGTGGAGGTGGAGGACCAAACCCCCCGGCTGGAGGAGGACCCCAACCTTATGGTGGAGGACCACCCTATTCTGGTGGTGGTGGTGGAGTACCACCCTATTTTGGTGGAGGTGGTGGAGGAGGACCACACCCTTCCGGTGGCGGAGGCTCCCACCCGTCCAGTGGTGGTGGTGGAGGCCCCTACCCTTCTGGTGGAGGCGGTGGAGCACCACCCCCTCCCAGAGGAGGCAGTGAAGGTCCACTTTATCTTGGTGGCGGTGACAGACCCCCACTATTTGGAGGAGGCCCACCCCCTCCCGCTGGTGGAGGAGGACCCCCACCTTATTATGGTAACGATCCACCCTATTATGGCGGTGGACCTACATATGTTCCGGACGACACACCCCCTTACGGCCAGTTTCCTCCAGGAACACCCTATAACCAGTCAATGTAAGGTCCCACTGGTCCATACATGCCATATCAGTACTATCAGTACCCGCATCCGAATCAACAGATGCCTTTCTTGTGCACTTTGGACCTACCCGACCTGTCTCGTCTGACTAATGACCCCATCTTCCATGGATACAATTGGCCACCAATTCCAGTTAAACTACCATCTGATATTCCCAAATTTGATGGCAAACCTGGTGAGGATCCAAAAAATCATATGATGACATACTATTTATGGTGTTCATCCAACTCCTTAATGAACGATTCGATCCGTCGTAGGTTATTTCAACGGACTCTCACCGGCCCCGCCGCCAAGTGGTATATTGAATTACCACCAAACTCTTTTCCATATTTTCATTCTCTTGCTATGTCCTTTTTGACCCATTTCTAGTTGCCCATTCGCTATGAGACTCATACAGACTTATTGACCTCTCTTTGCTAGAATACCGTAACTCATATCTTAGACCATATTCATGAGTGGCAGTGAAGACGACGTCTCATTAAGGCTCACATTCCAGACCAACTCTTAGCTAACTGGTTCACAAAGTCTCTTTTACCTGTCGTAGCTCGAGACGTGGCCATGGGAGGGGCCGTCACCGAGGAACATGCTATTTCCCATGCCCATTACTTAGACCTGGTCTATGGTCAATCTGGCACGTTGTATGAAATTGTTCCTGATGCACCCCGCCCTACATATGACCCTTCAAAACCACCCAAGGGACCTCAGGCCAATGGCATCATTGGTTCCCTTAACTCCTAGCCTTCTAATCAAACTGGTGGACTGTCGAACACCCATGGTTCTTTCCCATCCTCACCATAGGCTAGCAGCAACACCACCAAGTCACCCACTCCTACCTCCACCGAAGAGGTGAATTCTGTTCAATAAGCTTCGTCTCAGAAATACGGTGGTAAGAAGACAAAAAGTTAAACCTAAGAAATATTCTAATTAGCAGGACTCCAATCCCACCCATGAAGACACCAAACATAAGGGGAAGTTGAAGTATCCTTGTTTACTGTGTGGTGGTGATCATTTCTCAAAGGAATGTCCTCACCGAGATGAAGTACAAAAGTTTCTCATAGGAAACCCTACTCCCGCAGTTCTCAACGATCCCTTCCCCACTCAGAACCAACAACTGATTGCTCAAACCTCCCCTTCACATGGAGAGGCGTCCTCCACCGTGCATGTTCTCATGATACATAGTGAGATAGTTAACTTGAACACACGTTCATGCTTGTATGACTCAGTCCCTCAGAAGGAACCCGTTGGAAGTAATATTGAAAAATCTTCCACTTCTATTCCCGAAGTCACCGTTCCAGATGCTTCTCTCACCATTGAGAATCCTTCTTTAGAGTCAATGTTGCGTCCGCATAAGAGCATGATTCAAAAAGTAGTTTTCAATCCCAATGCTCGGGTAGCTCAAAACTACAACATTGTAGAGGACTTGGCACAAGCTCCTTGTGCTATGTCGATGCTCAAGGTCTTGCAGAACTGTCCCAACAATGCAAGACTCTTCTCACTGCTAATGGCGCGGTTGATCCAAATTACTCTAATACAATCATGTTCCGTCTCGAGTACTTTAAACCGAGGCTTTCCCACTAGTTGTCATTTCAATTTGCCACAAAGATTGCTGGGAAGACAATCCCTCGTACTGTATTAAACGAAGGTGCCTCTACCTCGGTCATGTCGATATAGTGTTGTTGAGCCATTGTTTCTCTCAAGTTAAACCATTCTCCCACTACCTTGAAAGAATTTAACGGTCATGGATTTCAACCCCATGGGCTATTACAAGCCTTGACAGTAGAGTTGGGGGGAAATACCGCAACCATTAACGTGGAATTAGTCGTAGACCCTTTAGATTATAATCTCTTACTTGGTCATAATTGGTTTTATGCCATGACTGCAGTCGGGTCATCCGTCTTCTACATAGTGCAATTCCCCCACCAAGGAGGAATTGTCACTGTTGACAAACTGGAATTCTGTACACCAGACACTGCTTCTCATCTAGACGATAATGTCCCATTGATTGGACAATCTTCGTATCTATATGAGAGCGTGGGGGTTGGCCTCATAAAATATTCATCTCTTATGGGCGTCTTTCCAACCCTGGATCCCCCTAACCATGTTGCTACGGTGAGCATGATATCTTCTTTTCCCAACTCCACCGACCAATGGCTTGTACCCGATGAAGCCACCATGCACTTGATTGGAGATACTATGCCTCTTTCACCCACTGAGCTCACTTATGAGGCTATCCATTCAACACCCGAGGACCACTTGGCTATGGCCTCTACAACGGATGTCATCCTTACCCGATCCTCTACTCCGGACTTTTTCGTCTAACGAGTCCATCATGGAGATTGAGTGCGGATGATCCTCCGTGGTAAGACCTCCACCATAAGACCTCCACCATCGATCATATTTCCTTCCCCCATTGGATTCTATAGAGAACAAAATAACCACCATTTTCACACCGGATGTCTACCCTTACCCTCAGTGCTCGATACTCACATGTCATATAGACACTGAGGACAACTTGGTGAACCTCGAAGCCACCACCCCAATTGACATCTCAGTTACCCTTGGTGTAGTGGAACATATTCGTTTAGGCAAAAAATGTTCTCTTGAAGAGATTACTACTTTTACGACCTTATTCAAGCAATTCCGAGACGTGTTTGCTTGGCCCTATGAGGAAATGCTCAGGATAGACCCTGCTATTGTTTCACATGAAATCAAAACATATCCTGATGATAAACTAGTCTGCCAAAAGTTACGACCGGTACACCTTCGAAAAACTGCGGCAATCAAGGCAGAAATTGAAAAGCTCTTAGAAGCTAGCTTTATCTACCCTGCTCCATTAACAGAATGGGTCCACAATGTCGTCTCTGTGGCTAAGAAGTAGGGCACCAATCGTGTCTGTGTCGATTATCGAGATTTGAACAAGGCTTGTCCCAAGGACAAATACCCCACTCCATTTATCGATTAGATCATAGACAATTGTGTCGGAAGTGTCATCTTTTCATTTATGGATGGATTCTCCGGTTACAACCAAATTGAGATCCACCCAGCCGACCAACACAAGAGAACTTTCATCTGCCCTTGGGGCACGTTTGCTTATCGCAAGCTCCCTTTTGGTCTTAAAAATGTTGGTGCCACATTCCAGCGGGCCATGTCGTACATTTTTCATGATGTGAAGGACTTCGTGGAACCTTACCTTGATGACCTACATGCCCATTCATGGTAGCCTGAGTTCCACATTCATCATCGGATGACTATATTCCTCAGATGCAGGTGGTATAACATCCGCCTGAACCCTCACAAGTGTATCTTCTACGTTGAGTCCGGATGCCTCCTAGGTTTTATCGTTTGGAAGGACGGGATCCACATTGATCCCTTGAAGGTGGAAGCCATTGTTGCTCTCCCACCTCCTACTGACGTTACAAAACTACAAAGTTTGCAAGGGAAGGCAACTTACCTACGATGTTTTGTCTGTAATTTTGCTCAGAAGACACAGGGATACATGAGATTACTGAAGAAGGACGCCCCGTTCATTTGGGACGATCAAGCACAACAATCCTTCAATAGTTTGAAACATGCCATTACGCATGCCCCTGTGCTCCAATTGCCAAATTACTACAAAGATTACATTCTTTATGTTGCCACTTCTACCACCACGATCGACGGTCTTGGTGCAGGAGGAAAACAACGCCTAGGAACATGTGATATATTACCTAAGTAAGGGTCTTATTGACTCTGAAACTCGTTACTCACATGTCGAGAATCTCGCTCTCGCGGCAGTCATCATCGTACAAAAGTTTTGTCATTACATACTACTCCGCACCACCACCATCATTGTCAAATCAAACCCCATGTACCATGTTTTGACACGTGAAGTACTAGGGGGCAAGTGTTGAAATATTGTAACTTCAAAGAATATTATATTTGTACCTTATTATTCCGGAGATGTTTCATTCCTCCGTGAAGATCTTATTGTATATCCGGAGATGTTTATTCCTCCGTCAGAATGTGGTAACTTGGGTTATTAGACTTCCCTAGTGGGGGTCGCCCCTGTATGTGTTTGTGGGTCAAAGGGTTGTTAGAACACCCTAGTGGGGTTGGCCCAGTTAGTTGTAGTGGGGTGTTTAACCCAGTGGTAAAGTTGGGGCCGACCTAGTTAATATAAAGTACAATTCAGAGATGTGTATAAATAGAGGAGGTGTGTTCCTCATTATACACACACTTCCCTCACTTGAAATGTAGCGCACTTGTGAGAGAGAGGTCTGCTATGGAGGAGGAGGAGATCATGTCTTTGGTTTGCATCTTTGTATATTGCTGGTCATCTATGTTGAGGAAGCTTTGTTGGGTTTTCTACCCCATGAGGGTTTCCCAGGATAAATCTGTGTCTCTTGTGTTTATGATGTGCTTGTTGTTTCTTCAGTGATCCTGTATATGCTACTATTGTGAAATGGAATGTAATGCTGATATTTTCTGTCTTAGCATATTGAATCTTAACATGGTATCAGAGCTAACCTGAAGGAAGACAATGTATGGCACTTGCGACACTTGCTTCACTTACGACAATTTGAAGGTTAGGGCTTTGTATAGAAAAAACCAGTCATCGTGTAACTTTCACTATAAATCCATTTTGGATAAGGTTCAGGATCTAAAACCTTTACAGGTAGTAGATAACATCCCCAGGTACCTTGTGTCCAAAGGACACCTCAGATTTGTTGTACTTTGTGAGTTATGATCAGTACAAGTTAGGGTTTCTGCCTCTTCCAGATCTCAGTAAAATTCAGGTGACCTAGGAAAAAAGGTCATAACTTGGGATAGGAAGCTCCAAATGAAATTTCATAAAAAGTGATAGGTAGTACACAGACTATACTATCTTAGGAAATGTTTTCAGAGGCCGAAGTTGAACTAGTGACACGTGGAACGCCATACAAGTTCTCTCTCCTGTTTTATCCCATAAACAGGTCACGTTGCGACACTTGGCATAACTCTCTCACAGAAAATCCAATTGAGGTCAGACCTATCGGGATGGAAATATGATAGGTCAGGATATCACAAAAAATGTTTTCAGACCCTGTGGATCAAAAATTTCATAGTTACAGCAGAAACAATTAGGTACATATTTCTGTCAAAACAAAATTATTTTTGGAGCACCTTCATTCATGGCTTCCAGAATTTAGGGTTTCAGAGAAAGTTGGAATTTATGTAATCGGAGACTACTGCTGGATGCTACTCATCAAAATAGAAATTTAGGGACCAAGATCGAATTTTTGGTTGGGTAGAAGACCGGGCTTGATCAAACCCCAGTTCGAGATTTTGATCGGAAAGGTGGAAAATTAGGGCTTCAGCAAAAGTTGGAAGTTTTGAAGTTTGTGACCATGGCTAGAAGCTCCTTAGAAAAATAAGAGTTTAGAGCCTTGGGTCGAACCTTTTGATTGGGAAGAAGGGTGGGCTTCATCAAACCCTAGTTCGGGATCCTGTCCAGAAGATCCAGAAGTTTCGAAGGCAATTTTGAGGGGTCAAATTTTGGAGATTGCAAAATTGAAGTATGCAAGTTTGATCAGCTCAGCAAGACACATCCTTCCATCCATTCAGAAGTGTGAAAGTCAAAGATTGAATTTTTAGGGTTTCTCTAACAAACCCTAATCAAGCTCCAGATCAAGTTTTAGGGGGAGTTGAGGCTAAGGACTTACATAAGAAGACTACAAGAAGTTTCGATAGGTATGACTTAAGGAGGTTCAGGTATGTCTTGAAATCTGATTCTTGATTTAGTTCATAATATGTTTATCTTCATATTATTTATTAGTACAATCTTGATTAATGTTAGAATTGTCTTATCACCCTAGTAACAGTATGAATACATGTGAATGATAGAAGACATTCATTGATTAGGGATATATGATTGTACTAATGCACTGTGGTGTTGTATGAGGTTGATGTTGTCTACTAACAAGATACAGGTACATCATGAAACACAAATCAAGTTCCATGACCATGACAACATGAAGACAAAGACTCATCCATAATCCTTGATCACATATAAGTTCTACTTACGAGGTATGTATGACTTTGTTCTAACCTATGAGATATGCAGGTTCTAGCATAGGATCTCTCAATCATTGAAGAGAACAAAGAAGATATTGATTAGGTATGTTAGACATAACTAAGCAGGTATTCTAATCCAGGTATGTTTTCCTATATCAAGTTAGAATCTTACCTTGTTAGGATCCATTTAATAAGTATACTTGGTATGATTGGTTATGCTTATTCATAAAGTTAGTAATCAAGGGTTTATGAATATTATGTCTCTTATCCTGATTGATGATTTAACCAACCAGATCAAACAAGAATATGCATGAGTAAAAGAAGACCCCTGAAACCTTGAATACTAATGTTTATTTTCTATGATCATGGCTATACATATTCAATATTATAATATACTAATGAATGTATGTTTGTGTATGATATCATGAGGATGACACTAGTGCACACTTGAGCATGCACAGTGGTACAGAATGAATAGAAGTTCAAAAGACATATAGAAGATCAAGTGGGAGGCAACCACACAAACATAAAAGATAAGTATTTGAGTTGTTATTTGAAATAGTAAATGATATTGCTTGTAATAGGTTGTATGCATATTTGTATTCCTAGAATATATCATGCCGAGTGTAAACATTCATAGAGCATTGAACAGTATACTACTAATATGCATATGATTGGTAAGTTGGACAAACATTCCATTGTTGCTTGTCTAGAATGAAACCTCTTTGCTGACATGCTGAGAGCTGTGCACACTCTCGATAGTATGTTTTGGTAGAGATGGAAGGCATCTAGATAGCCACTGTATGCATAAAGGACGTGGAAAAGTGTTGTGCCAAAGTATTGGTCAAGATAGTTGCATAACTATGTAAATGATATCTGTATGCATAATAGGTTATCATGTCAACATGATTTCATGATTATGAAGTATTACTAATCATGTACTTAATTTTGATTTGTAGGAAAGATCATGAAGAATGATGAACACCGAACACGTGATGGATGTTCAACAAGAAGATTTACAAATCAAACAAAATATAGAAGGCTCGTGGCTAGAATATTCTCTTAGAAAGAGGAAGAGAATCATGACGAGATGTTTTCTCCAAGTGACTAGATAATACCATTATCTTAATGTTGTAATTAAAGAATAAGTGTGAATCAGGTTCTGTGTGGGTACCCAGGATCGATAGTCAATTAATGAGCTTAATGATCACCATGGGTGATGTGGATCTCAACCTTTGCTACAAGGTTGAATATGGTTTCTATACACAGATGACATGGATGCAAGAAGGAACTCACCACAGAGTTTGAATGATATTGAGGCTCATATCAGTAGACCCATCTGACAAAAGATGGCATAGATAGATGGCTGCAGAAATGAAAATGAAAGATCTTAGATTGATGCATTACTTCCTAGGTCTGGAAGTATGGCAAGGCTCAGAAGGAATCTTTCTCAACCAGGGAAAGTATGCCGAGAAATATTAAAAGGACTTGATGTGTTGGAATGGCCACTCTCATGGATTCCAACTTGAAGTTGTTAGCGGATGACTCATTAGAGTTAGTGGATATAACTCTGTACATACAAATTATTGGGCCATTGATGTATCTAACGAATACTAGGTCAGATATATGCTTTGCTGTGAACACCTTGAGTCAGTATCTAGTGGAAACTAGATGTGTTCACCTGATAGTTGCAAAGCATGTGATGAGGTACCTAAAGGATACGATAGACTTTGATCTATGCTATCTTGGAGATCATGACTTCAGATGGCTACACAGATGTTAATTGAGCTGAAAGTGTATCAGACAGGAAGAGTACATCGAGAAGATGTTATTGTCTGGGATCAACCATGATCTTGTGGTTTAGCAGGAAGCAGTCTAGTGTGGCTCTCAGCACAAGTGGAATATATGGCTGCTTGCTCTGCTAGTTGTGAAGCGGTACGGTTGTTTGACTTAGAGGTGGACTCAACTGTGATCCTATGTGACAAATAGAGTTGTATCAAGATGGCAGAGAATCCAGTGTTCCATGATAAGTCAAAGCACATAGAGATATGACATTTCTATATACAAAATATGGTGCAGAAAGGAACTATAAAGTTTGAACTTGTAACAAGTTTCCGATGTACTAACTAAACCTCTACCTCAAATAAACAAGTTACCGATGTACTAATCAAACCTCTACCTCAATTAAAGTTTGAGTAATTCCGAGACAAGCTTGGTGTAGTTCAGAAGGACCCTCCTCGAAAGGGGGAGTGATGTGGTCACTTATGATGAGATTGCTTGCATCGACAGTGAGGTCAATGATGTGGATACCTGTATGTACTTGTATTATTGATGTACTAACGATATCTGTATTTGATGAGGATACAGGTGGGGATTGGATCATCCCTGGACTTCAGTCCTAAAGTGAACCATAGACATATGTCTCCGAGAATGAAGTCCTTAGTGGACAAGTGGGGATTTGATCATCCCTGGACTTCAGTCCTAAAGTGAGCCGTAGACATATGTCTCCAAGAATGAAGTCCTTAGTGGACAAGTGGGGATTGGATCATCCCTGGACTTCAGTCCTAAAGTGAGCCGTAGACATATGTCTCCGAGAATGAAGTCCTTAGTGGACAAGTGGGGATTGTATCATCCCCGGACTTTGGTCCCTTGAATTGATCCGTAGACGTATGGTCTTCGAGAATGAAGTCCTTGATGGACATGTGGGGATTAAGTCATCCTTGGACATATTCCTAAATGTACGGTGGGGATTAAGTCATCCTTGGACATAGTCCTAAATGTACGGTGGGGATTAAGTCATCCTTGGACATAGTCCTAAATGTATGGTGTGGATTAAATCATCCTTGGACAGTCCTAAATGAAGGGTGTGGACTAATCATCCTTAGACCGTAAATCTTGTAATTCCGAAAGGAAGTATAGTCTTAAACATGATTGTGATTGATCCCATAATTCCGAAAGGAAGGATCATGTGTATTGCAGAGTATGCTGCTATTGTGTATACTTGATTGAAGAGGATACTTGTATTGATGAAGATACTTGTATTGATATTGATGATATGTATTGATGAGGATATGTATTGATGCGGATACTTGTATGTATACTTGTATTGATGAGGATACTTGTATTGATGATATGTATACTTGTATTGATGAGGATACTTGTATTGATGATAGGTATACTTGTATTGATGAGGATACTTGTATTGATGATGTGAATACTTGTATTGGTGTGGATACTAATACTGATGATCTAGATGATGATGCTGCTGATCGTGATGGTCTAGATGACGATGCTGCTGATCGTGATGGTCTAGATGACGATGCTGATGATCGTGTGATGACAATGCTGATGATCGTGTGATGACAATGCTGCTGGTCGTGATGGTCTAGATGATGATGCTAATGATCGTGTGATGACGATGCTGATGATCATGTGATGATGATGCTGATGATCGTGAGGATCCAGATGTTGATGTTCCAGTATTGAAGATGTTCCAGTAACTGCTTGAGTTACTGATGATGTTGAGAAATATTTCAATGATTTATAGATGTATCATGTATGATGTTTATGACTCCTTGCTCGTGCAGATGCTATTATAATATCCTTCTCGTTAAGGGGGAGTGTTGAAATATTGTAACTTCAAAGAATATTATATTTGTACCTTATTAATCCGGAGATGTTTCATTCCTCCATGAAGATCTTATTGTATATCCAGAGATGTTTATTCCTCCGTTGGAATGTGGTAACTTGGGTTTCTAGACTTCCCTAGTGGGGGTCGGCCCTGTATGTGTTATGTGGGTCAAAGGGTTGTTAGACCACCCTAGTGGGGTCGGCCCAGTCAGTTGTAGTGGGGTGTTTAACCCAGTGGTAAAGTTGGGGCCGACCTAGTTAATATAAAGTACAAGTCGAAGATGTGTATGAATAGAGGAGGTGTGTTCCTCATTATACACACACTTCCCTCACTTGAAATGTAGTGCACTTGTGAGAGAGAGGTCTACTATGGAGGAGGAGGAGATCATGTCTTTGGTTTGCATCTTTGTATATTGCTGGTCATCTATATTGAGGAAGCTTTGCTGGGTTTTCTACCCCATGAGGGTTTCCCAGGATAAATCTGTGTCTCTTGTGTTTATGCTTTGTTTGTTGTTTCTTCAGTGATCCTGTATATGCTACTATTGTGAAATGGAATGTAATGCTCATATTTTCTGTCTTAGCATATTGAATCTTAACAGCAAGTATTCACGCCGGATCGTGATACTTCAGGAGTTCGACCTCCTCGTCGAGAAAGCCAAGTCTAAGAAGTCTTTGGTGTTTTTCGAGCTCATCTGTGATCTTCCCCGTGTCGATTTAGGATCTGAGCCCAATGATTCTCTTCCAGATGAATCATTGTTCCTTATCAGCATGTTGTTGATGCCTGAAATGTGTAGGTGCTAGAATGTTATCCAAGGCTAACAACATGGAGTGAAAACCCAACCAAAGGATTCAAGTAATCCTACGTAAGTATTACCCTAGCCTCTAGTTGTTTGGTGTGGTTAACACCCATAGATATTCAGCCTCCATTGGCACTCTATGAGTTGGTGAGTTTGCTCCTTAAAAGGGATACTTCGAATTAAATCTGAATCTAATCCTAAATGTGATTTAAAAAAATCTACAATTAATAATTTCGCAACTATTAGAAGAAATTCTATAGTTACAGAAATGCATATTTGAACTAAAATACTAACCCATCTAAATGTTAGTTAAATTAATAACCTATCCCGGGAGCAAAGTAATTTAAAATGGAGAGAATGATCTAATACTCAAAAGAATAATTGGATCATCGATGATTTAAAAAATATTTAAACATTGATGTTATACGCACATCAATTCTAACATGAGAAAAAAAACATTATATTCACCCTGCTAAAATTGTTTGAACATAAAATCGTTTCTGCAATCATTAAACACAATCAGATTAACAAATGAACTATAGAAATGCAGAAAAATGAATCTGATTATTATTCAAATGTGCACAAAAAAAAATCTCATTAAACATAGATGAAAATGTGAAGAATAACTGCAGAAAGAGAAAGGTTTGTATCACCATTTCAGTTTCATAAAAACATTTACAAAGCTTACAATTGATGATCAACAACCACTCCACGCAACACCTCCTCAGTCTAGCTCTTCCAAGTAAAAATATACAGAAAACATTTTAGCAGAAAAATTACAATCCTTCTGGTCTTCGGAGACTGCTTCCTCCCTCTCCTCATTAAATCATAGAAGGTAGGTATTTATACAAAGAAAATGATAGGAGAATATAAGATCAGTTTCCCCAATTACTGAGCTGACTTGCTGAGTTGTTCCATTTAGTAAATCCGTCCATGAGAAAAATATGGGAAATTCTGTTTTGAAAAACTAATCGTATCTCCCAAATAAAGAACTTTCTGAAGATTCTGCTCATGAATAAGTTAATAGGGAAAATTCTGCACAAAACCCATGTCTCAGATTTTCCAGATTCATCTTCATCACTCCAAAAATCGCGTCCAAAGATCATTGCTTTCTACTTGGCACGTTTTGACTACTGCAACTTTGGGATGTAATTTCTTCAATTTGACTCCTCCAAATCTGAATTCACACCTGTACAAATCAAAAGAGAAATTAAAACATCTTTCCAAAGCTGATGAAAGAAATCCAAATTAATAAAAATCTATTTGCAAACCAAAATATAATAAAAATAGGTAAAGCTGATCCAAATCCGAAATTGACTATTCAGATAGATTTTTTGGGTGTTTAAGCTATTCAATTGGAAAAAAAATCTTCCCAAATCATTCCTCATCCTTCCAGCTTTCCAACGAGCCATCTCGGGCTTGATTTTGATTTATAAATCTCTAGATATTGCTCCTCGAAGTTAAGACTCAACAACCGTTGATTTCATTGTTGGACGAATTATGGCCATTGATCTTAACAATTAAATCCATTATTCATATGAATTATTTTCCAAATGAATAAAACCAAAACAATATTCCCAACAAAATCGGAAATCAAATGTCGAGAGGAAATTAAGATTTAAACAAATCAAAATCCAAAAAAACCAAAATTAAAACCAAATTAAAATCCTAAGCAAAAATGGAACTACCAAAATTTATGGACTTGAAAATTAAATTAAAACATAGCATAAGATAAACTAATGAAAATTTGGAAAAGTGACTTTTGCAATCCGCAATGGGGATTGCAGAAGGGTTGCAATTTAATAAAAATTAAAAGTTCCGCAAATCTACAAAATGCATAAAAATAATGGGAAAGCTTGAAAAAATGCATTTTAAAAAAAATATTGAATGAAATAATGAAATAACAATAGAGAAAATATTAGAAAGAAAATCTATAAATTATTTACAAAATAAAAGAAAATCAAATATCGGAAAACCCTAAACCTAGAAGTAAAAACCAAAACAATTTACAAGTTAATTCTTAAGAAAATAAATGTTGGAAACAAGTTACGTATATATGAAAAGAATCATTCCTATAATATAGGAGATTTAATGAATTCCATAAATAGGTTTCTAACACAATCATTTTCCAAGAATAGAAAATCAAGAAAAGAATAATAATATTTTCTTTTGCACAATAATAAATGAAAAATCCTTTTAAATTGCAAAGGGGAAAAATAGAATTTGTATTTTCAAGATCAAATTAGCTTATGAAAAATTTATTCATGATTAAACTAATTTTACATTCGTGAATATTGAACTTTAATCCCACTAATTTCTAAATAATCATAAAACAAAAACTCATGGAAATTAGAGAAATTAGAACTCATACAAACTAATACATATGTGTTCTTTAATTTTTATAAAATCAAATTGTGTATAAATTTAATATATGGATTTAATCAAATACACAAATTAATTGAATGAAAGTCAAAGCATGACCATGAATATTTAAGAGATTTTAAACAAGCTTAATTTAAACATTAAAAATATAAAACTAACAAAAGCAAACAAACCCAAAGACTAAGATTATTTGCAATATTTACATTATGATTTTAGGCATGCAAAAGTTAAAATAAACTCCATCAAGCTCAAATATCATACTAATGCAATATTCAAAATCATGAGAGAAGAAACCATAAGATCAATCAAAATCTCAGAATGAAGGTAATAGCTAGCCATCACTTCGAATAATCAATTTGTGCAATGAAGACCAAATCTAGGTGGGGAATGTGAAGAACAACATGGTAAGTTAACCGCTGAGATCATGAAACCAACTCAAATGATAAAACCAAATCAAATGATAAAAGCAAATAAGTAAAAATGAAAACAACCCGCATTCTGCAATCCGCAAATTGTGGGTTGCGAGTTAGCAAAACGAAGGTTTATTAAAAAAACTTTCCACAATCCGCAATTGTGGGTTGCGGGTTGCGGAAGCGCAAAGTCCCAATTATTTCAAAACTCTTCCCGCAATATGCAATTGCGGGTTGCAGGTTGTGGAAAACTCTTTTTTTGGGGGGAAAATTAGCTCTTTCCGCAACTCACAAAAACACACAAATAATGAACGAAATTTCAAAGAGAAAATTATTAACTAAATCAAATCATAACAAAGGCATAAAAAACATGATAATCAGGAATTAAACATTACTTTTGTATGCAAAAATTGGGGATCCCATGTTTTAAATAAAACATGGGATCTGTTGTAGCTACAAAAAATGGCGACTGGCTGGGAAGAACGAGTTATCTCTGTGAATATAGACTTGAAATCAGGGGAACAAGTCAGAAAAAGATCTCTCAACTAGAAACTAGAAAACATGCTTTGGTAGATTAATAGTGACAACAACAAAGTTAGATGAACTTCACTGATAAATTTCCAACCAGAATAATTTGGAACAATGCTCAATTATTGATTAGAACTTAACAGCAAAAGGCAGCCCTTAAACCAATATGTAAACAAAAGAGAGCAGTTTTTGATAAACCTTGTAAACAACCTTGCAGCTGCTCCAAATTACCAGACCATAAGTCACCTTAGGTTATTGATTATTTATTCAATTGATTAACTTACTTCATCATCATCATTTTTTTTGAAAGATTGTTCATATATAAATATAAGACTTTGCTGCAACAAGGTCATCACCCTGATTTGGTGGTCATATTGTGGTAACGCCATTCACAAACCTTAACTGGAAACTGAACATGCTAGCTCGGTAAGGAGACTTCCTGTCTTTCAGTTCTTACATGAAAATCAACTACCGTGGCTTGATGACCATATGCTGGTAATTTCAGTCCAACATAAAGTTCATGATCATGGTCAGGATGGCTTGTGATAAGAACCCCTTTCCCTGTATGCATCAAGTTGTAAAAAAAAATGATTAATTAAAATGTGAATTGAGAGACACTATTGTGGCTTGGTAACCACATGGCAGTAATGTTACTCACTGATACCCGTAGATCATGAATGAGCCGGCCCGTGATAGGACCTCTCACCTCCTAGCCTAAGTTGGAAGTCATCTCCCTAGCGTGGTAGCCAGATGTGGAGATGTCACTCCGCATGGTATCTATGAACATAATGGGATGGCTTGTAATAAGACCCCCCATATCGTAATCCAAAGTTATTAAAACGTATTAATTTTAGATTTTAAGGTGACTAAGGTAGGAACCAGAGCAAACCGAAGTGTGACTTGGTTATAAAGTTTATTGCTAGCCTCTAAAGGAACATAAGGCCAGAAAAACCCAATTGATACTACAAGTTGCATTATTTGTGTGAGACTTTTACATAAATATTGATTCAGATGGAGAACGATCAATTGCAGTCTTGCCTAGGTTGGCTACTGTATTAGATGAAAACACATTTTCACGTAGAGGTTGAATAAAATAGATCTGACATATTTCCCCAATCTTCAGAATGAGTTGTTCAGAGTAAACAATTGATCAACAACCTTATGCCAAATGTTACAGCATTATCATGTTTTGAAAACAAGCAAAAATCTAAAAGAAAAGCTGCTAAACCAAAGAAAACAAAAAGAAGAAACAAAGTAAACACACCATACCTATGTACAAAAGGAAAAATGAAACAATACTAAACTAAATTGTGTGCAATTTGCGACAATTAAATATGTAAAACCTCATCTTTTTTTCAAGTGCATATCCAGGAAAGATCGAAATTCGTGTGTAATGAAGATGTTTTAATTTTAATTACTTTGTCTCATGTCAAAATATTTTTGCTCTTAAAACCTGGAGAACAATTAATTCAAAACATTTCATGACAAGATCATTATAATTTAATTCAAACATGAATGCCTTGAGCCAATAAAATAATAAGCGAGAGCAGAAATAAAGTGAAAGAAGATAAAAATACTTCCCTGAATGCATATGAAGAAGTGTAGTTTCCAACTTGAACTTGGCTTGTCGTTGCAAATATTTTATTGAAAAAAAAGAGAGTAATCTAATTACTAAAGAAATGAATAAAACTAATCTATTCTACACCTACTCCTACACTACTCTAAAAATAAAACAAAAACTAAGTATAATCGAATTTCCAATGGAGCCAATCTAGTAACTGAGAACCTGTAAGAAAAAACAAATGATGCATCAACCATAAAAATCTTAAAAATAGAAATCCCAAAATTGGAAAAACTAAACTAAGCCTTTTATTTACAAAGAAATGAAAATGACATGGAAAATGGTTCGAAAATGATTGTTCCAACCATAAATAAATTGGATCATAAAAAGTGGGTTGGAAAGTATTAAGATCATGGTTCAAAATAATTTCATCAAAATTCCAAGTGGAGAATATTTTCTTTAGAAATATATCATCGATATTGCCTTGAAAGAAAATATCGGAATTTGAATCTTGTGAATGATCAATTTCGTCTTCTTGATTTTTATTTAGATATTCATTCTTGCCAAGTGTATCAGTTTTATTTGATTTCAAATTATTTGATCGAAATGACTTTTCATTTAAAATTTGATTTCTGGAAAAAGTATATTTGGAACAAATATTGTGAAATTCAATCTCAATTTCAGCCAAATCATCCTCTAAAGACTTATGGTTCTCATTTTGTTCATAACAATCAGAATTAAAAGATGAAGATAAAGAATTTTCAGATTTCGTAAAATGGGTAGAATCAACATATTCTTCAAAATCTAAAGTGTAATTAGCATCTTCAAAACTTTCTATTCTAAGATCCATCGTCTGATTAAATGAAGAAGAATGAATATCACTTATAAAAACACTTTTAAAATCATTAGAAATAGATGAAAAATCCTCTTCATAAGTCTAGAAATATTCATTTTGATTGATAGTTGGGTTATTATGATCAAATTGAGAAAAAGACAAATGTTCAAAATTTGATTGAACAAATTGTTCATTACATAGATTGGAAGTATTGGGATTAAGATTTTATTCAACAGTTTCAAATTGAGATTCCAAACAATGAAAGAAAGATGTGAAACACTCATCGTACTTACATTCATTTGAAAAAGAAAAATGATGATTGGAATTTGAAACTAATTTCTTTTGGAATCTAAATAAGATTGAATTTTAGATGCAAAATCTATTTGTTTCAAATTACATAATGCACTTTGAATGTTTCTTTCATTTTTAATAGACCAAACTTCATTGTGGAAATCATTAGTTTGTTTATTTAATTGAACAATTTGTGAAACCTTTGATTCTTCTTCAACAGATTCAATATCATATGAAATAGAAGGATGAAAAAGATCTAAATGATACCTTTTCAAGTCCTTTTCAAGCTCTTGAGCCTCCTTACATGCTTTATTGAAATCTGTTATTCCTTCATGTAAGATTAACATAGCCATAGTCTTAGGAAGAGATATAACATACCAACAAAAATTGAGTTGTGTCGAAGGCCGATGTTCTTCCTGTAAGCTATAATATACTTGACATAAACGTGTATTGAAATTTCGAATTGACTCTCCATGATGTACCTGCATTTGACTCAGACTCTGATGAATTTTGAATTATATCATAATCTTCAAAATAATCTCTAAAAACATTCTTAAATTCTAACCAGCTAGAAATTGAATTCAAAGGTAAAAACTAAAACCAAAGAGAAGGCTTACCTTCGAATTTAAATGGGAATAATATGCAAGCAACATCTTCATGTATGACATTAAATAAATGTAAAATAGATTCATACCTTCTAATATGCTCGGTGACAGAAACATTACCTTCGCCATCGAACTTTGGAAAGATATCAACTACCTTTTTAGGGAGCTCATGTAAAGGCCCTTGTAGGCTCCACGCAGTATTAGACTCCCATGCAAGGATTTGGGAAAGAGCCATGAAAACATAATAAATAAAAGTTAGCTCTTATTGTGGGCAATGTGCTAGTTCATGCCCTCCTTCTAGCACCATTTGTTGATGCCTCGGATGTGTAGGTGCTAGAATGTTATCCAAGGCTAACAACAGGGAGTGAAAACCCAACCAAAGGCTTCAAGTAATCCTACGCAAGTATTACCCTATCATCGAGCTGTTTGGTGTGGTTAACACCCACGAATATTTAGCCTCCGTTGGCACTCTATGAGTTGGTGAGTTTGCTCCTTAAAAGGGATACTTTGAATTAAATATGAAACTAATCCTAAATGTGATTTAAAAACAATCTACAATTAATAATTAGATGCAACTATTAGAAGAAATTCTATAGTTACAGAAATGCATATTTGAACTAAAATACTAACCTATCTAAATGTTAGTTAAATTAATAACCTATCCCGGGAGCAAAGTAATTTAAAATGGAGAGAATGATCTAATAATCAAAAGAATAATTGGATCATCAATGATTTAAAAAACATTTAAACATTGATGTTATAAGCACATCAATTCTAACATGAGAAGGAAAACATTCTCTTCACCCTGCTAAAATTGTTTGAACATAAAATCATTTTCACAATCATTAAACACAATTAGATTAACAAATGAACTACATTAATGTAGAAAAATGAATCTGATTATTATTCAAATGTGCACAAAAAAGAAACATCTCATTAAACACAGATGAATATGTGAAGAATAACTTCAGAAAAGAAAGGTTTGTATCACCATTTCAGTTTCATAAAAACATTTACAAAGCTTACAATTGATGATCAACAACCACTCCAGGCAGCACCTCTTTAGTCTAGCTCTTCAAAGTAAAAATATACAGAAAATATTTTAGCAGAAAAATTACAATCCTTCTGGTCTGTGGAGACCGCCTCCCCCCTCTCCTCATCAAATCATAGAAGGTAGGTATTTATACAAAGAAAATGACATGAGAAGATAAGATCAGTTTCCCCAATTGCCGAGTTGACTTGCTGAGTTGTTCCATTTAGTAAATCCTTCCATGAGAAAATATGGGAAATTCTGTTTTGAAAAACTAATAAGATCTCCCAAATAAAGAACATTCCGAGGATTCTTCCCGAATTAAGCTAATAGGTCATATTCTGCACAAAACCCATGTCTCGTATTTTCCAGATTCATCTTCATCACTCCTGAAATCACGTCCAAAGATCACTGCTTTCCACTTGGCACGTTTTGACTACTCAACTTTGGGATGTAATTTCTTCAATTTGACTCCTCCAAATCCGAATCCACACCTGTACAAATCAAAAGAGAAATTAAAAAATCATTCCAAAGCTAATGAAAGAAATCCAAATTAATAAAAATCTATTTGCAAACCAAAATATAATAAAAATAGGTAAAGCTGATCCAAATCCGAAATTGACTGTTCAGACAGATTTTTGGGGTGTTTAAGCTATTCAATTGGAAAAAATAATCTTCCCAAATCATTCCTCATCCTTACAGCTTTCCAACAAGCCATATCAGGCTTGATTTGGATTTATAAATTTCAAGATATTGCTCCTGGAAGTTAAGACTCAACAACCGTTGATTTCATTGTTGGATGAATTATGGTCATTGATCTTAACAATTAAATCCATTATTCATATTAATTATTTTCCAAATGAATAAAACCAAAACAATATTCCCAACAAAATCGGAAATCAAATGTCGGGAGGAAATTAAGATTTAAACAAATCGAAATCTGAAAAAACCAAATTAAAATCCTAATTAAAAATGGAATTACCAAAATTTATGGACCCGAAATTAAATTAAAACATAGCATAAGATAAACTTAGGGTCCATAAATGCGGAAATGAAAATTTGGAAAAGTGACATTGAGGATGGGCGTTGCGGGGTTTTATTCAAAATGTGAAATTTTTTACCTTCCACAATCGGCAATTAAAGCTTCCGCAATCCAGTTGCAGAAGCAACAAAATACAATCACCAAATTAAAGCTTCCGCAATCCGCAATGCGGAAGGGTTGAAATTTAATAAAAATTAAAGGTTCTGCAAATCTACAAAGTGCATAAAAATAATGGGAAAGCTTGGAAAAATGCAATTTTTTTTATAAATATTGAATGAAATAATGAAATAACAATAGAGAAAAGATTAGAAAGAAAATCTAGAAATTATTTACAAAATAAAAGAAAATCCAATATTGGAAAACCCTAAACCTAGAAGTAAAAACCATAACGATTTACAAGTTAATTCTTAAGAAAATAAATGTTGGAAACAAGTTACGTATATAGGAAAGAATCACTCCTATAATATAGGAGAGTTAATGAATTCCATAAATAGGTTTCTAACATAATCATTTCCCAAGAATAGAAAACGAAGAAAAGAATAATAATATTTCCTTTTGCACAATAATAAATGAAAAATTCTTTTAAATTGTAAAAGGGAAAAATAGAATTTGTATTTTCAAGATCAAATTAGCTTATGAAAAATTTATCCATTATCAAACTAATTTTATATTTGGTGAATATTGAACTTTAATCCCACTAATTTCCAAATAATCATAAAACAAAAACTCGTGGAAATTAGAACTCATACAAACTAATACATATGTGTTCTTTAATTTTCATATCAAATTGTGTATGAATTTAATATATGTATTTAATCAAATACATAGAGTAATTTAATGAAAGTCAAAGCATGACCATGAATATTTAAAAGTTTTTAAACAAGCTTAATTTAAACATTAAAAATATAAAACTAACAAAAGCAAACAAACCCAAAGACTAAGATTATTTATAATATTTACATTATGATTTTAGGTATGCAAAAGTTGAAATAAAACTCCATCAAACTCAAATATCATACTAATGCAATAACCAAAATAATGAGAGAAGAAACCATAAGATCAATCAAAATCCTAAAATGAAGGTAATAGCCAACAATCATCTCGAATAATCAATTTGTGCAATGAAGACCAAATCTAGGTGGGGAATGTGAATAAAAACATGGTAAGTTAACCACCGAGATCATGAAACCAACTCAAATGAAGCAAATAAGTAAAAATGAAAACAACTTGCATTCCGCAATTCGCAATTTGCGAGTTGCGGGTTAGCAAAACGCAGGTTTATTAAAAAAGTTTCCGCAATCCGCAATTGCAGGTTGCGGGTTGTGGAAGCGCAAAGTCCCAATTATTTCAAAACTCTTCCCGCAATCCTCAATTGCAGGTTGTGGGAAACTCTTTTTTTTTGGGAAAAATTAGCTCTTTCCGTAACTCACAAAAACATACAAACAATGAATGAAATCTCAAAGAGAAAATTATTAACTAAATCGGATCATAACAAAGGCATAAAAAGCATGATAATAAGGAATTAAACATTACCTTTGTATGTAAAAATTGGGGCTCCCATGTTTTAAATAAAACATGGGATCTGTTGTAGCTACAACACACGTCTGACCCGTGGTATGGAGATATTACCTTATATCTTCAAACCCAACATTTCAACCCCCAACTGTCTCGTGACGATCGTCGTCGTATCCGTCTCCACGCCAAGTATTACTTGATCGTTAGTGATACCCTGTATCGTCGTGGTATTGATTTGGTTCTTCGACGATCTCTGACGCATGAGGAGGCTGAACACGTCTTGAATGACTGTTACTTTGGGGCTTGTGGTAGTCATCTCTATGGGATGGCTATAGCCCAGAAGATATTACGCGCGGGATATTACTGGCCATCTATCTTTAAAGATTGTATTGAGGCCGTTAAAATATGTCCCCCATGCCAGTGCATCAAGGCACAATACGACAGGTCGGTCAAACCCCACGTCTTTAATGACGGTGATTTGATCCTCACATATGACCAAAAGCACGATAAGCTGGGGGCAGGTAAGTTCGATTCCATGTGGCACGGACCATACATAGTGAAACGTGTTCTTGAGAAGGGAGCCTACGAACTAGAGGACTATGATGGGATATCTTTGGGTGAGCCCCGCAATGGGCTCTACCTAAAGAGGTACTATGCCTGAGTCTTTCACGCATAGATATCTTGTATATACTATACATGGCTTGTGTGTTTTGTGTGGTGTGACGATTTTGTTTAAGTGTGTCTAGGTCTTGTTTCGTTTCTTATACCATGTTCTGTCTGCATGTGTAGATGGAAAATTGCTACGGATTCATGGATGGCGCTAGCTGACATAGCCGTAACCTTGCTTCGGCAGCCTAGGTACTTTATTCTCCCATCGAAGAGATTATCAACTCAGGAGGAATTTTTCTAGGATACGCAACCAATAACGCCATAGAGTATTAGGAGGTGATTGGAACCCTAACCGACGCTCTTTCCTTGGGTATGAACCACGTTGTTATCCACTTGGATTCAAAACTAGTGGTTTCTCATATGAACCGGATTTATATGATCTGCGACCCTATTCACGAATCTATTCAATACCTGTACATTCCATGAGACATGAATACATTTGCTGACTCGATGGCCAACTTCATTTTAGATTGGTACATTGCACACACCTAACATATTCATAAAATATAAAAGCATACATAACATGTAAATCATACATTATATAAGCAAACATGTAAACAAGATCTCATTTATCATCCATAAAACAAAAAATGTATAAAACCGCCGAAATGTCTGTATATATATAAATCGACACAAAATGATGGTGCTGATACAAAAATATGAAGCATGCTAGCTTTCAGTAAGAGTCATCTCTGCAAAATATGAAGCTCATAAGCTTTCAGTACATACATAAGCATAAACCTAATCCCTAGGATTCTCATGATAGCAGACTATGACCCTCGCCACTTTATAGAGCAACGTTCCAAAACGGGAAGACACCCCGACAGTGTACTTCTGGTACCCCCAGGGTAGATCATGGACACCCAACTCTGGGATATCTAGTGTCAACCTATGGAGTTTCTCATAGACCTCCTCCACCTCCTCGATGTCATCACACATCACGGGACCTACAACTGGAACCTCTCCTCTCCTCGCAATGAGTGAGACTCCAACTGGTCGTGATACCCACATATGCACAAAACATTGAGTCATCAAAACTACAAAAAAATGATAAATACATAAATAAAAAACACAAAAGTTATTTTTCTTACCAATGTCACCCCATTGTGCTCCCTCAGGAAGCACCAGGTCGGGGTCGCCTCTAAATTCTGTCCCGCTATATGGATAATCCTCTATCATGAGGAGATGCCCCTTCAGCCAAGTGAAAAATATTGAACTGAAGCCTATGATCGGACCCCCACCACCATGGCGGGATATCACCTCTACCCACTGGGTCATGTGTGGATCCTGAGCATCTCGATCATCCAAGTCCACCTGCGGACACAGATGAGGCACCCACTCCAATAGAAACGATATCACCATCGACCCATAGCCAAACTGCTTCAGTGCCCCACGCCGACATTTGGTCAACTGACCCTGGAGGTTGGTGAGGAGTCCCTCACACCCGTTGAATGCTCGAGGACCCATACACTCCTCTGCGTACATCAACTGTGATTTGCTCGCAAGGTGAGCATATCGACTCCTCGCTACTCTCACTATGGTGTAGAGCATGGTACGTAAAGCACGGTCTCGAATGTCTTTGATGGGTATCTTCCTACCAATAGACGTAGTGCCTCCAGTGCACCACTGATCAATCATATCATCCACTGTCCGATCGCCTCCTCGAGATCCGGTAAGAGATACAGGCTCCCCCCGCCGGGATAACCCTATCTGGAAGTAGATGTCCTCGACATCTATGCTCAGGGTATGCACTCCTATCACAAAGTGATGCTGCACGGGATCCCAACATTGGATCATGTGCATCAGTAACGGAACTTGGTCCCTCATGCCTGACACTCTGAAGTACTTGAGTAACCCACAGTACCTCAATGCAGCAATGCATTGAGGTTCATTCTCGGCTTGAGCATCATTAACCTCATGCTCTCGTTCTCGCCACTCGAGAACCATGTTTGTCACTGTGAACCTGTCAAAAAGGGCAAGTAAACACCATTAGAATTCTTTCCATTCATCAAATTTTTTTTATTTGGGTTGGGCGTTGAGTTGCATTTGGGTGTTTGCACCGGCGAAGGACGTCTTTGTAGACAGGGCGCTGCCGATGCAAGAGGCTTTTACGGGTTTTGTTCCGGCGCAGTTCCCGTAAGGAGGGATTGTGCCGACCTATGGGCGCAAATCCCCCCACCAAAACAAATCAAAACCCTGAAAATTAAGAAAAAAACATAAATGTAATCCTTTGAAAAGTTGTATAGCTGAGTTTAGGCCTACCTGTCTCTGACGACACGCAAAACGGTGGACCGCAACTCTTGGAATCAACAAATGAAATTTGGCTCCAAATGGCACTCCACACTCTCCAAACGTGGTAAAAAACAATTGTAATTATTTTTTACTATTTTTCCCATTTTATAACTAAAAAGGGAATATTCCTTTTTTAATTTGATGCTTTAGTGGGTTGATTACTATAGTTCGAGTTATTTACTGCATTTAAATGCTTGGTTAACGATTTTGACCTAGTCTTTAAGCTTGCAGGTGAAGTTAGATGCCTAATTAATGTTGTTTTTTGTCGTGGTGATCATCTCGTAAGTATCACCAGGTATGAAAAACTCATCGAGCATCTTTTTGTCATTATTTCGTTCATTAAATTCAATTACTAATGACACCGAGCTTACTCTTTGTTCTTTCCCGTGCTCGTAAAATGATGAGAATAAGTCATCGAGTTATAGTTTATCACTTTTTCGGGATCGTTAAACTCCTACGAAAAAGGAACCCCCCAGAGTCTTTCTTTAAGCTCTTTTCAGGCTCTCTAAATACGAAAAGATCGCCAAGCGAACTTGATGCGTTCACACTTGTAAAAGTATTTGAATGATCGTCTCCCTGGTGAAAGTTTACCCCTTTTTCGGACCATGGGGCACTACTTATAAAAAATGAATACTCCAGCCAATCATGACTGGAAGAGTTTTCTCTCGCGTTGTTTTACCCTTTTCCGGGTGAAGAGGCTAACCTTATGAAAAAGGACCTTTGGTGTCTTCTTTAGTTCTTTTCAAACTCTCTAAATATGAAATGACGCCGATTTTTCCTTTTACGGACTTGTTAAAACTCAACATTGAAGGGCCTGTCATGGGACGAACCCCTCCTTTCCCAGGTTCGAAAAACATTTGGGATTGGAATCATCTATGAGATGAGCTATACCGAGCATCTGGTTACCCTCAAGCTCGTTAAAAAACACATGAGGCACTCATCAGTCATGATGGGGAAAAAGGAAAGTTTTTTTTGTTACACCTTTACCTGTGGCAATACTTAGTCGTTCTTGAGCATGGCACTCATTTGCATTTGCATACAGTACTTGGGTTATCCGTTTGTACTCGAGTCTTGCTAACCTCACGAGTCTTGTTACTCCTTTGGGTCATCCGAAGAATACTTCCATCATCAGTTTCATTAGGGGTTGGCCTCATTCTCGTCATGTCAATACTGCCAAGTCATGCCATGACCATGTTTAAGATACATTCACCACTCATCATTTGCAGTTAGTACACCCTCTATCATATCGGTCTACTTTGAGTCAGTCTTGCATGTTACTTTACCATCTGATCTACTCCAAACATCTGTTATCGTGTTTCGTGTCGATGATGGGGGATTCATCATGGCCCTCCTTTGACGGATTCATCCTTGTCGACTTCAACACATCATCCGATGATTGAATCTAGAAACCAATCAAGTACCTTGGGCCTGCATGCCTTAATGGAAAGTTATCTCGCTTTCACCATGAGTTTACATCATTGACTCTTGACTGAAAGATTTCATCGAGTGTTCGACTTCAGCTCATTTATTCACGCTTGGTGATATGTACTATGATACCTTGGGGATCATCGACATCAATAGTGATTTTCCTTGCGCTTGTTAACGGTATACATTAATGACCGGTAATCAAGTGGTTTCTACCATGTTCGACTCCAAAACATTGTAATCACATGGATAGATTCGTATCATTGCGGGTTTGGCTTGAAGACCCTGGGGACGTTATATTCTACCGAGGCTGCGATGGAGATTGTTTGAGTTATATTATATGGATCCACTTTGTATTGGTTGTGGCTGTGTTATCATCTCATCATGGATCTACGATTGTGTCTAGTAGCCATGATTGTGTTCAGTCGGTATTTACTACCATGGATCTGCATTGTATTGGTTGGCAGTCATGTTGTGAGTCATACGAGACTTTGTTCTTAGAGTCAGTTGTACTACAACAACATATTCCATCCGATAAGTTCTTTCCATACTTCTATCAAATCATTTCACCTGTCTAGTTTCATCAGATTCATGCTTTGGGGGGCATTCTGTTACACCTAAATCTTGCCATCATAAGACTCAGTGCAATCCCCTGATGTTTCTATGACTAGGAAGTCAAACTTGAGAAGTTAATGACTACCTTACTATAGGGTCTAGTTGGGCCGATGCATGATGCTCCCTAGAAACCAGCACCCAACTAGGTCAAGCACAATTAATCATCTAATGGAGTGTGCGATCGGTTCATGTCACCCTTGTACAACATGCACCGGCGTAAGTTGTCCTAATGCAACTTGCACCGAAGTCAATTAATGTGGATAAAGGGCATATTCGAGCGATTTCTTGAAGGTGCGTGAATTGGATCTCTATCCATATCTTGTAGTTGAGCTGGCATTCGGTTCCCTAACCCCTTGGGAGGATCCCTTAATCCTCTCCCATTATTTCTCAACCTATCCTATTCTCCTGGTCCTATATATATGAAGATCCTCTAATTCCAAATGGAGGAAGGCTATAGCATCCATATGCTGGTGGAATAATCTTAGGATATCATCGTTCATCCATTGGAGGCACCCATTTCTCCTTAGAGGCATTGTCTTGGCTTGTTGGAGGAAGATTGCAACGTTAGGCATTGGTTTTAATCCTTACTCTTCTTTGTATTCCCACTTTTATACAGTAATACAAAACTCTTTCCATAAATGTCTTGTTGTTCATTTCATATTTATAGTTTACTTCCTTAACTGTTCACTTAGATTAGTTATTGTGTAGATATGCTTTTACTGCTTGTTTGTCTCTTGCATGTTTTGACAGGTCTTGAAGCTACGGATCTGATGACCGTGGATCTTGGAGTGACGAGGGAGAAAGATATCTACAAATCTGAAAGGTAAGATGTTCACATCACTTAATATCTAATTTGATCTAGGAAGGTAGATTTGTATTCTGTCTGATTTGTTCTAGATTTGCATTGAACTAGGGAGATCATGCCTTAAGTACGCTTGCAGTAGATTGTCCGGTAACACCAAGAAGGTAAAATCTAACTTGGATAGTATTTCAAAACACGCATTAGAATTGGAAGTGAAACCAATGGCCAACAAGAATCCTATGATATTATCTAGGCCTAAAGAAGAACCCTCGAATGAATTAGAAAATGTGGTTAAAATGGTACATAAATTATCTAACAAAATAGTAAACTTGGAGAAAGATAAGGGAGCTAGTACATCTAGAAAACCATTTAATACCTTCTACAAGAAAATGGAATAAAGTGGACAACCTCTACTGCATATTACTAATTCTTTTTTCCTAAATTTGAATGAGGCTGGCATGGATCATTTCTGCACTTTTCACCAAGAACAACACTCCGAAAAGAGCTGCCCACAATGGATAAATTCAATGAATTTAGTAATGAATCAATTGTTAGATGCCCAGCTGATAGATCATGAATATTTGGAAGAAGATAAAACAAAATAACAAGAACAACCAACTGAGGAGACCACAGTTGTATTATGGGACTGGGAACCCACTTTGGGATTGAATGAAGAAGAGCAGGCTGAAGAAATCCAAGTATCATCAGTAAACATCACCACTAGAAGTAAAGGGCCGGTAGTAGATCAAATCACGGTGTTTCCTAAGATGAAGATCACCAAGGTGTGAAAAGGAATATTGTCATCACTCAGCCTCAACCCAAAATGAATTCTGAAATTGTAAAAGAAACAAGCCTAGTGATAAATAAACAAGCAAAATCCATAGTGAACAAGTCAGGAAATGGTGGGAAAAGCACAGAAGAATACAATATGGGGTATGTCACGTCCCCACTTTGACCCTTGTAATATTTTGGGTTATAATGTAAATATACTATGCATATTATGTATCATTCCTAGCGTGGAGCTCAAGGCCAAGGCCCCGCTAGTGAACGCTCGATCTAGAAGAGGCAAGTATTTGAAATTATGCTACCCATGTGCTAGTGAACCATGGGAATTGTAAATATGAATTTTAATATAAAAGCCCACAACTAGCTATGCAATGCAACAAGAGATGGGGGCAGGATGTTACAAGGAAATTAGGAGGGAAATATTCAAACCCTTGAGCCAATCAAGTCAAGCCAAGTGTCAATGAGAGAACCCATGAACCCTCAACTACCCAGGTTGAATTTTGTACCCAATCATTCATTTCTCCCAAGAGTTGGTTGAGGTAGTTAATGCCTTGGGGAATGGGAGGTATGGTTGTCCAAATTCAAGTATGGGAAAGCCACCCTGCATGGAAATTCATGTTTGGATTCTTGGACAAGTAAAGGGCCACGAAATTGCCCCGAATCCATTATTCAACCATTATTTTTGCTCTCTCACGAGTTTAGAGCTTCCTGGGCATTTCCCTCCATGAATTTCCTGTGTTTACCTTCGTTTTCCTAGCTGGGAAGGGCATTTTAACAGTGGGGAAGAGAGGGGAAACGATTTGGGGTTTAATTGAGGCCATTTTGTCCCACTGAATGCTAATACATCTGTGGGAGAAATCATTTTTCTTCCCTGGGGCTGATTCCCTCTTCCCACAATCCGTTTTCGGTGTGACCACGTTTTGGGGAGAACCCATAGACCCTATTCTGTGAATCCATGGTTGAATTGTGTATCCATGCCAGTTTTGTGCCACTGTGAATCCATGGTTGAATTGTGTATCCATGCCAGTTTTGAGCCACTATGAATCCATGGTTGAATTGTGTAAATCAAAATCTCAGACTCTACCTTTCTTGTTAACCTTTAAAATTTTCAATCACAATGTACATAATTGCTTGGTAGATTCTGGAGCTTCATCCAATGTTATGCCATTATCCATATGTAATAAAATAAATGGGAAACCAATACCATCTCCTTCCCAGATCATACAATTAGACAGGTCTGTTGTTAAGGTTATAAATGAGATGAAAGATGTGCTTATCAGATTGTCTGCGGACCCGATGGTATGCCAATTTATAGATATCATGCTGGTAGATATACCTGAAGCTTATGGTTTGATATTGAGCAGGGACTGGTCTACGAAACTAAATGCTTAGTTTGCAACAGATTGGAGTCACTTGTGGTTGCCATATCAGAACAAGAAAAATAAGATTAAAGTACTAAGAGAGCCTCACATGAAGCAGAATGTAACTCAGCTTGAAGAAAAGAATGAGCCTGCAAATTTTTCATCTTCGGCTTTAGGGAATTAATTCTTAGAGCTTGAACTAGGAAATTATCAAGCAGAAGAATCCAGTCATGAGTCAAACACGCAGTCCGATCTCCTTCGATTCTCACGGGCTTGTTGTGACCACAACAGATCCCATGCTTACTTGAGCATGGGAGCCCCTATCTTAATAAACACTAAGGTGTTTGGGTGAGACATTTTGTGAGTATTAGAATTTTGATTTTACCACTAAAGTTATTCATCCATGCCTTTGGTTTGCTTGTTTGCAACTGTTGTTCTTTTTCCAAGGTGTTTCGGTCTAAAAGAAAAGAAAGCTAAATTTTTGGTTATTCTGTTGATTGTTATCATCATTCCGAAAATTAGCATTTGGAGTCTCCGAAACCCACAACCCGACATTTGCGGGTTGTGGGAATGTTGTTTAAAATTTTGGTATTTGGTGATCCCGTAATCCGCAACTCGACATTTGTGGGTTGTGGAACTAATCGGTAATTAGATCAAGGGATAATTACCCCGAAACCCTAACTCCGCAATGGCGGCATTCGGCTTTCAGGATGGTTGTTTTTCATTTATCTGTTGTGTGCTCCCGAAACCCGCAAACCGTAATTTCGTGATGCGGCTTTTAGGATGGATATTTTACGTCACAGTTCAACGTTCCGAAGCCCACCACCCGCACAATAGGTTTTTAGCTTTCGGGAATCCTTTTTTTTTATTTTCATTTTTGCTACCTGCAACCCGCAAACCCGCACTTTCGGATTTCGGCTTGCGGAATCTTTCAATAAAACTTCATGAACATAATTGAATTTGATTCCGCATCCCGCTCCAGCTAATATTAGCCATCCATTGCTATGAACTTACGATAATGCTGATTTTGGGTAATCAGTTAAGTCAGGATGCGTTATTTTGTCTGTTGAAAACTGGTTCTCCCAAATTATCATTTTTCTGTAACAGTGGATACTACCAGAAGATTATCAAATGCTTTGTGTTGGATGGACACCATTGCTCTGCTTTAAGTTCGTCGTGTCTGATCTCGAGTCTTGACAATTTGTCGTTATTCTTCCGCTTTTTAATGATCATGTCTTTTCACTTAAATTCCGACTTCAAAGCTTCTATCCTTCTCATCGAAGTTGGGTCAGATTGATCTGATTTGTTACGTGTGAAGAACTGATCAACCGTGTACTGGAACTCCTAATCGAGATTTTTTTCAAGTCAATTCTATCACCACAGCCTCCGTTTCCATTATAATTACCAGTTATAATTATTGATGGGGGGTTGCCTATAACGATGTGATCGTAATAGCAATTCAAAATCATGCAAGCAGTAATTGAGCCTGTACTTCGCACAAGCTTAAACTCAAATCTCAGCTTTTTCATGATAGTTGAAGTAATTATAATGGGTTCGCTGCGTAAGTTTAATCATTGGAAATTGCTTCGCTCAATCGACATCACCCTTCCTGTTGGTCTTAAAATAGCAATTAACTTGAAGATTCTACATTGTTCATTACTTTCTGTAATAGGAAACGTTCTGTGCAGTGTTCTGGGCATCTTGTCATCTAAAATTGATCCAGGATGAGTAATTTTCATGCAGGAGGTGAACCTTCTAATATTCATGTTGATAATGAGGAACCCCTTGTTGTATCAAGAAACGGTGTCACCACCATTTGATGCAAGTGTTCCTGATCTTAGCAGCGACAGTAGTGAGGAGGACTTTGAAGCGTTATCTTCCTATGTGCAAAATTCTATGGAGCAAAGCAAGGAGGTTCTGGAAGAACCATCTGACCTTGATGACGATCTCATACAAGACTTTATAATCAACGGAGAACCTGACGTACCGGCCACTACTTCTGAAGTAAATCCTTTAATGGATTTCTTTGTTTTGACCATGAATTACCTGATCCTGAATTTCCTATAGCAGATGTTTCACAAACCATGCCACCTATCAAAGATAATGAACAATCTGTTATTGAATTTTTATGGTGCCACGAGACCCTATCTGATTAAAGAGCGAATCTTTGTAACATCTTTTTGGTAATAAGGTGGCGGAAAATCCTTCAAGATGGAAAGTAGCAAGTTTTATTGGATTGACGGTTGGAGCCGATTTTTGTAATTTCTATTTTGTATAATTTCTCCTTTTGAGATTTTGGGTAAAATTTAGTATTTAAGGAGGAATGTTTCCCTTAGCAAGGGGTTTGGAATTTTGGAATTTTGATTTAGTAGGAGTATGGACTGAAGATGCTCTTTCTATTCGAGCCATTGTAATTTTGGTACAAGACTTTTATATGCAGTAAAGTTATCTTTTCTCCACCTTCTTGTGTTCTTCAAATTTCTTTGAGAATCGCTGAGTTAAATGTTTCAAATTGTCATCGGTTTAAATGTATTTAATCTTTTGCAGGTTATTTATTTTTGCACAAATCCTTCATATTGATTTTTCTGTATGTTAGGTCCAAGCTATCGATTGTTCTGTTAAATTTCTTTGATTGAACAGTTATTACTTTTATATTTCTGCAAATGATTCGATGCAATTAAATATGCATAATCAATTGCTAATTTTTCAATTAACACCATGATTACAGATCAGTTATTTGAATGAGCTTAAACACTTTGAAGGATTGTCACTTAATTTCTTAATTGATAAACCTTTAATTAACAAGTGAAGAACCAGAAGACATTTCTGTTTAAGGTACTTGATCACTTGTTTATCATACTTCAGTTCTGATCTGCACATTATCAACTTTTCCTCTTTAGGTTAGATCTGACTTAGGATAGATTCTTTCCCTAGATAGGTTAGGTTAAGTTTGTTAATCAGCTATCACATTCCGTTTTTTTTAATAGGAAAACTGATCTTTGAAACATCAAACCTTTTACTCTTAGAGTGCCAGCAGAGGCCAAATATCCGTGGGTGATTACCACACCAAATAGCTCGAGGATAGGGTAACTCTTGCGTAGGGTTAATTGAAGCCTTTGGCTGGGTTTTTATCCCCTATTGTGTGCCTTGGAACCCATTTCAGCACTTTGCACTTACCCTGCACCCCCGAGGCATCAACAGGGCTGATGAAATTGATTGTAACATAGTAGACTTAGTTACTAACTTAGGAGATACCACTAACCAAGTAGATTTAGGGGATAAGTTTTGTATTTTGTACTTTGATGGTTCCAAGACAAAAGAGGGATCGGGAGCTGGTTGTGTTCTCACTAAACCTGAAAGAAATAAACATTTTCTCTCTTGTAGGCTAGAGTTTGACTGTACAAATAACACTGCAGAATATGAAGCTCTAGTCCAAGGTTTGAAAAGAGCCATTGAATTGAATGTAAAATTTTTGAAAGTTTTTGGTGATTCCGAAATAGTTGTCAGACAAATTAGAAACACTATTCATTGTTTATCTCCGCATCTTAAAGGATACCAATATGAGGTATGGAATTTAATAACACAGTTCAATGCTTTTAACATAAATGCAATTCCCAGATTACAAAATGCCGTAGCTGATTTGTTAGCTACTTCTGATTCTAGATTAGTTCCGACAAATAACAAGTGTTCTATTGAACTAATTTTCAGGCCATCGGTACCTGACAACATTACGAATCTGAGGATGTTCAACGATGATGAACAAATTATTAGCTTCCTAACGAATGGAGAAGTTTTCAAAGAGTTTATAATTGATGAAGAAGATCATCAATTAGATTTACAGAACAAGGATGCAGTCAAAGGAAATTTCATGCCAAAAGAGGTGAGAACCCTTGAAGGAATGTTTGACCTGCAAAATAAATTCCGAAAACTAGCTAATGCTAAGACGAACAGCTCTTTGATGCAGTATGAGTTGGTAAATTTAGGGACAGAATCTGAACCTAAGTATGTCAATCTAGGTAAATGTTGTTCACCTGGAGAAAGGCACAAGATAATCAAGTTGTTTCAACAGTACATGGATGTCTTCGCATGGACTTATGAGGATTTAAAGACTTATGATACAGGCATCATACAACATGTGATACCCATTAAAACATGTGTGAATCCCTTTCAGCAGCAGCTCAGAAAGATGCACCCTCTTCTTGAACCCTTAATCCAAAAGGAGTTGAAGAAGTTGTTGGACGTTAAGATCATTTTCAAAGTTTGACACTCTGAATGGGTGGAAAATCTAGTCCCAGTAAGGAAGAAATCATGAGAGATAAGATTGTGTGTTGATTTTCACAACTTGCATAAAGCATCAGGCAAAGATAACTATTCGGTTCCACTGATGAAAATTAAAAAAAAAATGGTATCAGGCTCGGAATTGTTCTCTCTGTTAGACAAATTTTCTAGCTATAATCAAGTATTAATGGCTGAGGAAGATCGACTGAAGACTACATTTCGCACGAAGTGGGGGACGTTCGCATATTGGAGGATGCATTTTGGCCTAATGAATGCAGAAGCCACATTCCAAAGGGCCATGGATATTGAATTCTGAGGTTTAGTTGGCCACTGCGTGGTCATATATCTAGATGATGTAACAATTTTCTCTGAGAAACGAGAGGACCATGTTTTCATCTTAAAATAGATTTTTGACCGCTGTAGAAAATATGGCATATCTTTGAACCCAAAGAAGAGTATTTTCGCTTTTCTTGAAGGAAAAAGTTTAGGCCACATCATCTCTAAAGAGGGAATCTCGATAGATCCAGAGAGATTTTAGGCTATAACTCAGATTCCCATGCCCTATAATAAAAAATCTATGGAATCATTTATGGTCACAATTAATTTTGTTTGAAGGTTTCTACCTGATTTCGCGCAAATTGTTAAACCTTTGCAGAAAATGGTAAAGAAAAGTGTGCAGTTTAAATGGATCGACATCGAGACGATTGCATTTAAAGACATAAAATATGCTATAGCTCAAGCACCTTCTTTGAGGAGTCCAGATTTTGAAAAGCATTTGATCATATACACCTTTGCTTCAGATAATTCTCTCACAGCAGTGCTCACTCAGAAAGGAGAATCGAGAGAGGAATATCCAATATATTTCATGAGCCACTGGGTTACAAGGGGATGAATTGAATTACCCAGTCGTGGATAAACAAGCATATGTAGTGTTCAAAGTAGTAAAGCAGTTCAAACCTTACATTTTAAAAAATAGGACGAAGGTCATTGTACCTCATCCGATTGTCAGGTCATTGTTTGTACACAAGGAGTTGGGAGAACGAAGAGGAAATTGGGTAACTGCACTACAAGAATATGATCTAGAGTTCAAACCAACTACTATCATTAAAGTTCAGGGATTGTGTAAGTTTCTCATGGAGAACCAAACTGACAAAGATCATGATTGGGAAAATGAGGCTGAATTGAATTTAACTGAAGTATGTTCCATTTTCACTATTCCGGAATCCTGGTACAGAGATTTGGTGCACTATTACCAGCAAATATATTTTCTAGAACACTAAAAATCTAAGCAGAGAAGGGCACTTCAATTGAATTCAACATCTTATCGGATAATTGACGGGGTACTTTATAGAAAAAATTATGACGGAGTTTTTCTTAGATGTCTTGAGAAGGAAGATGCAGACAAGGTAGTCAAAGAATTACACGACGATCCTACAGGGGGAAATATTTCTGGGGATACCACTGCTCACAAGATACTCATAGATTTGTACTATTGACCCACTCTTTTCAAGGATGCACACACTTACACAAGAAAATGTGATGTATGCCAAAGAAGTGCTGGTAGATTGCCGAAAGCAGCAGGGCCATTGCAGCGAGTCACTATCTCTAAACCATTTGAGCAGTGGGGCATAGATGTTATTAGAGAAATTAATCCAAATTATTCTTTGCAACATCGATATATCCTCACAACTACTGATTATTTCACACAGTGGACAAAATACGCTCCTCTCCGCAAAGTGAATGAAGACGCAGTCATCAGATTCCCACAAGAAAACATCATAACCAGGTTTGAGGTTCCAATTTCTTTAGTTTTTAATAATGCAACTTACTTCTCATCTGTTAAATTAATCACATTTGTTTATGAAAAAAGAATCAAATTGCATTATTCGACAAATTATTATCCCTAGGGAAATGGATTAGCAGAATCAACAAATAAAAATCTCATTCGAATTTTAAAGAAAACTGTCATTGAAAGTCAGAGAAATTGGCATGTAGCTCTCCCTAACACATTATGGGCAGATAAGGTTACCCCGAAGCATTCCTTAGGAGTTTATCCTTATACTTTGGTCTACGGAAGGGAAGCTACACTACCTCCAAACATATTACTCCCATCCCTGCAACTAGCCCAAGCTTCTAGAGGTTCCGGTAGTGAAATCTTACAGTCATGAATTGATACTCTCCTGAAGCTCGAAGAATCAAGGGAAATGGCCAAAGATAGATTCAACCAACACCAAAACATTGTCAAGAGATGGTTTGACAAGCAGAAGTCCAGTAAGAGACATTTTGAGGTAGGAGACTTAGTTCTTAAGTGGGATCACCCACATGAAGAAAAGGGGAATCATACGAAATTTCAACAATTATGGATTGGGCCCTATCAGATTGCCAAAAAGCTTGGCTCATCGACATACAAACTGCAATATTTACAAGGGGAGGAAGAGAATCTCCCCATCAACATCCTTGCTCTGAAACAGTACTTCACATAGGTTTAAAAGTACTTATGTACATAAATAAACTTTGCCTTTCTTTATTTTTCTAGTCTATTGTTTTCTGAATTGATTAGTCTTGTTTGTCTTGTTTTCTTTTCATCAGCTTCATTTTTTCTTTGCTTATTGTTTGATTTCCTTTATTTTGTTTCAAATAAACCCCAACTTAATATCTTAGTGTATGGAAATATCGGAATCTGAACAATCTCAAGGGCATCTTCTGAAAGGTCAGAATCTACTTATAAAGAAAGATTTCTCTATGTGACATTGTGATAATAGCTTTTAAGGTAGTGTTAGATCTACTTTAAAACATCTATATTACTATGAAGTAGGTGAATGTTCAATGTTAGAAATCCATAATCATTTATCATCCCCTAACATCTTTAAAATCATGAATTAGAAGAGAATTGAATTGTTTCATATTGTGAGGAACCTGCAACAATTAATTGATAAAATGCACAATATATGAGATCACATAATATTTTTATTGATCGTAGGCCACTTCGAGGGGGAAACCTTATTTGAGCAAGCTCAATACAAATAACTTCACGGTGCCTTCATTGGCCTCAACACACACTTATACACTAAGTCTACGCCCAATACTATGGGTCAATACCATGGAGCATATCATACTATGGGACAACTTACAAAGCATATGCGTCCAATACTATGGGTCAATACCATGGGATAATACAAACTATGGATCAATAAATACTACGGGACGACTTACAAAGCATATGTGTCCAACAACAATATACTAAAAAATTAAAGAGAAGGGTTGACACAGGTTCCTAACTACCCCTCTCCCTTAGAAAAATCTTTGTCCTCAAAGCTTTAGATGTGGAAATTGATACGGAATCTGAAGGAGTGGTTCCCCTGTAGCATCCTCGGGTTGCATTATGTGCCACTGAATTAATACCTCTGTGATAGATTGAGAGATAAGCTAACATCTTTTGAGTGTCAGGGAGGATTGCTTGGAAGGATGTAGATGAAGAAGAACCATATCACCTGCTTGAAAAGTACGCTCAGAACGGTGCTGATCGACTTGTTGTTTCATTCGAATTCTTGCCATGTGAAGGTTGTCCTGCAAAATGAGAAGAATCTGATCGCAGTTTTGAAGAACCGAGTCAATTGCATAAAATGGGGAACTGCTGAGGGTGTATGGAAGAAGAAATGGCAGTGCCTGTCCATAGATTGCTTCATATGGTGTCATTTTAGATGTGGTATTGTACCAGCGGAGCGCTTCAAGGAAATACATAGAAATAACTGTCCAAATATGTGTAGGGATGGGAAAGGGTTCGAGTAGTCCCGAAAGGAGTGTCATTTCACCCTTGTTGACCTGGAAAGTATCACAGTCATCCACCATCTGTTGAATTGTCATTTTCAGTTCTTTCCAAAAGAAGTTACACTGTTCCCAGTCATACCTTTTGAGGAACCCAGAGTGCCCTGCCGATGGAGAAGCAAGGAGTTCATAGAAGACATAGCCATGTTGAACAGATTGCAACCAATTTGGAACAAGCATAGAAATAACTGAAAGAGAAATTAGGTCATCAAATGTGTGATAAGGAGCATCCGCCACTAGATTGTCCTTACCCTTCTTGTAAGTGGCCGCATAGGCATAACCCATGAGTTGGCTAACCCATTTTAGGTGTGTTGGGGAGGAGATCCGTTGTTCCAGGAAATGTTTTAAATGTTGGTGATTAGTTTGGATGCAGAAATAATTCCCTAATAGGTATGGATGCCACTTCTGTATTGCATGCGAAATAGACATCATTTCCTTCTCAGATGTATATGCGGCTAAATTCTTACCGAAAAGGTCTCTTGAAGGCAGCAAGCCCACTGGTTCAACAAAGACACCTTCATATCTAACCAAGGAAGTAGTGGAGACTATTGATGGGTGCATCTGAATGGAATGGAGCTGAGCGATGACACCATGTGAATTATTCTTAAGGATATTTTCCAGGCGATGTGAACTGATGATGAAAAGAGACCCTGGTTGTAAGCCTGTAAATGTGCGTTGTTTCCCATTGACTAAAAATTGCATCCAAAGTTCAGCAAAATCCCATAAGATGGGGCCAAGTGTGCATAACCATTGAACGCCCAAAACCACATCACATCCGCCTAAGGACAAGGAAAACATGTTAGATTGCAGGTTATAATCTTCCATAGAGATATGCACATTGTGACACTTCCCCTTGCAAGCTAAGGTGCCCCCATTGGCAATCATGACTTCAAAGTTGGAGTAAGGATGGACAAAAAAATCAGCTTGTTTGGCGAGAGTCAATGAATTTATGAGTGCTACCAGAATCAATGAGTATTGTAAGAGGGATCTTCTTGAAGTAACCCCTGACCCGCATTATTTGTTGGGTGGTGACTCTAGCTAAAGCATGGAGAGATATCTCTGGGTGGTAATCCGGAGACGGAGGGTCAACAGGCGGCTACTGAATGGAGACCTGATCATCTAGTGTATTTGGAGCTGCTGCACCAAGTTCAGAGGCAGGCGGAGAATCCACATCTAAGAGATAGAGTTGTTGCTCAACACATCTATGTCCCCGAGTGAATTTATCATCACAATTATAACAAATCCCTTTTTCTCTACGTGCCTGCATCTTTGCTTTAGACAAATGCTTGATAGCAGTTGTGCGAGGAGCTGGCGTGATGGGAGGTCGTTGGGAAACCATATTTCTGAATGGAACAAAAGTGGATTTGGAGCGTTGTTGGGCTGTGATCTTGTCCTCCTCCAACTTAGCCAACCCTAGGAATTCCATGATTGTGTTGGGACAAAACATTTTAAACTCTAAGCGGATTTCATCCTTAAGACCACTGATAAAACAACTCTTGTAGAATTCATCAGACAAAGTATGTCCATTTTGGCTCGTCATGAGCTTTGATATACCAAGGGTACCATTGAAGGGCTTCCTGTTCCAAATGAAAGGATGCAAGTGGAACTTTTTGGACATCAAAAGTATTATGCAGATTGAAATATTGTTCTACCCGATATCCATCCAGTTGGATCATTACCATTGAAGCGAGGAAAATCAAGCTTCGCCCCACGAAAATTGCTAGAAGAAGAGAACCCAGTGTTCATGGCTGAATGATGAAGATGGAGGCTGAGAAAATTTTCATCCAAATCTTGGAGTTTGGTTTTGAGGGTTGCAAGTTCGTCCTCCATGAATTGTGCTCTTGCGTGGGTGACAACCATAACCAAGAGTTTTTTTTTTTGTGTATGGGTAGAAAAACACAAATAAAAGCTTATTTAGTAAAAGAAAATTTGGATTTGGGAAAAACTATGATGGGTAATTGGGGTTTGACTAGGTTTTGGACACTTTCAAATGGACAGGGAAGCAGAAAATGAGGATTTCAGAAGCGAGGTGAAAGAATGAGAAAATTTTCCAGAGATGGACAAAGAAGCAGAAATAGGGAATGAACACGGTGGAAAAATTTGAAGGCGATTGGGTGAAAATCGAAGAAGTTATGGCAAACCCTAAAAATAGAACAAATGTGGGATTTCTGGCTTTGGGAAGTGGAATTTGGGATAGGGTCCTCGGGAATGAAATATGCAGAATGGGATTGCAGGGATGTCAGTGAATTTTCAAGGGAAACAGAGTTAAAACAAAGATAGGGTCCTTTTTTTTTCCAGAATGGATCTGAAACGTCCTTCAGAATGGATCTGAAACGACGGGATACGAAACAGTTTGGAATGGATAAAAAATAGCTGGATGTGAAATGAGTTTCAGAATGGATCTGAAATGACTATATCTGCAATGATGCGGAAGTGATCGGAAACAGTTCAGCTGAAAATAGATATGGACCCCAAGTATGCTCGACTTCCTAAAGGTTTAGGGGTTTCACTCGACCACCAATGCTGTCTGACGACTTGTGTATTGGGGCAGTACCCCTCACTCTAGGGATCAGGTAAAACTAATAACCGCTTTGCCACAAACGACAACTCTTGGTTTATCTCACAGGTGGGAACTAGTCAATCAGGTATGGGTCGTTGCCCTTTTTGCTGGCAGGTCCTCTCAATGGGCCAACTACTTCAGGGTTCCTGTGGTACTCTTCACAATGATTTTTAGAGCTTATGCCCAAGTACTTCCCACAGTTAAGCGGATACGGATTATTCCCAGATCTAAACCTGCAACAAATGCAGAATTTTTTTTTGGCAGAAATTCCACCCAGTGAGCCCAAGAAAGTGCTTCGATGTCACATGTGAGGAACCTGCAACAATTAATTGATAAAATGCACAATATATGAGATCACAAAATATTTTTATTGATCGCAGACCACTTCGAGGGGGAAACCTCCTTTGATCAAGCTCAATACAAATAACTTCACGATGCCTTCATTGGCCTCAACACACACTTATATACTAAGTCTATGCCCAATACCATGGAACATATATACTACAGGACGACTTACAAAGCATATGCGTCCAATACTATGGGTCAATACCATGGGCTAATACAAACTATGGATCAAAAAATACTACGGGATGACTTACAAAGCATATGCATCCAACAACAATATACTAACAAAGTAAAGATAAGTGTTGACACAGGTTCCTAACACATATTATGCTAAAGAAGAAGATACATACTTGCAATCTAGCTTGATGTGCATCCTTTCTCCTTTGGCAGGAGCTATCCTTTTTCCACCCTTTCCTTTGATGAAGATGCCAAGCTTTCTAATCCTCCAAATATCTCCAACATACCTTTTCTCTTCCTTTCCCCCCTCTTACCATGCCCCAAATTCCTTTGTTTTATAGCATTGGGAAATGGGCTCTCAAGTTTCTCTTTTCAATGTGGGATTATCCCTTTTCATGATTTTTGATTATTTTCTCTCAAAAACCCACTTTCCATAGTATTTTTAGGCTTTTGCCACAACTTTAGAATATTTAAGTACAATTAATGCACTTTTGTGTATTTCTTCTCACTATTTGTCTGATGGAGCTTAGATTTGAGCCTTTAATAAGTAGTTCAATCAATGAACCTTGTCTTCTTAGGCTACATCTTTCTTCACTCAATCTTTCTGATTGTGGATGGAGTGATTAGATAAGAGAGTACTTGTTCTCTTGTGTACTTGTCTTTTGTATTCATGTTGCGGGTGCATAGTAAAATATGTTTCTTCCCCTGTTGGGCGGGGCCCAAGTGGGTTGGAAAAATATAGAAGTATGGAAAATAATGCGTAGCGCGTTGCAGCAGGAAGAAAATGAAATTTTGAGAATTGCACATTGCGCGCTGCAGCAGGAAGAGAAAGCAGTTTTGGTGACAACGCATTGCGCGCGGCGGAAGGCGATGAACAATTTGGGGTTTTGTGCATGTCACGCGTTGGTAATGACTAAGGCACGGTCGCACAGCAGGACGATGTGCATAAGATACTTTTGGGCAGAAGATAGGTAAAGGTCAAACGAGGATATGACCTAGTTTGGGTAAGGAACAGGTGGATGGCAGATGAAAGCGACTTGTTCAAATGTGTGGCGGCAAGTAGTTGAGAAACTAGGCCATGACGCTGATGGCGACAGGCAGGAGAAGGAGTGGAAAGGGACAGGCCATGATGCAGTTGTAACCGCTTGAAGGACTGCGGCTGTTAGAAGAGTGTGTGAGCCACGAGTGGCCCAGCTGGAGCACGCGGAGTAAGCTGTCAACGACGACAGTTAGGGTGGCAGTTAGCCACGTCGGTTTTGTAGACCTAAGGGTTTTTGCTTACGAATTGTAAAGATATGCCTGCGTGCATAATATATAAATAGGCATGATTTTGTATGGGAAAGGGTTGTTGTTGTTGTTGTTGGTTGGGTTGATGAACTCTTCATTTTGGTTAAGTATTGATTATTGTAGAATCTTGAGCTTAGACAACCATTGTAAAGGCTCTGCAGCTAAGTGCACAGAGACCTATCTGACAGAGAAGAGAGTTTGCAACTGAGTGCGCAGACTAAGAACGGTTGTACCCTTCCCATTAAGAGCAATATTAACAACCGTTCTTGTGGATGTAGCCTCCATCCGGGGGGGTGAACCACGTTAAATTATGTGTTGTGTGACCAATGAGTTTCTATGATTGTTTAATTGCTTGGTATGTATGTTTAATGCTGGAAAATTCTGTATGTGATTGCTTTTATATGTATTCACTGCAGTGAATGGGAATAATAGGTTAAGTAATGCATGCGTAGAGTACTGTTAAGTATTCAACATGTATGAATCTGTCGATTGGAATGCATGAAGCTATCTATTGGTCAAAGTAGTAAACACCGAATTTAAGCGCAGCGTTGGAGTGCGCAGTAACGTATGTTGTTAAACCATCTACAATTTACTAATAAGACTGGAATGGAGTAAAGGGATAAAGGATGATAAGTAGAATGGTTAGAATTGAACATCCTGGAAAGGACACGCAGTCTCATGGATGCGCCGAGTCATTGAAGGTTGCTGCGAGGTAGATATTGATAGCTTACTGTCATAACGCAAAGGTATCCTATACTGCACAGTCGTTGGAGGTGCGACTGTAGTTGTGTGTTGAAGGCGCAAGTGCGAGAGCGCAGTTGGGAAATGAAGTATCCAACGTGAAACAAAAGGTGCGCGTAGTATCTATCCACGCAACCCGCAAGACGTTGCGCTACTTATTAGCTTCCCCCCATCACATCACCCGATTGTGGAAACATGATTCCGTAACCACCCCCTCCAGCTTCATCTCGGGTGAGACCTCAGGCTGCGTGCAGCTTGTTGCCGAAAGGGCCGGTGAATTGGGGTTTTGTTGGTTCCTTAAACCGCAACGTACCTGGGTCTACACTGGAAACCTCAAGAAGGTGATCGACAGCCAACAAATGGTTTCATTGCCCAGCTAAGACCAGTGATGCGATAGAGTCTTGGAAAGTAATGTGTGGAGAAGAATACCAGTTCCCATTGGGTTCAGAAAATTGGCATCCTGAACAGAAAGAGATCTGGGATTGGTGCGACAAGATTGAAAGATATTTTGTGAAGAAAGAGAATAGACATCTGCGTCTCACTGACGTAGAGTGGTTGAACAGATATTTTTGGAGAGATATTCATGAGATCTTTTGGGCTACATTTCCAAACGAGCTACACTCATGGATATCGCGACTCAAGAAGACTTGTTTTCAAGGGGGGAGTACCTACAGAGTGGACTCCAGAGCTCACAACGCAGCTCAAAGAAATAGACATCCCACTATCGCGAGCAGTCGAATTTTGGGTCAATAGCATACTTGAAGGATTTGTGACCGAGTTTACTGTCGACACGCTGAAATCTTACAGTCAAGCCGAAGCATACTTTTTCGAAGGATTCAGAGGTAAGTTATTAAACAATCTCAGTCTATATATTAAAATGCTTTTAGCTGAGAAAGGAGTTTTAAGGATGCAATAATATTTTTACATCTGTCATGGTCAATAACATTTATAGTGATTATGACGAAGAAACTCATAATCTGAGAAGTGGAAAGAGATATAAATTTAATAAAGAAAAGAATCCCGGAAGACCTGGACTCCGCATAGATACTGAACTCCCATGTGATCTTAACAATCAGACCATGCCGCTATCAGCCACTATTCACCCTATCACACCTCAGAATTCGTCGGTTGCAGAAACCGTGCCACCCTTAGACCAGAACCCACCCGCTGCGACTGTCGCGCAACCCAGTCCGCAGAATCCTAGTATTCCGAATATTCCCTTTGTTTTCTCCGTGTAGATAGTCAGAACTACTCAGAGCAGTGCACAACCAGGAAGGATAATGACAGATAACGATATAAAGCTACCGATATTCAAAGGAATGGGTCTGAAAGAACCTGAGCAACAATGGTTTCTATGTGAAGCCGTATGGAGCTTAAAGCAAATCCAGGATGATGCTGTGAAGAGAGCACAACTCATCACTACTTTCAGAGACCGCGCGTTGCATTGGTTTATGAAATATTCTTAGGCAAAATCGAGAACCCTAACAGAAATTCAGGCTGCACTGGTCACAGAGTTTAAGAAGCCAAATTCAGAATCGTGCATAACATAATTAAAGGAAATCAAACAGAAGCATACCGAATCGGTTTGGGAATTTGACCAAAAATTAAAACATTATTAGACCAAGTTAGTTTCGTAATAGCTCCACAAGAGCACAAGGAATGGTTCATCGCTACGCTATTGCCTCACATCAGAAAACCATTGATGCAGCAGAAGCTTGCGTCACAGGAAGAGGCCTTAGAGATCGCAATGCAGCTAGAGGCTTCACCAATTACTGAGACTAGCGCTAGAATGTCGCAGATTCAGAACCAACTGACTACGCTGACATTAGAATTACAGGGTATGAAAAATGGGAAAGAGCAAAGATATGAACACAGACGTGAAGTTTGGTGCACCAGATGCAAAGGAGAAGGCCATACCAGAGAACATTGCCCTCTATTTCAGGATTATCTTGCCAGTGGCGCACCAAAACCAATCAATATGAACCACAATCAGGCACCGTGGTGTGAAATCTACAGAACCAGAGGACACAGGCCTGAAGACTATTATATAATACAAAAATATGTAAACACGACTAAAAGCCTATATTGCAATTTCTGTAAATCAGTTGGACATGATGAATCCAATTTCCATGCATATGAGCTCATGAATGAAAGAAAGCATGATATGGAAGCAATGCGAGGTGCTGGGATGTATCACGTTCAAGAGGAAACTTAGCCAAAACAAGAAAACACCCAATATGATCAAGGGGGATATAGAGGCCGTGGTGGTGGATACCACGAGAGAGGAAGAAATGCTGGCCCAACGCAACGAAGAGGCCGCGACCAGGTAATCTGTTACAACTGTGGCCAGCCAGGTCACGTTTCTAGAGATTGCACCAACCCATGCACTACGTGAAATTAATGTAAATCATTTGAGGATGTTATTGAAGACTGTCCTGTACTTGAGGTATAAATGCAGAAGAGAAGAAGGAAAGAACCACCAAATCCCAATATTCAGTTGATTGCAGCAGAGAGCAGAAATGCGGATCCAAGTGTAAACGTGGTAATGTGCAGTGGCACAGATACAAGAAGGGACGAAGGTGCAGAAGCTTCGACCTCTGGAATGCGCGACCCTAGTCGAAATCCTGGAGAGTCGATATGGATTAGGAAAGCTCCTGGGAAAGCACCAGGTCTAGATTTACAGAAAAATAAGGGAGCCTTTGAGGAAGCACGAGACATATTCAGGGCACCGCCACCTGGCTCCCCCAGAACACAGTTGCGCAGTGAAGTACCACAAAGAGAGAATATGCCAACGACGCAAGATCAAACAAATGCTGCAACAGACGCATGGACCTCTGTTGCGCAGTTCTTACGCAACTGCATGAAATTACTAAAGAGGGTAGATGCTTTTACGGATTTTGAAAAGCTACTACGACAGTATGAGCCAAACAGTGACAAGGGGGTTGCTATTGGCGGAGTCCACAATATCCAGAGTCCTAAGAGAACAGGAAGGGAAATGAGACTCACTGCACAGATTGGAGACTATGAGATGAATGAGATCATTCTCGATCTTGGATCCGAAGTAAATGTCTTGACCAAGCAGACATGGCATTAGATGGGTAAACCCAAGTTACAGTGGTCAACTCTACAGTTGAGGATGGCTAACCAGGGGATAGTTATACCTTTGGGAAGGTTACCCAAATCCATTTTTGACATTGATGGAGTGCATAGCTATGCCGATTTTGAAGTAATCGAAATCATGGATGACAACCATCCTTATCTGGCATTGCTGGGTATCGATTGGGTAATGACAAAATCTGCCATTATTGATTTAAAAACTAAGAAAATGATATTTGAAGGCAATGATATCAGGGTCATTGCGCCATTAGACCCTTCGCAAGGCGAGCGGTATGTTGAACCAATTCAAGAGGAATCCAGAGCTCAAGACTTGGACTGTATTTACAAGATGACAACCAATACTGCTGACTATGTTAACCCAACTGCAGACGGCACACTCAGTTGGCGCTGTGATAGCTCTGGCATTTCAGATTTCGATGCAGGACTAGAAAACTGGCAAAGCAGGTTACATGAAGTATCTTCCAGAAAGTGTGCACGGATCACGAAGTCACTCCACTGGATTGGGAAAGAGGTAACTCTAATCCCTACATTTGATGGTTTATCTAATGTGTATTGTTTTATCAAAGAATATATTGCAGCAATTCTGGATGAACATTGTGTCTTAGCTCTAGACATGGCATTGCGTGGTATACCTGCCAGATGGTGGGCTGCGCATAAGCATATACTCACAACATGGGATCAGTGTAGAATTAAGATGCAAATCAGGTTTGCTGATAAGGTTACCCTATCCTTTGAGAAATATAATGGACAGATAGATCCAAGAGAACATATTCGGGTCTATTCAGGAGCATGGAAGGAAAGACCACAGATAGAATGGGTGCATCTGTTCGTGCACACATTAGAAGAGCTGATTCCGAAGAAATTATACCTAGACTTGGAGTTGCGCAGAGGCACAGTGGACTGGTCGGACCTCACTGCGACCTTCTAGTCGGATTTTAGCTTTGAAGACGAGCATCCAAGTATCAATGATGCGCTGCAGATCATTAAGAAAAAAATATTAAGTCCAGATTGTAGATAAGGAAACATGACACTAGAAGAATTCTTTGGCACATACTGCATACCTGAGCGCCTACAACCTGAATGGGAAGAGCAGCTAGAACATGCTCTTGAGTTTTATCACATTGATGGAGAAACCAAGGACACAACAGATAGTGATGAGGAGGACCCGCGCAACATTCAGATACCTGAGTACGAGGGATCGCGCGAGGTAGAAGGACCTCCACTGGAAATTCCAGACATGAGTGGACCCATGAAAACAAGGAAAGTGAACATTGGCACCAACGAAGCACCAAGGTTTGTAGCTATTGGATATTATTGGGATGAATATATAGTTGAAAAGGTCGCGGGTATATTACAGGAATATCAAGAACTATTCCCGACCAAGTTCCCAGATATGAAAGGTATCTTGGGAGACTTAGGAGTGATGAAAATTCCTCTTAAGCCTGGCGTGAAACCTGTGAAACAAAGACCATACAGACTGAACCCGTGCTATAAAGAACGAGTTAGGACAGAACTCGATAAGATTCTCGATGCAGGGATCATTGAGCCAATTGAAGAATCTGAATGGATAAGCCCGATGGTTATCCAGGACAAGAAAACAAAGGGCGAGATCAGAATTTGTGTGGATCTCAGAAAACTCAACGATGCTTTAATGCATGACCCATTCCCTACACCTTTTATAGATGAAGTGCTAGATGTTGGATGGAATGAGGCCTATTCTTTTACTGATGGATTTTCTGGCTACCATCATATTAGGATTGATTGCATAGATAGGCACAAGATGACTTTTTCTACAGAATGGCGGTCGTTTCAATACACAGTGATGCCCTTTGGTCTGAAGAATGCACCCGCCATATTCTCTAGAGTGGTCGTCGTAGCATTTAAGTATTTTATACAAAAGTTTCTAGAGGTTTACTTTGATATTGGACCATTTTCGGGCTGTTGAAGAACCATGCCGTGAACCTCAAGATGATGTTGGAAAAATGCAGACAGCACCAAATTTAATTAAACTTGAATAAATGTGTCTTCTGTGTACCCTATGGAGTCTTGTTGGGACACATTGTATGCAAACAGGGCTTGATGGTAGACCCTGCTAAGATTGTAGTCATTGTAAACTTACCTACACCCAATTCAGTTAAGTAATTGCGCACTACACTGGGGCATACCAGTTACTACAAGAAGTTCATAAAAGGGTATGCGCAGATAACCGCAGCTATGGAAAAACTGTTGAAGAAAGATGTACCATTCATTTGGAATGAGGATTGTGAGAAAGGATTCGAGACATTGAAGGAAAAAATGGTCACTGTGCCAATCCTAGTTTTTCTGGACTGGGAGAAGCCTTTTCACATCCATGTCGACACATCATGCATAACATTGGGCATTGTTCTTGCGCAACCAGGGGAGGGAGGCATTGATCATCCCATTTTCTTTTCTAGTAGAAATCTATCATCCGCTGAGAAGAACTATACTACTATTGAAAGAGAAGGACTCACAATGGTATATGCGTTGCAGAAGTTCAGGCACTACTTGCTTGGTGCGCACTTCTCCATGTTCACTGACCATTCTGCCTTGAAATACCTTGTTAATAAGCCAGTGTTAGGGGGGTGCATATGCAGATGGTTACTACTCTTTCAGGAGTACGATTTTGAGATTGTTGTTAAGCTAGGTAGATTGAATTTGGGACCTGATCATCTGTCAAGAATCGAGTCAGGAGAAGAGCCTACGAATTTGGAGGAAAATCTGCCTGATGCACAGTTGTTCAAAATACAAGTTGAAGATGAGTACTATGAGGAAATCATTGATTTTTTGACCACTGGATTTGCACCCGCAGAGTTCACTATGTAGCAGAAGAAGCAACTGGTAGTGCGCGCAACAGACTTCACTATAATTGCAGGTCAACTATACAAACTAGGACTGGATGAAGTATTGCGCAGATGTGTGCTAGAGCACGAGAAACCATTTATACTAGCTGATGCACACTCAAGAGTCGCAGGAGGCCATTATGCAGGAAGAGCTACTGTGCAGAAGATATTGTGCGCAGGGCTATGGTGGCCTACAATTCATAAAGATTCAAAGGAACACTGCCAAAATTGCGATGTCTGTCAGAGGACAGGGAATCCGTCATGCAGAGATGAAATGCCATTAAATACACAGCTGACATTGCAGGCCTTTGAGAAGTGGGCCATTCATTTTGTGGGTCCTATTAACCCACCAGGAAAAAGAACTTGTGTGAGGTATATCATTACTACTACCGATTACCTCACCAGATGGGCAGAAGCAAAGCCAGTCAAAGACTGTAGCGCAACTATAGCTGCGGAATTCATATATGAGAATATCCTCACAAGGTTTGGATGCCCAAAGATATTGATGACTGATCAAGGCACTCATTTTCTAAATAAGACCATTGAGGCTTTAACCAAAGAGTTCCATGTTCATCATCAATGCAGCACGCCTTATCATCCACAGGTGAATGGAACTGTTGAATCATTTAAAAAAGTGTTGGAAAATGCGCTTACAAAGATATGTAACGTCAATCGGGACGATTGGGACCTGCGCATCCCATCTGTACTATGGGAATACATGACTACCTGCAAGAAACTAACTGACCATACACCCTTCAGGTTGGCCTATGGACAAGAATAAATAATTCCAATGGAGTACATTGTTCCTAGCTTGAGGATAGCAGTGTTTACAGGCATGGCCAATCGTGCAGCACTCGAAGAAAGACTCCTACACTTGGTTGGGCTAGAGGAAGATCACTTCGTCGCAGGCTTCCACCAACAAGTGCAAAAAGACCGCCAGAAAGCATGGCATGATCGCCATATAAAGAAAAAGTCCTTTCAGGTTGGTGACCTAGTCGTCTTGTATGATAGCAAATTCATGAAGTTTCCTGGTAAATTTAAGATGCATTGGCTTGGTCCATATACTATGATACATGTTACTAACATTGGTGCAATCCAGTTAGCCATGTTAGCTGGCGATACTTTACCAAGTTTGATAAATGGGAGCAGACTAAAGCTGTACCACGATAGTCCTACTTCGTAGAATCTTGAAAGATAAATAGAGGAAGAAATTTCTAAGTGTCAAGTATAGTTGAAATTGGACACTGGAAATGGAAACGAGTCTGTACATGTATGATAAGTAGGACAATGTATGTCCCGCGCAGCACTATTGAAGCTGCCCACAAAAAAAAAAAGAAGAAGAAGAAGAAAGAAAAGAAAAAGGGATCCACGCAGTTGAAACACTGACACTGCGAAGTAACTGCGCAGGATTAGAGATGGCCTGCCACACAGCTCAGCGCAGCTCTCAGAAAAATAGCCGTTACACTAGCCGTGAGAAAAATAGCCGTTATATAACTATTTACAGCAACTGCTTGAGCATTTAATGCAAAGATAGCCGTTCTGAACACGCTGACAAAGAAAGGGACTGAAGGATCTGATCAATTTGTCCAATGGACACCACATTTAATGCTCATATAGCCGCTGGAAGGTGAGGGAGGACTCACCTATGCCTATAAGTAATGCTCAATAAGGTCTCGCAGGTGTTACCAAACACTTAGAATTTTCATGCGCTCACTCCTGTGTTAGAAATCGTTAGTAACATATCTAAAACATTTTCCTACTCTCTCCATTAAATGTCTGAGTGGTCATACAGAGAAGAAGAGTTTACAATCCAAGAAGTGGTCAGAGTCTTTCAGCACAGAGGGATTGAAGGGTTAATGAAAACCAATGCCAAGAAGGTTACATTGGAACCAGGTCAGGCATCTTGAAGGTCACCTAGACACAACCCAGTCATGCAGGATAGGGGGAAAGATAGAGTTGGGCCACAAACAAAGAACCCCAGGCCAATTTCGGCAGTGCCATGGTCACCGGTATTTCAGAAGGAGATACCTTTAAAGATTACACCAGAGTACATATCACCATGGGCGCTGGATGCCCCAGTCTATAAACTGGTCAAGAATGCTCGCTATGAAATCCTCTTGTCGCCAATCTTGAAGCACGTAGACGTTTCCCAGAACATTCTAGGAAAGGTCCTAGAGTGTAAGTGGGAAGAATATGACCTCCTGGGAGTGCAGAAGGAAGAAACCCATGATCCCAAGTTCCTGCAATTCCATCCTGACCAGTACATGTGCTGGAAGAAAGATGGTAAAGGCGTACTTAACTTGGTCGCCGAAAGCTAGCTGACACCAGTAGTCCAGTCAGGATTGCTGAACCTGCTAAGATTACCCCATTTTGATCGTTCACCAGAAGTCAATGTGGTGGTTCGCACTTTGATGGCGCAAATCCATCAGGGATACCTTTGACTAGAGAAAAATGTTGATTTGAACATCGACTTAATCCACCATGTCATAGGACTAAGAAAGCGTGACAAGGAACCTAAGCAGTTCGTCCAAGGGAAGAGTAAGGAAAAAGAAGCTATCGCGAAGATGAAGAAAAGCCATGCATTGGTGAAAGGAAAAAGAGGTTTTCTGACAGAAGAAATCAAAGATAGAGCGACAAAATTTGTTACACAGTTGCTGGCCGGAAAAATCCTAAGAACGGCCAGGCCTTCAAAGGTTCCTACAGGCGCAGTACTACTCAGTGCCGCGGTGGCTGAAGGAACCGAGTTCAATTGGTGTCAGTACCTTCTCAATGAGTTCCTGGAAGAACTTAATGACACCCAGATGAATGGAGGTCACTTGCACTTCACGTGGTTGATTATCCTGATTGCTTTTGTTGGATGGAAGGAGCCGAAGGACTATGTCGGCGTGATTGCAGACACCAATGATCCCAGAGGAGTTCGATATGCAAACCTTTGGGAAAATTTGAACGCAGAGAGGCAACACGTGACAGCTAAAGTGTTCTACCCGTATTACACCCAGTTGCACGAGGCGATCACGTGCACATCGCGCATTACAAAGCAGGTAACGTCAAAATACATTCGCATTGTCGATTTTCATGCAGACATGCGTTGTATTTTTATTTCACCCAAAGAAAAGATGAAGAAGCTGGAATAATATGCGGGTAATTACCATATGTACGAGGAAGACATCGAAATCATCATGAGGGACTGGCCGGCCGAGTTCCGTGTTGAGGTCATGGATGTTGCGACCGATTCAAAAAAAGATGAACCAATTCCGCGGCCATGCCCAATCACTGAGGAAAAAGGAAAAATGAAAGAACCTGAAAGCGCGCCAAAGCCAAAGGCACGGAAGAAGATGAAAGCAACCAAGGGTCAGTCAGAAACAGTGCTTAATGAGGAATATTTTGACATGATTGCCGAAAAAGTCACAAAATAGATGGAAGAGCTCATGACAGACAAAGAGCAAAAGGACAAGGCCATACATGATGACCTACATAAGAATTGGCTCGCATTGCAAGGACTCATGCAGAAGATGGACGATGTCTAGAAAAAGATACCTTTTCCGTGTGACACAGAATCTAAAGGGAGGTCGGGAGGAACCTCGCAGTAGACACCACTGCAGCTAGCCATAACGCTGTCAGTGAAGACTAGGCTCATTCATCTAGACCCAATGAGCATAACATTGCCAATGTCAGAACAAGTGATTCTGGATACAAAGGGTGTTAAGCGGGTAGAGCTCGACCTGGCCAAGATTCCGTTACCTGGCTTGCACTTTTTGCACCTGCAGATTGTAGATGAAATGCATGAAAGGACCATTGATTCAATGAAGTCACAAGCTGAGCTGCAAGCCACAAATAGGAAACTCGAGGAGTCTAGCTCGCGCACATATATGCAACTGCACGATGAACAGGACCGTCGGCTGCGATTGGAGGCCACTATTACTTCTGTCACATATGACATTGAAGATTTGGAACCCCAGAGCGATCCTACGGACACCGTTTTGAGAATGGGAGATATGGTGAAATCTCTGAAGATAGAAATGTAGGACAAGGAGATTCTTCATGAGGCTGATATTACTGCCCTGAAGGAAAAAATCAATCCCTAGATACCATTAACTGATCAGCAGTAAAGGGAGAAAGCAGTAAAGGCCGCAACGCAGAATATTGCAACGGACGTGGCTAAGTGCCAAGATTTATTGACTGCAGCTTCGAAGGCATTCACTGCCCTCGAAGAGGATCCAAGGCTACTGCAAGTAAAGACTGCAGTCAAAGAAAAGCAGGATGCACTGGAGAAGCTGGATATAGAAGTCAAGGCCCTGCCAGCCAGAGACAGGCTTCTGAAATACAGGGAAATAACCAACTTGAAAAAGGAGGTACAAGCATTAAGGGAGAAAGAGACTGTGATGGAGGATCAGTCCCAACCACTACTGTAGGATGCCATTGCAATATCGCAGCAGATTGAAGACAAACTCAAGGACTTGCGTGAGAACCAGGAGCATGTGGAATGATAGATTGGAGAAGCAATAACTGCGGTGATGCTTGACACAGTCAAGCAAGTCAAGCACAATACAAAGGAAACAATGGAGCAGCTGGTCGGCACATTCAATGAATTCGCGACAAAGCTAGCTCCACAGGTCACGGAGCAGATCAAAATGGCCAAAGTTGAAGGTGGCTCGGGGACGAGCCACATGTAAGTATTAGGGGCATGTTAGGCCTGGCCCAAGTTGGGGCAAATTTTGATAACAGAAGAAGTTTTAGCTGCGGAGTTGAACGCAGCTCAACAAAAATACAATTTTGTGCAAGTGTTGGGGATGCTGCGAAGTTGCGCGCAACAACCAAATTTTGGCAGTACTTCGAAGGGTGCTGCAAAGATCAGTGCTGCGAAGTGAGCAGTCCATGTGGAGCCGACAAAGCAGAGTGTTCTGACGGAGGACGGGCACGGGTATCGGTTACACCGTCGACGGTCTTGTTTTGGTAAAGATGCTCCAGGAAGGCCGAGCGGTGGCCATGAGCAAATCAGGAAGGTGGCCAAGTGTACGAGTCCATTAGAGGAAGAACGGCTTGATGACAGTGACTGGGAGCTGATCTAGTTGTACGAGGTCGTTAGAGGAAAAACGACTTGATGAAAGCGACTGGGAGCTGAGCCAATTGTACGAGGCCATTAGAGGAAGAGAAACTCGATGAAAGTGACTTGTTGGCGTGCACACAACAGGAAGGCCGATAGCGACAGGAGGAAGGCGTGGAGGGCCTCCATGATGGAGCACTCGCTACCAGAGGCCATCAGTTCGGTTTAGAGAAACCGTAGCAGTTTTGTAAACCCTAAGGGTTTCGGCCTTTAGCATTGTAAAGACATGACCTACGGGCATGATCTATTTAAGGAGGCATTTTTGTATGGGAAAGGGTTGTTAGAAGTTTAGTACTGAGCATTGTAAGATCTTTTCTGAGAAAAAATATTGTAAATGCTCTGCAGTTGAGTGCGTAGAGACCTATCTGAGAGAGAAGAGAGTCTGCAGCTGAGTGCGCAGACTAAGAGTTGTTGTGCCCTTCCCAAAAGACATATATAAAAACAGTTCTTGTGGACGTAGCTTCCCACCCGGGGGAGTGAACCATGTTAAATACTGTGCAGTGTGATTGTGTTGTGTATTGTGCATTTATCTGCTTCCTGTGAATGAATGTCTGAATTTTCCCTTTCATACTGTTATGATGGGACTTTTATATGTATTTTCCATCCGAAGAATATGGAAATAATATGTTAAGTTCTGCATGAATAGATGAATGGTGAATGTTTGGCCTTTACTTATGAAGCAGTAATGAATCAGTTATTCAGCTAAGTGTTAAGATATTGTTTAAGCACTTTCACATTACGTAGTAAGAAGAATGCATGGTAGTTGGAACTTCTCCACGACACATGCTTGAGAAGTGAACACCCAAAGTGAATGAATGAATGAATGAATGATTGAGTGTTAATAACTTCAATACACTAGTTAACTGCAAGTATTTCAAGTCGTAGTGTGAACTGCATCGGCTGCAGTCACAAAGAAATTCCATGAAGAAGGATTTAAAGGTGCAGACCGTGATGTCGTCTATCGCTGTGCAGTATTTCCCTGCAGCACACGTCCTGTGTCATGCTGCGCAGTATGTCAGACTGTTGTTGCAGCAACACCCCCCCCCAAAAATTTTGTACATATTGGGGCCCCTCCTTTCATTTTTGGAGAAAGTTTGCCTAAGAAGCCATCCCAGCCGTTAGCTGTGTTTTCAACGTAAAATCTTGTTTCCCAACTGAGCATCTTGCCATCAACCTTTCCATTTTTCCTCCCAAGGAACGAAAAGGGAACTTAGAATTTTTTCCCAACGTTTTGAAGTCTCTCGGGCTATCTCCCCGCAGTTGAGGAAGCCAAACACACAACCTTTCCGAAAGAAGGACTTAGATTTTCTTTTGCAAATCGCAGACCGTGAGAAGGAAAATTGCGGAAACCTTCTGGTTTTCTTCCCGAAACGGCGGGAGAACTTGGGAAAGACGCCCGAAAGGATTTGGAATATTTTGTTGAAATCGCGGAAGCCTCTGATGAAAGACGCCCGAAACGGCGAAAGAATTCAGCAAAGTTGTCCGAAACGACGGAAGCCGTTCCCATAAACTTTCCGAAAAGAGACTTAGAAAAACTTTCAAAAATATGCGGAAACCTTCGGGTTTTCCTCCCGAGAACGGCGGAAGCCATTCACAAAAGCTTTCCGAAATACCACGGAGAAATTCACGAACTTCTTCCGAAACTGTGAAAAGAACTTAGATTATTTTTTGAAAAAACTTGCGGAGCGCCCCAGGGAAACTGTGCGGAATCATTCAGCTTATGTTCCCGACACCGCGGAAGCTTTCGGGCTATCCTTCCGAAACGGCGGAGGCCAATCACATAAACCACCCGTCTAAGCTTTCCGAAGTAAGAGTTAGGAAACTTTTCGATTTTTTGTTTTTCTGCGGAACAACTCAAGTTTGCCTCCCGAAACGATTGTGATTGCAAAAGATTGCTTCCGAAACAGCGGAAGCGTTCATCATAAGTTTTTCGAAAAGGGAGTTAGGTTTCGTTGAAACTTTGCGGAACGCGCCAGGAGAAATCTGCGGAACCTTTCATCATTGTTTCCTGAAATGGCGGAAGCTTTCGCCATGTCGTCCCGTTGTAGCGGAAGCCGCTTGCTTAAAACTCGTAAAAAGAACTCGAAAACTTTTCCAAAATATTGCGGAAGAACTCGAAGAAGCTACCCGAAACGTGCGGGAGCCATCCGTTTACCTTCCCGGGAGCCGTTGAGCGTCTAAGTTTTGAAAAACTCGTGAGGTCTCGAAAGTCGCGGAAGGCATTCGCCAAAGCCTCCCGCAACCGCGGAAGCCTTCACAGGACCATCCTGAAACAGCGGAGGCTGAGGGCGTAAGCCTTCCAAAATTACTTTCCGAAACCCCGCGAGAGTTAGAAAATTTTCGATTTGCGGGAGCTATTGGCGAGTTGCTCCGAAACGGCGGAAGCCTTGGCGTTATCCATCCGCAACGCGGGTTTCTTTTATGGAACGTTGTGAGTTTTCCTTCCGCGGCACGCCCGGAACGGCGGAAACCTTTGCTTTATCTTTCCGCAACGGCGGATAAGATTCACCAATTTGTCCCGCAGAAGGCGGTCGCACGCGGATCGAGATATGTTGACATGACCGCCGACGTACCGGTATTGAAACCGCGACTAATTACGCCACCCACCTAACTAAATGCTCGCATGTGCTTGTCTTTTATAAATATACGGTGGGGGGGCTCGAGCCAATATACCATTTGTTTTCGATTGGCAAACGACGTGGAACACCGTGCAAATCGCTCCAGCTCATCTCGCTCATCTGCGTTCGCGGCCACCTCGTTCAAGCGATCCCCACAGTGCCAGGTAGGATTTTAACCTTGAAATTTTCCCTTTTTACGGTTTCCAATTGCTATTGGGTTATCTTTCTTTTGAAAATGATGGGCATTGGTGGGGTTTTGACGGGAAAAACGCCCATCATGGGCGATTTTTTGCCCGTCAAATACAATTTGAATTGAGTTCTGCTCGTCACATAAAATAGAGACAGGATAAAATGTTTGGTGGGTGGAGACGGCTAGTTTGGACGGTTAGGCTTTTTCCATTTCCCTCCTCGGGCCGCATGCCTCGTTATTTCAAGACCGCCGAAGCCCCACGGACTTTTCATATCCCGACCGAAAGGTTAAGACGTAAGACCCCGAGCCTCTTCGTAATCCTCAGTTCTGTGAAGACACCATTACTTAATTCAAGTCCTAGAAACCGGCGCCATTGCCCCTGTTCAAACCCCGTAAGCGTTCAAGTTGCGCGAGCCGAAACCCAAAATTATGGCCACCCGAGCCTTTTCGTCAGTATGTCTCCGACGCCATCACCCTAGCTCAAACTAAAAAACTCCTCATAGAACACCTCGGCAAGTGCTGTAAATGACAATGGCATTCAAAACCCTCGCTGGGTCGTAGATATGAAACGCCTACTTATTTCGTCATAGAGCCTTTCCAACCCGAGCTTACCCGCCATTAGCCTTTCAAACCGCAGCAGTGACGAAAGCTACTCTTTCCCCAGAGCTAAACCGAAAGCACGTTGCTTCCGCAACGCGCTTATCTCCACAGGAGCATCCCAAACCTGCCCCTTTAAAGAATGGGGATGGCTAAATTTTATAATCATGTCCCTGCTAAAATGAAGATCATCATTTCTCCCAGGGCAACCCGAGAGCGGATTGTTCCGCGATACACCTATCCTCTCGGGAGCATTCCAAATTTTTTCCCTTTTAAAGATTCAAATGTTTTAATTTGTATTTTAGGTTGAAATGGTGTATTTTGCTTCCTAAACATACAGCTTCACATTCTCATATTAAAAAACGATGATGCTCTCTGTTGAAATCTCACAGTATGTTGCTGAAATTCATAATGACTTGTATATGGGTGCTATCAGGGATAAGTCAAGATGCCGAAAACCGGTAAGAAGAAGGATAAGATGACATAAAAGAATCCTGCGCCACTCAAAACTGAAACTTCACTCCAGGACACTAGGTGCACCACCGGTGTTCCTCCTGAAATCAGATGGGGTGACATCTACAGAATGATCCGGGACCAAGAAATCCCAGATATGTTGCTAGAGGAAGGACCAATCTATCTTAATATCAGAGCCTCAGGCATAACTAGAGCCGCTACCCGCCCTGAGCTGTTCCCCTGTGCTGAAGTGATTGGATGGATACTCCAACATGCCGATGCTGAAGGGAGAGTGATAAATGATAGCGGGAAAGTGGCTATTGCCTCATTTCAACCCGCGTATATTGCGGCAGCCTACAAATTTCCCCGTGTCCAACAGGCTCTGACTGATGAATGGTTGAGCCAGATGAACAACGTCGAGATGGCCAAGAAATTGCTAATGGTAGGCAAACATTTGAGAAAGAAAGGAAGTGATGAATATGACGTACAGAATCTAAGAGCTCCTTTCAGACTGATCGCTCTAATGCTGTGCAGAATCTTCGGCATGCCCGATGGCACAGTGTATAAGATTCAGTGGATCCCTATCATCAACTACGTGGCATTCCAGGGAACTGTGTTTGACTGGGCCACTATCCTGTCAGATAGTCTGGCCTCAATGATAGTTGCTGCTAAAGAAGGACTAGCCTTGAAGAAGGATGAATTTTTCATGTCTTCGTATCTGATTGATTGCATTTTGGCCAAGATTGACTTCCCCAAATTGGGATGCACATGGGATAGGGCCACCACCCCGGTCTATATCGCATTCAAGATGTTGTGGGCTCAGAATTACAAGCCCAGCTACAAACTCATCTGTGAGGGGTTCATCATGCCCCTATACGAGAAAATGTTCAAGGAAGAACCAAACTGCCTATCAGAGAATGCTTTGGAAGTCCTTGAGGATTATGGGGACTTTTACTTTTTGGAGCAAGGTACTTACCCGAGAATGTTTGGAGGGACTAAGCCCCCATACATCTTGCCACAGTACGCCACAGACTATGTGGTTCTCAAAGAAGCAGTAAGAAAACTCTTCCTGGATGGGATTGGAGCAATGCTCCACAAATAGCATAAGGCTTCCTTCCCCCCCCTACCTTTCTGCATAGGTGCTTACAAGTTTTCAGGGGTCACCTCGACCGACGAATTTGTTCAAGATCTGAAATCCTTCCACTTCGGTGAGGTAATCTTCCACAGGAATGACAGAAAGGGAAGAGTTGTTGAGCACCTTAAGGATATCTATGCTCACTTCGAGTACTCCCACTCTCCTTATGCCGAGGAAGAGGCATTCAGAGGCATCAGCAACATGGCTGAGCTACGGATCTGTCGCCAAAGCACTGGAGCAAGCTCTAGCTCAACCAAGGCCCAAAAGACCAGCCAGCAAAAGGAGAAAGAAGCTGAGGAGGCCCGAGCTCAAGAAGAGCTCATATTAAGAGAAGAAGCGAGGTTACAGCGGGAAGCTGAGGAAGCAAGAAAGCAGCAGGAAGCTGAAGTGGCGAGAATGCAGCAAGAAGCTGAAAATGAAATCCTACGGAAAGAGGCAGAGGAAGCCCAAAAGCAGAAAGAGGCTGAAGCTGAGCAAGCTGAGGCAGAGAGGAAGGCGGAAGAAGAATTGAAATCAGGGGAAGATGCTCAAGCCAGTGGGTCCGGTGTCCAAGACATGGATACAGACACATCCCAAGCAGGAGGCTCTGGTACCCAAAAGGAGGGCATGGATCCAGCTCAGGAGATCCGGACCCCACCTGCTGAAGAGGACATAGACATTATAAACCGACCAATTGTCCCGTACACGCCATCGGGAAAGCGTACGGTGTCCAAGTGGAATGAGTTTGTCTACGACAAGAAAAGGAAAGCTATGGTCCTCAAATCAGAAGAGAGGATAAAAGGTCCCTTCCATGAAGACATCGTTACCCACCGAGAGGTCACTGTAATGAAAAACACAGATCAAGACCCCTTTGCTATGGCATCCGCAGCTGTAGCAACAACAAAGGCATCATTTTCCAATGTCGAGGTTATAGTTAAAGAAAATATATTGACAAAGAAGAGAGCTCGTACGCTGCAACAGAATGTGGCCAATGAACAAGCCCAAAGAGATCTGGCAGTAAACAAGTATAATTGCTTGTACGCTGAGCATAGGGAGCTGTCAAACAAGTACAGCCAACTGGAGGAGGAAAAGGACCATCTAGCACTCCAAATAATGATTGTAGAAGCAGAGAAGAACAGAGCAGAAGAAAAGGCACCTCAGCTAGAAGCAGACAGGCAGGCATTAGCTAAGCGTTTAGAGCAAGCGGAGAGCAGAACAATGGACATGTCTCCCTTCCATGAGCTGTCATGCAGCATCCTGAAGCAAGTGTATGACACTCAGGAGCTAATCACTGATGAGGTTTGCAAGCTCAAGGCCATGGTGGTTAGGTTAAAAGAAATCAATGCGGAAGCCCATAGGTTCAAAGCGAAGAATACCCGTGTTAAGGCAAATATTATCAGTCAGATGGCATGGAGAGAAGGAAAAGAGGGTTTCCCTGCGCACCTCCCATTTAAATCTATGGACAGTTTTAATGAGGACGTAGCACTGTTGGAGTTTGGCAGGAACTGCGCCAGTAAGCTGATGGCCAGTGTGCAAAGAACAACAGATAAAATCAGCAGTCTCTACCAAAGGCTCCAAGAGGCACATGTCAAATGTACATTGAGTTTCCCTTAGACCCTGGAGGACTTTCCAGAAAAGGAGCAGCGTCTGTCTCAGCTAAAGGAAGAGCTAGTCGCTCAAATCGAGTATGTGAAAAGGATTGATGTTCTGGCTATTGATGACCTTCAACATTATGTTGGATTGTCATCCCTCCACAACCATCTACTGAAGGAGATGCATCAGGCTGCAGTGGCAGAAGTTCAAAGTATCAGAACAGAACTCGGGAAGAATGTAACTTCTCAGAAAATCCTGTTTCCTACTGTAGTAAACATAATCACCAGGGACACAGGTGTGTGGTACAGCTACATAGCAGAGGAGGGAAGGAAAGCTGCAGCAGCAGCAGGAGCATCGACAGATCCAGGACCTTCTCTCCCAGCAGCCAGCCCGGCTACAGCAGTAGGATCAATTCCCGTTTCCCCAGCAGTGGCAGAGAGTCTGGCCAGCTCAATCCCTCCTTCCCAATTAGGAGCAGCATCAGCAATAGGCTTGAGTGCCTCTTCCCAGGTAGCCTCAGCAGCAATTAACTTGGGCGATCCTCTGCCAGCAGAAGCTCACGCATAGGAATGAAATAAACTAAATTCAGTTGAGCAACTCTCTTCAACCAAACACGTGTCCAGCAGGGAAAGCGTGGGTGTTAGCACTATTTCTTCTATGTATATTTTGCTAAACCCTCGAATATGTAAGGCGTAAGCCATGGGACAGCTGTCCCTATTTTTTTTTGTCAAAATGACTTTGTAAAAGAAGTGGCCATTTTCTTGGTGGTCGGTTAGAGAAGAAATTTCTGTAATTGACAAGTGGAAGGTGCTAGGTGGCAGCCCAAATGGAATATTTGTAATTATAAATAGATGCTAGGAAGAAGAGAACAGGACTTTTGGCAGGGAATGAAATTTTGAAACCCATACGAGCTATCTTGTATCGGGCCTGTAAAATTGAATTTTCTAATAGAAGCCAGGGAGATGGACGTTTTACATGGGGAACAGAAGATGGATGTGTGTTGGATTCTTCTGATGACATCTATACTGTAATGTGAAATCTGCATTGCTATTTGGATTATTTCTTGGCAACAAAAATGATTTTGCTTATTTCTGTGTGAACGATTTTCTCCATTTCATGAACAGTGAATGTGTTTCAGACTAAATCAGGAGCTATCTGCTGATACTTTATTTTGCTGTAGAGTTCTCTTTTAGATTAAATGGCTAACTGTTTGTCTTCAAAATGACTCCTATGGCTCGTTGTTCATACCTTTAAATGTGCTCCCTGCAGGGATCTTTAGAGTTATTTCAGTTTGTTTATATTTAGCCCGGTTTCTTTATTCTTTCTACGTAGATTAAATAATATTTTGCTTTTTCCTGTTTTATGAGCAATAGATGCGTTCTATGCTGAATTAGAAGCTCTCTTCTAGAGATCTTTATCTTGCTGTAGCTTTACTTGTGAGAAAGAACAGCTATCTGTTCTTTCCTTACGTTATTTGTTACAGCTTATTGCTCATCCCTTAAGCGTGTTCCCTGCAGGGATAGGTAGATTTACTCCAGCTTCTAGACTTAGATCTGTTTTAGTTGCATCTAGATCAAATATAATTTAGGCACTTGCATCTCATTTAAAAGACATAAAATCCAAAAAGAAAGGTGGATCGGGCCATAACCGATACAACTCGGAATTAAAACTCCAAACCCACGGTTGCCGGAACCGCTAACCGGACGGATCCCCTACACCAAACGGGAGATAGTCTAATTGGGACCATCTATCGGGAAGGATCCCTTTCTGATTGATGCTACGATATCTGAGGCATCAACACAGACTAAACAACTCATCACCTAATGTGGAAACCTGATTCCGCAGTACCCCATAGATACACCTCGGGTGAGACCTCAACCTGCTCGCAGGTTGTTGCCGAAAGGTTCAAAGTTCAGCACTATTGGAAAAGTAAAGGAGAAATGTGGTACTAGGCTGAGATGTTATTCACAAAGGTAGCTAAATGCTCGACACGAAGAACATCAGGGAATTTTGTTCTGTAGAGAACAGTGCACGATTCATCTGCTAAAATGTTAAATGGAGTATGGTTGCTATGACAGTGCGACCTTATCTGAAATTCCCGCACTGTCATAGCTACTCATTAGAAGACCGTCAGAACCATTTGAAAATACTTGATAACGATCACAAGTGGCTTGGGAGAAGGTCTCGCAGGCTACTCTGGAGACGCTTCAAGGGTTCGAACAGAAAGCCAAGAACGTAGTTGCGGAGTTGCAGCAAACCCTGCAAAGCTTCATAGTAAAGCTTGGGACGATGAAAGACGTGGCTCCAGAGTCCGCAAGTGGAAGTGGCTCGGGACGAGTCACAGGTGAGTGTTAGGAACTTGTTGGGCGGGGCCCAAGTGGGTTGGAAAAATATAAAAGTATGAAAAATTGTGCGTAGCGCGCTGCAGTAGGGAGAAAAGGAAATTTTGACAATTGCGCATTACGTGCTGTGGAAGGAAGAGAAATTAGTTTTGGTGACAGTACATTGCGTGTTGCGGAAGGAAGAGAAAGTAGTTTTGGTGACAGCACATTGTGCGTGGCAGCAGGCGACAAACAATTTGGGGTTTTGTGCGTGTCGCACGTTGGCAATGACTAAGGAACGGTCGCGCAGCAGGATGATGTGCATAGTAGCACATAAGCTACCTTTGGGAAGAACATAGGTAAAGGTCAGATGAGGATATGACCTAGTTTGGGTAAGTAATAGGTGGATGGAAGATGAAAGTGACATGTTCAAACGTGTGGAGGCAAGCAGTTGAGAAGCTAGACCACGACGCCGATGGCGACATGCAGGAGAAGGAGTGGAAAGGGAAAGGCCATGATGCAGTTGTAACCGCTTGAAGGATTGCGGCTGTCAGAAGAGCGTGTGAGCCACGAGTGGCCCAGCTAGAGCACGCAGAGTAAGCTGTCAACGGCGAAAGCTAGGGTGGTAGTTAGCCACGCCGGTTTTGTAGACCTAAGGGTTTTTGCTTACAAATTGTAAAGATATGCCTGCATGCATAATATATAAATAGGCATGATTTTGTATGGGAAAGGGTTGTTGTTGTTTTTGTTGGTTGGGTTGATGAACTCTTCATTTTGGTTAAGTATTGATTATTGTAGAATCTTGAGCTTAGACAACCATTGTAAAGGCTCTGTAGTTGAGTGCGCAGAGACCTGTCTGAGAGAGAAGAGAGTCTGCAGCTGAGTGCGCAGACTAAGAATGGTTGTACCCTTCGCATTAAGAGCAATATTAACAACTGTTCTTGTGGACTTAGCCTCCATCCGGGGGGTGAACCATGTTAAATTCTGTGTTGTGTGACCAATGAGTTTCTATGATTGTTTATTTGCTTGGTATGTATGTTTAATGCTGGAAACTTCTGTATGTGATTGCTTTTATATGTATTTGCCGCAGTGAATGGGAATAATAGGTTAAGTAATGCATGCGCAGAGGACTGTTAAGTATTCAACATGTATGAATCTGTCGATTGGAATGTATGAAGCTATCTATTGGTCAAAGTAGTAAACATCGAATTTAAGTGCAGCCTTGGAGTGCGCAGTAACGTATGTTGTTAAACCATCCACAATTTACTGATAAGACTAGAATGGAGTAAAGGGATAAAGGATGATAAGTAGAATGGTTAGAATTGAACATCCTGGCAAGGATGCGCAGTCTCATGGATGCGTCGAGTCATTGAAGGTTGCTATGAGGTAGCTCTTGATATCTTACTGTCGTAACGCAAAGGTATCCTTTACCGCATAGTCATTGGAGGTGTGACTGCAGTTGTGCGCTGAAAGCGCAAGTGCGAGAGCACAGTTGCGCAATGAAGTATCCAATGTGAAACAGAAGGTGCGCGCAGTATCTATCTGCGCAACCCGCAAGCCGTTGTGATTCTTATTAGCTTTCCCCCCATTGCATCACCCGATTGTGGAAACTTGATTCTACAACCACCCCCTCTAGCTTCGCCTCGGGTGAGACCTCAGGCTGGGTGCAGCTTGTTTCCGAAAGGGTCGGTGAATTGGGGTTTTGTTGGTTCCTTGCACCGTGAAGTACCTGGGTCTACACTGGAAACCTCAAGAATGTGATCGACAGCCAACATCCCCTCACTTTGTCAAGGGTGTTAATTTGATTGCTAACAAATGACCCCTAATGTGTGAGGTTCGAAGCAAAGCTAAGGGACAAAATACATTACAGAAATTGATACTCTTTATATTGATACTCTTCATACTGATACTCTTCATACCGTTGAATATTGTAACTTCTAAGAATATTATATTTGTACTTTATTATTCCAGAGATGTTTCATCCCTCCGAGGTGATCCTATTATGTATCCGGAGATGTTTATTCCTCCGATGGACTGTGGTAACCAGGGTTATTAGATCCACCATGTGGGGGTCGGCCCTGAGTTAATTAATTAGGGGTTATTAGACTCCCTTGGGAGAGGTTGACCCCATAAGGGAAAATGTCAGTCGGAAAACTAGTATAAGTAGAGGAGGTTGCTCCTCACTTATCTCACACTTCCATAGCTCGGAAAGTAGCGCACTTGTGAGAGAGAGGTCTGCATAGGAGGTAGAGAAGGATCTCTAGTCTTGGAGCACATCTTGTATTTTGGTTGATGATCTTATTGAGGAAAGCTTTGCTGGGTTTTCTACCCCATGAGGGTTTCCCAGGGTAAAATATCTGTCTATCTTGTGATTGTGTTTCTTTGAGTGATCTTGCTAGTCAAATTAGTATAAACTTAACATGGTATCAGATCTAGCCTGATTAGAACATCTTTCACAAGGTTAAAATATCTTTCTCTCTCTCTCCAAAAAAATTAGGGTTTCTGCAAGAGTTAGTAGTTTTGGATTCTAATTGCATGGTTGAATAACACTTCTCAAAATCAAAGTTTTGAGCCCTGGATCGAGGTTTTTGGTTGGGTAGAACTCCGAGAAAATCAAACCCTAGTTTAACCAAAAGTGCGATAAACCAGAAATTCTGTTGCAGATCCAGAAAGTGAAAAGTTGAAGTTTCTAGAAACAGAACATGCCAGTGTTCCCAAGTCAATCAAGCACATCTCCTGGTAAGTGTTACTCTATCTCTTGAGAAACTTCAATCTCTTGGACTCCCCCAAGAGAAGATGGCTCCAAGCACTAAGCTTGAAGACAAGCTAGAAGGTATAGAGAATTTTCGGGCATGGAAATACAGAATTGGTCTCATTCTTGAAGAGAATGATCTTGCTCAATATATCAAGGATGAAGTTGCAGAACCCTCTGAAGATGAATCCAAAGAAAAGTACAGGAAGGATCTGATTAGGGCAAAGAGAATCATTGCTGATTCTATCAAGGACCACTTGATTCCCCAAGTGGCATCCAAGAAGACCCCAAAGGAAATGTATGATGCCCTAGGAAGAATGTATGAAGGGAGGAACATCAATAGGAAGATGAATCTAAGAACTCGGTTGAAGAGTACCAAGATGAACAAAGGAGAATCCGTTCAAGACTACTTCTCAAGGGTTTCCCAAATCAAGGAACAACTAGATGCCATTGGAGATACCCTCGATGAAGATGAACTTGTAATGACTGATCTAAATGGTCTCACTAGACCTTTGGAGTCATTTATACAAACTATGTGTTCCAAAAAAGAAAGTATGAAGTTTGATATAGTATGGGAGGATTGTGTTCAAGAAGAAGCTAGGGTAGCCAATAGAGAAGCCCTTCTCAAGGAGGATGACCAAGCCTTTGCTACTCACACCAAAAGAAGAAGAAAGGGTCACTTCAAGAAAGTTGACCATAAGTAGTATCAACCCTCCCATATATTTAATAGGAGAAGAGGATCAAACTCAGAAAAATACCTCTCCACAGTTCAATGTTTCAATTGTCTTAAACTAGGACACTTTGCTAGAGACTGTACTTCACAAACAAAGAAAAAGAAGTTTGTCCACAAAAGACATCATGCACATATGGAAGAAGATGATAGTGAAGAAGAAGAAGAAGAAGAAGAAGAAGAAGAAAGGCCTCGAAAGAAAAGATCCAAATTAAAGAAAGAAGATGCAGAAGAATATGTTCTATTTTCTGCACTATCTGGGTTGGTAACACCTGGAGAAGATACATGGATCATCGATAGTGGTGCTTCAAAGCACATGACAGGTCAAAAGAAAACTCTCTCAAGACTTGAAGAAAAGAATTCTCCACAAAAGGTATCTCTAGGGGATGATTATCAATATCCCATCAAGGGAATTGGTGAAGCAAGCTATAAGCTTGATTCTGGAACACCATTGAAGATGAAAGAAATTCTTATATGTACCAGGTTTGAAGAATAACCTACTTTCTATCTCAGCTCTAGATAAGAAAGGCTTTAGAGTTGCATTCATAGATGGACAAGTACTTATGTGGCCCAAAGGAAAATCAATTGAGGATGCAATTGTTATTGGTGAAGAGGAAGGAGGTCTTTACAAACTCAAGTCTAGAAGTTGCCCTTGCCCATGAAACTACTAGCCCCAGTGAGAGAGATATGGCATAGAAGGCTTGCTCACATTAAATACAAATCCCTACCATATGTAAGCAAGGTAGTTATAGGACTACCAGACTTGAAGGTTGATCATAATGGCACATGAAAAGGATGTGAAAAAGGGAAGAATGTCAAGAACCCATTTCCAAAGAGTGAAACAAAGACTAAGAACATCCTAGAGTTAATACATTCAGATGTATGTGGACCAATTCCCACCACATCCCTCAGTGGGTTTGAATACTATCTCACATTCATTGATGACTATTAAAGGAAGGCTTGGATATACTTTCTAAAAGGAAAGAATGAAGTCTTTGGAAAATTCAAAGAGTTCAAGGCTTTGATAGAAAATCACTCAGAAAATAAAATTAAGATTCTCAGAACAGATAATGGCGGAGAATATACTTCAAAGGATTTTGAAGACTTTTGTAAGGAAGCCGGAATCAAGAGGGAACTAACCACTCCCTACAATCCCCAACAAAATGGGGTTGCTGAAAGAAAGAATAGAACCATCATGGAAGCTGTGAAGACTATGATACATGACCAAGATCTACCCATGTATCTATGGGATGAAGCATCCAAGACAGAAGTCTATGTGCAAAATAGACTATCCCATAGTGCTCTTGAATTCAAGACTCCAGAAGAAGTGTTCATAGGAAAGAAGCCTGAGGTAAGTCATCTCAAAATATTTGGATGTCCAATGTACATTCACATTCCAAAAGAAAAGAGAACCAAGTTGGATCCTTCTGGTAAGAAGGGAATATTTGTTGGATATTGTGAATCATCCCAAGCTTTCAGAATTTACATACCAGGTTTTCATCATATGGAAATAAGTAGAGATGTGACATTTGATGAAGAAGAAGTTCTCAAGAAATATAGGAAGTGCCAAATTGAAGAAGTCTATAAAGAAGATACACCTCCTAGAATCACAGAGACTATGCCCATCCCTGAAGACCATGACATGTTAGAACCACAAGAACCCCTCTTACAAACTTATCTAGAAAAAGAAGGCCAACATGGGCTAGAGAAATTATTCAAGGAGATGAAAAATATGGAGCTCCTGAAGGATCCACTAGAGAAAGAAAGAAACCGAAGCTAGTATCCAACTATGTGGATTTGATGTGTGATCTTGTGGATCAACAACCTACTAGCTATGAAGAGGTAGTTCAGAAGAAAGAGTGGGTAGAAGCAATGACAGAAGAATACCAATCAATAATGAAAAATGATGTTTGGGATATAGTTCCCAAACCAAAAGATAAAAGTGTGGTATCTTCCAAATGGATATTCAAGATAAAACGTGTTGCAGATGGTAGCATTGAAAAATATAAAGTAAGATTTGTAGCCAGAGGATTCTCTCAGAAAGAGGGAATTGACTATGAAGAAACATTTGCACCAGTTGCTAGGTACACTTACATTAGAACTATCATGGCACTTGCATCTATGATGAAATGGAAATTACACCAGATGGATGTTAAGACAGCCTTCCTAAATGGTGTGATTGAAGAAGAAGTGTACATTGAACAACCACAAGGATTTGAGGTTAAAGATGGGAGAACACATGTATGCAAGTTGAAAAAGGATTTGTATGGATTGAAGCAAGCTCCAAGAGCTTGGTACGGAAGGATTGACAGTTTCTTAACAAGCATGGGCTTTACCAAGAGTAAAGCTGATCCTAATATTTATCTCAAAGTTATGGATGATGAACCTGTTATATTATTGTTGTATGTAGATGATCTATTTTTGACTAGAAATGAGAAACAAATTATCGAGTGCAAGAAGAAGCTCTCTTCAGAATTTGAGATGAAAGATCTCAGTTTAATGCACTACTTCTTAGGTCTAGAAGTATGGTAAGAACCAAAAGAATCTTTCTAAATCAGGGTAAGTATGCTGTGGAGATTTTGAAAAGATTCGATATGTTGGAGTGTAAATCCATGGCCACTCCCATGGACTCCAACTTGAATTTATTAGTTGATGACTCATCAGATTTAGTAGATGTGACTCTATACAGACAGATTATTGGGTCATTAATGTATTTGAAAAATACCAGACAATACATATACTTTGCTATAAATACCTTGAGTCAGTATCTAGTGAAACCTAGAAGAGTTCATTTAATAGTTGCAAAGCATGTAATGAGGTATCTAAAGGGTACTTTAGATTTTGGTCTATATTATCTTGGAAATCATGAATTGATACTACATGGTTGCTCAGATTCTGACTGGGTAGGAAGTGTATTAGATAGGAAGAGTACATCAGGTGGATGTTATGGTCTTGGATCTACCATGATCTCATGGTTCAGCAAGAAACAATCTAGTGTGGCTCTCAGTATAGCCGAAGCAGAATATATAGCTGCTTGCTTTGCTAGTTGTGAAGCAGTATGGCTTCGAAAACCATTATTAGCATTGTTTGACTTAGAGATGGATCCCACTGTGATCATGTGTGACAACCAAAGCTGTATTAAGATGACAGAAAATCCAGTGTTCCATGATAAGTCAAAACACATAGAGATCTGTGTTAAGATTTAATATGCTAAGATAGAAAATAGAAGCATTGCATTCCATTTCAAAATAATAGCATATACAGGATCACTGAAGAAACAACAAGCACATCATAAACACAAGAGACACAGATTTATCCTGGAAAACCCTCATGGGGTAGAAAACCCAGCAAAGCTTCCTCAATATAGATGACCAACAATATACAAAGATGCAAACCAAAGACATGATCTCCTCCTCCACCATAGCAGACCTCTCCTCCACAAGTGCGCTACTCTCGAGTGAGTGAGTGTATGTAAAATGAGGAATACACCTCCTCTATTTATACACTACTCCGACTTGTCTTTTACACAAATCATGTAGGCTCGTATTTAACCATTGGGTTAAATACCCCACTACAATTGACTGGGCCGACGCCTCTAGGGTGGTCTAATAACCCTTTGACCCACATAACACATACAGGGCCGACCCCCACTAGGGAAGTCTAATAACCCAAGTTACCACAATCTGACGGAGGAATAAACATCTCCGGATACATAATAGGGTTACCTCGGAGGGATGAAACATCTCCGGAATAATAATGTAAAAATATAATATTCTTAGAAGTTACAATATTCAACACTCCCCCTTAACGAGAAGGATATTATAACAACATCTGCAGGAGCAAGGAGTCATCGAATACATCATACATGATACATCTATAAATCATCGGAAGCTTTCTTCAATTCATCATCATCAGTAACTCAACCAGTTACTGGAACATCAACGTCATCAGTATCGTCATCACACGATCGTCAACATCGTCATCACACGATCATCAGCATCGTGATCACATGATCATCAACATCATCATCACACGATCATCATCATCATCATCACACGATCGTCAGCATCGTCATCACATGATCATCATCATCGTCATCACACGATCATTAGCATCGTCATCACACGATCGTCAGCATCATCATCACACGATCATCAGCATCGTCATCACACGATCATCAGCATCGTCATCACATGATCATCAGCATCGTCATCACACGATCGTCAGCATCGTCATCACACGATCATCAGCATCATCATCACACGATCGTCAGCATCGTCATCACAAGATCATCAACATCGTCATCACACAATCGTCAGCATCGTCATCAATACACATGATCATATTACAGGATGATCAATCCTACTCTCTTTAGGACATAGGTCCATGGATGATACAATCCAGATCAAGTTCAACATCGTCATCACACGATCGTCAACATCGTCATCACACGATCATCAGCATCGTCATCACATGATCGTCAGCGTCGTCATCACACGATCATCAGCATCGTCATCACACGATCATCAGCATCGTCATCACACGATCGTCAGCATTGTCATCACATGATCGTCAGCATCGTCATCACACGATCGTCAGCATCGTCATCACACGATTGTTAGCATCGTCATCACATGATCATTAGCATCATCATCACACGATCATCAGCATCATCATCAATGCACATGATCATATTACAGGATGATCAATCCTGCTCTCTTTAGGACATAGGTCCATGGATGACACAATCCAGATCAAGTTCCAGGATGATCAGTCCTTATCACTTTAAGACAAGTCTCATGTATAGGGACGATGCAATCCCATCACGTACATTTTGAACCCAGTTCATGGACGATGCAGTCCTCACATGTACCTTTAAGACAAGTCTCATGTCTAGGGATGATGCAATCCCATCACGTACATTTTGAACCCAGTTCATGGACGATGCAGTCCTCACACGTACCTTTAAGACAAGTCTCATGTCTAGGGATGATGCAATCCCATCACGTACATTTTGAACCCAGTTCATGGACGATGCAGTCCTCACACGTACCTTTAAGACAAGTCTCATGTCTAGGGATGATGCAATCCCATCACGTACATTTTGAACCCAATTCATGGACGATGCAGTCCTCACACGTACCTTAGACAAGTCTCATGTCTAGGGATTATGCAATCCCATCATGTACATTTTGAACCCAGTTCATGGACGATGCAGTCCTCACATGTACCTTTAAGACAAGTCTCATGTCTAGGGATGATGCAATCCCATCACATACATTTTGAACCCAGTTCATGGATGATGCAGTCCTCACACGTACCTTTAAGACAAGTCTCATGTCTAGGGATGATGCAATCCCATCACGTACATTTTGAACCCAGTTCATGGACAATGCAGTCCTCACACGTACCTTTAAGACAAGTCTCATGTCTAGGGATGATGCAATCCCATCACGTACATTTTGAACCTAGTTCAGGGACGATGCAGTCTTATCTTCAATTTTCGGAGACATCAGTCTACGACTCAATTCTTGGACAGAAGTCCGAGGAAGATGCAAACTCCTACTTATTCATTCAGGACTTCATTCTCGGAGACATCATGTCTACGGCTCTCTTTAGGACTGAAGTCCAGGGATGATCCAATCCTCACATGTCCACCAAGAACTTCATTTTCGAAGACATCATGTCTACGGCTCTCTTTAGAACATATGTTCAAGGATGATGCAATTCTCCTTCTTTCTTGGAGACATATGTCTACGGCTCTCTTTAGAACGTGTGTTCAAGGATGATGCAATCCTCACATGTATCCTAACTGATACAGGTACAAGTATCATCAACTATACAAGTACATTAACCAATACATGTATCATCAAAAGTATGTATTCTCACCATTACATCTATCATCAAAACATGTATTCTAGTATGTATTCTCACTAATACATCTATCATCAAAAGCATGTATTCTCACCAATACATCTATCATCAAAAGCATGTATTCTCACCAATACATCTATCATCAAAATCATGTATTCTCACCAATACATCTATCATCAAAAGAATGTATTCTCACCAATACATCTATCATAAAAAGCATGTATTCTCACCAATACATCTATCATCAAAAGCATATATTCTATATATCATAAAAAGTATGTATTCTAAGTATAAGAGTCCTAAATCTAAATATTTCTAAGTATCCAGGTGTAGTAAATAGGTATCCTCATCATCGACCTTGTCGTCGATGAGACAAACTCATCATTAGTGATTATACTACTCCCCCTTTCAAGGAGGGTCCTTTTGAACTACACCGAGCTTGTCTTGGAAGTATTCAAATTTCACTTGAGACAGAGGTTTGGTCAAGATATCAGCAATCTGATCCTCAATGCTCACATACTCGAGCTTGATAGCTCCTCTCTGCACCATATCTCGTATATAAAAGTATCGGATCTCTATGTGTTTTGACTTGTCGTGGAATACAGGATTTTCTGTCATCTTAATGCAACTTTGATTGTCACACATAATCACAGTGGGATCCATTTCTAAGTCAAACACTCCAGATAATAGCTTTCGAAGCCACACTGCTTCACAGCTGGCAGAGCAGGCAGCTATATATTATGCTTCAGCAGTACTGAGAGCCACACTAGATTGTTTCTTGCTGAACCATGAGATCATGGCAGATCCAAGACCATAAAATCCACCTGAAGTACTCTTTCTGTCTGAGACACTTCTTGCCCAATCAGAATCTAAGTAACCATGTAATCGGAGTTCATGACCTCCAAGATAATATAGACCAAAATCTAATGTACCTTTTAGGTACCTCATTACATGCTTTGCAGCTATTAAGTGAACCTTTCTAGGTTCTACTAGATATTGACTCAGGGTATTTACAGCAAAGCATATATCCGGCCTAGTATTTGTTAAATACAGCAATGACCCAATGATTTGTCTATATAGAGTTAGGTCCACTAATTCCGATGAGTCATTAACTAATAACTTCAAGTTGGAGTCCATGGGAGTGGCCATGGCTTTACACTCCAACATATCAAATCTTTTTAGAATATCCATAGCATACTTACCTTGATTTAGAAAGATTCCTTTTGGTTCTTGCCATACTTCTAGACCTAAGAAGTAGTGCATTAATCTGAGATATTTCATCTCGAATTATGAAGATAGCTTATTCTTGCTTTCAATAATTTGCTTCTCATTTCCGATTAGAAATAGATTATCTACATACAATAATAGTATGATCCATAACCTTAAGGTAAAGGTTAGGAACAACTTTACTTTTGGTAAATCCCAAGCTTATCAAGAAACTGTCAATTCTCCCTTTGTGACTGAACATCATTCACACTCTGCATTGAATGATATTCTGCATATCTATCTGTTCCATCTCTCTATTGATATGGGCCTCAATATCATTCGAACTCCGTGGTGATTTCCTTCTTGCATCCATGTCATCTGTGTCTAGAAACCATATTCAACCTTGCAGCAAAGGTTGAGATCCACATCACCCATGGTGATCATTAAGCTCATCAATTGATTATCGATCCTAGGTACCCATACAGAACCTGATTCACACTTCTTCTTTAATTACATCATTAAGAGAATGGTCTTATCTAGTCACTTGGAGCAAACATCTCGTCATGATTCTCTTCCTTTTTTTAAGAGAATCTTCTAGCCACGAGCCTTCTATAATTTGTTTGATTTGTAAATCTTCTTGTTGAACATCCATCACTTGTTCGGTGTTCATCATTATTCATGATCTCTTTTACATATCAAAATTAAGTACATGATTATTAATACTTCATAATCATGAAATCATGTTTGACATGATAACCTATTATGCATACAGATATCATTTTCATAGTTATGCAACTATCTTGACCAATACTTTGGCACAACACTTCTCCATATCCTGTATGCATAATGGCTATCTAGATGCCTTCCATCTCTACCAGAACATACTATCAAGAGTGTGCACAGCTCTCTGCATGTCAGTAAAGAGGTTTCATTCTAGACAAGCAACAATGGAATGTTTGTCCAACTTACCAATCATATGCATATTAGTAGTATATTGTTCAATGCTCTATGAATGTTTACACTAAGCATGATATATTCTAGGAATACAAATATGCATACAACCTATTACAGGAAATATCATTTACTATTTCAAATAAAAACTCAAATACTTATCTTTTATGTTTGTGTGGTTGCCTCCTGCTTGATCTTTTGTATGTCTTTTGAACTTATATTCATTCTGTACCACTGTGCATGCTCAAGTGTCATCCTCATGATCTCATACACAAACATACATTCATTAGTATAATCTCAATGTTATGAAAACATTATAGTTCTAAATAATCTTGAAAATGTATAGTCATGATTATAGATAATATTCAAGGTTTCAGGGAAGTCTTCTTTTACTCATGCATATTCTTGTTTGATCTGGTTAGTTAAATCATCAACCAAGATAAGAGACATAATATGCATAAAACCTTGATTACTAACTTTATGAATAAGCATAACCAATCATACAAAGTATACTTATATAAGGGATCCTAACACAAGGTAAGATTCTAACATGACATAGGAAAACATACCTGGATTAGTATACCTGCTTAGTTATGTCTAACATACCTAATCAGTATCTTCTTTGTTCTCTTCAATGATTTAGAGATCCTATGCTGGAACCTACATATCTCATAGGTTAAGCATAATAGAACAAAGTCATACATACCTTGTAAGTAGAACTTCTATGTGATCAAAGATTATGGATGAGTCTTTGTCTTCATATTATCATGGTCATGGAACTTGATTTGTCTTTCGTGATGCACATGTATCTTGTTAGCAGACAACACCAACCTCATACAACACCACAGTGCATTAGTACAATCATATAGCCCTAATCAATGAATGTCTTTTATCATTCACATGCATTCATACTGTTACTAGGGTGATAAGACAATTCTAACATTAATCAAGATTGCACTAATAAATAATATGAAGACAGACATATTATGAACTTTATCAGGAATCGGATTTCAAGACATACCTGTATCTCCTTAAGACATACATATCGAGACTTCTTGTAGTCTTCTTATGTAAGGCCTTAGACTCAACTCCCCCTGAAACTTGATCTGGAGCTTGATTAGGGTTTGTTAGAGAAACCCTAAAAAATTCAATCTTTGACTTTCACACTTCTGAATGGATGGAAGGATGTGTCTTCCTGAGATGATCCAACTAGCATACTTCAATTTTGAAATCTCCAAAATTTGACCCCTCAAAATTTGCCTTCGAAACTTCTGGATCTTCTAGACAGGATCCTGAACTAGGGTTTGATGAAGCCCACCCTTCTGCCCAATCAAAAGGTTCGATCCAAGGCTCTAAACTCGTATTTTTCTGAGGGGCTTCCAGCTGTGTTTACAGACTTAAAAAATTCTAACTTTTGCTGAAGCCCTAATTTTCCATCTTTCTGATCAAAATCCCGAACTGGGATTTGATCAAGTCTGGTCTTCTACCCAACCAAAAAATTTGATTTTGGTCTCTAAATTTTGATTTTCCTGAGTAGCATTCAGCCGTGGATTCCGATTCCAAAAATTATAACTTTCTTCGAAACCCTAAATTCTGGAAGCCATGAATGAAGGTGCTCCAAAAATAATTATGTTTTGACAGAAATATGTACCTGATTGTTTCTGCTGTAACTTCAAACTTTTTGCTCCACAGGGTCTGAAAACGTTTTCTTTGGTAGCCTGCCCTATCATATTTCCATCCCAATAGGTCTGACCTCAATTGGATTTTCTAAGAGAGAGTTAGGCCAAGTGTCACAACGTGACCTGTTTATGGGGTAAAATAGGAGAGCGAACTTGTACGGCGTTCCACATGTTACTGGTTCAACTACGGCCTCTGAAAACGTTTCCTGAGATAGTACAGTCTGTGTACTACCTGTCACATCTTACGAAATTTCAATTGGAGATTCCTAGCCCAATTTATGACATTTTTTCCAAGGTCACCTGATTTTGGCTGAGATCTGGAAGAGGCAGAAACCCTAACTTGTACTGATCATAACTCACAAAGTACAACGAATATGAAATTTTCCTTTGGAAAAAATGTACATGGGGATGTTATCTATGACCTATAAACGTTTCAGATCCTGAACCTTTGCATAAATGGATTTATAGCGAAAGTTCCACGATGACTGGTTTTTGCTATGTAAAACCCAAACCTTCAAATTGTCGCAAGTGAAGCAGGTGCCGTAAGTGCCATACATTGCCTTCCTTCAGGTTAGCTCTGATACCATGTTAAGATTTAATATGATAAGACATAAAATAGCAGCATTGCATTCCATTTCACAATAATAGCATATACAGGATCACTGAAGAAACAACAAGCACAGCATAAACACAAGAGACACAGATTTATCCTGGGAAACCCTCATGGGGTAGAAAACCCAGCAAAGCTTCCTCAATATAGATGACCAGCAATATACAAATATGCAAACCAAAGACATGATCTCCTCCTCCACCATAGCAGACCTCTCCTCCACAAGTGTGCTACTCTCGAGTGAGTGAGTGTATGTAAAATGAGGAATAAACCTCCTCTATTTATACACTACTCCGACTTGTCTTTTACACAAATCATGTAGGCTCGTATTTAACCGTTGGGTTAAATACCCCACTATAACTGACTGGGCCGACCCCTCTAGGGTGGTCTAATAACCCTTTGACCCACATAACACATAAAGGGCCGACCCCCACTAGGGAAGTCTAATAACCCAAGTTACTACAATCTGATGGAGGAATAAACATCTCCGGATACATAATAGGGTTACCTCGGAGGGATGAAACATCTCCGGAATAATAATGTACAAATATAATATTCTTAGAAGTTACAATATTCAACAATCCGATATTTCTATATACGGGATATGGTGTAGAAAGGAGCTATTAAGCTCGAGTATGTGAGCACTGATGAACAAATTGCTGATATATTGACCAAACATCTGTCTCGAGTAAAATTTGAGTATTTCCGAGATAAGCTTGGTGTAGTTCAAAAGGAACCTCCTCGAAAGGGGGAGTGATGTAGACACTGATGATGAGATTGCCCGCATCGACAGTAAGGTCGATGATGAGGATACCTGTATTATTATTATACTTAGGATATTTATATTTCTTATATGTATACTTAGGATATTTATATTACTTGTAGATGCACTTGTACTGATGAGGATACTTGTGTTGATGATATGATGAGAACACTTGTATATATACTTGTATTGGTTATATGTATACATGTATTGATGATAACACTTGTATATGTACTTGTATTGATGAAGATACTTGTATTGATGATATGTATACATGTACTGATGAGGATACTTGTATTAATGATATATATACATGTATTGATATATGTATGTGTACTGATGATGTACTAATGATACCTGTATTGATGAGAGGACAGGTGGGGATTGTATCTTCCTCGGACTTCGGTCCTAGAATTGATCCATAGACAGATGTCTCCGAAAATGAAGTCCTAAGAAGACAGGTGGGGATTGTATCTTCCTCGGACTTTGGTCCCAGAATTGATCCATAGACAGATGTCTTCGAAAATGAAGTCCTAAGAGGACAGGTGGGGATTGTATCTTCCCCGGACTTTGGTCCCATAATTGATCCGTAGACATATGTCTCCGAAAATGAAGTCCTGAGAGGACAGGTGGGGATTGTATCTTCCCCGGACTTTGGTCCCAGAATTCATTCGTAGAAAGATGTCTCCGAGAATGTGGTTACTGTATCTTCCCCGGACAATGGTCCCAGAATTGATCCATAGACAAGATGTCTCCAAGAATGTGGGGATTGTATCTTCCCCGGACTATGGTCCCAAAATTGATCCGTAGACAGATGTCTCTGAGAATGTGGGGATTGTATCATCCCCGAAATTCGGTCCCAAAATTGATCCATAGACATTTGTCTTCAAGAATTGATGATAGGACTGCATCGTCCCTGGACCCTTGGTTCAAAATGTACGTGATGGGATTACATCGTCCCTAGACATGAGACTTGTCTTAAAGTGATAAGGAATGATCCTCTTGGAAGTTGATCGGGATTGCATCATCCCTAGACATGAGATTTGTCTTAAAGTGATAAGGATTGATCATCCTGGAACTTGATCTGGATTGTATCGTCCATGGACCTATGTCCTAAAGAGAGCGAGATTGATCATCCTGTAATATGATTGTGTGTATTGTAGAGTATGCTACGATGATGATCCAGATGCTGTAGATCAAGATGATGATACAAATGCTGTAGATCGAGATGATGATACAAATGCTGATGATCATATGATGACAATGCTGATGATCGTATGATGACGATGCTGATGATCATGTGACAACGATGTTGTTGATCGTGAGGATCCAGATGATGATATTGCTGTAGTTGTTCAAGTGCTGTAGAAGATTCAGTACTGAAGATGTTGATGTTCCAGTATTGAAGATGTTCCAGTAACTGCTTGAGTTACTGATGATGTTAAGAAATCTTCCAATGATTTATAGATGTATCGTGTATGATGTAGTCGATGACTCCTTGCTCCTGCAGATGTTGTTATAATATCCTTGTCGTTAAGGGGGAGTGTTGAATATTGTAACTTCTAATAATATTATATTTGTACTTATTATTCCGGAGATGTTTCATCCCTCCGAGGTGATCCTATTATGTATCCGGAGATGTTTATTCCTCCGATGGATTGTGGTAACCAGGGTTATTAGGTCCACCATGTGGGGGTCAGCCCTGAGTTAATTAATTAGGGGTTATTAGACTCCCTTGAAAGAGGTCGACCCCATAAGGGAAAAAGTCAGTCGGAAAACTAGTATAAGTAGAGGAGGATGCTCCTCACTTATCTCACACTTCCAAAGCTCGGAAAGTAGCACACTTGTGTGAGAGAGGTCTACATAGGAGGTAGAGAAGGAGCTATAGTCTTGGAGCACATCTTGTATTTTGGTTGATCATCTTATTGAGGAAATCTTTGCTGGGTTTTCTACCCCATGAGGGTTTCCTAGGGTAAAATATCTGTCTATCTTGTGATTGTGTTTCTTTGAGTGATCTTGCTAGTCAAATTAGTATAAACTTAACACATACTGATACCCTTTATTGATCAAAGCAAGGATGAGGAAAGGATAAGCTTATGGGCGTAGGATTCATGGAAACACTTGTAAGTCAAACATAGCAATTTCTCAAATATATAATATCTTCCCGAGGCGGGCATACCCATGCTCAATAGTAAACAAGCATGACCACGAACAATACACAGTGGATCCATGTCAAAAGTAATTTTTTCAGAAGTGTAAACATGCACTTTGAGGAGTGTGATAACAAGGTCTTCATCGAAATTTTGACATGGTAGTTTAATCTTGCGCAACTCGGGAAATGCATCGATGAGTGATACAATTGTTTTTCCCAAAGTATTCAATACAAACTGACAATAGTATGAGTTTATATCATGCGAATAAATGAACTGATGTAGAGCATAATAAAACACCATCTGATTACCGGTCATTGATGTCTACCGTTAACAGATGCGAAGATACCCACCGATAATGATGATGGACTCTAAGGTACTGAGTACAAACTAGCAAGTGCGAATAGATGTTTTGAAATTGAACACTTGTAGAATCAAATAATTAGGGGTAATTTATGTATACCCACTGTCATTTGTGAGGAAACCAGCCATCAATGACTGCAAGATCCAAGGTACTTGTCACATCCCCATCTTGACCCTATCACATTAAAATTGTGAATGATATAATCTTGTTATATGATCGTGGTGAGGAGCTCAAGGCCATGGCCCCGCCATCAATTTATTGATGCATATGGTTTACGTTCTAGCCCGACACAATGGAAATGTAAATATCATGTAAATATGCATTTAATAAAATACCCACAAGTAGCTATGCAATGCAACAAGAGATGGGGTCATGATTTTACAAGGAATTGGGAGGGAAAAGATTCAAACCCTTGAACCAATCAAGTCAAGACAAGTTTCAATGAGATAACCCATCAAACTCTCAACTACCCATGTTGAATTTTGTACCCAATCATTCATTTCTCCCAAGAGTTGGGTGAAGTAGTTAATACCTTGGGGAATGGGGAGATATGGTTGTCCAAAATTCGAGTATGGGAAACCACCCTACATGGAAAAACATGTTTGGCTTCCTTGGCAAGAAAAGAGCCATGAATTTGCCTCCCAAGCCATAACCCATCAAGCAGTTTTGCCTCTCTCACGTTTTTGGAGCTAGCTGGGAATTCCCCATCACGTTTTTCACCATTTTCCTACATTTTCCATGCATGGAAACTCGTTTTTGTATTTCACAATGGCTGGGAGGAAGGGAGCCACGATTTTGGGGTTTATGGAGGTCGTTTTTGTCCCTTGAATGCCCAGAAACGTTTTCTGGAAACGATTTTTCTCTCCCAGGGTTGATTCCCCAATTGCCATTTCGTTTTTGGTGTGCCCACGATTTGGGAAAGTCCATGGCCATCTTATTTGTAAAATCCCATTGCTGAAAATGGGCATCCATGCCCAGTTTGAGTTGCTGTGTGTAAAAGAAGGTTGGGATTGATATGGGTATCCATTGCTTTGGCTGTGAATGAGCTGGAATGTTCCCTTTTCCTTGTAAGAATCATGCCCAGCTTGGGGGTGGTAGTTGTGTTGAGAGATCTATGAACAAAACTGGCCTATGGTTGTGTGGAACGTTGCAGCAACATAGCTAGTTGTTTGGGGCCATTTCACCATCAAGATAAGTGTTTATCTGTCTATGCATTTACTTCTGAAATGTTTAAATTGATGGTTGTTTTTGATATGTTGTATGCATATGAAATGTGTGTGTGTGGATGAGTTTTAATTCCGTTGTGCTTAAATTGCTTAAATTGTATCTGCACACTATGTTTTAATTTGTATGAAGCTAATGGTTTGGGATGAGATTATGTGAAATCCCCAAAGATTGACATCATGTTCCCTCCCTTGCCTTGGATGGATGGGTGGGTACGTGACAGTACTCCTAGGTTTCTAGATCAATTTCCTAGATGATGATTTGGTGTCGATAAGAATAGATCCATCAGAAGGAGGGCATTAATGCATCCCACATCAACCGATATGAAACAAAGATCAATAGTATGATATAGTTTGGTAGAATTGCGAGATCCAATACTGTATACTGACACAAGGAAGATCGACATGATTGGGCATGAATATTTGAGGAATGGCCGACATAGTTTGAACTTCCCTTGAACACATAACACAACGCAGAATGGACACTTGGCAACATAGGACTTTGAGTAACCGACCTTAATGAAATCCTCCAATGCCATATGCATTAACAAAAGATCCAATGGTGACGGGAAGGATAACCCATCGAAGGAAATCTGTTCAAAATATTGGTACAGTTTCCTAAGGCAAATGTAGATGGTGTACTGACGGCGGATACCAAATTATGTGCCGTGTTCAAGGGCGACAAGGACTAACTGTTGCCATTTTCTTCAATGATATAATATGAAATGATTCAATTCTCCTTCTTTTTGGATTTTTGTGTTTTTCCAAAATTTTTTAATCTTTTTCATTTATTAGCTTGAAAAAAGAATAAAGCATGCTATGATACATTAGAGGAAACGAGTGTCTCAAGGGCACGCGCCTAAATTTCAAGGGCATGGGTCAGGCCAAGGAAAAGATACATATTGCAAACAAGGATTGAGCTAGTTATGTACACTCTTACAAATATTTCCTCCATGGGTATGTTTCAAATATACAGAAGCAATGGTTTATATGCATCTTGTAACAAAAAGTGAATGCAAAGGCAAACATGCAACATAAGCAATAAGCAACGAAGTAGTTGGCACAGATGTTCAATTGGATATTTTAACACATGCTTATGTAAAATGACAAAAAATTGGGAGCCCATCAGGATATGGTCAGAAATGTATGAAAGAGAAATAGGTGGTCTCAAAATCCAAGTCATGATGGGACTAATAGGGCTCCCGAGACTATGAGAATAAATCAACATGGGAACCAAAATGGCAATGGGGTGTTGACTAGGGTGTCCCATGTTTGGTAGGCTCTTTTGTCGGAATGGTGGAAAATACAAATATGAAGGGCTGACCCACCAATTTACAACAAGTTTGACCCTATGGAAAGTTTGGGTTGCAAAAGGTTCAAATGCATCTTCACAAAGGGATAGCCTAAACCTATATGCAAGCTTCCAAATATACCAGATCAGATTGAGGAACATGCAAATTGTTAACACTTATTATGGTTTCCACCATGGAATGGGAAGGAAAGCTCCCACTCAAATCCCCGAGGTCACCCATTGGCCGGTTGTGTCAAATAAAGGATCATGAAACCCAAAATTGGCTAAGTATCAAACAAATCCAAGCCAAATGACCGAGCCGTAGTGAGAAAATGGGAAAATACAAGGTAGGAAGGCCCTTCCGTAGGAAAAACCAACAGTAGGAGCTTCTTTCGCAACCAAATATGATTGGATGGATAAGATCAAAGAGAACATCAGATCAATGGTTGAAAATGTGTTCCATAAGCCCGTTTCCGAGTTCTCCATCCGCATTTGCGGATTGCAAATTGCGAAAGCATTGTCCCAAAGAGTGCAAAAGATAAATTTCTGCATTTCGCAATCCGCAATCCGCATTGCGGATTGCAGAAAAGAAATGTTCCAAATGGAAAAAGAAAAGTTTCTGCATTCCACAATCTACATTGCGGAAAAGCAATGTTCCAAATGGAAAAAGATAAGTTTTTGCATTCCGCAATCCGCATTACGGATTGCGGAAATATCATCCTCAGAAACAAAAAAAAAAGTTTCCGCATCCCACATTGTGGATTGCGGATTGCGGAAAGGTTATCCCCCAGAAAATCACTGGGCCAAAAGACCAATCCCTGCACGCCACGTGGCTAATTGCGGGTTGTAGAAAGGCCGTTGCGGGAAGAACTATTGCGGGATGATCCATTACGGAAGGGAAATTGTGGAGGCACAGTTGTGGAAGGAAAATTACGGATCGAGAAAATTTTGCAGGGCAATGGCACACCCGAGAAATGGATATTTTTACAGAGAAATGGCACGCCTGAGAATGGTGAAGGGGCATGTTTCTGTTACCTGTCTTGATCAATCTAAACGGCCTTATCCGCAGGATGAACAGGTGGCTTCCATGGCCTAATGGTTCACTGCCACCACATGTGTTTCTTCTCCTCTGTGCATGGAAGAATCGACGGTTGTTGATTCGGGCGGCTCAGCTTGAACAAATTCATCATTACCAGTGCAAGTTGTTTTGAATCAGTTAGGATATTTGACTATTTGTAAGCCTATAAATGCAAGGTCCGAAGTAGACCAAAAGGTTGGACGTTTTTGTTTCAGAGAGATTACTACTCTGTGTTGTACTAGACTCGACCTCTTAATTTGATGAGAAGACCCGATTTTGGAGCTTGAGATTCCCGTGTTGTGGTTTCTGATGTCTGTTATTTCCTGTGTATGTGTTCTTGTTTCATATTTCCATTAATTTTTTACTTCTGCAGTACCAAAATATCAAGATTACATGGTCTGGAATTCATTCCCACATGCTCCAGATGCATATGAATAGGTATTCCACCCTTTTCCTCTTGAAATTGCAGGTTAGAATTCATTCTTAAATGCTCTAGCCTTGTGGCTGAACTTGTTTCCTTCCTCTACCTTCATCTGCTTATTACCTTGACGTGAAAGAACCATGTTTACCTTGCCTCTTGCTCCTGCAAATTGCGACCCAAACATGCTATTGATGACAGTAACCCATCGAAGTTGACTCCATGCCTAACTGTCCTCCTGTTCTTAAATCCAACCAACCAAAAAATAAAAACCCTTTCAATTATTTGTTTGAAGGTATAGCCACCAATTTGATTGATATCCCAACCCATTTTTAAGTTGCATCCCATTGCTAAAATCCCCAAAGGGAGATCCCTCCCCGTGGTTGGAAATGCTAGTTTCCATCCACTAAAGATTGGTTTTCAACAGTTACCCCATGGTCTTTCCTGCCACAACCCATGAAAATATTGGGTGATAACATTCTGGCGACTCTGCTGGGGAAGAATATCTGGTTTTCAAGGTATAAAATCAGACCTCTGAGGGTGAACAGAGAGTCTGAGATTCCAAGTTTGTATCATTTTCCCCGACGACTCCAATTTACATTTCGATGATTCCACTGGAAATCGAGCCTACTTCAAAAAATTTGTATCGGATTAGAGTTGATTACTGGGGGTGAACAGTAGTTAGAAGCTAAGAGGATCTGGCATTATTCATGTGGCGAGGCCATCCTTCGAATCAAAGAAACCCTAGATGAAAGTATGGCTCCTAGAATAATACCTACTAGAAGTCTTGCAGATCCTGAGCTACCAAAGGTTACTTTAGACCTAGAAAAGGTAATTAAGAAAGAAAAGAGAAGCCCAACAGGTATTTATCTATTATCTAGGTCCTTTTCTTTACCTAAAAAAGAAGCATGTGTTACAAAAAGAATCCCTCCAAGTTTAAGAACTAAGTCTCTCCCATTCATATCTAGGTCTGAGACTGATCTAAGGGAAACCCTATTTGACCAAAGAAAGTTCCAGACCCATTGCCTGAGTGCTTGGTGGGAAAATTTACAAGCCTGGGAAGAAACTAGTGGCCTGCCTCCCTTTGCTAAATCTGTTGGCCAAAATACCCAAGCCCTGAGTACCACTCCTGCTGCTCCTAAAACTCCTGCTGCTCCCAGACAAAACCTAAGATCCATGGCTTCCATATTTTCTCCTTTGGCCCTCCCACCAAATCTTGATGACTTACCTATGGGCTATTCCCAATGCCTCATAAGATTTGATGGGGAGGTAAGAGTCTCTGGACAACAACCTGTAGACCAGTTCAATGACTTTACAGACCTAGAAGAGGCGAATGAAGACGACATTAAGATGAGGTTGTTTGCCCAAATTTTAGTAGGAGAAGTGAAGAAATGGTTTAAAGCCCTTCCCAATAGGGGAATATCTACCTATGAAATATTTGAAGAAGATTTCCTAGCAAGATAGCAGGATAAGCAAAACCCTCTCCAGATTCTCACTCAATATGAGCATACAAAGAAAACCAATGTGGAGACTGTCCAAGAGTTCTCGACCAGATTCACGAGAATGTACAATTTTATTCCTGTGGAGATAAAACCCCCTGTTGGGGCAGCCAAGCTTCATTTTTCCAATTGTTTTGACAATGAATTTTCTCTCATGCTAAGAGAAAGGAGATCTCACATTCTCCTTGATATGCTGAAAGATGCACTAGAGGTAGAAGCTAACTTGATGGCGTCGGGCAACATGAAACACTTAACTTAAGCTGAGAACAAAGTGATGAAATGAAGTAGTACAGCCTTCCACATCCCAATCCATGGATGCAAAATTTGAGTAGATGATGAGAACTATGGAGAGATTGGTGGATAGGATCTTCCTTGATAGCAGGCCTCCTTCCAGAGAAAATCCAGAGCCTCAAGCTCAAGATAACAATCTCAGAAGACCCCCTGCCCCACAAGGAAGACCTAGAGTGCCAAGAAACCCTGACAATCAACCAATCATGCCACCTTTTGCTGAGAATTTCATAGATGAAGAGGAAGAAGATAGATGGGATGAGGACCAAATCCATCTCTTTGATCAGACCCAACCCCAGTTCTATTTGACCAAAGATGAACGTGATTGGTCTTCTCTGCAGTCAGATGATGCCCCAAGTGAATCAAAATCTAACGAGTACCAAAGAGGGCTCCATAATGCCATCTGTGAGTTAGAATTTTTCCCTACGGATAAGTCAAAATTCTCTTAACTTAAAGCAAATTCCCAACTGACTCTAAGGTAAGAACAAAACAAAACAAATGCTACCTTGAAATTCCTGAACTAACTTTCACAACAAGATTACATGCATTCAGAAACAATGAAAGATATGACTCACCTTTCAATCCGACGTTTGTCCCGCTTCTAGCTCTTGATCCAAAGCTCCAATGAAGAACCTATTGAGATCAAACAAAGAACAAGCATGTAAGCTTCCAAATACCTTGAAGTAAAGATTAGATTCAAATATAGATTAGATACATTCCATGCTAAGAACTTATGCTATACACATGAAATGGGAAAAACAAGACAAGTTATCTTATTACAAACTTGAAGAATGCTTACAAAGGTTGCTTGATGCCCAAGCTAATCCTCCAGCTCCAAGTGATTTCTCCTCTAGCTATCTCCACAATGATGCAAGATCGTAAGTTTGGTACTTCTAAGAGTCCTCCTCTTTCCCATGGAATGCCTCTCCTTTATAGTGTATGGTAGGGTTACCAACAAGAGAGATGGGTGGATCTAGGGAGAGATAAGTGGATCAAGGTTTCTAATCACAGAAAATGAGTTGAGATCGAATCAGGGATCCCAATCCTCCATTATCTCTCGAAAATCCAAAATCCCAAAAGCCATGGAAAAAAGACTATAAAAAGAGTACCGCGCCCTGTGGTCTGAGCATAACGCGGTAGTACCGCGTGTTGGGGAAAAAACATAGCACGGTAGTATGGACTACCATGCACCTATAACTGAGCAAGGCGCGGTATTGTGGGTAAATAAAGTCTTAGCTGGGTGAAAACTTGTCAGAGTAAGTTTAATTTCAAGGTTCACTCATCATATTTCTCTTATGAGTGGTTTAAAGCAGTAGGGGAAGTGTCATCAGCTCTTTTTGTAGTGGAGATGCGACAATGTGGAATATAGAGGTATAACAGATGCCCCCTAAAGTGTGAGGTCAGAAGGGACTGATGGCCGAAAGACTTTACGAATATAGTGTGCAGAGATAGCACCGAGGAGAGCGACAAGGAGCTGAAACAGAAACAAAGTGTTAGATATACCACTGAGGCGGGCATCCCCATGATCGGAAACAAATGACTCAAAGCATGGCTGCCGACCAATACATTGCAGATCCATGAGTACTGAGATGATATAGACTGTGGAAAGACCATGGATACTATGAACAAGCGTAGATCCATGAGACAATAATGACATAGCCACGACCAATACAATAAGTGGACCTATGTGACAATACAAAGGACATCTCCATCGCAACTTGGACGTAATCAAGATACTGAGGTACGCCTAGGGTCTTCTATCCGATCGCAATAATGATACGAATCTAGCCATGTGATTACAAAGTGTTGAAGTCGAACATGGTAGAAACCATTTGATTACCGGTCAATGATGTGAACTGTTAACAAATGCGAGGGAAATCACCAATGATGACGATGATCCCCAAGGTATCTGAAGTACATCTCAATGAAATGCGAATAGATGAGTTGATGTCGAGCATTCGAGAGATCGTTTGATCAGAGGTCAATGATGTAAACCTACTGTCGAACACGAGGAAACCTGCCATTGAGGCATGCAGGTACCAAGGTACTAATGGTTGATTCCTAAGTCCAATTCCCGGATAATGATTTGGTGTCGATGGGAATAGACTTGCCGAAGGTGGGCCATAATGATTCCCACATCATCGACACGAAATCAGAACGGACGATAAGATGATGAAACAATGGAGTATGTACTGACACAGCGGAGGCCTGACACACTGAACGACTCTGAACAATGCAACCCTTTGAACATATAACGGCATGTAACATGACTTGGTAGCAGGGATTATTGAAAACAGAGGATAGACACCGAATGAGTAGGATCGTGGCCAGGGAGACGACTCAGGATGATGACCATAACTCAGTGAAAAATAGATACCCAGTATAGACAAGGGACAGACACATGCCATGTTCAAAGGTAACGAATGACAAGCTGCCAAAAATAAACTTGACTTGTTCCCCCATATTCCCTCGACATGATGGACGAGTACCTCTTTGTTTCTTTTCGAGCTTGAAGAGGATAACAGATGATCGGTGTAGCTCATATCATAGATGAGTTCAATCTCACATGTTTTACGAACCTAAGAAAGGAGGGGTTCATCCCAAAGTGGGTCCTTCAATGTTAATTTTTAACGAGTCCAAGGAAGGAAAACTCGGTAGTTTTTCATATTTAGAGAGCCTGAAAAACTTAAAGGAAGCTCCGCAGTGTACTTTTTCGTAAATTTAGTCCCTCGATCCCGAAAAAGTGTAAAACAATTCCCGAGAGAACTCTCCCAGCCGAAATTGACTGAGGTATATCTTTCTCTAAAATAGTCTAGACGGGCCGAAAAAGGGGTAACCTATCACCGAATAGACGACCTTTCAAATACTTTTACAAGTGTGAAAGAGTCAAGATCACTTGGCAATCTTTTCAATTTTAGGGAGTCTGAAAAGAGCTTAACTATGGACTCCAATGGTCTTTTTCATAATTTTTAATTATTCTGGTCTGAAAAAAGAATAAAATACAACCAGGATAATTCTTTCCTCATCGTTTAACGAGTATGAGTAAAGCTGACCGAACTCGACACCATTTACTTGCGTTTGACAAGCACGACATGGGTGTGAAAGCGCTTGGAATCTTTTTCAAGTTTTAATCCAGAGCACAAAAAAGATAAAGTGGGCTCAAAATGAAGGTCAAATGATGGATAAACGCCAGTGTGAATATATCGCTTTTTACAGGAGATCCTGTCAATAAGTGCTCATAAAACCAGACATTAGCAATGTGAAATGGATTTTTATTTTAACCATATAAAATAATAATTAAAAAAAAAAGTGAAAAATCTATAAAAGGATGGTTAAAAATAGAAATTTACCATTTCATTTGTGTTTTTACCCAAAGAGGAGATTTTATCCATTTGAGGAGCAAGAACTTCAAGGATCCATATCGGGAGTTTCAGGACATCGTTTCAACAACCGTCTGCGCCAGGTAAGAGCTCTTAAGCTTCTCTTTCATTTGATGTAGGAATCATTTGCTTTCAGTAAGAAAAATTGTTTTTTTGGGCGATCCCTATTGGGAAAAAATCGCCCTTCACAGTACCACGTGGGGCCCATATCGGGAAATGCGGTACTGTTCGACAGTACCGCACTGTGTATTTAAGACGAAACACGGTACTGTGCAGTACCGCGCGGCAAGGTCTTCCCCAGGCGCGATGAAGGCAAATTTTAGGATGAAAAAATCAAATTTTCTCAAATTTTTTGTTGAAACTAAGTTGTTAAATGATTACTAAATGTTTTCCCTGACCTTTTGCAGGAGTTTGTAATTTGTTTGGGTCAAAATGGTTAGTTGGAAAGAAAGAGAGCACGAAGTAGATGATTTGGCGGCCAAAAATGACCTTCCTACCGTGACTGCATTACGGGAGTGTGGTTTTTTGAAATTCTTTAAGACCAAAGGCATTTGTCAGCAAGCCAAACTTCTTACCCATCTTATCCAATTGTGGGACCCTGACATTCAAGCTTTCCGAGTGGGAGAGCATGTTCTTGAAATTCAACTCGAGGATATTTATTTCCTCATGGGCCTCTCGAAAAGAGGGGCCCGGGTGAACTTTACTGGATACAAAGCCTCAGAGACGAGTACAGATACTCTGATTGCTCGGTATTGTCGTCAGGGTTCGAGTAAGAAAAGCGGCAAATTGGTCATAAAAGATGTTATAGAACTCCTTGTAAATACCATACTATTCACCATCACACGTGCAGCAGGGAGTGTGGGTCCGCATCAGGCGTCCCGTACATAAATGAATCTCGCAGCGAAGTGTATGGAGGGAACCGTATTTAACTGGTGTGAAGCGGTGTTGGCCAATCTCAAAGAACAAGTGCACAAGTGTAGGGTTGGAGATAACTCCCAATTTGGTTACGGGAGTATCCTAGTCACCTTCTTTCTGGCGAGGGTGCCATTGCTGCGGCCACAGATATCTATGCCCCACCGTCCACCTACTGAGCCATGGATGGCTCGATGGAGTGATTATGCAGGGCATCTTGGGGGACCTCAGTGCTTGGCGTTTGGTGAGGATTACTTCTCCTGGCTCGAGGAGCAGATAGTTATGATCGATGACTACCCCTATTCAGGGGTGGACTTCCGCGAGGACATCGACTTGGCATTGCCAGAGGATGAATATTGGGACAACTCAGGTATGACCTTCATGGATATGTTTTTTCTTTTTTGAGTATATAATTTTTATTGCTTTTTTAGAATGTGTAAAAGACTTCTAATGTACGTTCGCATGCATGTCGCAGATCGTGGACCATAGAGACCAGCTGGGTATTCTCCCTTACGTCGCGGTGGTGTTGATCGCCAAGCTGTTCCTGACGAGGAGGAGGACGAAGATGAAGCAGGAGGCGTTCGGGACATAGAGAGGAACTTACAGGTGTTGACTCATGGTATCCCTGCTATGAGGATGGATGACGTCCCTTTACATCTCCAGCGGCATACTGTAGGTGTGCCTAGTCGTATTGGTCAACTTCTTCGTAGGGTGGCTCGAGCTGTAGTATGTTACCACCAGCACCGGGAGGAGTCTAAAGAGGGACATGATAGATCTCCCAGATCTCCATAGATGGTCTTTTTTTGTCTTTTGCGGCATGTATACGATATGTAGGCTTTGAGAGCCAAATTTTTGTATGGGATTTGGTCCCAAATTTTGTCTTTGACACAAACTTTATGTATTTTGGAAAAAACACTTTTATATACAGTGATATGGACCTATTTTCATGATATATTTATTTACAATGACTTGTGCATTTTATCCTTTATGATATGTTTATGCATGGGCAAGATGCCAATCCAAAATGTAATTAGCCAATGAATCAGCTATACAATTGAATTCTCTCGGTATGTGTTGATATGTAATGAAATTAAATGATCGTTCCAAGAGGCGTACTCTCCGAAATAAACGAAGTAGTATAGGATCGCGAACTGTGTAAACACGGTTTAGATGAGAAACCACGAGTTAGGAGTCTAAAAAGACTGATATGGAGTCAATTCCGAGTGAATCAACCTCCGTCAAGAGACCAATGACTGCATGGTACTCCACGATATTGTTGGTTGCAGGACCTAAAAAATTGGCTCTTGAAGAAATCAACTCGCCAGTGGGGGAATAGATTACCCATGTTGCGGAAGCGAGATTCCGGGTATGTCGGCTTGTACCATAGGCGAATCCGAAGTAGGCAGACATCTGTGCATAAAATCATGAGTCAAAGTAAGAGTGGATACATGAGGTCCACGCGCACACCAAAAATGAGTAAAAACAAACTAAGTACATTATGTACAACAAGTAACCCGCGTACGGTAACCTTATGCATAGAAGCGTTTGAGGTATAGCCCATTGCGGAGCCGTGCCAATGGCGTACCATCACAATCGATTAGTTCATAGGCTCCTTTTTCCAAAACACATTTTACAACAAAGGGGCCGTACCACATAGATTCAAGTTTTCCTTTTCCAAGCTTATTGTGCATTTGATCATATGTAAGTACGAGATCACCTTCATTGAAGATCCGAGGTTGAACGGATTTGTCATATTGAGCTTTGACATGTTTTTTATGGGCTTCATTAGCTAAAGCAGCGTCGCGGTGGGTTTCATCTAGCTTAGCTAGGTATAGAAACCGTTCCTCTTTGGAAGTGGTGTGTGGAAGTAGCTCTATGGCTATCTTAAGTGATGGAATTTCACATTCAATCAGAAAAATGGCTTCTAGGCCATACACTAGTTGGCATGGTGTAAACCCAGTAGCACTTTTCACTGAGGTTCGGTATGCCCATAGTGCTGAGAATAGAGTTGAGTGCCAGTTAGATTTCTGGGTACCCACAATACGCTGAATCATTCATTTCAGGACTTTGTTAATGGCTTCAACTTGGCCATTAGCTTGTGGGTAATACGGGGTTGAGTTTTCATGGTGAAAACCCAGATTGGCACTTAATTCTTTGATCATATGGTTCCTGAAATGGGAGCCATGATCGGTCACAATAGACTTTGGGACACCAAATCTAGCTATAATATGATAGAATATGAATTGCGCTGCTGTTTTTTCGTCCTCAACATACGTAGGCATCGCTTCAGCCCATTTTGTGAAATAGTCGACAGCTACTATGACATAGCTATGCCCCCCGGCTGAAGTGGGCTTACAGTGCATGAAATCTATGCCCCATTTGGAAAAAGGGCCAATGGAAATAACAGGATGGAGTGGAGCAGGGTGTGAGTGTGCTTTACTATAAAAGAATTGACATGGCGGACACTTCTTGACTGTTTCAATGCAGTCTTTGAAAATTGAGGGCCAGAAGTATCCTGCTCGCAGTATTTTCTGGGCCGTAGCCATCCCAGAGAGATGACCACCACATGCTCCAGCATAGCAATCATTAAGAACGCGTTTCACCACATCTAAGTTCAAACAGCGTCGAAGAACGGTGTCGACACCACGTCGATAAAGAGTATTGTTGACTATGAGGTAGTATTTTGCGTGATGTCGGATGCGTCGCCGTTCATCGTGAGTGAGGTCGGGGCGGAAGCGTTGGGTTTGGAGATATAATAGAATATCCCCGTACCATGGATCAGACATGCTAATGAGGAACAATGATTCGTCAGGAAGAGAATCGATGGGCTCGGGTTGCTCAGTAGCACGGGGCAAGTTACAAATCAAATCCGCGAAGACCAGAGACTTCTTGGATTTGGATTTGATAAATTCCAAGTCAAACTCCTAAAGGATGACGATCCAACGAGAATATTTTCCCCCAAGCACTTGGCGCGTGAGGATATAATACATTGGATTGAAGTCGGCTATAACAGTGGTTCGTCGGAGTAAGATGTAGTGACGGAATCTTTGGACAACAAATACTGTTGCCAGAGCCAGTTTTTCAACATGTGAATAACGCGTTTCGGAGTCGAGAAGACTCTTACTAAGATAGTATACCACATGTTCTATGCCATTTTGGTCTTCCTGGACTAGCACCATACCGATGGTGGAAGTCGAGGCTACGAGATAAAGAATGTAGTCCCGTGTGTAATCGGGGGGTTGGATCACAGGATATTTGGTTAAGGCTGCCTTTAGATTGTTAAAGGAGCATTGGGCTTCATCATCCCAAATAAAGGGAACATTCTTCTTGAGAAGCCGCATGTAGCCTTTTGTTATCTTGGACAAATTACAAATGAAACGACGTAGAAAGTTTGCATGCCCTTGCAAACATTGAAGTTCTGGAATGTTGGTGGGTGAAGGCAGGGCTAAGATAGCTTCTACCTTTGCAGGATCTAAACGTATCCCACTTTTGGAGACTATGAAGCCCAACAGTTTTCCGGCTTCTACACAAAAGATGCACTTATGCGGGTTCAAACGTATGTTGTAGCGATGACACCTTTCGAAAATGGCACTTAAGTGGTCTGGATGGTCTTCCCGGGTCCGTGAGTGAGTGGTAAGATCATCAAGATATGGTTCTACAATATGTTTGATGTCATGAAATGCGTATGGCATCGCCCGTTGGAAAGTTTCCCCGGCATTTTTAAGGCCAAAAGGTAACTTTCGATATGCAAAAATCCCCCAAGGGAAGATAAAGGCCATTTTGTGCTGGTCGGCTAGGAGGATATCGATCTGATTATAGCCAGAAAAGCCATCCATAAATGAAAAGATGACACTCCCGACACAGTTATCGATGATCTGGTCGATGAACGGAGTTGGGTAGTTGTCCTTTGGACAAGCCTTGTTCAAGTCACGGTAATCGACACAGACTCTAATCGTTCCCTGTTTCTTGGCTACGGGAACGATGTTGGATACCCATTCTGTCAATGGGACAGGATAGATAAAACTAGCACGCAAAAGTTTTTCAACTTCTGCTTTAATAGCGGCTGCCTTACGAGGATGGACGAATCGAAGTTTTTGCCGAACAGGTCGGGTGCCAGGGAAAGTTGGAATTTCGTGGACCATGATCGAGGGGTCTATTCCTGGAATTTCTTCATAACTCCAAGAAAAAACATTCCAGAAAGTTTTGAAGTAGGCACTATAGAACTCCATTTCGAGGGGAGTACATGTTTTGCCGATATGTACGTTTTCCATGATACCAGGCTTCACTGAAATATCGATGGGAGTGGTTTCCATAAGATTAGCCAAGTTTCCTTCGGAAAATACCTCGTCGAGGGAAGTGGGGAACTTGGTTTGAACCATCCCCAGTGAAGTACTGGGTTTTGTATCAGGCTCAAGTGGCTGAATGGTGGGGAATGAAGATCGATGATGAAAATCTCCCCATGGTGGCTCATCACCGCACATAACCTCCATAATTGATTCGTCAGTGGGAAAAATCAAATTGAGATTATCAAAAAGTGGTGGGTATGGATGAGTCTCAGTCGAGATCTGTTCCACAGAATGATGAGTAGAACAGTCGACCCAATCGGTGGCTGATTGGATCGCGTTATATGCTGCGAGGTTTTTGTTTAGAGGCATAGAGTTGCCGTAGTATTCAATCTGAGAGGGACTCGGAATCACCCATGAATCATTGGAAGGGGTGACATTCGATGAAATCATGTTTACTGGTTGAACATGGGTTCCCAGCTCTGGAAAAACTCCAATAAGGGATGAATCCTTCATGAGACCAACACCAATGTCTTGGAACCGGTACTGAGGTTGATCCAATAACGGGACGGTGTTGGCGGAGTTTGGATGGGAGTCTGGTATACAGTAATCCAGTTGATCAATAGTGACAATTTTCCCTTCATGAGGAAATTGCACAATCCGGATGAATGTAGATGCTATGGCGGTCATGGCGTAAAACCAGTTCCGGCCAAGGAGGAGATTGTAATCCAATGGTGCATCTACGAATTCAATGTGTACGGATACTATTTTTCCCCCCAGTTCAACACCAATTGAGGGAATGAGTCCATAAGGTTGAAAACCGTGTCCATCAAACGCCCTGAGAGTAGTGGGAGAAGTTGTGACTTTGGGTGACCCTAAGGCTCTCCAGCAATTCAAAGACATGATCGACGTGGAAGCACCTTCGTCTAACACAGTGTGATGGATGATATTTCCACGGACTTTTGTGTGAACCTAGAAGGCTAAATGGTGAGAAAGCCGAGGTTTAGCGTACTCCAAGTTAAACATGATAGAGTTTGAAGTATCTGGGTCCATTGCCCCCAGTGTTGAAAGTAGGGTTCTACGCTGCGTGGGGCAGTGTTGGAGAACCTCGAGAGTCGACATGGCGCAAGGTGCTTGAGCTAGATCCTCAACAATATTGTAATTTTGGGCGGCTCGAGCATTGGGATTAAATGTCGCCTTTCGTATGGTGCCCTTGGGTGGGTGTAGCACTGTATCCGTAAGCGGTCTCTCAATATGGAGATGGCTGGTAGGGGGGGAATAGGAGTTGGATCTTCAACAAGAGATTTGCCTTTGGTTATCTCTGATTGTTTGTTTGAACTTGGAGGATTGTCATACGTCTTTGAACGAGTGGTTATATGAATTTCTTCATTACTCGTCATCAGGATTTCGCGGTTTGTGGACGTCTCTCCGTGGGTGGGATTGGTCGGGTTTCCCCCTTGTGGGGTTTCTTGGGCAACCATTTGCTGTTGGTGTTGGGGGAAAGGGTCGGTTAACACTGCCGGGCGAGAGGATCCTTTAACGAACTTGTTGACCTCGTCCTTGTAGGGACAGTCACGCGTGTAATGATCATCTTGACAAATTAGGCAGGGAAACTTAGCCTTTCGACGTGGTTTCTAGTCATTCTGGGTGGGTTGTGGCTTGGGGTTCTCCTACTGGTTCTTCTTTGGTTTACCACGATTGTTTTTCTTCTTTCCCCCGGATGGTTGTGACGTACATTGAACTGCGTTCACTTCAGAGGAAATAGCAGGAGAAGTAGTTGTTTTTTAAGCAGGCCGGGGTAAAGTGGGGGAAGCAGAGCTTATTGTCCCGTCGAGTTGGTAGCAGGTTGAGCCTTGACTGAACCGACAATACCATAAATGGGGGGTTCAGTGGTAGGCTTCATTGGATTAGTGTTAACGTGGGAGGCATGTGGAAGAAGTTCATGTAAAGTACTGGATTGAGTGTATACCAAATCCATGTACTGGGCTGCCGAGATGGCTTGTTCTTCTGTAACCGGCCCGCGCATAGCGATATCTATGGCTATGGGAGGAAAAAAGGATTTCGTGAACCAATCAGCGAGTAGCTGATCTGGAATAGGTGCCTTAATTAGCCTATGGCGTCGTCGCCACTCATGGATGTGATCCGAAATGTGTGTAGAAGTGGTTTGACGCAGTGAGGTTAACAGTTCTATTCCAGTCTCATATCGGATGGGGAGCTGGAAATGAGTCAGAAACTGCATAGACAAGGTGTTGAAATCACGGAAAGAGTGTTGTGGCAACTCGATGTACCATTTTGCTGCCGTTCCAGTAAGCGTACGTTGGAAGAGCCGAAGTCGAATGGAATCATCCATCAAGGAGTTGGATGAACACCAAAGATGGAAGGTCATCGCGTGGTTCTTGGGGTCTTCCCCGGGATTAGAATTGAACTTAGGAATGTTCGATGGAAGTTTGGCTGGGATAGGTGGCCAGTGAGGTTCATGCCATATAGGATCGTTAATAAGCCTCGACAAATCAGGTAAGTCAAGTGGGGCCAAAAAGGGAAGTTGACGGTTGGTCTGTGGGTATGAGCAATAACCATGTGGTGCAGAGAAACCTGGAGGGCCCTGCATAGCATACTGCTGCGTGTTATACCCATATGTGTTTCCTGGGGGGTACTGCTGGAAGTTCTGTGGGTAGTAAGCCATCTGGTTAACCGATTGATTGTAAGTAACCGGTTGGTGGGTGTTCTGCTGAGTGGGTATAGTACCCTGGGGTTGCTGAAACGCAGGGATGGTTGCTGCTCCTTGTTGGGGAAAAGTTCCTTGGAATTGTTGTGTTCCAGGAATGTTACCACCGTATTGAGTAAGTGGAGTGTTTCCCATAGCAGGGTTTGGGGGTGGCTGTAACGGTGGTGTCCATGGAAGACTCGTTCCTCCTTGGGGAGCAAGTGGAAATTGAAGTGATGGGTTCCATGGAGTTGTAGCAGCTGAAGGGTAAGGGAAGCCAGAATTCAAGTTGGGGGGAATCTGAGATTGCCCCCCAGCTTGGTTCCAGTTTCCAAAAAGTGAGTACCCCCCACTCTGTGGGATTTGAGGGTCCCAGGAAGGAAGCACACCTGCTAGGGGAGGTTGAGAATAAGGTTCGGTTGGAACACCGGAATAAGGTTTCCCGCTGCCAGGTGTGTTGTACATACCATACTGAGCAGATGCTGCTGGTTGGGAGAGTTGTTGGATGGAACCAATGGTTTGTCCGCCAGCAGATGGGTTGGATGGCCCTATAGGAGGAGGCTGTTGACTAGGAATGGGGTCCCAACAAAAGGTTGTCCTCCAACTAGTTGGGTTGATGGCCCTGTAGGAGGAGGTTGTTGACTAACAATGGGGTTCCCAAAAAAGGGTTGTCTCCCAGCTGGTTGGGTTGATGGCCCACCAGGGGGGGTTTGCATGTTGGAGTTAGGGACCATTGCAGTCGGTTGTCCACCTCCTGAGATAGTGTAAATGGTGGCTGAAGGTGATCCTCTGGTCAAAATGGAAGATCCAGCAGTATGACTAGGTGTTCTTCTGCCGCTAGCCAAATATGATAGTGTGGATTGGCCAACAACGCCAAAAGTACCGATTTGCGGAGGGGGTCGTCCATATCTGACAGGCGAGGACGGAGAAAAAACTGGGTTATCCCTCATAGAATGTGCACCAAAAATGGGTGATGGAAGCAAATGTGGGGAATTTAGTCTAGGGGTATCGACGTCGTCCATAACGTGTTCAATGATACGAGGACCATCGAAAACTGGGTTCGAGTTCATGTCCTGAAAAGGGTTTTGGGGATCCGGCGGGAACCTAGTTATAGTAACGTCCGAAGGTCCGGAGCCGTCTGCAAAGGAGTGACGAAACTTCGTGCTAGACTGGATGTTGGGATCCCTATAGTCAGAAGGACGAGTAATGGGGGGATATCTAGACGCTGTCGAGAGCATTTTCTCTGTGCTGTGTCTAAACCGTGCCGATGCTAATGGGGAGTTTGCTAGACTAACCATACTAGACTGGATGGAAGCCATGATTTCATGTCCCGGAGGGAGGTTGGGTAGAGATATAGTACGGGGTACGTTGCTAGAAGAACTTGTTTCCTGTGGATGAACACTGGGTGATGTAGTGATAACAGGCGAAAGCTCCGCCTGGGAAGTGATGAATCCATAATCAGGTTCAAAAGGTGTGTCAGGAAGTCGATTATCTTCAACGATTTCAACGTACCCTCCTGGGACTGAAATCAAGCTAGGTATATCCTGGTCGGACCCTTCAGTGGTGCCAACAGATCCGTCTATGTCATCGTGAAAAATGTCTGATGGACGGGAAGTGCTGACATCAGGTAGAAGGATGACCTCTGGTCTAGTACTTTGGGTTGTACTAGGTTCAGCCGCTGTAATGGTGTCCACTGTGGTAGATATATCTGGAATGACAGTGGGTGAAGTGACAGTGGAAGTCTCAGATATGCTAGTGGTTGCAGAAGATGCAATAGATTCTGAGACTGTGCTGTGAGTAGCAGTTACAGGCGGAACTGAAGATGTTGTACGTATCGGCGGTGGAATGTTCCCTCGACCAGCACCGCGGCCAGGAGGAGCAGGAATGCGTGATGCAGGCGGACCGGAAGTCCATGGCGGTGGTGGTGGTGGAGGGCTTTGGCCCTGTATTCTTCGTGATCTCTGTGGTTGTTCTGACATGATGACAGGAAAATGAAAATCGGGGGCAGTTTCGTAACAAAGAACTCAAAAACTCTAATGCAGCCGAGTGTGCAGAAGAGGAGCTAGAAAAAGCAAGGCTCGAAGGCCAAAATAGCAAGCTCTAAAATCTATACTGAGACTGATGTCTCAATAAGCGAGCTGATAAAAAGAACGGCCAGAATGCCAACAAGCAGTCCCTATAAAAAAATAAAAATAAAAAAATGACCCTCTACAAAGATAAGATAACAAGCAAACTCCTAACTAAGAGCTGGAGACCTCAACAAGCTGTATCCTTCGCAAGGTGATGGAATCCAAGTCGAACAATACAACATGAGAGACCGATATAAGAAGGATATCCCTCTACCGAAAGGGATCCTGGGTAAAAGAGCCCTAGTAGAATAGTTACTAAGCTACCTCATTCATGACACGTTGGAAAAGGTTTGGGGCACTTCAGCCTTCCGAAGAAGACAATGATCGATGTTTCCTTAGGGCTAAGTGGAGTGCGGCATTCCACAGAGTCCGTCCGGTTCTCAATCTCGCGGCCGTTTAACCCTTGAAAGTTAAAAATAGTCAGGAGGCCCCTCCACAAACTAGCTGTGACCGTGTCAATAAATACTAGAGGATTTTAATTCCCTAGAAGACAACAACTATGTCTCAGATGATAATGACAAGGGGGAATTATTTTGATGCCTATCCTTGGTGTCCTACCTAACTACCAAATTCTTTTGATTTCCTCAAGTGAGGTTAGTGTTGGTTTAATTAGGGAGATTAATTTTAGTGGCTGTCTTACTCAATGAGGTAGTGGACGTGAAACTTGATGGTGTTATGATGACTCAAACCATGCAAATGAGAATGAATAAAAAATAAGCCTTTGTCTTAGATGAAATCTAGCTAAGGAAGAGAGAGAGTTCTTCGATCAAACATGCATGAAATTTTTCACAAGCAATTAAAAACCAAAGTAAAATATTTTTTCTTTTCTTTTTGTAAACAGAGCCAAACTGAAATAAACACTCTTTTTAATGCACTGATCCTACAACTAAGATGCTTCAAATATAAGAATTTCTGTGGCAAAATCAATGGTTCATTTCCTAATGCAAAATAATGCTACTAGACTTTTTCAATTCAAACAACAAAATTGCTCTCAAATGATAATTTTTAAATTACTGAAAATGATGAACACAATGTGACTGTAAAAATTACAGAGTTCAGTAAAAGAGAACAGCAGTGTTGGGTTGGTTGTGGTGAAAAAATCAAGTCAATGCAATCAAACTAGAAAAATGACCCAATATGCAAATCGTGCCACTAATTCAAACAAATCAAGTTCACAACAAAGAAATAATCACACCACACAGACTATAAAATGACTAGGATGATAACAGGCAACAGTAAACACTACCTAAGGCAGAGAGAGACTCAGGAAACCAAGCAGGGATACACAATTTTAAAAAAAAAATTGCAGACACTACCATGGGGTAGAATGAGGCTAAAACATGGTACTGCTAAACTACCGCTCTGGTACTAACACAGGGAACGCGGTACTACTGCGCTGTAATCAGTGCAGAGGGCGCAGTACTGTGGCAAGGTAAGAAAAAAGCACAACTTGAGAAAAGAAAATGAAGTTTTCAGGGTTGTTGCTAACCCAGAGGACTCAGTGATCATACAGGGAGAAAAAATACAACGAGGAGGGGTGAATAAAGGTCAAAAAGACCAAGATTCAAAACTGGTTTGAAGTGCAATAAAACAAATCACAATCAAAACATGGATGATAGTGAACTGAATCAATCAAACAGAAATCAAACCCAGCGGAGTCGCCATTCTTGTTGGTAGAATTTTTCCCTACGGATAAGTCAAAATTCTCTTAACTTAAAGCAGATTCCCAACTGACTCTAAGGTAAGAACAAAACAAAACAAATGCTACCTTGAAATTCCTGAACTAACTTTCACAACAAGATTACATGCATTTAGAAACAATGAAAGATATGACTCACCTTTCAATCCGACGTTTGTCCCGCTTCTAGGTCTTGATCCAAAGCTCCAATGAAGAACCTGTTGAGATCAAACAAAGAACAAGCATGCAAGATTCCAAATACCTTGAAGTAAATATTAGATTCAAATCTATATTAGATACATTCCATGCTAAGAACTTATGCTATACACATGAAATGGGAAAAACAAGACAAGTTATCTTATTACAAACTTGAAGAATGCTTACAAAGGTTGCTTGATGCTCAAGCTAATCCTCCAGCTCCAAGTGCTTTCTCCTCTAGCTATCTCCACAATGCTTCAAGATCATAAGTTTGGTACTTCTAAGAGTCCTCCTCTTTCCCATGGAATGCCTCTCCTTTATAGTGTATGGTAGGGTTAACCAACAAGAGAGATGGGTGGATCTAGGGAGAGATAAGTGGATCAAGGTTTCTAATCACAGAAAATGAGTTGAGATCGAATTAGGGATCCCAATCCTCCAATATCTCTCGAAAATCCAAAATCCCAAAAGCCATGGAAAAAAGACTATAAAAAGAGTACTGCGCCCTGTGGTCTGAGCATAACGCGGTAGTACCGTGTGTTGGGGAAAAAGCATAGCGCAGTAGTATGGATTACCGCGCACCTATAACGGAGCAAGGCGCGGTAGTGTGGGTAAATAAAGTCTCAGCTGGGTGAAAACTTGTCAGGGTAAGTTTACTTTCAATGTTCACTCATCATATTTCTCTTCTAAGTGGTTTAAAGCAGTAGGGGAAGTGTCGTCAGCTCTTTTTGTAGTGGAGATGCAACACTGTGGAATATAGAGGTATAACAGAGAACTATGGAGAGATTGGTGGATAGGATCTCCCTTGATAGCAGGCCTCCTTCCAGAGAAAACCCAGAGCCTTAAGCTCAAAATAACAATATCAGAAGACCCCTGCCCCACAAGGAAGACCTAGAGTGCCAAGAAACCCTGACAATCAACCAATAATTCCACCTTTTGCTGAGAATTTCATAGATGAAGAGGAAGAAGATAGATAGGATGAGGACCAAATCCATCTCTTTGATCAGACCCAACCCCAGTTCTATTTGACCAAAGATGAACATGACTGGTCTTCTCTGCAGTTAGATGATGCCCCAGGTGAATCAAAATCTGATGAGTAACAAAAAGGGCTCCATAATGCCATCTGTGAGTTCGAGAGGCAGCATAACTTGAGGAGTATAAAAGTAACAATAGACCGAGGAAAGGATGTTGCTTATCCATCCTCTTTCCAGCCACCAAGAAAGGAAATACTTGGGAGAAAAGACCCAAAGGCTGCAATCTCTAAGGAGACTCTTGGGAAGGAGGTAAAACCTCCAAGGAAAAGTCCAAAAGGGAGAGGTGAAACTGGCACAAAGATAGCAGAGAAGGTCCATACTGTTTTCAGCTTGGAAAATGAAATATATAAGATTAAGATCTCCATCCCCTTGAATGAATTGGTCAAAAACTCAGAATACAAAGACCATATCCTGAAGGTAGTAAATGGTGGAGAAGAAAAGCAGCCTGATACCCTCAATCTGCAAGATGAAAATCCCACCCTTCTGTTTGGACCCCATGTAGAAAATGCCTCTGAAGTTGATGTCTCCCCTTTCTATATCAGTCTCAACATACATGACCATATCCTACATAATGCCATGTTTGATTCAAGAGCCTCCCATAACCTCATGCCTAGTTCAGTGGTGGATAATCTTCGGTTAGAAATAACTAGACCCTATAAATATCTGTTCTCCTTTGATTCTAAAAGAGTTCCATGTGTAGGGATGATTAAAGACATGGTGGTCTCACTGACTCAGATACCTCAGAAGAATATGATTATGGATGTGGTAGTGGCTAATATTCCACCTAAGTTTGGGATGTTGTCCAGGTCATGGACTGCAAAGTTGAAGGAAACCATGCAAATGGAAATTGTTAGGATATTCCCATACTCTATCCTAGTCCCACCAGTATTTTGATCATTTACATTTTTAGTCATGCATGCACTTTTAGGGTTTGCATGCATCATTTAGGGTTTGCATGCATTCCAGTCATCAGTCCAGCACCTAGCCCTCAGTTAGCAGCCCCTGAGAGCTTCTCTCAGATCAGCGTTATCCCTCCTAGAGCTTAGTGTGCCCTTCCTCCTTGATTTAAGGAAGCCACTCATCCTTTCTCACCTACCAGTCCAATTTACTTCAGTTAGCCACCAGTATTTCCTTGATTTGAGGCCAGACTGACTCCTCACTGTTGTTATCACTCTGATTGAGCTCCGATGAGACATGACTACCTTTTCTGACTCAAGTTAGCTCCTCACGCGCCCTCCATGGAGCCTCCTTCATTTAGTTAGTGTCTCCATGTGCTAGTTACATTCAGTTACACCTACCACACTCAGTTAGACTTAGTTTGACTAACAGTTGATAGTTACTTGTGCATTGATGACTCCACCGATGATGAGATATACTACTACTTGTGCTCCAATGACACTCCAATGATCCTTTGATCACTCCATGAAGGATAATTCAAATTGCCACCTTAGGCATTCGAATCCTCATGCATTGTAATACTTATTTGTCCATATTGTGATTAATGAATTAGTGTGTGTGAAGTATTTTTGCTTCTATCCGAGTTCTACTGTATTATTATTCTGTTGCTCATTATACAACATTGACCACTCTTCTTCTATTTTCTTGCTTAATCAATTATTTTCTTGTGAGGTATACATCATCTCTTAGATCTGCTGTGAGGATTTTCACATGGTATCAGAGCATGTTGAGAGTATTGTTTATCTCCATTACTGAGAGTTTTTTGTAGGTTATTATCAAGATTTTGAGTGCAACAGTTGCAGCAGTTTCTGCATTTATGCAGCAGTAGCAGTTGCAGATATTCTCTATTGTTTTTGCAGGTCTTCTACAGCTTCAATGTATTCAGAAGAAATTCCTCCTCTTTCTCCATTCAACTATGATCTTCTTTCTCTATTCAATTATGATGAATGGAGATCGAATATGATAACACATTTGAAGAGAAATGGTCTCTTTGATTATTGTTTTGAAAGAGAGTTCTAATCCTCTGAAGAAGAGTATGGATGGTTAATTGAAGGTGATAGAGCTTGTGCAACCATGATGTTTGCTATGCCTCTATACATGATACACCAATTTGTTGATATTGAAACTCCAAAAGAGCTATGGGCCCAACTGGATGAAAGTTTTGGCAAACAAAATGAAGGAATTGGTCCAAACCCTTTCAAGAACAAGCAAAGTGATGCATTCTCCCTCCTTGATGATCTCATTGATCATGAACCAGTATCAACACATCTCATATTGAAGTTGTCCACAAAGAAGAAGAACTTGCAGATTCTACACTCATGCTCCAAATTTCTTCTCTTTCTGTGCCAGCTCACACTCTAGATATTGCAGAAGGTCCTAGATCCTCTCTTGCACCAGAGTCTGTTGGTCTGCATCATGATCTATTGAATGTTTCAGAGGTCAAATTAGCTATTGGAGGTAATGCATTCGCTCTCCTCAAGCAATCACCTCTTATTTACTACTATATGATCCTTATTCCATGCTTTCAGAAGGTTATTGAAGAATATGGCCATTGCCATTCGCTTGGGATAATTTCTCATGCACATCATGGTTTTGATCTCACCCCTGCTGGTTCAAAGGAGATCTCAAGAAACCATGACCATTTGCTTGGGATAATTTCTCATGCATTTACTGGTTTTGAGCTCACCTCTTATGGTTCAAAGGAGATCTCAAGAAACCATGATTCAAGTCTTGGATCTAATTTGGATTCTAAACAATTACTACTTGGGATAATTTCTCATGCATATGATGGTTTTGATCTCACCCCTGCTGGTTCAAAGGAGATGTCAAGAAACCATTTATCAAGTCTTAGAGATGATTTGGATTCCAAGCAATCATTACTATTTGATGGTTCTTTTTGGCATAATCTCACCCATGATGGTTCGAAGGAGAAGACAAAAGACTATCTGCACATTCATAGTTTTGATCCTACTTCAGCTGATTCGAATCACAGGTTCAAGGATCATCCTCATACTTTTGGATTTGTTCTCATCACATTTGATCTGAACAGAAAGTACAAGCACATGCTCTTTGAGCATGATCCACTTCTTCCCAAGAAGAATATACCTCCAGACATATGACCAAGCATCACACCTGCTTGAGTTTGGATCATTTATTTTTTGTGTGTGCCTTCCAGTCTGTTTTGAGGGGGGGGTATTTTTCCCATGAAAAATTCCCCACTTCCTTGGTTTATTGACTGTTATTATTCATTGTATTGGGTGACCTTTGGTATTAGTTACCAGGGCCCAGGATGGATTAAGGGGGTGTGTTAGGATATTCCTATACTCCATCCTAGTCCCAACAGTATTTTGATCATTTAAATTTTCAGTCATGCATGCAATTTTAGGGTTTGCATGCATTTGCATGCATTCCAGTCATCAGTCCAACACCTAGCCCTCGGTTAGCCAGCCCCCGATAGCTTCTCTCAAATCAGTTTTAGCCCTCCTAGAGCTTAGTGCACCCTTCCTCCCTGATTTAAGGAATCCACTCATCCTTTCTCACCTACTAGTCCAGTTTACTTCAGTTAGCCACCATTCTTTCCTTAATTTGAGGCCAGAATGAATCCTCACTGATGTTATCATTCCGATTGACCTCCGATGAGACATGACTACCTGTTCTGACTCCAGTTATCTCCTCATGCACCCTCCACTGAGCCTCCTTCATTCAGTTAGTGTCTCCATGTGCCAGTTACATTCAATTACACCTACGACACTCAGTTAGACTTAGTTTGACTGACGGTTGACAATTACTTGTGCATTGATGACTCCACCAATGATGAGATATACTACTAGTTGTGCTCCGATGACACTCCATTGATCCTTTGATCACTACATGAAGGCTAATTCAAATTTCCACCTTAGGCATTCGAATCCTCATGCATTGTACTACTTATTTGTCCATATTGTGATTAATGAATTAGTGTGTGAAGTATTTTTGCTTATATCTGAGTTCTACAGTATTATTATTCTGTTGCTCATTATACTGCATTTACCACTCTTATTCTATTTGCTTTCTTAATCAATTACTTTCTTGTGAGGTATACATCATCTCTTAGATCCGCTGTGAGGATTTTCATAGACATGTCTTATGCCACCATCCCCGTCTTTGGGGAAAGCCAAAGACTGTACAGGGAGCATAGGCTGTCATATATGGTGAGCAATAAGGACATGACTTTTAAGCACCCCATGTTCTCCCTAGACACAGACGTAGGTTCCTCAATTCTCTGCTATGATCCAGGTTCAGAAGGAGAAGATGCGAAAGCTGCCAAGTTACCTGAACCAGATGGGGAAGCCAACAGTGAAAAAAAGGTACAATTCCTTGAAGGCATAGCTAACGTAGAGAATGATGGACATCAAGTAGAAGAGGGCAGTAATGAGAAATCATAATTGGAAATAGAGGCCACGACCACCCTCCATAAAGAATATCACTGGATCATAAGGTTCGATGGGGCTGTGAACAAAGAAGGAGCTAGAGCGTGGGTATGGATCATCCCTCTAGACGAACGGAATGCATGTGCCAGGTTTCATACTTTCAAACTAATGTTTGATTGCTCAAATAATGTGGCTGAATATGAAGCTCTGCTATTGGGATTGAATGTACTCAAATACTTGAAAGCTAAAAAGATCAAGATCTATGGAGATGCAGAGTTAATAATCCAGTAGGTGAAAGGAAACTATGAAGCTAAGAATCCCAGGCTAAAAGCTTACAGGAATGCTGTGTGGGACATGTTTGACAATTTATTCACAAAGAATGAAATATTTTTCATTCCTAGAGAGAAAAATACAGTGGCAGACACCCTAGCTAGTTCTGATAGCAGATTTCAGCTCCCTGCTTACCCTGCTAGAACTCACATGATTAATGTAAGGAATAGGCCCTCTGCCCCAGACAACACTAAGCACTGGAAGATATTTTAAGATGACCAATAGATAAAGAAGTTCATGGAAATGACTGGGGAATTCTCCAATATCCACATTGACCAAGAGGAATGTGAAGGAGAGGAATAGGAACCTAACCCACTAGAGCCCAAAACCAATTTGGGAGGCAAAGAAATTTTGCAGCTAAAGAGCAATTACATACCCAAAGGGTTGGTCCCACTGGAAAGAATGTTTGATGAAAATGATGTTGCCAGGGATCACAAGGTGGCTCCAAACCGAAATGAAGTAGAATACTGTAACATTGGGAGAAATGAAGAACCCAAATTTTTCAATATATCAAAGTCTTTGGCCCTAGGCATAAAAAGGACTATATGGATTTACTGAGAAATTTTTCCGATGTGTTTGCATGGTGCTATGAAGATCTAAAAGAATATGACACATCTGTCATTCAACATACCATACCAGTCAAGACAAGGGAAAATCCATTCAGGCAGAAGCTGAGAAGGATGAATCCCATGCTGCTTCCACTAATTGAAAAAGAGGTAAAGAGGCTGTCTGAAGCCAAAATCATAGTCTCCTTGAGGTTTTCACAGTGGGTGGCCAAGATAGTCCCTGTAAGGAAATAGAACGGTGAAATCAAACTATGCATTGAATTTAGAAATCTCAACAAGGTGTCCCTAAAGGACAACTACCCCTTGCCCAAAATGGACCACATTTTGCAGACGGTGGTAGGAGCAGCAAGGATGTCCATGATGGATGGATTTTCAGGTTACAATCATATTAAGGTGCTGCTAGAAGATCAGAGCAAGACAACCTTTACCACACCTTGGGGAGCCTTCATGTATGCAAATATGCCCTTTGTCCTGTTGAATGCAGGGGCCACCTTCCAAAGAGCTATGGACATAGATTTTGCAGGAGAGAAAGATAGGTTTGTGGTGGTTTACATGGATGACATCAGTGTATACTCCAAGTCTGATGCAGAGCACCTGGAACATTTGCACCAAGTGTTCACCAAGTGCAGAAGGTTTGGAATCTCTTTAAACCCTAAAAAGTCTAATTTTGCCATGCAAGAGGGTAAGTTGTTGGGTCACATAATATCTAAAGATAGGATCAAAATTGACCCAGGAAGAATAGAGGCAATACCGAAAATTGAGCTCCCCAGGAGTAATAAAGAAGTCCAGTCCTTCCTGGCACAATGAATTTCATAAGGAGGTTTATTCCCAATTTTGCAGAAGTCATGAGGACAATCATCTGCATGCTTAAGAAAGATACTCAATTTAGGTGGACCGCTGAGGATAGGAAAGCATTTGAGGATATAAAGAGAGCTATTGTTGAAGCACCTCTACTGACCATCCCAAATTTTGACAAGTATTTTCTTATGTTTTCTTTTGCCTCCGAGCATTCCATAGCAGGTGTGCTTTTAAAGAAAAATCAGGAAGGAGATGAGCAAACCATAACTTTCTTCAGTAGGGCTCTCATAGATGCTGAGATAAAGTATAACATTATGGAAAAGAAAGCCTATGCCGTGGTCAAAACTTTGAAGGATTTCAGGGTTTATGTCTACATTCCCATGTTGTAGCTTATGTTCCCAATGCTGCTGTGAAATATATATTGACACAACCTAATCCAGAAGGTAGAAGAGCAAAGTGGATAGCTACGCTGCTAGAATATGACCTGGAGATCAAACCTACTAAGCTCATTAAAGGGAAAGGCCTGTACAGACTCATGGCTGAGTCAAATTGGGATTCAATGAGTATGAACCTGTTGTCACACCTACAGGGAGAAATATCCTAGGATCTATTACCTCAGGTATCAGATAAATTCCTGTCCTCTCCTTGGTATTTTGATGTTGTCTATGTTTTGCTGAACTTGCAAGCACCCCCTGAGATGAGAAAAAGAAAAGCTAGATCCACCAAGATGAATGCTGTGAAGTATTGCATACTGAATGGTTGTATTTATTGGAAAGACCTTGGGGGTGTCCTCTTGAATTGCATTGTGGAAGATGAGTCCAAAGAAACACTCAAGGAGTTCCACAAAGGAGTCCATGGAGGGAATCATTATTGGAAAGCCACTGTTAAAAAAATTCTTAGGGAAGGATTCTATTGGCCTACTATGTTCAAAGATGCTTATAAGGAAATAGCCAGTTGCCATGAATGCCAGGTCTTTGAAGGAAAGAGGAAGTTCTCATGATTGCCTTTGAAACAAATATATGTGGAATCCCCTTTCCAGCAGTGGGGGCTTGATTTCATTGGTGAAATTTTCCCCAACTCCTCTGGGCAACACAGATGGATATTGACTGCCACTGATTATTTCACCAAATTGATCGAAGCAATACCTACCGGGAAAGCTAGAGATACAGTCATTATCAATTGTTTGGACAAGAATATCATGTCTAGGTTTGGATGTCCTGTTAAGATAATCACTAATAATGAACATGCCTTCAAATCCAAGAAGATGCTCAAATTCCATGACAAGTTGCACATCAAATTGGGTCATTATATTGATTACTACCCCTAGAGAAATGGATTGGTAGAATCCTCCAACAAAATCCTGGTGAGGATAATCAAGAAGCTGCTCCAAGAAAACAAAAGGGCTTGGCATACTAGATTGACCCTTTCCCTGTGGGCTGATAGGATCACCTCCAAAAGGTCCATTGGAAATTCTCCTTTCAAATTAGTATATGGAACATAGGTGGTTTTCCCTGATTCCCTAAGTGGGCCCGCAATGAGATTGCTACAAGAGAAAGAAGAAGAGACAAACCCCGAGCTGAGGAGAGCTAATCAACTAATGGAAGTGAAAGATATTAGAGAAGGGGTGCAGGATGAAGCCACGAAATCTCGAGACTGAGTCAAGAGAAATTTTGACAGAAAGACCAAGGAGAATGATTTCCAGGTGGGAGATCTAGTATTAAAGTGGGATGCTAGAAGAGAAGACTAGGCCCAAAAGTTTTATAACCTTTGGCACGGGCCCTATACAATCGCCTCCTATTGTGGGAACAATGCTTTCTTCTTGCAAGACAAAGATGATGAACCAGTTAGCAAGGGATCCGTCAATGGGCGGTTCTTGAAGCCTTATTTCACATGAAGAGAAAGTCCGCCGACCCACCCCCATTGTACATTGCCATTTTTATGTTTCATTTAGTCGTGTTCTAGTTTTTTTATGCGAAAAAGGAATAAGGGCCTAGGTCACTAGTCTACATTTTCTTGCTACCTCGCAGGGAGGATAGCATCCCCGAGTTGGAGCCATTGTTAACACTTATTATGGTTTCCACCATGGAATGAGAAGGAAAGCTCCCACTCAAAGCACCGAGGTCACCCATTGGCTAGTTGCGTCAAATAAAGGATCAGGAAACCAAAAATTGGCTAAGTATCAAACAAATCTAATCCAAATGATTGAGCCGTAGTGAGAAAATGGGAAAATACAAGGCAGGAAGGCCCTTTCGTAGGAAAAACTAGCAGCAGGAGCTTCTTTCGCAACCAAAGATGATTGGACAGCTAAGATCAAAGAGAACATCATATCAACGGTCGAAAATGCGTTCCACAAGCCCGTTTCCGATTTCAACATCCACATTTGCGGATTGCGGATTGCGGAAAGCATTGTCCCAAAGAGCGAAAAAGAAAAATTTCTGCATTCCGCAATCCACATTGCAGATTGCGGATCGCGAAAAAGCAATGTTCCAAATGGAAAAAGACAAGTTTCCGCATTCTGCAATTCGCATTGCGGATTGCGAAAATATAATCCTCAGAATCACAAAAAGTAAGTTTCCGCATCCCACATCCCGCATTGTGGATTGCGGAAAGGTGATCCCCCAGAAAAGCACGAGGCTGAAAGACCAATCCCTGCACGCCACATGGCTAATTGCGGGTTGCAGAAAGGCCGTTGCGGGAAGAACCGTTGCGGGATGGTTCATTACGGAAGGGAAATTGCGGAGGCATAGTTGCAGATCGAGAAAATTTTGCAGGGCAAGTTACAGTCGCGGGAAATGGAGATTTTTACAGGGAAATGGCATGCCCGAGAATGGTGAAGGGGCCTGTTTTTGTTACCTGTCCTGATCAATCTAAATGGCTTGATCCGTAGGATGAACAGGTGGCTTCCATGGCCCAATGGTGCACTGCCAACATAGGTGTTTCTCCTCCTCCGTGCATGGTATAATCGACAATTGTTGATTCGGTCGGCTCAGCTCAAACAACTTCATAATTACTAGTGCAAGTTGTTTTGAATCAGTTAGGATATTTTACTGTTTATAATCCTATAAAGGCAAGGTCCGAAGTAGACCAAAAGGTTGGATGTTTTTGTTTATGAGAGATTACTGCTCTGCGCTGTACTATACTCGGCCTCTTAATTCAATGAGTAGCCCTGATTTTGGAGCTTGAGATTCCTGTGCTGTAGTTTCTCATGTCTGTTATTTCCTGTGTATGTGTTCTTGCTTCATATTTCCATTAATTTTTTACTTCTGTAGTACCTAAAGATCAAGGTTACATGGTCTGGAATTCATGCCCACATGCTCCAGATGCATATGACTAGGTATTCCACCCTTTTCCTCTTGAAGTTGCAGGTTAGAATTCATTCTTAAATGCTCTAGCCTTGTGGCCGAACTTCTTTCCTTCCTCTACCTTCATCTGCTTATTACCTTGACGTGAAAGAACCATGTCTACCTTGCCTCCTGCTCCTGCAAATCGTGGCCCAAACCTGCTATTGATGACTGAAACCCACCAAAGTTGACTCCATTCCCAACTTTGATCCTGTTCTTGACCCTTTCAATTCTTTGTTTGAAGGTCTAGACACCACTTTCAGACCGATATCCCAGCCCATTTTTAAGCTGCAACCCGTCGCTGGAAGCCCCAATGGGAGATCCCTCCTTGTGGTTGGAAAGGCTAGTTTCCAGCCACTAAAGATTGGTTTGCAATAATTACCCCATGGTATTTCCTGCCATAAGCTAGGAAAATATTGGGTGATAAGACAAATCATGCTCCTATACTTGGGTAGATTTAATCCAATTATGCTCCCAATGGCCCCACAAAATATCTCCTTAGGTGGGTGCAACCAAATGTTCACAACTGTTGGAATATTTTCACCATCATTTTTTTATTATTATATTTGCATGCATTTTGCATGCATCCAGTCATCATGCATGCATATGCATGCAAATGCATGCATCCAATCATCAGTATGGTAGTCTCCCAACACCTAGTCCCCATTTTTTCATCCCCAGGAGCCTATTTCTATTCATTTCTATCCCTACTAGCCATAGATGCGCCCTTGTTTTCATCACTGTAGTACAAGTGCACCCTCTTCCACCTATTTAGGAGATTCTTTAGTTAATTCCATGATTAGTGAATCTATTCCTTGATTTGAGGACTGATTACTAGTTTAACTGACTGAACCACTTAGATAGACCTCTGGAGAGACTAGATCAGCTATATTGACTATTGACAGCTCCTCATGCTCCCACATTGGAGTCTCCTTCCCTAAATTTGTGCCACATGCACCAGTTAGACTTAGTTAGACTCATTTGACTGATGTTTGACCACTTATGACCACTATTACTGATTGGATGATGTCTCCAATGTCATCCAAGCCACACATTTAGGAGAATTCGAATGGCCTTATGAGGCATTCGAATTCATTTGATTGTATTCAGTTATTATTCACTATTCAGAGTGCCAACTTACAACTGATGTATGATACAAGAGTTTTTGTCATTTCTTGTGTATGAGTGATTATTGAATCAACATTTTGTTGGAATATTCTCACCATCATTTTTTATATTTGCATGCTTACATGCATTCTGCATGTATCCAGTCATCATGCATGCATCTACATGCAAATGCATGCATCCAGTCATGAGTATGGTAGTCTCCCAACACCTAGTCCCTAGTTTTTCAGCCCCAGGAGCCTGTTTCTGCTAAGTTCTAGCCCTCCTAGCCACAGATGAGCCCTTGTTTTCATCACTAGAGTACAAGTGTGCCCTCTTCCACCTATTTAGGATATTCTTCAATTAGTTCCATGATTAGTGGATATGTTCCTTGATTTGAGGACCGATTACTAGTTTAACTGATTGAACCACTTAGATAGACCTCCAAAGAGACTAGATCCGCTATACTGACTGCTGACAACTCCTCATGCACCCACATTGGAGTCTCCTTCCCTACATTTGTGCCACATGCACCAGTTAGACCCATTTAGACTCATTTGACTGATGTTTGAACACTTGTGACCACTATTACTGATTGGATGATGTCGCTAATGTCATCCAAGCCACACATTGAGGATAATTCGAATGACCTTAGGAGGCATTTGAATTCATTTGATTTTATTTAGTTATTATTCACTATTAAGAGTGCCAACTTACAGCTGATGTATGATACAACAGTTTTTGTCATTTCTTGTGTATGAGTGATTATTGAATCAACATTTCTTCTTCTTCTTTCTGCACTTCTTGAGTGAGTTTTAGTGAGGTTTTCTATAGATGAGTGATCTAACCTCCAAAATATCACATGGTATCAGAGCTGGAAGTAACTATTCGAATTGCAGTAGTAGCAGTTGCAGCAATTCGTTGAGCAGCTGTCTTTCATTGAGAACCAGAAGCCTCTGGGTTTCCACATCAAATCCTGGTGCTATTTCCTTGAATTCACTGGAGCAATCCAGTGAGGTCTAGACAAGTGTGAAGGACCTAGTCACATGTGCTCAGTGTCTTCAGGTAGTTTTCAATTCGAATTGCAACAGATCTCCATTTCATAATTCTCATTTGTTTTGGAGGACTATCCCCTCTTCAACTTCGAATTCTTCAGTATCATAGATCTCAAGTTGAATTCATTCAACTAGTTAGAATGGAAGGAAAATATGGACATATTCTTGAATTCTAAGAGCCTTTCTAGAGTGGTGAATGGATCTACAGTTGATCCCACTGGTGCAGCAGAGAAATCCAAGTACTTAGACAAGCTTGATGAAGTAGTAGGACTGCTACTACTTAGCATTTCTGAATATTTACACTTTCATGTTATCGATATGAAGACTCCAAAGGAGGTTTGGGACAAGCTCGAATCTCTTCTTGGTCAGAAGGATGACTTGAAGGGTCATAAGTTAGAAATGAGCTCATATCCTTGAGCCCAAGTAGTTTCAAAACTATCACTGAATTTCTCAACAAGTTCAAGAACTTGATTTCACAGTTGAAAAGGTATGGGATTGAGAAAGAAGAAAAACAACTCATCCTTGCCATACTATCGAAGATAGGCCCTGATTATTCAGTGTTTGTTTCGACCTTCCAGTCGGCAAAGTTGTCCATTCCAATATGGGATTTCCCTTCGCTTGAAGACTTCATCCAATCCCTCACACTTGAGGAGGAGAAGCTAGTGCACATGGGAGTGATAAAAACCAAATTGGATTCAACTCTTGTAGCCAATGAGATGAGAAGAGAGAATGGTAAAGGGAAACAAAATTTTTCTGAAAGGAGGTCGAATGAACGAAAGAAAAAGGAGGCTCCAAACCAGTCAGATGGAGTTTCGAATCCTAAGAAAGACAAGCAAACTCAGAAGGGGAAATCCAAATGCACATACTGCAATAGAGGATTCCATCCTAAGAGTTCATGTATGAAGAAGACCATAGATCTCATGGCTTCACTTATTGAACAAAATAATATTCCTGTACTTGCATGTGCTAGAAAGAAAGAAGGTGAACCATAAATATCAGAGGACAAAGAGAGATGCCATGCCCTCATGGCAGGTGCATCAACACAATCCTCCTTCATCATAGATTTAGGAGCATCAAGACACATGTATTCCTCCAAAGATCTCTTCACTGGCTTTGAATCCACTGTTGGACCATCCATCATGTTGGGGAATGATTTTGAGGTATCCTCTAAGGGGATTGGAAGAATCAAACTTGATCGTCGGTACTTCTCAAATGTGCTCTATGTCCCCACTCTCACTGCAAATCTACTTTCAGTATATCAGATGACCCATACTGGAGATCCCAAGAGGGTGATCTTCTCTCCAAATGAGTTCGAAATTGAAGACATGGTATCGGGATCTACCATTGCAAAAGGTGTTGCAAACCACAAGTTGAAAATCTATGAGTTATCCCATTTTTTACCTCTCTCTAAACAGTCTTCTCTTCACACTCATGCAAATGAATATAGTAGGCTATGGCATGAAAGATTTGGGCATCTCAACTATCAATACTTGCAAGACATGCATACTCAAGAGATGGTTGAAGGGATTCCTAAGATCAAGTTTGCCAAGGGAAACTGTCATGGTTGTTTGATGGGAAGCATCCTTAAAAGAAATTTGAGAAGGGGAAGGCAAGGAGAGCCTCTCAACCTCTAGATCTGATTCATAGTGATGTTGCAGGGCCATTTCCAGATCTATATTTGAACAAGGTGAGGTATATTATTACTTTTATTGATGATTATTTAAGATTTACATGGGTGTACTTTCTCAGATTAAATTCAAAAGTATTTGGATTCTTTAAGTTTTTCAAGTCTTCTGCAGAAAAGTTTTCAGATAGAAAGATAAGGGCCATTCACATTGATAATGGAGGTGAGTACATCAAGGGTGACTTTCAAACCTTTTGTGCTGAAGAAGGAATTGAGATGCAATATACTATTCCCTATACACCACAACAGCATGGTGTTGCTGAAAGGAAGAACAAAACATTTAAAGAGATGGCCACCTGCATGCTAAATTTGAAAGGGTTGCACCTTAGTCTTTGGGCAGAAGCCATCAACTGTGCCACCTATCTTCAAAACAAAGTTCCTCACAAAGGACTCAAATATATGACTCCTTTTGAAGCATGGACGGGATACAAACCTGATGTGTCTCATCTTAGAGTGTTTGGATCCAGATCATGGGAAATGATTCCAATAGAGAAAAGGAGAGCCCTAGATCCAAAAAGCAATGAGTTTATTATGGTGGGTTATGCATTGGATGAAAAGGCCTACAAGCTTCTTGATCCTTCTACTATGACAACATTCCTTGATAGGAGTGTACGGTTTGAGGAATGGCCTCTACATGATGCTCATCCTGTTGAGCAAGAGAGCTTTCCTACCACACCTCCATTGCTTTATGAGATCCAAGAGAACAAATATTCATCACATGACAGTTCAGATTCAGAGTATGAGAGTGAAGATGATGAAGAGTGAATGCTAGATCTAGATCCACAAGAACCTGAAGATCTAGCACCTATTCGTGAAGATGAGCGAATGGAAGACCAAGATCCATATCTAAAGCTTTCAGATCCTCCTCTTCCTATATGGGAAGCCACTATTCTTAGATCTATCAGAGATCTTGTTGGAGATCCACTTGATCCGAGGAGAACCAAATTTGATTTTCAGAATGGAAGGTTTCATCCTTCTCACATTAAAGATCCATTTCTTGCTGATAGATCTTTCTTCGGTGGATAAGTGCACTTACCATTTGGAGTGAGTGATGTACATGATTGATCATCCTACCACAGTCTATCTTGAGGGGGGGATTTCTTCCCACTGGGTTTTCTTTGTTAGAAAAAACAGGATCAAAGAGAAATAACAATAAACATAAATGAAAATATAATCAAACATACACATTACAAGAGAGACACAGATATATCGTGGTTCAACCCAACTTCGGCTACGTCCACACTAAAGTTTCCAGTCCTTATTATTATTCTGTCCAGCAAAGTGAAGGGATACAACCTGCAACACAACCGCTGCACTTGCTCTTCACTGTCTCACAGTCTCTCTTCACAGATCTTAGAGATATTTACAATGCATAAAACCTAATACATCATTCACCCTAGCCGTGTTACAATGTCTTTCTTTTATAAGGGAAATACAATGGGAAAATACCACAGGTTACCCAAAACCATGGGCCCGAAAACTGGTGGCGAAAATAGCCCCAAAATTTTTCCTTGGGGGCTACGCCCCCGAACCCCTAAAAATGTAGAATGGGTGTATAGTCCTCCGGGGTGCACAACTAAGACAATATCATCTATGAGATTGGAAGATCTATCTCCACAACCAACAATCTCCCACTTGGAGACTGATCACAGCAACTCCACCGCTGCTGGACTTGCTGGACTTGGACTTGGCAAATTTCTCCTCTTCACCTTCATGCTAGAAGGCCAACTGAAACCGAGCAAGAACTTAGTTTCTCTCTGGTCACTACCTTTGTGAACATGTCAGCAGGATTCTGGCTAGTATGTATCTTTTCCAGCTTCAACAATTCATCTTCCAGAACAGAGCATATGAAATGGTACTTGAGCTGTATATGTTTAGTCCTGGAATGTAATGCTGAGTTCTTTGCAAGATGAATGGCACCCTGGCTATCACTATACAACCTACTATCCTTCTGCTTCTTACCCACTTCCTCCATAAACCTATGCAACCAAATCATCTCTTTACTAGCCTCTGTAATAGCAACATACTCTGCTTCCGTTGTTGAAAGTGCAACAACCTTCTGAAGTTTCGAAATCCAGCTTACGGTTGTTCCACCTATAGTAAACATATACCCTGTGGTGCTCCTCATGCTATCCTTATCACCTTCCATATCTGCATCAACATATCCCTGTAGAACAGTGTATGAACCTCCAAAACATAAGGCCTGAGTGGTGGTACCTCTCAAATACCTGAGAATCCACTGTACTTCCCTCCAATGTTATTTACCTGGATTGTTCATATATCTACTCACAACTCCCACTGCATGTGCAATATCTGGTCTTGTGCACACCATGGCATACATCAAGCTGCCAACTACTGATCGATAGGGAATCTTGGACATGTAATCTGTCTCTTCCTGTGTCTTGGGACACATTTCCTTACTTAGACTGAAATGGCTGGCCAAAGGTGTACTAACTGGTTTTGCATTCTGCATTCTGAACCTCTCCAACACCTTTTGTATGTACTCACCCTGAGACAATGTCAATTTGCGATTTTTCTTGTCTCTTGTTATTCTCATACCAAGGATTTGCTTTGCAACACCCAAATCCTTCATCGCAAATGAATTAGCTAGCTTCCTTTTGAGTACATTTATATCCTGCATGTTAGACCCTGCAACAAGCATGTCATCCACATACAATACCAAGATAATATATCTTTCATTGCCTAGATTCTTGAAATAAACACAGTGGTTAGAATGACATCTACTATAACCTTGTTCTATCATAAACCTATCAAATTTTAAATACCACTGCATTGGAGCTTTCTTCAAGCCATACAAACTCTTTTTCAACCTGCATACCAAGTTCTCCTCTTTGACCTCATACCCTTGTGGTTGTTGCACATATATATCTTCCTCCAAATACCCATGGAGAAAGGTTGTTTTTACATCTAACTGTTCAAGATGCAAATCTTCTACTGCCACTAGACTTAAGATAGTCCTAATTGAAGTCATCTTAACAACAGGAGAAAATATTTCATCAAAATCAATACCTTTCTTTTGTGCAAACCCCTTTACAACAAGTCTGGCCTTGTACCGCTTCTTACCTCCTTCTTCTTCCTTCAACCTGTAAATCCATTTGTTCTGCAATGCTCTTTTACCATTAGGCAACTGAACTAGATCCCAAGTCTGGTTTCCTACTAATGAGTCCATCTCCTCATTCATGCCTTGCTCCCACTTCTTTCTAGTTTCCACCTGCATTGCTTCTTCATAACATTCTGGTTCACCATCATCAATCATCAACAAATAATACATTGAAGGAGAGTATCGTTTAGGGAGTCTACTTAACCTGGTAGATATTCTTGTAGTTGCAAGAGTTTCAAGTACTTGCTGTTGTTCTTGATTTTCTGGCACCTTTGGAAATTCATTTTCTTGAATTTCATCAAGTACTGTGTACTATGTGGTTTCCTTTTCCTGTTTCTTTCCCTGCAACTGATCTTTATACATGACCTTTTCATTGAATATCACATCTCTACTCCTAATGATTTTGTTATTTTCATAATCCCATAAGCGATAACCAAATTCATCAACCCAATATCCAATAAAGGTACATTTCTTGGATTTAGCTTCAAGCTTTGTTTTATTTTCTTTATCAATATGGACAAATGCTTCAAAACCAAATGTTCTCATAAATGAGTAGTTTACTTTTTTATCTGTCCATGCCTCCTATGGAATACCACCATCCAAAGCACTTGAAGGTCCTCTGTTTATTAAATAAACAACAGTATTTATAGCATCCACCCAAAACTGTAAGGGCAACCCTGCATGTAGTCTCATACACCTTGCACGCTCCATGATCGTTCTGTTCATCCTTCTGACACACCATTTTCTTATGGTGTTCCTGGGACCGTCTTCTCTCTACGAATCCCATGGTATGAACAGTAACTATCAAACTCCTTTCCGCAGTACTCACCTCCATTATCAGATCTGAGACACTTCAACCTTTTCCCTGTCTCATTCTCAACCAAAGCTTTCCACTTCTTAAAAGTAGCAAACACATCAGATTTATATCTAATGCAATAAACCCAAGTTTTCCTAGTTGGATCATCAATAAATGTAACATAATAATGAGAGCCACCAAGAGATTGTACCTGAGCCGGTCCCCATACATTTGTATGCACTAGCTCTAACTTTTCATTCTTCTTCTATTTCCCAACCCTGAGAAATGTGACTCTCTTCTGTTTTCCGTAAACACAGTTTTCACATAATTCCAAACTTACCTGCTTCAAATCTGGCAGCAACTTCCTTGAGTGGAGAATTTGCATCCCCTTCTCACTCATGTGGCCAAGCCTATGATGCCACAATGCTGTATCTGTTCCTGTGGAAGCTAAAGAGATAGAATGGTTAGTATTACGAGGACATAAATACAATGTACCTATCCTATCTCCTTTTGCTATCACCATTGATCCTTTAGTGATATTCCACCACTTTTCTCCAAATGTAGATAGACAGCCGCCATCTCCCAACTGCCCTATTGAGATCAGATTTCTTTTCATAGCAGGAATATGCCTAAAATCTTTTAACATCCAGTCAGTTCCATTCTTAACTTTTATCCATACCTCACCCATTCCAACAATTTTACATGGCTCATCATCACCCAATAAAACATGTCCAAAATCGCCAGGAACATACTCATGAAAGTATTTCCTATGGGGTGTAGCATGACATGAAGCTCCTGAATCTACTACCCAATAATCACTAGTATTATCTAATGCAAGAATCAAATCATCTTGTAACACATCACCTGCTACATTTGCTTCCTGGGTAGTTTCCTTCTGTGCATCTCCTTTCTTCTTTAGAGATCTGCAGTCTTTCTTCAAATGTCCTTTCTTTTCACAGTTCCAACACTCTATTTTTCCCAGTCTAGACTTGGATCTTCCCGTTTTAGACTTGCCACGATTACCTTGGCTCTTTCCTCTCTCCTTTTGTCTTCCCCTGCTCTCCATGGTCAACGCATCACCTGATGTCTCATCTGTACTTTTTCTTTGCATTTCCTCGCTAAGAATAGCACCAATAACATCATCAAATTTCAAGGTGTTTGAACCAAAGACATAGTTACTTACAACCATGACCAAGCTATTCCAGCTTTTTGGAAATGAACACAAGATTACAAGAGCCCTAACCTCATCATCAAAGTTCACACTTACATAACTTAGCTAATTTGTAACCATATTAAACTCATTTAAATGGTCAGTAATAGATCCACCTTCAGACATCTTCATATTAAATAAACGCTTCATTAGAAATACCTTGTTGGAGGCCAAGGGTTTTTCATACAGCTTACCCAGTGTGCTCATCAAACCCTCCGTTGTCTTTTCTTTTGAGATATTGAAATCCACTGATGAAGCCAAGCTCAGCCATATTGTTCCTAGAGCCTTTCTGTCAAGAACCTCCCATTCTTCGTCCTTCATGGCCACCGGCTTCTTTGCTCTTCCTCCCAATGGTAGGAATAGATCCTTCTGGTATAGATAGTCCTCCATTTTCATCTTCCATAACTGTAAGTTTTGGCCATTAAACTTCTCGACCTTAAACTTTCCTTCTTCTTCCATTGCTCCCACTCGAACCAGAAACAATAGCTTCTTGCGGGTTTATCTGCCAAATAGACCTTCGGCTCTGATACCAATTGTTAGAAAAAAAGGATTGGAGAGCAATAACAATAAACATAAATGCAAATATAATCACACATACACATTACAAGAGAGACACAGATATATCATAGTTCACCCCAACTTGGGCTACGTCCACACTGAAGTTGCCAGTCCTTATTATTATTCTATCCAACAAAGTGAAAGGATACAACCTGCAGCACAACCGCTGCACTTCCTCTTCACTGTCTCACAGTCTCTCTTCATAGATCTCATAGATCTTTACAATGCATAAAACCTAATACATCATTCACCCTAGCCGTGTCACAATGTATTTCTTTTATAAGGAAAATACCATGGGTTACCCAAAACCATGGGCCTGAAAACTGGTGGCGAAAATAGCCCCAAAAATTTTCCTCGGGGGCTACGCCCCCAAACCCCTAAAAATGCAAAATGGGTGTATAGTCCTCCGGGGTGCACGTATAAGACAATATCATCTATGAAACTGGAAGATTTGGCTCCACAACCAACATTCTTCCCACTGGGGATTTCTGCTACAGCTGAGTGATCTAACCTCCAAAATATCACAACAACTTTAGGAACATATTCATATGATGATAAAATGTAATCCAAGAAATCATGTGAGCTGGGAGATCTCATATCCCAAATGGGCTAATTAACCGAATCATATTCCTCCATCAAGGGAAGATTTTGATTTGAATCTGTTGAATCTATTCGAGTAGATTGGTATGAAACTTCTATGACAGATAGGGGTGATCCAAATGCTTGCCAACATTTAAACGACATTACAAAAGCCGAGGTCCCCTCATCTAGTATGGTTAAAAAAATGTTCTTACCACGAGCCATTAATTTATTCTAAAAAGAAACTTATGAAAGGATCCTACATATTGAATGGTCTATGTCTGATGTGATCGAAGTTGCATTAGATGGATCAACATCGCCAATTGTAAACAAGAGTTCCTTTCTTTGCGCAGGACGACATTGCAATACCTCCAAGGTCAACATGGCACATGGTATTTGAGCTAGGTCCTCAAGAACATTACCGTTCTGAGTAGCTCGCGTGTTAGTATTATGCATTGTTCTACGTAGAACACCTTTGGGGGGGCGTGGTACTAAGTCTATGGTTGGTTTTCCAATGTAGAGAGAACCACTTGGCTATGATACCGCTTGATCTAATGTACTAGGAGAGACATCATAAGAATCAAGTCTTGTTTGAATGTTCATCTCATGATAACACATGAATAAATTGGCATTGGGATCATTGACCCCTTGCAAGGGGAGGGGGGGGGTTGGCTGGTTTCCCCCTAGCAGGGGTACCGATGGAAAAATAGTGAGTTGTTGTTGCCCACCGCGTTGAATCATGTTTGTTGCACCACTTTTCCTAGAGTTAGCATTTTGCTTACTCTTGTATTTCTTCTTCTTTTCCCTAAGGTATTCAGATTAGACTATAAGGATTTCAAAATTTTGGGAAGGATTAGCACTTTGCTTACCCTTATACTTATTATTCTTTCCTCTAAGTTCTATTGATGAGACTGTGAAGATGTTAGAAGCATTGGAAGGATTAACAGGTTGCTGCATTTCCTGGCCAGCTGTGGGTTGCGAATTCTGAATAGAAACTTGTCCCAAATGTGGGGTAATATGTTCAAGTTGGTTGAAAAAATCGATCATACCATTGGCATGAGGTCCATGTGGTGGCCTAGATGGATCAAACGCAGGTCTTGTAGGTTGGTTCCAAAAATATTGGTTACTTTCTAGAACCTGACCACTCCATTGCGGAATGGGGTTAATGGTTGGATTTCCCCCTTGCAGGGTTAAGGCCAAAAAATATTGGTTACTTTCTAGAACCTGAACACTCCATTGATGTGGTCCTTCGTTATGATAAGAATTTCAAGGTGGGTTTCCCCTTTCAGGAGAATGACCCCAAGAATATTGGGTGCTTCCTGAAACATGACCAATGGGTGGATTTCCTCCTTGTAGAGGTGGGGCCCAAGAAGATTGGTTACTTCCTAGATCCCAGCCACACCATGGGGGTTGAACTTGGTATTGAAAATAATTCCAAGGTTGAATGCCTCCTTGCGAAGGTGGCATCCAAAAAGATTGGTTACTTCCTGAATGTTTTCCATTCCATGGTGGGACAAGATGGATGGATGGATGTCCCCCTTGCGGAGGTAGGCCCCAAGAATATTGGATACTCCCTGAAACCTCCCCACTCCATTGTAGAACGAGGTTGATAGGTGGATTTCCACTAGGCATTGTGCTAGGATAAGTCGGAGGATAACCCCCCGGGGAATTTACACTAATCTGAGGATCATAATCCCAATTGGCATAAATGTTCCATGGTTCATTGCTTCCGCCAAGAATATTACCATTCCATGGTGAAGGGTTGTCCCCAGAAGTAGAATTTGGACAAGTGTTAGGTATACCAAGAGGATTTTGGTTAACTCCTCGTGTGTTTTGACCTTGATTAGGAGAAACATATGGAAAACCAATGTTTGGTAAGGCACGCCCTTCAGTATGGATTCCTGCAGACAAAGTGGATGTACTTCCGGGATTGGAACCCGAAACTATACCAACTGGCACTGAAGTGCTGGTTGAAATTGTGCTACTAACAGGTATACTAACTGTTGGGATTGATGTATATTGATGTATTTGTAAATTCAGAAGATATTCACTTGTACATTGTATCTGTACTTTATTGTATCCCCAACGAAGATGTATTATTCTTCCAAATGGAAGTGTTGTCAATTGTACTTGCAAGTGTTGCAAGTTATATTGTAAGTGTCGTAACTTATACTTGATGGGTTATTAGACCACCTTGATGGGGTCGGCCCTGTATGAGTCATGTGGGTTAAAGGGTTATTAGACCACCCTAGTGGGGGTCGGCCCCGTCAACATTATGTTAAGTGGTTAAGTTGGGGCCGACCTAGTTAAAGTTAAAAGACAAGTGAAGTAGTGTATAAATAGAGAGTGTGTCTCTCTCATTTTACACATTCTCTCATTCACTTACTTCGCATTAGTGAGAGAGAGGAGGAGTGTGCACAAGTGGAGGAGGAGTAGCTTCTGCATAAATTTATCTTTTGGGGCTTCATATTTGTGATCCTTGTATTGGTGCTTATTCTAAATTTATCTCCAAGGAAGTTGTAGGGTTGTTCACCTTCTTGGTTTTCCCCAGTGAAATGCTTTGTGTCTCTTGTCTCTTGTTTTTGATATGCTGTACATGTTGTTCTCTCAGTTAAGTTACTAGATCAAATTGAATTAAATGCTTAAAAACTAACATGGGATTAGATCTAGCCTGAAGGAAGGCATGGTATGGCATTTATGACACTTGTTGCGCTTGCGACGAATTGGAAACTAGGGCTTGGTATGGTAAAAACCTGTCATAGTGTCACTTTTTCTATAACTCCGTTTTGGAAAAGTTTTAGGATCTAAAACTTATACATGAATAAGATGAAATGTCCATGTACCTTATGTCTAAAGGAAAGCCTCAGATTCTTTGTACTTTGTGAGATATGATCCATACAAGTTAAGGTTTCTGCCTCTTCCAGAATGCAGTCCTAAACAGGTGACCTAGGGAAAAAGGTCATATCTCGGGCAAGGAAGCTCCAAACAGAATTCTGTAAAAAGTGACAGTTAGGGAATGGACTGTCATTTTACAGGTCCGGGTTTCAGAGGACGAAGTTTAAACAGTGACACGTGGAATGCCGTACAAGTTCGATATACTATTTCATCCCATAAATAGGTTACATTGCGACACTTGGAATCTCTCTCTCTCAGAGAATCCATTTGAGGTCATATATGTGTTGTTGGAAAGATGATAGGTCAATCTAACACAAGCCAAATTTTCAGACCCTGAGGATCCTAAATTTCAGAGATACATCAGAAACAATATGGCATATATTTCTGTCCAAACAAAATTGGATTCTGAGCACCTTCATTTTTTGATTGTTATCGCAGTGGGAAATTAGGGTTTCAGAGAAAGTTAGAATTTTTTAAATATGAGACCATGACTGGATACTCCTCATCAGAATCAAAATTTAGAGACCAGGATCAATATTTTTGGTTGGGAATAACCCCAGGCATCATTAAACCCTAGTTCGAGGTTTTGATCGGTAAGGTGGAAAATTGGGGTTTCTGCAAAAGTTGAAATTTTTGGAATCTGTGACCATGGCTGGATGCTCCTCAGAAAAAATCAAAGTTTAGAGCACAAGATTGAACCTTTTGGATGGGTAGAACCCCAAGCATTATCAAACCCTAGTTCGGGATTTTGACCAGAAGATCTAAAAGTTTAAAAGGCAATTTTGAGGAGTCAAATTTTGGAGATTTCAAAATTGAAGTACACCAGCTTGATCAGCTCAGCAAGGTGCATCTTTTCATCCAATTAGAAGTTTGAAATTAAAAGTTTGAATTTTTAGGGTTTCTCTGACAAACCCTCTTCCAGCTCCAGATTTAGTTTCAACAAATCAAAGTGGATTGGGTTAATACTAGAATAGGATGAATTGGAAACCTACATAAGTGAAGAGATTCCAGTTCTAGAGGTAGATGAGGCTAAGGCCTTACATAAGAAGTCTACAAGCAATCCCGATAGGTATGACTTGAAGAGATATATGTATGTTTTGAAATCTGTTCATGATTAATTTTGTGATATGTTTGTCTTCATATTATTGAGGTTAGTACAATCTTGATTAATTTTAGACTTTCCTTATCACCCTAGTAAAAGAATGAATGCATGTGAATGATACAAGACATTCATTGAATAGGGGTATGACACTTATGATTGTACTAATACACTATGGTGTTGTATGAAGATGATGTTGTCCACTAACATTAAGGGTACATCAAGAAAGACAAATCAAGTTCTAGATCAAGAACATAAGACCATGGTGACATGAAGACCAAGACTCATCCATAGTCATGGATCACATAGAATCTCTACTTATGAGGTATGTATAACTTGGTTCTAAAATTATTAACTTATGAGATATGCAGGTTGCTAGAACAAGGTCTCTAAGAGAACAAAGAAGACATTGTTTGGGTATGTTAGACAAGCATGATAATCCAGGTATGTTTTCCTATATCAAGTTAGAATCTTATATAAGTATGCTTTCGTATGATTGATAATGATTATTCATGAAGTTATAGGTTTGAATAATCATGGGTTTATGCATATTATGCTTCTTACTTTGACTGATGATATGTCAAACTAGAAGATTCCAATGGTAAAATAATAATATGCATGAGCAAAAGAAGTCCTCCCTGAAACCTTGAAATACTAACGCTTGTGATAAATTACCTGTCATGTCCCCATATTTTTCCATGGTCCATGGGGTAATTTTGGCCTAAGTCACCTAGGCAATAATTATTTAATTAATGAGCAAGTATGGAAACTACCTTATGGGATATGCCTAAGGTTGTATTTGGGAATTAAATGGACAAGGAGGCCCCCCCATGCAGTTATTAACCCCGTGACTAAGTCCAAGTGATTGATTAATTGAGAAATTAATTAATTGGGGAAATTTTGAGGCATTACACCATAACAATTAATTAATTACTGGATAATTAATTAATTGCTAAGTTAAATTATTTCTGAGTTGTATTATTTTCATTTAAATGCTTATTGTTAATAAATGTGCCAAGTGGTTGATGACTTGGCTAGGAAATTCGAATTGGTAAGTGAGCAAAACTTGCCTAAGTGGTAAAGTATCAGAAAAGCTAAGGAATCTTGTCATGTCTCAAATTTGGTATTGGGCCACAATGGCCTAATCACATTGGCCCTATTAATTAGATTTTGTCAAATTGATGCTAAAGGTCAAATAATTGCCAAGGAGGAAAATTACTAGTTTCCTAGGTTTGGGGTGGAAGCTTTGGGATTTGGAATAATGGGGATAATAAATGATGTTTGAACATTAGAATGGCATAAATATTTAATAAAGGAGATAAATAAATATATACAAGTGAAAATCAAAGTGGCATTTCATCATGAAGACACATGGAGGAAGTGGGACCCACATATGGCTAGATTTTCCCACTACATTTGGCATCATTCTCTCACCAATTCGAATTCAAGGTGAATGGTAACATACTTGGGGGAGTCCAAAATGTATTATTCATTGCATGACTCATCCAAGGTCTAAATATAGAGTAAGAGTAACTCCCATGGAATAGGAAGAGGCAATTTGGAGCTAGTGAGACACTTGGGCTAGATTCCCTAGCTCTATGACAACAATGATGAAGATGCTATGACACCTATGACACAAATGAGACCTGAAGGCTGAAATATGACATATATGACATGTCAGGGCTAAAAATAGACTCCAAGAGGGCACTCAAGGGTGTTAGGGCAGATAAGATGCTTCCACATGTGATTTGGTGGAAGTGGGAGACTAGGAATTGTTGTACAAGTGGCGTTCTTTGGAATCTCTTCCCAACATGAGTTGGCATGAGTCTCTTGGAAGGAATTCGACCAATGGAGGAAATTAGAAGTTTATAAATGTCAATAAAAAAGAATGAAACCAGCTTTTGATCATTTGTAGAATTTGCAATTGCATTTGTGAAGAGGGAGAGCTAGTGGATGACTAGTTTCTTGCCTTAGCCAATTTCGAGGGTGAAAGATTCCCATCCAAGTTGGTAATTGGAAAGGCCATTCAGACATTTCATTTGGAGATTTAATGGAGTATTTATTTGCAGGTGTAAGATACAGGGAATCTCATGGTTTCTTCTATTGCAGCTCACTCCTTCAACCATTTCCAGTTTTGATGGCATATTCTTGATCCTTGAGGGAGGGAGTTTTTGGTGAGCTATTGTACTCTTTGGGTAAGATTTTAATGCCCCATTTATTTTCTAATATGAATTAAATACTCTGTTCTTCATATCCGAAAAGGTTCAGGTCGAAATTCCAAGTAGAAATGTATAAATCTCATTTTTAATGGAAGAACAATGCCATTTCCCCACTACCTTGTTGTGAGCCAATGTATTGATGATGATTTCGAATGAATGGATGATTCTATGATATATTTGTGATCAATATACTGCCATGGATGTCTTCTACAAGTTTCATGTACTGTACTTGAGCATTTGAATCATTTTTACTCAGTTTAGTTGTATTGGGAGGCGAAATAGTGCCATTTCCCCAAGGGTCAAATTGAGGATTTTTTCAGTTGAATGGGAGATGGTGAGAACAGTTTTAATAATCCATTAATGGTACATATGAGACTTTAATAAAATAATTAACACATTACATACCTCTGTTCATAAATTTGAGTGGGTTTGGAGGCATTTGGGAAGCCATTTTCAGTACGTACCCTAGGGGGATTTGAACCCCAAATTACTAGTAAAATTGCATAATTGGTCCAGAATCTTAAGAGAATTTGCAGAGGTATTTTGGTGGAAATATGTCATCCATAAACATCATATTCAGGTTCTAATATCATTCATACACCTTCCTTGAATATTTGAAGGCATTTGGAGTCAATTTGAGACCTAGAGACCAATACTAGTCAAAGGAAAATCACTAGTAAAGTTACCTACATTGATCAGAATTGAAAGAGGATTTGTAGAAGTATTTTAAAGGTCCAAAGGCATCCCTGAAACACATATTTATGTTCTAATATCATTCATATACCTTCTCAGAATATTTGGGATCATTTGGGGCAAATTTGGGACCTAGAGATCAAAACTAATCAAAGGTCGAACTAGGGAAAAAAAGTGGAAAATTGCCATTTTGATAAAATTCCTAACAAGGGACATTACAGTGGTATCAGAGCATGGTCCTTGCACCTGTGGATTAGGTACATACATTCAAGAATAATAGGCAGCCATGTCTTACTATTATGATGAATCCTATGAGTACAATTCTTATGAGGAATATGCAGATGCTTATGAGCAATATGAAGCAGAATGTGAATGGTACAAGGAAGAGATGCCATCATGCAACACTTATTACAATTTCAAGAGAAATGAAGATTATTCTTATGACTTTAAATCTGATGAATATGAGTGTGTCACACCAACCAAGGATAATTCTATGAGTGAGTTCCAAAGATGGAGAGCAAAATATAAAACCTTGCCCCAACAATATCAAAAATATCAAGAATATCTTGCTTTTAGCAAAAATGCACAAAATGCCATGTCTTTTGAGTACTTTGCTGAACATGTTTTTGAAAATAGGCCCAAAAATGAAGATGTGGAGTTAGTAAAAAAAGGTTTATGCCCTTCTTGTGAAGAACCTTGGAGTGAGTATCATACATGTGTGCATGAAATTATGTCCCACTTGAGGAGAGCTTTTGGGAATTCTTCAAAAAGAGATTCCAAAGATATTGATCCTAAGGAAAACAAGGGGAAAAATGCATCAGCTTGCTTGAAGAAGAAAAATGAAGAGACATCACAAGAGCATGAAGAATATTCTATTGAAAATATGGAAGATCATTTCGAGACACCTTCTAGCTTAGACATGAACCAAAGAGCATCTACTGATGAATGCTTAAACTATGAAGGAGTACCTACTGATGGGTGCTCACACCTCTATGTTGGTGACATAGAGATCACTTTTGAAAGTGTTGCTGCAATCCCAGGTTCCATTAAGCATGATAATGAAGACCTTGTAGAAGTTGAAGAAAAACCAAGATCAACTTCCCCATCACCACTTGAGCTTCATGAAGTTGGTCCAAGAAAAAATGAAGAAGATGAGGAGGTTCATTTGCAAGAGCCTCATTTTCTTGAAGGGTCCTTAAAGATGAATGAAAAGAAGATCCAAGATTCCCTCAGCATTCTCCATCACACTCAAGCATTGGTGTCAAATTCTTGTTGGAGAGCTACTTCATTGGAGGAAACATCCTTCATTGAAGACATGGAGAAGATTCAAAGAGCAATGTGCAACATCAAAGGTAATTTCATGTCTTTGCTTTTTGATAGAAACCATTTGTTTGAGCTTAATGAATTGTTACATGATGCATACTTGAAGAATAATGAGGATATTCATAAGCTCACAATTCAAAATGAGCAACTTCTTGAAAAGTTGCAAGATACTTGTTTTTCCTCCTATGTTTCAGATTGTCAAATGGTAGATTATTTGGAGGATTCTCATGACATGGTGGATCATGAGAAATGTGGGAATTTGAATGTGCTTAATGTGTTTGAAGATGAACTTGAAGAGATCCAAACACTTGATGTGGTGGAAGAGGAGCTTGAATTGTCTCTTGATGAAGGTTATGCATTTTTTAAAGAAGAGCATGATTCCTCTACATTGGAACCAATCTATGACAAAGGTTTCCCACTTTTGAAGGAGCTGCATGATACTACCCACATTGATCCTTTCCATGATGAAAATTCTGCACTTTTTTATCATTTGGGTGAGTTAGTTCATTCTCCTACATCCTACAATTCCATGTTTTGTAGTATTAGTCTCAATGAAGTATGGGTGAAAGGTTTCTTTTTGATGGTGCTACATGAGGAGTATGGAACTCCTAGACTTACCTTTTATGATGACATGGTTGGAGCACATTCTTCTTCACATTTGAAGCAACATTATTTGTCACTTTATGATGATGCAAATCTACATGGATGCACCTATGATATGCATTTGAGTCACTTGAAGACTCATGGTTTTTCTTGCTCAACACTTGATTCATTTGATGTTGGAGGAACTTCATCCAACACTTGGGAGAATAGATTTATGATTGGAGAACATTTTTGTTGGCAGCCACATACTTTGTTATATTTTTATGATTCTCACATTCATGGATGTATTGGCGAGACTTCTTTGAGTCATTTGAAGTCTCCTTGTTTTTTCTGCTCATTATTTGGTTTAGATTTTAGTGGAGATTCTTCATTCACTTCTTGGATGAAAGAATACATGGCCGAATATTTTGATGCATATCACACCCTTTTGGAGCAGCATTATAGGACATGGGATCCTCACCTATGTCATTGGAGCAGATTTGATTGGTCACTTGAAGCTTGTATGCACTTGGAAAATGGTGGTCTACTTGCTTGGAGGTATAAGCACTTTCATGACTATTTGATGAAGCATATCCTTGATGTACATTTTCATTATGTTGTTATGTACTTTGATGATATATATTTGGTACTCATGATGTTTGGAAGGATGCATGCAAGAAAATGGGATCCAGGAATCCTCTTAACTAATGGTGTGGGTTGGAGATCACTCTTAATTATTGGGGTGCAATACAAGCAATGGGACCCTGGAATAACTTTTATCTCATTGGTTTCATATTTTTTGGGGAAGCAAGCAGTATGGGAGATGGATTCCCCACTTAATAAAGTGATTTTAATCAGAGTAGTGCAGCAAAAAGCATGGTGGTTCCTCTCTAAAATATTCATGGAAACTCAAAGACTCAAGGTTGGGCAATTCAATGGCAACTTCAAAGAATTATACAGAAAGCAGGTTCTTCAACACCCACATTTAAAATTGCTTGAGGACAAGCAATATTGGGAAGGGAGGATTTGTCATGTCCCAAATTTGGTATTGGGTCACAATGGCCTAATCACATTGGCCCTATTAATTAGAGTTTGTCAAATTGATGCTAAAGGTCAAATAATTGCCAAGGAGGAAAATTACTAGTTTCCTAGGTTTGGGGTGGAAGCTTTGGGATTTGGAATAATGGGGATAATAAATGATGTTTGAAAATTAGAATGGCATAAATATTTAATAAAGGAGCTAAATAAATATATACAAGTGAAAATCAAATTGGCATTTCATCATGAAGACACATGGAGGAAGTGGGACCCACATATGGCTAGATTTCCCCACTACATTTGGCATCATTCTCTCACCAATTCGAATTCAAAGTGAATGGTAACATCCTTGGGGGAGTCCAAAAGGTATTATTCATTTCATGACTCCTCCAAGGTCGAAATATAGAGGAAGAGTAACTCCCATGGAAGAGGAAGAGGCAATTTGGAGCTAGTGAGACACTTGGGCTAGATTCCCTAGCTCTATGACAACAATGATGAAGATGCTATGACACCTATGACACAAATGAGACCTGAAGGCTGACATATGACATATATGACATGTCAGGGCTAAAAATAGACTCCAAGAGGGCACTCAAGGGTGTTAGGGCAGCTAAGATGCTTCCACATGTGATTTGGTGGAAGTGGGAGACTAGGAATTGTTGTACAAGTGGCGTTCTTTGGAATCTCTTCCCAACATGAGTTGGCATGAGTCTCTTGGAAGGAATTCGACCCATGGAGTACATTAGAAGTTTATAAATGTCAATAACAAAGAATGAAACCAGATTTTGATCATTTGTATAATTTGCAGTTGCATTTGTGAAGAGGGAGAGCTAGTGGATGATTAGTTTCTTGCCTTAGCCAATTTCGAGGGTGAAAGATTCCCATCCAAGTTGGTAATTGGAAAGGCCATTCAGAAATTTCATTTGTAGCTTTAATGGAGTCTTTATTTGCAGGTTTAAGCTACATGGCAGCTCATGGTTTCTTCTATTGCAGCTCACTCCTTCAACCATTTCCAGTTTTGATGGCATATTCTTGATCCTTGAGGGAGGGCGTTTTTGGTGAGCTATTGTACTCTTTGGGAAAGATTTTAATGCCCCATTTCTTTTTTAATATGAATTAAATACTCTTTTCTTCATCTCCAAAAATTTTTAGGTCGAAATTCCAAGTAGAAATGTATAAATCTCATTTTTAATGGAAGAACAATGCCATTTCCCCACTACCTTGTTGTGATCCAATGTATTGATGATGATTTCGAATGAATGGATGATTCTATGATATATTTGTGATAAATATACTGCCATGGATGTCTGCTACAAGTTTCATGTACTGTACTTGAGCATTTGAAGCATTTTTACTCAGTTTAGTTGTATTGGGAGGCGAAATAGTGCCATTTCCCCAAGAGTCGAATTGAGGATTTTTGCAGTTGAATGGGAGAGGGTGAGAACAGTTGTAATAATCCATTAATGGTGCATATGAGACTTTAATAAAATACTTAACAAATTACATACCTCTGTTCATAAATTTGAGTGGGTTTGGAGGCATTTGGGAAGCCATTTTCAGTATGTACCCTAGGGGGATTTGAACCCCAAATTACTAGTAAAATTGCATAATTGGTACAGAATCTTAATAGAGTTTGTAGAGATCTTTTGGTGCAAATATGTCATCCATAAACATAATATTCAAGTTCTAATATCATTCATACACCTTCCTTGAAGATTTGAAGGCATTTGGAGTCAATTTGAGACCTAGAGACTAATACTAGTCAAAGGAAAATCACTAGTAAAGTTACCTACATTGATCAGAATTGAAAGAGGATTTGCAGAAGTATTTTAAAGGTCCAAAGGCATCCCTGAAACACATATTTATGTTCTAATATCATTCATATACCTTCTCAGAATATTTGGGATCATTTGGGGCAAATTTGGGACCTAGAGATCAAAACTAATCAAAGGTCAAACTAGGGAAAAAAGTGGAAAATTGCCATTTTAATAAAATTCCTAACAAGGGACATTACAAATCTAGTGGATACAAGTTGGCAAGATGAACCCAGAAAGGAAACTGACAAAAGCTAGAAAAATCAGACAAAAGCAGAAAAGAGGAAAGTAAAGAAAGTGGAAAGATTCAGAAAAGCTTTCTGAAAGAAAATAGCAACAACCAGAAAAGCTATCTAAAGCGCACTTGCCGAAATTCAGTAAAGGAGGTGAAGGAAATAAAGTTTTGAAAGCTCAGAAGTTGCTATTCTCCTCAAGAAAGGCTCCCTCATGGATTTAGAGTAGAATGGGAAAGTGGGTGACCTACTCTCACTGGTCACCAAGCCAAGAACTTGCTCAGCAAGTCATCATGAACTTTATAAAAGAATCCAACCAATTCCATTTGACAACTTTTGATCCTTTTGTAATTTGTGAATGAGAGCTCTGAGCTACTCACATGTTGAGAGATGTGCCTCAACCATTCCTCTTGGGTGATGTGACCCAAGGCCCTATGAGTCTCCTATAAGTATTATGCAGGTCCAACAAACAATATTACAGCCATTAACCTTCAGTACAGTTCAGCCATGAAGATCTAATGTCAGATTGAAGAGGAGGCTACCATTGGAGGAGATTCATAGCTAGATTTGGTGGAAGAACACTAGTGGAAGAATATAATTATGGAGAGATGTTATCGGGACCTCCAGTGAAGTCTATCAACTGAAATTGCAGATATTAGTTGCTTCTATATTCTAGAATTCAATAGCAGATCGAGTTTCCACTCCTCTTCTACCTCTACTACTCCCACAGCTAGATTTGGAGGTGATTCCATTGAAGAAGAGAGCTAGTTGATTATGGATCCCATTTGAATATCATCCACTCAGTGTGCAGAAATATCAGCCAGAACAGAGCCACGGCAACTTCTTACTTCTCTTCTCCATTCTCCCAATATTGTAATCAAGATATTAGCCTGTGAGGCACTATCATTTGAAGAGCAAGCAGTTAAATAAAGGAGGAATGTTCTAAATTAAATATATTGTGTTTTATGTATGGAACATCTCATATCATATCTAAATAATCATTAGAACAGAGTTTGGAATTTATAAGCAGTTTTCCAATTTAAAATTCAAGACTAGCTAGATTGATGCCCATTCTAGACTAGTTTTACCACTTTCACTGCCATTTCCATTCTAAGCAATATTTTTACATTCTATCAGTTGAAGAAGGTCCTTAATTTAGCCCAGTATCCATCTAGAATCATAAAAATAAAAATTTGTAAGCCTTTAGACCCTCTTTGGAAAGATTAGGAAAATACTAGCTCAGCAATCCCGGGAGAGCCTAAAAACCCCAATTCTTCCCAAACTCTCCCAAGTATGCTAAATTATATTCTTGAACATAACCAGCATTCATTTGACTGATATAACCTCTTTTATTAACTTCAGGAACCCACCTAGTCTAGCAAGCATATGCTGGTGTGCCGAGAAAGCTTTGCGGTAGGCTTTAGCAGTAGCTGATGTCCGAAACATAAATGGCCCCAGTGCTTTGTGATTAGGAATATTTCTCCGATCTGATTGGTTTCTACTGCACACACCCCATACAAATTCCAGAATTTAATGTTCATCCCACCATACTCAGATTCAGTCTCCATCCCCATCACTGACCTCCTGATCTGTTTAAAAATAATTATTAAGAAATTTAACTAGTGAATTTTATTAAAATTTCCGAAGTTGAGTTAATATCTTGGTTAAATATTCCCAAGGATATTACAGTGGTATCAAAGCACTTTCCTTGGCTCATCCTATGGAAAGTAACTCTCAATGGAAAGGTAGCTCAACACTATTGTCAAGTTGCAGTTGTGGAATTAGTTCCATTCATGGAAGATTTAGAGTTTGAGTTGCATGAAGAAGAAGATTATTTTTATGAAGAGTATGATGATTATGATGAGCAGTATGAAGAATATTGCAGACAATATGAGGAAGATAATTTCCAAGAAATACCTTCCACAAGCATCTCCCATGAGATCATGATTAGAAGAAGAGACTATGGTTATTCTGATAGCCATATTCAGGAAAAAGTTGCATGTTCCACAGTCAAAGGTCAACCTTCTATCGAAGAGATAATAAAAGATATGAAATATTTATTGGATGCATGTGACTTCACAATAATTTTTGGATTCTCTTCAAGAAGAGCCTCCAAGAATCTTCATCCTAAGACAACCAGGGAGAAGCAAGACCCAAAAACCAATCATGAGATTGTTGACAGAATGGAAGAAGAATCTAATGCAAGATTCTATGCTGTGGATCTCAAGATCACCTCAGAAGAGATTGGTAAGCTTAATTATGGTGAGACATATTTTGGATCAGATACAAAAGAAGAACCTAAATCAGATTCAAAGTCACCACTTGAGCTTCATAGTGAGGCAGAAGTTGACAACACATCAGTTAGATGTGAACTAGTAGAATTGGTGGTAGAACAAGGCACCATAACCCCACCCATTGAAGAGATAAGTATGATGCCAAGGTATGGACCACATTCAGATTTTTGTACTAGTTTGTATAATGATGATGTTGCAGCCACATCAGAGGATGATTATTGCATAATGGATTCCTTGGATGGTGAGTTTCGCATCCTTAGTGATAAGGGTGAATGCATTGACATGACTAAATCACTAGAAAGGTGTTTACAGGATGCCCACATGGTTGGAAGAGAACCTATTGAGGAATTTTTAAGTGTGAGGAAGCATCTAATGATGTGTATTCTCATATATATGTGGGAGACATGGAAGTACCCATTGGTGATGGTGTTGTGGATGCAAGATCCATGGAGAAAGAAGAAGGTCTTGCAACAACAAAAATTGAAAATGAGAGATTGGTGGAAGGCCAAACCACCAACACACCATCACAAGGAGGAGAAAATATAACACATGGGAATTGTTTCAATTTTGATTTTTACATGCCTATGTGTCAGCATGATGTGGAAGCCACTTTAGAGGAGAATATGAGTTTGGTTGAACCCCCAGGGGTTGAGACTTCTGAATTGGGGAGGGCTGAAAATTGGAGAGAAAGACTAACTGGTGCACCAGAGATGAATGAGCACCCCAGTTGCAGCCAAATATTTTATATTCATGATTTGAAATATGAATATCTTGCAGCTCCAAAATATGGATCAACTTTCATAACTTCAAGAGAATCAGCAGAAGTTGATCCTAGGAAGCTAGAAGAAGAGAAGGTTCATCTGCCAGAACCTCATTTCCTTGAAGGGACACTAAAGATGAATGAATGAAAAATTCAAGAATCCCTTCAAACCCTCAATGACACCCATGCCTTAATGAATAACCTCTGTTGGAATTTGGGGGAGCAGTCTTCCATGAGAGACATGGAAGAGTTTCAGAAAGCCAAGGCAAGCATAAAAGGTAAATTCTTGAACCTGCTTTCTGATAGAGATAGTTTGTTGGAGCTTGTAGAATTGTTTCATGGTACATCCTTGAGGGATGATGAATATCCCTCAAGGAGATGGTACATCCATATTTCACAATGTCGCATCTTCATCATAAAAATAGCTGACGACACTTCCCCTACTGCTTAAAACACCCAGAAGAGAAAAATGATGAATGATCCTTGAAGACAAACCTATCCTGTCAAGAATCAACCTAGCTGAGACTTCATATACCAACACTATCGTGCCTTGCTCCAGCTTAGGTGCACCGTAGTCCACACTACTGCACTATGCTCTTTCTCTGCCACGCGGTACTACCGCGTTATGCTTTGTTGGAGAGGCGTGGTACACCTTTTTTAGCCTTTTTGCTATGGCTTGTGGGATCTTGATTTTTCGAGAGATTTTTGAGGATTGGTGTCCCTAATTCGATCCTAACTCACTTTCTATGATTAGTAAGCTTGATCCACTAAACTCTCCCAAGATCCACCCTTCTCTATTGTTGGTTAACCCTACCACACACTATAAGAGAGAGGCATTCCATGAGAAAAAGGGAGGACTCTTGGAGACATCAAACTTATGATCTTGAATCTTTGTGGAGATAGCTAGAGGAGGAAGCACTTGGAGCTGGGAGTTGGCTTGGCTATCAAGCAACCATTGTAAGTGACTTCAAGTTGGTAATAGAACATAACTTGTCTTGTTTCCCAAATCACATGTGTTGATTTTGTTTCAATGATATGATTTGTATCTATTGTAGATTTAGATCCTAACTCATATTTCAAGTTGCTAGAGAATCGTATATTCTTGTATCTTGGTTTCATTTTGACAGGTTCATTCGCGAGGACTTGGAAATTGGAGCAACCATAAAGACAAGCAATTGGATTGAAGGTCAGTTAGATTTCTTTTACTTCTTTTAGAACTTTAATATTGAGATGTCTGTTTAGATCTAGGAATTCAAGGTAGCATTTGCTAAGTTTTTTCTTAGTTTAGAGTCAGTTAAAGTCTACTTTAATCTAAGAGAATTTCTACCTATCCGTAGGGAGAAAATTCTACATACACATGGCAAGCATTAAAGGTAAATTCTTGAACCTGCTTTCTGATAGAGATAGTTTGTTGGAGCTTGTAGAATTGTTTCATGGTACATCCTTGAGGGATGATGAAGAGATCAACAATCCCAATGATGAATTAATGGAAACCCAATATTCTTTCAGAAGCACTCAAAGTGCCCTCCAAGAATCCAAGAAAGAAATATTGCAGCTTCATGAAAAGTTGCGAAGATCCCCCCTACCCTCCTACTCACCATTCAGTCAACTTCATTTGGCTGAAAGCATTCTTGATCATAGGGAGGAACCTCATGAGATGGTGGATCATGAGGATCATTCATTTTTATATGTGCTTGAAGAGTGTGCATAACAGTTTGATGAGAACCAAGCACTTGAATTTTTTCCAAGGGAACTTGAGTTGTTCCTTGAAGACAGACACTCTCCCATGGAAGAGTGGGACGAGAGCACCCATTTTGGGCCATCCAATAATGGAGAAGTTGCAGCCATAATTCTGATCATGGAAGGTTGCAGACATGCAAAGAAGGTTCACAGTTCTTTCCCACATGTCCTAGAGTCAGCAACACCAATGGGGAATGAACAGTGGGTGAAGAATTTCTTCTGGTTTGTGTCACATGTACGATAGGAGGATTATGATCAATCCCATGGGATATGGATCCTATTGCAGAAGATATGGATGATTATAGCTCATATAAATCAGCAAGAAGGATCTCTGATTCACCCACCAGATGGATGGATAGAGGCCTCACTAGAAAATAAAATCTGGAAGGTAAAAAGTTCACTTGTTTCTGCAATAAATTTCTTATTATAACTAACATTGTCTTTAATTGTGAGTAGCAACAAAAGTATATTTTGCAGCCATTTGATGTCACTCATCCACATATGGATTGGGTGAAAGATTAGCTGACAAGAATGAAACTTCTTGGAAAGTTTTTTTATGCTTATGGTCAAGGGAAGGCAGCTAAGCAGACAAGTTGCCAAGTTAAATTAATGGAACATTTTACTTGCAGAGGTTGGCCTATGTGGAGGGAATCCACATGCTGGGAGGGATGCTTGAAATTTTTCTCCAATGGCAGAGAGTTGAGCCATTGGATGTTTTCACTAGAAGAAACACTTTTCTATCCACTTGGTTTAGTTGGAAATAATGTCCTTTCAGTTAGTCCTTGGATGAAAAGGCACATTTTTGATGACATATCCACTAAATTGATTTTTATGATTGGGAAAATGCAGTTGATACTTTGGGATCTGGGCATTCATTGGAGTGACAGATTGCCAAAGGTGACAGAATATTTTTGGTCCTTGCAGGAGAAACAATGGGATCCAGGAATTCTACTCAGTTATCCTAATTGGGTTGAAAATTTTGTTTATGATTCATTTGTAGATATAACTTACAGTGCAGTTTTTCTTCATTTTTTGAAGGCCCAAGTTTAATTTATAGACTGTACAGTGGATGGGGACAATTAAAATTAGAGTAGTGCAGTAGAAGCCTGGTGGAATCCTGACATTGCTTGAGGACAAGCAATCTTAGGAAGGGAGGATTGTCATGTCCCCATATTTTTCCATGGTCCATGGGGTAATTTTCGCCTAAGTCACCTAGGCAATAATTATTTAATTAATGAGCAAGTATGGAAACTACCTTATGTAAGATTCCTAAGGTTGTATTTGGGAATTAAATGGACAATGAGGCCCCCCCATGCAGTTATTAACCCCATGACTAAGTCCAAGTGATTGACTAATTGAGAAATTAATTAATTGGAGAAATTTTGAGGCATTACACCATTGTTGGCTGCTTTCTTGGGCAGACCCGGGTTTTAATGAAGCGCAACAACAAAACCCCTTGGCGCACTGGCCCTCTCGGCAACGAGCTGCGCGGCAGCTCGAGGTCTCACCCGAAGTGGCTATGGGGGGGTTAAGGAATCAGGTTTCCTTAACCGGGGTGACGCGGAGATAGCTTTTCCTTGAATGGTTCCTGCGAAATCGGCGGTCGGACCTTCCCGCAGGCCGCTCGGCGCAGCTGCGCGGGTCCCTTCCTTGGCAGGTCTACTGCGCAGTTTCTCCTTTCCAACGCAGCAGGCAACTATTTCTTGGGTCGACGCGCGAAACACTTTCTCGCCCTTCGCATCTAGCGCAGTAACGCAGTCTGCTCTCGCCGCAGCGACTGTGCGTCACTACCTCTTTAGTACTTAAGACACTTATAGTTATCAAGGGATCTTTCCAACTCGCTCAAACAGTCACAAAGATAAGACAGAAGTCTTGCATACACAAATAATGAACTCGAAATAGTTATCATTCACACAAACGTTATAACAAGAAGACATAAGTGAAGCTCATCTCCTCGAGGAAAACCCCGTCCTCAGGAGTTTTATATTAACCAGAAAATGATAAAGTTATACAATATGCTGCGCACACAGCTGCAGCCTTAGAACTTACAGGAAACTCCACGCACACAGCTGGGAGCCCTTTTCTCAAGCTTGTCTCCTCTCTATGGAGATTACAAAGGCACAGACGTCGACTCAGACGGTCTGGCAACTCAGGGATTAGCTCCTCGGCTATCCAATTTCCTCTCTCTAGTTCTACACACCGGGTAGAAATTACAGTGAAGGATAATCAACACATGATCTATCCCTTTAGACTGGCTCTCTAACAGTCTAGCATCTAACTCTCTAACTCTCCAAAAGGAAGGAACTGAAGGAAGGGAGGAAGAACCCTCTACCCATTACAATGATTCATCTATATAGGTAGCCATGACGGTCACACCTTTACAAAACTGTGGGCCTTTCCCAACAGTGATTCCCAAAAACCCTAACCACGCACATGGCTAGGTGTACTGTAGGCGCCGCTTGCAGTCACGTCGCCGCTTCCTGCAGGCTCCATGAATTCCGGCGCAGATTGTGGGTATGGGCGATCGTCCTTCGCCTTCAATGCTCTGGTCCGTTGCTCCTCCTTGATCCGAGCAACCATAACTTCTGTACTAAGCCTTTAAATGAGGGTAGCTAAGCCCTCTACTCCATCACCTTATTTATTATGGTAGCTGAGCCACCTTCATTCTTCGATGACGTGCGCGCGAGCTCCGCAATTTCCGGTCCGTGATCTGCGCTGAGATCATCCATCTGGCACCGTACTGCGCACCGTCTCCTTCTTACCCAAAACTTAGTGCTTGTCCCAAAATTAGCACTTTCCTTCCATACTCATGCTTTTTCCCAAAATTCGCAGCTTTTACTATAGCTGCGACCTTGGCCCCAACAGGCCCCCAACACTCACTTGTGGCTCGCCCTCGAGCCACTCGCACTAGCGCGTGGTCTTTGAATTTGCGCATCTGCGTTTGCTTGAGTCTCCGCGAATGTTTTCTGCCATTTCACAATAGCGGAGTCCAATTCCTCAATACACTGATCAGCTGTTTGCACTGTTTCTGCGGTTGCTTCGCCTTTAGTGAGTGTATCAATGATCTCTTGAGACTCGGCAATCTCTTTGATTTTTGTCTCAATCTGGCCAACAATTTCAGCATACTCATCCATGAATGGCTGAATGCTGTTGGTGAGCTTCTCATCTTCAGTTCTGAGCTTGTGCAGTTGCTGCTGCATTTTGCGCACTTCGCCCATTTTCTTCATCTTTGGCAAGCCTGTTAAGGACTTGGCTTCTTCATTCAGAACAGTGAGGGACTGTTCTGCAGCTTGCACCTGTTCTGATAGTCCCACTTTAAAAGGGAGGTTCACAAGCTCTGTCCAAGCTTCCATAGCCTGGTTCATCAGGTTCTTGGCTTCCTGTACTCGACCTTTCATTCGTGTGGAAGCTCTGCTCAATGCTTCAAACTGTACCTGCGCATCATCTGTAAGATGCGCAGCAACGCGAGCTTCTAGCTCAGCGATCTGGGTTTTATGGCCTTCTGCCATAGCAGCTATTTCTTGCTCCAGGGTTTTCGCCCTTTCGCCAATAATTTGCACTTTTGCAACCAGAGGGAGGTCTGGTTGAATCTCGCAAGCCGGCAGTTCCTGAGCAATCTCTTCTATTGCGTTTCTGATGCCGGTGTCTTGCGCCTCATAGAGTGCAAGCTTCGCAGAGATATTCTTATGACTTTCTTTCAGCACTATCTCCTGCGATTGCAGTCGTTGGTTTGCCTGGAAAGTAGAGAGCTCTCTAGCTCTCAACTCAAGAGAAACTTTATCCTGTACTAGCTGTAGAGTTTCTATAGGAATCATAGACAAATTAATTTCTACAGGTCCAACTGTACTTACCTGCAGTTCAGCTAGGGGATCTGGAAGTGTCATGCTGGTAGGCGGAATATGCACGACAGTGTGCCTTTCTGTGAGTTCTTCAACTCGCTCGCCAGTTGGGATTTCTCGTGGCGCCTGCGAAGTAGATGCTGGCGCATGGGTCTGCGCAATCCTTCCTGCGAGACCTTTTAGTTCTACAAATTGTAAGTCTAGAGCACCTCGGATGTGAGCATGCATGTTCCGCATCTCACGAAATTGCTCTTTCAAATATTTGTCGACCTCCGAGGGAATGGCCTCAGTGGGATGCGACACTTTCTGCTTCTTTGTGGCTGGTTCTGTTGAGCCTTCATCGCTTCTTTGCTCGGGGGCTTCCTTGCCCTTATCTTTTTCTTGCGCAGCGGCGGGTGGCATTGCAGGTGCGATGTCAGCTGCTGCTCTCCATTCGTCCGACCAAGACTTAATGGTTTCTTCGACATCTTCTGTGGTCATCCTGTAAAGACCTAGCGCCCAGTCACCTGGAATGTCGCAAGGCCGAAGGTAGAGTTGATGGATGTCGGCAGTAAAAGCCAACTTCCCGTCATACAATGTGGCTGTCTCCGCGCTCAGCCTTGGCATATCTTGTATGGTATCGCGGAGGAGATAGTAATACTCACAAAAAACAGCGCGATTCATCTTGCGCTTCGCGGGATTAGGGGAATCCCAGAGGTTGATGTAGCGCATGCCGGCAACCTCTCCTGCGCGGCGTGGACGGAACTGAGTATTCGGGGGCTCCTTCCACCCGACGAGAGCACATAGAATTAAAAGCCATGAAAAATGGAATGATTGGCCTGCATTGTCCTGCACATTCAGGCAATCAGCCAAAAAAGAATTCAGCAGGAAGAGAGACCAGTTGTACTGTTCTCCCTCCGCAGCTGCGATAGCGAGCTCTACGACAGCTCCAGTAACTTCTTTTGGTCGGCACTTGGTGAGAAGTCTGCCTGCAAGCAGACTTCCTGTGAAGCGAAGTGCCTCATCTTCTACGGTCGTGAGGTCATAAGCCCGACCTCCTCTTGTCAAGTTATATTTCTGGACCAGCTTTGCAGCTAATTTTCGGTCCTTCTCCTTTCCCGCAAAATGGATATTGGGATCCTTACCAACCTTAGATAGGCCGGTGATACGGTGTATCAAATCAACATTTAGATCAATTGGCCTCCCGAGCCAAAGGTAACCTCCATGAACGCAGGATAGCAGTGTTTTAACGACTGCGTTCACTTCATTGCTACGCCCAAAGTGCGGTAGCTTCAACAAATTCAAGAGTCCAGGGCGCTCAAGATTTGCTGCAAATCCCTTCGGGATAAACTCATCAACGTTTCTGGTGGGATTATGGACGATATCCAAATATCGGTCCAACTGAAACCGAGGATATGTCTTATAGTCTCCAAGGTTAAAATCAGAGAATTTAACCAGTGGAATGTTTCCCAATAGTTGGCCTTCTACCCGCACACTAGCCGGTAGTGGCGGTAGCGGAATTGGATACTTTGCATTCTTCGGAATCTGGACATCCGGCGCATCGTCTGGACGCGGCGGAAGGTAGTTCACCATAGACGCGAGCGGTTCTGGAACAGGTTCCTCCGGCTGCTGCTGAGATGCTCTTGTGCCTGGAGATGTTCTGGGATCAGTATCACCAGGGTGTACGTAGGCCGACGGCGTCACCGGAGTGGCCATGCCGAAATCTAAGCCTCGGCGTAGAAATTGACGAATAACTTCTTCAGTCGATAAATTCTCCGTTGTGAACCAATGTAAATAACAAGACTCTGGACAGCAAATGGCGGAACTGCGTAGGGTATAGACTCTGAAAACAAGGGAAAATAGTCTGCACACTCGGCTCTGAAAACAATAATGCAGATCTTCAAAGACAACTTATGCAACTCGAAACAGTAACCCAAAATTGATACAAGTGTGAGGTATTTATAGCCAGCGGGGTTAGTAAATGCGACCAAGTGGGGTTACGTAGCTATAGGCGGCTACAGATGAGTTGACAACACGCTATCCTCCTTGCCGTAGCGGTGCATTTAGTGTGATGGACGGGTTCTGACAGCCTTCCGGGAGAAGCTAATGCTTTCGGCGCCTGAGTTAAATGCAAATCTTTCGGAGATTAAGCCGAATCCGTCAGAACGGGTAGAATTAAATAGCGGCCTTATCCTTCATTTATTCAAACGCGGCTACATAACTGCTGTAATTCAAAATTTTCCGGCGGGTCATTTCAACTTAGGAAACTGTGCCTCTAGGGGTCCACAACAAAACTCTTTTCAGCGGCAAATTATGAAAGGGGACTTCGCAAGAGCGATAGTCCAATGGTCCATAAAGCAAAACTTCGCCAGAGCGGACCGCTAAGCTTTGTTCAAGCAATTTTTATTCAGGATGCGCGGATATTTCAAGGAACTGCGCAGGAAGCTGGAAACTGAGGGTGTGTCGCAGCTTCCGTGTAGACTAAATGCGATGTCTCTTTCAACTACACTGGGCATCTGCATTCCTGAGTACTATATTATGTCGACAGGGCGGAGTGGCCGTCGCAATAAAGCTTAAGCCGACTCCCGTTTATCATTGTAGGTAGTAGTTCTCCATTCAGCTTCGCAAGCTGAACTGCGCCTCCGTCTGTTATTTTTATTACCTGAAAAGGACCTAACCAATGCACACGAAACTTGCCTGGAAACTTGATGAATTTACTATCATAAAGGAGTACCAAGTCTCCTTCTTCAAAGTGTTTATGCTTAATGTGCCTGTCATGCCAAGCTTTCTGTCTTGCCTTCTGTACCTGTTGATGAAATCCGGCCATAAGTCTGTCTTCTTCTAAAGAAAGCAGTTGCGAAAGTCTTTCATTCATAGTGTCAGGATCTGCCATTTCTGTAATTTGCGCAATTCGGAGACTGGGAACAATGTATTCCATGGGCATAACTGCTTCTTGTCCATACACCAAGCTGAAAGGTGTGTGACCTGTTAATTTCTTGCAAGTGGTTCTGTAAGCCCATAATACAGCTGTGACTCTAAGGTCCCAATCATCTCTTTGTTGATTACAGATCTTCGTCAGGGCATTCTCAAGGATCTTGTTGAATGCTTCCACGGTACCATTAGCTTGAGGATGGTAGGGTGTACTCTTATGGTGATTAATTGAAATTCTTCAGTAAGGGCCTCTATAGTCTCATTGAGGAAATGTGTACCTTGATCACTCATGAGGATCACTGGGCATCCAAACCTAGTGATAATGTTCTCGAAAATGAACTGCGCGGCAGTAGCAGCGTCGCAGTTCTTAACTGGCTTCGCCTCAGCCCATCGGGTGAGGTACTCAGTAGCTGTAATGATATATCTTGCGCAAGTTCTTTTTCCTGGTGGGTTAATAGGTCCTACAAAGTCAATGGCCCATTTATCAAAAGCACGCAGTGTGATCTGGGGTCTTAGCGGCATTTCATCTCTCCTTGAGGGTTTTCCTGTGCGCTGGCACACATCGCAACATTTACAGAATTCCTTAGTATCCTTGTGCAATGTCGGCCACCAAAGTCCTGCGGCTAATATTTTCTGCGCAGTCGGCTTTCCTGCGAAATGGCCTCCTGCGGTACCTGAATGCGCTTCTGCGATGATAGAGCCCTTTTCATGTGGTAAGATACATCTGCGCAAAATTTCGTCAGGGCCCAACTTATAAAGCTGGCCTGCTATCAAAGTGAAGTCTGCGGCTCGAACAACAAGTTGCTTCTTCTGCTGGACTGTAAACGCAGCCGGCGCTTGTCCGGTAGTGAGAAACTTAAGAATATCAGAATAATATTCGTCTGCTGCTTGGATATAAAACAACTGTGCGTCAGGCAGATTGTCCTCCAGACTCGTAGGTTCCTCTCCTGACTCTATTCTGGATAGATGGTCAGGCCCTGCATTCAATCTGCCTGGCTTTACAATAACCTCAAAATCATACTCTTGAAAGAGTAGTAGCCATCTGCAAATTCTGCCTCCTAAGACTGGTTTATTGACCAAATATTTCAAAGCAGAATGATCAGTATACATTTTAAAGTGAGCTCCTAACAGGTAGTGTCTGAATTTCTGTAGGGCATACACCATGGCTAGTCCTTCCCTTTCTGTAGTGGTGTAATTCTTCTCAGCTGTAGATAACTTTCTGCTGGAGTAAGCAATTGGGTGGTCAATACTTCCTTCTCCAGACTGTGTAAGCACGATTCCTAATGCTATGGAAGAAGCATCAACATGAACATGAAAAGGTTTTCTCCAGTCTGGGAAAACTAGAATAGGCGCTGTGATCATCTTTTCTTTAAGTGTGTCCAAGCTCTGTTGGCATTCCTCCGTCCATTGGAACTTCGAATCCTTCTTCAGCAATCTTTCCATAGGCGCTGTGATCCTTGCATATCCTTTGATGAATTTTCTGTAGTATCCTGTATGTCCCAATGTAGTGCGCAATTGCTTAACTGAGTTGGGCGCAGGTAAATTAGCAATGATGGCAACCTTCGCAGGATCCATCAAGAGTCCTTGTCTGCATACAATATGTCCCAACAAAATACCAAAGGGCGCACAGAATATACATTTTTTCAAGTTAAGGGAAATCTGATGCTGTCTACATTTTTCTAGCATCATACGCAGATTCGCAATATGGTTCTTTAGTAAACCAAATACAGTCCAGTCATCAAAATAGACTTCTAAAAACTTGTGGATAAATTCTTTAAAAACAGCAACAACAACTCTAGAGAAGATAGCAGGTGCGTTTTTAAGACCAAAGGGCATTACCGTGTACTGGAATGAGCCCCATTCAGTTGCAAAAGTAGTCTTGTGGCGGTCATCCGGATGGATTCTAATCTGATGATATCCCGAAAATCCATCAGTGAAAGAGTAAGCCTCTTGTCCTCCAACATTATCAAGTACTTCATCTGTGAAAGGAGTGGGAAATGGGTCGTGCGCTGATGCATCATTGAGTTTGCGCAAGTCGACACAAATTCTTATTTCACCTTTCGTTTTCTTTTCTTGGACCACCATAGGACTAATCCAATCGCTTTCCTCTACTGGCTCAATAATACCTGCTGCAAGCATCTTATCAATTTCTTCTTTGACTTTTTCTTTGTAGCGCGGGTTCAACCTGTATGGGCGCTGCTTTACTGGCTTGGCGTCTGGTTTCAGAGGTATGCGCATCACTCCTAAGTCTCCTAGGATGCCTTTCATTTCTGTGAACTTGGTAGGAAAGATATCCTGGTAATCACGTAATAAATCTGAAACATGCGCAACGGTTTCATCATCCCAATAATCTCCTATAGAAGCAAACTTTGGGTCAGCTTCTGTGCCAATGTTAACTTTCTTGAGCTTGACGTGTTCTGCGATGGCAGGAATATCAAGCTCAGGACCTTCAATATTGCGTGTCCCTTCTGATTCTGGGATATTGAGGTTGCGAGGATCGTCCTCCTCATCTTCGGCGGTAAAGTTATAACATTCCAGGGCATGTTCCATCTGAACAGCCCAATCTGGTTGGGAATATTCTGTTACTAGACCTGGTTCAAATACCTTCTTTTTAATACACTTCAGAGCCTGATCAATGCTTGGATGCTCTGACTCAAAGCTGAATGTAAGTTGAAAACTTTCTATCATAAGAGCCCAAGTAAGAGTGCCTTTGCGCAATTCTATTTCAGTATACCAATTCCTTGGAATTGTATCTAATGTGTGGATGAATTGGTGAACCCATTCATCTTCCGGAATATCTGACCATTGCTGAATACATGCTTCAATGTGTGACCTGGGGTCACTTTGTCCTTCATATTTGCGTAGCGCTTCGGCTGTGGTATCCTGAAATCTGCGCAGTATCAATCTGCGACAGTCTTTCCATGTATGAATATTCTCCTTGTGCGCAATCCACCATCTCGCGGGTGTAGCGCGCAATGCTATATCCAGTGCCTGGATGCGCTGTGGTTCTGGAAGCTTTTGTTCATATTCCTGTATGAATTTAGTTACTTTGGTTAGACCATCAAAAGTTGGAGTGTCAGTTAATTCTGTGCCAATCCATCGAATGGATTTAGTCATCATGGCGCAACGTCTTGCAGAAACCTCATGTAGACGATTCTGCCAATTTTCCAATCCTGCATCTGAATCTGATGTGCACGAGCTATCACATCGCCAGCTGATATGGCCGTCTGCTGTGGGGTTGACATAGTCACTGTGGTTAGTGGTCATCTGATACAGGCTTTCCATGTGGCGCGCTTCCTCTTCTGCGCGAATAGGTTCTATATATCTTGGTCCTTGAATAGGATCAAGAGGTGCGATGACCCTGATCTGGTCATCCTCAAAGGTCATCTGTCTTTTCTTCAGGTTAATGACAGCCAAATTATCAAGTGCCCAGTCTATTCCTAACAGCGCTGGGTATGGTCTACTATCATCCATAATTTTGATTACTTCAAAATCTGCAGAGCTTCTTACTCCTTCAATATCAATAGGTACATTGGGTAATCTGCCCAATGGAGAGACTCGTTGCTGATTTGCGAGTCTTAGCTGGATAGGGGATCTTGTAAGCTGAGGGCTTCCCATCTGTTCCCATGTCTGCATAGTGAGAACATTGGCTTCTGAGCCCAAATCTAACATGACTTCGTCCATTTCAAATGCTCCAATCTGCGCTGTGAGCCTCATCTCTTTTCCTGTTCTAATGTGACTCCTAATCTGGTGAACAGCACGCTGTGGTGTGTTCGTCGAAGCAGAGTGTTGGCACCGATCCAACAGGTGTTGGAGTTCTAGAGTTGCTTGTTCATTGCGCAACAATTTTAAACACTGTCGCAGAAACGCATGAACACTGTCTAGGGCATGCTCCTTATCGTCGTCAGGTCTTCCAGCTGTAGTGGCCTGTTCTTGTACCAAGTTGTCTTGTCTTAGCACTTGCGATCTACTATTGTTCTGCGGAATTGCGGTAGAACTCGAAGCTCTCGGATCTAAGAAATACTCTTGAGCTTGCTTAAATGCTTCTTTTTGCTTCTGTAGGTTAAGTGGGGCTGGTTTAATGTTAGCGCGGCGCACCCATTGCGTCGCTTGCTTTCCTGTTCCCATCTCTTGCGCACCAGTTGTAGCTCCACTGCGTGTCACTATATTAACTGTAGGGTCTGGTTCTCTTTTTTCGGCTCCAATCAACTGGATATTCTGATTGACCTGTGGTGTCTTTGCTTGCATCTTAGCCTGTAACTGAGGGCATTCTTCAATGATATGGTCAGAAGATTTACAATATCTGCAGAGGGTTGTAGGATTTTGGCAATCCCTAGCAAAATGACCTTGTTCTCCGCAATTATAGCAAGTGATCTGTCCTCTTCCACGACCCAAATTTGTTGTGCGTCCGCGTCCTCTGTAGTTTGCTGCTCGGGCGTCCCGAGATTGGTCATAAGGTGGACCTGCTGTGGGTCCTTGTGTCTCTGCTTGTACCCTATAAACATCATGCTTTCTTTCTATCATAAGATCATATGCTCTACAATTGTTCTCATCATGACCTACTGATTTACAGAAATTACAATATAGATTCTTTGGAGTTTGTACATATTTCTGAAGTAAGTGGCATTCTTGTGGTCTATGACCTCTAGTTCTGCAGATTTCACACCAAGGCCCTTGTGCCTGTGGTAAAGGATTAGGTGCTCCAGTTGCAATATAGTCTATGAAAACAGGACAATGGTCCTTTGAATGACCTTGGGCTTTACATTTTGTACACCAAATTTCTTCCTTAATCTCCTTGCCTTTCTTAATATCATGCACTTGCAAGGTTAAGTTTGCTAATTGGTTCTGTAAATGCGCAACATCGTTGCTTGTTCCTGCAATTGGCGAAGCTTCTAGTTTCATAGCCATTTCTAGAGCTTGTTCCTGAGTATTGAGATTCTGTTGCATAAGAGGAAGTCTAATGTGTGGGAGCAGCGCAGCAATGAACCATTCTTTATGTTGCTGTGGTGCAAACTCGAAGCTTACTTGATCTATCAAAGCTTTGAACTTCTGGTCAAAATCCCATACTGATTCTGTAGGTAACTGTTTGATGTCTTTGAGCTCTGTTATACACTGTGATTCTGACTTAGGTTTCTTGAATTCTCTAATCATGGCATTTCTTACCTCAGCAAGCGTCCTATTCTGTGCTGCTGAGTATTTCATGAACCAAGTCAAGGCTCTTTCTCTTAGTGTGGTTGCTAACTGAACCAGTTTAACAGCATCATCATTAATTTGCTTAATTGTCCAAATGGCTTCACATAAGAACCAGTGCTGCTCAGGGTCCTCTATCCCTGTTCCTCTAAAAGTTGGTAGTTTCATGTCATCACCCATCCTTCTTGCACGGGTTTGAGGTGGAGGTACTGTAGCAGTGCCTCCGGGATGGTTAAACAAAGGTGGTACAGAGGTACTAGAAGTAGCGTGTGGGCTACTCGAAGGTGTTACTGTAGGATTATACTGAGCTCCGTCTGGTTTTTGCGGTGTAAAGGGGTAATACGGGATATGAGCACTCCCCTGTATTTCTATATGGCTTGCTCTAGGGACTTGGCGATTGTCTGGGCTAGACTCAAAAGGATATTGGTCAAGGCCTACTTTATATCGTTTTCCACTACGAGTGCAACCAATAACTTCAGGATCACTATCAGAATCTACGGACATTACTTGACTATGCTATTCATCAGAAGCAATACATAGCTTTCCTTTTTCATACAGAAGCATTTTAATCCATAAGTTCAGAGAATTTAAGAACTTACCTCTGTGTACTTGGAAGAAACTCCTCTCAGCTTCACTGAAACTCTTTCTTGTATCGACTGCAAATTCGGTAATAAAACCTTCCAGTAGACTATTCAACCAAAAGTCTACTGCGCGGGACACAGGATTGTCTATCCGCTTCACAATACTAGCTAGCTCAGGCGTCCACGTGACGGGTCGATCAACATGCAGCGTAGGTCTAGAGTCTGCTAACTTGGCTATCCAAGCGTGTAACTCCAATGCAAACGTAACAAAGAAAATTTCGTAAAGGTCAGCATAAATATACTTCTGTAACCAATCCTCTGTTTGAAGCGTAGGGCTTCTATTTTCTTGTTCAGCAAACTCTTTAGCCTTTAAATCAAACCAGTCTCCAATTTCCTTAGTTGTAGGGTTCCAGTAACACATTTGGAACCATTTGTTGGTCACTAGGCAACGGAACCATTTGTTGGCTGAGCAACAAGGTTCAGAGCAACGGAAGTGACGTGATCAAAAAGTCATGAGGCAACGGAACCATTTGTTGCACTGTTCTATCTCGCGCGTCGCCAAAATAACAAGTCTCATTCGCGCGGCAACGGAACCATTTGTTGCACTGTTCTATCTCGCGCGTCGCCAAAATAACAAGTCTCATTCGCGCGGCAACGGAACCATTTGTTGGCTGCTTTCTTGGGCAGACCCGGGTTTTAATGAAGCGCAGCAACAAAACCCCTTGGCGCACTGGCCCTCTCGGCAACGAGCTGCGCGGCAGCTCGAGGTCTCACCCGAAGTGGCTATGGGGGGGTTAAGGAATCAGGTTTCCTTAACCGGGGTGACGCGGAGATAGCTTTTCCTTGAATGGTTCCTGCGAAATCGGCGGTCGGACCTTCCCGCAGGCCGCTCGGCGCAGCTGCGCGGGTCCCTTCCTTGGCAGGTCTACTGCGCAGTTTCTCCTTTCCAACGCAGCAGGCAACTATTTCTTGGGTCGACGCGCGAAACACTTTCTCGCCCTTCGCATCTAGCGCAGTAACGCAGTCTGCTCTCGCCGCAGCGACTGTGCGTCACTACCTCTTTAGTACTTAAGACACTTATAGTTATCAAGGGATCTTTCCAACTCGCTCAAACAGTCACAAAGATAAGACAGAAGTCTTGCATACACAAATAATGAACTCGAAATAGTTATCATTCACACAAACGTTATAACAAGAAGACATAAGTGAAGCTCATCTCCTCGAGGAAAACCCCGTCCTCAGGAGTTTTATATTAACCAGAAAATGATAAAGTTATACAATATGCTGCGCACACAGCTGCAGCCTTAGAACTTACAGGAAACTCCACGCACACAGCTGGGAGCCCTTTTCTCAAGCTTGTCTCCTCTCTATGGAGATTACAAAGGCACAGACGTCGACTCAGACGGTCTGGCAACTCAGGGATTAGCTCCTCGGCTATCCAATTTCCTCTCTCTAGTTCTACACACCGGGTAGAAATTACAGTGAAGGATAATCAACACATGATCTATCCCTTTAGACTGGCTCTCTAACAGTCTAGCATCTAACTCTCTAACTCTCCAAAAGGAAGGAACTGAAGGAAGGGAGGAAGAACCCTCTACCCATTACAATGATTCATCTATATAGGTAGCCATGACAGTCACACCTTTACAAAACTGTGGGCCTTTCCCAACAGTGATTCCCAAAAACCCTAACCACGCACATGGCTAGGTGTACTGTAGGCGCCGCTTGCAGTCACGTCGCCGCTTCCTGCAGGCTCCATGAATTCCGGCGCAGATTGTGGGTATGGGCGATCGTCCTTCGCCTTCAATGCTCTGGTCCGTTGCTCCTCCTTGATCCGAGCAACCATAACTTTTGTACTAAGCCTTTAAATGAGGGTAGCTAAGCCCTCTACTCCATCACCTTATTTATTATGGTAGCTGAGCCACCTTCATTCTTCGATGACGTGCGCGCGAGCTCCGCAATTTCCGGTCCGTGATCTGCGCTGAGATCATCCATCTGGCACCGTACTGCGCACCGTCTCCTTCTTACCCAAAACTTAGTGCTTGTCCCAAAATTAGCACTTTCCTTCCATACTCATGCTTTTTCCCAAAATTCGCAGCTTTTACTATAGCTGCGACCTTGGCCCCAACAACCATAACAATTAATTAATTACTGGTTAATTAATTAATTGCTAAGTTAAATTATTTCTGAGTTGTATTATTTTCATTTAAATGTTTATTGCTAATAAATGTGCCAAGTGGTTGATGACTTGGCTAGGAAATTCGAATTGGTAACAAGGATGATTTTAAGAACCCCCCCAAAATTTATATGTATAAAAAATGGGCGAATCTCCCCGATATATAGGAAAATTTGAAGGCGATTTTATCAATAATATAATATGTATATATAATTTTTTGGCGAATCTCTCATTTCATTATATAATGTTGTAAGATCTTGGTGAATATTTCACTAAATTATAATATATTGTAAAATCTTGGCGAATATTTCACTTAATTAAAAAAAATTGTAAAAACTTGGTGAATCTTTCACTGATTTATAAAATATAGTAAAAAATTGGCGAATATTTTGCCAATAAGACTCAAGCTTTTGATTCTGTAGATTACTAAGGTAGTGCAACATAAGAACATACACCAGAGCTCAACTATGGACTCTCTCGACTCCTAGACTCTTGAATGAACAAGTGTATGAATGAGGAGAGGATGGATTTATTTATATATTTCACAAGGAGTATTTGATCACTCACAACTAGAAGGTGTTTATGAAACACGATTGCACTAACTAGATTCAGGGAAAGTAGGGACTCTACTTGTTATCTCGTCCCTTAGTGGTCCAATGGACATGTGGGGTCATGAATCTTGACAGGCAAACAAATTGATAGAATTAATTGAATATCCTAGTAGTCGGCCATTTCCTTTATATAGAGAGATAGATCTTGGACCAATTCAAAGATTCCAACCAATCTTCTCACCAAACTTTCTTCTCTTTGGTTTCAAATGGTAGGAGAATTGCATATTTGTCAGTGACTACTTAAAATGGCTCAATCCACACAAATTTGTCTCGACAAGTAATAACTTTTCCCATCATTGTTTTAAAATGTCCCAACATTATAAAATCATCCATACATTGATAAACAACAACCCCATGCACTTCTAAATTCACCCAATGATGAGAAAAATGCCCCATGCACTTCTAAATTCACGTAGTGACTAGAAAAACTTCCCAAGCACTTAAATATACTCGAGCACTTCAAAATTCTCCAAAAGATGATAAAAATTCCCTAACCACTTCAATATTTTCAATGGGAGTTCTAAATTATCCCAAGGATGATAAAAACTCCCCATGCACTTCAATATTTTCCCCAAGCACTTTAAAATCCCCCCCAGGCACTTCAATACTTTCCCCATGCACTTCTAAATTGACCCAGTGATGATAGAAACACCCCATGCACTTCAATATTTGCCTCAGCCACTTCAAAATTCTCCCATTAATGATAAAAATTCCCAAACACTTCAATATTTGCCCCAGGCACTTCAAAATTCTCGCTACGAAGATAAAAATGCCCCCGTCCGCTTCCATATTTTCCCAGGCACTTCATTAGTTTCCCTAGACAATTTAAAATTCATCCAATGATGATAAAGATGACCTAGGTGCTTCAATACTTTCCCTGGGAAAGGGAGAAAAACACCTAACAATGATATAATCACCCAGGCAATCAAAAAAATGCCCCAATCCACACAACTTTGCCTTGGCAAGTGATAAATTTTCCCATAATTATTTTAAAACGCCCAACACTATAAAAGCATCCATACATTGATAAACAACAACCCCAGGCACTTCTAAATTGACCCAATGATGAGAACAATGCCCCATGCACTTCTAAATTCACCCAACGACTAGAAAAAATGCCCCAGGCACTTCAATACTTGCTCTGGCACTTCAAAATTCTCCGAAAGATGATTAAAATGCCCTAAGAACTTCAATGTTTTCAGAGGCACTTCTAAATTCTCCCAAGGATGATAAAAAATCCCCATGCACTTCAATATTTTCCCCAAGCAATTCAAAATTTCCCCTAGGAAATTCAATACTTGCGCAGTGTACTTCTAAATTGACCCAGTGATGATAGAAACACCCCATGCACTTCAATATTTTCCTCAACCACTTCAAAATTCTCCCAACGATGATAAAAATTCCCAAACACTTCAATATTTTCCCCAGGCACTTCAAAATTATCACAACAAAGATAAAAATGCCCCCATCTTCTTCCATATTTTCCCAGGCACGTCATTACTTGCCCTAGTCACTTCAAAACTCATCCAATGATGATAAAGATGCCCTAGGCACTTCAATACTTTCCCTAGGCACTTCAATACTCCAAAGAGTGAGCATCTTCAACAGTTCTTGATGATAGATTCTCACTGAGTCCAGTAGGTGGAGGAACACCCCTTGCCAGTGGAAGAAGTGGAACTAGAGAAACAACGCTACGTGTTACACTATGTCTCACAGTGGGATCAATGTCACTCATACATCCTAGAAGAGGGACAACAGGCAATGGATCATATGCCACCAACTTTACTCCTAATTCCTTAACCAATGAAATAACAAGGATGCCTGCACCTTGCCTTTCCTGAATAGATGATGAATCCCTGAACATAGGAATGGCCTTTTCCATTACTGCTGCCCTAACATGCATTGTTAATGTTTTTCCATACTTGTAATGCATCTCGAGGCTGTTAATGGTTAACAGCCTCAAGATGCTTCCAACCCAACCAACCAAAAAATATGTCTTGTTGTCACTAATCATAGAAACTAAAGTAGAACAAAAGGTATCCAAGCATGCAAGGGATCCATCAACTGAGCGTTGCTCAACACTCACAGAGAGTAGAGTCATATCCAAAATCATACGAATTGGAATCTCTAAAGGCTCCAAAGAAAAATTCATGTTGGAAGCATAAGGACTTCCCATTTGCTAGGAAGTTGATAGTGGTTGGGTACATTCTGTAAGTTTCACATGTCTAATATGTCTCTTGTTGGTTTCCTAGCAATGCCTATTTTTAGTGCTATTAGCATATTCATAAATCATATTTACGGTCCAAGGATGGTGGAGAGAGGGGAATTCCTATGGTTCCCATGGATGTGTGTACTATGGTTCCCATGGATGTGTGTACCATTCCCAAGGACAAGGGAAGGCTTGGCTTGATCGGTGTCATCATTGAGGGTTGTATTCTTGTTGCTGAATATGTGCTGAGATGGCTAGACTCTAGAGGGTTCCACCCCCAGCTGGTCTTGTTTAGGCATTGGATGATCATTTTTCATATAGTATATATTTAGTATATTTTGATGTATATATGTTAAAAAAACCATGTAGAATGTCGAATTAGTTGTAGAAAACATGAAAACATAGATTCAACCACTGTATTACTAATAATAATTAAAGTATCAACTATATAGTACATATATAACAACAATCATCTAGCAGTTATAACATTGTAATCAAATGATCAACCATAACATCAACCATCAAGTTTCAACATATAACATTTGTCATCAACAAACTGTAACAAATAACATGAGCCATGAAATGAAACAGAGCATCATATCCACCAGCATAGATCTGTCTTAAACCCGTATCTATTAAGCACAGAGAGGGATCCAATTTCTTGAGGTGTATTTCTTTTTTTAAATTTAAACTCAAGAAATTTGATCTCTCTTTATTGATAGATCCATGTTTAAGTTTTATGTTTTTATTTTATAAATGAACATCTATTTTTAATTACTTTTCATAATATTTTATTTTATGAACCAACATGGATTTTTTTTAAATACTTTCCATAACTTTTTTTTGAGTGGACATGATACTTTACTTCTTTTTACTTTACTTTGCTTTACTTCTTTTTACTTTACTTTACTTCTTTTTATGCACAATCACTTTTTACGTTTTATTAGATGTAACGCTACATTTTTACGTTTTATTAGATGTAACGGTACATGACGTTAGAAGATCTCCCCCATATTGGGCTGTAGAGCACCTCGTTTCACTCGGTGCAATTACCAAAGAGTTGTAGTATGTAGTGAACAATTCAATCATCAAGGTAGGTTCAAACTTAAAACTTAAACTCTGATATAATGTTTACAATGTAAGACATACTTGTTAACAATGAATTCACCAATGAATTCACCCTTGGTGAATTCAAGTGTCAACTTCGTTATTGTTCGTGAACATGTTTGGCATTAGATTGGACTTATACTTGGTCCATCTTGATTTTTCGGCATCGAAGGTTCATGGAAAAATTCTCAATGGGTTTTATGGCCATGATCCTTTATACCAAAGTTGTTAGATTACAACTATTTTTAGTAGGTGTTATGTTGGGAGGGCATGCATGTGAGTTGTTTGTTATTTTTTCCATTTTTGGGCATGGTGATGAACTTAAGTTTTCACAGTTCCTATATATGAGGAGGTCACTGCACTTGTCTTTGGTTTGGTGCAATTCAAACTGTTGTAGTCTTGAAAACAATCAATTCTACTGAATTTTGGATGGGATATGAAATTCTATTATCTTTAGATGAGCTCTAATGAGGTTGGAACCCCTCTCAAACACCATGAAACACTTAATGACAATATAAAATATTTAAGTAATAATTTCCATTCTTTTTATATATTAAAATATAGAAACTTTTACTTTAATTTTTTTATATGACCATCTTAAGTTGGATTTTGTGTCAAGCAATGTTCTATTCAAAGATTGGGAAAGTGTACCCTACTAGGAGAATATTTAATTTTACCCTTAGCACCTCGAGAGTGCTTCAAGAGTTTTACCTCACAATATAGCACCCTTCTGATTAGGTCATGAGGGCTAGCCCTAAGATTGGAAACTTCACATGAGATGCAATGTTCTAGCACCTAGGAGAACGCTTGTCTTTGCATCATTTTCTGTCAACCATTTGTCACCCCACTATATGTTCCATGCAGTTCATCCTCTTTCATTTATTGCTTCACTTGAACAATTCATTATTCTTTCACTTGTTTCTTCTTCAATATTTCCTTTGTTAGGGGACAGAGTGGAGTGCAAAATTCATCTCCCCTTGGGTAAATGGAGTCTAGCCTAGGGGGTTAAAGAAGGGTGTTTTGATCCTCTCGACCCAATTCTGATCCCCACTTATGACATGCTTTCCTCTTGCGGGTCAATTTTCCTCCACAGTATGCAGTTTCATGTGGATGGGGCAAAGTACTAATCTTGGGCAAGTTTGGTGGAATAGATGGACCCCTTTCACTCAACAAAGGATAACCAAACCTCCAAGAATCCATTCAAGGTCGAGGATGGGAAAATGGTGTTCTATATTTTATATTTTAAATCCAATTGGAAATGATAAGAGCCCTTAGATAATTTCTAATGCCACTAAATCGAAGTAGATCACTTGCATTTACATTGCAATAAATTGACAGAGAATGCGAGAATATCCATTCGTTTTGGAGTTGAATATTAAGTAATAAGTAACAAAAGAGACAAAACTACTCTATAAATCTTCAAAATAAAAGAGATAAGTCACGAAGTAAGAAAAGGTCCTATTTCTCTTTATTATTGAAGTAAGACCTAAAGCAATCCCCATTCAAGTGTTTTTTCCAATGGGAAGACCATAATAGTAAGTGGCGTAGTTTATTGGGCAAGTTGAAGTCAACAATAGAGAACTCAATAAGATATAAAAAGACATTACGCATGTGTACTTCCATCTCGTATTTACTAGGACAACCACATTTTTAAAAGTTGTTGATATCTTTGAGAAGAATTTGTAATTGGATTTACAACCATCTAAGCACATATCATTCCCATTCATCCTCTAATGTAACATTCCTAATTCCACAAATGACATGTAAGTAGTTGGATTCATGAAGTCCATATATGAGGCCATGGATTGATGGGTGTATCTAAAATTTTTTAGTTGAGTAGAGGAAGTCCCAAAGCTATTATTTTTCTAATTTTATTTTTGACACCATTTATAACTTGAGGAAAATAAGCCATTTGGATTTTGGAAGTAATGCATATCTTTATTACAATCCCGATTAAGCTAACTCTCTATTAATCAATTTGTATAACTCTACTTCAACATCCTCGATGATATGAATATCTAGTGATATACATCATTTCTCAACTAACTTCTTAATTTATCATCTTACATGGAATTATCATATTAAAGACATGTAGTGGAATTATGATATTGAGAATATGTAATGGAATTATCATGGGACATGTAGTTAATTTTTCATCAAATTTTTGTTTAAGAACTAATAAGCTTATCCATTATTTATTGCGCTTGTGAACTTCAAATTGTTTTCTTTAATTATTTAATTATCTATGCATTTCGATCAATAATTTATTATTGTTTAGCTTTCCACTTTATTTATTTATATATATAAACTAATAAAAACAAATTATAACTTACCACTAAAAGCACAATAATTCTTGAATATGTTATTATCATAATATAATTTCCATTTGCTACATATATTTTTATTTAATCAAAAAATACGTAACGATGACATGTAAAATTATAAAAATATAATTGATAGGTTGAGAATATATGGTTGGTGTTATCACATAATTTGGTTTATACGGAATAAGTAATATTAAATATTATTTTATAGAGTCGTCTAGTATTATAAAATTTATTTGAATGTTTGTTGTTTCGGTTGTGATAACCATGCAACTAAAACTTGAGAGTGTTAATTAAAAAATGAAATTGAGTGACCCGTTCTGTTAATCAAACCATAAAATGAGGGTGTCAGTGGATGTCCATATCCATTAAGTCCAGAAGAATAATATTAATAAAGCGTGTATGCTTTGGTCTCCTTTGCATGTTGAAAAACCAGAATAGTCGAGAAAGAACAAACTCCATTTCATGTTCATCGCAGGTCATACAAACTAAGTGACTTGCACAAGATTAGATACCATGTATAGTCGTGTATGACTTACATTTTTAAGGGAACAATGACTGCTGTGACCTGGTGCATGCATCATACTCCTTAGCAATGGACTTTTTATGGAAACTGCATTGTACTCCGTGATTGAAGCTGCAAACAATGCTTCTATACTGATAATTGTTCCACTTATACATGACAACATCCTCTCTAATGGCTTCAACCATTCTCGTCTGGTAGAAAGTCCGAATAAAAGAGGTTTTGCTTTCAAATACAGCTGATTACTTCATATTGATCGTTGTGGTAGCATATTTCAGAGAAAGGATCAGTGAATGGATCACTTGGATTGGTGAATGGATTTAATCCCTGGCGTGATAGCTCATGCTCGGGGATCTACAACACAGAAAGGTGAACAAGGGTGGAGAACATAGGATATGAATCAAATCGCAGAGTGAATCAAAGGAAAAGGGAGGATATGAATCAACTTGAGCGACAAATCAAATCAGTGAATGGATCTCTTGAATAGAAAATGGATTGCTTCGATGGCAGGAAGTTTGGTATAACCTCATTTTTTTTTAATTATTCCACACGTTTGAAATTCCCTTGAATTAGAATGTGTGAAAATGTTAACTGCATAAATCTAAACCATTCAATCATCAACGCGAAGAATAATATTCCAAACATCCTTCAAATCTAGCCCTTCATTTATGAAAAAATAAAAAATTATAGAACCCTCATCCAATGTTGAAATATATACTCCTCCGTGTAATTAGGACATAAACCGGACCTCCCAAGGCTAATGAAACGCACAACAAAGCTTCGATAGACAACATATTGATGGACTAATAGGTGGTGGAAGGCACTTGTAATGGTAGTAATGGTATACCTTGCGTCTTACCCTGTGATCGGGACTCTTTATTGCATCCATGTTTTCGCAATGTGTCTGGAATCCCCCGCATGGAAGTAGAATAATTGGGATATTTTGCCTTCTTTAGCACTTCAAAACCAAGTAAAAACGATGAAATTAAGCCACAAACAGCCGGGTAAAAGCAAGACATAGGAAGGAGGAACTAGCATCGCTGCAGAGCTCTCCTTCCTTTACCATAATTAGGTCGTCATGCAATGAATAGCTGGACTTAATTTAGTATAACCTATTGGAGGGGTTATTTTGGAGTTGGCCATCTAGACAAATAAGGAAAAGTTGTGATATGTGTAAGAGGACGGGTCAGCCCGCTAGTTTAGATGAGATGCCACAATTCATAATATAAATATATTTATTTATATGAAAAATTTTCGATAGACTCTAGCAGTAGCAGTAAATGAACACCAATTGTAAGCATACAATGAAATCTGCTTTAGGTGGTAGCCATTATCCCCATTAAGGTCATGAGACTAAGGCAGGACTAGCCAATTTGGTTAATCGGCAGGCACGACCATCATACCGAAAGATCAATAGTTCAACAGTGGTCTGGGTAGAAAAGGATGATGCAATGCTCTTCCCCTTACTCAATAAAAAAAATATAAACAATTTTTTGGCCTGTGAACCCAATTCTTTATTGTTTGTCAATCCAATGAATGAAAGCAAATCCAAGACCCAATGTATTCATGAATCAATCTCTCGTAAAGCCAAGAAGTTGAAACGAAGTGTTGTTGGGATTTACAATAGCATTTCCTTTCCATTAATAAGTGAAGTTGTTCAACAATAATTTCCCAATCTGACATATTTATTGGCATGTAGTGCATTGACTCCCAATGCTAAAACCAAATAAGCAGCGGGACCTGTAAGCTCTTGTTAAAGAGATAAATGGGCCACTGTGATATGTGTCTTCCATTATCTACAAGTCAACGACATGAATACAAAAATAGAGTTGTAATATGACAAGAGTAATAGAAGTTGGCCAACGATTTGGAGATTTTAAAATGAAACATAGCTAGAATCCAAAGAGGCAAATTTAGCTTAAAATATTTTGTAAATGACAAAATTAAAGTAAAAAATACAGAGTTTGTGAGGAGAATACTCCTATGATTTTCTTCTATTACTGGTTGGGCATAAATAGCCACTGTACAAAGCTTTAGATCTTATAGTTTAGGACTGATTGACTAACTATAAGGAAACTATAGCTGTCGAGATATTATCACATATTTACAGGGATTCTAGTAATTCTAGTCTATTTGTACAGCTAGCAGTAGAGACAAATTAGGGGCTAGAATATTGGAGAACCAACTTGGAGATAATTACTCCTGATTGTCAACACTCCCCCTCAAGTTGGTGCGTAGATGTCGCTCATGACTAGTTTGTCGAGACAGTCATTAAATGCTTGGTTTGACACTGCCTTGGTCAGCACATCAGCAAGCTGGTCTTGAGATCGAACATGAGGAACTTCAATCAATTTTTCTTCCAGTTTCTCCTTGATAAAATGCCTATCAACCTCAACATGTTTAGTTCGATCATGTTGGACAGGATTATGGGAAATATCACACGCTGCCTTGTTATCACAATATAACTTCATAGGGCTAACTTGCTTAATATGTAAATCTTGCATCAGATTTCTGATCCACAATAATTCGCATATTGCCTTAGCCATTCCTCTGTATTCGGCTTCAGCACTAGATCTCGTAACTACCTCCTGTTTTTTACTTCGCCAAGTAACCAAATTTCCTCCTACAAACGTGAAATAGCTAGATGTAGAACGTCTATCTTGAACTGACCCATCCCAATCTGCATCTGTATAGTTGTTAATATCCAAACTGTCTCCTTTTGTGAATAAAATTCCCTTTCCTGAAGATGACTTCAAGTAGCGTAAGATACGGATGATAGCATTCATATGTTCTTTGCTTGGGGAGTGCATGAATTGACTAACCACACTCAGCGCATAAGCTAAATCAGGCCGAGTATGTGCAAGATACATTAATCTTCCTACCAGTCTCTGATAACGTTCTTTGTTAGCAGGAACTTGATTTGAATGCACACATAGTTTCAGATTTTCTTCCATAGGAGTGCTAGCTGGACTACATGTTGTCATAACATTTTCATTTAGTAATTCTAAGGCATATTTTCTTTGTGACAGAAAATAACCTTTCTTTGATCTTGACACTTCAATTCCGAGGAAATACTTCAATTCACCGAGGTCCTTCATCTCAAACTCACGGGAAAGATGCTCCTGTAGTGTTTTCCTTTCTTCAAGATCATTTCCAGTCACTATCATACAATCAACGTACACAATAAGAGTTGTGATTTGTTCTTCATTATGCTTCAAGAATAGAGTGTGATCTGAGTTACTTTGCTTGTAACCAATAGACTTCATAAAACTTGTGAACCTTCCAAACCATGCTCTAGGAGACTGCTTCAAACCATATAGAGATTTTATCAACCTACAGACCTGTTTATTACCTTCATTCTATAGATTACAGCTAGGGGGAAACTCCATATACACTTATTCTTGGAGATTTCCATGCAGAAATGCATTCTTTACATCAAACTGGTGTAAAGGCCAGTCAAGATTCACCGCCAGAGATAATAGAATACAAATAGTATTAATTTTGGCCACTGGTGCGAATGTCTCCATATAATCAATTCCATATGTTTGAGTGTATCCCTTAGTGACAAGTCTTGCTTTGCACCGTTCAATAGTTCCTTCGGCTTTGTATTTAATGGTGAAGACCCACCTACATCCAACAGGTATCTTCCCTTCAGGCAAGTCAACAACTTCCCACGTTGAGTTCTTTTGAAGGGCCTTCATTTCTTCTTTCATATGCTCCCTCCATCCGGGATCTTTCAAGGCTTCCTGCACACTGTTAGGAATAGATACAACAGATAATTGATTCACAAATGCCATACTTTCCTTTGACAATCTATGGTAGGATACATAGTTATTTATGGGATATTTACATTTAGAGTTGAGGAAAGGTTCATAGCTAACTTTGGGTTTCCCTCTTGTGACTCAATTGGGTAACACTTTTAGGTGAGGTTCAGATTCTGAATTTTCATGAGACTCAGGCATGGAATCGGCTGGAGAAGACAATTGGTTAGCTGGTACATCGTGAGAGACTGACGGCACTTCCATTAGATTCTGAACTTCCATCTGACCCTGATTCTCATCCTCAAAAAATTCTGGACCATCACCAGTCTCACCTGGACACTCCTCCCTGTTATCCATGGTGTTACCATCACTTGGACATTCACCACTAGTTTCCAAGTTATCACCTCTTATAAAATCCAAGTTGTCCAAAGAATGATGTAAAGTCTACACTTCATCTCTATTCTCCCCCTGAAGTGAAGACTCAGAATAATACATATCATTTTCATGAAAGACCACATCAAGGGTAACATAAAGCTTTCAAGAAGGGGGGTGATAACACCGATAGCCTTTTTGATGCAAGGCATAACCAACAAATACACATTGAAGTGCCCGAGGTTCCAACTTAGTTCTCAAGCCTTTGTGAAGATGCACAAAGGCTACACATCCAAAAACTTTAGGGGACAAATTTGGTATGGTAGGAGCACTTATAGTGTGATGAAGGACATCAAAGGGATTCTAAAATTGTAGGGAACTAGAAGGTACACGGTTGATGAGGTAGGCTGCAGCGGTGATAGCTTCACCCCAATAACTGGTGGGCATGTGAGCTCCAAACAAGGAAGCAAAAACCACCTGAATAAGGTGACAATTTTTTCATTCGGCTACCCCATTTTGTTGAGGGGTGTAAGGGAAAGTGGTCTGATGAACAATGCCATGTAAATTTAGGTACTGTTTCAAGTCTTGATTGATAAAATCGCATCCATTATCAGTACGGATAACCTGAATGTTAGATTGATATTGAATTGCTATCATTTTGTGAAATTGCTGAAACAAGGAACTCACTTCACTCTTTGATTTCATCAAGCAAATCCAAGTCATACGAGTGTGATAATCAATAAATGAAACAACCAACATGCTCCACTCAAAGAAGAAGTATTTGCAGGCCCCCATACATCAGAGTGAATAACCATAAAAGGAGCAGTACTTTTATTCATACTAATGGGAAATGGAACACGATGGCTTTTAGCTAGTTCACAAATGTCACACTTAAAATTTGAAATAGTCAATTGCGAAAAAAGCTGTGGAAACAATTTCTGTAAATATCCAAAAGATGCATGGCCTAAATGCCTATAACACAACCCGATTTTTGAACTCTGAAGTTTATCAGGTGTATTAGCTGAAAAAAATTGAGCCAACTGATTTGAGCTTGCCAGCATTAGATCCAGATAATAGAGCTTCCCTCTCCTAGTAACATAACCAATTGTCTTCTGAGTCCAAATGTTTTTAAAGACACAAAAGTTAGGCCAAAAAATCACAACACAATTTAAAGTAAGGGTTATTTGAGCAACAGACAATAAGTTATGATTAAGGGAAGGGACAATCAGAACTGAATCTAAATTCAAATTTTTTGTAAGAGAAATTGAACCTTCTCCTAACACAGGAGAGGGGGTACCATCGGCTATGGACACTATATGTTGGTCTAAGGATTTTATGGATTGAATATGATTGTTGTCAAAGGTCATGTGATTTGTGGTACTTGAATCAATTATCCATTCACTATGACTAACAGAGGTATGAAGAGCCTTACCCACATTCCCAGAAGTAGCAATGAAAGAGAAAGCTTTCTTAGGATTACTGGTGGAAGCATGACTAGGCTCGACCACAACAACAAAAGCATGATGGTTTGTCTTTGAATTTCGTTTGCAAGGTGCCTTGGAAAAATCCCACCATTCTGGATATCCAATCAATTCATAGCATCGTGACTTAGTGTGTCCGGTTCCACGATTATGATCATGATTCAGTGGACCAGATGTTCGATCTGGTTTCAGTTTTGTTTGTAGTTTTTTATACTTGACTCGGCGAGCTACCATAGCAGATGGCTCTGAATGTTCAGGTTCTCCATTCAGTGCATCTCGACGAACACAATCACGACGAACATACGCATAAGTTTCTTCAAGATCCAGTACAGGATCCCTCCTGAGAATCTCACCTTGAATTTGTTCAAATTCTGCATCTAGTCCATTCAGAAAAATATGCACCCGCAATCTCTCAACTGATTTTTTATAGGCAATAACATCATCGGGATCTTTCATGACAATTTTATCACGATGATCTAGCTCTTGAAAAATTTCTATCAGATCACCATAATAGGTGGAAAGAGGACGACCAATCTGTTTGGTAGAGAATGCTCGTTGATTCAATGCAAAGAGTTGCGATTCATCTACCCCGTCATAGAATGCTTTGGCAAGAGCAGTCCAGATTTCACGTGCAGTATGCAATCTAAGATAGCATTTCATAATCTCTGGTGACATAGAGGTCAGTAACCATCCTTTGACCTTTTGATTCTCAGCATACCACTTCACATAGGAAATATCAGTAACCTTCGAAGATGTTTTACTCATAATATATTCAAGCTTCTCATGCCTTGCAATCTGCATTTCCATAATTTGAGACCAGACATCATAATTGGTTTCGGTAAGGATGACATTAGTTGTGAAACTGGGGTTTTCTAATTGAACATGGATAACTGGTACAGAGGATGATTCGGGTTTGTCATTAGTCATGGTGCGAGGGATATATGAGAATTCAGGCTGTGATGATATAGAATGGATAATAATACATGCTCTGATACCAAGTCAAAAATACAGAGTTTGTGAGGAGAATACTCCTATGATTTTCTTCTATTACTGGCTGGGCATAAATAGCCACTGTACAAAGCTTTAGATCCTATCCTATAGTTTAGGACTGATTGACTAACTATAAGGAAACTATAGCTGTCAAGATACAATCACATATTTACAGGGATTCTAGTAATTCTAGTCTATCTATATAGCTAGCAGTAGAGACAAATTAGGGGCTTGAATATTGGAGAACCAACTTGGAGATAATTACTCCTGATTGTCAACAATTAATGGCTGTCGAGGGCATAAATTGGTTTCTAATGATTCAAAAACTAGGGTGTGACTAATATGCAATTAAAAAACAATCTCAACAAAAAAAATTGCCATATTTTAGTTAAAATTGATCAGCCAGAGCCAGGTATCAGCAATGTAAGATCGTCTATTAATAGAAAATAAACAAAAACAGATACCATATCACACTGTTTGTGTAAGGAAATATATCCCAACTACAAAATTATTTCTTCAAGCTTAAACACAGTTTTTGAAATGCTGCTGAATCAAATTGCCTACCATTGCTAATGATCGATGAAGTGACTACTCATAGCTTCACATCAAGCTCCATGAAATCGTAATTTGCGTTAACCTCCAATGCCAAATTCTTTACTCAAATGAGTATTTCTATAACTTTCTCCTTTTTTCTAATAATTTTCTTTTCCTTTCCTAGGAAATGATTTTTGGAATTTTCAAAACATATATTCACACCATTTAGTTGAGATGTATATGAAAATTATGTGTAATGCGAGGCTATTGTTTTCATACGATCTCTAAGGAGAGAGATGAAGCCGAATTAAATAATCAGTTAGATTTGTAGAAGCTAGATCAGTGCAACCCTGTGGCAGATCTTATGGAAAAACTAATATCCTAAAATATCTAGACATGTAATTCCTCCCAGTTATATCATACCAACAAGCTATATTGAATCTACTTATGCAAAATATTTTAATTCCTATTTTAAAATTCAAGACAAGGCAACTATCGACATAATGTCGTATCATCTTCAACTTAAGAATTAAAAAATGTTGAAGATTTCTGGCGAAAATAAACTAAACTGATCCATTCAAAAGAGAGGACATTAAATTACGTGGAATACCCATTTGATCAAGAAACTTCACAGCAGAGGACTTACTTCGCCATAAAACTCACAGGATTGAAGATCAGTTTTAATATCACGAAAGCTCGAGAAAAACGTAATGCTTGATTCTGCAAATTTGAAATGAATTCTTGAACACAAGAGATTTGAAACCTATTAACTTTTGAAAGTTGATTATGTAATTATATATAGGGACAAAATCATTACTATCTTCCCCAATTCCATGATATATGGATGAATTTATATTAAAAAATACTCCAAAGAGATAATCGAGGTGGGATGACAGTTATATCCTGGATTTAAGGTAATCCAGGGGCGATGACAGTTATATCCTGGATTTACAAGAAAAATATAGGGCGAAAATATTATAACTAACCTCCATGACCATAAATCGGGGGCGATTAAGGCATCCAACACAAATTTAATTGATTTACATGGGCGAATGAAGGATTTTATAGAATTTTCCGGGGGTGAAATCAGTTTTGAAGGAATCACCCCGTGGAAAATGGAGGGCGATTGTCATGTTAAATATTATTTTTTAAATAAAACATGGATGAATTTTTTAAAATTAAAAAAAAAATTACATATAAAAATTCGCCCACTTAATTTTGGAAATCCCTTTAAAATCGCCCATGGACGAATATTCGCCCCTAAAATTATCTATGATTGGTAAGTGAGCCAAACTTGCCTAAGTGGTAAAGTCTCAGAAAAGCTAAGGAATCTAGTGGAGACAAGTTGGCAAGATGAACCCAGAAAGGAAACTGACAAAAGCTAGAAAAATTAGACAAAAGCAGGAAAGAGGAAAGTAAAGAAAGTGGAAAGATTTAGAAAAGATTTCTGAAAGAAAATAACAACAACCAGAAAAGCTATATAAAGCGCACTTGCCCAAATTCAGTGAAGGAGGTGAAGGAAAGAAAGTTTTGAAAGCTCTGAAGTTTCTATTCTCCTCAAGAAAGGCACCCTCATGGATTTGGAGTAGAATGGGAAAGTGGGTAACCTACTCTCACGGGTCACCAAGCCAAGAAATTGCTCAGTAGGTCATCATGAAGTTTATAAAAGAATCCAACCAATTCCATTTGACAACTTTTGATCATTTTGTAATTTGTGAATGAGAGCTCTGAGCTACTCACATGTTGAGAGATGTGCCTCAACCATTCCTCTTGGGTGATGTGACCCAAGGCCCTATGATTTTCCTATGAGTATTATGCAGGTCCAGCAAACAATATTACATCCAGTAACCTTCAGTACAGTTCAGCCATGAAGATCTAATGTCAGATTGAAGAGGAGGCTACCATTGGAGGAGATTCACATCTAGATTTGGTGGAAGAACACTGGTGGAAGAATATAATTATGGAGAGATGTTCTCGGGACCTCCAGTGAAGTCTATTAGCTGAAGTTGCAGATATTAGTTGCTGCTATATTCCATAATTCAATATCAGATCGAGTTTCCACTCCTCTTCTACCTCTACTACTCCCACAGCTAGATTTGGAGGTGATTCCATTGAAGAAGAGAGCTAGTTGATGATGGCTCCCATTTGAAGATAAACCAATCAAAGTGAAGAAATATCAACCATATAATATGTAGATGGACTGATATTCACTTACAGAATAGAGCCACAGTAACTTCTTACTTCTCTTCTTCATTCTCCCAATATTGTAATCAAAAAATTAGCCTGTGAGGCACTATCATTTGAAAAGCAAGCAGTTAAATAAAGGAGGAATGTTCTGAATGAAATATCTTGTGTTTTATGTATGAAACATCTCATATCAGATCTAAATAATCATTAGAATAGAGTTTGTAATTTATAAAATTAGTTTTCCATTTTAAAATTCAAGACTAGCTAGATTGATGCCCATTCTAGACTAGTTTTACCACTTTCACTGCCATTTCCATTCTAAGCAATATTTTTACATTATGTAAGTTGCATAAGGTCCTTAATTCAGCCTAGTATCCATATAAGTCATAAAAATAAAAATTTGTAAGCCTTTAGACCCTCTTTGGAAAGATTAGGAAAAGACTAGCTCAACAATCCCGGGAGAGCCCAAAAACCCCAATTCTTCCTAAACTCTCACAATTCTTCTAAATAATATTCCTAAACATAAAAAACATTAATTTGACTGATATAACCTCTGTTATTAACTTCAGGAACCCACCCAGTCTAGTAAACATATGCTGGTGTGCCCAGAAAGCTTTGCGGTAGGCTTCAACGGTAGCTGATGTCCGAAACATAAATGGCCCCAGTGCTTTGTGCTTAGGAATCTTTCTCTGATCTGATTGGTTGTTGATGCACATGCCTACAAATTCCAGAATTTAATGTTCATCCCACCATCCTCATTCCTTGCCTCAATACCCCTCACTTACCTCCTTCTCCATTCGGAGAAATTGTCAGAAATTTAACTAGAGAAGTTCATAAAATTTTTGAAGTTGGGTTAATATCTTGGTTAAAATTTTCCAAGGATATTACATTACATGTGTATGAAATGAATATAGCCATACATGTGTAATATTATTTAGAATCATGATGTTTTGATAGTATTAAGATTATACTAATGCATGTATGATTATGTATGAGATCTTGAGGATGACACTAGGGCACACTTAAGCATGCATAGTGGTCCAGGATGGATATAATTTCAAAGACAAATAATCCAGGAAGCAAATATCAAGAGGGAGCTCACTCTAGTAGTTCATGCAAGGAAGCAAAGATTGAGAGGGAGTCCACCCAACAACCAAACAAAGATAAGTATTTGAAATGTCATTTCTTGTATATATGATTACTTAAATGATGTTGTTCAGTCATGTACATTCTTATGTTCCTAGATTTAGGATGTATATTATGCATATTAGAAAATTTGCATTAATGAACGAGATACTACCAATATGCAAGTAATGGGTAAGTGGCCTATGGTACTATACAACATTCCATTGCTACTTATCTATAATGAAACCTCCTTGCTGACATGTTGGGAGTTTTGCACACTCTTAACAATGTTCTGGTAGAGATGGAAGGCATATAGAAAGTTACAGGATATGGATAAATGTTGTATTGAAGCATTGGCTAAGATAATTGCATGACTATATGACATATATCTTTATGTGTAAGAAGTTGTTCTGAAATATATGAGAAGTTTCTAATCATGCAATTGAATTTGACTTGTAGGAAAGATCATGTACAATCACCTACAAAGTAAGGAATACAACATTTGTTCTAGCAACGAAGTTCAAAGAAAACTATCTATTGAATGTATTGAAGAATCTGAAGTTCCCAGGATCTAGGATGCAGTAATGGAAGAATGCCATGATCGAGAAATACCAGTTGATCATAAAGAATGATGATTGGGATGTGGTCCTGAGACCATAAGGGAAGTTTGTTGTGACTTCCAAGTGGATCTATAAGATCAAGCATGCTGTAGATGGAAGCATAGAGAAATACAAGGCAAGATTGTAGCTCGTGGCTTCTCCTAGAAAGAGGGGATAGATCATGAAGAGACTTTTTCTCCTATACCCAGATACACTTCCATCATAATAGTACTTTCCCTGGCTACAGTGATGAAGTGGAAGATACACCAGATGGATGTCAAGACAACTTTCTTGAATGGTGTAGTCGAAGAGGAAGTGTATGTGGAGCAGCCACTCAGGTTTGAGACACATGACATGGAGTCATATGTGTGCATATTGAAGAAATCCTTGTATGGCTTGAAACAAGCTCCTAGGACATGGTATGGCAGGATAGACAGCTTCCTGTCTAGTTTAGGCTTTACCAAGAGTAAAGTAGATTCCAACCTTTACTACAAGGTTGAAGAAGGAAATCCAGTGATACTCCTATTGTATGTGGATAACTTGTTTGTGACAGGTGAGGATAGATTGATTGCTGACACAAAGAGGAACCTTGCTGCCAAGTTCGAGATGAAGGACTTGGGAATGATGCATTACTTTCTAGGTATGGAGGTGTGGCAGAGTGCAGATCGAATCTTCCTTGGACAAGGGAAGTATGCAATAGAGATACTAAAGAGATTCGGGATGATGGAATGCAAGGACATGGCCACACCTATGGCATTGAACCTGAAGCTATTGAGTGATGCTTCATCAGATTCGGTTGATGTCACAGTGTATCGTCAGATGATTGGGTCCTTGATGTACCTGACGAACACGAGACCATATATTTTCTTTGCAATGAACACCTTGAGCCAGTTTCTGATAGATACTAGACATGTTCACCTGATTGCTGTAAATCATATTCCGAGGTACCTGAAGGGTATGAATGATTATGGGCTCAAGTATGATGCGAATCAAAAGTTTAACCTAGAGGGTTATGTTGATTCAGATTGGGCAGGCAGTGCTGCAAATAGGAAGAGCACTTCGGGGTGCTACTTCAGTATGGGATTAGGTGTGATCTCTTGGTTTAGGAGGAAGCAATCCTGCGTAGCATTGAGTATAGCCAAAGCAGAGTATGTTGCAGCTTGTTCGGCTAGTTGTGAGGTAGTATGGCTAAGGAAGCTACTGTCTGAATTATTTGATCTCCTGTTGGATGCTACCTGTATCTTCTGTGACAACCAGAGTTGTGTGAAGTTGTCTGAGAACCCGATGTTCCACGACAGGTCGAATAACATTGAGATCAAATATCACTATATCAGGGATATGGTGTATAGAGGAGCAGTGAAGCTCCTGTATGTTGTGATTGATGAGTAGATTGCAGATGTGTTGACCAAACCACTATCCATAGTGAAGTTTGAGTACTTCAGAGAGAGGCTTGGTGTTCTTCAGATAGAAGATAGTTCGAGGAAGAAGTGATGGGACACATTTGCAGGAGCCATTCCAAGCATGGTTGTAGGAGGATCCTCCCATGGATGTGGATGTAAGCTCCATGTGATGAGCATCAGGAAGATGCTCCGGATGATATGCATCAAGATGATGCTCAGGTTGATGCTGTGACGATGATCAGGATGATCATCCGATGATGATATACATTAGGATGATGTACTGTGTGATGATGATCAGTATGATCATGAGTATCAGGATGATACTCCGTGGCCATGGAAAGATTGTGCAAGTATCATTTAATAGCTCCATAGGAGATCCGATAGTTTGAGTTCGGATGCTCTTGCGAGGTTTTTCTACAGGTTGGTTGTAGACAGATTGTGCAGGTAGCATGTAATATCTCCCTAGGAGATCCTATAGTCTGCGCTAGGATGCTCTTGCGAGGTTTTGCTACAAGTTGGCTGTGGATAGGTTGTACAGATAAGCATATAATAGAGCGCTGATAAATTTTCAAACACTCTTGCTAGGTTTTTCCTATGGCATACAATAGTCCGCTGGGAGATCTGGCAAATGCTCTTTCGAGGTTTTGCTTGGGAGGACATATACTAGCGCCCTGGGAGATTTGCAGATACTATTGCTAGGTTTTTCCTATGGCATATAATAGCTCCCTAGGAGATCTGAAAAATGCTCTTGCTAGGTTTTTTCCTATGGCATGTAATAGCGCCCTGGGAGATATGATAGGTTGAGCTGTGTGCTCGTAATCAGTCCTGGGATTCTCTTTTGAGGTTTTTCCATGACCACATGTAATAGCGCCCTGGGAGATCCGATAGGTTGAGCTGTGTGCTCGTAATCAGTCTTGGGATGCTCTTTCGAGGTTTTGTGGTGGTCACATGTAATAGCTCCCTGGGAGATCTTGCCAGTCATTCTTAGGAACATAAAGGATCCTGGGATACTCTTTCGAGGTTTTGTTGATGCACGTAATTAGTCCTGGGATCCACAGTATGGCAAAAAATGATGAATACCTACAGGAGGCTAGGCCTACATCCAACATGAAAAAGGGCTGTCTCTGTAGAACTTCCTATGACGAAAAGAATTGAGAGATAGCCCCGTGATCGAGATGATGAGTACATCAGCAGTGACGAGGATTCTCCATGATCTAGTGACGATGATCCAACTCTAGAATTGAATACTTGTGCCTATATGTATTGATGACCTGTGTCAAGAGAATACCTTCCTAGTTAAGAGTGAGTGTTGATGTATTTGTAACTTTGGAAGATATTCACTTGTATATTGTATTTGTACTTTATTGTATCCCCAACGGAGATGCATTATTCCTCCAATTGGAAGTGTCGCCAGTTGTACTTGCAAGTGTCGCAAGTTATATTGTAAGTGTCATAACTTATACTTGATGGGTTATTAGACCACCTTGATGGAGTCATCCCTGTATGAGTCATGTGCGTTAAATGGTTATTAGACCACCCTAGTGGGGGTCATCCCAGTCAACATTATGTTAAGTGGTTAAGTTGGGGCCGACCTAGTTAAAGTTAAAAGACAAGTGAAGTAGTGTATAAATAGAGAGCGTGTCTCTCTCATTTTACACATTCTCTCATTCACTCACTTCGCATTAGTGAGATATAGGAGGAGTGCGCACAAGTGGAGGAGGAGTAGCTGCTGTAGACATTTATATTTTGGGGCTTTATCTTTGTGATCCTTGTATTGGTGCTTATTCTATCTCCGAGGAAGTTGCGGTGTTTTTCACCTTCTTGGTTTTTCCCGGTGAAATGCTTTGTGTCTATTGTCTCTTGTGTTTGATATGTTGTACATGTTGTTCTCTCAGTTAAAATCCTAGATTAGATTGAATTAAATGCTTAAAAACTAACAATGTAGAGGCCAAATTGGAAGTATTGCTATCTCCAACAATTCTTTGAGGTTGTGATGATGTAGTCCCTTGTGCTCCTGATGAAGCCATAGGGTCAATTGTGGGATTTTGCATGTCATTCAAACTTTCAAAAAGAGGTTTGATATCACACAAATGCTCATGTAATTCCACCTTTGATGAGTCTTTCAGAACCAGTTGTAATTACTAACTGATAATAGATTTTAAGGTAGTGTTAGATCTACTTTAAAACATCTATATTACTATGAAGTAGGTGAATCATCAATGTCAAAAATCCACAATCATTTATCAGCCCCTAACATATTTAAAATCATGAATTAGAAGAGAATTGAATTGTTTCATATTATGCTAAAGAAGAAGATACATACTTGCAATATAGCTTGATGTGTATCCTTTCTCCTTTACCGTGAGCTATCCTTTCTCCACCCTTTTCTTTGATGAATATGCCAAGCTTTCTAATCCTCCAAATATCTCCAACATTCCTTTTCTCTTCCTTTTCTCCCCTCTTACCATGCCCCAAATTCCTTTGTTTTATAGCATTGGAAAATGAGCTCTCAATTTTCTCTTTTCAATGTGGGATTATCCCTTTTCATGATTTTTTGATTATTTCTCTCAAAAACCCACTTTCCATAGTATTTTTAGGCTTTTGTCACAACTTTAGCATATTTAAGTACAATTAATGCACTTTTGTGCATTTCTTCTCACTATTTGACTGGTGGAGCTTAGATTTGAGCCTTTAATGAGTAGTTCAATCACTGAACCTTGTCTTCTTAGGATACCTCTTTCTTCACTCAATCTTTCTGATTGTGGATGTAGTGATTAGATAAGAGAGAACTTCTTCTCCTGTGTACTTGTCTTTTGTCTTCATGTTGCGGGTGCATATTAAAATATGCTTCTTCCCCTCACTTTGTTAAGGGTGTTAATTTGATTGTTAACACATTGTCATTAGCTGATCAGTTTTTAGAAAGGGACAACCCGCTTCAGGTTCATGATTGAGTCATGGTAACCCCTTTAAAATAACTAAGACTTGTTATTTCTGCATTACTATCTTGGGGTCCATTCATATCACATAAATAACCATCTTAGGAAGCTTACTATGATGGACCCACGAAAAGAAGTAGGTCTTACATATGTTTGGCATTTAAAATGATCCCATGCTGTTATACCTCAATATTACACATTTCGTATTAGTGTCGCATCCTTGCATTACCGACCTAAACGACAGTTTCCCTTAAAGATCATCTGAACATCCAGAGTGAAAACCATTGACTGAATACTGAAAGCAAAACCTTTTTCTGCCATCTTCCAACCCAACTTAGCCCTGTTTGTGAGCACTGCCGCTCCTTGCACATCTACAAGGGCGCGGTAGTTAGCACTACCGCGCGTTTCTCCTTCTCTGGGGCGCGGTACTACTGCGTTATGCTCAGTTATAGGGGCGCGGTAGTCTGAAATTAGCCTTTTTGCCTTGGATTTTGGGATTTCGACCTTCGAGGAGATTTTGTTGGGATTACTACCTTTGGTTCGATCCTAACTCCTTCTTTGTTTAGCTGGCCTGATCCACTAAACCCTCCATAGATCCACACTTCTCTCTTGTTGGTTAGCCTTCCCATGTGCTATAAGAGAGAAGCCTTCCATGAGCCAAAGGGAGGACTTTTGGGGCATCAAACCTATGATCTTCATACTTCTGCAGAGATAGATAGAGGAAGCACTTGGAGCTGGAAGTTGGCTTGGACATCAAGCAACTATTGTACATGACTTCAAGTTGGTAATGGAATAACTTGTCTTGTTTTCCCAAATCATTTGTATTAATTCTGTTTTAATGATATGATTTGTATCTTTCATAGATTTAGATTCCAACTCATGTTTCAAGCTGCTAGAGAATAGTGCATTCTTGTGTCTTGGTTCCATTTTGACAGGTTCATTCGTGAGGGCTTGGAGATTGGAGCAACTACAAAGACAAGCGTTTGGATAGAAGGTCAGTTAAACTTCTTCTACTATTTCTAGCATTTTAATCTTGAGACGTTTGTTAGATCTAGGGATTCAAGGTAGCATTTGTTTCCTTTTTGTCTTAGTATAGAGTCAGTATATCCTGCTTTATCCTAAGAGAGTTTCTACCTATCCGTAGGGAGAAATTTCTACAACACATGCTACAACTCAAAAGCCAAAAGAGCTTATTTCAAAGAGTCAAATTCCCAAAAAATTTCATCTCCATCAAGAAATAGTTTTGAAAACAAAGACATCCAATCAAGAAAGTTTCCCTGGTGGTCAGCTCAGCAAGGTTCTTCTCCATCCGTGAGCATGACAAACAAATAAATCTCTTGCTCACACAAAAGGACATTATGGATGTAAGAACCCATGTCAAGTTCTGAAGAATGAATAAAAGCTATCATGGAAGACTCCGACGACAAAATTCGTCAATAAAGAAAGCATCTAAAGAAATGCTGACATCATGGAAATGAGGAACAAACAAATACATCTGTTTGATTTTGTTACAATCCCATGGAGTCTTATTTAGTAGGCATCTGAAAGATGGAACTAAAATGAAATCCACATTTTGGCCTCAGGAGAGTGGTCAAGAAATCTGGTTCAAATTTACCCTTCTTCCCCAATGACCAACATGATACAAAAGGGACTATTCCCCTCTATAAAATATGGCCTTTTAAAACATTGTGTTACATGTAGGGTCAATAACATGTAAGTTTTTCTGATCTTAAAAGGGGATTATTAAGAGATCCGTGTTCACTAGCGAATCGCCAATTGTTGTTGTTGTAACATGATCCCCAAATTATTTCTAAAAATTGTAGGGCCCCTCCTTCTGTTTTTAAAGGGTTTTGAGTTCAAGTCATCCTAGAAGAATCCCACCCTCACATTTAGATTTTTTTCCCTAAGGATCAAGCAAAGACAGCCAAAATTTTACTAAGTAAAACTAAGCTTTTCAAGTTGAAACGGTCGGATCAACTCAGCTTTTAGAGCCGACACAGTCGAAGCAGAAAACCCGCTTTAGGATAAGTCATCATTTTAGAGACACTCGTCTAGTTGAGCCAACGTGTTCGAAGCAACTTGGCGAGTGTAGCTGAAATGGTCAGAGCTTCATTAAGTTCATGCCAATAAACACACTTAGAGTTTTTTCATGCATCTGGTCGGAAGAAAACAAGGAGCCGCGCCGACTGTTTTGGCGAAAAAGCCTCAACCATGCCGAAACGGTTCGACAAAATTATCCTAGTCGCACCGATGGGTGCTCGGCGAAAGTAATCGACGAAAATGGCTAAGGGGCTACGATCTATTTCGTGTCAAATCGGCTAGTTCTACTGAAACGGTCGCCACTGAAACATGAAAACTCACCAACGAAGAAAAAGAGAGTGAGCGCTAATGCAAGATTACAAAGGATAGCTCGAGAAGCAAAAGTGGAATTTTTCGGCTAAACTCAGAGAAGGGCGCTGAAACGGTTGCAAACGAAATATAAAACTCGCAAAATGGCGTCAATGGAACTCACGAAGTGATATCGAAATCTGTCATCAGTGAAATTTTTGGAACACCGCCGACGCGTTTTGCGGAAACTGAGAAAGTCTCGCCGAAATGGTTGACGACGAAGTTTTAAAGGCAACGACGTGTACTGATATTTTGATGCTGAAATGGGGTTTAGTCATAAATGACCCCACCAAACCCGTTACCTTCGCATTAATAACCCAACAACCCCACATGAATGGCTAGGTTTTGATTTTGTTATATATATGGCAAAGCCATTATTTGTTTGGCATTGACAACATGCTGTTCTCAAGGTTCTCGCCTCCACCAACCTCTGGGCGACAAAATGTCTTTCACCTTATTCTCATGACCATACCAAGATTGACAGGTAGGACACTACCATGCCTTAGTGGTTGTTTTTATTGTTGGCATTTTCATTCAGTTTTGCCATAGGTTGTTTTTTTTTTTTTTTTTTTTTGCGTTTGGTAGTTAAAACCCTATTCATTTTCGGTTGGTTTTTTTTTTTTCTAGTAACAGAACTTGTGTCAAATAACTATCTCAACCCAAGGCTGCTGAGTTTCTTCGCCACAGTCTTCGCTTTCAGTTTTAATGCAAAACCCAACAGATTGTGGTGGTCGTTTTCTGCGGTTTGATTCTCTTAGGATAGTTTCTGCCGGTTTACTTTTCCTGTTGGTATTGTCAAGCCCACGGTTAGAACGAAACCAGATTAAAACAGAATGCTTTCATCCACACACTTAACTCTGCATCACCTTGCATGTAAGAAATTGTTAAGTACAAAGTTGAACAATCCAGTGTTAGAATGGTTTTATGCTTTCAAACATTATTGGTCTTAACTTTTCCTTTTGATGCATGTAGATTTTGTTTTCATTCACACTCTGTTCGGACTGGTTTTAAACTTAAAACTCTTGTCGGCTAACCCCAAGGTTTTGTCCCGTATTTCACACTAGTTATAGGCGGATTTAGAGTCAACTGAGTTTCATGAAAACACATTTAATATGAACATCCCTAGTTTTCTCTCGTAATTGTATCTGAAATTTTCACATACCATTGTGAGTTTGAGCTAAACGAGCATCAGTAGCATTTACCAAACTACATGGAAGTTATTATTCTCTCAAATTAATATATTATCAGTAGTTTGAAAGAAAATTGCTTTACAAACTTCTGTTTAAGTTACTTATACCATGTTTCTTCTTTTTCATCAGTATTTGAAAATGCCTAAGAAGGGTGCCAAGAAGAAATCTAAAGTAACCGAATTAGAATCGGATGTGGAGATTATATTAGACACCAAGATAGAAACCATGTTCAAAGATACAAAAGCAGTAACATAAGATGTCCCTGAATTCAAATGGGGGGAATTGTATCATATGATCCAGAACCAGGATATCCTTGATGCAACTTTCGAAGAAATGATCGTGTATAAAAATATCAAGAGATCGGGCATCACCAAAGCGGTTACATGACCATAAATTTTTCCCTGCTCAGAGGTCATTGGATGGATCCCTCCACAAGCTGATTCCACTTCAAGAATCATTTCTGACGTCAAATGGGAAGCTTTTTCCTCATTCCATCCAACTCATATAGCAGCGACATACAAGCTACCACCATCCCAGGTCATGTTAATTGAAGACTGGATCAAAGGTTTAAACTGTTAAATTTTCAGAATTTACTTCAATCTGATCTAGGATCTGAACTGAGAGAACAACATGTACAGCATATCTACAGCATATCAATCATGGAGACAATAATGCAAGCACACAAGAGACACAAAGATTTACTTGGGGAAAACCATAAAGGTGAAAAACCCCAATAACTTCCTCAGAGATAGATAGAGCAATGATACAACCAACCAATAGATATAGCCATAACCTAGCAGCAATCCTCCTCCTCCATAAGTGCGCCTCTCCTCCTTGAGAGCATATGTGTGAGAAGTGAGTGAGTAAATAGAGTGCCTCCCGCACTCTATTTATACTTGACTTGACTTGCCTTTTTACCTAACTCATGTCGGCTCGAACTTAACCACATAACATAATGCTGAGTGGGCCGACCCCCAATAGGGTGGTCTAATAACCCTTAGACCCACATGGCCGACCCCCAATAGGGTGGTCTAATAACCCTTCGACCCACATGACTTATACAGGGCCGACCCCAACAAGGTGGTCTAATAACCCATCAAGTATAAGTTACGACACTTACAATATAAATGACGACACTTCCTTATAGAGGAATAATACCATCTCTATAGGAATACAATATACATATATGTGAAATACATTCCGAAGTTACATATACATCAACACTCCCTCTTAACTAGGAAGGTATTTCTCAGCACAGTTCTTCTGGCACAAGTCATCTTCTCTGGATCATCGTCACTGGATAATCGTCATCGAGTCATCATCATCATCGTCACTGCTGCTGCTATCTCAATCAATCTCTGAATCTACTCGTCATAGGAAGTTCTACAGAGCCAGTCCTTTTTCATACTGGATGTAGGCCCACCACCTGCAGGTCTTCATCATCACTGGTTATACTGTGGAATCCTCAGGACTTTTACGTGCGTCACAAAACCTCGAAAGAGCATCCCAGGCTGTTACGAGCACACAGCTCTACCTATAGGATCTCCCAGGGCACCGAATTACATGTGACCTCACCACAAAACCTCGCAAGAGCATCCCAGGCTGTTACGAGCACACAGCTCTACCTATAGGATCTCCCAGGGCAACGAATTACATGTGGTCATGGCAAAACCTCGCAAGAGCATCTGCCAGATATCCCAGGGAACCGAATTACATGCCATAGGCAAAACCTCGAAAGACTATCTGCAGATCTCCCAGGGCACCGAATTACATGCCATAGGACAAAACCTCGAAAGAGCATCTGCCAGATATCCCAGGGAACTTCAATATCTTCAATATCTTCAATAGATATCTTTGTTGCTGGAACAAATGTTGTAGTTCTTCTTTTGTAGGAGATGGCATACGATCTTTCCTACACAACAAGTTAAATTGCATGATTAGAAAACATCTCATAGTTTTCAGAACAAGTTCTTACACATAAATAAATATGTCATACAGTCATGCAATTATCTTAGCCAATGCTTCAATACAACATTTATCCATATCCCGTAACTTTCTAGATGCCTTCCAATCTCTACCAGAACATTGTTAAGAGTGTGCACAACTCCCAACATGTCAGCAAAGAGGTTTCATTCTAGATAAGTAGCAATGGAATGTTGTACAGTGCCATAGGCTACTTACCCATGCATATTAGTAGTATACTGTTCATTATTGTAATTATTCTAATATGCACAATACATATCCTAAGTCTAAGACCATGAGCATATACATCATTTGAACAATTTTATTTAAACAAACAAATATGTAAGAAATGATAATTAAAATACTTATCTTTGTTTGTTCGTTGGGTGGACTCCCTCTGAGTCTTCGCTTCCTTGCAGGAGCTGCTGGAGTACTAATCTAAAGTAGCTTCTTCTACACCTTTCTGTTGTGGGATGTAGAGAGATGGACAACTCCCTCTGGATACCTGCATCCTTGCATAAACCACTGGAGTGTACTCCCTCTTGATCTTTGCTTCCTGGATTACCTGTTCTTGAATCTCATATTCATCCTTGGTCCCTATGCATGCTTATTAGTATCATGAATGTGTTATCCTTGTGATCTCATATAAAAACATACATTCATTAGTATACTATTAAAACACAATAATCTCAAGCATGTATAGTCATGATCATCTCAAACAGAAATAATAAGCATTAGCATTCAAGGTTTATGTAGGATTCTTATGGTTAGTCAAATCATAAGAAACATAACATGTCTAAACCTGTAATTACTCAAAGCTATGACTCTTCGGGTTAGTCATATCATCAATCAAGAGAAGAGATATAATATGCATAAAATCATGACTATTCAAACCTATGGTTTCATGATTCTTCTGGTTAGTCAAATCAATCAATATAAGAGACATATTATTTTACTTATATTCCTATTTGACCATAGGACTTTTCTGGTTAGTCATATCATTAAAGTAAAAAGCATAATATGCCTAAACCCATGATTACTAACTTCAATGAATAATCATAATCAATCATGCCAAGTATACTTACCTCGTAAATGGATCTTCTATGAGATCCATGACAATGGATGAGTCTTTATCCTCATGATCATATGTTCTTGAACTGGAACATGCTTTGCCTTTCTTGGTGTACCTTTCATGTTAGTAGACAACATAAACCTCATACAACACCATAATGCATTAGTACAATCATAAGTGTCAACACCCTAACCAATGAATATCTTCTATCATGCATTCATAATTTTGTTAAGGTGAAACGACAAATCTAAAATCAAAATTGTACTAACCGTAATAACATGAAGACAAACATACCATAAACTTAATCATGGACAAATATCGAAACATACCTCGATGAGTCATACCTGTCGAGATCGCTTGTAATCTTCTAATGTAGGGCCTTAGCCTCATCTCCCTCTGAAACAGGAACTTCTTCACTCATGTAGATGATCAATCCATCTTCTTCTAGGATTAACCCAATCCACTTGATTTGCAAGAACTGGACTTGGAGCTGGATATGGGTTTGTCAGAGAAACCCCAAAAATTCAAACTTTGAATTTCAAACTTCCAAAAGGATAGAAATATGCGCCTTGATGAGCTGATCAAACCGGTATATTCAGAATTTGAAAACTGCAAAGTTTCACTCCTCAATTTTGCCTTTGAAACTTCCGGATTCACTGGACGTGACCCTGAACTGGGGTTTGATGAAGCCCACTCTTCTACCCAATCAAAATGTTTGATCCAAAGCTCCAAGCTTCTATTTTTCCGAGGAGCTTCCAGCCGTGGTCACAGATTTCAAAAATTCCCATTTTTACAGAAGCCCTAATTTTCCACTTTTCTGATCAAAGTCCCGAACTAGGGTCTAATCAAGCCCGGCCTTCTGCCCAACCAAAAATTCTGATCTTGGTCTCTAAATTTCTATTTTGATGAGTAGCATCCAGCCGTGGTCTCCGATTACAAAAATTCCAACTTTCTTCAAATCCCTAAATTCCGGAAGCCATGAATGAAGGTACCAAAAAATAATTCTGTTTTGACAGAAATATGTACCTGATTGTTTCTGGTGTAACTCCGAAATTTTTGATCCACAGGGTCTGAAAACGTTTCCTGAGATATCCTGACCTGTTATCTTTCCATCCTGACAGGTCTGACCTCAATTGGATTCTCTGAGAGAGAGTTATGCCAAATGTCGCAACGTGACCTGTTTTGGGATAAAACAGGAGAGCGAACTTGTACGGCGTGCCACGTGTCACTGTTTTAACTTCGGCCTCTGAAAAAGCTTTCTGAGATATCTCGGCCTGTTACCTTTCCATCCTGATAGGTCTGACCTCAATTGGACTCTCTGAGAGAGAGTTATGCCAAATGTCGCAACGTGACCTGTTTTGGGATAAAACAGGAGAGCGAACTTGTACGGCGTGCCACGTGTCACTGGTTCAACTTAGGCCTCTGAAAAAGTTTTCTGAGATAGTACAGACTGTGTACTACCTGTCACTGTTTACGAAATTTCATTTGGAGCTTCCTAGCCCAAGATATGACCTTTTTCCCAAGGTCACCTGATTTTGACTCAGATCTGGAAGAGGCAGAAACCCTATATTGTACAGATCATAAATCACAAAGTACAACGAATTAGAGGTTGTCCTTTGGAAACAAGATACCTGGAGATCTTATCTTCGGCCTGTAACAATTTCAGATCCGAAAACCTTGCCAAAACGGATTTATAGCGAAAGTGCTACGATGACTGGTTTTTGCTATATCAAGCCCTAGCATCGTAAGTGCAACAAGTGTCATACATGCCATATCATGCCTTCTTTCAGGCTAGCTCTGATACCATGTTAAATTTTCAGAATTTACTTCAATCTGATCTAGGATCTGAACTAAGAGAACAACATGTACAGCATATCTACAGCATATCAATCATGGAGACAATAATGCAAGCACACAAGAGACACAAAGATTTACTTGGGGAAAACCATAAAGGTGAAAAACCCCAATAACTTCCTCAGAGATAGATAGAGAAATGATACAACCAACCAATAGATATAGCCATAACCTAGCAGCAATCCTCCTCCTCCATAAGTGCGCCTCTCCTCCTTGAGAGCATATGTGTGAGAAGTGAGTGAGTAAATAGAGTGCCTCCCGCACTCTATTTATACTTGACTTGACTTGCCTTTTTACCTAACTCATGTCGGCTCGAACTTAACCACATAACATAATGCTGAGTGGGCCGACCCCCAATAGGGTGGTCTAATAACCCTTAGACCCACATGGCCGACCCCCAATAGGGTGGTCTAATAACCCTTCGACCCACATGACTTATACAGGGCCGACCCCAACAAGGTGGTCTAATAACCCATCAAGTATAAGTTACGACACTTACAATATAAATGACGACACTTCCTTATAGAGGAATAATACCATCTCTATAGGAATACAATATACATATATGTGAAATACATTCCGAAGTTACATATACATCAACATAAACATGGGCCACTTGGAATATGCTAAGAAAATGATAGTATCATGAAAGCAACTGAGACAAAAAGTGAGCAGAGAATATGAATGCCAAATCTTGAGGACCCCTTTTAGAATTATAGCTCTGATGCTAAGCAAAATTTTCGGCAAGGAAGATGGGACTATCTACAAGCTATATTGGGTACCTCTAATTTACTACATATCCTTCCATGGAACAATTTTTAATTGGGAAGAAATCCTATCGGAAAGCATGTTATCATCAATAACAACTGCATAAGGAGGTTTAACCCAAAAGAAGGCAGAATTCTACATGTCTTCATACCTCATAGATTGCATATTAGCTAGGCACCCATTTCCTAAGTTAGGGTGCATCTGGAATAGAGCTGAATCTCCAATATACGTGGCTTATCAGACCATGTGGGATCATATATATGCAAGTCATTATAAGCTCATATGTTAAGAGTTCATCATTCCTCTCTACTCGATAATTTTCCATGAAGAACCAAACTGCTTGTCTGAAAATGCAATGGCAGTCATAAATGAATACGGGGACACTACTTCTCATAGGAGGGCACGTACATCAGAATGTTTGTAGGTTCCCAAGCTCCATCCCTTTTCCCAAATATGCAACCGATTTTGTGGTCCACAAGGAAGCAGTAAGGAAATTTTTCATTAATGGGATTGGCAGGTTCCTCCATGATAATAAAAAAATCTTCATTCCCACCTTTTCCTTTCTGTATTGGGGAATACAAGTTCTCCAAGGTTAAAACTATCGAATCTTTCGTTCAAGATTTAGAACCATTTCATTTTGGAGAAAAGAGTTTCGTGAGAAATGCTAGCCAAGGAAAGGTTGTCGAGCATTGTGCATTGTTCAAAATACATTATGACTATGCCAATCACTTCGACAAGGACACATAAGTGTATCAGAGGGAAAGCAGCATGAACAAGATAAACAAATGATTTTTACCCAAGAGTGGGGGTAGTTTGAGTACTATTGCCAACACTACCAAGTAGGAAAATTACAGAGGAAACGAGAACAAGCCACAAGAATTCAGTTAGCAGATGCAGAAATGAGGCTAAATGAAGAACTTGAGAGAATGTAGAGGGAGGAAGCCGATAGGTACTGAAAAGGGGAAGAAGAAGTCAAAGAAATAGTAGAAAGAGAAGTGATAGAAAAACAAAAGCAAAAAGAAGAAGAAAAGTCCAAGGAAATTGTGGAAAAGGGAAGCCCGAGCGTGCATAATATGGACATAGACCCACCTGAGGTGTCCACTGTGATGCTCACCGGAGGTCACCTCCCATTTCACGAGCTCAGACTCACCCCATTCACCCCATCAAAGAAACACACTGTGGCCAAGTTGGACATGATCATTTTTGACCAAAAAAGAAAGACTATCATGAGGAGGATATAGAAGAGACTGAAAATGGGCACCCAACCCGATGTCATTACTGTTTAGGAAAACACAATCATGGAGGGTACCCACAAGGACCCTAAGTTTATGGCGTCTGTCAACATAGATGCTGCAAAAGCAACTGCAGATAATGTTGACAAGTTGTTGAACGACGTGGAGTGAAATAAAGAGAAGATGCTCAAATTGAAATATAATTTGGTGAAAATGCGTGGAGAAGGGATAGAACTGAAAAGCAAGTATGATGCCATTTTATCCGAGAAGGAAAGGTTACTGAATGAATACCAGAATTTGGACGCCAAAAAAGGAGGCATTAACTATGCAATTAATGATTATGGAAGGGGAAATGAGTGACTTTGAAGCTCGAATCACTCAATTAGAGTCAAGAGAGTCAGTCGCAAACCAATAGGTCGAAGAATTGAAATCTCAGGTGGAAGAGTTGTTTAAAGAGAAGGAATATTTGGCAGAGCAACTGGAATTGGAAGATAAGAGGAAGCAATACATAACTCCATTTTGTGATCAAGCTTGCAATATTTAGGAATGAATATTTCACTCTCAAGAAATTCTCACAGATGAAATCTACAAGATGAAGCTATTGATGGTGAGAATGAAGGTGATAGTTGTGGAGTCACTGGAATTTAGGAAAAGGATGTTGGATATTGCAGATAAGGTTAAGAGCGAGATGGCCTGGAGAGAAACCAACTCAGAATACCCTGATAATTTTCCTCCAAAGACAGCAACAGACTTGAAGTCGGAAGTGGAACTTCTGGAATTTTGCAGGAAGGCTGCCAAGAAACTAAATAATGACATTCTGAATACTATCCAAAAGTGTCAGGATTTTTACGAGAAAATCGAGCAAGTTCTTGAGAAATGTCATCTCTCTCTTCTCCCAAAGATGAACAAGCTTCCTTCAAGAGACCTACGCATAGAATAACTGCAGAATGGGTTGCAGGGAGAATTAGACTACATCAGAAAATTGGACGCTCTCATAGAAGAAGACATCCACCACTTTGTGGGACAAGCATCTATACATGCCTATTTTTTGGAAGATAGTTGCAAGGCTGCAGAAACAAGATTGGTGCATATTGAGACTCAATTGTCATATCATGAAGTCTCCTTACAAGTATTGGAGCTTGCCAAATTTAATATCATAGAAGAAGAGGCTAATGCATGGGAATAATATATTTCTAGTTTAGCTGGGCCCACCTAAATCTAAAATCTAAATATCTTTTTGTATTTTTTGATGTAAGCACTAAATGTCAAATTTTGGGAATTCCTAGGGTTAGGGTAAACGAGGAGTCATTAGAGGACATACTCTTTTGTAAGATAAATAGAGGAGGAGAATAAGGATGAAGGGACTTTTGCTAGCATAATAGAAGCTGGACAATTTTGTAAGAGAACTATTTTTCTGCTAATAAGAAGGATCTGTTTGCTGGGAAAAGCATGCATAGAGATTTTTTCCTGGAATGTGTGGAATGTTTAATGTGGAACTACTTCTTCTTACATTCGTAATTCATACTGTGAGACCGTTCTAAATTTATTGAACTACTTCAATGGTGATGAATGATTTTACCTTCTATGCAAATGTTTATGTATAAAATGAGTAATAAATCGTTTTAATCATATTAGAGCTACCTTTCGTATTCTTTCTATTGTAAATGTGAATATTGTGTTGGAACAACTATTTTTTAGACTTATATTAACATTTATAGTATATTAATCTTAATGCAAATTTGCTCCTTGCAGGGATAGGATAATTAGTTTAAATTAGAATAGGAATAGATAATTGATAAGGCAGGAGCGGTAAGACAAGAGGTAAGAACCTGCGCATCGCTAGTGTGGTTTCTACCTGTCCATTATATGCATTTAATTTCGGCACTTGTATCTCATACTTTAAAATAAAATTACATAAATACTGAACCGAGACGCAACCGATTAAGAACTTAAACAATTACACTCACGGTAACCGGACCGTTAACCAGACAGATTCCCCACACCAAACAGTGAGTAATCTAATTGGGATTATTTACCGAGGATAATCCCAACTGTTGGTACAAATAATTTATGGGAATCAACAGGCCATACAATAAAAAAGATACAAATATAGGTCCGACGAATGAGTCAACAAGAGGATGTTTGAATCAACTAGTGGAATGGGAAAGAAACATAGAACAACTCTACAAGCACAATTTTTGCAAACCCTAGTCATATTTGTATATGTCTCATTAGAACACATGGATAGTATTGTAGGTTCTGGGAGATGGAATGGATGTTCTCTCTTTCTTTGCCTTCGAAAGAGACCAGGAACATTTGTTGGATTTGACAAGAAATAAGGAGACATAAAGTTTTGCTGGAATATATCAACAATATGATCCAAGAACTCGAAAGTAATACAGTATTTGCTCTAAATAAGTGCAGGAATAGCTTTAATCGCTTAGAACATTCAAAGAATTCAAGGTACCTAAAACATGGAAGGATAAATAGAAGAAAATAAAGTGGAAAAGAAAGTAAAAATTCAGGCTGTCACATCCATAACAAAAGAGGAATTAAGAGAACATATAGCTTTGGTCTCACAACATGCTCAACTCCTTTGGTCTTACAACATTAACTTTCAAAAGATCCTAAATCAAGCAGATAAATTGGTTGTCAATGTGGTTTTCCTATGACCTATCGACCCAATGGCTGTCAATGAGTATAAAAGGGGATTGAAACCTATGGATGACAAGAAGAAAGTTGACAAAACAACACTCCTGTCCCAACGAGTAGTCCCACAAGGAATATTGGTGGAAGAATAAAAAAGCACCAGTTCGTGGTGGAGGGGCACATAGTCCATGGCTCCATCACAAATTCCTCCCAAGCTATTGGCCCATCCATGGTGTGAAGTCAAGGCCCAAATAATTGATGAGGATTTGGATTAACTCAGATGATTTATCGACTTGGGACTTCGTTTCAACTACAAGGAACAACAAAGAGCATCAGGAGCTCTACAACACTTCGTCGGCCTTGGGCACCGCATCACTGATTGATGCAGTCCAATGAACATCCTCTGCAACACATGGAGAATTGCAAGTCGAGGTATTCTCATTTCCAATTGCATCTTATTGCTTTAAAGCACAATCTGTAGCCGGTGGGCTTAATTCAATCTGCAAAATTGTAATTGTCGTCTATAAAATTTAGTCTCTGAACACCAGGAGGTCAATAGGAATTAGACCAAAAGGACCATAAAATAAATACTGTAAGGAGGAATGAACATATTAGAGAGTGGAGAATATGCCAGATAAACAACCGAACACATGTATGCCATGCCAACAACCAAGGGAACACATGTTCCACGGTGACCAGGTCTATGACTACCTGTGGGAACACTACCCAACGGTGAACTTGAGGAGGGAGGTGACTACCTTCTAGCGGTGCTATCAGTGGAATATCAAGGTTATGGATACCTAAGGATACTCGATATCCAAACAACTAATGTTAAAGGACTAATGCTAGCATTAATCTAGCATTCTTCAGTTTCCAAAATTTTCAGTGGCCAGAACACTAAACATAGGAAAACAATCACATAGAGATACAACATTGTATCAGTGTCACCTCGACTCTGTTGTATGTCCACGAGGAGTGCGACCAACAGGTATCGTACATAAAGATAGGTATCAACAGAAAGTTGTGTATAGTACATGCCCTTATGCTTCAAGCGAGTCATCCTTCTTCGACAAATGCATCCCATAGAGGATGCAACATGCCATGCTCCATGCACCATGCAACTTGCCATGCTCCATGCATCATGCAACTTGCCATGCTCTTTGGTCTCATTCCCTGCTTTCCACCCTCCTTACACCATGCACTTGCCACCTTGAACCAATTGCCTTGGCCTCGATATGAGGCCAAATAAGGATTCGAAACCAATGATTGGTCGCAAGGCAAAAGCACACCTAAAACTTAGGTTAAAACACGTTGTTTATTGTGCCAAACTAAGACAATTCTAAGAAATCAATTCCTATAGTCCCTGATTCTATGTAGGCATACATGGACTAATAATGATTTTTAATAATAATATTACTATAAAAAAATTCAAAGTGGATTTCAATTTATGGTTTTTGACGTGAGGTTGAATGTGGAAGGGTTATGGAAAGAGTTTTTGGGAAGGTTGTTGCAGAATGGTGAAATGGGGGAGTTAGAGCTGGTTATAGGGAGACGTGGAAGGGATATGGCACAAGAAAGAGGCGAGGGGAAAAACATAAGAGGGAGGGAGGGACGTGGAGGAAATGGAGATAGGCGTAATGGAGCACAGGTGCAGCAGTGCATGCAGGTAGTGTGGGCATGCAGAAACCTATGATTTTGCAGCCGTAGAATGGGAGGACGCGATGGTTGGTTCGTGGGTGCTATGTAGATAGCTGGGTGAGGACATGAGCACAAGGGATGTGCTTGGAGAAGGGTTTTGAAGAGGGTGATGGGAGAGTGTAAGAGGCAGACGCAGGTAGTAATGGAGGGGAGGGATGTAGGGGAGCGAGGAGCGTGTCATACTGGGTGGTAGACGGGTTTTCAATGGGGATGTGAACTGGGTGGATTGGTTTGTAGTTCGTATATTGGAGAGCATATATGGGGTGGGAGAGGTGAATTGTGGAGTGCGAGGGCGCAAATGTGGTGGAAGTAGGAAATGAGCAACGGGGCGAGAGACCGATGGCTCGCTCTGATACCAACTGGAACATAAAAACATGAAAAACCACAAATTGATAATTGATAAAAAAAATATGATGATTATTACAACAGTTTGGACATCCTTAAATATGGATAGGCCATTAATATGAGGATGAGGAGACACGTCCTCTTGTGAACATATAAATAATGTTTATTAAATATTGTAGATTATTATTGTTTATTAATTATTATCTTATTTATTTACTCTTTAATATTCGTAACAAAATATGCAAAAGAGAATAATAAATTGGCTTACCATACCAAACCTCCTTTGGAATATTTCCATCTAATGCATTTTTAAGTTATCTGTTAATCGGGTATGTAGTTGTATTAACAACCTGTACCTAGAATACATTATCCAACCTAAATGTGTTGAGCATGCTTCTTACATGTTCCATTATTGTGCAATTCATCCGCTAAATCAACCATTTTTTTGTAGTGTATATGCAACAGTCTTCTAGTGCTTAATTCCTTCCTGCATTATTTTTTTAACAAATTACTTGGAGAAATATTGTCCTCCATTATAAGATTTGAGATAAAATATTCTTTCCTAAAAAATTTCTCTAGTCGTGCCTTGAAATATTTAAATTTGTCAAAGGATTTTGACATATTTTTTAGAAAATATACCCATACTCTTCAAGAATAATTATTTATAAAAGTTATAAAATTTGAAGCACCATTTATAGACAGAGCGGGGATTGGTCCAAAAATATTGGAATGAATAAGTTGCAGAAGATCAACACTTTTACTAGAGCTTGCAGTAAACCAAACTCTATTTTGTTTTCCAAAAATACAATGCTCACACAAGTCTAAATCACAGGACTTAATCCCTTCAAGCATACTTTGATCATGTAGATTTTTCAAACCTTTTTCACTCATATGACCAAGTTGTTGATGCCACAATATCACTGCATCTGAAACATTCCCTAAGTTTGTTGTTCTTCATGATTTTTTACTGTATCGCCACACAAACGATACAGGCTTCCATAAGCTTGAATCCCTTTTTGCTACTACGAGGGATCCTTTGGTAATTTTGCATTGATTGTCATGAAAGCTAGTAGAAAGCCCCAACTTATCCATCATATTAATTGAGAGAAAATTATTTTGTAGATATGGTACATCACGCAACATCCTTTATATACCATCATCCTGCTTGATCTTAGTGTCTCCTCTTCCCATAATTTATACAGGATGATCATCACCCAAGTAGACCATTCCACTACTCACTACAAGAAAACCCAAGTAGACCATTCCACCACTAATTACAAGAAAAAATTCCTACATAGACGGTCATGATTGTGATGGACTGTAAAGCATCATCACTAGTGTATAATATGATGATGGGCCTTAAAAAACCGTCATTGAATTTGTATTTAGGTATTCATTTAGGAAACGCCACACAATCCCTTTTCAGTGACACTTTTTGTGAGGGTTGTGTTGATGCCTCGGATATCGCAGCATCAATCAGAAAGGGATTCTCCCCGAGAGATGGTCCCAATTAGACTATCTCCCGTTTGGCGTAGGGAATCCATCCGGTTAGCGGTTCCGGCAACCGTGGGTTTGGAGTTTTAAATCCGATTCTACCGGTTATGGCCCGATCCACCTTTCTTTTGGGTTTTATGTCTTTTTAAATGAGATGCAAGTGCCTAAATTATATTTGATCTAAATGCAACTAAAACACATCTAAGTCTAGAAGCTGGAGTGAATCTACCTATCCCTGCAGGGAACACGCTTAAGGGGTGAGCAATAAGCTGTAACAAATAACGTAAGGAAAGAACAGATAGCTGTTAATTCTCACAATTAAAGCTACAGCAAGATAAAGATATTTAGAAGGTAGCTTCTAATTCAACACGGAACGCATCTATTGCTCATTAAAACATAAAAGCAAAAGATTATTTAATCTACGTAGGAAGAATAAAGAAACAGATCTAAATGCAAACAAACTGAAATTAAATTTAAAAATCCCTGCAAGGAGCAATTTAAAGGCATGAACAATGGGCCACATGAGTTATCCTGAAGAAAGAACAGTTAGCCATTCGATCTAAAAGAGAAATCTACAGCAATGACAAAGATATCAGCAGGTAGCTCCTGATTTAATGTGAGATGCATTCATTGTTCACAAAATGGAAAAGATCGTTCACACAGAAGTAAGCAAAATCATTTGTTGCCAAGAAATAGTTCAAATAGCAATGCAGATTTCACATTACAGTATAGATGTCATCAGAAGAGTCCAACGCACATACATCATCCGTTCCCCATGTAAAACGTTCATCTCCTTGGCTTCTATTAGAAAATTCAATTTTACAGGCCCGATACAAGATAGCTCGTATGGGTTTCAAAATTTCCTTCCTTGCCAAAAGTCCTCATCTCTTCTTCCTAGCTACTATTTATAATTACAATTCTGCCATTTGGGTTGCCACCTAGCACCTTCCACCTGTCAATTACAGGATTTTCATCTATAACCGACCACCAAAAAATGACCACTTCTTTTACAAAATTGTTTTGACAAAAAATAGGGACAGCTGTCCCATGGCTCACGCCTTACATGTTCAAAAGTTTAACAGAATATACATAGCAGAAATAATGCTAACACCCACGCTTTCCCTGCTAGACACGTGCTTGGCTGAAGAGAGTTGCTCAACTGAATTCAATTTATTTCATTCCTGTGCATGAGCTTCTGTTGGCAGAGGATCGCCCAAGTTAATTGTTGGTGATGCTGCCTGGGAAGAGACCCCGAATCCACTGCTAATGCTGCTTCTAATTGGGAAGGGGGGATTGAACTGGCCAGACTTTCTGCCACTGCTGGGGAAGAGGCTGCTGGGAGAGAAGATCCTGGATCTATTGATGCTCCTGCTGCTGCTGCAGCTTTCCTGTCCTCCTCTGCTATGTAGCTGTACCACACACCTGTGTCCCTTATGACTATGTTTGCTGCAGCAGGGAACAAGATTTTCTGAGAAGTCACATTCTTCCCGAGCTCTGCTTTAATGCTTTGAACTTCCGCTACTGCAGCTTGATGCACTTCCTTCAGCAGATGGTTGTGGAGTGATGATGAACCAATATAATGCTGGAGGTCATCAATAGCCAAGACATCAATCCTTTTCACATACTCCATTTGAACGCCTAGCTCTTCCTTTAGCTGAGACAACCGCTGCTCCTTTTCCGAAAAGTCCTCCAGGGTCTGAGGGAAACTCAATGTGCATTTGTCATGGACTCCTTTGAGATTTTGGTATAGACTGTTAATTTTATCTGTTGTTCTCTACACACTGGTTATCAGCTTATTGGCACAGTTCCTGCCAAACTCCAGCAAGGCTATGTCTTCATTAAAATCGTCCACAGCTTTAAATGGAAGATGCGGGGGGAAACCCCCTTTCCCTTCTCTCCATGCCATCTGACTTATGATATTTGCCTTGACACGGGTATTCTTAGCTTTGAGCCGGTGGGCCTCTGCATTAATTTATTTTAATCTGACTATCATGGCCTTGAGCTTGCAAACCTCGTCAGTGATTAGCTCCTGCGTGTCATTTATTTGCTTCAGGATGCTGCAGGACAGCTCATGGAAGGGAGACATGTCCATCGTTTTGCTCTCAGCCTGCTCTAACCGCTCAGCTAATGTCTGCTTGTCTGCTTCTAGCTGAGAAACCTTTTCTTCTGCTCCATTCTTCTCCGCTTCTACAATCATTATTTGGAGTGTTAGCTGGTCCTTTCCCTCCTCCAGCTGGCTGTACTTGTTTGATAGCTCCTTATGCTCAACGTACAAGCAATTATACTTGTTCACTGCCAGATCTCTTTGGGCTTGCTCATTAGCCACAGTTTGTTGTAGCGTACGAGCTTTCTTCTTTGTCAATTCATTATCTCTTACCATCACGCCTACATTGGCAAGGGATGCTTTTGCCGTTGCTACAGCTGCGGTCGCCATAGCAAAGGGATCTTGATCCATATTCTGCATTATAGTGACCTCTCGGTGGGTAACGATGTCTTCATGGAAGGGACTTTTGATCCTCTCTTCTGATTTGAGGACCATTGCTTTTCTTTTCTTGTCATAGACAAACTCATTCCACTTGGACACTGTATGCTTTCCCGAGGGAGTGTACGGGACAATTGGTCGGTTTATGATGTCTATGTCTTCTTCTGTCGGTGGGGTGTGGGCTTCCTGAGCAGGGTCTCCTCCTTTATTTTGGGCACCAGAGCCACCTGCTTGAGAGGTGTCTATTTCCATGTCCTGTATACCGGATCCACCTGCCTTGGCATCTTCCCTTGTCTTCAATTCTTCTTTCGCCCTCTTTTCTGCCTCAGCCTGCTCAGCTTCAGCCTCTTTCTGCTTTTGGTCTTCCTCAGCCTCTTTCCGCATTCTTTCATTTTCAGCTTCTTGCTTCTTTCTTGCTTCCTCAGCTTCCCGATGTAACCTCGCTTCTTCTCTTAATCTGAGCTCTTCCTGAGCTCTGGCATACTCAGCTTATTTCTCCTTTTGCTGGCTGGTCTTCTGGACCTTGGTTGAGCTAGAGCTTGCTCCAGTGCCTTGGCGACAGATCCGTAGCTCAGCCATGTTGCTTGTTGTAGAAATTTCTCCCTACAGATAGGTAGAAACTCTCTTAGGATAAAGCAGGATGTACTGACTCTATACTAAGACAAAAAAGAAACAAATGCTACCTTGAATCCCTAGATCTAACGAACATCTCAGGATTAAAATGCTAAAGAGAGCAGAAGGAGTTTAACTGACCTTCTATCTAGACGCTTGTTTTTGGTATTTGCTCCAAGCTCCAAGCCCTCACAAGTGAACCTGTTAAAATGGAACCAAGATACAAGAATGCACTATTCTCTAGCAATCTGAAACATAAGTTAGAATCTAAATCTATGAAAGATACAAATCATATCATTAAAACAAAATTAACACAGATGATTTGGGAAAACAAGACAAGTTATTCCATTACCAACTTGAAGTCATGTACAATAGTTGCTTGATGTCCAAGCCAACTTCCAGCTCCAAGTGCTTTCTCTAGCTATCTCTGCAGAAGTATGAAGATCATAGGTTTGATGCCCCAAAAGTCCTCCCTTTGGCTCATGGAAAGCTTCTCTCTTATAGCACATGGGAAGGCTAACCAACAAGAGAGAAGTGTGGATCTATGGAGGGTTTAGTGGATCAGGCCAGCTAAACAAAGAAGGAGTTAGGATCGAACCAAAGGTAGTAATCCCAACAAAATCTCCTCGAAGGTCGAAATCCCAAAATCCAAGGCAAAAAGGCTAATTTCATACTACCGCGCCCCTATAACTGAGCATAACGCGGTAGTACCGCGCCCCAGAGAAGGAACAACGCGCGGTAGTGCTAACTACCGCGCCCTTGTAGATGTGCAAGGAGCGGCAGTGCTCACAAACAGGCTTAAGTTGGGCTGGCAGATGGCAGAAAAAGGTTTTTCTTTCAGTATTCAGTCAATGGTTTTCACTCTGGATGTTCAGATGATCTTTAAGGCAAACTGTCGTTTAGGTCGCTAGTACAAGGATGCGACACTAATGCATAATGTGTAATATTGAGGTATAACAGATGCCCCCTAAAGTGTGAGGTCAGAAGAGACTGATGACCGAAAGACTTTACAAATATGGTTCGGATATAGCATCGAGGGGAGCAACAAGGAGCTGAAACAAAAACAAAATGTCAGATATACCACCGAGGTGGGCATTCCCATGCTCGAAAACAAATGACTCAAAGCATGGCTGCCGACCAATACATTGCAGATCCATGAGTACTGAGATGATATAGACTGTAGACAAATCATGGCTACTATGAACAAGCGTAGATCCATGAGACAATAATGACACAGCCACGACCAATACAATAAGTGGATCTGTGTGACAATACAAATGACATCTCCATCGCAACCTGGACGCAATCAAAATATAGAGGTGCGCCCAGGGTCTTCTACCCGATCGCAAAAGATACGAATCTAGCCATGTGATTACAAGGTGTTGAAGTCGAACATGGTAGAAACCATTTGATTACCGGTCAATGATGTGAACCGTTAACAAATGCGAGGGAAATCACCAATAATGACAATGATCCCCAAGGTATCTATAGTACATCTCAACGAAATGCGAATAAAGGAGTTGATGTCGAGCATCCGAGAGATCATTCAATCAGAGGTCATTGATGAAAACCTACTGTTGAATACGAGGAAACCTGCCATTGAGGCATGCAGGTACCAAGGTACTAGTGGTTGACTCCTAAGCCTAATTCCTGGATAGTGATTTGGTGTCGACAGGAATAGACTCGTCGAAGGTGGGCCATAATGATTCCCACATCATCGACACGAAATCAGAACGAGAGATAGTATGGATCGATGAAACAATGGAATATGTACTGACACAAAGGGAAGGTTTGACATGAAGTGGAGGTGGACTCAAGGTAATAACCCTTTGAACATATAACGGCATGAAACAGAGCTTGGAAGCAGGGATTAATTGAACAGACAGAACTGCAGGAAGTGTGAACTCATAGCAATAATGAGGACGCGTGATCATAATGATGACACTATCAGCAAGACTGACTACCCAAAACAGACAAGGTGAGGATGCATGCCATGTTCAAAGGTGATGACTCACAAGCTGCCAACAAGGTAAACTTGACTCATTTTCCCATTTTCCCCCGACATGATGGACGAGTACCTCTTTGTTTTTTAACGAGCTTGAGGAGGATAACAGATGCTCGATATAGCTCATCTCATAGATGATTCCAATCTCACATGTTTTTCGAACCTGAGAAAGGAGGGGTTCGTCCCAAAGTGGGCCCTTCGATGTTGAATTTTAACGAGTCCAAGGAAGGAAAACTCGGTCGTCATTTCATGTTTAGAGAGTCTGAAAAGAACTAAAGAAGACTCCAATGGTCCTTTTTCGTAAGGTTAGCCTCATCGCCCGAAAAAGGGTAAAACAACGCGGGAGAGGACTCTTCCAGTCATGATTGGCTGGAGTATTCCTTTTTCGTAAGTAGTGCCCCCTAGTCCGAAAAAGGGGTAAACTATCACTAGGGAGACGATCATTCAAATCCTTTTACAAGCGTGAACGAATCAATTTCGCTTGGCAATCTTTTCAATTTTAGGGAGTCTGAAAAGAGCTTAACTATGGACTCCATGTACAACTTTGTCATGGTTGATGACCGAGTACGACAAAGGAAAAGTAAACTCGGCACAGTTCCTTTTCCGTAAATAGTCTAGCGAGGCCGGATAAAGTGATAAACCTATACTCGTTAGACACACCTTTTTACTCCAATTGTTTAACGAGCACGATAATGGTATCAAAAGCACTCGGAATCTTTTTCATGTTTGGATCCAGAGCACGAAAAAGGAAAAAGTAAGCTCAAACCACTTTTCATGTTTTTAACCAGAGCACGAAAAAAGTGAAAAGTAAGCTCAAACACCATCTTACTGTTTTTAACGAGCTCGAAGATAGGTTGGAAGAATGCTCATAATGTCTGCTTCATTTTTTAACGAGCTTGTAACAGAAAATGAACTATGCTCAGGATAATTTTCGTGGTTTAATGAGCTCGAAACCTAAAAAGGAAAGTATGTTCGAAAATGTTCCCAATGGTTAACTTCTTCCCGTCATGAAATCCAAAGGTTGGTTCATGCCCCCAGCATGATTGCTAGAAGTAAGTGACTTAGCTCCAACCTGATGTGGAGAGGTGATCGAGTTGACTTCAACGTAACTTTTAGAGGTTGAAGACATGCCCCTAAGCTTCATTTCATTCGCCTAAGGTATAGGCAAGTGAAAAGAAGGTTCATTTACTAAGTCTACGAGGAGACTCGACTCAAAGGGAAAGGATATGTTTCATTTTTTAACGAGCTTGACACAGGAGTAGAACTTTGCTCAAAATACTGGTTTCATTTTTTAATGAGCTTGAAGCCAAAGGTAAACTCTGCTCACAATTAAGGCCCATTGATGGGTTCCCTCCCAACATGATGATCAGAGGTTGGTAAATGCCCCCAGCATGATTGCTAAAGGCTAAACATGCCCCCCAAGCTTCGTTTCGTCTGACTACTATTCTTCCTTACCCAAAAATCCTGGCTACTAATCCAAATGTGTTCACCAGGGGGGGTAGGGAGAACCAGGACCAAGTGACCTAGGCAGATGAAATGAAGGTTCAAATCCTAACTCTAGCGATAGACTCGAACAAATGGAAAGGAGATCTATTTCATTTTTACACAAGCTTGAAAATAGATAATAACAATGCTTGAAAGGGTCCTTTTTATTTTTTAATGAGCTTAAAACAGAAAGAAATTATGCTCGAAGGTAGTTTCATTTTTACGCAAGCTTGAAACTGAACGTAAACTATGCTTGGGATTGGTTTCGTTTTTACACAAGCTTAAAACCAAAAGTAAACTGTGCTTGAGGGTCGGTTTCATTTTTTAATGAGCTTGAAACAGAGAATAAACTATGCTCGTAGGAACCTATTTCATTTTTTAACGAGCTTGACATAGAAAGGGAACTATGCTCATAATGATGGTTGGTTTCATTTTTACACAAGCTTAAAACCAAAAGTAAACTATGCTTGAAATGATGGTTTCATTTTTTAACGAGCTTGACACCGGAATAGAACTTTGCTCCAACGTGGTGGTTGGTTTCATTTTTACGCAAGCTTAAAACCAAAAGTAAACTATGCTTGAAATGATGGTTGGTTTCATTTTTACACAAGCTTAAAACCAAAAGTAAACTATGCTTGGGAAAATGGTTTCATTTTTAAACGAGCTTGACACCAGAATAGAACTTTGCTCTAAGTGATGGTTGGTTTCATTTTTACACAAGCTTAAAACCAAGAGTAAACTATGCTTGAAATGATGGTTGGTTTCATTTTTACACAAGCTTAAAACCAAAAGTAAACTATGCTTGGGAAAATGGTTTCATTTTTTAACGAGCTTGACACCAGAATAGAACTTTGCTCCAAAACCCCCCCCCTAGGGGGAAGAAACCACTAAAACATGTGGAACATTTAGGGAAGTCTGGTGACTAGGAGTCATGCGATGAGTGGGCGTCACAAAGGAAAGTTGATCGATGGTCACAACATTCCCATGATGGGGAAAATACATCACTCGAAAGAGTGAGGACACTCAGTCTTCATGGCATGGACGTAATCGCGTCCAAGGAGTAGATTAAAATCTAAGGGACCTTGGATGACCATAACATCAATACAGACAGTTTTCCCTCCCAAAGTGATAGGTAACTGAGGAAGGGACCCTAAAGGTCCAGTAGGCCTTCTATTGAAAGCCAGTATCTGGTCAGTGACGGGCACAAGCCGAGGAGAACCTAAGGCTTGCCAAGCAGTTGAGGATAGAATACTAACAGAAGCTCCTTCATCAACTATCGTACGAAAAATTTCTTTATCGGAAACTCCTACAGATATTTGAAAAGGAACACTCGAAGGAAGATGAGATTCTGTTAGACCATTCCAATCAAAGGAAATAACCTCAGTACTTGGAGGGGGACTCACGGAAACAGACAGGGTTTCCCCTTGCCGAGGACATTCTGAACCGATAAGGAAAACATCAGCGGTTTCCAATTCACTCTCGCTTGGAAGATAAGAATGAGACGAAGATTGTGTCAAGGTGACTGCTTCAGTCTGGACTTTCTCCGATGAAAGAGCGGGATCAAGTGGGGATGACAGCGACTCGATCACTTCACTCACGGGAGGGAGAGTGGGATCAATTGCAGATGAAACTGAATTGATCACTTGGTCAACCAGCGGGGGGTCGAGGGGCAAATTACTATCGTTTGTTGGAAGCACCAGTTGAGAACTAGTAATATCTTCCAACCACCGCGAAGCTTCATCCATGCTTGGACAAAGGAAAGTACGGTGCATACCCTTGCATATCAAACAGGGATATAGGACTTTACCCTTACGACCCTTCACCAAGGGGTCACTGGTCGAAGGAGTGTCATCGACATGATGGTCAGAGGTCGACGATACAATTGGTTTGGGGTTTTTAGACCACACTTCTGATACACGGGAAAGATCAGGACAATCCTTGAGAAGGTGATCACCCTTACAAAGTTTGCAAGGGAACTTGGGCTTACGGGGTGTTTTCGTAGAATGAGTGCCATTAGAGGCGACTGGTTTACGCTTGGTCTCTTCTTTATCCTTCTTCTTCTTAACTTTCCTTTTCTTCTTCTTCTTATCCACCTGATTACTAACACTATTGCTTTGGTCAGGCGAGGAAGAAGGAACGGAAGAAGATTCATCCGACGAAGAAGGAGAAGGATTAGTTTGGGATTGACTCTCTCGTGGTGGAGAGTTAACATTCGAAACATTGGGCGCAATCGGAATTACCAGATTGAATAACCATATCGGTAATCCTATGGTTAATCCAGGAAGATTTAACGTGGCAATAAAGGGAGGACCAATATCTCCAACTAGAGTAAAAGTAAAATGTACCCCTTGAAAAGGGGTCTCCGGATTGGTAGTCCCAGAAGGAGCATGGGCGCATGGAGGTGGATTCTCCATGGAACAACACTAAGTGATGTGGACGAAGTCTTGTTAAAAAGAACTCAAAAACCCTCAGGCAACCGAGCGTGCGAAAGGGGAGCTAGGAAAAGACAAGGCTCACAGGCCAAAAGAGCAAGCTCAAAAAACTATACTGAGGCCGCTGCCACAGTAAGTGAGTTGTACAACAAAACGGCCAGAATGCCAACAAGCATCCCTACAAAGAAAAAGACCCTCTACAAGATGGAAAGCAAAACCGCCTAACTAAGAGCTGGAGACCTCAACAAATTGTATTCTTCGCAAGGTGATGAAATCCAAGTCGAACAATACAAAATGAGAGACCAATAATGGAAGGATATCCCTCTACCGAAAGGGATCCTGGGTAAAAGAGCCCTAGTAGAATAGATACTAAGCTACCTCGTTCATGACACGTCGGAAAAGGTTTTGGGCACTTCAGCCTTCCGAAGAAGACAGCGATCGATGTTGCCTTAGGGCTAAGTGGAGTGCGGTATTCCACAGAGTCCGTCCGGTTCTCAATCTCGCGGCCGTTTAACCCCTGAAAGTTAAAAACAGTCAGGAGGCCCCTCCACAAACTAGCTGTGACCGTGTCAATAAATACTAGAGGATTTTAGTTCCCTAAAGACAACGACTATGTCTCAGATGAAAATGACAAGGGGGAATTATTTTGATGCCTATCCCCGGTGTCCTACCTAACTACCAAATTCTTTTGATTTCCTCAAGTGAGGTTAATATTGGTTTAGTTAGGGAGATTAATTTTAGAGGCTGTCTTACTCAATCGGGTAATGGAAGTGCAACTTGATGGTGTTGTGACGACTCAAACCATGCAAATGAAGATGAATCGAAATGAACCTTTCTCTTCGATGAACACTAGCTAAAGTAAGGAAGAATTCTTTCCATTCCCAATATGCACAACCCAATGCACATGCAATTTTATTTCTTTTCAAAATGATAGAAAGAAGTAAAATATGTACCCAAGACTAACCCAAAGTAATGAAAAAGTTCTTCATATGAACACCAAACGTAATGATTCTAATCCACTTCCTATCTTTTCACACTTGAAAAAGACACATCCAAGCTACGGAAAGAAAGATTCTACAAATGCTTCCAATCAAATGCAAGACAAAGAGAAGAACCTAATAATGTCGTCTAACTCAAATGCACATAAATATGAAACAAGCATTTCTTCTTCTCATGAATGTAATACCAAGAATGTCAAATGATTAAATTAAGGCAAGAAGAATACCTTTGTGTTTCAATTTCATGAATATGGTAAAAGAACGACAAAATAAAGCTTCTCTTTGAACTAGAATAAAATGGAAACAAGGGATCGATCTATTCCAATGACCAATAAATAGCTAAAGATGCAAAGGAAACAAAGTGCAAAACCCAAGAAAATGACTTCAAAAGACAAGGATGTCCCAAGTTTTTTCAAAGCCAATATAAGCAATCCAAATGATGCCAAACCAAACAAACCAAAAATGATCTCAAAACTTTAATATGGGTCAAAACGACTGAAGGATGCACGATTCATGGCCCCCCATTTCGCTTTAAAACTGCAAGCAAAACACTAGTATTTACTCAAAAGGCCAACATGGATCCAAATCTTGAAAAGACCCAAAAATAACCGAACAAACCAAATAAAACACTTTCCAGGAACTACCGCGGGCCTGTAGGCCACCTGGGAGCGGTACTGCAAGACTACCGCGCTGTAGACAGCGCTTAAAGGGCGGTACTGCAAGACTACCACGCTGTAGACAGCGCTTAAGGTGCAGTACTGCAAGACTACCGCGCTCTGGACAGTGGTGAAGGCGCGGTACTACCGCTCTGTAGGCAGTTACGGGGGCGCGGTACTGTGTGAACAGGGAAAGAGGCAGAAATTTGAGAAAAGATCTTGACTTTTCAAGGGTTCGCCAACCCAGAGGACTTACTGATCTGTAACAGGAGTCTAATGCAGAGAGCAGGGAAGTGAATGAAGGTGAAAGAACCCAATTCTTACAATCAATGAGTGAAATTGAAAGCAAACTTCACAAGCAAAGAAAATGGATTCAAATCCCCAGCGGAGTCGCCAGTTTTTGTTGTAGAAATTTCTCCCTACAGATAGGTAGAAACTCTCTTAGGATAAAGCAGGATGTACTGACTCTATACTAAGACAAAAAAGAAACAAATGCTACCTTGAATCCCTAGATCTAACGAACATCTCAGGATTAAAATGCTAAAGAGAGTAGAAGGAGTTTAACTGACCTTCTATCTAGACGCTTGTTTTTGGTATTTGCTCCAAGCTCCAAGCCCTCACAAGTGAACCTGTTAAAATGGAACCAAGATACAAGAATGCACTATTCTCTAGCAATCTGAAACATAAGTTAGAATCTAAATCTATGAAAGATACAAATCATATCATTAAAACAAAATTAACACAGATGATTTGGGAAAACAAGACAAGTTATTCCATTACCAACTTGAAGTCATGTACAATAGTTGCTTGATGTCCAAGCCAACTTCCAGCTCCAAGTGCTTTCTCTAGCTATCTCTGCAGAAGTATGAAGATCATAGGTTTGATGCCCCAAAAGTCCTCCCTTTGGCTCATGGAAAGCTTCTCTCTTATAGCACATGGGAAGGCTAACCAACAAGAGAGAAGTGTGGATCTATGGAGGGTTTAGTGGATCAGGCCAGCTAAACAAAGAAGGAGTTAGGATCGAACCAAAGGTAGTAATCCCAACAAAATCTCCTCGAAGGTCGAAATCCCAAAATCCAAGGCAAAAAGGCTAATTTCATACTACCGCGCCCCTATAACTGAGCATAACGCGGTAGTACCGCGCCCCAGAGAAGGAACAACGCGCGGTAGTGCTAACTACCGCGCCCTTGTAGATGTGCAAGGAGCGGCAGTGCTCACAAACAGGCTTAAGTTGGGCTGGCAGATGGCAGAAAAAGGTTTTGCTTTCAGTATTCAGTCAATGGTTTTCACTCTGGATGTTCAGATGATCTTTAAGGCAAACTGTCGTTTAGGTCGCTAGTACAAGGATGCGACACTAATGCATAATGTGTAATATTGAGGTATAACATTGCTGATGCCTCTGAATGCCTCTTCCTCGGCATCAGGATAGTAAGAGTACTCGAAGTGAGCATAGATATCGTTACAGTGCTCAACAACTCTTCCCTTTCTGTCATTCCTGTGGAAGATTACCTCACCAAAGTGGAAGGCTTTCAGCTCTTGAACAAATTCGTCGGTCGAGGCAACCCCTAAAAACTTGTAAGCACCTATGCAGAAAGGTAGGGGGGGAAAGGAAGCCTTATGTTGTTTGTGGAGCATTGCTCCAATCCCATCCAGGAAGAGTTGTCTTATTGCTTCTTTGAGAACCACATAGTCTGTGGCATACTACGGCAAGATGTATGGGGGCTTAGTCCCTCCAAACATTCTCAGGTAGGTACCTTGCTCCGAAAAGTAAAAGTCCCCATAGTCCTCAAGGACTTCCAAAGCATTCTCTGACAGGTAGTTTGGTTCTTCCTTGAACATTTTCTCGTATAGGGGCATGATGAACCCCTCACAGATGAGTTTGTAGCTGGGCTTGTAATTCTGATCCCACAACATCTTGAATGCGATATAGACCGGGGCGGTGGCCCTATCCCATGTGCATCCCAATTTGGGGAAGTCTATCTTGGCCAAAATACAATCAATCAGGTATGAGGACATGAAAAATTCAGCCTTCTTCAAGGCCAGTCCTTCTTTAGCAGCAATTATCATCGAGGCCAGACTGTCTGACAAGATAGTGGCCTAGTCAAACACAGTTCCCTTGAATTCCACGTAGTGGATGATAGGGATCCACTGAATCTTATACACTGTGCCATCGGGCATGCCGAAGATTCTGCACAGCATTAAAGCGATCAATCTGAAAGGAGCTCTCAGATTCTGTACGTCATATTCATCACTTCCTTTCTTTCTCAAATGTTTGCCCTACATTAGCAGCTTCTTGGCCATCTCGACGTTATTCATCTGGCTCAACCATTCGTCAGTCAGAGCTTGTTGGACACGGGGAAATTTGTAGGCTACCGCAACATACGTGGGTTAAAATGAGGCAATAGCCACTTTCCCGCTATCATTTATCACTCTCCCTTCAGCATCGACATGTTGGAGTATCCATCCGATCACTTCAGCACAGGGGAACAGCTCAAGGCGGGTAGCGGCTCTAGTAATGCCTGAGGCTCTGATATTAAGATAAATCGGTGCTTCCTCTAGCAACATATCTGGGATTTCTTGGTCCCGAATCATTCTGTAGATGTCACCCCATCTGATTTCAGGAAGGACACCGGTGGTGCACCTAGTGTCCTGGAGTGAAGTTTCAGTTTTGAGTGGCGCAGGCTTCTTTTCTGTCATCTTAGCCTTCTTCTTACCGGTTTTCGGCATCTTGACTTATCCCTGATAGCACCCATATACAAGTCATCATGATATTGAGCAACATACTGTGATATTTTAACAGAGAGCATCATTGTTTTGATATATAAATGAGATAAAGAGCAATGTGAAGTTGTGTGCTTAGGAGGCACAAAACACCATTTCAATATGAAATACAAATTTAAACATTTGAATCTTTTAAAGGGGGAATAATTTGGAATGCTCCCGAGAGGATAGGTGTGTTGCGGCAATAGCTTGCTCTCGGCCCGGCCCTAGGAGAAATTGTGATATTCGTTTCAGCAGGGACCTGATTATAAAATTTAGCCATCCTCATTTTTAAAGGGGCAGGTTTGGGATGCTCCTGTGGAGATAAGCGTGTTGCGGAAGCAACGTGCTTTCGGTTTAGCTCTGGGGAAAGGGTAGCTTTCGTCACTGCTACGGTTTGAAAGGCTCATGGCGGGTAAGCTCGGGTTTGAAAGACTCTGAGATGAAAAAAAGGAGGCGCTTTGGCTTTACGACCCAGCGAGGGCTTCGAATGCTATTGCTATTTTTGGCACTTGCTGAAGTGTTCTATGGGAGGTTTTAGTTCGAGCAGGGTGATGGCGCCGGCAAAGGCTGACGCAGACGGCGCAGGCGCATAGCTTCTTTCGGCTCGTTTTTTAGCGGAGTGCGAAACCCATGAGGCCTCCGGGGCTCAAGAACGAAACATCGATATGTGACCAATCGCCTGTCGGGCACATCTCAAAACTAGAAGGGCAAAGAAAAACTGACGATTTCCCTAATAAAACCCATATACAATTCCTGGTTTTATATGCTGGAGAATATGCAATTTAAGCCTAATTTGACGGGGCAAATGTGGTTTAGACCGTTCGATGGGCAAAATAACCCATGACGGGCCTTTTGCCCATCAAAATGCAACCAATTCCTATAAAAAAGAACATCCATGGGTAATCTGACGCATGGAATGCAAATTTAGCGGTTAAAACCACTTACCTGGCACCGTGAAGATGACTGGATGAGGTGGCCGTGAATCGTGGGCGAATTAGCTAAGCTAGAGCGGTCGCACGGTGTCCAACGTCGTTTGCCAATCGAAAATCAACGATACGTTGGCTCGTACCCCCCACCGCTTATTTAAATAGGATAGGCACGTGCGGGCATTTAGTTTGGTGGGTGGCGCAGTTTAAGTACTGGTACGTCGGTGGTCACGTCAGAAATTTTGATCTGCGCGCGACTGCCTTTCGCGGGACCAACTCGCGAATTACACCCGCCGTTGCGGAAGGGTTCAGGGAAAGTTTCCGCCGTTTCGGGGCACATCGTGGAAGGGAAACTCGAAGCCTTCCGCAAAGAATCCCGCGTCGTGGACGGATAATGCCAAGGCTTCCGCAAAGAATCCCGCGTCGCGGACGGAAGCCTTGGCATTATTGCCAAATCAAAAAATTTCTAAGTCTCGTGGGGTCTCGGGAAGATATGGCGAATGCTCCCGGTAGTTTCGGAAGAGAAACTTGAAAGTTTCCACGGTTGCGGGTGGCTTCTTTGAATTGTTCCGGAAGGGCCTCAGCGCTTCGGCGTTTCGGCAAGTCAGGGCGAACTTTTCGTGGTTTCGGGAGGGATTCACCAGCAGCTTCCGCAATCGCTTCATCGAAGATTTTCTAAGTCTTTTCGGGCGGTTTAGACGAATGGTTCCCGCCGTTGCGGGAGCAAATCTTATACTCTTCCGCACATTTTCCCAGAATCATTTCGAAGGCCTTTTCCGAGAGGTTTAAGCAATTGGCTTCCGCCGTTTCGGGAGGGTGGCCCGAAAGTTTCCGCAGGTTTTTCGAAATTTTTCTAAGTCTCTTTTCAAAAGCTTATGTGAACGGCTTCCGTCGCTTCGGACAACTTCGCTGAATTCTTCCGCCGTTTCGGACGGCTTTCATCAGAAGCTTCCGCGATTTTGACAAACTATTCCAACTCCTTTCGGGCGTCTTTCCCAATTTCTCCCACCGTTTCGGGAAGGAAACCGGAAGGCTTCAGCAATTTTCGGGTGGAGAAGCTCTAAGGATTCCGCAACTTCAAAGAAAAATTCTAAGTCTTTTGCCAAAGTTTCGGGAGACTTGACGAAAGGCGCTCGCCATTTCGAACAGAAAGAACGAGTGCCTCCGCGACTGCGGAAAGTTTCAATGAATGGCTCCGCCGTTCCGGAAAGAATTACCCAACGGCTCCCGCAACTTTCCAAAGAAAATCGCTAAGTCTCCTCATAACTTCGGAAAGAATTCGTGAATTCCTCCGCGGTTTCGGGAAGCTCACGCGAGTGATCTCCGCAGGTTTCGGGCGGTTCCCTTAAATTGTTCCGCAACCTTTTGGGAAAATGTTTCAAGTTCTTTTCGAGAGGATTTGACCACAGCTCCCACCGTTTCGGGGAAAGCTTTGAAAGCTTCCGCAGTTGCGGAGGGTTTGAGCGAGGCACTCCGCCGTTTCGGAAGGATTGCCCAAGTGCTCCCGCGTTCTTCCAACAAAAATTTTCTAAGTCTTCCTTTGAGAAGCTTATGCGAGTCGCTCCCGCAACTGCGGGGAGATAACCCAAGAGACTCCAAAACGTTGGGAAAAGATTCTAAGTTCCCTTTAGGTTCCTTGGGGAAAAAAGGAAAGGTTTATGGCCAGAATTTTCGTTGGGAAACAAGATTTCATGCTGAAAAGAAAACACAGATAACAACTGGGATGGCTTCTCAAGTCAAACTTTCTACAAAAATGAGAGGAGGGGCCCCAATATGTACAAAAATTTGGGGGGGTTGTTGCTGCAACAACAGGTTGTTAAAGGTCTGTTTCCAATTCTCTTTTTGGTGACACCTCTTGTGATGGTCCTTTAATGGCCCTCACTAATACCCATTGATGAGGGTCACGCTTGTGCCGAAACTTAAATGGTCATCACCAATGTCACATATGATTACAAACCTTAAAAATCGTCATTGTTATTGTTTTTGGGTATATTCCTTTAAGGTTTGTCACCAAAACCTTTTCCAATGACAATTTTGGTGGGGGTTGTTAAAGTCACATTTCCAAATCTGTCTTTAGTGAAATTTATAGTGATGATCCTTTAATGAACCTCGCTAATACTTGTTCTGGTAATTTTTGGCAATTGTAAAAAAGTGTTTGTTTCCATTGATAATTCTAATGAGTTTTTTATGATCCTATGTGACTATTGCTATAGTTTTTGATAAAATATAATGGTTTAAGACCATTGCTAGACCTCAAAATGGTCTCTTTATACCACTTTTACACAAAAATAATCCTTGCACTATATTAGGTTATATGTGGCTGCTCATGGCCCTAAATATTGTTCATGATACTTGAAATCAATAGTTATTGTTAGTCCCTGAGATGTACTAGGTTGAAATTAATGTAGGACATGGCATGATGAGGGTCAAACTTTATAGATATTAGAGTTGAGTTTGTATAAAATTGTGATATGAAGTTAATGTCCTTGAATTATTCAAGTAATGACTTATATTGAACTATCTTTGAACAAATAACGAAATCATAGAGGAATTTTGCAGAGTGCTACAATGTTTTGAATAAGAATGAATATGGACTTAACGTATGGAAAACAAATGAAAACATCAAAGGTGCCTGCAGGACAATTCTTTGATATTTAATGACAGAATAAAAGTATTGAGCTTTGATTTAAAATAATTAAGCAATACGTGAAAAATTTAAATATATCGTGAATCAATATGAATTTTCTTCGAAGCATAACATGCACATAAACCACAATAAATGAAAACTTCAAATACAACTAGTTCACATACACATCAATGAAACTAGACCAGATGTCAAAGAAAATGAAATCTCTTTCAGCTTTCTCTAGATTTAGTTGATCTAGGAATCCTTCCATGTACTGCAATGCATTCAACCCTCTTATCTAAAAGGGTCCTACATATTTTTGCAACAAGAAGGTCTTATGATGCTGAAAATGTGAAAAAAACATGTAGTCTGATATAATCTTATGCCTTACATATTCCATGGAAAATATTCTGGTAGCAAGAAATATTGTGAGCTTATATGGATCTTCTTCAAAGCCATACAATCTTATCGTTGTGTATTCTTCATATAGAAACCAATCTCCAAATATCATGTTAGGAGAGAATTGCAAATGGTCATTTTTTTCAGGAAATATTCTAGTAGGTGTGGAACCAAAGATTAGGCTATATGTAAGGCTCATCACCTTATAAAAAATTTAAAAACTGAAGACTCACATTGAGGTAATGACCCTCTATGCCCCCATTTCATTAACCAAATTCATTTAACAAGACCTCAATAGGTAGATGGGATCCCCAACATGAATCCATGGATAATTTTGCAAGGAACTAAATTCAAATTGCCTAATTTTTCTCTTGACTACTTGTCCACACAAAACTAGAATAAGACTTGCAATGTCTCCATTTCATTCCTTAAAGGAAACATAAAAGTATGTTAATTTCCATATATATGTGATGAGCCTTGTTAGTCCCCGAGGCATCCTAGGTTGAAGGTAGCATACGCTAGGGCACGATAGGGCTCAATATTTAGAGATGTTAGAGCTAAATCTGTATTTGAATTTGATGAGGATTTTTATTTCTTGAAATTCTTTGGTAAACAGTGGATTATGAACCATTATGACAGTGTAAGATGATTGTATAGGAATTTTACAGAGTGCAATAGCACTTATGGAGGATAATGATGGTGAATTTAATAGATTAAAATGAAAATAAGTATAAGAGGTGCATGCATGACGAATCTATTAAGCTTAAAAGGAAGCATGAACGTATTGAGATTTATATTAATTTAGCAGTTTAACAAAATGGAAGACAATTCATGAGTTTATCCATGGATTATTATGCAACAAGAAATTTAGAGAAACAGTAATAATAGAACACTTTAGATATCACTGCATCTCATAAATATTTGAAATTAAACCAAAGGTCAAACAACCTTTGAAATCTCAACCATTAATTTCAATATTCATCCACACAAAGCATCATCGACACTATATGAAGCTGATTCTACTGCTTAAAATTTATTAATCATCTCATGAAAAGCATACATGGACATACAATAAATGAAAAAAAAATACAAAGGAACAAACATCTATGCAACATTCTGTAATCTTAATCTCAAACAAAGGAAGATATATTGCAAAATGGTTCACCAAATCAACAATTAGATATATACCCTCTACACAAATTGCCAACCGTTCAAATGAGGCTCGAGTTATATTATATAGCCTTTAGGATGTAACAAAACAAAATTGATTTATAATTGATTTGGTAAAATATATTTTACCCCTGCTTTTAAACTTTTTACTTGTCTTTGTCTTTAGTGGTTACTTTATTTTCTGATTCTCCTTCTTTCCCAAGCCTCTCTTTTTCCCTTGAGATAGGGATGTCTACCCTCTCATTTGCACATTTGGCTACACTAGTGACAATCCTCTTTCCTGAAACTGCTGATATACCTCAATAAAGCCAAGGGGTCTAGGTACTTTTAAGGTTTGAGGTGGCTGTTGCTCAGTTCTTGGCCCTTGAGGATGAATAGAAGCTAAGGGATGAAGCTGCCCTGCAAAATGACTTGTATATTGAGCTGGGAGCTGTCCTGAACTCTGCCATGGGGTGTGTCCTTGTGGAGGCAATTTGACTTTGTGATACTTTACAACTGATTTCCACTCGTTAACCATGGGGATATGATGGGTTCTCATATCTTCCATGGCTATTTTTGCATCTGTTTTATGTTCATAATCTATAGGACCAAGCTCATTCAATAATATTTTTATTTGAATCCATATTTGGATATCATATTAACATCTCTCCAATACTTGATCACCACTAATAACTCCCTCTATTGATTCTATTTGAGGTATCTCATTTATTTTCTGCATTATGTAACATCCCCATTTTGACCCTTAAAACATATTGGAATTCAATGTAAATATTGTATACATGTGATGTATGTTTTCCTAGCGTGGAGCTCAAGGCCAAGGCCCTGCTAGTGGATGATAGGTTTTTATGTAAAGGCAAGTAGCTTATATTACGTTATCCATGTGCTATTAAGCCATGGGACATTGTAAATGATGTAAATATTAACATTGCAATAAAAAAACTAAAGAAACTGGCTATGGAGGAAACTAATAAGAGGGGGCCATGTGTATCCACTAGGGAGAGGTGAGGGGGTTGTGGGATGGAACCATAGACTGAAAAATGTAATATTTAGAACCCAATTGACCTTCCCTGCTGACATTTAATTCTGCTGTAGAAGGTGGTTGAAGAAACTGTTCATGAGGTCGATGGAGTGTGGGAAAACCCCAAAATTTTGGATGGTAGTGTATGGGGCTCTGTTTTCCTTGATCTAAACGTCACTCTACCCCTGGGAATCCATATTCCACGATCCCCATTCCATTATGGACAAGCAACCAAATTTTGGAGAGGAACAAAGAGCCGAGCAGTGAAGAAAAGAAGAAAATCGTGATTCTGTGAAAACCTGGATTTAGAGTGCCAAATCCGCCCATAAATTCATGTGGGAAGCTCAATCCAGTAGGGGATCTGTTGGTTTGAACCCTAGGGAAAATTTGCAGCATGTGAGATGCTCAATAACCCATGAGAAAACCCTGTGTTGATAGAGAAGAACCCATCTACGTGATAGAGTTGTTTTGGCCATAGAAAGTGAGGAAATACAAGTGGAAATAACATAGAAGAATGAGACAGAAGGTAGGGCTTCTTGATAAACCCAGTGAATGCCCTATTCTCAAGGAATAAACAGCTTGGAACTTTCTATGCCCACCCTAAAGAGCACTGGAGGGAAGGGGTACCCGAGGGACTGTGCATCAGAGAAGGGGACCTTCCTTGTGTTGGGTGTGGTAGGTATTGTGGGTGCCAAGACTGTCTAAGTGTGAATTGAGAGGTCTGTAGCTCTGAGGTTGAGCTCACTGTCTTAGCATCCTCCTCCATTGTTCTTTAAATGCTTTATAAACCCAACTGTGGGTTGGATTATCATGTTTGTTGTGTGAATCCATGGTTGTGAGTGAGCCTATTTATCCCTCCTTAATGGATACACAACCCATATCGAGGGTGGTCTCTTAGCTAAAAGAATATAGGATGGACAAAGACCTATGGTTGGGTGGAACGTTGCTCTCACATAGCCAGTTGCTTGGACAGTTCATCTTATAAGATAAGTGTTCTTTGTGGTTTCAAATGATGCTACTCCCTATGTTGTGTCAATTTTTTATTTCAAGTCAAATTGAAGGAAATGATCATAGGGAATTAATCAGTAGGAAGTCTGTGTATGAGCCTAACCATGAAGATGGTTCATTTTTTGTTTGTTTCATTACTTTGTTTGTGTTAATTTGGTGTTAAACCTGTATGTTGTAGATGCATTCATTAGATTTAGTTCCACTATGTATGTATACTATGCATTGAACCCATCCTTAGAAGGTTTGAACTTCATCATATGAGCTTGGGGGATAAAGTAAACACCCCCTAATGTGTTCATACACCCCTTTGTGGTCAGATGAAGGGAGGGGCCTTGACAGGGTGATCCCAAGGCTCTTAACATTGGGACAAAGAGGCTTTGATGGAGTTGGAGTCCACCTTTTGGGTTGGAAGAAGGACATGTCATATTTATCAGGTGTGGCAGGGGATCACACCGTTTCATAGAGATTTTTGAGAGCTTTCCAATGGTACCGAGTTTTCCAAAAATGGACTTCAGATGAAGATGTTATTATCTTGAGAAGTTGGTGGTCACAGGGTTATGGCCAACTTCCGACTTTCCAAATCAACAGTGTGGAATGCGGAAGTTGGAGGCGCATTTTATTCAAACAACAGGTATTTTGGCATTCTGACCTCCCAACTCCCGCACTGCAGAATGTGGAAGTCGGGGGTGCATTTTCTCGAGATAATGAATTTGGTGTTCCGACTTTCTGACTCCCGCATCACGGATGTGGAGTGCGGAAGTCATAGGAGTAAATTGTCGAAATGGTGATTTGGTGTTCTGAATTTCCAACTCTCGCATCGCGAATGCAGAGTGTGGAAGTCGGAGGATTAGATCGTCGAAATGGTGAATTTGGTGTTCCGACTTTCTGACTCCCGCATTGCGGATGCAACGTGCATAAGTCGGAGGAGTAAATTGTCAAAATGGTGAATTTGGTGTTCCGACTTTCCGACTCCCGCATCGTGGATGTAGAGTGCGGAATTCAGAGGTGTAAATATTCAAAGTTGTATATTGGGCGTTCTGAATTTCTGACTCCTACACTCCAGAATGTGGAAGTCAGAGTCATAATTTATTCGATGCTGTGATTTGAGCGTTTCACCCTTTCGACTTCCGACCTCCAGATCGCGGATTGCAAAATTGTGGACCAAAGATATTGTGGCTGTGTAAAAATGGAAGAGTTTTAGATAAACTTTAAAGAAAAAATGGATCATATTGTCCCCCCATCACTCTAAAGGACACTGAGGGGATCATGGGCATGACACATTAGTTTTCTATGATATTCTTCTATGGAATAGAATTCTTCATTCTCATCCCAAGGATAAGGAATCCACAACTAAATTAGTTCATTAAACATTGTTTTAAATGAAGAAATATTATTGGATAATCCTCTCACATTATTTTGGACCCTCTTCAATAGAGTCTGCTTCATGGTCATTTGCTTGGCAATATTAATCAATTGAGTCCTATTTATAACCTATATATATTCAAACTGTTTCTTGCTTTTGTTGTTCAAAAATTTCATTATTTCAGTTGCATTCTCAAGCTTCTTTCCTAACTCTTTTTCAACTTTTCATGCTTCATCTTTGGATGCTTTATATGTCTCTAATTCACCTTGTACCACTTCACAGTGGTCCAATTTTTTCTTAACAATTGAGAGATCTTGTCCCATATAGCCTACTTGGTTCTCCTAATCAGTTGTTCTCGTTCAGTTTCCCAAGTAAGTGTGGTAATATGTCTCTTAAGTTTATATCTCTCATTTTCTAACACTATTATATCATCTTCCTTTCTACTGATCTACCCTTCTAACTCTGTAATCCTTTCATTCTTTTGTTCAATATCAATTTCAACTGTTTTATTCCACTGTCTTTATCCCCTATCACTGGAGTTGGTTGTGGAGAAGGGATTTCCTCATCCATTAAGTCTATAATTTCTTTCTCTTGTGTTATTGGACAATCTACTCGAGTGGACGCGAGCCAGATCTCCCTAGTTCAATGCAAATCTAGAACAAATAAAGACAGAACACAACGCTACTTTCCTAGATTTAGTTAGAGATCGAGTACTTAGACATCTTACCTTCAAATTGTATATCTTCTTCCTCATTGTTGCTCCAAGTTCCGCAGTTGTTAGATCTTTGGCTGCAAGACATGTCAAAACATGTGGAAACAATACAAGCAGTAACACATGTCTAAACAATAAATGATCTAAGTAAACAGTTAAGGAAGTAAACTACAAACATTATCAACACAACGACATTTGTGGAAAGAGTTTATATTACTGTATAAAAGAGGGAAAATACAAGTAGAGAGATGATTACAACCCAAGCCTTAATACTGCAATCCTCCTCCAACAAGCCAAGCCAATGCCTCCAAAGGAAATGTAAGCCTCCCAATAGATGGATAGGGATCACCTAGGCTAATTCCACTAGCATGTAAGTGCTATAGACTTCCTCCCTTTGGAATGGAGAAGGCCCTTGTATTTATAGGACCAAGTGGATAGAGTAGGTTGAGGACCATGGGGAGAGGGCTAAGGGATCCTCCCTTAAGGTTAGGGAACTGTAGGGAAACTCTCCTAGGATTTAGGGATAGGGATCCACCTCATCCAACTTCTAGAAATTGCTCGAAAGCCACCTTTATCCCAATTAACCAACTCCGGTGCAATTTGCATGAAAACAACCAACGCCTGATAAGGGAAATGTAGGACTAACCAAGACAATCTGCGCCACTGGCGCAATCTGGAAGAATATACTATGCGCCGTCCCTAGTTGGGCTCTCCTTTCCCAAAGACAACATGCGCCGACCCAACTAGAAATGTGGACAAAGGGAATCAACTTGCTTTACATGACTTGCTTGATCATGGGAATTTTAGGGATTGAGGCACTGAGTTGACAAGGGACTCATGATGACGAGATTTAGGTGTAGCATATTGTGTTTGCTGATCAAACCCTTTTTGGGCTTGCTCATTCCCCATTATGGGTTGATTGTCATCTTGAATAATGGGAGACATTTCTCTATCCTCCTAAGTCATTGTTGACATTGGTCTGTCTTCTTGAGTCTGTTCATGAGCTGATGTTGTTGTATACAACTTTAAGGCCATGACCTGCATGTCAAGTTATTTGTTCAACCGTTCTCTTTCTTCATTTAAACCTTTATAGTGTATCATGGAAGCATATAACTATTTATTCTCTTTTTGAGCTTCCAATAGCTCAGGGGTTTGAAAAGACTGTGGGATAGGGATATTTAGTTGTTTCTTCAACTGAGCAACTTCATTATCATTATGTTAGATCAATGAATTGATCTGAAAGCTATCCTTTGGGTCTACTCCCAGAGCCAACACTTTGTTTTCTAGATCTCTTATGGAAACCATTTTACCATTTACTAACACCTTTTCATCTCTCAATAATTCCTCAAAATTATGCAAGGATGCTCTCAACATTTTCTCCTCTTTAACAAATTTAACGATTTGGGGCCATCTTGTACTTAATTTATCTGAATTTTATAAAGGGTGTTGTAGGGTAAATTAGGGAAACAAAAATAATGCTTTTATGACGGTAAAAATAGGGAAAAAGTTAGTCGGATATGGTTAAAATACTCGGTCGATGACTTCTGATGGACTTGAAAAGCTGGAGACTGAGCAATTTGGCTTGGTAGGTGTAGAGGGTGTTGGATGTTTTTAGTCCTCTTCTGCTTAAGTGATATGTAGGATAATTAGAATAATAGGTCTTTACTTTTGAATAAATCCTCTTTTGAATTTTGAAATAGTTAAGATAATCCACTTGGCACCTTTTCATTTGTTGGATGATGTAGTCGGACCCACTCGACACTTGTCATCCAAGTGTCACCTCGTACGCCCAGTTGGATTCCTCCATGCATCACTTTTTGGTAATACCACTCTGGTATTACTTCAGCGATAGCTGGTGCTCGTGGGCATTTTTTAAAATCATCCCTTCATGACCTGCCACCAAAAAAGGAACTCCACGTGTCCATGGTGGTTTGTGGGACGATGGTTCCTTCGGAAAAAATAAACGTACTCGTACTTTTGGGCTCGCCGTTGAATAATAACCATCGATCTGGCCCTCTTCTTTTTAATTAGCATGATGCCTTTTTCGTTTATCCTTCTTGCATGTTCGGATGAGCTATGAATCTTATCCATTGGATCTGTTATGATCCAACGTTTTTTCGCTCTTGTACCTTTGGTGCCTGTTTCTCTAGCATAGGTTCATCATCCCATTGTCCTATTGTTCAACACTCACTTGATATGTTCCCGCCTTAGTTACCAAGGGATACAAACCATTTTTTTTACTTATATAGACTTTTCATTGGAAAAAATTCTCCTTCGAGCAATGAAAATATTGGTACTAACAAGCCTTTTCTCCATGAATGTTTTTTCCACATTTGTTGTTCCCAATCATGCTAATTTCCATATATATGTGATGATCTTTTTCTTAATGAATGCTTTTTCCACATTTGTTGTTCCCAAGAATCTCATAATTATGACATTTAAACTTCCCTCATGCCATCCTTAAGGACCACTAACGTACCCACTCAATTCATGTACTTTGGGAAATGATGCAACCCATATTTTCCATTACTCTTCTACCACATACCCAAAATACTCTACTTTTTTCCTTTAGTATCATACATTGAATGGAAAAAGCACTCCACTATTACTCAGCTAATCAACACTAGGCAGGAATTTTAATAAATTTTGAATTTTAAAAATTGAAGACTCAAATTGAGGCAGTGACCATCTATTCCCTCCTTTCATTAACAAATTCATTTAACAAGACCTCAATAGGTATCGTGTTCTCCAACATCAATCCATGGATAATTAACTTTAGAGTCAAGACTTCCCTCATGCCATCACTAGAGAATAAGTTACAATAGGAAAACTATTGCAAGGAATAAGTTGCAATTGCAATAATGCTTCTCTCCTACAATTATTGCAGAGAATAAGTTGCAATTTGATGCCTTATAGCTCCATGTACCTCACTTGGAATACCACAATCTTGTCATTGCACTAGTAATTTCAAATTATAACTTAATGTGCAGACTCTACCTTGCAACTACCCTAGTACAGTACTTGGATCACCATTTAATATACTCTTTAGGATAACCACCACAACCACAATGAATACAAGGAGACTGTGTCGTGTTTCTCCTCTTACTAACACTTCCAAAAATACCAATCATGAGTTCATCAAAATAATTATACAATATTTTACATCTAGAAATTTATACACACATTGCAAGATTGTTGTCTTCTCAATGCACTTATTATATTGAATAAAAACTATTTGTTCAGATTCATACAAATTCTAAGAATAGAACATTTAATTTGCTTTAAGTCCCATTAATTTCCAATGGAATATGTCCTTAAACTCCACTTGCAATCCTACATTGTAGTCCATCAGTAATATTTTTTTTGACAGTGAGTCTGCTACTATGTTGAGTTTTAGTGGCATCAATTCAAAGTTGTTGTTATAGCCTCCCCCTAGGCATGCTTTCAATTGAAAATAATGAGAGTCATACATACAAAAATACATTTTTCTCCACACATATCCTAGTGTATCTAGCCATATCTATTGAAACAACCCCAAGTGCAATTGACTCGTGGTTGCATTGGAATTATTCTTTCCTTTCTTTGTAAAATAAAGAGTGTTCTTCTTTAATAATTGCTGGTCTACATTCTGTTTTATATTTTTCAAAGTTGGGAGTGATTCATATTTTTTCATATTACTCCAATAATCATCGTTGGGTTGTATCTCAATGTACACATGTCAATTATGGTAATGTTTCTATTAGCCAAACCATTGAAGTTCCTTTTTCAATGTTTGAGTCATATACCTTACATGTTGTGCTTCTTGGACTCATAAAGATATAATCCATTCATGTTGGGGTGTTGCGAGAAGGTCAGAAGGCCATAAAATATGACTGGAATGAATCTAAGATACAAGTCGAACATCTAGAAATATCATCTTGGTCATTCCTATCTACCAAATTCTATGAACTGCATGAATGTAATACTTGAAAAACACAGTGCAAAGTAGTCTCTGATTCCTACCTCTCACCAAATTCTCATGAAAGAAGACCATTTTGGCATCCAAAATCCCTACCTCCCTGCAATGAAGGTGGATTCCACCTCTGATCAGGAATAAATTTAGATGAATTCTAAACTACAGGGTGAAGTTTCATACCGGACTAAGTAATTGCAACTGAAACAACCTATAGATTACATTTAGTCATATTTTTGTAGACTATTTGAAAGTATGTTTTGTGACTTTGGATCATAGTTCACTGTATATAATGTGAATGAAAAATTTAAAGTGATTTTCACAGTCTTCTTGTGAACATAAATCTATTTTAAGACATACTTAAAAGAGTTTAGTTGATAAGAGATTGAAGCTTACAGATTGACCTTCATCTGGTGAAGCTTACCTAATTTGCATCATGATGAACAAATTTATTCACATTTGATGGCAGTGGATTTTATTTGATGGAATAATGGAAACAAAGATTTAATACCAATCATCAACATCAAATATCAACAATACAAACATCAAACATGAACAATACCAATCATCACTTTTAGTTTTTGTTAAATTTATTTCCCATAAAAAACAACATATTAGATCTAAAAGTCTTCTTTTGAATGCTTCTATAGGTCTGAAACAACTTGGATCTTCTCTTGATCTACTACTATATCTTGGAAGAGTATGAACTTGTTACATCAAGGAATTGAAATTGTTCATTTACAACATTCACTGCCATTGATCAATTTAATGTCAATGCTCTTCCAGGCTATAAAACTATTAATTGCTTCTGCTAAATACTTGCATGGATTGCTTGTGCACTTTAGCTTGATTTCATAGTCGGGATCAACCAAAATTCGTTGTGGACACACATAGTAATACCCTTCTCCTAGTTCTTCCCCATTAGGCATAACAAAATCTGGGTTGATGCTTCTTGTGTAAACCTTGGAAACCTTCACCCCACCATTAAAATATGTAAGTAAACATTTTCTTCCTTCCAATCCTGGTTTTGAATTTGGTAATGATGGTTGACTCTGCCAATAAAAAAATTATTGATAGAACCTTTAAAATAAGAAAATATTATTGGAAAATAAAATAAATAGGTTTAGAACTTACACATGCTTTGAAGTTACCATTTCGTCCATGATTAAGTTGTCTCGAAGCCAATATAGTTTTTTCATTAAAGTTTAACTAGAAATCAGGGAAGGCTGATAAAAAATAAATACTTGTAAGTTATATTGAAATAAGGATTATAACATTGCACCAGATAATAAATAGTTTCAAACATACCTTCAGCTTCTTAGATTGTGTAGGATCCATTGCACTTTGTTCCATTGAAGCTTCAATAGGACCTTTTTGGAAACTCTCATGACAAATAAACACTTGTGAGATGTATTCAAAGAATGAAAAGTAATATTGGAGAAAATAACATATCATTTCAAAGATTACATGGATTGGGATCTCTAGATTAAGAGGTGACATTTGAAAAGGTCCTTGATTTGATGCAATCTTTTATGTGGGAGTATTAGTCTGTCAATATAGTAGTTTGCATGAGATACAACCTAATAAGAAGAGACATACTTTTAAGATACCAAGCTTCAAAGATGACATACATAAAAAATTAAATAATCTATACATGCAAAATTCTTACATTGTTGGGTTTTGGATCAACACTACCATTTTCTTTCCCCGTCTCCATAGTAGCTTTCCATTTCATTAATTAATCAATAACTAACTTCATTATTCCAAGTTCCTTGTGTTTTCCTCCAAGTTTCTTTTCTTGTTCTCTCATTTTCTCTTGTGTAATATGCAATTCCTTCTTGCAGGCACGCTCTTTTACAAACAATTCAATTGGAGTGATTCCAATCCAACCCCACATACACGACCCCTCCTCCCAGGCCCCAAAAATATAGATACGGCATGTTGCTTTGTTACATATGCAAGAGACACTGGATTTGATTGTTCCAATTTGATTTGTTTCTAGCAATGTTAAACATTTCAACCAATTAATATACGAAAAAAATTTAACATTAAAAAAAAAGTCTAAATAATACAAACAAGAATAGGTAGAGAAACTTACTATTGTATCTTCTATAGATGATGACATTGGAGTTCCATCCTTCCCTATATGGAATCTCACCCACACTTCATCCCTATTTACGAGCTTATAATCTGGATTGCGATTTTGTTTCTAGTCATGACAAATGCAATAGCATGGATAAGTATATTTGATATAATGTTACCCATGACTATGTTTATACTTGCTAATTGTGAACAAAAAAATAGAATCCATCAAAACTTACACGATCATGTTTGACCCTAAGTAATCTTTACGACCACAAGTGTGGGTCTCCCGTTCTAATTCCATATTTTCCTTATTTACCTTTTCCTTATCCTGCAACTCAGTAAAAAAAGTGGATGCTTAAATTAAAGTTAACTATATCCAAGTATTTGAAATCACATGTCATTTGATTATGACATGTAGATTTCTCTTTTACTTTTACCTAGAATTTAGGGTCTGATCGTATTCTAACAAATTCAATCCAATCCATTTCATTTACTCCAATTGGAACATTTTCCATCCTCTCCTCATCTGTTTGGTATTTCAAATAGTATTTTGTATACAAACGATATCTATAATTTCAGAGGCATCGAGATATTACTTTATTACACCATTGTTATGCTGAAGGATCTACTTGGAAGTTGCTTTGAAATATATAAATAGTTCATTGTTAGACACAAAGTGTTATTTGAAACCAAATTTGTCACACACATGGTAAACATGCATCAGTAAAATTAAAAACAAAAATCCAATCATTATTTGGTTGATGCTCACATTGATTCCATTCCACATGTTTTTCTTTAAGGCTTCAAGCACTTGCTTCCAATCCATAAACTTGATGACTAGAATTTTCCTTGCAAGGACACCTATACAGAAGGTAAATTTATATAACCTTGGATCAACAGGCTGGCCCCTCTAATTAACTTGAAATTTTGGTAATGTAGTTGTTAGTCCCAGATACGTTCTAAGGCTGTCTTTAGAACTATGCATGTGCATCAATAATATCTTCTGAATTCTTTACTGAATCAAACTCACAATTGACAGAAAATAATGCGTAATTCCAATCTTGAAATATATGGGCAGTATTTAAATTTGCCAGAAATCAAACTTTGAGTATCAAATGGAAGATGAAATGGCATAAAATAAAGGTACTGCAGAGAGTAAATCTTTATTCTATGTTTAAAGAATGGCGTATTGAGCCTAAGAGAGGAATTCAACAGTCTTAACAAAATGAACACATAACCGCCACTGAAAAATATGAGGATATCACCTCCAGACCAATTAGCATGAAAAATTCACTTACTAACAATCTTAAAAGAAATAAATTTAAGCAGTTGCACTCATATTAAACCCAGAACAGATCTATGAATCATACATACATGGATGAGATGAATAACAAGAGAAGATACTAACTCTACACATTAAAAATTTGAATCCATAAAAGCTTCAAGATATGGCAATGATATTCTTCTTTCTGTATTGATCAAACTGTAAAATATTAGAAGTGATACTTCTTACAAAAGAGATCCGGCCCTTTGGCTACTGCCTATTTGGATATATATAGCCTTTACACTATATAACAAAAGTTGTTCAATTCGTTATAGCCTAACAAATTTAAGTAATTTTGTTTGTACTCTCTAACAAAGTTTGTTACAAATAATAGTCATATGGAATACGACTGGTTATCCTATGATAATGAACCGAGACCACTTTACTGGCAAAGCAGTACATCCGACTTGACAAAATTATCACCAATCTGAGACATGCATGTATTAACGATGCTTCCTTCCTTAAGAACCATTAAGATCCTTTTACACACTTGTTGGACTACATACGACTTCATGAAAATGTATATGCAGCCACCCTGTTGTCGCATGTTGATTTCCATAACCTCAAACATCCATCCCTTCTTCCCCATCCAAGCCCTTTTCTCTCGGACCTCATTTTCGATGGGGAAAAATTTAACCTTTGCTGCCGAGCTGTGGAACAGGACCTGATTCTTTCATCACCTTGTTCAAACTACTCAGGTAATACTGCTTCACCATTTGATCATCCTTTGCTGGGATCGGCGTGCCCCCTCTTTCCGTGCTTCTACATCCAGAAGGCCCATCTCCTTTTTAACCACTGTAATAGATGAACTCTCCTTAGACATTTCGGGTGAGACCTTAGGATTCTCTCGCCTGATTGTCTGCGAGTGCATGTCTGCAGGATGTTCATGGATGCTGGTCATACGAGTCCTCAGCACTCCTTGTGAGCCTCCAACTAGAGATAAAAGTTCCGTTGAGAATACCTATCTTTCATCTTAAACTAGTTGGCCATGATCAACCTGTGCATTTCAAGCTCTGCGCTTTGGACTAGTGGCGCTCAGGAGCTTCATGATTCAACCTTATGTAATAACGGGAGTATTTATAACCTCGCTCACCTAATCCTCGAAGGACATGATGTACCTGGGAAATGATTACACAGTTGTTTTTGTTGATGTAATTGTAACTTTGGAATGTATTTCACCTATGTATATTGTACTCCTATAGAGATGTTATTATTCCTCTATACAGAAGTGTCGTCATTTATATTGTAAGTGTCACAACTTATACTTTATGGGTTATTAGACCACCTTGTTGGGGTCGGCCCTGTATAAGTCATGTGGGTTAAGGGGTTATTAGACCACCCTATTCGGGGTCGGCCCTGTCAGCATTATGTTATGTGGTTAAGTTAAGGCCGACCTAGTAAAGGTTATTAGGCAAGTCAAGTCAAGTATAAATAGATTGCGGGAGGCACTCTATTTTATCATTCACTTCTCACTCATACACTCATTGGAGAGTGGCGCACTATTGGAGGAGGAGAAGTTTTTGCTAGGAGTATATCTCTTATGCTTGGGTTTTGTATCATGGCTCTATCTATCTCTGAGGAAGTTGCAGGGTTTTTCACCTTCTTGGTTTTCCCCGGTGAAACTCTATGTCTCTTGTGTGCTTGCATTATTGTGTCCATGATTGATATGATGTAGATATGTTGTACATGTTGTTCTCTAATTTAAGATCCTAGATCATATTGAAGTAAATTCTGAAAAACTAACATGGTATTAGAGCTAGCCTGAAAGAAGGCATGGTATGGCATTTATGACACTTGTTGCACTTGCGAAGCTAGGGCTTGATATAGAAAAAAATAGTCTTCGTAGAACTTTCGCTATAAATCCATTTAGGAAAAGTTTCAGGATCTGAAAATATTACAGGTCGAATTTAAGATCCCCATGTACCTTGTGTCCGAAGGAGAGCCTCTAATTCGTTGTAATTTCAGATTTATGATCTATACAATATAGGGTTTCTTCCTCCTCCAAATCTCAGTTATAAACATGTGACCTAGGAAAAAAGGTCACAACTTGGGATAGGAAGCTCCAAATGAAATTTTGTAAAAGGTGGCAGGTATGGAACAGACTTTAATTTCACATGTATGATTTTCAGAGGCCTAAATTGAGCCAGTGACATGTGGCACTCCGTACAAGTTCACTCTCCTGTTTTATCCCATAAACAGGTCACGTTGCGACACTTGGCATAAGTCTCTCTCAAAGAATCCATTTGAGGTTAGACTTGTGGGGTTGGAAAGATAACAGGTCAGGATACCACAGGAAGCATTTGCAGACCCTGTAGATCTGAAATTTCAGAGTTACACTAGAAACAATCAGGTGCATATTTATGTCAAAGCAAAATTGGATTTTGAGCACCTTGATTCATGGCTCTGAAAATTTAGGGTTTCAGAGAATGTTGGAATTTTTTATATCGGAGACCACGGATAGATTCTCCTCATCAAAATCAAAATTTAGAGACCGAGATCGATTTTTTTGGTTGGGCAGAAAGCCGGGCTTGATCAAACCCTAGTTTGGGACTTTGATCGAAAAAGTGAAAAATTAGGGCTTCTGCAAAAATGGGAATTTTTGAAATCTGTGACCATAGCTGGAAGCTCCTTTGAAAAATCGAATTTTAGAGATTTGGATCAAACTATTTGGTTGGGTGAAGTTGTGGGAAAATCAAACCCTAATTCAGGGTCCTCCCTAGTGATTAAGGAAATCTAAAAGGCAATTTTGAGGTGTGAAACTTGGCAGTTTTCAAATTATGAGTATACCAGGTTGATCAGCTCATCAAGGCGTATCTTTATATCCTTTCAAAAGTTTGAAATTCAATGTTTAAATATTTAGGGTTTCCTTGACAAAGCCTAATCCAGCTCCAGATCCAGTTTTTGCAAATCAAGTGGATTGGGTTAATCCCAGAAGAGAATGGATTGGTCACCTGCATAAGTGAAGAAGTTATAGTTTCAGAGGGAGATGAGGCTAAGGCCTTACATAAGAAGATTACAAGCAAACTTGACAAGTATGACTTACGGGTATGTTTCAAAATCTGTTCATGATTAAGTTTATGATATGTTTGTCTTCATTAAGATTAGTACAATCTTGATTAATTTTAGACTTGTCGTATCACCTTAATAAAAATATGAACGCATGATAAAAGATAATCATTGATTAGGATTTTGACACTTATGATTGCACTAATGCATTGTGGTGTTGTATGAGGTTGATATTGTCCGCTAACATGAAAGGTACATCAAGAAAGACAAATCATGTTCATATGACCATGGTGACATGAAGACAAAGATTCATCCATTGTCGTGGATCACATAGAAGATATACTTACGAGGTATGCATAACTTGGTTCTATAATGGCTAACCTATGAGATATGCAGGTTACTATCACAAGTCATTGAAGAGAACAAGAAGACATTATGCAGGTATGTTAGACATAACTAGCTAGCATGCTAATCCATGTATGTTTTTCCTATATCAAGTTAGAATCCTACCTTGTGTTAGGATCTCTTATACCAGTCTAGATCCAAATCCTAGGCTCTATCAAGCGCTGAGAGGGATCAAATCTCTCGAGGTGCAAACCTCTCCTTGAATATCTCCTTGAGTGAAATACCTGAGCCACTTAATCCTAAGCTCTAAGGTCTCTAGTTTAAGTCTCATATTTACTTTTTACTTTGTATTATTCTTTTTTGTTTACTTTGTATTATTTTGTTACTGGACAAACACTCTAAAGTCTCATATTTACTTTTTAATTTGTATTAAAAGTAAAAAGTAAAGTCTCTAGTTCAAGTCTCATATTTACTTTTTACTTTGTATTATTCTTTTTTGTTTATGGCCGACATAATATTTACCACATAATCCTAAGCTCTAAAGTCTCTAGTTTAAGTCTCATATTTACTTTTTACTTTGTATTATTCCTTTTTGTTTATGGCCGACATAATATTTATTACTTTTTACTTTGTATTATTTTGTTACTCGACAAACACTCCACAAACTCGACAAACACTCGACTCACAAGATCTCCCCCATACTAGGCTGTAAAGCACCTCTCGGTGCAATAAGTATACATGGCATGATTGATAATGATTATTCATTGAAGTTAGTAATCATGGGTTTATGCATATTATGTCTCTTACCTTGATTGATGATATGACTAACCAAAAGAGTTCTATGGTAAAATATAAATATGCATGAGTAAGAGAAGTTCTCCCTGAAACTTTGAATACTAATGTTTATTATCTGTGTTTGAAATGATCATGACTATACATGTTTAAGATTATTGTGTTTTGATAGTATTGAGATTATACTAATGAATGTATGATTATGTATGAGATCTTGAGGATAACACAATAATGATACTAGTAAGCATGCATAGTGATCAAGGATGGATATAAGTTCAAAGCACAAGTAATCCAGGAAGCAAAGATCAAGAGGGAGCACACTCCAGTAGTTCCTGCAAGGAAGCAAAGATTGAGAGGGAGTCCACCCAACAACAACAGAAAAAGATAAGTATTTAAATTATCATTTCTTGTATATTTGATTGTTTAAACAATATTGTTCAATGATGTATACACTTATGTTCCTAGACTTAGGTTGTGTATTATGCATATTAGAATAATTGCATTAATGAAGTATACTACTAATATGCATCTGATGGGTAAGTGGCCTATGGCACTATACAACATTCCATTGCTACTTATCTAGAATGAAACCTCTTTGTTGACATGTTGGGAGTTGTGCACACTCTTAACAATGTTCTAGTAGAGATTGGAAGGAATCTAGAAAGTTACGGGATATGGATAAATGTTGTATTGAAGCATTGGCTAAGATAATTGCATGACTGTATGATATATTTATTTATGTGTAAGAATTTGTTCTGAAAACTATGAGATGTTTTCTAATCATGCAATTTAACTTGTTTTGTAGGAAAGATCGTATACCATTACCTACAAAAGAAGGACTACAACATTTGTTCAACAACAAAGTTATCTATTGAAGATATTGAAGTTCCCAGGATTTGGGAAGAATTCCATGATTGAAAAGTACCATTCGATCATGAAGAATGATGTTTGGGATGTAGTCCCAAGACCTGAAGAGAAGTATGTTGTGACTTCCAAGTGGATCTATAAGATCAAGCATGCTACAGATGGTAGCATAGAAAAATACAAAGTGAGGTTTGTAGCTTGTGGCTTCTCTCAGAAAGAGGGAATAGACTATGAAGAGACTTTTGCACATGTAGCCAGATACACTTCCATAATATCAGTACTTGCTATGGATGCAGTGATGAAATGGAAGATACACTAGATGGATGTCAAGACAACTTTCTTGAATGGTGTAGTCGAAGTGGAAGTGTATTTGGAGTAGCCACTCGGTTTTGCGACATATGACAGGGAGTCATATGTGTGCAGGTTGAAGAAAGCCTTGTATGGCTTGAAGCAAGCTCCTAGGACTTGGTATGGTAGGATAGATAGCTTTCTATCCAGTTTGAGCTTTACCAAGAGTAAAGCAGATTCCAACCTTTACTACAAGGTTGAGGAAGGCAATCGTGTGATACTACTATTGTATGTCGATGACCTGTTTGTAACAGGTGAGGATGGGTTGATTACCGACACCAAGAGGAAGCTTGCTGCCAAGTTTGAGATGAAGGACTTGGGGATGATGCACCATTTTCTAGGCATAGAGGTGTGGCAGAGTGTAGATGGAATCTTCCTTGGACAAGGGAAGTATGCAGTAGAGATCCTGAAGAGGTTCGGGATGATGGAATGCAAGGCCATGGCCACACCTATGGCACCGAGCCTGAAGATTCTGTGTGATGCTTCATCTGATCCGGTTGATGTCATGGTGTATTGTCAAATGATTGGGTCCTTGATGTACCTACCAGATATTTGCTTTGCAGTGAACACATTGAGCTAGTTCCTGACGGATCCCAGAGGTGTTCACCTGGTTGTTGTAAAGCATATTCTGAGGTACATGAAGGGTACAATTGATTATGGGCTCAATTATAATGTGAATCAAAAGTTTAACTGTAGGGATATGTTGATTCAGACTGGGCAGGCAGTGTTGCAGATAGGAAGAGCACATTTGGGTGCTGCTTCAGTATGGGATCGGGTGTGATCTCTTGGTTTAGCAGGAAGCAGTCCTGCGTAGCACTGAGTATAGCCGAAGCAGAGTATGTCACAGCTTGTTCGGCCAGTTCTGAGGAAGTATGGCTTAGGAAGCTATTGTCTGAGTTATTTGATCTCCCGTTGGATGCTACCTATATCTTCTGTGACAACCAGAGTTGTGTGAAGTTGTCTGAGAACCCGGTGTTCCATGACAGTTCGAAGCACATTGAGATCAAATATCACTATATCAGGGATATGGTGCAGAGAGGAGCAGTGAAGCTCCTATATGTTGCCGTGGATGAGCAGGTTGTAGATGTGTTGACGAAATCACTAGCCAGAGTGAAGTTTGAGTACTTCAGAGAGAGGCTTGGTGTTCTTCATATTGACGACATTTCAAGGAAGAAGTGATGGACACATTTGCAGGAGCCATTCCAAGCATGGTGAGAGGAGGATCCTTCCCATGGCTATGGATGTAAGTGCTAGATGATGAGCATCAGGACGATGCTCCAGTTACCGCTCTGTATATGCATCAGTTGGATGCTTTGATCAGTTTGATCACGTATTTGTATATGCATCATGTTGGATGCTTGATATGATCAGTTGGATCATGTATTTGTATATGCATCATGTTGGATGCTTGATATGATCAGGTGGATCATGTATTTATGTATGTATCAGGTGGATACATTATATGACCAGGTGGATCATGTATTTATGTATGTATCAGGTGGATACATTATATGATCAGTTGGATCAGGTGGATACATTGTATGATCAGGTGGATCATGTATTTTGTATATGTATCAGGTGGATACTTGTATTATAAGGTAGATCATGTATGATGATATGTATCAGGTAGACACATTATATGATCAGGTGGATCATGTATTTGCAGATGTATTAGGTGGATACTTGTATGATCAAGTAGATCATGTATGATTATATGTATCAGGTAGATACATTGTATGATCAGGTGGATCATGTATTTGCACATGTATCAGGTGGATACTTGTATGATCAAGTAGATCATGTATGATGATATGTATCAAGTGGATGCATTGTTTGATCAGGATGATCATAGATGACGAGCTTCAAGATGTTGCTCCAGATGATGCTATGATGATGATCAGGATGATCATAGATGACGAGCTTCAGGATGTTGCTCCAGATGACATGCATCAAGATGATGCTATGATGATGATCACACATGACGAGATTCAGGATGTTTCTCTAGATGACATGCATCAGGATGATGCTATGATGATGATCAGGATGATCACAGATGACGAGCTTCAGGATGTTTCTCTAGATGACATGCATCAGGACGATGCAATGATGATGATCGGGTTGATCATGTATACATCAGGATGATGTATGTTGACTACCAGGTTAATACTCTTTGTGGCCGTGGACAGGTTGTGCAAGTAGCATAGAAAAGGTCCTTTAAAATACAGACAGGTAGAGCGGTGTGCTCGTAACATCCTGGGATGCTCTATAGAGATCCAGATAGTTAGAGTGATGTGCTCGTAACATCCTGGGATGCTTTGAGTAGGTTTTTCTGAGGTTTTGCATAGAAAATATCCTTTAAAATCCGAACAGGTAGAGCGGTGTTCTCGTAACAGCCTCGGATGCTCTATCGAGATCCAGATAGGTAGAGCAGTGTGCTCATAACATCCTGGGATGCTCTGAGTAGGTTTTGCGAAAATTCACATAGAAAAGATCCTTTAAAATCCGGACAGGTAGAGCGGTGTGCTCGTAACATCCTGGATGATCTATTGACATCCGAACAGGTAGAGCAATGTGCTCGTTGTTGAAATATTGTAACTTCTAAGAATATTATGTTTGTACTTTATTATTCCAGATATGTTTTATTCCTACCTGAAGATCTTATTGTATATCCGGAGATGTTTATTCCTTTGTCGGATTTTGGTAACTTGGGTTATTAGACTTCCCTAGTGGGGGTCGGCCCTGTATGTGTTATGTGGGTCAAAGGGTTATTAGACCACCCTCGAGGGGTCATCCCAGTCAGTTTTAATGGGGTGTTTAACCCAGTAATTAATTTGGGGCTGACCTAGCTTGTGTAAAAGTCAATCGGGAAACAAGTGTAAGTAGAGGAGGATGTTCCTCACTTAACTCACACACTTCTATCACTCGAAAAGTAGCGCACTTGTGAGAGAGAGGTTTTATATGGAGGAGGAGGAGCTCATGTCTTTGGTTTACATCTTTGTATTTTCTGGTCATCTATATTGAGGAATCTTTGCTTGGTTTTCTACCCCATGAGGGTTTCCCATGATAAATCTATGTCTCTTGTGTTTATGATGTGCTTGTTGTTTCTTCAGTGATCTTGTATATGCTATTGTTGTGAAATAAAATGTAATGCTGATATTTTCTGTCTTAGCATATTGAATATTAACATGGTATCAAAGCTAACCTGAAGGAAGGCAATGTATGGCACTTACGACACTTGCTTCACTTGCGACAATTTGAAGGTTAGGGTTTTATATAGCAAAAAAAATTCATCGTGTAACTTTCACTATAAATCCATTTTTGTGAAGGTTCAGGATCTGAAAAGTTTACAGGTCCTAGATAACATCCCCATGTACCTTGTGTCCAAAGTAAACCCTAAGATTCGTTGTACTTTGTGAGTTATGATTAGTACAAGTTAGGGTTTTTGCCTCTTCCAGATCTCATTCATAATCAGGTGACCTAGGAAAAAAGGTCATAACTTGGGCTAGGAAGATCCAAATGAAATTTCGTAAAACTTTACAGATAGTGCATCGACTTTAATATCTCAAGAAATGTTTTCAGAGGCCGAAGTTGAACCAGTGACACGTGGCACGTCGTACAAGTTCACTCTCATGTTTTATCCCATAAACATGTCACACTGCGACACTTGGAATAAATATCTCTCAGAGAATCCAGTTGAGGTCAAACCTCTCGGGATGGAAATATGACAGGTCGGAATAGCATAGAAAATGTTTTCAGACCCTTTGGATCGAAAATTTTAGAGTTCAACAGAAACAATCAGGTACATATTTCTGTAAAAAAAAAATTATATTTGAGCACCTTCATTCATGGCTTCTAGAATTTAGGGTTTCAGATAAAGTTGAAATTTTTGTAATTGGGGACCATGGCTAGATGCTACTCATCAAAATCGAAATTTAGAGACCAAGATCAAAATTTTTGGTCGTTCAGAAGAGTGGGCTTGATCAAACCCTAGTTCAAGATTTTGATCAGAAAAGTGAAAATTAGGGCTTCTACAAAAGTTGGAATTTTTGAAGTCTGTGACCACGGATGGAATCTCCTCAGAAAATTAAAAGTTTAGAGCTTTGGATCAAACCTTTTGATTAGGTAGAAGGGTGGGATCCATCAAACCCTAGTTCGGGATCCTGTCCAGAAGATCCAGAAGTTTCAAAGGCAATTTTGAGGGGTCAAATTTTGGAGATTTCAAAATTGAATTATGCAAGTTTGATCAGCTCAGCAAGACACATCTTTCCATCCATTCAAAAGTGTGAAAGTCAAAGATTGAATTTTTAGGGTTTCTCTGACAAACTCTAATTGAGCTCCAGATCTAGTTTCAGGGGGAGTTGAGGCGAAGGCCTTACATAAGAAGACTACAAGAAATATCGACAGGTATGACTTAAGGAGATACAGGTATGTCTTGAAATCTGATTCTTGATTAATTTCATAATATGTTCGTCTTCATATTATTTAGGTTAGTACAATCTTGACTAATGTTAGAATTGTCTTATCACCCTAGTAAAAGTATGAATGCTTGTGAATGATAGAAGACATTCATTGATTAGGGATATATGATTGTACTAATGCACTGTGGTGTTGTATGAGGTTGATGTTGTCTGCTAACAAGATAAAGGTACATCACGAAAGACAAATCAAGTTCCATGACCATGACAACATGAAGACAAAGTCTCATCCATAATCTTTGATCACATAGAAGTTCTACTTATGAGGTATGTATGACTTTGTTCTATTATGTTTAACCTATGAGATATGCAGGTTCTAGGATCTCTAAATCATTGAAGAGAACAAAGAAGATATTGTTTAGGTATGTTAGACATAACTAAGCAGGTATACTAATCCAGGTATGTTTTCCTATGTCAAGTTAGAATCCTACTTTATGCTAGGATCTTAGTATAGCCATGTATTGCATAATCATGACCATACATATTCAAGATTATTTAGAATTATAATGGTCTGATAATATTGAGATTATACTAATGAATGTATGTTTGTGTATGAGATCATGAGGATGACACTAGTGCACACTTGAGCATGCACAGTGGTACAAAATGAATAGATGTTCAAAAGACATATAGAAGATCAAGCGGAAGGAAACCACACAAACATAAAAGATAAGTATTTGAATTATTATTTGAAAAAGTAAATGATATTGCTTGTAATAGTTGTATGCATATTTGCATTCCTAAAATATATCATGCTGAGTGTAAACATTCATATAGCATTGAACAGTATACTACTAATATGCATATGATTGGTAAGTTGGACAAACATTCCATTGTTTCTTCTCTAGAATGAAACCTCTTTGTTGACATGTTGAGAGTTGTGCACACTCTCGATAGTATGTTGTGGTAGAGATGGAAGGCATCTAGATATCCATTGCATGCATACAGGATATGGAAAAGTGTTGTGCCAAAGTATTGGTCAAGCTAGTAGCATAACTATGTAAATCATATCTGTATGCATAATAGGTTATCATGTCAACATGATTTGATGATTATGAAGTATTACTAATCATGTACTTAATTTTGATTTGTAGGAAAGATTATGAAGAATGATGAACACCGAACAAGTGATGGATGTTCAACAAGAAGATTTACAAATCAAACATAATATAGAAGGCTCGTGGTTTGAAGTTTCTCTTAGAAAGAGGAAGAGGATCATGACGAGATGTTTGCTCCAAGTGGCTATATAAGACCATTATCTTAATCGTGTAATTGAAGAAGAAGTGCGAAAAAAAGCTCTGTATGGGTACGCAAGATCGATAGTCAATTGATGAGCTTAATGATCACCATGGGTGATGTGGATCTCAACCTTTGCTACAAGGTTGAATATGATTTCTATATACAGATGACATGGATGAAAGAAGGAAATCACCATAGAGTTTGAATGATCTCGAGGTGCATATCAGTATACCCATCTGACGAGAGATGGCATGGATAGATATGCAGAAGATCACTCAATGTAGATTGTGAATGATGTTCAGTCACAAAGGGAGAATTGATAGCTTCTTGACAAACTTGGGCTTTACCAGAAGTAAAGCTGATCCTAACCTTTATCCTAAAGTTATGGATGATACTATTATTGTATGTGGATGATCTCTTTCTGAGAGGGAATGAGAAATATATCATGGAAAGCAAGAAGAAGCTACCTACAGAATTTGAGATGAAAGATCTTGGATTGGTGCATTACTTCCTAGGACTTAAAGCATGAAAAGGCTCAGAAGGAATCTTTCTCAACCAGGGAAAGTATGCTGAGAAATATTGAAAAGATTTGATGTTTTGGAATGGCCACTCTCATGGATTCCAACTTGAAACTATTAGCAGATGACTCATCAAATTTATTGGATATGACTCTGTACAGACATATTATTGGGTCGTTGATGTATCTGAAGAATACCATGCCAGATATATGCCTTGCTGTGAACACCTTGAGTCAGTATCTAGTGGAAACTAGATGTGTTCACCTGATAGTTGCAAAGCATGTGATGAGGTACCTACAGGGTATGATAGAATTTGATCTATGGTATCTCAAAGATCATGACTTCAGATGGCTACGCAGATGCTAATTGGGCAGGAAGTGTATCATACATGAAGAGCACATTGAGAGGATGTTATTGTCTGGGATCGGCCATGATCTCGTGGTTTAGAAGGAAGCAGTCTAGTGTGGCTCTCAGCACAAGTAGAATATATGGCTGCTTGCTCTACTAGTTGTGAAGCGGTATGGTTCAAGATTGGTTGACTTAGAGATAGACCCAACTATGATCCTGTGTGACAAACAGAGTTGTATCAAGATGGCAGAGAATCCAGTGTTCCATGATAAGTCAAAGCACATAGAGATCTGATATTTCTATATACAAGATATGGTGCAGAAAGGAACTATAAAGCTCGAATCTGTAGACACTGATGAACAAGTTTCCAATGTACTGACCAAACCTCTACCTCAAGTAAAGTTTGAGTATTTTTGAGACAAGCTTGGTAGGACCCTCCTTGAAAGGGGGAGTGATGTAGACACTGATGATGAGATTGCCCGCATTGACAGTGAAGTCGATGATGAGGATACCTGTATCGATGATATGATTACTTGTATTGATGATGATAAATAGGATACCTGTATACATGTATTGATGAGGATACCTATATTGGTGATGCCGATAGAGAGGTTGGTGGATGGTCCTTAGACAGGGTCTAAGTTGACAAGGGGATTGCATCATCCTTGAACACATGTTCTAAAAAGGTCCGTAGACATATGTATCCGAGAAAGAAGAGGGATTGCATCATCCTTGAACACATGTTCTAAAAGGATCCGTAGACATATTTCTTCGAGAATGAAGTCCTTAGTGGACAGGTGGGGATTGTATATTTCCTGGACTTCAGTCCTAGAATTGATTCGTAGACAGATGTCTTCGAAAATGAAGTCCTAAGAGGACAAGTAGGGATTGTATCATCCTTGAACACATGTTCTAAAAGGATCCGTAGACATATGTCTCTGAGAATGAATTCCTTAGTGGACAGGTGGGTATTGTATCTTCCTCGGACTTCGGTCCCAGAATTGATCCATAGACAGATGTCTCCAAAAATGAAGTCCTGAGAGGACAGGTATGGATTGTATCATCCTTGAACACATGTTCTAAAAGGATTCGTAGACATATGTCTCCCAGAATGAAGTCCTTAGTGGACAGGTGGGGATTGTATCTTTCCCGGACTTCGGTCCCAGAATTGATCCGTAGGCAGATGTCTCCGAAAATGAAGTCCTGAGAGGACAGGTGGGGACTATATCTTCCCCGGACTTCAGTCCCAGAATTGATCCGTAGAAAGATGTATCCGAAAATGAAGTCTTGAGAGGACATGTGGGGTTTGTATCTTCCCCAGATGATGGTCCCAGAATTGATCCGTAGACAAGATATCTTCGAGAATGTGGGGATTGTATCTTCCCTAGATGATGGTCCCAGAATTGATCCGTAGACAAGATGTCTCCGAGAATGTGGGGATTGTATCTTCCTTGGATGATGGTCCCAGAATTGATCCGTAGACAATATATCTCCGAGAATGTGGGGATTGTATCTTCCCTAGAAAATGGTCCCAGAATTGATCTGTAGACAAGATGTCTCCAAGAATGTGGGGATTGTATCTTCCCCGGACGATGGTCCCAGACTTGATCCGTAGACAAGATGTCTCCGAGAATGTGGGGATTGTATCTTCCCCAGATGACGGTCCTAGAATTGATACGTAGACAGATGTCTCCGAGAATGTGGGGATTGTATCATCCCTGGACTTCGGTCCCAGAATTGATCCGTAGACATTTGTCTTCAAGAATTGATGATAGGTCTGCATCATCCCTGGACCCTTGGTTCAAAATGTACGTGTTGGGATTGCATTGTCCCTAGACATGAGACTTATCTTAAAGTGATAAGGAATGATCCTCCTGGAAGTTGATCAGGATTGCATCGTCCCTAGACATGAGACTTGTCTTAAAATGATAAGGAATTATCCTCCTAGAAGTTGATCAGGATTGCATCATCCCTAGACATGAGACTTGTCTTAAAGTGATAAAGAATGATCCTTCTGGAAGTTGATCGGGATTGCATCATCCCTAGACATGAGAATTGTCTTAAAGTGATAAGGATTGATCATCTTGGAACTTGATCTGGATTGTATCATCCATGGACCTATGTCCTAAAGAGAGCGGGATTAATCATCCTATAATATGATTGTGTGTATTGCAGAGTATGCTACGATGATGATCCAGATGGTGTAGATCGAGATGATCCAGATGTTGTAGATCGAGATGATCCAGATCCTGTAGATTGAGATGATCGAGATTTTGTAGATCGAGATGATCCAGATGTTGTAGATCGAGATGATACAGATGCTATAGATCGTGATGACGATGTTGCTGATCGTGTGATGACGATGCTAATGATCGTGTGACGACGATGCTGATGATCATGTGATGACGATACTGATGATCATGTGATGACGATGTTGATGATTGTATGATGACGATACAAATGATCATGTGACGATGATGTTGTTGATCTTGAGGATCCAGATGATGATATTGTTGTAGCTGTTCAAGTGATACAGAAGATTCAGTACTGAAGATGTTGATGTTCCAATATTGAATATGTTCCAGTAACTGCTTGAGTTACTATTGATGTTGATAAAGCTTCCAATGATTTATAGATGTATCATGTATGATGTTGATGACTCCTTGCTCCTACAGATGTTGTTATAATATCCTTCTCATTAAGGGGGAGTGTTGAAATATTGTAACTTCTAAGAATATTATATTTGTACTTTATTATTCCGGAGATGTTTCATTCCTCCTTGAAGATATTATTGTATATCCGGAGATGTGTATTCCTCCGTCGGATTGTGGTAACTTGGGTTATTAGACTTCCCTAGTGGGGGTTGGCCCTGTATGTGTTATTTGGGTCAAAGGGTTATTAGAACACCCTAGAGGGGTCAGCCCAGTCAGTTGTAATGGGGTGTTTAACCCAGTAATTAAGTTGGGGCCGACCTAGCTTGTGTAAAAGTCAGTCGAGAAACAAGTGTAAGTAGAGGAGGACATTCCTCACTTAAATCACACACTTCTATCACTCGGAAAGTAGCGCACTTATGAGAGAGAGGTTTTCTGTGGAGGAGGAGGAGCTCATGTCTTTGGTTTACATCTTTATATTTGCTGGTCATCTATATTGAGGAAGCTTTGCTGGGTTTTCTACCCCATGAGGGTTTCCCAGGATAAATCTGTGTCTCTTGTGTTTATGTTGTGCTTGTTGTTTCTTCTATGATCATGTATATGCTATTGTTGTGAAATGAAATGTAATGCTGATATTTTTTTTCTTAGCATATTGAATCTTAACACTCATAACATCCTGCGATGCTCTGAGTAGGTTTTGTGAAGGTCAACATGTAAAAGATCCTATAGTCTGCACCAGGTTTTGTTGATGCACGTAATCAGTCCTAGGTTCCACAGTATGGCCACTGATGATGAAGACCTACAGGTGGTGGGCCTACATGCAACATGAAAAAGGGTTGGCTCTATAGAACTTCCTATGACGAGTAGATTGGAGATTGATTGAGATAGTAGAAGCAGTGACGATCACGATGATTCGAGGTTGATGATTCGACGACGATGATCCAGAGAAGAAGACTTGTGCTATCACATATGTGTCCAGAAATACCTTCCTTGTTACGAGGGAGTCTTGATGTAATTGTAATTTCGGAATGTATTTCACCTATGTATATTGTACTCCTATAGAGATGTTATTATTCCTCTATACAGAAGTGTCGTCATTTATATTGTAAGTGTCGCAACTTATACTTGATGGGTTATTAGACCACCTCGTTGGGGTTGGCCCTGTATAAGTCATGTGGGTTAAAGGGTTATTAGACCACCCTATTGGGGGTCGTCCCTGTCAGGATTATGTTATGTGCTTAAGTTAAGGACGACCTAGTAAAGGTTATTAGGCAAGTTAAGTCAAGTATAAATAGAGTGTGCGAGGCAATCTATTATATCATTCACTTCTCACTCATACACTCATTGGAGAGTGGCGCACTATTGGAGGAGGAGAAGCTGCTGCTAGGAGTATATCTCTTATGGTTAGGTTTTGTATCATGGCTCTATCTATCTTTAAGGAAGTTGCGAGGTTTTTCACCATCTTGGTTTTCCCCGGTGAAACTCTGTGTCTCTTATGTGCTTGCATTATTGTGTCCATGATTAATATGCTATAGATATGTTGTACATGTTGTTCTCTCATTTAAGATCCTAGATAAGATTGAAGTAAATTTTGAAACTAATAGTTTTCCGTGCTTTACGTGCTAAGAGAGGACTGTAATTTGTACGGTAACGACGACAACAATAAGTACTGGGAGGTGCTTCTTCAAAGTGATGGCAGGAGCTGACAAGACTAAAAAGGAATCCCCTAAAACACACGGGAACAAGCCATCAAGTAGATATATACCAGAAACCACCAACAGCTTTCAAGACCCCCAGAAAGCAGTTTAGGGAACCCGCTCAAAGCCCCCTGAACGATCCTAGGATCGCCACGTGGATGTAGCGGTTTTTCTTCATGGGATGATCAGGCGTGATAAACATCGTGCAAATTCACCCTCTTGACGATTTGATTGACGTCGATCCTCAGCTAGGCTCCTTCGAGATCTGTTCCAGGAGGATGAAACTTTGAAGAACGGGTCCCGCTCTAAGTACGACATCCCTGTTTGGTGCCTTGTGATTCATAAAACCGCCACAATGTTTTTGAATGGTTTCAAGGCCCCCATAAAGTGGTCTGGGGAAACTGCCTTAAGGCCCCTAAGAACATAAGAAGTTGACACGCGTCCACGACGTTTTTTTGTTAGGGGCGATCTGGGCCAGAACAATCGTGACATGCTTGAGGGTCTTGGCTATGCTCGTCTATAGTCAGTCTATGAAAAATGATGCTATGAGCTTCAGCTGCACCATCCGGTTACTATGGCGTACAGATATGCTATTCCACCTATTCCATTTACTGCTCTAGATTCCTCTTTTGAGATACTTCTGTAGTCTGGTGATGAGTTGTTCTTGGCTGATAATAGTACTAACATTGGCTTCAACGGGGACAACCTTTTCCTCCTGGGAGAGGTTGAGAACATTGGATTAGTGCCTTTTAAGTCATTGGGTTGTGGAGTCATACCTATCCACTATTTTCCTTTAAGAAAAATGAAGCTATAGAAAATAATCAGAGGATAGGAAACAAAACTGATCATAACTTTGAAAAACAAAAAGGAAGAAAAATATGTTACAAAATATAGTACACTGGATCCATTCATATAGTAGGATAAGGAACTAGTAATGAAAGAACTGCTTTAGGAATCTCCCATTTATAGGGTTTCCAAAGCTTTCACCATTAAGTTGGGTCAACCCGTAAGTGTTATTGTCCTGGACTGTGATGATTTTGAAAGGACCCAGCCATAGGTTGTCAAACTTCCCATGTTTATATCTTTCTTCTCTTCTAGCATCCCATTTCAAAACAAGATCTCCATGCTGAAAATATCGAGCAATAGCCCTTCGGTCAAAAGTTGCTTTCACCTTGTCTTGGTAGATTCTAGAGGATACGTCTAGTTGTTCTCTGACCTGTTGGACTTCTATCAACTGATGAATTCTCCTTTCCATATCATCTGGCTCTTCGATTTCTAGTTGTAACAGCTTCATTACCGGGAGGCCCAACTGAATCGAAAGGACAACTTCCTTTCCATAAACCAACTGAAACGATGAAGTGCCTATAGCCCTTTTCATGTTGATTCTGTCTTCCCATAACGCAAACTTAAGCTTGGAGTCCCAGGAATTTTTGTTTGTACTGAGCATCTTCTTAATAATAGTCACCAAGTTCTTATTTGAAGACTCAGCCAAGCCATTTCCCTATGGGTAGTGTGTTGTTGAATGAATTAATTCAATATTATAATTTTAACAAAATCTCATCGTTTTATATGATTTGAAGGCTTGAGCATTGTCTATAAGTATCTTCCTCGAACAATCAAATCTTTCCAAAATATTGTCTTCTAAGAATCTTATTATAACTGAGTCGTTTGCATTCCTAGTGGGAATAGCTTCCACCCACTTAGTGAAATAGTCAGTGGCTGTAAGGATCCATCTGTGCTGGCTGCTAGAGTGAGGGTTTATTTCCCCAATAAAATCAAGACTCCACTGCTGGAAAGGCACTTCCACCCTGATGGGTTTGAGAGGTAACGGTTTTAGCTTCTACTTTCCGATGAACATTTGGCATTCCTTGCATGATCTGACAATCTTGCTGGCATCGGTAAATAGAGTGGGCTAGAAATAGACCACTCACAATATTTTATGAGTAGTCACTCTCCACGCATGATTCCCTCCACACATACCTTTGTGAAACTCAGTAATTATGCCCTCTGTCTCTGTTAATTTTTGAGCATTAATTCAACATACTCTAGGATCTTTACTGAGAGAATAACATGTACAACATATAAAGTATAAAAATTCATATAAATCACACCAAACAATCACATGAGACAATAGACACACAGAGTTTCACCGCTCTACCTGTCTGGATTTTTAAAGGATCTTTTCTATGCGAAACTATAGTAAAACCTACTCAAAGCATCCCAGGATGTTACGAGCACACCGCTATACCTATCTAGGTCTCTATAGAGCATCACAAGCTGTTACGAGCACACCGCTCTACCTATCTGGATTTTAAAGGACCTTTCCTATGCTACCTACACAACCTGTCCACGACCACAAAGTATCAACCCGATACTCACCATACATCATCATGATGTACATCATCACATGATCAACCTGATCATCATCATAGCATCAACCTGATGCATGTCATCTGGAGCAACATCCTGAAGCTCGTCATCTGTAATCATCCTGATCACCATCATAGCATCATCCTGATGCATATCATCTGGAGCAACATCCTGAAGCTCGTCATCTGTGATCATCCTGATCACCATCATAGCATCATCTTGATGCATACAAAGTATCTACCTGATACATATCATCATACATAATCTACCTGATCATACAATGCATCCACCTGATACATACATAAGTACATGATATACCTGATCATATAATGCATCCACCTGATACATACATAAGTACATGATCTACCTGATAATACAATGCATCCACCTGATACATACATAAAAATACACGATCCACCTGATCATACAATATATCCGCCTGGTACATAAATACATGATCCACCTAATCATATCAAGCATCTAACATGATGCATATACAAATATATCAAGCATCCAACATGATGCATATACAAATATATCAAGAATCCAACATGATGCAAATACATAGTAGTAACTGGAGCATCATCTTGATGCTCATCATCCAATGCTTACATCCACAACCATGGGAAGGATCCTCCTCACACCATGCTTGGAATGGCTCCTGCAAATGTGTCCATCACTTATTCCTCAAAGTGTCGTCAATCTGAAGAACACCAAGCCTCTCTCTGAAGTACTCAAACTTCACTCTGGCTAGTGGTTTCGTCAACACATCTGCAACCTACTCATCTGTCGCAACATACATGAGCTTCACTGCTCCTCTCTGCACCATATCCTTGATATAATGATATTTGATCTCAATGTGTTTCGACCTGTCGTGGAACACCAGGTTCTCAGACAGCTTCACACAACTCTGGTTTTCACAAAGGATACCAGTAGCCTCCATCGGGAGATCAAATAACTCAAACAATATCTTTCGAGGCCATACTGCCTCACAACTAGCCGAACAAGCTGCAACATACTCTGCTTTGGCTGTACTCAGTGCTATGCAAGATTGCTTAATGCTAAACCAAGCGAGCACACCCGATCCCATACTGAAGCAGAACCCAGATGTGCTCTTCCTATCTGCAGCACTGCCTACCTAGTCTGAATCAACATAACCCTGCAAGTTAAACTTTTGATTTGCATCATACTTGATACCATAATCAATTGTACCCTTCAGGTACCTCAGAATATGCTTTACAGCAACCAGGTGAACACCTCTAGGATCCGTCAGGAATTGGCTCAATGTGTTCACCACAAAGCAAATATCTCGTCTAGTGTTCATCAGGGACATCAAGGACCCAATCCTCTGACGATACACCATGAAATCAACCGGATTAGATGAAGCATCACACACAAGCTTCAGGTTCGATGCCATAGGTGTGGCCATGGCCTTGCAGTCCATCATCCCAAACCTCTTCAGGATCTCTACTGCATACTTCCCTTGTCTAAGGAAGATCGAACCATCTGCACTCTACCACACCTCCATGCCTAGAAAATAGTGCATCATCCCCAAGTCCTTCATCTCGAACTCGGCAGCAAGCTTCCTCTTGGTATCGACAATCCATCCTCTCCTGTGACAAACAGGTCATCCACATATAGAAGTAGTATCACAGGATTGCCTTCCTCAACCTTGTAGTAAAGGTTGGAATCTACTTTAATCTTGGTAAAGCCCAAACTAGATAGAAAGCTATCTATCCTACTATACCAAGTCCTAGGAGCTTGCTTCAAGCCATACAAGGCTTTCTTCAATTTGCACACATATGACTCTCTATCATGTGTCTCAAATCCAAGTGGCTGCTCCACATACACTTCCTCCTCGACTACACCATTCAAGAAAGCTATCTTGATATCCATCTAGTGTATCTTCCATTTCATGACTGGAGCTAGGGCAAGTACTGATCTGATGGAAGTGTACCTGGCTACAGGAGCAAAAGTCTCTTCATAGTCTATCCCCTCTTTCTAGGAGAATCCATGAGCTACAAATATCGCTTTGTAATTCTCTATGCTACCATCTATAGCATGCTTGATCTTGCAGATCCATTTGGAAGTCACAACCGACTTCCCTTCAAGTCTTGGGACTACATCCCAAACATCATTCTTCATGATCGATTGGTATTCCTCGACCATGGCATCTTTCCATTCTTTCTTTTTCGTTGCTTCTTCATAACTGGAATGTTCTTTGTTCATAATATCACAAAGTAGGTCAACATAACTGGTATGTGATCTAGTCCTCTTCCTTTCTCTGTGTTCTTCTTCTGGAATGCCATATCTTTCTGCATCTTGAATGAGCTCTCTAGCCCATGCAGGTTTCCTCTTGTGAGAGTTCTTCTCACAGGGTGTATCTACAGGTATTTGTGGATCTTCAACTTCACGATCTGCTTCTGGAATTGCTTCAATCATAGTGGTGACTTGAAATCTATTTTCCTTTGGTTCTTCATGATATTCAACAGGTGTCTTCTTTGATTTGATGTAAGCTGAGTCCTCATCAAATGTGACATCCCTGTTGACATCAATCTTCTTGAACCCTGAAAAGTATATTCTGTAAGCCTTCAAGCTTTCACTGCACCCCACAAAGATGCCCTTCTTTCTTGAAGGATCTAGCTTTTTCCTCTTTTCCTTTGGAACATGTGTATATTCTGGACAACCAAATATTATGAGATGGATGACTTCATGTTTCTTACCAGAGAATGTCTCTTTTGGTGTCTTGTTGTCCAAAATCTTGTGAGGTGTTCTTTTCTGCACATATACAGCTGTCCTAGCTACTTCTACCCATAGATGCATAGGCAGATCCTGGTCATGCAACATTGCCCGTGCTGCTTCCATGATTGTTCTATTCTTCCTTTCTGCAACTCCATTTTGTTGTGGATTGTAGGGAGCAGTCAACTCCCTCTTAATCCCTGAATCACTGCATAACTTCTTGAAATCACCTGAAGTGAATTCTCTGCCATTGTCAGATTTGAATGTCTTGATATTTTTATTAATTTGATTTTCCATCAAGGCTTTGAACTCCTTGAACTTATCAAACAATTCATCTTTGTTCTTCAATAATTAAGCCCAAGTCTTCCTAGAGAAATCATCAATGGAAGAGACATAGTATACATACCCACTCAGAGAACTGGATGACATCGAACTGCATACATTGGAGTGGATAATTTCCAAGATTCCTTTAGCTTTGCTTTCACTGCTTGGAAATTCCTTCTTAATGTTATTTCCTTTTGCACATCCTTTGCAAACACCTTCATGCTTTGTCTTGATTTCAAGAAGACCTTCTACAACTTTGCTTGCAATTGGTAGTGCTCTATAGTGCACATGTGCAAGCCTTCTATGCCAAAGTTCACTTGGCTCGATGTATTCATGTACCATGTCATGTTCAGGTTGTCCCTTCAGTTTTTACAATCCACCCTCTTGCTCTCCAATGACTACTGCATCATCTATAGTCTTACCCTTTAGCCACGTTAGGACTTGGACATCTACAAATGCAACCCTCATGCCTTTTGCATCCAATGCAGATATGGAGAGTAGGTTCTTCTTGAGCCCAGGTACATATAGAACATCTTTCATCTTCAAGGACTTCCCAGAGTCTAGGTTGTAGGAGGCTTCACCACTTCCCTTGATAGGATATTGATAGTCATCCCCAAGTTTCACTTTATGGGGTGCCTCATGTTCAGATAGATTTACAAAATATTATTTAAACCCAGTCATGTGTTTGGAATCCCCACTATCAATAAGCCAATCATTACATCCATGAGAGATAGTACCTGTGAGAGCAGAGATTAGAACATATTCATCTTCACTTGATGAAGCATCACTTTCTGCCTTAGCCTTCTTCTTGGGAGGTTCATCGTCCTCAGCATCATGGCCATGAAACCTCTTCTTGTTGAATTTGTTGTTGTTATCTTTCTTCTTCTTGGGACAATTTGAAGCAAGTGTCCTACTTCATTGCAATCAAAACATCGAACATGAGATAGATCTTTCTTCTTGTGATGAGAGTGAGAATGATTCTTGTTATGAGATCTCTCCCTCTTAAAATTGCTTCCCTTGGTGTGTGCTATGAGAGATTGATCTTCATTCCCCATCTTTTCGTCTCAAGCCACAAGCCTTGCTTCTTCTTGTGAGCATTCCTCCCATAGTATACTGAATTAGATCAACTTCCTCCTTGCACAGATTCCTTGGATGAAGGAGTCCCATGACTTAGGTAGGCCATTCAATGTGGTCATGACAACTTCACCATTGTCCACTACTTCATCCATAGCTTCAAGTTGTTCCTTGATATGAGATACCTTATAGAAATAAGATTGAATGGTCTATCCATTCTGAAGCTTTACCCCTTTCAATTGGTTCCGCAGAGTCATCTTCTGATTTATGTTCTTCCCTTCAAATAGCTTGGTCAGGGAATCAAACATCTCCTTGGGTGTCTTTAGAGATGACACATGTGGTATGAGATGGTCTTTGATAGAATCAACAATGATCCTCTTTTCCTTGACCAAGTTCTTCTTATGTAATGCCTTAGCCTCTTCTTCCTCTGGGACAGGGACCTCAGAACTTATGTAGGTGTCCAATTCATTCTCTTCCAAGATTAATCCAATCCTATACTTCCATGCTCGGAATTAATCAGCCCCTTCAAGCTTATCCTCAAGCTTGGTGTGGTGAGCCATCTTAAAGAGTACTTCAAATGGAAATAGAAAATATTTAGGTCTTACCACTTGATTTGCATAAATTTGGATTTGGTGTTGGATTAGGGTTTGTCAGAGAAACCCCAAAAATTCAAAATGTGAATTTCAAACTTGTGAAAGGATAGAAATATGTGCCTTGATGAGATGATCATCCTGGTATATTCAGAATTTGAAATCTGCAAAGTTTCACCCTTCAGAAATGCCTTTTAGTCTTCCCGGATTCACTAGGGAGGACCCTGAATTAGGGTTTGAGTTTACCGAAGCTTCACCAAACCAAAAATATCAATCCAAATCTCTAAACATCGATTTTTCCAAGGAGCTTCCAGCTATGTCCTCATATTTCAGAAATTCTTAGTTTTGTGGAAACCCTAATTTTTAGGGCCAAAAATGAAAGTGCCCAGAATTGAATTCTGATTGGATAGAAAGATTCTAATTGATGAGTAGAGTCAATCTACCTTGCTGCTTTTCCAAAATCTATGGAGAGAAACCCAATAAACAAGAAACCCTAGTTTCTGCCACTTCACAATGTCTTCTTCTCAGGTTAGCTCTGATACCATGTTAATTTTTGAGCATTAATTCAACATACTCTAGAATCTTAATGCTCCATAGATTCTTAATGTTCTTTCCTTTTGCACATCCTTTGCAAACACCTTCATGCTTTATATTGATTTCAGGAAGACCTTCTATAGCTTTGCTTGCAATTGGTAGTGCTCTATAGTGCACATGTGCAAGCCTTCTATGCCAAAGTTCACTTGGCTCCATGGATTCATGTACCATGGCATGTTCAGGTTGTCCCTTCAGTTTTTACAATCCTCCCTCTTGCTCTCCAATCACTATTGCATCATCTCTAGTCTTACCCTTTGGCCACATTAGGACTTGGCCATCTACAAATGCAATCCTCATTCCTTTTGCATCCAATGCAGATATGGAGAGTAAGTTCTTCTTGAGCCCAGGTACATATAGAACATCTTTCATCTTCAAGGACTTCCCAGAGTCTAGGTTGTAGGAGGCTTGTTGTTGCAACAACATCCCCCCCCAAAATTTTGTACATATTGGGGCCCCTCCTTTCATTTTTTGTAGAAAGGCTGCCTTAAGAGGCCATCCCCAGCTGTTAACTTTGTTTTTCAACAGAAAATATTGCCATGCACCACTCCAAGTCTGCCAGAAAATCTTGTTTCTCAACATAAAATTTTTCATGAAGTCTTCCTAGAAATCGTGGAATGATTTTATAAAGCCCTCGTAGTTGCGGAAGTACTCAACGTTTTCCACCCGAAACGATGGGAACCTTTAGCATGAACATCCCGAAGAGACTTAGACTTTTCTCGCATTTGCGGAAATCATTTGGGAAAGTCCCCGAAACTGCGGAGTCTTTCGGGCTATCCTCCCGCAGGTGCAGAAGCCAATCACATAAGCTTCTCGAAAAAAGTCTTCAAAATTATTATGGGAAAGTTGCGGAAGCATTTGGGCTTTCGTCCTGAAACGACGGGCGCCATTTGCCAAGTCTCCCCGAAACTTTGAAAAGAACTTAGAAGTTTTTCTTTGAAATTTGCGGAATCCTTTACACTTTTCCTTCCGAAACTGCGGAAACGTTCAACCTATCCTTCCGAAACTTTGGAGGCATTCGCCGTATTCTCCCGAAAAGTCGTCGAAGGGCTCCTTTTGAAAACTCTTAAGTATTTCTTCTACTTTTGCGGAACCATTGAAGTTTCCTTCCCGCAATTGCGGAAGCCATTTGCAGATATCTTTAGGTTATCGTTCCGAAACCCCTCAGAGACTTAGAATTTTTGTTTGAGTTGCGGGTGCCTTTACTTTATCTTTCCGGAGCCGCGGGAGCTTTCATGTTATCCTTCCGAAACGTCGGGCACCATTCACCAATTCCTTCTGAAACAGCGGAGGCTAATGGAAAAAGCTTTCCGAAGCGCTCTCGAAGCCCAGCCAAGACTTAGAAAGTTTTTCTTTTGCGAAAACCATTTGTTATTTCCTCCTGAAACAGTGGAAGCCTCCGCGTTTTCCTTCCGCGACGCGGGAGCCATTTGCGAAATGTTTTGAGTTTTCCTTCCGCGACGCGGGAGCCATTTGCGGAACGTTTTGGGTTTTCCTTCCACATTGTGGGAGCCATTCACCATTTCCCCCCAAAACGGCAGAAAGCTTTCGCTATGTCTGTCCGCAATGACAGATGGAATTCACGAGCTGGTCCCGCGGATGGCGGTCGTGCATGCAAACCGAGACGACTTGATATGACCCGACGTACCAATATTCAAGCCGCATTTTTAATGCGCCGCCCACCGTATTAAAACCCCACATGTGCCCGACTTATTTAAATAAATGGTGGGGGTTCAAACCGACCCCATTGCTAACTTGTGTCAATTAACAACCGTTGGATGTCGCGCGACAGATCCAACTCCGCTCGCTCATCCACGTTCACGGCCACCTTGTTCAGCTATCCTCACGGTGCCAGGTAGGATTTTTTAACCATTAACTCTGTCTCTTCTATGCGTCAGATTACTATTGGGTTGTCCTTTCTTTGAAGATGATTGGTTTGGGTTGGATTTTGATGGGCAAAATGCCCGTCATGGGCTACTTTTCCTGTCAAATACGGTCTAAATTTCATTTTTCCGTCATATAAAACAAAAAAATTGTGAAAACATTTGTAAAGATCGTCAGTTCTGACAGGTAGAATCTTTCCAAATTCCTACCCTGACCGCATACGTCGTTATTCTTTGCGTTTAAAATTGCCAAGCCCCGTGACTGTCTTGGTTACACCAGCCGAAAACCAAAACTATAGCCCCGAGCTTTTCATCGGCCTTTTTCCTAGCATCGTTCGAACTTCCGAGCTTACCATAGGGTGCCTCATCAAGTACCATCAATAACCATAGCGGTCGAAGCCCTCGTCGGCTCATAAATTTGAAAATGGCTCCTTATTTCGTCGTAGGGTTCTTTCACCCAGACTCGCCCGCCACTAATCATTAAAAGGGCACCATGGCGAAGGACACCATCCCTCCTAGAGTGGGACCGAGAGCAGGTTGCTTCCGCAACATGCTCATCCTCTCAGGAGAATTCCAAACCCACCCCTTTAAAAGAATTAGGATGATTAAATCTAGATTGCTTGTTTGGAATGGTGTATTTTGCTTCCCAACGAGCAGCTTCACAATTTATGTATATATATCATTAGCATGTTAAAATGGTGATCTCACAGTATGTTGCACATTTTTATAATGACTTGTATTTGGTTGCTATCAGGGATAAGTCAAAATGCCAAAAGGTGGTAGGAAGAAGGCTAAGATGACAGAGAAAAATCCTACACCACTTAAAACTGAGACCACACTCCAGGATACTAGGTGCACCACCGATATTCATCATGAAATCCGATGGGGTGACATCTATAGGATGATCCGAGACCAAGAGATCCTTGATATGTTGCTAGAAGAGGAGCAGATCTATATTAATATCAGGACTTCAGGCATAGCCAGGGCTGCTACCCGCCCTGAACTGTTCCCATGCGCTGAAGTAATCGGGTGGATTCTCCAACATACCGATGCGGAGTCAAGGGTGATAAATGATAGGGGGAAAGTAGCCATTGCCTCATTCCACCCAGCATACATTGCCACATCTTATAAATTTCCCCGCTCCCAGCAAGCTCTGACTGATGAATGGCTGGGAAAAATGAACAACATTGACATGGCCAAAAAATTACAAGTCGCAGGCAAGCATCTAAGAAAGAAAGGTAATGACGAATACGACATCCAGAATCTGAGACCTCCATTCAGGCTGATTGCCTTGATGCTGTGCAGAATCTTCGGCATGCCTGATGGCACTGTGTATAAGATTTAGTGGGTCCCCATCATCCACTTCGTGGAATTCAAAGGAACTGTGTTTGACTAGGCCACTCTCCTGTTAGACAGTTTGGCCTCAATGATAATTGCTGCAAGAGAAGGACTGGCCTTAAAGAAGGCAGAATTCTACATGTCCTCGTACCACATTGATTGTGTTTTGGCCAAGTTATCCTTTCCTCACTTAGGCTGCACATGGGACAAGGCCATCACTCCAGTTTATACCGCTTTTAGGATGATGTGGGCCCAGAATTACAAACCTAACTACAAACTCATCTGTGAGGGGTTCATCATGCCCCTATATGAGAAGATATTCAAGGAAGAGCCTAACTGGATGTTGGAGAATGCTATGGAAGTCCTTGAAAACTATGGGGATTTTTATTGTTCAGAGCAGGGCACCTACCTCAGAATGTTTGGAGGAACTAAAGATCCATATATTTTGCCAAGATATGCTACAGATTATGTGGTCCTTAAGGAGGCAGTAAGACAGATGTTCCTGGATGGAATTGGAGCCGTGCTCAACAAACAGCATAAGGCCTCCTTTCCCCCTCTACCTTTCTGCATAGGAGCTTACAAGTTCTCTGGGGTTGCCTCAGCCGAAGAGTTTGTTCAGGTGCATAAAGCCTTCCACTTCAGTGAGGTAATCTTCCACAGGAATGACAGGAAGGGAAAAGTTGTTGAGCACTGTAGGGAGATTTATTCTCATTTTCAGTACTCTCATTATCATGATGCCGAGGAGGAGGTATTTAGAGGCATCAGCAATGTGGCCGAGCTGCGAACCTTTCACCAAGGCAGTGGAGCAAGTTCTAGCTCTACCAAGACCCAGGAGACCAGCCAACAGAAAGACAAAGAAGCAGATGAGGCCCGAGCTCAGGAAGAGCTCAAATTAAAAGAAGAAGCAAGGTTACTGCAAGAGGCTGAAGTTGCCAGATTGCAGTAAGAAGTAGAAAGTAAAAGGCTGCAGAAGGAGGCTGAGGAAGCCCAGCAGCAGAAAGAGGCTGAAGATGAAAGGCAACGGAAAGAGAATGAAGATCAGCTGTAAGCTGAACAAGCTGAGGCAGAGCAGAAAGCAGGTGAAGATGCCCTGACAGGTGGCTCCGGTGCGTTAGGCATGGAAATTGACATGCCTCAAACAAGTGTCTCCGGCATTCAAAATATGGAGGAGGACACAGCACAAGCAAGTGGCTCTGGTACCCAAAATGTGGGAACAGATCCAGCTCAGGTAATCCGGACCCCGCCAACGGAAATAGAAGTGGACATTATGGATCTCCCAATCGTCCCGTACACTCCATCAGGAGAACATACCATGTCCAGATGGGATGAGTTTGTGTACGACAAGAAGAGAAAGGAAATGGTCTTCAAATCGGAAGAGAGGATCAAAAGATTCTCCCAGGAGGATATTATCACCTATCGTGAGATCACTGTAATGCGGAATACAGATAAGGATCCCTTATCTATGGCATCCGCCATTGTAGAGACAAAAAAAGCATCACTAGACAATGTAGGCAATATAATTAGAGAAAATGTATCAACAAAGAAGAGAGCTCGTATGCTACAACATACCATGGCTAAGGAACAAGCCTACAGGGATCTCATGGTGAGCAAGTATGATCGCCTGTCTGCTGAGCATAAAGAGCTGTCGGACAAACATAACCAGCTGGAGGACGAAAAGGACCAACTAACACTCCAGATGATGAATGTGGAAGCAGAGAAGAATGAAGCGGAAGATAAAGCATCCCAGCTAGAAACAGACAAGCTGGAATTAGCTGAACAATTATAGCAAGTTGAGAGCAGAACGATGGACATGTCTCCCTTCCATGAGCTGTCCTGCAGCATCTTGAAGCAAATGCATGAGACTCAGGGGCTAATCACTAATGAAGTTTGCAAGCTCAAGGCCATGATGGTCAGGTTAAAATAAGTTAATGCAGAGGCCCATAGGCTCAAAGCTAAGCATACTCGGTTCAAGGAAAATATCCTGAGCCAGATAGAATGGCGAGAAGGAAAGGGGGATTTCCCCACACATCTCCCATTTAAGTCTGTGGAGGGTTTTAATGAAGACATAGCCCTTTTGGACTTCTGTAGAAACTGTGGTAGTAAGCTAATGGCCAGTGTACAAGGGACAAGGGATAGGATCAACGGTTTATATCAAAGAATCCAGGGAGTGCATGAAAAATGCAAATTGAATTTCCCGCAATCCCTCGATGATTTCCCAGGTGAAGAACAACGCTTGGCTGAGCTGAAGGAAGAGCTGGGCATCCAAGCTGATTATGTGAAGAAAATTGATGTCCTAGCAATTGATGACCTCCAACATTATATTGGACTGTCATCAATCCACAGCCATTTACTTAAGGAAGTGCATCAAGCTGCAGTAACAGAAGTTCAAGACATTGGAGCAGAGCTCAGGAAAAATGTAGCTTCTCAAAAAATCTTGCTCCCTGCTTCCGCAAATGTAGTCATCAGAGACATGGGCATATGGTATAGTTACATTGCGGAGGAGGAGAAGAAAGCAGTAGCAGTGGCAGGAGTAATAGCAAACACAGACTCTTCTCTACTAGCAGCCCCAACTATGGCAGCTAGCTCGATTCCCTCTCTCCCAGCAGTGACAAAAGCTCCAGCTGACTCGATTTCTTCTTCCCAGGCAGCAGTAGCAGCAACAGTAAGTCCGATTGCCTCTTCCCAAGCAGTAGCAGCAGCAACTGTTGGATCGAGTGCTTCTCTTCCAACTGAAGCACACGTGTAGGAGTGAAAGCGCTGAGTTAGAGCGTTAATTCTGATTTTTTGTATTTTGGGCTTTTCATATGTGTAAATCGTGGAAGCTAAGGGACAGCTGTCCCTATTTTCTGTTAAAATAATTTTTGTAAAAGAAAAGGAGTCACAATTTTGTCTGTTATAGAAGAAAATTCCTGTAGATGACAAGTGTAAGAGGCCAGGTGGCAGCCCAAAGGGCATTTTTGTAATTATAAAGAGAAGTTAGGAAGTAGTGAAGAGGACTTTTGGCATGGATTTAATTTTCAGACTTGTATGAGCTATCTTGTGTATGTTCTATGAAAGTAAAATCTTCTAATAAAAGCCAGGAGAGGACGTTTTTCATGGGAATGAAGAATGGATGTGTATTGGATTATTCTGGTGACTTCCATACTTTAATGTGAGATCTTTCTTGCTATCTGAATTATTTCTTTGCAACAAATGAGTTTCACTCCTTTCCGTGCAAATGAATTCTTTGTTTTCATGAGTAATGAATGTGTTTACATTAAATCAGAAGCTACCTTCTGATATCTCTCATCTCTGCTGTAGCATTCTCTTTCAGATTTAATGGCTAGCTATTCTTTCTTTAAGATAACTGTCACAGCTCATTGCTCATGCTTTAATTTGGCTCCTTGCAGGGACAATTAGATTTATTTCATGTGTTTTTTAGACTTAGATCTGTTCTTTCAGTTTTGCATCTAGATTAAATAATCTTGCTTCTCTCTTTGATGAGTAATGAAAATGTGTTATTTGTAATTAGAAGCTATCTTCAGAGATCTTTTATCTTGCTGTAGCTTTCTCTTTAAAGATTTAATGGCTGCCTGTTCATTCTTTAAAGATAACTCTTACAGCTCATTGCTCATGCTTTAAATGTGCTCCTTGCAAGGATAGTTAGGTGTGTTTCAGTTTTATACTTAGATCTGTTTTCTCAGTCTTGCATCTAGATTAAATATAGACTAGGTACTTGCACATCATTATAAAACATAAAATTCAAAAGAAAGGTGGATCGGGCCATAACCGGTATAATCGGAATAAAACTCCAAACTTATGGTTGCCGGAACTGCTAACCGGATGGATTCCCTATACCAAACGGTAGATAATCTAATTGGGATAATCTATCGGGGAGAATCCCTTTCTTATTGATGCTACGATATCCGAGGCATCAACAGTTTTTGGTGCTAGAAGGAGGGCTTGAAAGTGCATGGCTGATAGAGGAAAATCTCCCACTGTCATAGATGTCACTGAAAACCCGCTTAAAGAAAGCATTTCAAACAGCCCAGATCTTGAATTATTAAATCAAGAATGCCTCATTTCTGATCCTAAGCCTCAAGAAGCTTTATACGCTGTTCCTTTCACAGAAATAGAAGATTTGAGAAGGCATACAAGATCCTACGTTAGGCAGCTAGGTGGTTTAAACGCTGTAAATTTTCTCCCTAGGAAAATTACCCCTAGAAAAGAGCCACAATATACCCGAGATTCGGTTCTTGTTCAAAGTTTTGAAGAACTTGTGAATTTGACTTTGGAAGAAATTTCAGACACTCTTAACAAGGAAGATCTTGAAAACTCAGAAAAAATTTCAAATCAAGAAAACTTTGAAGAACTTATCACTCCAAAGAATACCCCACATAATTCACCTTACAATTCTCCACCAGGTTCTCCACATCCAAACATGGTTGTACCTTCTTGGAGAGCAAGGGGAGCACTGAACCTTACTGGACCATTCCATAATCTTCCAAAAAATCCAGAAAAGGTCTTGCCTAAGTTCGATCCAGGGAAAGCCATTTCGGCAGAAGACCATCTCAAGAGTTTCTACTTAGATCTGAACCTTTTGAATGTGCAACATGAAGTTGTAGTCTGCAGGCTGTTTCCATATACATTCGAGCCAAAAGTATCATCCTGGTACTTTAGCCTACAACCCAGCTCGATCTCTATTTGGGATGAATTCCAAAACTATTTTTTAAAGAAATACGGAAACCAAAAGACTGTGGAAACGCTTATGAAAGAACTCTTATCCATGAGAATGGAAAAGAAGGAAAAGGTTCAAGATTTTAATCAAAGATTCACAACGCTGTTAAATAACTTCAGTGAAGCTAATAAACCAGCGGAGGAATCTCTGATTGAATACTATACAACAACTCTTGAAGGACCAATATCAATGTTCGTAAAAAGATCCAAGAAAACTACCTTGATAGAGAACTTTGAGGAAGCTAGAAAGCTAGAAGAAGAATCTCATAGCATTGCTAAACATGCCTTAGATGTAGAACCAAAACCAGCAGCTAGCAAAAAACCTTTGCTGCTCACTAGAGGTAAAGAAGATCGATCTACAGACATGGAAAATGTAGTCAAGATGATGCAGAAATTATCTAATAAAATTGTAGATCTCGAGAAAGACAAGGCTGATAGCACATCTAGGAAACCTTTCGAGCCATTTTATAAAAGAAGGGAAGACGGTGATCAAACTCATCCACCAATGAATACTTCTCCGGTCTTAAACTTGAACGAAATCGGGATGTAAAATTTCTACACTTTTCATCAAGAACCGCATTCGAAAAAAAGCTGCCCGCAATGGATTAATTCCATGAGCTTGGTCATGAACCAAATGCTAGATTCACAGATCCTAGACCAAGATGATTCTCCAGAGGAATCGAACCCTGAGTTAGAGGAACCAACCCCGGACACTACTATGGTGCTATGGGATTGGGTACCTATGACTGAGTTAGCAGAAGAGGATCCCATAGAAAGCTCTCCCTCTACCGTAAATGTTGCTACTCGCAGCAAAGGCCCTATTGCGGATCCTGTGCCAAGCGCAGCTCCTCATAAGCCTAAAGCTTCAAAAGAACCGCCTAGGAGGCACATAACAATTATCCCACCACAGCCAAAAGTCAGCCAAACAATGACCAAGCAGCCAAGCACTGACACCATAGTTCAGCCACCTAAGGTCACAACAAGTAAAACAGATCATCCAGTTCGAGTTGGGGACGAATCTGACATAGGATACGATATTATCGAAGATATCAAGAAGGTCAAAGAAAATGTGTCAATATTTGACATGTGCAGCTTGCCCCATCAACGAAACAAACTGCTGCATGTTCTACAACCCCAGACTAGCACTCCATTAACGGATTCTCAAGACAATCCCAAAATTAATGAGGCTAGCATCGGTGGGAAATCTAAATCTCAAACATTGCCATTCCTATTGACCTTTGAAATTTTTAATCACAATGTTCACAACTGTTTGGTAGATTCTGGAGCATCATCAAACGTTATGCCACTGTCAATTTGTAAAAGGATTAACGGGCAGCCTGTGCCATCTCCAACCCAAATTATCCAATTAGATAGGACTGCTGTCAAGGTAATTGGGGAGATGAAAGACATTCTCATTAGATTATCAGCTGACCCTAGAGTCTGTCAATTCATTGACATAATGGTGGTCGATATTCCTGAAGCCTATGGGATGATTTTAAGTAGGGATTGGTCTACCAAGCTGAGTGGCTACTTTGCTACTGATTGGTCTCATCTGTGGTTGCCTTATCAGAATAGGCAGAATCAGATTAAAGTCCTGAGAGAACCTCATATGAAGCAAAGAGTAACTCAGTTAGAAGAAAAAAATGAGGCTGTAGCTTTCTCATCCTCGGTTCTGGGGAATTACTTCTTAGAAATGGATCCAGGTAATTATCAGTCTGAAGCCATTAGCCATGAATCAGATAAACAGTCCGATCTCCTTCATTTCTCTCGGACTGATGATGTTGATTGTAACATAGTCAATTTAGTTACTGACGTAGATCACAGAGATACTAACTTAGTTGAATCTAAAGATATTTTTTGGACATTATACTTTGATGGTTCTAAAACTCTGGAAGGATCCGGAGCCGGTTGTGTTCTAATGGATCCAAAAAGAAACAAGTATTTTTTGTCTTGTAGACTAGAATTCGATTGTACTAACAACACCGTTGAATATGAAGCTTTGGTACATGGACTAAAGAAGGCCATTGGCTTAAATGTTAAGTACCTGAAAGTTTTTGGTGACTCCGAGATAGTTGTAAAACAGGTAAGGGACACCATTCATTGCCTCTCACCTCATTTGAAGGGTTATCAGGCTGAGGTGTGGGATTTAATTATGCATTTTGACGCTTTCAATATAAAATCAATTCCTAGATTGCAAAATTTTGCAGTTGATCTGTTGGCAACATCTGCTTCTAGATTGGTGCCGTCAAATAATAAATGCTCAATTGAATTGATTTTCAGGCCTTCCGTTCCCGATAACATCACAAACTTCAGAGTCTTCGATGATGATGAACAAATTATCAGCTTCTTAACAAACGAAGATAGCTTTCAAGGAGCTGCAATAGATGAAGAAGAACATGATGCCGATTTGATGAAGAAGGATGAGGAGAAAGGAAATTTCATTCCCAAGGGGGTAAGGTCCCTCGAAATGCTGTTCAATATTCAAAATAAATTCAAAAGGCCAGCTAATACCAAAACTAACAGCTCATCAATGCAACATGAGTTAGTTAATTTGGGTACTGAGGCAGAACCAAAATTTGTCAACCTTGGCAAATGTTGTTCACCGGGAGAAAGAGACAGGTTCATCAAATTGTTTAAACAATACAAGGATGTTTTCGCATGGACCTATGAAGATCTGAAGACATATGACGTTCGCATTATTCAGCATGTTATACCAATGAAAGCAGGTGTCAAGCCATTTCAGCAGCAGTTAAGAAGGATGCATCCTACTCTAGAACCGCTGATCCAAAAGGAATTAAAGAAGCTCCTGGACGCTAAGATAATATTTAAGGTCCGACATTCTGAATGGGTTGCAAACTTGGTTCCCGTAAGAAAGAAGTCAGGAGAGATAAGGCTATGTGTAGATTTCAGAAATTTAAACAGAGCTTCGGATAAAGACAACTACCCCGTCCCTTCAATGGAATAAATCCTTCAAATGGTGTCAGGATCCAAACTTTTTTCTCTTCTCGATGGTTTCTCTGGCTACAATCAAGTATTAGTGGCCGAAGAAGATTGTCTCAAGACTACTTTCCGAACTAAATGGGGAACTTTCGCATACCGAAGGATGCCATTTGGTCTGATAAATGCAGGAGCTACATTCCAAAGGGCGATGGATATCGCCTTCCGAGGATTGGGTGGGCAATGTGTTGTTGTTTACTTAGACAATGTGACAGTCTTTTCAAAGAAAAGGGAAGATCATGTTGTTCATCTAAGTCATATCTTTGATCGTTGTCGGAAATATGGTATTTCTTTGAATCCCAAGAAGAGTGTATTTGTTGTTCCCAAAGGTAAACTCTTGGGCCATATCATTTCTAAAGGGGGAGTATCAATAGATCAAGAAAGAGTCCGAGCTATTAATAAGATTCCAATGCATTACAACAAGAAAACTATGCAGTCCTTCATGGGCACTATCAATTTTGTCCGCAGATTTGTCCCAGATTTCGCACAAATTGTTAAACCGTTGCAACAAATGGTTAAACAAAGCATCCATTTCAAGTGGACAGACTTCGAAAAGGACGCGTTTAGAGATATCAAGGAAGTTGTAGCTAAGGCTCCTTCCTTAAGAAGCCCACATTTTGATAAGGATTTCATCTTGTATACCTTTGCTTTGAATGACTCCCTCGCAGCTGTACTCACGCAAAAGGTGGAGCAAGGAGACGAGTACCCAATTTCATTTATGAGCACTGGTCTGCAAGGGGCTGAGCTGAATTATCCCATGGTTGACAAGCATGCATATGCGGTCTTCAAAGCAGTCAAGCAGTTTAGGCCATATATTCTGAAGAATAGAACAAAATTTATAGTTCCTCACCCGGCTTTTAGGTCCCTTTTTGTTCAAAAAGAACTAGAAGAAATGAGGGGGAACTGGGTCACAGCTCTTCAAGAATATGACTTGGAATTTAAACCAGCCACGATTATCAAAGGGAAAGGCTTGTGCAAATTACTTGTGGGAAACTCGACTGGTGAAGAACAACATTGGAAGAATGAAGCTGAGTTAAATTTGGTTGAAGTGTGTCATATCTTCACAACTCCCCAGTCATGGTATAGGGATCTGGTGCACTATTTACAGCAGGGATATATACCTGAGCACTGGAACTCTAAGCAAATACGGGCACTCCGCTTGAAATCAACAACTTGTCAAATCATTGACGGGATACTTTTCAGGAAGAATTATGATGGAGTTTTCCTTAGATGTTTGGAAAAGGAAGATGCAAACAAAGTTGTGAAAGCATTGCATGATGGCCCCACAGGTGGACATTATTCAGGAGAGACAACAGCACACAAGATACTGAGAGCTGGTTATTATTTTCCCACTCTGTTCCGAGACGCCCATACGTATGCACGAAACCATGATGTATGTCAAATAAGTGTTGGGAAGTTACCTAAGGCAACAGGGCCATTGCAGCCGGTTATCATCTCTCAGCCTTTTGAGCAGTGGGGTATAGATGTTATCGGAGAGATAAATCCAAATTCTTCGTTGCAACATCGATACATCCTGACAGTTACTGACTACTTCACTCGATGGACGGAGGCTATTGCTTCGCCCAAGATCAATAAGACGCGGTCATCAGCTTCTTGAAAGAGAACATCATAACCAGGTTTGGGGTTCCAATTTCCCTTGTTTTTGATAATGCTACTTATTTTTCATCTTGCAAGATAAATGAATTTGTTTGTGAATGGGGAATTAAGTTGCATTATTCATCCAATTATTATCCTCAGGGGAACGGATTAGCTGAATCCTCAAACAAGAATCTGATTCGAATTCTTAAGAAGACTGTGATAGAAAACCAGAGAAGTTGGCATGTAGCTCTCCCAAACGCCTTATGGGCAGATAGGGTGACCCCAAAGAACGCTTTAGGTGTTTCCCCTTTCACTCTTGTCTATGGAAAGGAAGCCATCCTTCCTCCAAACATCTTACTCCCATCCTTACAGTTATCCCAAGCCTCTCGGGGTTCTGGTAGCCAAGCCTTACAATCCAGGATCAATACCCTGCTTCAACTTGAAGAAGCCCGACAGAAAGCGAAAGATCGATTCCATCAACACCAAGACATAGTTAAGAGATGGTTCTACAAGAGGAAGTCTGGTAAAAGAAGTTTTGAATTTGGGGACTTAGTCCTGAAATGGGACCATAATCATGAAGGTAAAGGAATGCACACGAAATTCCAACATCTATGGTTAGGCCCATACCAAATTTCGGCGAAATTAGGCCCATCCACTTATAAATTGACAAATCTCGAGGGAGAAGAAGTAGCCCTTCCTCTCAATGGCCTCGCCCTGAAACAATACTTCGCATAGTCTCTTTGAGATTTCCTGTACATAAATAAAGTTTCTTTTATTGTTGCTTTAGCCTTTAGTTGCTTTATTTTCGGCCATTTTGTTTCTTTCATTGTCATTTGAACCTGTGCAACAAGTTTTGTTTTCTGAAAGCCCTTTTGGTTGAGTTCCTCGTCGAGGATAGGTCTCTCAAAGGAATCTCGCAACCCATGAGTTCGGAACTATGCTCGAATAAAGTCTGTCTGTTGTGCTCTCGCTGAAATGTTCAGAAGAAAGGAAGCCTACTCTGCTAGTCACACTAATCCTGTTTAAAATAGCAGAGACCCATGACCATCTTCATTACTATCTCTGGGCTCCACTCACTCTCACACTTCAAGGCATCTCAAGAAGGCTATTAAAGTTGGACCCATGGAAAGTAGCACATCTCGAGGACATAGGGTATTGAAATGACTCCATGCTGCAAATTTAACAGCCAAAATGGCTTATCCTCAAGAGTCTGTTTTCCAGAGATTCTCACCTCAATTAAAGCATGGCTGAGAGAAAAGCAAAAGACATGTAAAATCAAGAAGGTTGTCCAAAAGGCTCAGCCCAAAATAGGCTCCTCTCCATCCGTGAGGCTTGATCAAATCAATAAAATTTCTATCTCACACAAAAGGACATTATGGATTGAGGATCCTAAATCAAAGATCATGTCCAAAAGAAAATATCTCTGGAAGGCTCAAACAGCTAAGCTGTCCAAAGTGCAAACATCCAAAAGGATGCAAGTAGCATGGGAATGAGGAACAAGAGCAATAATGTCCATGAGAGAGTGTTGCAAACCCTGTGGAGTCCGATAGTAGTAACCATATGAAAGATGACCCTTCTAAAATGAATCTCATATGTCGGCCCTTTGAGAGTCGTAAAGATGTCTCGGTCAAAGCTCCTCTTTCCCTAATGGCTAGCAGGTAAAGTGCCTTCTTCCACTCACATGAATTTAAATGCTCGACTAAGTGTTTCACCTAAGATGGATGTCTTTGATGAGGTTTCGGACCATGAAGAGGAATTTTTTTCAGAGATCTGTGTTCACCAGCGACTCACCATTGTTGTTGCAGCAACATCCCCCCCCAAAATTTTGTACATATTGGGGCCCCTCCTTTCATTTTTTGTAGAAAGGCTTCCTTAAGAGGCCGTCCCCAGCTGTTAACTTTGTTTTTCAACAGAAAATCTTGCCATGAACCACTCCAAGTCTGCCAGAAAATCTTGTTTCTCAACAGAAATTTTTTCATGAAGTCTTCCTGGAAATCACGGAATGATTTTGTAAATCCCTCGCAGTTGCGGAAGTACTCAACTTTTTCCACTCGAAACGGCGGGAACCTTTAGCATGAACATCCTGAAGAGACTTAGAATTTTCTCGCATTTGCGGAAATCATTTGGGAAAGTCCCCGAAACTGCGGAGTCTTTCGGGCTATCCTCTCGCAGGTGTGGAAGCCAATCACATAAGCTTCTCGAAAAACGTCTTCAAAATTATTATGGGAAAGTTGTGGAAGCATTCAGGCTTTCGTCCTGAAACGACGGGTGCCATTTGCCAAGTCTCCCCGAAACTTTGAAAAGAACTTAGAATTTTTTCTTCGAAATTTGCGGAATGCTTTAGACTTTTCCTTCCGAAACTGCGAAAACGTTCCACCTATCCTTCCGAAACTTCGGAGGCATTCGCCGTATTCTCCCGAAAAGCCGTCGAAGGGCTCCTTTTGAAAACTCTTAAGTATTTCTTCTACTTTTGCAGAAACATTCAAGTTTCCTTCCTGCAATTGCGGAAGCCATTTGCGGAGATATTTAGGTTATCGTTCTGAAACCCCTCAGAGACTTAGAATTTTTGTTTGAGTTGCGGGCGCCTTTACATTATCTTTCCAGAGCCCCGGGAGCTTTCATGTTATCCTTCTGAAACGTCGGGAACCATTCACCAATTCCTTACGAAACAACGGAGGCTAATGGAAAAATCTTTCCGAAGCGCTCTCGAATCCCGGCCAAGAATTAGAAATTTTTTCTTTTGCGAAAACCATTCGCTATTTCCTCCCGAAACAGCGGAAGCCTCCGCATTTTCCTTCCGCGACGCGGGAGCCATTTGTGGAATGTTTTGAGTTTTCCTTCCGCGACGGGGGAGCCATTTGCGGAACGTTTTGGGTTTTCCTTCCACGTCGCGGGAGCCATTCTCCATTTCCCCCCGAAACGGCGGAAATCTTTCACTATGTTTGTCCGCAATGACGGATGGAATTCACGAGACGGTCCTGGGGATAGTGGTCATGCACGCAAACCGAGACGGCTTGATATGACCCGACGTACCAATATTAAAGCCACATTTTTAATGAGCCACCCACCGTATTAAAACCCCACATGTTCCCGACTTATTTAAATAAACGGTGGGGGTTCGAACCGACCCCATTGCTAACTTGTGTCGATTAACAACTATTGGACGTCGCGCGACAGATCCAGCTCATCTCGCTCATCCACGTTCACGGCCACCTTGTTCAGCTATCCTCACGGTGCTAGGTAGGATTTTTTAACCATTAACTCTATCTCTTCTACGCATCAGATTACTATTGGGTTGTCCTTTCTTTGAAGACGATTGGTCTGGGTTGGATTTTGACGGGCAAAATGCCCATCATGGGCTACTTTGCCCGTCAAATACGATCTAAATTTCATTTTTACGTCATATAAAACAAAGAAATTGTGAAAAAGTTTGTAAAGATCGTCAGTTCTGATAGGTAGAATCTTTCCAAATTCCTACCCTGACCGCATACGCCGTTATTCTTTGTGTTTAAAATTTCCAAGCCCCGTGACTGTCTCGGTTACACCAGCCGAAAACCAAAACTATAGCCCCGAGCTTTTCATCGGCCTTTTTCCCAGCATCATTCGAACTTTCGAGCTTACCATAGGGTGCCTCGTCAAGTACCATCAATAACCATAGCGGTCGAAGCCCTCGTCGGCTCATAAATTTGAAAACGGCTCCTTATTTCGTCGTAGGGTTATTTCACCCAGACTCGCCCGCCACTAATCATTAAAAGGGCACCATGGCGAAGGACACCATCCCTCCTAGAGTGGGACCCAGAGCAGGTTGCTTCCGCAACATGCTCATCCTCTCAGGAGCATTCCAAACCCACCCCTTTAAAAGAATTAGGATGATTAAATCTAGATTGCTTGTTTGGAATGGTGTATTTTGCTTCCCAACGAGCAACTTCACAATTTATGTATATATATCATTAGCATGTTAAAATGGTGATCTCACAGCATGTTGCACATTTTTATAATGACTTGTATTTGGTTGCTATCAGGGATATGTCAAAATGCCAAAAGGTGGTAGGAAGAAGGCTAAGATGATAGAGAAAAATCCTACACCACTTAAAACTAAGACCACACTCCAGGATACTAGGTGCACCACCGGTATTCCTCCTGAAATCCGATGGGGTGACATCTAGAGGATTATCCGAGACCAAGAGATCCCGGATATGTTGCTAGAAGAGGAGCAGATCTATATTAATATCAGGACTTCAGGCATAGCCAGGGCTGCTACCCACCCTGAACTGTTCCCATGCGCTGAAGTAATCGGGTGGATTCTCCAACATACCGATGCGGAGTCAAGGGTGATAAATGACAGCGGGAAAGTAGCCATTGCATCATTCCACCCAGCATACATTGCCGCAGCCTATAAATTTCCCCGCTCCCAGCAAGCTCTGACTGATGAATGGCTGGGAAAAATGAACAACATTGACATGGCCAAAAAATTACTAGTCGCAGGCAAGCATCTAAGAAAGAAAGGTAATGATGAATACGACGTCCAAAATCTGAGACCTCCATTCAGGCTGATCACGTTGATGCTGTGCAGAATCTTCAGCATGCCTGATGGAACCGTGTATAAGATTTAGTGGGTCCCCATCATCCACTTCGTGGCATTCAAGGGAACTGTGTTTGACTAGGCCACTCTCCTGTCAGACAGTTTGGCCTCAATGATAATTGCTGCAAGAGAAGGACTGGCCTTAAAGAAGGCAGAATTCTACATGTCCTCGTACCTCATTGATTGTGTTTTGGCCAAGTTATCCTTTCCTAACTTAGGCTGCACATGGGATAAGGCCATCACTTCGGTTTATACCGCTTTTAGGATGATGTGGGCACATAATTACAAACCTAACTACAAACTCATCTGTGAGGGGTTCATCATGCCCCTATATGAGAAGATATTCAAGGAAGAGCCTAACTGCCTGTCGGAGAATGCTATGGAAGTCCTTGAAAACTACGGGAATTTTTATTGTTCAGATCAGGGCACCTACCTCAGAATGTTTGGAGGAACTAAAGCTCCATATATTTTGCCAAGATATGCTACAGATTATGTGGTCCTTAAGGAGGCAGTAAGACAGATGTTTCTGGATGGAATTGGAGTCATGCTCAACAAACAGCATAAGGCCTCCTTTCCCCCTCTACCTTTCTGCATAGGATCTTACAAGTTCTCGGGGGTTTCCTCAGCCAAAGAGTTTGTTCAGGAGCTGAAAGCCTTCCACTTCGGTGAGGTAATCTTCCACAGGAATGACATGAAGGGAAAATTTGCTGAGCACTGTAGGGAGATTTATGCTCATTTCGAGTACTCTCATTATCGTGATGCCGAGGAGGAGGTATTTAGAGGCATCAGCAATGTGGCCGAGCTACGAACCTTTCTCCAAGGCAGTGGAGCAAGTTCTAGCTCTACCAAGACCCAGGAGACCAGCCAACAGAAAGACAAAGAAGCAGATGAGGCCCGAGTTCAGGAAGAGCTCAGATTAAAAGAAGAAGCAAGGTTACTGCAAGAGCCTGAAGTTACCAGATTGCAGCAAGAAGCAGAAAGTGAAAGGCTGCAGAAGGAGGCTGAGGAAGCCCAGCAGCAGAAAGAGGTTGAAGATGAAAGGCAACGGAAAGAGAATGAAGATTAGTTGCAAGCTGAACAAGCTGAGGCAGAGCAGAGAGCAGGTGAAGATGCCCCAACAGGTGGCTCCGATGCGCTGGACATGGAAATTGACATGCCTCAAACAAGTGTCTCCGGCATTCAAAATATGGAGGAGGAAACAGCACAAGGAGGTGGCCCTTGTACCCAAAATGTGGGAACATATCCAGCTCAGGTAATCCGGACCCTACCAACAGAAATAGAAGTGGACATTATGGATCTCCCAATCGTCCCATACACTCCATCAGGAGAAGATACCATGTCCAGATGGGATGAGTTTGTCTACGACAAGAAGAGAAAGGAAATGGTCTTCAAATCGGAAGAGAGGATCAAAATATTCTCCCATGAGGATATTATCACCCACCGTGAGATCACTGTAATGCGAAATACAGATAAGGATCCCTTAGCTATGGCATCCACCGTTGTAGAGACAACAAAAGCATCACTGGACAATGTAGGCAATATAATTAGAGAAAATGTATCAACAAAGAAGAGAGCTCGTATGCTACAACACACCATGGCTAAGGGGCAAGACTACAGGGATCTCGTGGTGAGCAGGTATGATCGCCTGTCTGCTGAGCATAAAGAGCTGTCGGACAAACATAACCAGCTGGAGGAGGAAAAGGACCAACTAACACTCTAGATGATGATTGTTGAAGCAGAGAAGAATGAAGCGGAAGATAAAGCATCCCAGCTAGAAACAGACAAGCTGGCATTAGCTGAACAATTAGAACAAGCTGAGAGCAGAACGATGGACATGTCTCCCTTCCATGAGCTGTCCTGCAGCATCCTGAAGCAAATGCATGAGACTCAGGGGCTAATCACTAATGAAGTTTTCCACCTCAAGGCCATGATGGCCAGGTTAAAAGAAGTTAATGCAGAGGCCCATAGGCTCAAAGCTAAGCATACCCGGGTCAAGGAAAATATCCTGAGAAGATAGAATGGCGAGAAGGAAAGGGGGATTTCCCCACACAACTCCCATTTAAGTATGTGGAAGGTTTTAATGAAGACATCGCCCTTTTGGACTTTTACAGAAACTGTGGTAGTAAGCTAATGGCTAGTGTACAAGGGACAAGGGATAGGATCAATGGTTTATATCAAAGAATCTAGGGAGTGCATGACAGATGCAAATCGAATTTCCCCCAATCCCTTGATGATTTCCCAGGTAAAGAACAACGCTTGGCTGAGCTGAAGGAAGAGCTGGGAATCCCAGCTGATTATGTGAAGAAAATTAATGTCCTAGCAATTGATGACCTCCAAAATTATATTGGAATGTCATCAGTCCACAGCCATTTACTTAAGGAAGTGCATCAAGCTGTAGTAACAGAAGTTCAAGACATTGGAGCAGAGCTCAGGAAAAATGTAACTTCTCAGAAAATCTTGCTCCCTGCTTCTGCAAATGTAGTCAGCAGAGACACATGCATATGGTATAGTTACATTGTGGAGGAGGAGAAGAAAGCAGCAGCTCTGGTAGGAGTAACAACAAACCCAGACTCTTCTCTCCCAGCAGCCCCAACTATGGTAGCTAGCTCGATTCCCTCTCTCCCAGCAGTGACAGAAGCTCCAGCTGACTCGATTTCTTCTTCCCAGGCAGCAGCAGCAGCAATAGTAAGTCCGAGTGCCTCTTCCCAAGCAGCAGCAATAGAAACTGTTGGATCAAGTGCTTCTCTTCCAACTGAAGCCCACGTGCAGGAGTGAAAGCACTGAGTTAGAGCGTTAATTCTGATTTTCTGTATTTTGGGCTTTTCATATGTGTAAATCGTGGAAGCTAAGGGACAACTGTCCCTATTTTCTGTTAAAATAATTTCTGTAAAAGAAAAGGAGTCACAATTTTGTCTGTTATAGAAGAAAATTCCTGTAGATGACAAGTGTAAGAGGTCATGTGGCAGCCCAAAGGGCATTTTTGTAATTATAAAGAGAAGTTAGGAAGTAGTGAAGAGGACTTTTGGCAGGGATTTAATTTCCAGACTTGTATGAGCTATCTTGTGTATGTTCTATGAAAGTAAAATCTTCTAATAAAAGCCAGGAGAGGATGTTTTGCATGGGAATGAAGATTGGATGTGTATTGGATTATTCTGGTGACTTCCATACTTTAATGTGAGATCTTTCTTGCTGTATGAATTATTTCTTTGCAACAAATGAGTTTCACTCCTTTCCGTGCAAATGAATTCTTTGTTTTCATGAGTAATGAATGTGTTTACATTAAATCAGAAGCTACCTTCTGATATCTCTCATCTCTGTTGTAGCATTCTCTTTCAGATTTAATGGCTAGCTATTCTTTCTTTAAGATAACTGTCACAGCTCATTGCTCACGCTTTAATTTGGCTCCTTGCAGGGACAATTAGATTTATCTCATGTGTTTTTTAGACTTAGATCTGTTCTTTCAGTTTTGCATCTAGATTAAATAATCTTGCTTCTCGCTTTGATGAGTAATGAAATTGTGTTATTTGTAATTAGAAGCTATCTTCAGAGATCTTTTATCTTGCTGTAGCTTTCTCTTTAAAGCTTTAATGGCTGCTTGTTCATTCTTTAAAGATAACTCTTACAGCTCATTGCTCATGCTTTAAATGTGCTCCTTGCAAGGATAGTTAGGTGTGTTTCAGTTTTATACTTAGATCTGTTTTCTCAGTCTTGCATCTAGATTAAATATAGACTAGGCACTTGCACATCATTATAAAACATAAAATTCAAAAGAAAGGTGGATCGGGCCATAACCGGTATAATCGGAATAAAAATCCAAACCCACGGTTGCCGGAACCACTAACCGAACGGATTCCCTATACCAAACGGTAGATAATCTAATTGGGATAATCTATTGGGGAGAATCCCTTTCTGATTGATGCTACGATATCTGAGGCATCAACAAGGCTTCACCACTTCCCTTGATAGGATATTGATAGTCATCCCCAAGTTTCACTTTATGGGGTGACTCATGTTCAGATAGATTTACAAAAGGTTCTTTAAACCCAATCATGTGTTTGGAATCCCCACTATCAATAAGCCAATCATTACATCCATGAGAGATAGTACCTATGAGAGCAGAGATTAGAACATATTCATCTTCACTTGATGAAGCATCACTTTCTACCCTAGTCTTCTTCTTGGGACGTTCATCATCCTCAGCATCATGAGCATGAAACCTCTTCTTGTTGAATTTGTTGTTGTTATCTTTCTTCTTCTTGGGACAATTTGAAGCAAGTGTCCTACTTCTTTGCAATCAAAACATCGAACATGAGATAGATCTTTCTTCTTGTGATGAGAGTGAGAATGATTCTTGTTATGAGATCTCTCCCTCTTAAAATTGATTCCCTTGGTGTGTGCTATGAGAGCTTGATCTTCATTCCCCATCTTTTCTTCTCAGGCCACAAGCCTTGCTTCTTCTTGTGAGCATTCCTCCCATAGTCTACTGAATGAGATCAACTTCCTCCTTGCACATATTCCTTGCATGACGGAGTCCCATGACCTAGGTAGGCCATTCAATGTGGTCATGACAACTTCACCATTGTCCACTACTTCATCCATAGCTTCAAGTTGTTCCTTGATATGAGATACCTTAGAGAAATAAGATTGAATGGTCTCTCCATTCTGAAGCTTTACCCCTTTCAATTGGTTCCGCAGAGTCATCTTCTGATTTATGTTCTTCCCTTCAAATAGCTTGGTCAGGGAATCAAACATCTCCTTGGGTGTCTTTAGAGATGACACATGTGGTATGGGATGGTCTTTGATAGAATCAGCAATGATCCTCTTTTCCTTGACCAAGTTCTTCTTATGTAATGCCTTAGCCTCTTCTTCCTCTGGGATAGGGACCTTAGAACTTATGTAGGTGTCTAATTCATTTTCTTCCAAGATTAACCCAATCCTATACTTCCATGCTCGGAATTTATCAGCCCCTTCAAGCTTATCCTCAAGCTTGGTGTGGTGAGCCATCTTAAAGAGTACTTCAAATGGAAATAGAAAATATTTAGGTCTTACCACTTGATTTGCATAAATTTGGATTTGGTGTTGGATTAGGGTTTGTCAGAGAAACCCTAAAAATTCAGAATGTGAATTTCAAACTTGTGAAAGGATAGAAATATGTGCCTTGATGGGATGATCATCCTGGTATATTCAGAATTTGAAATTTGCAAAGTTTCACCCTTCAGAAATGCCTTTTAGTCTTCCCGGATTCACTAGGGAGGACCCTGAATTAGGGTTTGAGTTTCCCGAAGCTTCACCAAACCAAAATCTTAATCCAAATCTCTAAACATCGATTTTTCCAAGGCGCTTCCAGCTATGTCCTCATATTTCATAAATTCTTATTTTTGTGGAAACCCTAATTTTTAGGGCCAAAAATGAAATTGCCTAGAATTGAATTCTGATTGGACAGAAAGATTCTCATTGATGAGTAGAGTCAATCTACCTTGCTGCTTTTCCAAAATCTATGGAGAGAAACCCAATAAACAAGAAACCCTAGTTTCCGCCACTTCACAATGTCTTCTTCTCAGGTTAGCTCTGATACCATGTTAATTTTTGATCATTAATTCAACATACTCTATAATCTTTACTGAGAGAATAACATGTACAACAGATCAAGTATAACAATGCATATCAATCACACCAAGCAATCACATCAGACAATAGACACACAGATTTTCACTGGGGAAAACCATAAAGGTGAAAAACCTCACAACTTCCTTAGAGATAGAAAGAGCAATGATACAACCAAAGTACAAGAGATAGTATTCTCCTAGCAGCTACTTCTCCTTCTCAACTAGTGTGCCACTTTTTGAGTGATGTAGAAGTGAATAATGAGATGAACAAATAGAGATCTCCCGCTCTCTATTTATACTTGTTCTGACTTGCCTAATACACTAGCAGGGCTTACTTCTCTAGAAGAGTCTAATAGCCCATTGTTACATTAATTCGGGATGACCCCACACTTGGTGGTATAATAAACCATCACAACAAGTTACGACACTTGCGACACTTGTCAATACAAAATGACGACACTTCCGTATAGAGGAATAATAACATCTCTATAGGAGTAGAATATACATAGGTGAAATACATTCCGAAGTTACATACACATCAACAGTCTCTTCTTCTACAATACAATTAAGCAGGATGCCAAGTGGGTCCTTCCAGAAGAGGTAACCATCCAAAACACAGTATTTGATTGCTCTGAGTTTAAGGGATCTTATTTTAGATTTATCCATTTCGGGGGGATAAGTAAGATGCTGTAAATAGTAGAGTATGTCCCCGTACCACTCTGACCCCATACACCTTTTAGCTACCTGGTCGGGAAGGTTTTGTTGACCCTCTTCGTTTTCCTAACCTAGGGCTTGGTAGTTCGACTTAGCCAACAAATTATCTAATCCCTATCCTTTTACCAACTTGGTAGGTTTAATCTCCATATCATACTCTTGGATCTTAGAAATCCACTTTCCTCTCCTTCCTTCACTATCAGGCTGACACAATATATCTTCAATGGTACTCCCTGGGACATGAGCGATAATATTGGAATGCACGATGTAGTTCCTGAATGACTTGAGTGCTTTAACAAGTGCATAGGCTTGCTTCTCCATTGTGCTATATTTCAATTCTACATCTCTCAGGGATTGGCTGAAGAAATCAATGGGTTGTTCTTGCTCTTGATTTTTCTGTAAAAGGACTGATGCAATAGTGACCTCAGAGGAAAAAGAGAAAATTAGGAAATCCTTGGTGTAGTCCAGGCTATTCAAAACAGGCACCTCTCCCAAGGAATCCTTTATCTATTTAAAAGAGTTCCTCGTAGTTGTGGTCCATTTTATCTCAACATCTTTTCTCAGCATGTCAGTAATTTCTTTCATTATTTCAGCAAAATTAGGAATAAATCTTTGTAAATATTTTACTAATGAAAGACTGTACCTCCTTTTTATTTCATGGGAGCTCAATTAGCTTGATATCCGCCACTCTTTCCGGGTTTATCCTCATGCCATCTTTAGAAATGATATGCCCAGCAGTTTTCCCTCTCTCATGGAAAAAAAGGATTTCTTTGGGTTGAGAGACAAGCCATACTTTCTGCACTTCTCAAAAGTTTGCTTTAGATGTTGAAGATGGTCTTTGTCAGATTTAGAAAATACTGTCATATCATCCAGGTATATAACAATGAATCTATCCTTTTCACCTATGAATGCTATGTCCATGGCGCTTTGCAATGTTGCACCAACGTTCATAAGACCAAATGCAATTTTATCATACATAAAAGTCCCCCATGGTGTAGTGAAGGCCGTCTTTTCCCTATAATCTAGGTGCATTGCAATTTGGTTATAGCCCGAGAATCCATCCATCATAGATACTCGGGTTGACCCAACTACCTTTTGCAGAATATGATCCATTTTGGGTAAGGGGTAATTATCCTTCAACGAACATTTATTCAGATTTATGAAATCGACACATAGCCAAATTTCACCATTTTTCTTTCTGACCGACACTAGGTTATCAACCCATTCTGAATATCTTAGAGGGATGATGATTTTGGCATCAAGAAGTTTCCTTACTTCCTTTTCAATTACTGGCAACAAGATAGGGTTCACCTGTCTCAACTTTTGCTTTACTGGCTTAGCATCAGGTTTTAAGGGAATCCTATGTTGTATTATGGTAGTATCATAGGTTCTGAGGTCTTCATACTTCCATGCAAAAACATCTACATAATATTTGAACAATTCCTCATACCTTTTCCTTTTGTCGATTGTGAGGGATTGAGAGAGTTTAAAGAACTTGGGGTCTTCCATGGTACCGAGATTTATTTCCTGTACGACCTCAGTAGTTGGTTGTACTGCTGGTTTGACTGGGATCTCATTTTTGTCGAACAACTGCTCTAGTGGAACCAGTCCTTTCGGAATGAATTTGTTCTTTAAATACAAAACCTTGTGGCCAACAATCTGCTGCATCAATACAGAGCTTTATGTATTCTCTATCTGTGAATTACCTTCTTCTATCTCCCCAAAATTACCGTCTATGTCAGTATTTGAGAATTCCCCGACAAGCTGCAAGAAGCGTTTAATTTGTTGGTCATCCTCGAAAACCTACCATCTTTTGATGTTGTCAGGAATGGATGGATGATAAATCATTTCAACCTCATAATTTAGCTTTATCTTCTTGGGAGGATTGAAGGAAATTGCCATCATGGCCAGTGTATCAGCTTGCTGATTTTCTTCTCGGGGTACGAAAGTAATGTTGAAGGTGTCAAAGAAATTTTCAATGAGGTCCCAAGCAAGATTGCGGTATGATCTAAGTCTTGGATGCTTAGTCACTGATAAATAGTTTTAATCTGATTTACCACTAGTTCAGAGTCTCCGAAGACTGCCAGCTTGGTGATCTTTAAGTCCCTTGCCGCTAGGAGGCCTAGGATGAGTGCTTCATATTCAAAAACATTGTTGGTGGTGTCAAAATCTAGCTTATAATACAGACTGATTTCATCCCCCAATGGTGATGACAATATCGCACCTGCACCAGATTCTTCTTTGGAAGACGCCCCATTGAAAAAGAGTTTTGAGACCTGGTTCCTGCTATCTTCAGCGGCTGGTTCGGTTTCCTGAATATGTGCAATTTATTCTTCAGATTAATCTCTCGATGATAACCTATAACATCCCATGTCCTCATCGGATTCATATATAGGGTAATTCATAGGACTGTCTTGGTCGCTTATAACATAGGAAAACATAGCTTCTCTGTATAACCACCTGGTCTCTCTAGCAAAAATGGGTATTGTAGCGTACTTCATGTACATCTGCATGGTTCCTCCCAGCTTTTTATCCCAACTCCTTGACAGCAACATGCCATATTTAGCTGGAACATCTTCTACCACCACATCCATCATTACACTTTTGGTTGGTATCTGGGCAAGCGTGACCACCAAAGATTTTATCATCCCTATGCATTTTACCTTTCTTGAATCAAAACTGTAGAGATCATGATATGGCCTGGTGATCTCCAGTCCCAACTGCTCCATGATAACTTTGGGAATTATATTGTGAGATGCTATGGAATCCAACATACAATTATGAAGAATCTTTTCATGTACGTTCAGGGTAACATAAAATGGGGAAGCGGGTTCTTCTTTATTATCAATGTGTGCGCCACATTGACAAGCAGAGGCTTCATCATTTAGATTTATGGAATATTGCTAATCGATGCTTTCGGCTCTATGTAGCATTTTATCAATCTGGCTCTGGTAGATGGGATTTCTTATTAAATTAGTCAAGGGAACAACTATCTTTAATTTGTTCAGTTCATGCTCCAGACTGAAAGAGGTGGACCCTTCTAGGAGTAGGTTCGCTCTGTTTATTTGTCGCCTCTAGCCTCGGTCTCAAGTCGTACTTTCTTTGCGGTTTATTTGGCTGAGTGCTATGGAAAGAAGGATGAACATCAAGGAATTGGTCATTTTCTTGGGATTCAAGGAGATCTGGGTTTATTTCTTCATATAAGAGTGAACTCTCATAATCTTCTCTAGTGAGGTGCATGAGGTGGGAATCCTCTTCCATCCAATTTAATTGTTCTTCAAAATATTCATAATCTTCCTCTATTGTAGTTCCAACCAGATTATTTTACTTTTCACGGACAGGAGGCCTTAATGGTTTTTCATCATTCCTCTTTTCTCTATACGCTATCTGTGGATTAAAAGGTCTTCTGAATTGATTCTGAGGACGAATGGGTGACTGTCTATTAGGACTGCTACCCTCTAATTCCATTCTAGTGACTTTATTTGACAGATTCTTGATAATGCGTGTCATCTCATCAATTTTCGCATCTTGAGAGTCTCTTATTTCTAAAGAAACACCTTCCTCTTTGGATTTTCCTATGTCTTTTGATTCAACGCCACTGGTCATTTTAATCTTTCCTCCTGGCCTCATATTTCCTTCAATGTCTATGGCATAATCCTGCATGTCGTTGAGCGAGAGTGGCTTTCTTTCCCTTAATTTTATGGAAAAATATGTGGGGAAAGCAGCTGCATAAGTGACTTGAGCTGCTGCTTCGGTGGGGTGAATTTCCTCAGGAATTCTGAAGTACAACTTGTTAAATCTTGCTGTAAAATCAACCACATTTTCAGAGCTGCTCTTCTTCAGGGCGGAGAAGTCTGTTAGATAGTAGATACTATCATGTTTAACTCACCACTTATTGACAAAGGTGGTTTCCAGGATCTCCATAGTACTGATGGAGGATTTAGGTAATGATCTGAACCATTTCCTTGCTTCTCCTTACAGTGATTGAGCAAAAATTCACATAAATACATCATCGTGTTCAATCAGGATATTGTCCCTGAAACCCTGGAATCGGTCCATATGATCCTCAACAGACATTCCTTTGATGCCACCATACTTTGGAAACAACTTTAGGTAGTGGGTAGGCATAGCATTCAGGGGCGTAGGTAATTACAGAGGTCTATGTCGGTTTTCCATCCATATTGGTGTTATGGGTGGTGGTGGGGGTGGTCCTCCGCCTCCTCCTCCTAACATGAGGTGGTTGGCGTCTAAGTTCTCCGTCTGTGAGGCAATAAAAGACTTGGGTGGATTTGTGTGAGCCACAAACTCTTCTCTCACAGCAGGGATTCTTTGAAAACTAGGAAAGTCATAAGGAGTGTGAGGATCTTGGGGAAAAGGTTCTTTTTCAGGGGTTTGGATAATGAATTCAGACGGAGGGAATTGAGGGCCAAACAAAGGGGAAGCGAAACTTCACTATTATCTTGGTGAAGTAGACTGGAATCTCCCATGTCTATGTCTCCAAAAATTCTTCGTGGCTTGGGTTCTGGCGGGTATGTCTTCGTCCAGATGCCAGGTTTGCTACGGTGGAGTCGCCAAGTGGATTACAGCCCGCAACCCAATTTCTTCCACTATGAAACTGAGAGAGTATAATTTTGTCATTATACATAGGGAATATTTATCTTCTTGATTGTGTTCCCCGACAAAGACGCCAAAAAATATGTTAGTCCCAGAGACGTTCTAATGCTGTCTTTAGAACTGTGCCTGGGCATCAATAATATCTTCTGAATTCTTTACTGAACCAAATTCACAATATGCAGAAAATAATGTGGAATTCCAATCTTGAAATATATGGGCAGTATTTCAATGTGCTAGAAATCAAACTTTGAGTATCAAATGGAAGATGAAATGGCATAAAATAAAGGTACTATAGAGAGTAAATCTTTATTCTATGTTTAAAGAATAATGTATTGAGCATAGGAGAGGAATTCAGCAGTCTTAACAAAATGAACATAGAACCGCCACTGAATAATACAAGGATATCACCTCCAGACCAATTAGCATGAAAAATTCACTTACTAACCATCTTAGAAGAAAACAATTTAAGCAGTTGCACTCATATTAAACCTAGAACAGATCTATGAATCATACATACATGGAAGAGATGAATAACAAGAGAAGATACTAACTGTACACATTAAAAATTTGAATCCATAAAATCTTCAAGATATGGCAATGATATTCTTCTTTCCGTATTGATCAAACTACCAAATATTAGAAGTGATACTTATTACAAAAGAGAGACGACCCTTTGGCTACTGCCTATTTGGATATATATAGCCTTTACACTATATAATAGAAGTTGTTCAATTCGTTACAGCCTAACAACTTTAAGTACTTCTGTTTGTACTCTCTAATAGAGTTTGTTACAAACAACAGTCATATGGAATACTACTAGTTATCCTATGATAATGACCAAGGACCACTTTACTGGGAAGGAAGTACGTATGGTTGGACATAATTCTCACCAATCTGAGACATGCATGTATTAACGATGCTCCCTTCCTTCAGAACTATTAAGATCCTTTTACACACTTGTTGGACTACCGATGGCTTCATAAAAATGTAGATGCGACCACCCTACTATTGCATGTTGATTTTCAAAACCTCAAACATCCATCCCTTCTTCCCCATCCAAGCCCTTTGCTCTCCAACCTCGTTTTCGATTGGGAAAAAGTTAACCTCTGTTGCCGAGCTGTGGAACAGGACTTGATTCTTTCATCACCTCATTCAAACTGCTCATGTACTACTGTTTCACCATTTGATCATCCTTTGCTGGGACCGGCATGGCCCCTCCTTCCGTGCTTCTGCATCTAGAAGGACCATCTCCTTTTTAACCACTGTAATAGCTGAACTCTCCTTAGACATCTCGGGTGATACCTCAAGATTCTCCCACCTGATTTTCTGTGAGTGCACATTTGCAGGATATTCATGGATCCTTGTCATTCGAGTCCTCAGTGCTCCTTGCAAGAATCCACTAGAGATCAAATGTGCCATTGAGAACACCTATCTTTTAGCTTAAACTAGTTGGCTATGATCAAACTGTACATTTCAAGCTCTGCGCTTTGGACCAGTGGCGCTCAAGAGCTTCATGATTCAACCTTATGTAATAACGGGACTATTTATAACCTCGCTCGCCTGATCCTCTAAGGACTTCCTGTACCTGGGCAATGATTACACAGTTTTTTTCCGAGCTTTACGTGCTGGGAGAGGATTGTAATTTGTACGGTGACAATGACAACAATAAGTATTGGGAGGCACTTCTTCAAAGTGACGGTGAGAGCTGACAAGATTGAAAAGGAATCCCCTGAAACACGTGGGAACAAGACATCAAGTGGATGTATACTAGAAACCACCAGCGGCTTTCAGGACCCACAGAAAGCGGTTTAGGGAACCCAATTAAAGCCCCCCGAACGATCTTGGGATCACAACATGGATGTAGAGGTTTTTCTTCAGGGTAGAACCGGGCATGATAAACATCGTGCAACTTCAACCTCCTGGCGCTTTGATAACTGTTGATCCTCAATTAGGCCCCTTTGAGATTTGTTCCAGGAGGATGCAACTTTTAAGAATGGGTCCTACTCTAGGTATGACCTCCCTGTTTGGCGCCTTGTGATTCATAAAACCTCCAGAGTGTCTTTTAATGGTTTCAAGGCCCCCATAAAGCGGTCTGGGGAAACTGCCTTAAGGTCCCTGAGAACCTAAGAAGCTGACACGCATCCAAGGCAGTTTTTTGTCAGGGGCAATCTCGGCCAGAACAATTGTGACGCACTTGAGGGTCCTGGCTACGCTTGTCTATAGACGGTCTATGAAAAATGATGCTCCGAGCTTCAGCTGCGCCGTTTGGTTACTACAACATACAAATATGCTATTCCACCTACACGATTTACTGCTCTAGATTCCTCTTTTGAGATACTTCTGTAGTTTGGTGACAAGTTGTTCTTGGCTGATAATAGTACTAACAGTAGTTCCCTCTGAAATATTTCTAAAAAGACACTTTGTTGGTCCTCTACCTTTGTTTTGGCATTATTTTCAATACTAGCTTGGTTAGATGCACTTGCCCCTTCCAAAGCATGCTCTTCTTGGTTAGATGCGCCCGCCCCTTCCAAACCATACTCTTGGTGTGATGATCCTTACGGAACATTTTCTGGAAAAGAAAACCATACCAGTTTGGCCAATGAAAATTTTGATTCCTTAATATAAAATTTTGAAGTACCTATGGAGAAAATATAAAGTCATGAAGTGATCATACATTGCATTGATTCTTCTACCTTTTTCTTAGGACTATGTTAATCATAATTGTTGTCACTGCTATAGTAACCAGGTATACATTTTTAGGGACAATGGAAGCGAAGCTATCCTTTGTGGGATTCTTTTCCTTCTTTTAGTTCCTATGGTAAAGTATGTTAGTAAAGCTTTGCTGGCAATTGTATACTAATATTTTTTTATGAAACACTATTTTTTAAATGTTTACCTAAAATTTTGTCACATCTATTCTTGACAACATCTTTGGAAATGTTCCATACCTTTGTGGTTTTAGATACTATATTTAAAACAATACAGTTGAACACATAAATCTATTCAGTTATTGAAAAACAATGAAAACACAATAATCATTAAAAATATATTGAATTCCCAAACAATAATATGTTATACCTGAACATTCAGATTCGCAAATAAACTGCATAACAAAACAAAATCCAATGTTTGAGCACATACTTAGCATTTGAAAATTAAGCAAAACTAACATATTGAATAACAAACCAGCATGCAAAACAATAAAATATGGATGCATGATGAAAAACTAGCATTCAATAAATCTATCTCACGGGCTTTCTTCGACGAGGCATTCCAACATGAATAATCAATGTGTAGGATAGGTGTTGTCTTACATATATAAGATACAAAGTATTTCAAGTTGAAAATGGTATTTGGTGATGCCTTATCTAAGGAAGGCCTTCATATGGAAAAAATCCAAGAATGAAAACACAACAAAAGACAAATGAAAAATTCAGGAAAATTTATGAAGTTCTAGATAAAATATTAAGTCATCAGAGATCACCATTTGACATATTAGACATTGGTTTCTACATCAGTCGAGGTGTTGAAGGCTATAATTCTAAGTTCCTGGAAAAGAAATCTAACGAAACTCTCGAAAGCCATGATCTTGGTGAAAGAAACAACAAAGGAAAAGATCACACTCAATGATGACATGAATTTAGATGGATTATGCACGAATAAGAAGACCATTTTCTCCCAGGTATGAAAATACTTTCTTTGGTTAGTGTTTCTCATGCAACATGTTTGGACAGAAGGCCAAAATGCATAACCTATGGAAATAATACTTTGGCAAGAAATAGAGGTATGGGTTCCCCTCAGATTCTGTAAAATTAGTCACAGCAGATCTAATGAACAAGTAAATCAATCACAATAGATGAAACTCAGAAAAATGGTGTAAAGCTGTGCAAAACATGCATCAGTGCTTAATATCCCAATGAGGGTGAATAATTACAATACAATACAGTAACAATGAGTGAACAATTTGAATTTCCTAATGAGGTCATTCGAATCACTGAATGGAGTAGCTTGACTCCAACTAGGAGTCCTCATCATCAATCAGTGGTGGTCATCAATGCACAAGAACCAGTCATACAGGTGTCAATCTGAGTCTAACTGAGTGTAACATGTGTAACTGAAGTGTGTAGCACTGATATAGGGAAGTGGGCTCAGTGGAGGGCGCATGGGAGGCTAACTGAAGTCAGAACAAGTCATCTAGTCAATCTGGAGGTCCAACGGAGTGAAACAGTCAGTCGGGAGTGAAACTAGCCTCAAATCAGGGAGAATCGGAGCTAATTGAGTGTAACTGAAGTGGAACTGCAGTGGTAGGTGAAGAAGTGCACCCTTCTCTTGCAGTAGGTGAGAAGTGGGTGCCTTCCTGACTAGGAGTGCTAATGAACTGATGTAAGAAGCTCCCGGGTGCTAGAATAAGGTGGCTAAGGTGCTGGAGGCATCAACCTGGTGACTGGGATGCATGCAAACCCTAATTGCATGCAAGATCCTGAAAAAGATGATGTGGATATCCGAACACCCCCCCTCAAGCTAGACTATGATGTGCAAAAACAATAATGTGGGGCCCTGGTAACTAAGACCAAAGGTCACCCCAATACAATAATCCAAAAAAATGCTGAAATTAAACTAAGTGAGGAAAGAGGGAAAACCCAGTGGGAAGAAAGCCCCCCCTCAAGCTAAAGCATAATAATGGATCAATCTGTCTCCACCATGATGGAACTCACCCCCAACAGTGAACGGAGGTAAGAGAACTTCTTCTCAGTGAAGCTCTTGGTGAAGATGTCTGCAATTTGCTCATCAGTGGGGCAATATTGCAGAATGATGGTGCGATCATGCACCAATTGTCGAATGTAATGCATATGAATCTCAATGTGTTTGGTCCTCTGCCGCTGAACTGGATTTATGGAGATCTTGATATCACTTTGATTGTCACAAAATAGAACAGTCGAAGTAGTGCCACCAAAACCAAACTTGGAAAGAATACCCTACAACCAAACTGCCTGAATGCAAGCATTGACTGCCCCTCGATACTCTGCCTCTGCTGAAGAAAGTGCAATGGATTCCTGCTTTTTGCTCATGAACAGTCATGAAAACATAACCGGAAGTGGAATTCTGATCAATGCTATCACCTGCCCAATCTGAATCAGTAAAACCAATGAAATCAAGCTCAGAATCTGCAGCATAATGTATGCTAAAATGTTTCATACCTTGCACATACTGCAAGATCCGCTTGGTTGATCTCCAATGAAGCTCATGGGGATGTTGCATATAACTTGACACGGCACTCACGGCATATGAAATATCAGGCCTTGAGTGTGTCAAATAAAGTAGTGAACCAATCAACTATAGATACATACTGCAATCTGCAAGCGGTGTAGAATCTCCCTCCTCAAGACTGATTCCTGAGAGGAATGGGAATGGGGCTGCCTTACATTCAGCCATATTAAACTTAAATAACAGGTCGGAAGCATATTTTTTCTGAGATATAGTGATCCCATCAAAATTTTGAGCTATCTCCAAGCCCAAAAAGTGACTCAGCAAGCCCAAATCGCTCATGTCAAAATCTAGATTTAAGGCAGTTTTAGCTTGTTTATTGAAGTAAGAGTGCTACCAGTAATGAGAAGATCATCAAAATAAAGTACAATAACCAACAAATTACCTTTAACTCGCTGAATATACACATTCAGATCAGATTTGCATCTTTGTAAATTCTGAGAAAGAAGGAAGGAGTCCATCTTTGCGTACCAAGCTCTTGGGGCCTGTTTTAACCCATACAAAGATTTCTTCAATCTGCAAACTAATGATGGATATGATGTGTAGCCCTCTGGATGCTGCATATATACCTCTTCCATAAGGTCTCCATGTATAAATGCACTCTTCACATCCATGTGGTGCACTTCCCAGTGCTTGGATGCGGAAATAGCCAAAACAAGGTGGATGGAATCCATGTTTGCAACCGGTGCAAAGGTCTCAGTGTAGTCAACTCCTTGGACTTGGGAGAAACCTTTTTCCACCAACCTTGATTTGTATTTGCTGATAGAGCCATCAGCATCAACTTTCGTGCGGTAGACCCATTTACACTTCACTAATTTTCTTCCAGGTGGAAGAGAAACTAGCTCCCATGTATTGTTCTTTTGAAGAGAACTGTACTCTTCATCCATGGCACTTTTCCATCTCGGATCTCGGTGGGAAGAGTAGTATGATGTGGTATCTGAACCAGTCATCAAATAAAAAATCTCAGGAAGTAATGGATCAGAAATAGAAAGAGCCATACCTGCTCTTTGAAAGTCTGCTATTGTTCGTCTCGGATCAGCAGGATTTCCAAGGCTCGAACCAGTAGATTGAAGAGTGTTTTGGGCCCACTTTGGTAACTGAGGAGGATAATAATGGTTGGATTCCAAACATGATATGTCATGATCATCATGTGCTTCTAAAATATCAGAAATATAAGAACTCATACCTTCATTATCGTTGCACGGATCTTCTTCTGGCGAAGGCGGTGAAACAACAGTTTCTTCCTCAACTAGTTGCAATTCTTGAAGCGGTTCTTCAAATTGCACACTGCGCTCTATGAATGTATTTTTAGATCTGATATCCATGAGTTTATATGCTTTTGATTCTTCCCCATATCCTATCAGTATTCACTCAATACTTTGTGGATCCAAAGCTCATCTCTTCTAGGGAGGAATTCTAGCCCATGCAATAGAGCCAAAAACTCTCAAATTTGACACATCCGATTTGTGACCAAAGAATGCTTCGAAATGAGTCATACCTTTCATGGATGAATGTGGAACATAGTTCTGTATGTATGCAGCAACATTGATTACTTCAGGCCAAATATTTGCAGCCAAACCTTTTGATTCAATCATGCATGTAGCCATCTCTTTCAGTGATCGATTTTTCCTTTCCGCTACACTGTTTTGCTGGGGTGTGTAGGGAACTGTATGTTGGATCTGAATTCTTCTTTGGGAACAAAGTTGCACAAAATATGCCTTAATATATTCTCCACCATTATCAGATCTAAGAGCTTTGATCTTTCTCTCAATGGCGGTCTCAACAGAAGCCTTCAAATCCTTGAATTTTCCAAGCACTTCTGACTTGTTTTTGAGAAAAAAATACCCATGTAAAGCGGGAAAAATCATCAATAAATGTCAAAACATACCTTGAACCATTTAATGATGTATGGGGTAGCGGACCACTGATATCAGAATGTATCAGCCCCAAAAATGTAGAAGCTTTGCTAGCTTTTCCGCGGTCGAATCTGTGCTCGGGGTGCTTCCCAATAATGCAACCAGTGCATATTCCCTTCGAGGAACGGAGTTGTGGAAGACCATCTACCATGGAATTGTTTGATAAAAGAAGCAAATACTTATAATTAAGATCTCCAAATCTTTCATGCCAAATCCTACTAACCTCATTACCATGTGTGCGAAGAGCAGTGGGTTTTGCAAGTGGAATAAAGTGTGAAAACTCATAGCATTTTGCAGTGTGGTTTGCCTTTTCGACTGCAACAAGTCTTCCACTTTTGATATCAGAAATTTCAACTGTATTAGGGCTGAGTGTAACTTTCTTCAGTTCACCAGTGTGTGTCATTTGATACATAGAAAGAATATTTGAATCCAAGGAAGGCACATAGAGAACATTCTGAAAGCTTCCATGATCTACATGAATCATACCTTTTCCCTTTGAAGAAATTTTTGAGTCATCTCCCAAATGGATGGGGATGAAGCTGTTTGGATCGAATGAAGAAAAAGAATCAATATTTGCAGCCATATGATTCGATGCACCCGAATCTATCAAGAGAGTACTGGGCTTCGAAACAGTTGCCATGAGTGCTTGTCCTATTTCATGATCATCATTCCTATTCTTCTTCCTTGCACCGTCAGGAATAGTTATGTTGTTCTTTTCCAAAAGGAGGGTCATTTGATCTATAGTATTCTTCATACATGAACCTTTGGGATGAAAGCCATGGTTGCAATAAGTACATTTAGATTTTTGGTTACCTTCTTTGCCCTTTTGCTTGAACTTCGAACTGGATGGTGCATCCGTCTGTTTTCCTTTCTCTCTTTGCTTGTGAGGTTCGAATTTGGGATTCTCCTTCTTTTGCTTTCCTTTTCCATTAAAGATATTGGGTCCTTGAACATATAGGGATGAATCTTTGGAGCTTATGGACCCCATTTGAATCAACTTATCATGCTCTTTTGTGACGGACTCAATGAAGGCATTCAAGGTAGGCATCTTCCAATTCGGGGTAGTTAGCCGACCGAAATTGAAAGTAGAGACAAATACTGAATAATCTTTACCAAGCTTGCTGAGAATGGAGAGGATCAATTGCTTATCCTCTTTGATAACTCCACTGTTATTCAAATGCATGTTCAAGTTCTTGAATTTTGTGAAGAATTCATTAATGGTCTCGAAATTCTCAGACTAAGGGCAATCATTTCATTCTCTAATTGAAAAGCCCTAAGCTCATCCTGCTTGCCAAATAGTGTTTCAAGTTGCTCCCATATAGCTTTTGGAGTCTTCAATCCGCTGACATGGAAGTGAAGATCTTTGGAGATGGAGAGACAAAGAATACCATAAGCTTCATCAAGCTCATTGAAGTGTTTGGTTCTATTTGACAAGGTGTTTGGCTCCAATTCAAGACCAAGAGTGACTCGGTAGTAACCTTTTGAACGTAATATGATCTCCATATCATCTTTCCAATCAAAATAATTGAATGGGGTGAGGATAGGCTTTGAAGAAGAGTATTCCATTGCTAGGAGCGAGTGCACACTGATGTAGAAATGCTTGCAAGGGCAAGGTAGCGAATGCAATTGATGGAGACAATAACCTGCAAATCACAATAAAACCAAGAACAATGAGGTCGAACAATCCACCCTTTTAGAGTTGCATCACACCTAGGATTGGAGATCAAGCAATGTTGAATGGGTCCAATGTATCAGTTCCAGGATTTATGTGGAAACTCAAGATTCTGGAGTGGTATTGGAAGTATTTTCAAGCTTTGCATGCACAGGAGCAAATGCCCTTGAGATCTTTCATGCCAAAACTTTTTGTAATTTTTGAGCAAATTCACTCAAATCCTCTTGTAGAAACACCTATAGAAAAGAGATATTGTCCCTGAAATGGCTCTGATACCATGTAAAATTAGTCACAACATATCTAATGAATAAGTAAATCAATCACAATAGATGAAACTCAGAAAAATGGTGTAAAACTATGCAAAACATGCATCAGTGCTTAATATCCCAATGAGGGTGAATAATTACAATACAATACAGTAACAATGAGTGAGCAATCCAAATTTCCTAAGGAGGTCATTCAAATCACTGAATGGAGTAGCTTAAATCCAACTAGGAGTCCTCATCATCAATCAGTGGTGGTCATCAATGCACAAGAACCAGTCATCCAGGTGTCAATCTGAGTCTAACTGAGTGTAACATGTGTAACTGAAGTGTGTAGCACTGATATAGGTAAGTGGACTCAGTGGAGGGTGCATGGGAGGCTAACTGAAGTCAGAACAAGTCATCTAGTCAATCTGGAGGTCCAACGGAGTGAAACAGTCAGTCGGGAGTGAAACTAGCCTCAAATCAGGGAGAATCAGAGCTAACTGAAGTGGAACTGTAGTGGTAGGTGAAGAAGTGCGCCCTTCTCTGGCAGTAGGTGAGAAGTGGGTGCATTCCTGACTAGGAGGGCTAATGAACTAATGTAAGAAGCTCCCAGGTGCTAGAATAAGGTGGCTAAGGTGCTGGAGGCATCAACTTGGTGACTGGGATGCATGCAAAGTGCATGCAAACCCTAATTGCATGCAAGATCCTGAAAAAGATGATGTGGATATCCGAACAGATTCAATGTCATAATTATCATTATTATGGTAATATTGCAAAAGACTGTAAGCTGAGTATACATAGGGAAGCTCAGGGACTGTTTTGAATCTCATTGATGAAAGGCTAGAATGAAGGAATGGGATTTCTCATCAAATGTCAATCAATTGTGAATGATAATCACAAGGGATGAAAGTAGGCTAAATTGAAGATCTCCCTAAGTAATGAATTGAGCTAATATGTTGAATAGATTAGTGCTCTAAAACAGGGCCGACCATGGACCAATAGGAAAATATGTTATTTTGACAAAGTCTGGACTAAATTAAAATACTTTGTTGACATTTGAAGGCATTAAGGAATGATTTGAAATAATTGTTATGGTGTTTGTGAATGCACCAGGCCAAAATTTAGTGCCTAAATCCTCACATTATGATGGAAACAATCCTTGAACAATGCCTCACAAAAATAAATCATGTTTGGTGTTTGAGAAGTGGTTGTTGTCTGTGACACTTGTCAAAAGAGAAGGCACATCTTTTTGTGACTATTTTCCATTTTGTACAAACTGAAAAGTAGCAGATAGGATGCTGCTATGTTGCTAATATTTTTGAGATAAGTCTGTTTTTCATAAGTTATTTTATAAGGGGTATAATAAGCTTATATGAAAAATGTTTCCATATCTTGTTTAAGCATAAAAGGGACTCCTCTTCTCATCATGTATCAACAACTTTCTACCCTCATCACTTGCATACTAGATGAAACGAAATGAAAATTTAATCTTTGGGAAAACAAAAATTGTAATATTTTATTTATAAAGTGTTGGGTGGACCAAGACTATTGCCAATTCATTGGTCAAGCGGAGTAAAGGATCAAGTATGAAAGGAAACAACTATGAATTTTCAAATGAGATTAGAAAATAATGAAGCTAAGATAAACAAGCTATAGGAAGCCCTATCTTGCTATCCACAAATGCAGAATTTGTTTGCTTTAAAAAGTTGATTCTTTCATAATTCAGTACCTTCAAAAGATTCTCAGAATGAAAAGTGATAAGAGATACTGATTCACACCTCCCTATCAGTATCTCATCATGTTCCAACATCATATGTATTCATAATATATGCCTGACATATATTTGCAAATTTAATTTTGTACTCTTTTGAGAAATAAATTTACAAAGATGAAAAAAAACATTTGCTTGATAAAACAAAGTAAAAAACGAATATGAAAATAATTGTTGGATCAAACAGATTCAACTACAACTTATCCCTCACCACGTCTATTTATCATGGCTTCCTCCCTCAAAATGAGGTGAATTGTGATGGCTACCTTGGCAAGATGTTCCATCTTGAAGGAGAACCTGGTTTTCAAAAGAAATCCCATGGAATAGAGATGGGTTCTGTTCGCATACAAACAAGATGGATTTCACTACGATTTTTGAATAACATCAGAAGTGGTGGGGCATCAAAATCCATGCAGTGCATTATTTAACATTTGATGGGAGACTCATAAGATATCCCAATCTCTCGAGGTTTTGGATATGTCAAGTGCATGCAAATCAAGAGCATGGGAGATGCAGACGATAGCTAGGGATGTAATATAGAAAATCTAAGTGTATATATGCCACTTTAATTGTTCGAAGGCTCAAGTCATACATTGGGTTTTGTCTCCATATTTGGGGTTTCTTTTAGATTGTGTCACGAGTGTTAATGCCAAAAAGGCCCTCAATTTTCCTAGATGCGGAACACATGCATGATACCTCTTTTATTAGTTTGTATGTTTTATTCCACTAGATCAAGAAGGGTTGATGGAATTTTCACTCAATTGATGCCATAAATAGAGATCAAAATAGGTTTGGTTTGTTGTGGACTATAATGAATCATCCTAGGTAAATATGGACCCAATCAATGGTTTACACCCTAAACTGAACCCATAAAGTTAGGGAATATCCACATGAGTATCTCAAGGGTGAAAGTGAACCAAATCTACAACTAAGGGATAAATAACGATAGAGGATAGTCAACAAACGACCCTACCAAATTGCAAGGCATCCCTAAGTAGAGGTCATAGATTTAGGCTCTCATGGATTACAATTTCTACTTTCAAGGGGAAGACACTGAGAATCGATATTGCCACAATAGGAATATACGAGAATACATTGCATGCATGACCTTCTCCTTGGTAAATTAAGAGTGGGATCTCATCGGCATTGGTTCAATAGAAATCACCACATCCCATACCCCAAGAGGACATTCCAACATCGCTAGTTACAAGATATTGAGTTGGAGGACTTGAGAGTTAGGGTATAATAGATATCAAACATTAATGCATGCTCCTTCTCAACCCGATCCCATTACGATGATAATCTCCTTCCTTTTTTTCCAGGATGTCTCTCTAGATGCCACAAGTCACCTGTACCATCCAAACAAAACTTGAACTAGGTGATTAGAGAGGATATAATATAGGATATTGGTCATCTTTTTCATCTTTTCCTTCAATGCTTCACACTCTTTCACGTTTTCTACTCTCTCTCTCCCTCTCTCATTCCAATTGTCTCTCTGCCCTTCCCTTAACAACTTCCCCATCCCTCCCCCCTCTCTTTATCCCTCTTCCAATACCTCATTCGCCATCTCCTGGTCTCTCCCTAATCCTACCACTAACCACCACCACCTGATATGTGTGTTTGTGTGTATGTCTTCGGGGCATCCAAAACTTCAATATAGTAGATATTGGTCAGCTTCAACATCTTTTCCTTCAAGAATTCAACACACTCTTTCTTGTTTTCTACTCTCTCTCTATCCCTCTCTCACGTCATCTATCTCTCTTCCCTTCATCTAGCCACCTTCCCATCCCTCTCTCTATATATCCTCTTCCACCTCCTCATTCGACCTCTCCTCGTCTCTCACCTACTCCTACCACTATTCACCACCACCTGATCTCTCTCTCTCTCTAAAACCCTAGCCCCCAATATCTCTCTCTCTCTCTATACCCCTAATCCCCCCCTCTCTCTCCTCTGGGCATCCAAAACTTAATAGTATGTATTGGTTAGCTTATGCATATTTTCCTTGAAGACTTCACACTCTTTCATTTTTTCTACTCTCTGTCTCTCTCTCACGTCATATGTATCTCTCCCCTTCCACTAACCACCTCCCCATCCATTTCCTTCTCTATATATTCCTCTTCCATCCCCTCATTTTTCCTATCCTGGTCTCTCACCTAATCCTACCACTAACCAACAAAAAATGATCTTTCTCTCTCTCTCTAAACCCCTAACCCCCCAATATCTCTCTCTCTCTCTCTCTCTCTCTCTCTCTCTCTCCGGGGCATCCAAAACTTCATAGTAGATATTGGTCAGATTTTGCATCTTCCACATTGGATTATTTTTGTATGGAGTACACATTGTTCAAATGTGATTGGGTCAATGTTTATGATAAGAGAGGGATTACAACTAATTATTTGGGTTTTATAATGGTGAATATGAAGAAATGTGTAAGTCAAAAGAATTGTCAAGATGATAGCTCTCTATCCCTCTCTCACGTCATCTATCTATACTCGTTTTAACGTATATGAGCGCATTTTAACGCATATGCGTTACAGAATTCATAGAAAAATATTTTTAGAATATTTTGATTCATTTATTTGGTTGATGGATGCTTAGACCTCGATAACGCATATGTTTTATGGAGGTCTATGCATCCATAGAACAAGGGCATGCATCAAGTGACAAAGTGTATATTGAGGATGCATGAAGGGAGAGAGAGAGAGAGAGAGAGAGAGAGAGAGAGAGAGAGAGAGAGAGAGAGAGAGAGAATGTTGTACTGTCATGATCATGGGAAGGAATTCTAGAATATAGAACATGGAGTCACCTACACCATCCAATAAAGACTTGAACTAGGAAATTAGAGAGGATATATAAGAAATATATCCATGTGGCTTGAATCACTCTCCTCTAGATTATGTCATGGGTTTTAATGCCAAAAAGTCCTTCAAATTTTCTAGATGTGGAACACATGCATGATACCCATTTTAGTAGTTTATATGTTTTTTTCCATTAGATAAAGAAGGATTAATGGAAGTTTCACTCAATTGATGACCTAAATAGAAATCAAAATAGGTTTGGTTTGTCATGGACCTATATTAATGAATTGTCCCAATTAAATATGGACCCAAACAATGGTTTTCACCCCAAACTAAACCCATAAAGTTAGGGAATAGCCACGTGAGTATCTCAAGGGTGAAAGTGAACCTAATCTATGACCAAGGGATAAATACCGATAGAGGATAGTCAACAAAGGACCCTACCAAAGTAAAAGACATCCCTAACTAGAGGTCATAGATATAGTCTCTCATGGATTATCATTTCTACTTTCAAGGGGAAGAGACCGAGAATCAATATTACGATCATTATACATTGCATGCATGACCTTATCCTTGGGAAGTGAAGAGTGGGATTCCATCGGCATCGGGTCAAGACAAATCACCACATCCCAAACCCAAAGAGGACTTGCCAAAGTTGCTAGTTACAAGATGTTGAGTTGGAGGACTTGAGAGTTAGGGAGTTGAGAGGATGTCACAGTTTACTAGGATGCATCATGTAATTGGTGTCATATGATAGTACTAGTTCTCCTTTGTCATAGATTTTATGCTCAATTTGTTAATCATGCTAAGCCAAATTCTACATTTTTTGCTGCATGTGAGCCAAGGATTTTTTGTTTCCTAATTCTAGTAGTTCCTACAGTCATTCTTGTAGTGATTCTTCATTTGACACACGAGTTGCATTTGCTACAATAAATCCTGAGACTTGGATATTTGTAGGTACCACTACCTCTTTGTCATAAACCAAGTTGAAATAAGTATGATTGGTGATATTCTTCATGTTAGTGTGGTATTTCCATAGTAGTGATGGTATATGATCATACAATTCTTCCTTCATGCCGACAAAAAAAATATTAATAAACCCATGCTTCGACATCTCATATATTGTGGTGTCCATTGTGTTGTATTTTGTTGATGATAAGAATCACTAATAAGGTTTTTGATTAGGAATTCCCTCGTGATCATATTATTCAAGGTTGCATGCCAATGACTAAGGATAACGCCATAAGGAGAAAATAAATCCACAAAATTACTTTTCCACAGACTCTCTCATGATTCATACATGAGACCTTTTCTCTTTATGCTATCTCTAGATACTAACATGACATTAAATCATTATTGTTTCTTTCCCTACAAAGAGATCTATCATATGTATTCAAACTATTATTTCTTGCTATTTTATTGGTTGGATTTATTATCTAATCTCTTCTTATTGAAATCATATAAGGTAAAGTTTCTATGGTGGTATGCCTTACAAAGTTACTTAATTGACATCTCAATTAGGTAACCAGGGATATAATTAGAAGTACAATGAGAAGTGATCTATGGTGTTACATTTTCTCTATATGCTCTCCCGAAGTTTGACGCATCAATACATTGGTCTAGTTTTTTATGAGTCCTAATTTTGTTCTAATCTATCACTAAGTCTTATCTTGAATTAGAATATGTTAGTAAGAGAAGATGAACTAATTTAGGGATAATGTCAATCACATATGTTATGCCTATATTTCAAACTTTCAATATATTACATTTTATATACCTTTCTATACATTAACCTATTAGATCCATCATGTACATATACATTGAAATTTTTTTTAACATGAATGTCTTATGGAGTTGAATATTGGTGATTGATTTTGTATGGGTTGAATTTTTTTAAGTCCATAATCTATTGGATCGAGACCAATAGAGTCCACTGGTAGGGTCTTCCTACAACATGGAGATCAATTTGATATAGACCACCTTGTAAAGGAATGTGATAGACAAGCCTTGTCTCTACCAATGTCTAGTACGTCCTCAAAGGATCACATAGGAGCTCATATATCCAAGAACCCAGAGGAGCACTTGATTATTGCTCTTAATAGTTTCCAAGTTCACAATACCCTGCAGAAAAAGACCAGGTATGAAAACAAGTACGTATAAACGATTGGTCTACCTTGCAAGGATTGTTTCATCTACCTAACATATCCAAATTAATATACAATTGGCCCATAGGATTATATGCGTCAAACATTCATATATTTTCATATTGAGTATTCAATATTTTATCTAGGGTTTGATTCATTCTCTTTTTCATACTATGCGAATATGCTAATCGAGTATTCAATGCAAATTTTCATATTGAGTATTCAATGTGAATTTTCAAATAGAGTATTCAATGCAAATTTGTTAATTGGCTAGGTATTTACTTTTTAGTGGGATTTGTTAGTGGTTTTCCCAATATTAACCTTTCAAATTGAAAATTTGATGGTGTTTTCTGAGAGTTGTCTTATACAAAAGGTATCTCACTGGGATGTAGCGATGCCATCGTCATATATTTTTTTTCATTGAAAAGAGGTGTTTTTTGTGGTTGTTGAGGTGGTGCTAGGAATGTTAACATAGAGATAGGGGTTGGGAATAAACCATCTTATTGATTCAGCAATCGTCTTTCTCCTTCACTTACAGTCTTTTCTACACAATGGGTTGTAATATCACAAATTTGATGTGGACAACCTCCATAATCAACCATGGAATTGGAACCCATGTTGAAATAGGTAGAGGAAGGATTTCTGTCCTCCAAATAGGTGTTGAGCATTGATTCACCCAAGTCTGTTCCTTCCAGACTGTCATTTTGTTTTTTCAAATATTTCCTGGTCATTATTACAACTTTGTCCTACAATATGGATTTCATGAATTGTGCATCCATCCACCAAAATTTTATTTGAACAAGTGCATAAATCATCAAAAAAGAGAATTCATGAAACATCAGTCTCCTCTGAACATATACCAGGAATTGAGATATAAGTTAAAAGTTATAAAATATAATTAAAAGTATGTTATAAGGTTGTAATGTTCATAGAATTCAAAAAGGTGCCTTCTTTCCTCTTGATCTATGACTAGATTTTGGTGAAAGTTTTGATTGAGTTAGGTTTCTATACATATAAAAATTGGATCTCATTCCCATTTCCTCCTACCTATCCAATAAGAGGTCAAGTTTGTCAATCATGAAAAATCCCATTTTCATGATCAATAATGCTCTCAATACAAAGAACTGTTTGGTTCTCCCTGGAAATTACTATGTAGGTGGAAAATGTTTGTCTTTGATATTAAGTGCACCTATAGGTAAAGTGCAAAAAATGGGAAAAAATGGTAACTTTAGAGGGTTGTGACTTTCCTCTTCAAACCCATAATTAAGTATGGTTACATTCATTGGAAATGTAATGCAATGGATATTATAATACAATGTTCATACTTTTGAAATATGACTCTAGATTATTTATAAATCTAGCATAATATATCCTTTAGGATTGAGCACTGGACAATGTGATTGTTAAGGTGCAAAATATCCAACTACCCCAAAATTTGGGAAAGAGTTATATGATGATATAAGAGCATACCAAATGTGTATGTGTGACTACATATATTTCATGATGGTGTGGACCTACTGGTATGGAGGAAAAATTGAACAACAATGTGGGCTTGACCTACAATCTATGTATAAAGATCGACACCATACAAGCTAAAGAAACAACTCCTTTATGTTCCCATGTTCTTGTAGGTAGTGATCTCTTCAACTACAGGAAATAAGCCTCAAATTGTATATGCAATTTGAGGGGTTAGACAAGGAAAGTCCAACCTTCACCTTACTCCACTTGCAAAACAATGTTTTTTGCTTCCTTCCACCCCTGATTCAATTAAATTTTGTTAGTTCTTTGTAGGCGTGATTTCAAAGGAGCTTGGATCCTATTCCCAAACAGACAAAATAAGTTGGATGAAATTGAAAAACTAGTTCAATTTCTATTCTCAATTCTTCATTGTAATATAACAATAATATTTTAATTGTAACTTGTAATCATTTAAATTTATATGACTTGAAAAATGGCTATGTGTAGATTATTAAAAGAATATAGAGATGGGGTTGAGTATTCTTAAAGGTTGTTGAGGAGAATTCAAAGAATAAGATGAACATAAAATTCCCATGTAATAAATGTGGCATAGTGAATGTACAAACATTTGGTAAAGTACAAGAGCATTTGATCTGTGATGGTATAATATAAAAATATAACATTTGGTATTTACATGGAGAGAAATTTCTGAGTCAGGTATCATGAATTTTGTTTTCGAATTCATCTTGTCTCAAATATACATATATTATAGTAAAGATATCATTTATATTTATATGTGAAAAATCTATTTTTTTTCATCTTCTGCAGATTCCATCTATGTCTGAAGAAGCCAAGTGACACTCTAAAAATGAGACACATGAAGTACATGAGCATATTTCACATCAAATGGTAAGAAATTTCATATCAGTCAAGGTCCCTATCTGGCTAAGTTTGACCAGAAACTATTGATGTAACCAGACATATAACTAATTTTTGACTTGAATATCTATCTATCTATCTATATCTTTGTGTGCATGTTTTATGTGTGAGAGAGAGTTATATGGTTGTATGTGTATGTATTGGGTGCAATCTATGTTGTGATTCTAATTTCATTAAAACCGTAAAATCATTGACATGAATCTAAATTGTCTTAATAATAGGAATATGAACATGTTGTGGATCATGATTATGATGATCATGATGATGAGTCTCCAACGTTGTTTTAGAATGGTAATGAAATTCTTAACAATGATGATGATACAACCACTATTGATGATAAAGTGCTTCAAATGGTGAATGATGCTTATCAATGTCTTAATGAAAATATCAACAAGAGTTGTGAAAATGAGGGGTTGGAATCAACCAATGCAATGAATGATGTTAATGAATATAAGAAGTTAATTGAAGATTTCAAAAGACAATTGTACTCAGGTTGTATTGATTTCACAAAACTTTTGACAACCATGAAATTATACAATCTTAAAGTGAAGAAGGGATGGTCTAATTCAAGTTTTGGCCAAATGTTAAAGTTGCAAAAAGAGATGCTTCCTAAAGATAATACACTTCCATATTCTGCATATGTTGCAAAAAAATTAATAAAATCATTGGGATTACATTATGATATGATACGTGCATGTCCAAGTGACTATATCTTATATTGAGGAAATTATGAAAGTAAAGATGAATGCACAGCATGAATAAATCTTCGATGGAAGGTGGATGCTCAATATAAAAATGTGTGTACATGTGTTCTTTCCAAGGTGTTAAGGTATTTCCCCATAGCACCAATGCTAAAAAGAATGTATAGGTATGGTTTTGAACATTATGATTTTATTCATGTTTTCCCTTTATTGCATTATATTTTGTATTTTTCATAGTGTATTGTATGATAATATAGATTGCATAAGTGAAATTTTTTTTAACACCTCTGTAGATATGTCACAAAAAATGAGGTGGTATCATGAGGATGCAAGTAATGATGGTAAAATGCACCACCTTGGTTATAACCTAGCATGGAAAACTATTGATGATAGATGGTATGCGTTTTCCAATGAACCTCGTAATGTACGACTTGCAATGAAATTAGATGGATTTAATTCTTTTGGATACTTGATAGTGCATACAGTTTTTGGCCTGTAGTGTTAGTTACATACAACCTTCCACCATGGTTGTATATGAAAATAATTTTTGTATGCTAACATTGTTAATAATTGGACCCAAACAACTAGGCAATGACATTGATATTTATTTGGAACCTTTAATGGATGAATTAAAGGTATTATGGGACCAGGGGGTATGGAAATATGATGATTATAATAATACATGCTTTAACATGGAGGAAATTCTAGTATGGGAAATCCATGACTTTCCTGCTTATGGAAATATCATTGGTTGCACGACCAAAGGCTATACTGCATGTCCCATGTGTGGAAGGAACACAGGATCACAACACCTCAGTTGTAGCAAGAAGTGTGTTTACATAGGACATAGAATATTTCTTCCACAAAATCATAAGTTTCATTCACAAAAGGAACCATTTAATGGGAAGGAGTAGCATCGTTATGCCCCTCTAGCTATAAAAGTGTCAGATAATTTTAATGAAACAAAGGGAAAAGAAGCAATTTGGGGGGAAAATGAATCAAACAAGAGGAAAAGAAACAAGGAAAAAGGTGAAAAAAGTAATGTTGTGGTGTGGAAGAAATGGTCAATTCTATTCAATCTTCCATATTGGGAGGTATGTAGATCCATCAAGAATGCCTAATTTTTAAACATTGCATACTTATTTGACCTCATTGTGTTTATGTCTTGGTTGAATTCATTGTTTATGTTTACCTCCATATTAATTTTCTTCTGATATTTTGATGTGTTTGGATGCAGAAACTCATGATATGTCACAATTTAGATGTAATGCATGTGGAAAAGAATGTATGTGAAAGAATATTTGGTACTCTTTTGGACATATATGGAAAGTGCAAAGATGGAAAAAAATCACGTGGTGATTTGCAAAAATTGGGTTTGAGGAAATCACTATGGAAAGAAGTTACAACTCTACTCCAAAAAAGTGCCAAATGGTTACAACTCTAATCCAAAATAAATATATCTATGGAAGAGCTTAAGTTTCATGGTATAAAAGCACATGATTACCATTTTCTAATGCAACAAATCCTCCCATTATCTCTACAACATGTGATACCAAGTGTTATTCGAAAGACACTTTGTAAGCTTTGCTACTTTTATAGACAAATTTGTGCAAAATAAGTTTCAATAGAGAGTCTTGACAAGTTAGAAAATGATATCGTGGAGACATTGTGTTTGCTTGAAAAGTACTTCCCTAATTCATTCTTTGATATAATGTTTCATTTGAATGTACACTTGGTACAAGAGCTCAATACTGTGGCTCGATTGCATATAGATGGATGTACCCCTTTGAGAGGTAAATGAAATTTTGTTTTGTATCAAGCAAAACAACAAAAAAACTTTATTCAAAACTTTTGGTATTACTGAAAAAATTCTATTTATTTTGTAGGAACATGAAAGTATACAAGATTTATGTACCGAACAAAAATAGGATTGAAGGATGCATCACTCAAAGCTATAATGTGGAGGATAATTGAAAGGTATGGAAACTATTGGAAGAACACAAGGATGAAATTAAGTATGGGATGATGAAGTTGAAGATTTTATGCTTGATGGAAAGCCATTATATGCTTCACTATCATCTGAATTGAATGACATTAGTTGGGAACATGCCCATAGATGGGTTTTATTTCACAGAGATGAAGTTGAGCCATGGATAGAGTAAGTAACATATTGAAATAATTTTTTTCTTTTATTCATATTTTGTCAAACACATTAAGAACGATTTTCATTGTACAAAATTTTCAAATTAGGATTCATAAAATGGAGATTTCCAACTCAGTTATCCAAGCCCAAAAAGTGAATCTTTATTGCAGAAACTTCACACCCAAAATTTTATGAGTTGGCTAAAAAAACAAGTGATGATATGTTCTTTATATTATAAGTACTTCAAGATTATTAAATGAGAATATTTTAATGTAGGAAACTAAATATTTCTTTAAATCTTGAATGCTATAACGTCCTTTAAAAATCTATAGGTGGAAGGAAATGAAAATGTCTCTGATATACTTAAATGGCTTGCACGTGGCCCCATAAAAGTTGTGAAGAAGTACAAGGGATACCTAATAAATGGTTATATATTCCATACAAAAAGTATAGAGAATGAGAGAACCGCCCAAAATAGTGGCGTGTGTATAGAAGCTCAAACAATGATGAGATCAAGTTCCAAAGATGCAAATCCTATACTTCAAAAAACAACATTTTATGTAGTGATAACATATATTATTACATTAGATTATTTTTGTATGGAGTACACATTGTTCAAATGTGATTGGGTCGATGTTTACAATAAGAGAGGGATTAAAATTGATCATTTGGGTTTTACAATGATGAATATGAAGAAATACCTAAGTCAAAAGCATTGGCAAGATGATCCATTTATTCTAGCATTGCAAGAAAAACAAGTATTCTATGTACATGATCCAATTGATAGTGATTGGTATGTAGTGTTGACATGTCCTCCAAAGGGGTTGAGAAATGATACAACATATGAACCTAAATATGCAGGTCTGTTAAAGGTTGCATAATTTCAAGAAACAAATGTGTAGATGAATAAAGTAGAGTTGATGTTGATGTGGATGTGGATTATGTCCATTCAAATTGTGAAGGAACATGGTTGAATGTTAATACATAGTTACCTCAGTTGTAGGAACCATGCCCCCCATAGTTAATCCTATGGAGGATGCAACAAATGAATCCACAGTTACAATAATGGAGAATGTCCCAAATCTGTTACAAGCATGCCAAACTGTAACTCCCAATTCATGACTTTCTATTATTTGGAATGCAAACAAGCAAACTCTTTAAGATACAAATAATTTACTTTTACTATAGTGGAAAAGTATTTCTTTTTTGAGAAATGATGCATCATGGCCTTAAATTCTAATTGAATTGTATTATGATATTATGCTTGATATATGCCTACTTTGGTGCAAATAAGGACTCTTCCTTGTTTAGAAAATATTGTTCCTTGTTTATGACTCTTTCTTGGAATTATACTAAGTTGAACATTTTTACCAAATGATTTCTATAGCTAAATTATGGTTAACAATGTTTGGTTAAGAAATTTTATTTCCTAGGTCATATTGTTATACTAAACAGTTCATCCATTGTCTATTGTGATGCAGGAGCATCGACCCCCCATCCAAAATAATCATGGATATTTCCAAAGGACATGGTTCCTCGTGTGTTGGCCATGCAGGAAACTAGAAGATTAATATTTGTTTCAAAAAATTTCGTGTAATTATACTGAAATTATAGTTTGGTGATGTTGCATAGATTTAGGGTTCCATTTTAATAGTTGGCATTGAAATGTCTTAGATATGGAGTTGCTTAAATGCTTTTGTTTATTATGTAAGAATGAGATAAGTGCATGGAGAGGAGGTAGAGAGACTAAGAGTAAGAGGAGAAAACGCTAGGGTTATATATGCACATATTGTGAAATCAGGCCATGGAAATATGTACAACTGAATTTGATAAATGAATTGTGTATTTACATGTTGCTAGTTTTTAAACATATCTATCTATTATTGATGTTTTGATGAACATCTCTACATAAATTTAATAGTAAATTGATTGTGCATGTTTGTGAAATATGGAGATAGTGTCCAGAGGATAGTGTTGGCTCACTAGTCATCCTTGTTATTTTGCAACTCCTTCTCACTACTTTTTGGGACTGACCTTGGTTCTGCGAGGTTCTTTTATCTTTAGTCCAACAAAATCTCCTTCACTGGCCCTTTTGGCATCAACCTGCGAGCAGGATGAAGTCTCACCTGAAGTGAAGATGGGTGGTTACATAATCAGTTTTCTGTAACCTGGTGATGCGCGGTTATGTTATGTGAGGTGAATATGCACATATCGCTTAGCATCTACTCTGTAGTTCGCTCCTTAACATGTATCTGTGCAACTGCATTTCTCGACAACCTACCAGCTCCACTGATTTGTTGTTACTCCGCATTTACATATGACTGCATTCACCATAATATAACAATGTATTTATGTGACTGCACACTCCGCAGTTATAACAATACAGACTTCGCTGAATTACTGTTATTCCTTCAACTGCGCAACTACTATTCTAACTAGACAACTTCATAATGTTCATGTATGCATGTTCTTACACTTAGCATATCATTTCCATTCTCATTCATTCACACTTATCATATTATTTGCATCGACATACACATGGAAATACATATAAAAGTATAACATTCATAAACATGAAATAAATCATAAACACAATCACACAACACAAATATTTATGTGGTTCACTCCCCAGATGGGAGATACGTCCATAGGAAACGTTGTTTATTTCTTGGAAGGGTGTTGGAGAGAACTTCCGCAGCATTTAGGAAGCTGCTAATTTTGGGAAGGATAACTAATTTTGGAGAGAAAGTACCAATTTTGGCGGTAAGACAAAGATATCGCCGTAGCGCAAATCCCGGCGGGAATCACGGTGATAGGTACAGAAAAGTCAAGCATGTGGTACAAAGAAGAGGCCGAAGGGAGAGCTCAACCACCGCAATAAAGGCGCCGGAGATGAAGAGAGGGTTCAACTACCCTCATTAAAGAAGAAGGACTACAGTCAACGGTGCTTGAACCAAGAAGAAGCGACGGGCCGATGCATTAAAGACTAAGGACTGCAGGAAGCGGCGACGAGATAGAAGGCGGCCATGGAAGTACAGCCAGTTGACTGTAAGTGGTTAGGGTTGAGTCACTGTTGGGACAAGGCCCACAGTTTTGTAACTGCGATGAGACCTTCGGGCCATCTATATATAGTAGTCTTTTTATATGATAAGGGGTTGGCCACATAGTGATAGAGACATCAGGTAGAGGCTAGCCAAGTCTGTTGTTGTTGCAGAGTCTGGACATCCCTGAGAGAACATAGGGCTGACCTGTTGAGAGATAGTGTGATCCGCAGGGATTGTGAGAGAAAGGGAGTGCATTGTAAAAGGCAGGAAGAGAAAGAGGTCTATAGAGAAGGGCTCCCACGAAGGTGGAGTTTCCCAGAAGACCCTGGTTGTAAAGAGTGGAACGGAACTGTGTTTATTCTTCAGAGTTGTAAACAAGAACCGCAGTTCCCCTGGGCGCAGTTCTTGCCCTGGGAATAACAGCGTGCTTATCTAAGTCGCACTATTGTATTTGTGTAGCTACTGCCCTCGTTCACTTGTCTGTGTTATATATGAATGCTTCAGTCTGTTATAAGTAATATACATGGTCGTCAGTTTAACTCCTGAGTGATGTATAATAATTGTGATAATCATAGCTACCCGCATAGCAACTAGATAATTGTTAAACAGAGGATAATGTGCGAGTATGAACTGAATGTAAGTCATGAATGGTCTACTTAGACACTGCTCAAAGTGATAGTCTACTTAGTTACGTTGTTGCGAGATATCAAGGGTCAAGTTCATTAGCAAGGGTTAGGCTTGGAGACTGAATGTTGTTACTAACTGCAGTACCAGGATAAGGATAGCGGAGACCACCTATTAATCCAGGAAGCGGTCAAAGTTCACTTACCGCAGGAACTAGAAGGGGAAGATATCGCACCTACGATATCTTAGGCATCGCTAGAAACTAGCACATAGGGGGAGGACTTATCGCATCCCCTGCGTAATGCGATAAGACAGAGGCGTAGCCGGAGTAATGGAATGAGATAGACAGCTTCTGTGAAAAGGGTTAAGGTGGGTCTAAGCACCCTGGATGCCTCGGAACTTGGCAGAGGACACTTGAGTCTTCTGCCTCCCATTAGAATCACTTCGGGTGAGACTTCAGGTTTCCTCTGCGACCTGTTGCCGAAAGGGCCAGTGAGCTAAGGGTTCTGTTGGTCTAAAAGATACCGCAAGCCCGGGTCTGCTAGAAAGGATAGAGAGAGAACCAACAAAGGGTTAACAGTTCCAGCATGCGCACTCAGGTGCAGACTCTTCTCTATAATAGATCTCTGCGCACACAACTCTAGAGTCTTTTTCCTCTCAGATATCTCTTATCATAGATTTTACAATCAGTTCTTCAATATCTATTCTTTCCTAACAATATCTAACCCTTCCATATGCAAAATTTCCCCTTTTATAGATTGTTCCCGAAGGTCACATATTTACAAGAACTATGGGCCAAAACCCCATAGTACCCTTAAACCAAAAATGACACGGTTCTCCTATTGACCATGATTTTCCTTTACTTTGTTGGAGCTCTGCTATCCTTTGCGTCGCTTCTTTAGGCTCCGACGCTTCTCTAACAGTCATAGTTTGACCATGTGGCTCTGACACTGACATGGTAGGTCCGTTGCACCATCCTGTGTCTTTACTTCTTCGTTCTTGTAGTTGAAAGTACGCCGCTTCATCCTTAATTGCTCCAACTACTTCGCATTTACTAATTGGACAGATCCATATCTGTCACTTCGTTGTGCTCCACGCCCTGCTCCTGGGAATTGTAGAGTTATTTCTTCCAAAAATGGCTGACGTTAAGCCTCGCCTAACTTGTACTTATGCCATCAAAATTGTCCTTTCTCTTTGAATGCACCATCAAAACTATTCCACTTGGTTTGCTCCCAACAACCCCCTAACACTGACATGTGGCTTGTCCCTGAGACACTCTGACTATGATGTTCCACCTACGCACCTTCTGAGATGTTTGATTTTGCAATGAATGCTTGAAAAGTTGCGCTTAGCTTAACAACTGTATGCTTGGACTCTTGCTCAAACTCCTTTATTGTTTCGAGAATCTCCTCCGAGATAGGTTCCAAAAGTTTCTCCTTAACATTATCTTTTGTTGCCCATAGTTCTTGTAACTTCTGCTCAATTTCCCCTGAAAGTGAAAGCGCTTCTTCCTGTAGTGGCTGCAACTTCGCTGAATTCTCAGCTTCTTTTTCTCTCAAAGCTTCCAATTCTTTCTGAAGCTCTCTCTTCTCTGTGGATTTTTTCATTCTTTGTCTTGGTGGAAAATACTTCATAGCCATATCCACAACATTTAGATCTTTCTACCGTTGTTGTACCTCATTTTGGACTTTCTTCAATTTCAGTTCTTCCTACATTGTGACCCATACTTCGGAAATTTCATCTAGCAAGATTTGACATATCGCCACCTCTGAGGATATTTTTTCTGTGGAAGCCTTCAGTGATTCGACTCTCACTTCTTTAACTTCTACGAGGTTCCATATTGTTGTTGTGCCTCTAAATCAAAAACCTTCTCCTTATGGGAAATCTCTATGTCCATCATTTATGCCTTAAGATTTTCCACAGTGGCACCAATCTTAAGTATAGTTGCCTCTACCTCTCGCTCTTCGTCGCATTCAGGTATCTTCACACAAACTGCTGAAACGGTTTCCTGTATCTTCCACTGCTTCTCCTGTGCATACTCAAGCTCCTTGGTTTTCAGTGCGCATTCATCTTTTAGCTTCTTATAACTCTCCTCCGTCTTTAGGTTCTGGTTATAAGAGACTAAGTCTCTATCTTTGATTTCTTCTACAACCTCGGTATGCAGAGTATGTAACCCCTCTATGGGTAACATCCCAACGTTGATGTCTATATGTGCGAGATGCTTCGCACTTTCATCCATGTCATCAATTGGAAATATTACATTCATCGGCTCAATTCTTACAAGCCTAGGTCTCATGTTGAAGGAAAGAGCCTTTCTCTTCCTTTGACTTGTTTCTCCAGACTGATCATTGGAGTCCGTTTCTTTCACCAAGTCACGATGGACTTGTTCGAATATTGAGACCAAACTCTTCAATTTTGCTAGGCTCTCCATTATTCTTGCTTGTGCAGCCTCATCCTTGCTTTCTTTCAACGACAGTGTTTCTTCAATATGTGCTGATACCTTGGCTGCGATGTACTCATAGTCATCATCATGCAGCTACACATATAGTGGACTCTTGGTAGCTTTCACCTTTTTCCTTTGTGGTCCTTCCGGCACAGATGTGTCGGTTTCCTTTCTCTTCTCGCCTGCTCCTTGGCTAGGTTTAGGGTTCTGCTTGCTTGTTGTCTCATCACCTACCGCTTCTTGACTTTTTGCTTCATTTTCTTAGGAAGTTGTGATCAATGTAGCCGGCATCTCAACCTTCCACTCTGGTGGCCAATATTCCATGATAAACTTGATCTTTTGTATCGAGTTGATACAACCCTTCGAACCATTTAGGAGGTGTGATTATCATGCGTAGTTGTATGTATATGAAATGCAGTCCGGATTTGAATGTCATCTTCTGATTAGAGCGGGTCGTCACTTCCTTGTTGATACACAAATTCTTATTAATGACTTCGCATAACTGTTCATAGTAGGTGAGGAACTGGATGTTGTTCACTCTTTGTCGGTCTAGCTTTGAGTTTTCTCACATGTTGGCATACCTAGTTGCCCGACAATATCCAAGGAATACCAGAATACCTTGCTGGTAGCGAGGTTCCTTTCACCCTACAAAGGAAACCAGTACTAGTAAATAGCTGTAGTGGAATGGAGCTTCGTTTTCTTGTGTCTCACGGATGTCTTCTAAAAACTCATTCAACAAATAGCTCTCTAAGGATATTGCGGCATCCAAAAATTCATTTGTCCTACACTTCCTCATGATATTTCCTATGAGAAGCTGCACGACAAAGTGCGTTGGTTGATATTGGATTCCAACTGTGACATACCCACAGCTTCCCTTACTTATGTTGAACTCAGTCTTCATTCGCACAGCTAACTCTTTGTCCTTATTTTTCCCAACGAAATCAGCGACAGGATCGACACCCCTTTTGCATAGGCCTGTGATCTTGACAATGAGGTCAATGTTTATATCCACCTTCCGGTCTAGCCACAAGTATCCCCGGTGCGTGCACAATAGTAAAGTGCGCACCATGGCTGTAAGCTCTGCACTTCTCTTGAAGTGTGGGATGCGCAACAGATTCAACAATTCGGATGCATTTAATGACGCAGCCCATTCCCGTGGGTGAATTGTTTCTATATGGGTAACTTCATCTAGTCTTTTGTACATATTGATTGGGCTGGAACTATGGGCACTTTTCCTAGTGTAACAAGTCATGATCAGCAAACTTGCAGTCGGGGATTTTTCCTAGCGAATTGTCTTTAAGCCGCAAATGGCTTGACATAGGTGGATTTGGAATATCATACTGAGCATTCTTTACGAGAAGCACGTCTGGAACTTCGCTTCTCCTAGGTGGGATGTACTCTGGAATTAGACATATAGGTATCTCCTGGGTATTTTGCACTGGGATTGGATTCTGGGCACTCGCGACCTTCGGGTTTCCCTGGTCAGTGTCAGTGTTCTTGTCTTTCTTTTGTTGTGGCTGGTTTCTCGGTGAATTCCTAGATGAACCACCGCATTCTTAGACAAACGGATTCATGGGTGTATTCATTACTCCTTCCAGACCAGACTATATGAAATCACCCAAAACTTCTTCTAATGTATACTGTTCAGACATCTACTTTCGGGTAACTATAGCTTTAACTAGTAAACTCTTAGAAATTTACAGGCAGTAAAAATTTAAAAGTTGTTGTCAAACCAATAAGAAAACAATCCTTACTATTTATAGGCATCTCACCACTACAGTGTGCCCAAAAATGAATATCTTAGCATTAAATGCCATATCCGTTGGCCAAATATCACTGAGATCTTGGTCCTTTCCTTCAATGAATTTACTTGAACGACCAAATATAACGTAGATCTTGGTCTTTTCCCTTCATTGAATACGCCTTCAATGGACGAATATGCCTTAATTGCTGATACATATGGTTTCCAAAACATTGTATAACGATTAATTTTTTGACTGACATTTTAACGGTTAGCTTTCCCTTGACTTCACTCGAGGTCATTGTTGGAATATTCACACCATCATTTTTATATTTTACATGAACGCATGCAAATCTGCATGCTGCATGCATTTGCATGCCACTACATGCATCCAATCATCATCATGGTTGTCTCCCCAACACCTAGAGCTTGCGTCTAGCTCTCCAGAGCCTATCTTTAACCCCCATTTGGTCTCCTACTTACCTAATGCGCCCTTGTTGACCTTTCTGCTTGGAAAGTGCACCTTTCTCACCTACCACTATCAGTTAGAGCGCCTTTACTCACCTACCTTCAACTATCACTCAGTTAGGGATCCTTATCTCACCTATCGAGAGTTATCCTTCAGTTAGTGCATTGATTGAGTATTGCTTCCACTGATTGATCATGTTGACTACTTATAGCTTCTAGTTAGATAGTTCTGGAGTTCCACTTGACTATTTGATAGCCTCATGCACCCCCCTTGGAGTCTCCATTCCCTGATTTATGCCTAGATGGTTCTATTAGACTCAGTTGGACACACTTGACTGGCTCTTACCATTTATGACTGATACTACTAACTGGATGATGTCTCCATTGTTATCCAAGCTAGACTTTGAGTTAGACAACCTCATGCACCCATTTGGAGTCTCCATTCTCTGATTTATGGCTAGATGGTTTTGTTAGACTCAGTTGGAGACACTTGAATGACTCTTACCATTTATGACTGACACTACCGACTGGATGATATCTCCTTAGCTATCCTTTCTAGACTCCGAGTTCATGGATTCGAATGATCTACTTGGCTAATTCGAATCCTATATATTGTTGCCTTGCATCCCATTGTACTCATTCACGTACATTCTTATTCATTGTATGATACTGATATTTGGTCTATTATTCTGTGTTTATGAGTGATCATTGAGTGTCTCCTTCTCTTCTTCTTTGCAACATACTTGATAGTTTGATTGTGAGTTTCTATAGTTGCTAGATCTCGACAGATTCTCACATGGTATCAAAGCAGGAAGCAGCTATTCGAATTGCAGCAGCAACAGTTGCAACATTTCTTTGAGCAACTATCTTTCACTTGTGCACCAGAAGCCTCTGAGTTTCCACAGCAAATCCTGGTTCTATTACTTGAATTCATTGGATAAATCCAGTGAGATTTATCCAGGTGTGAAGGACTTAGTCTATGTGCCAAGTGTTCTTAAGGTAGTGTTCAGTCGAAGTGTAGCATTCTCCATCAGCACAACTCTTCTTATTTTGCAGGTTTATTCACCTGTTCGAAATCTTCTTCAACTATTCAACTTTCTCTGTTTAGATGGATCTAAAGCTTACATCTTCCAACTATGTTGAGTGGAAATCCAAAATGACTCTCTTCATGAGATCAAAGAGATTCACCCGAATACTCAACAAAATGATGGTAGAACCAATCAGTGCAGTTGAAAAGTCCAAGTACTTGGATAGGCTTGATGAAGCAATTGGCCTCCTCCTTCTCTCAATTTCTGAAGATCTTCACTTCCATGTCATCGATCTTACATCTCCTAAAGAGGTTTGGGACAAGCTTGAATCCCTTTTTGGACAGAAAGCTGATATCCAAGGACACAAATTGGAGAATGAGCTCATATGTTTGAGTCCTAACAGCTTCAAATCTATTAATTCCTTTCTCACCAAGTTCAAAAGCTTGATATCACAGTTGAAAAGATATGAGATATTGAAAGAAGACAAGCAGCTTATACTTGCCATTCTCTCAATGTTGGAGGCAAACTTCTCAGTTTTTGTCTCTACTTTCCAATCAGCTAGGTTGTCCATTCCAAGATGGAAGTTTCCCTCATTTGATGATTTTATCCAATATCTTACTCAAGAGGAAGAGAAGTTGATCTCTCTAGGAATAATCAAACGCAAATTGGATTCAACTCTTACAGTTGTAGAGAGAGCGAATGGTAAAGGCAAAAATATTTTTGACAAGAGATCGAATGATACAAGGCCTACAGATAGTTCATACCACTCAGTTGAGGTTTCAAACTCAAGGAAGACCAAGCATTATCAAAAGAAAAAATCCAAGTGCATATATTTTCTTAGAGGTTATCATCCTGAGAGTACTTGCATGAAGAAGACTATAGATTTGATGGCTCAGTTACTTGAGAAGAACAATCTTCCTGTACCTGCATGTATAAGGAAGAAAGATCCTGATACTGAACCTTCTGGATCCGAAGACAAAGAAAGATGTCATGCCTTCATGGAAAGTGCATCAATAGATTCTTCTTTCATCATAGATTCAGGAGCATCAAGACACATGTCTTCCTCCAAAGATCTCTTCTCTAGTTTCTAAAGCTCAGTTGGCCATTCCATCAGATTGGGCAATGATTCAGAAGTATCCTCTCAGGGGAGTGGAAGAATCAATATTGACCATGGTTACTTTTCTGATGTGCTTTACGTTCCTTCTCTTGTAGCAAATTTACTTTAGTGTATCAAATGACTCATATTGGAGAGCCCAAAAGAGTGATCTTTTCTCCAAATAAAGCCGAGATACAATACATGGTTTCAGGGGAAATCATTGCAAAAGGAGTTACAAATTATGAGACAAAACTCTATGAGTTTTCAAAATTCTTACCTCTTTCAAAGGAGTCTTCTCTCCACTCTCATACTCATGAAGAGAGTAGACTATCTCATCTCAACAACAAGCTAGCTCGAAATGTGGTTGATGGTCTTCCAAATAGCAAAATTGCTCGTGGCACCTACAAAAGTTGCTTGAAGGGAAAGGATCGATCTAAGAAGATTGAGAAAAAGAGGACTCTTGAAGAAGTGCGAATGCTAGATCCAGATCCACAAGAACCTAAAGATCTAGCACCTATTGGTTCAAATCCTATGGCCAAATGGGCCATCACTACTACATCCACTAGTGATCTTGTTGAAGATCCATCATCATCAGATTCAAAGTTTGTATGTGATGATGAGCTAGTATTACTTTCCTCTCCTCATAAGATTTCTGATTCAGAGTTTGCACATGATGAGCATGAGCCAGTTTTACTTGCTTCTCCTCATGAGATTTCATATTCAGAGTTTGTATGTGATGATGAGCCAGTTTTGCTTGCTTCTTCACATGATATTTCAGATAGAGATGATGATGATGGAATTCTAGATCCAGATCCACAAGATCCTGAAGGTATAGCAGCTGATGATGAAGATGAGCGAATGGGAGATCCAGATCCACAAGAACCTAAAGATCTCTCGCCTGATATTCCTCCTCTTCCTCGATGGGAAGCCACTACACTCTGATCTGCCGGTGATTTGGTTGGTGATCCACATTATCATAGAAGAACTAGATCGGATTTCAGAATGGAAGGTCTCATCCTTCTCACATTATTGATCCATTTTCAGATCGATCAAGCCTTATTCGGAAAAGAAGGACACTTACCTCCTTCAGGGGTGAGTAATGGTATGCTACATTAGCATCCTTCAGTCTATTTTGAGGGAGGGATTTCTTCCCACTGGGTTTTCCCTCTTTCCTCACTTAGTTTATTTAGATTGATTGTACAGGTTGATCTTTGGTCTTAGTCACCAGGGCCCTATTTTTCAGATTTCAGTTTTATCTCATAGTATAGCATGCGGGGGGGGGTGTTGGAATATTCACACCCTCATTTTTATATTTTGCATGCCACTGCATGCATCCAGTCATCATCATGGTTGTCTCCCCAACACATAGAGCTTGCTTCTAGCTCTCCAGAGCTTATCTTTAGCCCCCATTTGGACTCCTACCTATCTAATGCACCCTCTTTGACATTTATTCTTGGCAAGTGTGCCTTTCACACATACCACTATCAGTTAGAGTGCCTTTACTCACCTACCTTCAATTATCACTCAGTTAGGGTGCCTTATCTCACCTACCAGGAGTTATCCTTTAGTTAGTATATTGATTGAGTAGTTCTTGCACTGATTGCTCATGCTGACTGCTTATAGCTTCTAGTTAGCTAGTTCTGGAGTTCCACTTGACTATTTGATAGCCTCATGTGCCCCCCTTGGAGTCTCCATTCCTTGATTTATGCCTAGATGGTTCTGTTAGACTCAATTGGACACACTTGATTGGCTCTTACCATTTATGACCGATACTACTGACTGGATGATGTCTCCATTGTTATCCAAGCTAGACTTTGAGTTAGACATCCTCATGCACCCCACTTGGAGTCTCCATTCCTTGATTTATGGCTAGATGGTTCTGTTAGACTCAGTTGGACACACTTGATTGAATCTTACCATTTATGACTAACACTACCGAATAGATGATGTCTCCATAGTTATCCTTTCTAGACTCCGAGTTCATGGATTCGAATGACCTACTTGGATAATTCGAATCCTATATATTGTTTCCTTGCATCCTATTGTACTCATTCACTTACATTCTTATTCATTGTATGATACTGATATTTGGTCTATTATTCTGTGTTTATGAGTGATCATTGAGTGTCTCCTTCTCTTCTGCTTTGCAACATACTTGATAGTTTGATTGTGAGTTTCTACAGTTGCTCGATCTCTGCAAATTCTTACAGTCATGTCAATTGCGAGGTTCACTGGTCATTTCTCTTTGCTGGATTTTAACTTCGCAGTGCAAGTCCTCTCTACTAGCATATGTGTGAGTTTCAAGGTTCATTGTGAATTTCCCTTCTGTCTGATGCTAACTTTGCAACGCGATATTTATTTTACTTCGCAAGTCAACTTTCTATGTGTGCTTCGCAACACAGCTTCCATTTTTGCAAAAAAATTGCATTTTACCAAAATTGTGTAAACACTTTATTCTTTTGATTCTTAGTGTCCAATTTCAACTACACATGACACTTAGAATCCTCTTATAGTGCTTAAATGATGTTTGGAGGGGTAGGACTATCCCTGTAAAGTTTTATTCTACTCCCATTAACAAGTCCTTTCAAGTTTTCTCCCAGTAGCATGGCTAACTGAACTGCACCACCGCTAGTAACATGTTTGACAACATACAGTCCTAGCCAGTGGATTTTAAATTTTCCAGAACATTTCATGAACTTGCTATCATAGAGGAGGACAAGGTCTCCTACCTGGAAGAATTTGTACTTGATGTGTGTGATAATTTACAAGAGATATCACACAGTTGGAGTAAACCTCACTAAAATTCACTCAATAATAGCAAAGAAGAGAAGAAGAATTGTTGAATCAATAATCACTCATTAACACAAGAAATGACAAAAATTGTTGTATCATACATCAGCTATAAGATGGCACAGTGAAAAGTAAATAATAAATGAATACAATCAAATGGATTCGAATGCCTCCTAAGGTCATTCGAATTCTCCTCAATGTGTGGCTTAGATAGCATTGGAGACATCATCCAATCAGTGGCAGTAGTCACAAATGGTCAAAAGTCAGTCAAATGAGTCTAACTGAGTCATGTGATCACAAATCAAGGGATGGAGACTCCAAGGAGGGCACATGAGGTTGATGAGTCTATCAGTAGGTCAAGTGGCACTCCGATGTAGACAACTAGAAGCTACATGAAGTTAAACTGAGCAATAAATGAATAAACTAGTCAATAAATGTTGCAACTAACTGCTAGTGATCCAAGTAGTGTAGTAGGGTGCATTAGTATTACAGGTGAGAAAAACAAGGCGAACTAGGTAGGTAGGAGGGATCCTGGGGGCTAAAAACAGGCTCTAGGGGGCTAAACATAGGCTTTAGGTGCTGGGGAGACTACAATACTGATGACTGGATGCATGCAAATATAAAAAATGATGGTGAGAATATTCCAACAATGTGCCTATGATGCCATGCTTTTTCTCTGTCTTTCTACACTTGTTGGTGGAAACCTGTAATGAAGTGATCTTCTTCCTGCCCAACTAAGTGTAGTAGTATTTCATCCATTGTCTCAACATCATCCATGTCTATGAATGTTTCAATTCTCAAGCTTGGGACTATGTATTCCATGGGAATGACAACTTCCTGTCCATATGCTAATCTGAAAGGTGTGTAACCTGTCAATTTCCTACAAGTTGTTCTATATTCCCGCAACACTACTGGTATTCACAGATCCCAATCATCCCTATTTGTATTGCATACCTTGGTCATCTCATTTTCCAGTACTTTGTTAAACGCTTCTACAGTGCCATTAGCTTGTGTATGATATGGTGTGCTCTTCTAGTGGTAGATATGAAATTATTCGGTCAAAACTGCAATAGTTCTGTTCAAAAAATGAGTTCCCTGATCGCTCATTAGGATTCTCGGACATCCAAACCTTGTCAATATTTTCTCAAAGATGAATTGTGCGGAAGTAACTTCGCTACAGTCCTTCACTAGTTTTGCTTCTGCCCATCTCATTAAATAGTCTATATCTGTGATGATATATCTTGAGCCACTTCGCTTCCCTGGTGGGTTAATAGGTCCCAAAAAATAAATGGCCCACTTATCAAATGCTTGCAAGGTCAGTTGTGGCATCAACAACATCTCACCTCTTCGCGATGGCTTCCCTGTCCTTTGGAAAACATCGCAACTTCAGCAACGCTCCTTTGAATCCTTGTATAATGTAGGCCACTATAGTCCTGCTCTTACAATTTTCTGCACAATACCTCTTCCTACGTAGTGGCCTCCAGATACCCTTGAGTGTGCTTCAACAAGTATCATAAGTTTCTCATGTTCCAATACACATCTTTACAATACTCATCAGGTCCTAGATTATACAATTGGCCTGCAATTATGGTAAAGTCGGCTTCTCTTACCACTAATTGCTTCTTCTGCTGTGTAGTAAACTATGTAGGTGCTAGACCTGTAGTCAAGAAGTCTACAATGTCCTTATAGTAGTTATCTACTATGTGAATAGAAAAAAACTGCGCATCTGGTAAACTGTCTTCCAAGTTACTAGGTTCTTCACCTGACTCAATTATAGAGAGATGGTCAGGTCCTGAATTCAATCTTCCTGGCTTAACAATGATTTCAAAATCATATTCCTGAAATAACAACAACCATCTGCATATTCTCCCCCCTAACACTGGTTTATTGAACAAGTACTTCAAAGTTGAATGGTCAGTAAACATACATAAATTTGAACCTAACAGATAGTGTCTAAACTTATGCAATGCATATACCATAGCTAAACCTTCTCTTTCTGTCGTAGTATAGTTCTTTTCTACTGAATATAACTTCATGCTTGAAAATGCGATGGGGTGATCGATGTCTTCCTTGCCTGGTAGAGCTAGCACAATACCAAGTGCTATAGATGAAGCATCTACATGTACATGGAATGGTTTACTCCAGTCTAGAAAAAATAGAATAGGCGCAGTGACCATTCTCTCTTTTAATGTATCCAATCCTTTCTGAAAGTATTTAGTCAAATATCCTGTGCTTCTTTCTTCAGTAATTTCTCCATAGGTGCAGTGATCTATGCATATCCCTTGATGAGCTTTCTATAGTATCATGTATGTCCCAGTGTAGTGCGTAGCTATTTTACTGAACTGGGTGCTGGTAGATTCACTATAACTGCGATCTTTGTTGGATCAACCATTAGTACTTGCTTACATACAATGTGTCCCAATAGGATTCCATAAGGAACACATAAAATTCTTTTCTTTAGATTCAAGGAAATATGATGTTGTCTACACTTTGCTAACATCATTCTTAAGTTCACATAATGGTTTTTTAGTGAACTAAACACTGTCCAATCGTCAAAATACACTTCTAAGAATTTGTGGATAAATTTTTTAAATACAGCAACAACTACTATGGAAAAAATAGCAGGTGCATTTTTCAAACCAAAGGGCATAATTGTGTACTGATATGATCCCCATTCAGTAGCAAATGTTGTCTTATGTCTGTCTTCTATAGCAATTCTTATATGATGATATCCAGAGAATCCATTAGTGAATGAGTATGCTTCATTTCCTCCAACATTATCTAACACTTCATCTGTAAATGGAGTAGGAAATGGGTCATGCAGTGAAGCATAATTTAGATTTATGAGATCTACACATATCCTGATCTCACCTTTAGATTTCTTATCCTAGATAAGCATGGGACTTATCCATTCAGATTATTCTACTGGCTCAATAATTCCTGTGTCAAGCATCTTATCAAGCTCCGCTTTTACTCTTTCTTTGTATCTAGGATTCAGTATGTAGGGTCTTTGCTTGATAGGATTCACATCTGGATTGAGAGGTATTTTCATAACTCCCAAGTCACCTAAAATTCCTTTCATTTCAGAGAAATTGGTAGGAAATAGGTCTTGATATTCGCGTAGTAGGTCTACAATCTTTCCTACTGTTTCTTCATCCCATTAGTCCCCTATAGAAGTGAACTTCGGTTCATTCTCAATACCAATGTTGATATTTCTATTTTTCACAGGACTACTTAGTTCTAGAATTTCTATGTCATGTCCTTCAACATCGCGTTCTCCTTTTGACCCATATATGTTTATATCGCGAGGATCTCTCTCTTCATCTAATGCGAATTTATAACATTCCAGGGCATATTCTGACTGTTTTTCCCATTCTGGTTGTTCATATATTGGAAACAGGGTATCATTGAATACCTTCTTTTTAATGATCTGTAGAGCCTCACTGATACTCATACAATCATCCTCAAAACTGAAAGTGGATTTAAAGTCAGTTATCAGTATATGCCAATCTATTGTGCCTCTACAAAATTCAGCTTCTGTGTACCACTTCTTTGGAATTTTCTCTAATGTGTGTACAAACTTATGCACTCATTATTGCTTAGGTTTATGTATCCAAGCTTTCAAACAAATCTCTGTGTGGTTTCTAGGATTTGTCTGTCCATTATATTTTACTTGAAAAATACTAGTTTGTTCTATAAATATGATTTCCATCATATGTTTACATTCTTCCCATATATTCAAGTTATGTTTATGAGCATCCCACCATCTAGCAGGTGCAACGCGCAGTGCTATCTCTAGAGCAACTAACTTATGTTCTTCTGGAACTGAAACTATGTATTCATGAAGGAATGCATGTATATTTCCAAGACCATCATAAGCATGGATTGGGATTACCTTTGTTCCAATCCAACGTAGAGACTTTGTGATCTGCACACACCGCCGCACTGATACTTTGTGCATTTTGCTATGCCAGTTCTCCATTCCTGCATCTGAGTCTGATATGAAAGAACTGTCGCATATCCAGCTCAATGTCCCATCGTCAGTAGGACTGATGTAGTATGCTTGATTCACTGTCATCTTGTATATCTGATCAAGATCTTGAGCTTTGCATTCTTCTCTTACTGGTTCAAAATATATAGGTCCTTGTGTAGGGTCTAACAGTACAATGACCCTGATATATGGTCCTTCAAATATCATCTAATTTTTTCTTGAGATTGATGATCGCAAGGTTATCAATTTCCCAGTCAATTAATAGTGCAGGATTTGTTATTGTCGATGATTTCAATAACCTCTAAATCTACTTTACTTCACACTCCATCAATGTCAAAAAAGACATCGGATAATCTCCCAAAAGGTATAACCTTTTGTTGATTGGCTAATCTCAACTGAATAGGTGACCATGATAACTTTAGTTTTCCCATCTGTTCCCATGTATGCTTTGTCAATACATTCACCTATGATCCTAAGTCAAGAATGATCTCATCCATTTCAAAGTCTATGATCTACACATTTAGTCTCATCTCTCTTCCGATCCTTCTACGATTCTTGATATGGTGAACTGCGATACATGCTTCGCTTATGGCACTACGCTACTCGTAATGACTGAATAGGATTTGTATCTCTGCTAAGGAATTTCCATGCTTTAACAACTTCATGCAGCTCTGTAAGAACTATGCAACAAGACTTATGGGTTCTGTTGTAGTACATGATCCATCATATGAAATTGGCATATCCATAATAGGCGCTAATTCACTTCGCAACTGGACTCTTGGGGTCACAGGTTCTTAACTCTGTAAGAATTTTCTGGTCTCTATGAAGGATTCTTTTTCTTTCTCAAGTTTAAAGGAAGGCATTTTCCCAGTCTCCTTTCTTATCCAATCCCCAATCCCCTTCAGTAGGATTTTTCTTTGTGGTGTGGTCCTCAGAAGTCGAACCTTCATTTTTATGATATCACCTGTCGTAGCTCCGCTTCGTGTCACAACATGGATGTTGCGATCCATATTTCTCTCTTCCGCTACAATCATTTGTATGTTTTGATTCCGCGCTTCTGGTCTTCTTTATTGCATTTTTTCTTGCAAAACAGAACATGCCTCAATGACATGGTCAAATGACTTACAGTACTTATAGGTAGTACAAGGGTTCTGACAATCTCTGGCTAGATGTCTTGTTTGGGCGTAGTTTTAGCATACAATATGGCCTATTCCTATTCCTTATTGGACAGTGTTGCATCATCTTCCTTTGAATCCACAACATCCTTTGTATGTTCCTTGATCATACTGCACATTTTCATTACTATTTTTTGTTTCTCCTTGAACTTCGTAGAAATCATGCTTTATTTCTATCATGAGCTCATATGCTCTACAGTTGCTATCATCATGGCCGACTGAATTACATAATGTATAGTATAGGTTCTTTTTCATTTTCACATATTTTTGAATTAGGTAGCAGTCTTCTCGGCGATGTCCTCTACATTAGAAAATCTCACACCATGGTCCTTGCTGTTGATTCAATGGGTTTGGTCCTCCACTATTAATGTAGTCTCAGTATACAGGGAAGTGTTCCTTGGAATGTCCTTCTCCTTTTCACTTTGTACACTAAACCTCTTCTCTGGTTTCTTTTCCTTTCTTGATATCTTGCAACTACAACATCAAGTTTGCTAGCTGGGTATGTATCTATACCATCCTTGTGCTAATTTCTCCTATGGGCGAAGCCTCTAGCTTCATCTCAATTTCTAATTCCTCTGTTTGCGATGCTACTTTATGTTGCATGAGTGGTAATCTGATAATGGGAAACAATGCAACTATGAACCATTCTTGATTCTATTGTGGTGCTATGTCAAAACTTACTTGATATAATAGTGCTTTAAATTTCTGATCAAATTGCCATACAGTCTCATTAGGATTTTGTTTTATTTCTTTTAGCTCTGTAATGCACTGATATTCTGACTTAGGTTTCTTGAACTCTCTTATTAGCGTAGTTTTGATATCTACTAGTGTTCTATTCTATACAACAGAATACTTCATGAACCAAGTTAGAGATCTGTCTCTAAATGTGGTAACTAGCCAAGCTTGTCTTATAGATTCATCCTGGATTTTCTTAACATTCCACACGGCTTCACAAAGAAACCAATGTTTCTCTGGGTCTTCTAGACCAGTTCCTTTGAAAATAGGTAGCCTGATGTCATCTTCCATTCTTCTTCTAGGATGTGTAGTGTTCTGTGTCGAAGAAGGTATATTACTACTTGGTTGATTTTGGGTATTAAATCCCGCCGTGTTACTTCTATTGGTGTTCTGTGAACTAGTAGTATTCTTTCCGTCAGTTGGAGGTTTCTACGGAGTGATAGGTTGATAGGTAGTTGCTCTAGGCTATGTTTCAGTATCAAACTCACCCTGATATGACTGTCTCTCACCTTCTAACTCAGTTTCTAAGGGTATGCGAGGTTCATCTTCACGATACCTCTTTCTAGTGCTAGGATTATATATTTTGCCACTTTGTAATGTATAAATATTTTCCTTAGTGTCACTATCTGTGTTACTGAACATTACAGACTCAAATATCTAGGAGTTTTATTGCATTCTCAAGCCACCTTTTTCTTCTAACATCATTTTAATGTATAAACTGATATTTTTCAGATACTTGCCTCTGAATCCTTTGAAGAAATCTCCTTCTGCTGCACTATAAGACTTCAAAGTGTCCACAACAGATTCTGTAACACAGCCTTCTAGTACGCTATCCACCCAAAATTCTACTACTCTTGAAATTGGGCTATCAATCTCTTTAAGCCTCTGAATCAGTTCTGGAGTTCACTCTATAGGTGCTCCACACTGAAAATAATTTTTGCACTCTGCAATTCTTGATATCCACTTGTGTAGCTCATTACCGAAAAATGCGAAGAAGATTTCGTGTATGCCAAAAAATAGGTATTTCTGTAACCACTCTTCCGTAGATAAGCATGGATGTATATTTTCTTTCTTCGCAAACTCCGTTTCTTTCTTATCCACCCAGTTTTGTATATTTATTCTCTTAGAATTTTAGTTATCAGAGCACATCACCACTTCAAGCACGACAACAAACCACTTGTTAGCTATTCTTCCTTTTTCACGGTCTCATAACATAAAAACATCGCATATTTCCATTCTTTAGTGCGGAAACTGAACCATTTGTTGGCTCACTAGTACTCCTTGTTAGTTCGCAACTCCCTCTCACTAATTTCTAGGGATGACCTGGGTTCTGCGAGATTCTTCTATCTTTAGTCCAACAAAATCCCTTTCATTGGCCCTTTTGGCATCAACTTGTGAGCAGGATGAAGTCTCACCCGAAGCTAAGATGGCTAGTTACAGAATCAGGTTTTTGTATCCTGGTGATGCACGGTTATGTTATGCGAGGTGAATATGCACAACTCACTTAGCATCTACTTCACAGTTTGCTCCTTAACATGTATCTGCACAACTGCGTTTCTCGACAACCTACATGATCCACTGATTTGTTGTTACTGTGCATTTATGTATGACAACATTCACCATAATATAACAATGTATTTATGTGACTACGCACTTTGTAGTTCTAACAATACAGAATTTGCTGAATTACTGTTATTCCTTCAACTGCGCAACTACTATTCTAACTAGACAACGTCACAATGTTCATGTATTCATGTTCTTACACTTAGCATATCATTTCCATTCTCATTCATTCACACTTAACATATTATTCTCATCGACATACACATGGAAATACATATAAAAGTATAATATTCATAAACATGAAATAACTCATAAACACAATCACACAACACAAATATTTACGTGTTTCACCCCCCCAAATGGGAGCTACGTCCATGAGAACTGTTGTTTATTTCTTGGAAGGGTTAATAGTTCCAGTATGCGCACTCAACTGTAGACTCTTCTCTACAATAGATCTCTGCGCACATAGTTGTAGAGTCTTTTTCCTCTCAAAGATCTCTTAGCATAGATATTACAATAAGTTTTTCAATACCTATTCTTTCCTAACAAGATCTAACCCTTCCATATGCAAAATTTCCCCTTTTATAGATTGTTCCCGAAGGTCACATCTTTACAATAATTATGGGAAAAAAACCCATAGTACCCTTAAACCCAAAATGACACGTTTCTCCTATTGACCATGCTTTGACTTTACTTCGTTGGAGCTCTGATTTCATTTGCGCCGCTTCTTAAGGCTATGACGCTTCTCTGACAGTCGCAGTTTGACAATGACATGGTGCGTCCTTTGCACCATCCCGTCTCTTTACTTCTTCTTTCATGTAGCCGACAGTCCGTCGCTTCATCCCTAACTGATCCAACTACTTTGTTGATCCTTAGTACTTTGCATTTACTAAGGGGACAAATCCCTATTTGTCACTTCGCCGCACTCCATGCCCTGCTCCCGGGAATTGCGGAGTTGTTTCTCCCAAAACTGGATGATGTTAGGCCTCGCCTAACTTGTACTTCTGCCATCAAAACTATCCTTTCACTTTGAATGCGACATCAAAATTGTTCCACTTGGGCTGCACCCAACAGATAGAACATTGAATAAATCAAAGGAAGCATGGTCTAGTATTACTTGAGAAATAAAACCAATTCAAATAGTGAATTGAACCCTGGGTTGGGCAGTAATAATGGAGGAAAACCTATCAAATAATTATATTCAGAGGCCTGGTCAAGTTTGTGAGATATGGAGGAAATACAATGGTAATTTTTCAATGCATGCAAACTTGAAATACTTAGGTATATTATGGTTATTTAAATGATGGAATGATTCCAATATCTGTGTGAATGCAATAATGATGAATGCATATGTAAGTCTGGAATATATCTAAGAGAGCATTAGCAAGAGGATGAATTACTCTTTTCACGAGAGATGAATCATATGATTTGAATATTTGTTTTAGTGTAATGTTGTAGAAATAGAGTAATTGATATCCATTTCAAACCCAATATGATATGTATGGAATGGCTATCGGATGACAAAGATTTTGTTTCTATGGGTTAGATAAACAAATATTTTGTTTTTCCATTCAATCCAGAATATAATTGTTTGTATTGAAAATAAGGAATACATAGTGAAGATGCCAGTCTAAAATAAATTGTGGATCATGTCATTCTTAGATACATCCATATTAATATGTAGTAACATTTGTTGGTGATGATCCCAACATATGGTAATTTAAATGTGTGAATTGTATAAGCTCCTGGTGGAAGTAATACATCTGTACATTCATGATTACATCAAATTATTCAATACATAAAAAAATGGGGTAAACACCAATCCAAGTGTATGAAGAAGCAGCTAAATACTCAAGTTAAGAGTACAATAAATTGGAAAAGTGTTTTTTTCTTGAATTTGTAGGTGTACCCTGCATAACATTAGAATTATGGGCCTACAAGAATGGCCTGAATTAGAAAAGCCAAGGCAAAATATTCCAGGTTTGGCTCTGATTTCTTCTCAAAAGAATATGTAATCTCTATCTGCAATATTATCGAAGATGATTTGATTCTTTGATTTCATGAGTATTACTGGTTTTTGTATTGATGTCCTCCCATCATTGATTGTGCTTCCTTTGTATAATTAAACTAAACATTCATCTACCTTGTTCCACTTGAGCTAGGAAATTCTATGATTTTAGGGTTTTCTGGATCAAATAGGAAAAATCTCATAAAGGATGCCTTAATGTAACCCCTTATAAAATACATAAGGAAAGGCATGGACATTGCTAGCTCAAAAAAAGAAGATATGAGCTAGTCATGTTCCAGGCTCCAACTTCATCAAACTCATTTTGATGGTGCGCCTAAGAATAATCTAGGTCAAGCTGGTTAAGGATGCATTTTTAGAGACAGTGGAGGCTCTATTTTAAGGCTGTTTGCAGGCTATATTGGAATCAACATTAACAATGCAACATAATTAGTCACTCTGATAGAAGGTATAAAAATTGCCAGAATGCAGAATTATAGGAAAATTATGGTATAAAGAGACTCGCAAATCCTCGTAAACACCATAAAAAAATTAGAATGGTTCGTCGATGAAGCTTCTAAGTCAGAACTAGCGTTTAGATGAAGACATGAAGGTGATTGCCACCCTGGTGCTTGAATTCCCAGCTCTCATTCCAATCCACATCAAAATAAAGGTAAACAAGGTGGCAGACTGAATGGAAAACACGGGAATGGAACCAAACCATCAATGAATCAATAACCAACTTGGAAAGGGATCCCTTTATGCTAGAGTGTCAGCGTTTCACCAACGAAGATATCAAAATATTCCTAGACTGCCCATGCATTCTGTAAGCAGGATACATGGGTAACCACATCCTAAGTTGGAATCTGACAATGACATGACCATCACATCTCACACCATTGACATGCAAACAAAGGACAACATTAACCATGTATCCAACCACACCCATGTTGAGCATGTGGAGCAAGAGCAATTGATAAATGGAACTCAATCGTGATCTTAAATACCCTACGTACATAGGTCAGATCCTCTTTGAGTAAGGTGTGAAGGATAGAGAATGTTGGAATATTTAAAACCCACATCTATGTCATCTAATACCTTAGTAACATTAATTCATCATTTTATGATTACTTCCTAAGTATTAGACTAGATAGTTGGCATATGAGTCATTGTGTGGACCACAAGGCATCTTTGGGGGGACCAAAATCCTTCCTGTTGTGGACCAAAATCTTCCTATGTCACTAGGGAACATTTATGGTGATCTTGGATAAGATTTTGGTGAGAAAGGCACATTATTGCTTTTTACTGCTTTTGGGTGAAAGGTGAAAAGCTAGTTGACTAGGGAAAGTGTTTTTTGGAACACTTTCAGTCCTTGATGTTTCTTCCTTCCATTTTTGGGATTTGTCATGTTTTTTCATCACACATCACTATCTGATCACTAAATCAGAAATTTGTGATCCTTTGGTGTGAATTGGAGAACACACTTGCCAACTAGGGGGGTTATGCATCAATTTAGTAAGTCTTCTTTTGTGAGGATTCAAATGGAATCCTTATGCATTTGAATATATGATGTAAAGTTATATATTGAAATCCATTTACTTGCCTAAGGTTGGATGATGTATGTATTATTCATGAGAATAATTTTATGTGCATTTATTGTGAGTAAATTTATGTGTTCTTGACTAGTTGTGTGAGAATTATCGTGAGAGAGTTTAATTCTTGATCAGATCTTGGTGTGAACATAATTTAAAATGATATCATAGCTATCAAGATATTCCTTTATCCTTTTATTGTCTTGCAGGATCCAGCCAGTATCAAGGAGGGCGTAGTAATTCATCCATAGGGCGCATTCTATCATCCAGAGGGCACAACTGAGCATCCAGGAACGCACCCAAATCACTCCAAAATTTATTTCAAACCTACCATGGATCAGTCACATCAGATCATACTCACTCCATTCAATTATTTTGACTAGAAAGTGCAGATGGAGATCATGTTGAGGAGCAAAGGCCTCTACAAGGTGACTATGGCAACTGAACCAGAGCCAGCCTCCGCAATTGAGAAATCAAAATGGCACAATCGAAGAGATGAATCCTATGGATTGCTGTGTCTGACTACATCTAGAGATATTCTATTCCATCTTGATGGTCTTACCTCTCCCAATGAAGTTTGGCTAAAACTTCAAGAACTATTTGGAAAGACTGATGAATTAAGAGGCCACCAACTGGATAATGAACTAGTTTCATTGAGTCCACAGAATTTCGACAACCTCCAGGATTTCTTATCCAAATTCAAATCACTTGTTCTATAGTTGAATCAATTTTGCATTGATAAAAAAAATGAGCAACTAATCTTGGATATTCTCTCCAAGCTTGGCCCAGATTACTCAGTCTTTGTTTCGACCTTCCACTCAACCAGGAAAGCAGTTCGGAACCGGAAGAGTCCTACTCTCTCAGAATTCATGCAGTCTCTTACAAAAGAACAAGAAAAATTGGTCTTGATGGGAGCCATAAAAAATACATCAAAACACCACTGTCTGAATGTTGGATATTCAAAGAGTTTGAAAATGAATAAGAAGGACAACTTCAAGAAGCCCACTGATCAGAGGAAAGACAAGCAGGAAGTTCCTAAAGACTCCTACCACTCAAAGAAGAATCCAAATAAGAAGAATGAGAAGGAAAATTGCACTTATTGCAGCAAGGGATGGATTTCATCCTGAAATCTCCTGCATGAAGAAAACCATTGATCAAATGGCTCTACTCTTGGAGAAATCCAACATCCCTCTTCCTGAGAGCGCAGAGAGGAAGGATGGAGGACAAAATTATGAAGATAAGGAGAGAGTGCATGCACTGATGGAAAGCACATACAAGCCTACCTCACTCATTATTGATTCTGGAGCTTCAAGGCACATGGTGTCTACAAGTGAGTTCTTTACTTCACTTGACTCTTCCTCTTGTCCAAATATTGTGTTGGATGATAATTCTAAAACTTCACGCAAAGGTAAAGGCATCATAGATCTTGATTTTGGCTCATTCAATAATGTCTTGTATGTTCCTGGACTTGTTACTAACCTTTTGTCAATATACCAGATGACCCACACAAGTTCACTCAAAAAGGTGACCTTTACACCTAATGATGTTGAGATATGTGAAATGTCTACAGGCCGAATTGTTGCATTAGGCACTGCTGACCATAGCTCTAAAATCTACAAGTTTTCTCACTTTGTGCCATTCCCCTCACCTTCTACTCTTTTAACCCATGCCAATGAGTCAAGAAAATTGTGGCATGAAATATTTGGCCACCTAAACTATAAATATCTTTCCCAACTTCATGAGAAAGAAATGGTCATAGGGCTGCTCAATATCATATTTTCCAAAGGTGTCTGTCAAAATTGCATCATAGGAAAACACCCTGAGCATAAGTATGGGAGATCCAAAATTGAGCAAGCCTCTGCACCCTTGGAGATTATTCATAGTGACATATCAGGTCCATTCCCCCATGATTCCTTGAACCATGCCAAATACATCCTTACCTTCATAGATGAATTTTCCAGGTATTGTTGGATCTATTTCATCAAGTTAAAGTCTCAAGTTTTTGGTATGTTCAATCTTTTCAAGGCCTCAGTTGAGAACCAGTCTAGTAGACATATCAATATTATCAGATCTGATAATGGTGGGGAGTACATCAAATTTAAGTTTCATCAATTTTGTGCCTCTTTAGGCATTCAGATGCAACACTTTGTTCCATATGCACCTCAGCAGAATGGTGTCGCTGAGAGGAATAACAGATCATTGAAGGAAATGGCCACATGTATGCTTGAGGAAAAGTGTTTATATACAAGGATTTGGGATGAGGAAATAAATTGTGCCACATACATTTAAAATAGGCTTCCTCACAAATCTCTCAAAGGAATCACTCCTTTTGAGGCTTGGACTGGGCACAAACCTGATATTTCTCATTTCAGGATTTTTGGCTCCAAGGCTTGGGCTAGGATTCCACTTGAGAAGAAGAGGGATATGCAGCCCCAAATCCAACCTTGTATTTTTGTTGGCTATTCAAAGAAATCCAAATGCTATAAGTTTATGAACATGGCTACTCAAAAAACCTTCATTGAAATAAGTGTTCAATTCGAAGAAGAGCCCTCTCAAAATGTTGAAATTGGAGAACCATCTTCACCACCACCTGAAGAAGTAAGTGATGCTGCTCTTGAATTTTTTGATTCTGATATTTCTGATGATGAGGACCATTTTATTGTAGAACCTAATTCACCAACAAGGCCTAAATGGGATTCTAAGACTTTGCAAGCAGCTAGTGAACTAGTGGGAAATCCTTAGGACACAAGGAGGACTAGATCACAATTTGAGACTGTTCTCAATGTGAATGACCCCTACCTATCTGAGAGATTGCTATGAATATTTAATTAATATTTGTTGAAATATTGTAACTTCAAAGAATATTATATTTGTATATTATTTATTCCGGAGATGTTCCATACCTCCGATGTGATTATACTATAAATCCGGAGATGTTTATTCCTCCGATTTGGGTGTGGTAACTAGGGTTATTAGACCCACCATGTGGGGGTCGGCCCAGTCAGTTATAATGGGGTATTTAACCTAATGGTTAAATACGAGCCTACATGTACTTGTGTAAAATACATATCAGAGTAGTGTATAAATAGAGGAGGTGTGTTCCTCATTTGATACACACACACACTTGAGGATAGCGCACTTGTGGAGGAGAGGTCTGCTATTGTGGAGGAGGAGATCATGTCTCAGGGTTTCATCTTTGTATATTGCTGGTCATCTATATTGAGGAAGCTTTGTTGGGTTTTCTACCCCATGAGGGTTTCCCAGGATAAATCTCTGTCTCTTGTGTTTATGCTGTGCTTGTTGTTTCTTCAGTGATCCTGTATATGCTATTATTGTGAAATGGAATGTAATGATGCTATTTTCTGTCTTAGCATATTGAATTTTAACATGGTATCAGAGCTAACCTGAAGGAAGACAAGGTATGGCACTAAAGACACTTGCTTTACTTACGACAATTTGAAGGTTAGGGTTTTACATAGCAAAACCCAGTCATCGTATCACTTTCGCTATAAATCCGTTTTGGTGAAGTTTTAGGATCTGAAATTGTTAGAGAACGAATATTAAATCTCCAGGTACCTTGTGTCCAAAGGAAAACCTCTAATTCGTTGTACTTTGTGATTTATGATCTGTACAATATAGGGTTTCTGCCTCTTCCAGATCTGAGTCAAAATCAGGTGACCTTGGGAAAAAGCTCATATCTTGGGTTAGGAAGCTCCAAATGAAATTTCGTAAAAAGTGACAGGTAGTACAAAGTATGTAATATCTCAGAAAACGTTTTCAGAGGCAGAAGTTGAACCAGTGACACGTGGCACTCTATACAAGTTCTCCCTCCTGTATTATCCCATAAACAGGTCATGTTGCGACACTTGGAATAACTCTCTCTCAGAGAGTCCAATTGAGGTCATACCTATCAGGATAGAAATATAACATGCCGATATACCTCAGAAAAGGTTTTCAGAGGCTGAAGTTCAAACAGTGACATGTGGCACGCCATACAAGTTCGCTCTTCTGTTTTATCCCAAAACAGGTCACGTTGCGACATTTGACATAACTCTCTCTCAGAGAATCCAATTGAGGTCAGACCTGTCAGGATGGAAAAATAACAGGTCAGGCTATCTCCGAAAACTTTTTCAGACCTTGTGGATTGAAAATGTTGGATTTACACCAGAAACAATCAGGTACATATTTCTGTCAAAACATAATTATTTTTGAGTACCTTCATTAATGGCTTCCGGAATTTAGGGCTTTGAAGAAAGTTGGAATTTTTGTAAACGGAGACCACGGCTGAATGCTACTCATCAAAATAGAAATTTAGAGACCAAGATCAGATTTTTTGGTTGGGCAGAAGGCCGGGCTTGATCAAACCCTAGTTCAGGACTTTGATCAGAAAAGTGGAAAATTAGGGCTTCTGTAAAAATGGGAATTTTTGAAATCTGTGACCATGGCTGGAAGCTCCTCAGAAAAATAGAAGCTTAGAGCTTTGGATCAAACATTTTGATTGGGAAGAAGAGTGGGATTCACCAAACCCCAGTTCAGGGTCACGTCCAGTGAATCCGGAAGTTTCAAAGGCAAAATTGAGGAGTGAAACTTTGCAGTTTTCAAATTCTGAATATATCAGTTTGATCAGCTCATCAAGGTGCATATTTCTATCCTTTCGGAAGTTTGAAATTCAAAGTTTGAATTTTTGGGGTTTCTCTGACAAACCCATATCCAGCTCCAGGTCCAGTTCTTGCAAATCAAGTGGATAGGGTTAATCCTAGAAGAAGATGGATTGGTCACCTGCATAAGTGAAGGAGTTACTATTTCAGAGGGAGATGAGGCTAAGGCTTTACATAAGAAGATTACAAGCGATCTCGACAGGTATGACTCATCGAGGTATGTTTTGAGATTTGTTCATGATTAAGTTTATGGTATGTTTGTCTTCATGTTATTACGGTTAGTACAATCTTGATTTTAGATTTGTTGTATCACCTTAACAAAATTATGAATGCATGATAGAAGATATTCATTGGTTAGGGTGTTGACACTTATGATTGTACTAATGCATTATGATGTTGTGTGAGGTTGATGTTGTCTACTAACAAGATACAGGTACATCACAAAAGACAAATCAGGCTCCATGACCATGAAAACATGAAGACAAAGACTCATCCATAATCTTTGTTCTACATACGAGGTATGTATGACTTTGTTATATTATGCTTAACCTATGAGACATGCAGGTTCTAGCTCAGGATCTCTAAATCATTGAAGAGATTGTTTAGGTATGTTGTACATAACCAAGTAGGTATACTAATCCAGGTATGTTTCCCATGAATCTTACCTTGTGTTAGGATCCCTTATATAAGTATACTTGGAATGATTGGTTATGCTTATTCATAAAGTTAGTAATCAAGGGATTATGCATATTATATCTTTTATCTTGATTGATGATATGCATCAGTAAAAGAAGACTTCCCTGAAATCTTGAATACTAATGTTTATTAACTATAATCATGACTATACATTTTCAAGATTATTTAGTACTATAATGTTTTGATAGCATTTAGAATATACTAATGAGTGTATGTTTGTGTATGAGATCATGAGGATGACTCTTGAGCATGCACAGTGGTACAGAATGAATAGAAGTTCAAAAGACATACAGAAGATCAAGCGGGAGGCAGCCACACAAACATAAAAGATAAGTATTTAAGTTGTTATTTGAAATAGTAATGATATTGCCTGTAATAGGTTGTATGCATATTTGTATTCCTATAATATATCATGCTGAGTGTAAATATTCATAGAACATTGAACAGTATACTACTAATATGCATATGATTGGTAAGTTGGACAAACATTCCATTGTTGCTTGTCTAGAATGAAACCTTTTTGCTGACATGCTGAGAGTTGTGCACACTCTCAATAGTATGTTTTGGTAGAGATGGAAGGCATCTAGATAGCCACTGTATGCATACAGGATATGGGAAAGTGTTGTGCCAAAGTATTGGTCAAAATAGTTGCATCACTATGTAAATGATATCTGTATGCATAATAGGTTATCATGTCAATATGATTTGATGATTATGAAGTATTACTAATCATGTACTTAATTTTGATTTGTAGGAAAGGTCACGAAGAATGATGGACACTGTACAAGTGGTGGATGTTCAAACAAGAAGATTTACAAATCAAACAAAATATAGAAGGCTCATGGCTAGAAGATTCTCTTAGAAATGGGAAGAGAATCACGACAAGATGTTTGCTCCAAGTATGGTGTAATTAAAGAAGAAGTGTGAATCAGGTTCTGTATAGGTACCTCGGATCGATAATAAATTGATAAGCTTAATGATCACCATGGGTGATGTGGATCTCAACCTTTTCTACAAGGTTGAATATGATTTCTATACACAAATGACATGGATGCAAGAAGGAACTCACCACAGAGTTCGAATGATATTAAGGCTCATATTAGTAGACCCATCTAACGAGAGATGGCACATATAGATATGCAGAAGATCATTCAATGCATAAATGAAAATGAAAGATCTAAAATTGACGCTTTACTTCCTAGGTCTGGAAGTATGGCAAGGCTCAGAAGGAATATTTCTCAACCAGGGAAAGTATGATGAGAAATATGACTTGAGGTGTTGGAATGGCCACTCTTATGGATTCCAACTTGAAGTTGTTAGGGGATAACTCATCAGAGTTAGTGGATATAACTCTGTATAGTCAAATTATTGAGTCATTGATGTATCTAACATATACTAGATTAGATATATGCTTTGTTGTGAATACCTTGAGTCAGTATCTAGTGGAAACTAGATGTTTTCACCTGATAGTTGCAAAGCATGTGATGAGGCACCTAAAGGATACGATAGACTTTGATCTGTGCTATCTTGGAGATCATGACTTCAGATGGCTACTCAGATGCTGATTGGGTAGAAAGTGTATCAGACAAGAAGAACACATCAAGAGGATGTTATTGTCTAGGATTAGCCATGATCTTGTGGTTTAGCTGGAAGCAGTCTAGTGTGGCTCTCAGCACAAGCAGAATATATGGCTGTTTGCTCTGCTAGTTGTGAAGAAGTTTGGCTTCAGGATTGTTTGACTTAGAGATAGAACCAACTGTGACCCTATGTGACAAATAGAGTTGTATCAAGATGACATAGAATCCAGTGTTCCATGATAAGTCAAAGATCATAGGGATCTAACAAGATATGACACAGAAAGGAACTATAAAGTTTGAATTCGTAACAGGTTACCGATGTACTAACCAAACCTCTACCTCGAGTGAAGAAGTTACCAACATACTAACCAAGCCTCTGTCTCGAGTGAAATTTGAATACTTTCGAGACAAGCTTGGTGTAGCTCAAAAGGACCCTCCTCGAAAGGGGGAGTAGTATAGTCACTGATGATGAGATTGTCTCATCGAACAACACGGTCGATGATGAGGTAACCTGTTCTCTACACCTAGATACTTAGAAATATTTAGATTTAGGACTCGTATACTTAGAATACTTAGTTTTACTTATACATGCTTTTGATGTTATATGTATTAGTAAGAATACATGCTTTTGATGATAGATGTATTGGTGAGAATACATGATTTTGATGATAAGATGTATTGGTAAGAATACATACTTTTGATGACACATGTATTGATTAATGTACGTGTATGGTTGAGGATAGTTGTACTTGTATTGATGAGAATACATGTGGGGATTGTATCATCCTTGAACACATGTTCTAAAGTGAGCCGTAGACGTATGGTCTCCGAAAATGAAGTCCTTAGTGGACAGGTAGGGATTGTATCATCCCTGGACTTCGGTCCCTGAATAGATCCGTAGACGTATGGTCTCCGAAAATGAAGTCCTTAGTGGACAGGTAGGGGATTGGATCATCCCTGGACTTTCAGTCCTAAAGAGAGCCGTAGACGTGAGGTCTCCGAGAATGAAGTCCTTAGTGGACAGTTGAGGGGATTGGATCATCCCTGGACTTTCAGTCCTAAAGAGAGCCGTAGACATTAGGTCTCCGAGAATGAAGTCCTTAGTGGAAAGTTGAGGGGATTGGATCATCCCTGGACTTTCAGTCCTAAAGAGAGCCGTAGACGTGAGGTCTCCGAGAATGAAGTCCTTAGTGGACAGTTGAGGGGATTGGATCATCCCTGGAATTTCAGTCCTAAAGAGAGCCGTAGACGTGAGGTCTCCGAGAATGAAGTCCTTAGTGGATAGTTGAGGGGATTGGATCATCCCAGGACTTTCAGTCCTAAAGAGAGCCGTAGACGTATGGTCTCCGAAAAGTGGGGATTGTATCATCCCCGAACTTAGGTCCCTGAATTGATCCGTAGACGTGAGGTCTCCGAGAAGTGGGGATTGTATCATCCCCGGACTTAGGTCCCTGAATTGATCCATAGACGTGAGGTCTCCGAGAAGTGGGGATTGTATCATCCCCGGACTTAGGTCCCTGAATTGATCCGTAGACGTGAGGTCTCCGAGAAGTGGGGATTGTATCATCCCCGGACTTAGGTCCCTGAATTGATCCGTAGACGTGAGGTCTCCGAGAAGTGGGGATTGTATCATCCCCGGACTTAGGTCCCTGAATTGATCCATAGACGTGAGGTCTCCGAGAAGTGGGGATTGTATCATCCCCGGACTGCGGTCCCTGAATTGATCCGTAGACGTATGGTCTCCGAGAAGTGGGGATTGTATCATCCCCGAACTTCGGTCCCTGAATTGATCCGTAGACGTATGGTCTCCGAGAAAGTGATTTTTGATGTGGTTACTTGTATCGGTAGGATACTTGTATTGATGATGTGGTTACTTGTATCGGTAGGATACTTGTATTGATGATGTGGTTACTTGTATCGGTAGGATACTAGTATTGATGACGTGGTTACTTGTATCGGTATGGATACTTGTATTGATGATGTGGTTACTTGTATCGGTAGGATACATGTATTGATGACATGATTACTTGTATCAGTATGGATATTTGTATTGATGATATGTATACTTGTATTGGCATGAATACTTGTACTAATGATGTGGATACTTGTATTGTTATGGATACCTGTGTTGATGACGATGCTGACGATCGTGTGATGACGATACTGATGATCGTGTGATGACGATGCTGATGATCGTGTGATGATGATGCTGATGATCGTGAGATGACGATGCTGATGATCGTGTGATGATGATGTTGATGATGGTGTGATGACGATGCTGATGATCGTGAGATGACGATGCTGATGATCGTGTGATGACGATGCTGATGATCGTGAGATGACGATGCTGATGATCGTGTGATGATGATGCTGATGATCGTGTGATGACGATGCTGATGATCGTGTGATGACGATGCTAATGATCATGAGATGATGATACTGATGATCGTGAGGATCCAGATGTTGATGTTGTTGTAGTTGTTCGAGTGCTGCAGAAGATAAAGACTCAGTACTGAAGATGTTGATGTTCCAGTATTGAAGATGTTCCAGTAACTGCTTGAGTTACTGATGATGTTGAGAAAGCTTCTAATGATTTATAGATGTATCATGTATGATGTTGATGACTCCTTGCTCGTGCAGATACTGTTATAATATCCTTCTCGTTAAGGGGGGGTGTTGAAATATTGTAACTTCAAAGAATATTATATTTGTATATTATTTATTCCGGAGATGTTCCATACCTTCGATGTGATTATACTATAAATCCGGAGATGTTTATTCCTCCGATTTGGGTGTGGTAACTAGGGTTATTAGACCCACCATGTGGGGGTTGGCCCAGTCAGTTATAATGGGGTATTTAACCTAATGGTTAAATACGAGCCTACATGTACTTGTGTAAAATACATATCAGAGTAGTGTATAAATAGAGGAGGTGTGTTCCTCATTTGATACACACACACACTTGAGGATAGCGCACTTGTGGAGGAGAGGTCTGCTATTGTGGAGGAGGAGATCATGTCTCAGGGTTTCATCTTTGTATATTGCTGGTCATCTATATTGAGGAAGCTTTGCTGGGTTTTCTACCCCATGAGGGTTTCCCAGGATAAATCTCTGTCTCTTTTGTTTATGCTGTGCTTGTTGTTTCTTCAGTGATCCTGTATATGCTATTATTGTGAAATGGAATGTAATGCTGCTATTTTCTGTCTTAGCATATTGAATTTTAACAATATTATTAATTATAAATTAATAGTTTATTAGGTTACTAGTGAAAAGGTGTAACCCTTCACTATGCTTCCTCAAGCCTTATAAATGCCATCTTATTGTAATATTTTATCCTATCATCAAATATTTTATTCTTACTTATTATTCAATATGAGATTCGGATTCGACTATTAAATTAGTGAACGGATACGTTCACTGCATTTGGTATCAGAGCCAGATTCGGCTCCTTCGACCTGAGCTCGAATTCGGCTCAAAATCAGAGCGGACTCGCTCCTCCTTAGGTAAAGCTCAAACTCAGCTCATTCCTCCATTATGCTGCATTCAACTTACTTCGGCTCTCTGCTCTGTCCCCTCCTCACACATTTCCCCTCCACACCTTCTATGTCCTACGCATCCTCTCCCTCGTCTCTCCCCCACGCCCTACCTTTCCCCGCATGCCATTCTCCCATGCACTGCCACCTCCTCTCTCTTCTCCCTGCGTCCTCTCTGCCACTCCCATGCCCCTCCCACTCTCCACTCCCTCCTTCTACTTGATTCCCGTCTCCTCCAATCGCCATCTGCTCTGGGCCACCACTTCACACCTCTATCGCAATCCCCACACTCCCATCCTCTCCACGTCGTGCACTTATCTCCTTCCCGCTTGCTACATGCCCCCCTTCCTAGCCATGCCTCCTCTCCTTTCACTCCTTGCCTCCATTATCCCAGCACTTCATTCACGCCCCTCGACCTCTGCTTTCGGCTTGCACCCTCCACCACTCTGCCTTATTCCATTTCTGTGCATTCAACCTTCGACTCTTCCCCGCACACCACTGCTCCTCACTATCCATCTTCCTACCTGCAATCGCCTTCCCACATCCTCGCGTTCTCTCCACCTGCGCAACCTCCCTCACACGCCGCTTTCACCTGCTCTCCGTCTCCTCCTCATGCACCCACCTACATGCTCTTTCCGTCCCTCGTCCCTCATCCATCTACAACTCCCACCAATCTCCCATCCCTCACCCTCGTCCATTGTGCATTCACCTCGCCCTCCTCTCCATTTCCTCCTCTCCACTCCGCCATCTCCATCCTCAACCTCCCATCACCCTCACGCACCACCCCTCCTACCTCTCCAACGCTGCCTGCCACCATTGTAGCGCTGTCATACCTCCAAGCGCTCTTCCAGCCGCCATCTCCACGAAACCCTACATCAACAAAAATTCAAAAAAAATAAATATAAAAGTTAAATAAATATTATATAATAAACTTATTATTAATAATATTTATTCTAAACTTTATAATATATATAATATTACTATTCCCAAATAATAATAATAATTATTTTTATTTATCCTTAACCACATAAGCCAAAATCGATTCCAATTATTCACCACCACACTTAAGAAGCATGATGACGGAGTTAAAAGCTCAAATTGCGAAAATAGAGAAGGATTTCCAAACTTTCAAGGAAATGACCACCAAGAGCCAAGAAGCACTTAAGAAAAAAATTAAAGAGGAGGTCATTCAAGTAATGGAGTAGAAAATGGATGACAAGTTCGACATTATGATCAAGGAACAAAAAATGTTAGACCAAAAACTGACGCAAAACCATAATAAATTAATGGAGGTGTTACAAAGACTAATGCAAAAAAAGGACCAAGTCGGCAGTCCAGATGTGCTAGATGCCTCATCTCATATTTTCACACAGGAAGCACTTGCCAAGAATCAAGAAGAATTGCAAAAAGAAATAAAGATTAACAATACAACGCTTAATCAAGAGATAGAAACAAAAGTACTGCCAGAGATGGAGGCACGATTAAACAGCCAAATAGAAGCTATCAGTAAGATAGTAGAGAATAAAAAAGATAAAAATCACCGCCAACAACGAAGTAGTTCAAATATGTCACTTACGTCATCCAGTAGTTCTGATCCACCATCAAACCATAAAGCAAAAGGGAATCAATATCACCCTTACATAGTGTACCCACCTAAAGCAAAAATAGAGTTTTCTAAATACAATGGAAGTGAAGACCAATGCGTTGCATGGCTAAACAAAGCAGAAGAATACTTTGACATTTACAATATTCAATCTTATGAGGAGAAGGTGAAATATGCGTCAATGCATATGGAAGGGTATACCTATAATTGGTACTTATGGTGGAAGAGAGACAATTTTTACTACACCTGGAACTTGTTCAAAAATGATTTTTTTAATAGGTTTCAAGGTATCAAAGAAGATGAATTTTTCAGTAAACTTACCAGATTACAACAGGTTGGAAGCATTGAGGAATTCACACATCAGTGGGAATCCTTATCGACACAAGTATTTGGGTTGTCCGACAAACAAAGACTTCGAAACCTATTTAGGAGGTCTAAAACCGTACCTCCAAAAAGAGTTAAAGTTACATGACATACCTAATGTAGAGGTAGCAAGACATAAAGCAAAAGACGCAGAACGCAAATTGGAAGGAATACAAACAAGAGGTGATAACCATTATCGACAAGAAAAAGAGACACAATGTAGGTACTGTGCAGATACTTGGTCACCCGGCCATCAATGCCACAAACCTCAATTATATGCCTATGAAATAGAAAATAGATCAAAGTCATCTAACAGTTACTCTGATAATAGAAAAAAGAAGAAAAACATATGTCGTCAATGCGGTGATGATTGGATCCCAGGCCATAAATGTAGGAACAATCAGACAATATAGTGCAAAATCATCAATAAAAAGAAGTGCAAGTCTCTACACAAGAAATCACGTCCGATTCTAATATCGACACTGAATCTGAATGACGAATGACATTAGGAAAATACTCAAGCTTTGAGGACAAAACTTTCCAAAAGGGGAAGGCAATGCTATGAATATTTAATTAATATTATTAATTATAAATTAATAGTTTATTAGGTTACTAGTGAAAAGGCGTAACCCTTCACTATGCTTCCTCAAGCCTTATAAAGGCCATCTTATTGTAATCTTTTATCCTATCATCAAATATATTATTCTTACTTATTATTCAATATGAGAGTCGGATTCGACTATTAAATTAGTGAATGGATACGTTCACTGCAGAGATGTTATATGATAGTGGATTCTGATCCTTAGACATATGAGTAAGCCTCACATGATCCAAGATGGCAGGATTCCTTGGATGAGGAGTTTCATTTACTGCCAAAGAATGAGACATGGGAGCTAGTCAAGCTCCCCCCAGGCATAAAATTGGTAAGGTGTAAGTGAATATACAAAACCAAGTGTGCAACTGATGGTAAAAAAGTGAAATATAAGGATAGGCTAGTAGAAAAGGGCTTCTCCCAAGTCTAAGGCCTTGAATACAATGATACTTTTGCACCAGTTTCACATAAGGATTCGATAGGACTAGTTCTAGAAATTTCCTCATCCAAGTGCTGGAAAGTGCACCACATGGATGTCAAGAGTGTATTCCTCCATGGGGATCTTGAGGAGGATATTTATATGCAGCAGCCAGAAGGGTATACATATGATCCTAACTATGTGTGTAGGTTGAGGAAGTCCTTATATGGGATTAAGCAAGCCCCCAGGGCTTGGTATGCCAAAATAGACAACTTTGTCTTATCACAATCTTATGTGAGATGCAAATCTGATCCTAACAAGTTACATGAAGCTCATTGATGGTTCAATTATGATTATAGTGCTGTATGTTGATGATATACTAATCATAGGTAGCTCTATTGATCAAATAGCTTCATGAAAGATTGCTTTGCATCAAGATTTTTCCATGAGTGACTTGGGAATTCTTAAGCAATTTTTGGGGCTTGAGATTTCTCAAACTGAGAATGGAACTAAGGTATATCAGTCCAAATATGCATCTGACTTGATAAAAAAGTTCAAGATGTCTGATTGCAATCCTTCAAAGACTCCTTTCCTTTCAGGAGGTAGACATGAAGAAGCATAATCTACACCTTTGGTTGACATCATCTTGTATAGGTAGCTTGTTGGAAGCTTGTTATACTTGACTCATACTTGACTTGATATTGCATACGCTGTGAGTGTGGCATAAATATACATGGATCAGCCACATGAGCTCCATTGGAGGTCTGAAAAAATAATCTTGCATTATGTGTAAGGCACCGAGACTGATGGGATTAACTATGCTGCAGATTCTAGCCTAGATCTTCTTGGCTTTACTGACTCAGATAGGGATGGTGACAGCCTTGAAAGAAAATCCACATCTGGATTTGTAATCATGCTTAGAGGTGGTCCCTCTTGCTGGTATAGCAAGAAATAGAGTGCAATTGCACTATCTTCAGCAGAGGCCGAGTACATAGGAGTAGTCAATGCTGCTACTTAGTGTGTGTGGTTGCAGGGTATTCTTTCAGAGTTTGAGATTGCCTTTAGTACTCCTACTTCCATCTTTTGTGACAATCAGAGCGCTATAAGGGTATCAAGTGATCCATTATAGAGACATAGGAACAAGCATATTGATATCCATATGCACTACATCAGGAGTTTAGTGCATGACCAGATCATTGATTTCCAGTATTTCCTAACAAGTGAGCAAATTGCAGACATCTTCACCAAAGATCTTATTGAGAATATCTTCAACTATTTTAGATCCCTGCTTGGGATGGTTAAACATGTGGTGGAGTGAAGGATTGATCGACAATCTTTCAATTTTTATGATGTCCATTTTTTAGGGAAGGTTTTTCCCATGAGGTTTTCCTTCTTTCCTTGTTTTGTGGACCAGGCAGTATTGTACAGGGTGACCATGTCTTGTTACTGAGCCCTAGTTTTTATTTCTAATTTTCAGCACATAAATTCATACTTATGGGGGGGTGTTGGAATATATAAAACCCACATCTATGTCATTTAATACCTTAGTAGCATTAATTAATCATTTTATGATTAATTCCTAAGTATTAGACTAGATAGTTGGCATATGAGTCATTGTGTGGACCAGAAGGCATATTTGGGGGGACCATAGGCATTCCTGATGTGTAACACAAGCTTCCTAAGTCACTTGGGCACATTTTTGGTGATTCTGGTTAGAAAGGCGCATTACTGCTTTTTACTATTTTTGGGTGAAAGGTGAAAAGCTAGTTGACTAGGGAAAGTGTTTTTTGGACCACTTTCACTCCTTGATGTTTCTTCCTTCCATTTTTGGGATTTAGAATTTTTTTTCTTCACACATCACTATCTGATCACTAAATCAGAAATTCATGAGCCTTTGGTGTGACTTGGAGAACACACTTTCCACCTAGGGGGTCTTTGCATCAATTTAGTAGGTCTGATTTTGTGAGGATTCAAATGGAATCCTTATGTATTTGAATATCTGATGTAAATTTATATATTGAAAGCCATTTAATTTCCTAAGGTTTGTTGATGTATGTATTATTCATGAGAGTAATGTTATGTGCATTTATTGTGAGTAAATTTTTGTGTTCTTAACTAGTTGTGTGAGAATTATTGTGGGAGAGTTTAATTATTGATCTGATCTTGGTGTGAAAAGAATTTCACAGAGAAGAGGTATTGTAATCATGAATTCATAAAGAATGGAGGAAGGAGGGTACAAGACTATTCTGAAAATTTGCAAGACAAATCTATATTCTACACGGGATTTTCCATGAGGTGATATCATTCCCTCGTTTGACTATCTCAGACATTGAATGAGCAATATGGATTGTCCCAGGAAATGTCATTTGTCAGGATAGGAACAATGCTCCATGACAATGAATCAATTGAAGGAAGCATAAGCGAAAAATGGGTATCAGAACCTCATTTCTCTAGGACGACATAGTAGAATTGAAAACACGGAAAAGGAAATATGGCAAGATTACCAGGGTCTTTGAAAATTGTAGATGAGGGAGATGTTCCACTTATGGGAACTGGATCCGGTTACCACATGAGTTCGGAAGGATATTTATGATCGAATCTTCGTCCTCTTTTGGACAAGAAATATAACTTTGTGGAAAATGTTGAATGGTCAAAATCAAGGAATAGAGACCCACAATAGGCCATCATACTCAACAAAAATATCTCTAGGCTCTCCAAGTGTATCAACATAAAATTCATTTCTTAGCACACGTCTCAAAGTCATTTTCCAGAGGGTTCTAGTCTAGGAGATGGGATGTATGTTTCTACTGAGGGAGGGGATAATTGTGTTGTGGTCCTGAATCTTACTACTATGACCAATGAAGACTTGGAAAACCTACTAAATGAATGGATTCAAAACCTCGAAGGAGTTAAGAAAAATGTGGCAATTTACGAAAGGTTGGTGGCTCTCAAATGGGGTATGCATGCTCTTACCTATTGTATGTTGAGCGAAGAATGCCTTGTAGTATTGGACTTGAAAGAGAAGCTATTGACGGTTGATGACCATAAGAGGATAAACAAGCTCATGACCTGGAATATTCTCATCATGGTGCAACACTTAGATGCCAAGAATACCAAGCCCTTAAATACTCCTGGATATTCCAGTGACACCCCAATCATCATCGACGATGATGCCTATCAAACTAAATCATGATCAAATGATTTTGTGTATCAGTTAGCATACCGTTGATAATATTTTTGTCCATTTTGTAAGCTCTAATGCAAATTCTATCAGGAATTATGATAGGCTTAGACAGTGGCAGTACAATATAGGTAGTCTCATTAAGAACTTTGTAGACATACTAGGGATCCTGTAATGTCCCCACCCATCATACTGGTGTAATAGAGAGAACGTTAGACTAAATCCAGGGCATCTATCCCCATACTTATTAGATAAGCCATTCACATAATATAAAGATACATATGGAAATGTATAATTATAAGAAAACACAGCGGAAGTAATTTCAATTAGACATCCATCATCCATTCAAGCTATTCATGATATTCATCAAATAAATAATTGCAAAGTTAACACAAGAGAGTACTTATCTTATAACAATTAGTCCCGAGCAACTGGCCATGCAACTGCAACATTCCACCCAACCATAGGCCAGTTGTAATCATCAATATCTCAACACACTACCACCCCCGAGCTGGGCATGATCTCTACAAGGAATCAGGGAACAACAGACTCACACATAGCCCAAAGACACACCAAACCAGCCAAGCCAATCTATAGTTGGGTTTATCAGGCTATTAGGCAATGGAAGGAAAGAATTGCTAAGCTAGTGGCTCATCCACAAAGCTATGGACACTCTCTACAAGATCTATCTAGCTTGGTCCCCACAATACCTACACACCTGGCACAAGGAAGTATTCCCTTCACTATTACACAGTCCCTCAGGACATACCTTCCATTCTAGTGTTCTTCAAGGTGTGCATAGAAGAGCAACCGACCCTTTTGATACTTCTTGAGAGGTTATCTCCCTCACTAGGTTTATCAAGCCAATTCAGGTCCACTTCCACTCCTAATTTCTTGCTCACAATTCAAACCAATACAGGGATGCACCCAACAATAAAAAATACAAGTGCTGAAAAACGTGGGCAACCAAAACAAACTGGTAGATGGGAAATAAACCCTGGGAGAGCCATTCATTTCCAGAAAATGTTTATACGCATTCCAGGGGATAAATCAACCTCTATAAACCCCCAAAACGTGACTCCCTTTCTCCCATCCACTGTGCAACACAAAAACGAGCTCCCAGCTATGGAAAAATGCAGGAAATTGGTAAAAAACGTGATGGGGAAAGCCCAGCTAGCTCAGACTGCGTGAGAGAGGAAAGACTATGGGTTCAGAATGGCTTTGGGCACCATTTCATGGGTGTTTTCTTGCCCCAGAAAAAAAAAAGTACATTTTCCTAGGTTGATGGCTTGCCCATGCACGAAATTGGCTACCATGCCTCTTCATTCCCAAGGCATTAACTGCCTCAACCAATTTCTGGAAGAATTAAATGATTGGGTGCATAAGTCAGAATGGGTAGTTGAGGGTTTATTCATTGACATTTGGCTTATCACCATTGGCTCAAGGGTTTGAATAATTTCCTCCCGATTCCTTGTAGAATCATGCTCCCATCTCTTTGTTGCATTGCATAGCTAGTTGTGGGTATTTCATTAAAATTCATATTGACATGATGTCTTAATTTACATTGTGCATGTCCAGCACAAGAACCATAGGCATCTATTTTTAATTGCCGATACATAAAATGCTAAATCAATGGTGGGGCCTTGGCCTTGAGCTCCTCACCATGATTAAATAACAATATTTACATCATTTACGATTTAATGAAAAAAAGGGGGTCAAAATGGGGACGTTACATTCCCCTCCCCTTACATTAGCACTGTCCTCAGTGCTCATCAATATTTGAACAAAAATGGATATGCCACCCTCATGGCATCCTCCAGCTCCCATGTAGCCTCATCGGGACCATAGTGCTTCCATTGCGCCTTTACCTGTCCGATGGGTCGGTTCGGGAGCAATGTTACCTTCTTGTCTAAGATGCACAATGGATCAGTTTGGAACTCTCCCTAGGGTTCCACCTGGATCACATCCCAATTAATCACATGGTTAGGATCATGTGCATATTTCTTAAGCAAAGAGACATGAAAAAAATTATGAGCTTTAGTGATAGCAGTCAATGCAAGTCTATATGCAACTGGCCTTATTCTTTCAAGCACTTCAAATGGCCCACAATATCTAGGTGATAGCTTGGCACAACTCCCAAGATTCAAGGAACTCTTTCTTGACTTCACTCTAAGATACGCATGATCCCCAACACTAAATTCCCTAAGCACCCTATGCTTATCTACATGGCTTTTCTGTCTATCTTAAGCTGCTTTTAAATTCTACCTGATCTTCATAACTTTTTGTTCCATTTCCTTAAGCAATTCTGGCCCAAGTACAATTCTGTTCACTGGATTGTTCCAAGTCACTAGTGTCCTACACCTTCTTCCATACAAATCCTCATATGGACTCATTCCTAATGATTCTTGCTGCCCATTGTTATATGCAAACTCCACCAAGTGTAGATAATCCTCCCACTTGGATGGTTTGTCCATCACATACATGTGAAGCATGTCCTCGAGCACCCGATTTACTCTTTCTGTTTTCCCATCTGTTTGAGGATGGTACGCGGTACTAAAGCTCAGCTGTGTACCCAAATATGCAAAGAGACCCTTCCAAAAATTGGAAGTGAACTTGGTATCCCTGCCAAAAACTATTTCCTTAGGCAATCCATGTAATCTGAAAATTTCCTTCATGAAAATATTTGCAATGGCATCGAAATTATGTGTGGACTTAACCGGTATAAAATGTGCTACCTTTGTTAACTTGTCCACCACAACCATGATGGAATCATGTTGTTTCACAGTCATTGGCAACCCTGTAATAAAATCCATGGAAATTACTTCCCATTTCCATTCTGGGATTGGCAATGGATGCAATAAACCTGCTGGGTGTCGGTGTTCAACCTTCACCTGCTGACATTTCATACACTTAGAAATGTATTCAGCGATGTCCTTCTTCATTCCTGGCCAGAAATAATATTTTCTTGCTGTAGAAATTGTTTTCTGATATCCTAGGTGACCAGAGTATGGGGCCTTATGGATTTCATCCATAATGATCCTCCTTAAATATGCCACATTTGGAATATAGACTCTATTCTTATAAGTAAGAAGTCTGTCTCCTTCCAAATGATAGCCTTCATACTTCTTTTCAAGGTCTTGCTACTGCAATTTTCCCTTTACCTGCTCATACACTTCATCCTCAACCATATGGTTAACAATCTGCTGCCTCAAATCTGGTCGGCAAGTACTAAGTGCTGCCACATGCATTTCATGTACCTTCTTGCTGAGTGCATCAACCACCTTATTTTCTTTCCCTTTTAAGTGTTTGATTTCAAAATAAAATTCACACAAAAATTCTAACCATCTAGCTTGCCTAGCATTTAAAGTTGGCTGATCAAACAAGTATTTCAGACCACAATGGTCTGTCCTTAACTCAAATTTCCTTCCCATTAAGTAATGCCTCCACATCTTTAAAGCATGTACTATGGTTGCAAGTTCTATATCATGAGTGGCATAGTCCTTCTCATGCTACTTCAACTTCCTTGACTCATAGCATACCACGTGGTTGTCTTGCATAAGAACTCCTCCAAGTCCTTGATTGCATGCATCGGTACACACCACAAAGTCTTTTTCCAGGTTTGCAATCTTCAAAATAGATGCACTCGTAAGAAGATTCTTCAACCGTTGGAAACTTTCCTCACATCTTGGTGACCATTCAAACTTTATCCCCTTCTTTTGCAAAGAAGTGATTAGGTTTGCGACCTTGGAGAATCCTTCGATAAACCTCCTGTAGTAACCAGCAAGGCCCATAAAATATCTCACATATGTCACATTTCTTGGAGTTGTCCAATTCATAATGGCTTCAATCTTCTCAAGGTCTACATATATTCCTTCGTCTGAGATGATGTGACCCAAATAATGAATTTTATCTTTATAAAAGTCACATTTGCTCAACTTTGTATACAACTTATGCTCCCTTAGCAATTGCAATGTCATTCTCAAATGTTCTTCATGCTCTTCTTTATTCTTAGAATAGATAAGAATATCATCTAGAAATACAAGAACAAAATTGTCCAAATACTTGCTAAAAACATTATTCATGAGACACATGAATGTAGCTGGTGCATTTGTGAAAGAAAATGGTACCACTACAAACTCATAGTGTCCATACCTTGTTCTAAAGGCTGTCTTATGAATATCTTCTTCTTTGATCCTTACCTGATGGTAACTAGACCTCAAGTCAATCTTTCAAAATACCTTTGCTCCTCTCATTTGGTCAAAAAGGTCATCAATTCAGGGCAATGGGTATTTGTTCTTCACAGTGACTTTGTTCAATTTCCTGTAGTCAATACATAACCTGAGTGTCCCATCTTTCTTTTTCACAAATAGAACAGGTGCTCCCCATGGGGACACACTTGGCCTGATATATTTATTTTCCAACAACTCTTGTAATTGCATTTTCAATTCTAGCAATTTCGGTGTACTCATCCTATAGGGTGTCTTAGACACTGCTGCATCTCCTGGCACAAGTTCAATTGTAAAGTCAATGTCTCTCTTTGGAGGGAGTCCTGGAATCTCATCAAGAAAAACATCCCTGAATTCTTGTAATACATGATAGTCCTCCAATTTACGAGTTTCATTCTCTATTGCCTCTAAAATGTGGGCTGCATACAATTGAAAACCCTTCCTACATAACTTCTTCAGTTGCATGGATGAAATATGCCTAACAGAAGTCACCTTTGGAATTCCTTTTACAACCCTTGGGTTTCCTTCTTCGTCCATGCATTCAAATGTCTTATTGTAGCAGTCAAGTTTAACCCTGTGTGCCTCTAACCAATCCATCCCAATGAGAATATCATAGGAACCAAGTGGCAAAATATTCAGATCTGCATAAGTGAATAGCCCATCCATCTCTAATGAACATTTATCTACTATTTCACTAACTTTTCTCTTGGTTCCAGTGGCTAGTTGAACTAACCAAGATTTACTATGCTTTAATTTCTTAAAAGCACAAAACTCAACAATTCTAGGAGTGACATAATTGTGAGTAGATCCAGGATCAATCAAAATAGAAATAGATTGCTTAGCAATATTACCTTTAACTTCAACCACAATTGATTGATGATCTACCTGGCAGTCTTCTATTGCTGCATAGATTCTAGGGATTGTTCTCGCCACTTGACCCACAGTTTCAGCTCCCTGGATGTTGTGAACTTGACTTGGATTCCCATTCCGATGTGGACAGTTCCTAAGCATGTGGTCTCCTCCACAACCCCAACATTGAAGTGGTTCTTTTGGCTCCTTTGGATATCTTGGCTTGTCTCCCATCATCCTAGTTGGCTTAGTCACAACCTGTGATGGCTGCCTTTGTTGATTCCTGAATTGAGGAGGCTTGAACCCCTTCTTCCTTTGATCAAACTTTTTGTTTTTCTTATCCTTCCATGCCTTGTGGAATTCTGGTTTGCTTTTGTTTTGATCAAAGCAATACTTGGCCTTTCTTATTGTAGCTAGGGTTTTCACCCTAGCTTGTGCAAATGAGCACCTACTAAGGAGAAAGGACTCCTTAGTAGCAGTTCAATAAACAGTAATTAAAAGACAAGATATTAAAATGAAAATTATACTAAGCATGTGCATGAAACATAAAAAGACAAGAGATAATGTAAATGGTTTTTTGTATTAAAGCTTTACCTCCAATGTGAAGGTTGGTGAAGTTCTTGCAATGATCCAAGAGGGTTTCTCCAAACTCCAGCTTTGCTCCTTCTTTTTCTCCAATGGTGGAAATGGGCCAAAAGGGGCTCTCAATGGTGAAAGTAGCTCAAGGGTGAGCTAGGGTTTCAAGAGAGATTTTGGCAGAGTAAGGGTATTCTTGATTGTGGATATGAAATGAGGGGTCTCCATCACCTATTTATAGTTTTTTGGTGGTGGAGTGCTAGCCCATGGTTTTGGGAACCATATGGTTTAGGTCAGCTGTATAGGGTTTTTTCCTCCTTTTTCCTCATTATTTTATATTTTATATTCTCTCTTTAGAGGGTTTTTGCTATTTTGGAGGAATTTTGGACATTTTTAAAGGAAAAGGGGTTTTTTAGCCTTTTTGAGGCTTTTTTGATGGTTTTGTGGCCTTTTGGAGGCATTTTAGGCCTTTTGGAGGCTTTTTAGTGGGATTTTCAGGCTTTTTAAGGAAAATATGGTAGGAAAATGGACAAATGAGTCATGTAATGGGGTAGATGAGGTAGTGAGCACTTTTTGGGTGTTAACAGATTGCCCCCTGATGTGTGAGGGCAGGAGCTCATCGTATGGCCGACAGACATCATAAGTCGTGTATGGTTTTCCTGGGGTGTGGAGAAGAGAAGAAACAAACTGGAGCCCAGAAAAATGATCCCGAACAACTGCAAAAACTAAAAGTACATAACCTCAATAATGGATGAGGAATAATCTGATCATATGGACGAGGCGGGCATTCCCATGCTCGTATCAAGATATAAAACAATAACAATGTGGTCCAAAAGAGGGGGCCTGAAATATACATGGCCTCAAATAATGAATGAGGCAGAATCGCAATATATGGACGAGGCGGGCATACCCATGCTCATATCAAGATACATAAAAATAACTGCAAGGCCTGAAAAAGGGGGACCTGTAGGATACATAGAGAAACATTGTGTACATCATAAGGGTCCAGAGAGGACAAAAATCTGGGGCATACTGCTAGGATGACCATGTCTGAGCTGAAGGACTGATACATTGGAATGACAACAGTGCTACTGAGTGTGGTACCAAAGGAACTGATGAGCTGCTGGATCAGAGTGACAAGGGGTCATACTCTCAATGGTACACTGAACTGGGACGGAACTGGGTACTCAAGGAAGCATATAACTGGATGGCTTCTAAATAAAATCACCAACGCAACCCGGACATCCACGGGAACATATAACTGGGCGTTTCAAAGTGACTCACCAATGTGCTAGAGTCGGGCGAAATCTGGGGTCTTCGACCAAAAATGGAGGGGATATAAACCCTGCACGATTATCAACGATGCGATCAAGGTGCTGATGTCGAGCATGTGAGAAACAACCATTCAGAGAGGCAATGATGACTCCTCTCAAAATGATCCGTAGGCACTCACCACAGATGGTGATGGGCCCAATGCACAGGGACCTCTGGGTCTATCCTCTAGAATAGAGGGGCTGTCATCGATAGAGGGAGACTTGCAACTAGCAAGGCAATGATGTTTCCCTGATAGGAGCGCAAGGTAGAGAACCGAAGTGTGATAGTACTGATGGTAGGGCTGACAAATTGTGGGGGATAACTGGGCAAGTAGAGGGGGTGGACTCAAACTTCCTTTGTTCAGATTATGATGGCGGGGATGATCAGACAGCATATGAAATTGACTGATGGGAAATGGATCATAGTTGTAATGGATCAAGGATAGTGACTGGGATGAGGGATACTCAAGCTGGTGTTAAAATGGCAGGAGACTGCAGACTACTCTGAACAAAGGCGACCTGATTGTGGGTGCTGCCAAGATGATCGATCATAGTGCCTGGAGGCACGGGGGGACTTCTTCATGGTTTAAGGAACTAGAAGAAGTGTGTGTAAAATGGTACTGTTGTGTGGATTTATACGAGCCCAGGACAGTTCATGCTCGTGATTGATTTCAATTTTAAGGAGTCTGAAAGCGATAAGAAGACTCTGAAATAATGGAATGGTACCGTCGTGTAGATTTGTACGAGCCCAGGACAGTTCATGCTCGTGGTTGCTTTCAATTTTAGAGAGTCTAAAAGCAATAAGTAGATTCCAGGGGGTTGCTTTTTCGTGTGTGTATCCAAGGCCCAAAGAAGCATAAAAGGATGCAATGAAGAACTCTTCTAGCCGGTGTGACTAGAGTATTCCTTTTTCGTAAGTAGTCTACCAGGTTCGGAAAAGGGGTAAACTTATACTAGATAGATGCCCTTTCAGGTACTTTAACGAGCATGAAAGAAAGCAATATTGCTCGGCAATCTTTTCATGCTTTTAGGAGTCAGAAAAGAGCTTAACAGAAACTCCCTAAGTGCCTTTTTCGTAAAGGACTTGTCCGGCCCGAAAAAGGGATAAAATTATACCGAACAAAAGGAATGGTCAAGCAAGGAAGAAGTGCTCAATCAAGGAACATTTATGATGACCAAGAACGAGGGTGGGGGAAACACTGGTGGGCCTCCTTGTGGGGTAATGAATGGTGGCAAAATAACGAAATAGTTGCAGTATGACAAGAGTGAATGGCTTATGTAAAAATGTGGAACAATCCGATGGCGGTCGATGTGGCATGCAAATCGAGGCAGCAAGGTGTCGAGACACAATGTTGAAACTGTATCAAGTGAGAGAGAGAAATGATCTCAAGCATCATCACGAGCTCAGAAAAATGAATCCGATGATATAAAGAGTGTCAAAAATGGATAACGGCCGATGTGGCACGCAAACCGAGGTGACGGGGGGTGTTTTGGGAAAAAAGACCTAAAAAATATGGGGGTGAGAGCGAGAAATGATCTCAAGCATCATCATGGGCTCAGAAAAATGAATCCAATGATATAAAATATACCAAAAACAGAGAGCAGCCGAAGAGGCACGCAAACTGGGGCGACAAGTGGCGTCTAAAAAATGTGCAAAAAATGACATGGAAAAAAGAATGCAACGAGTTGACCATCATGACGGTCTTGTCGTGTTGATTCCAGTGGTGGAAACGGTTCGAAAAACAGACTCCGTATGGGTTCAAAATGGCCAAAACAAGAAAAAGTCAACGGACTATAAATAGTGAGTGGGTCCAATATGACAATTGTCATTTGTACTATTTGACTTTGACTAGTGATCAGAGTTGACCAGAGCTTAGTTGGTGTTTCTGGACGGTCTGAACGGTCGATTTCAGATAAGGGAGATACAGGTATTCTGTCAAACTCATACCTGCATGTTTTTTGGGTTCGGGGGGTGCGTAGTGGGTCCCAGGGGGTATTTGTACGGTCCACGTGGGGTGGACCGCGGGTTTGTAGGAGGGAGTTGCGGTCGGAGACCGCGGGTTCCACGGCGGATGACGCGCATGGAGACCGCGGGGCTTGGGTTGGAACACACGGTCTGGGACCGCGTGTTTTGAGGCTGAACATGCGGTTTGGTACTGCGTGTTTGGGACTATCAGTTGCGGTTTTGGACCGCGACTGTGGGCCAGAAAGCCGAGATCGGAAACCGTGACAAGGGGGCCTAAAGCCGCGTTTTGGAGCGAGCTGTTAGGACTTCCCCAGGGGGGAGGGGGGCAAGGTTTATTTCTTTGACATGAGTCTGATGGATTTGCCTTATGTGTTTGATAGGATGCCGCTGGTACTGTGGAGGGAGCGGGAGATCCCGGATGAGATAGTGACTGTCATCCGGGGGGATCGTCATGTGCGGGTGGTGTTGGGGATGTGCGGACTGTTGAAGTTCACGCAGGTACCTATGATGCGTTCGACAGGGTTGCTGCTGAACATGCTAGTGAGTTTCTAGGAGCCGGATGTACAGGCGTTCAGGGTGCAGGGTGAGAGGGTGGACCTCACCCTAACAGACGTATACTTCTTGACGGGGTTGCCCTGTCTGGGTAGGGTGGCGGATACGCAGCCGTGAGTATCCGCGGACGTAGATATGGAGGACATGCTAGAGAGGTACTGTGTTCCAGAGGCTAGGGTGCATAGGAATGCACTCCGGGTGATAGACCTACACGAGCCAGCGATACAGGCTTTTGCAGCATGTGTGGTTCGCGTGTTGGGGTCCCAGTCACCGGAGAAGGTGTCTGGGGGCCAGATGCAGCTAGTGGAGCGCGTACTGGATGGGGTCTACTATGCGTAGGGCCAGATGTTCCTCACCTGTGTACAGTGACAACTGACATCGGCGAAGGAATCTGGCAAGGGGTTCTGCAAAAAGTTGGCAATTATGGTAGTGCTTGACCGCAGTGATGCAGTCGGTGAAAAGTGTGGGCTAGAAGTATCCGGCACGGACAACCTTTTGGGGGGTGGCCATCCCAGAGAAATGGCCGCCGGAGGTGCCGCTATGATAGTCATTGAGGACATGTTCAACTTCCTCATGTGTAAGGCAACGACGTAGAATCATGTCGACCCCTCTCCGGTAAAGGACATCGCCTAAGAGGAGATATCGATAGGCCTGGTGGCAGATACGACGGCGTCCTACTCGAGTAACGTTGGATCTAAACTTTTGGGTGCGAAGGTATAACAAAATGTCACCGTACCATGGGTCATCAGACGAGATGGTGAACAAGTGGTTGTCGGGTAACTCGTCAGATATTTGGGGGGATGGTAAAAGGGATGGGAGATCGGTGATGAGCTGGGAAAGCGCGAGGGCTTTGGTGCTCTTAGGGGTTCTGAAAGTGAGGTCATATTCTTGGAGGATGATGACCCATTTAGCAACACGACCCTGCAGTAGTCACTGGGTTAAGAGATAGACCATAGGGTTGGAGTCAGCGACGACTGTGGTATGACTGAGCAGAATGTAGTGTCGCAATTTTTGGATGGAAAAGACGACAGCTAGGGCTAACCTTTCCTCATATGGGTAACAGAGGGGTGGGCCAAACAAGGTCTGGCTAACGTTATAAATGACATGTTCTTGGTGAGAGGCATCTTCTTGAACCAAGACTTCGGACACGGCATGTTCGGATGCCGAGACGTAAAGGATGAAGTCCTGAGATAAATCTGGAGGGGAATCAAAGGGGCTTGTGTGAGAGCTTTCTTGAGGGCTTCGAACGCAGCTTCTGCTTGCTCATCCCAAACAAAGGGTACGTGGGTACGAAGTAGGCGTAAAAATCCATGAATTTTATTGGCGTAATCAGGAACGAAGCGTCGAAGGAAATTGGACCGCCCTTGCAGACTCTAGAGTTGCCGAAGCGTGCGAGGGGAGGGAAGGTCTAAAATGGCTTGAACCTTTAGGGGATCGACAACAATTTCTTTTTGGGAAACAATGAAACCTAATAACCGGCCTGCCGGAATGCAAAAGACACACTTGTGTGGGTTCAAGCGAATTTTATATTTGCGACAACGCAGGAAAACTTGTCGGAGGTCTTTAAGGTGGTCTAATCGTTTCCGGGAATGAGCTGTAAGGTCATCAAGATAGACTAGCAGGATATGGACCAAGTCGTGAAAACAATAGGTCATGGCCCGCTGGAAGGTGGCACCAGCATTTTTGAGGCCGAAAGGCATGACGCGGTAGGAAAAGGTTCCCCATGGGGTGGTAAAGGCGGTCTTGTACTGATCCTCCTTATGGATCTAAATCTGGTTGTATCCAGAAAAACCGTCCATGAACGAGAGAACTTCATGCCTCGCACACGCATTAATGAGTTGATCAATAAATGGCGTGGGGAAGTTGTCCTTGGGACAAGCTCGGTTTAAATTGCGGAAGTCAGTGCATACTCTAATGGTGCCTTGTTTTTTGTTAACTCGAACGGGGTTTGAAACCCAGGTGGTATAAGCAATAGGATAAATGAATCCTGCTTTGCGAAGTTTCTCGACCTCGGCTTTAACAGTGGGTAGCTTGGAAGGATGAATGGGATGCTGTTTCTGACGAACGGGGGGTACATTAGGCCATGTGTCAATGTGGTGCTCTATAATGGTGGGGTCAAGACCGGGCATCTCGGTATAGGACCAGGCAAAGACATCACGAAATTCTTTGAAGATTTTTTTGTACTCCTCAATCTCAGACTCACTGCAGGAGGCTCATAAGGTAATGATTTCAAGAGCACTAGGTGGGTTAGATATATCAAAGTGGATTATGGGTGAGATATTGTCCATGTTACCTTCCTCAAAGGCATCCGGAGCAGGAATACGATCCTTAAACCAGTCGAATTTGGTGGGAAGGAAATCTTTGGATTCAACTGTGAATTGGGTAGCTGTTTTAGAGGAAGATTCTTCTGGGAGGAAATACGCACGATGGTGCATGTCATCCTAGGGATAATCTGGGGCAGTCAGAGCCTCTAGGATCTCCTCATCAGTACGGAAAGTGTGGGATGTCAAATTGGTTGACGAGGGAATGGTAGTTGAAGAGATCATATAAATGGTGTTGATCTCGCCGGATGGGGGTGAGATCAGGGGGTGAATCTCCTCAATGGTGGGAGGTGCTGTCTCAAGATCCACATTATTCATCTCGTAGAGAGCTACCCTGTAATCGGGGAGATCAGGACAGTGATGTGAATAATGGCCGTAAACACCACATATTGCACAAGGGTGGTTAGTGCGTAATGATTTATCACGAGGCTTAGGGGTTGGATCTAGTTTGACAACTGGGATATTGGGGTCGTCATCAAGCATCTGCATGTGTTCCTGTAATGCCGGCAACTGTGGAAATTGGTGAGTCACATGGCCTAACTCATCACACAATGAGCATTTTGGAGGAGCACGAAACACGGGGGTTGGTTTAACCGTTTTGGGCAGAGGTACAGCAGTGTATGGTTGTGGGCCTTTGCCCCCAGTGTGCTTGATAAGAGGGGGGGGATTTGTAGAGGACGAAGGGGTATTAACACCGGGAGGTGGTTGACTATTAGTAGCCATGGGTTGCACCGGTTGTAGGATGATGTTTGGTGTCGGCAGGGGAACGAGAGGCAAAAGATACCACACGGGTAATCCCAAGGTTAACCCAGGGAGGCTAAGGGTATCCATAACCGGGGCGCTTACTACTCCCGAGGGAGGGACTAGGAAGGGGATTGTGTGGATAGGTGTAACACCAATGTGGCTAGGTACCAACGATGGTTTAGGCAACAAGGGCGGTTGATTGTTAGGTATTTGTGTATCGTGGGAAAGGGTACATAAGTCAGATACTTTGGGCGCAGATGACGGGGAGGGATGGATTAAAAGGTGGATGTCATCGGCAGATCTGAGTAAACTCCAGGTCCCAAGGAGGAAAAAAATGAGGTAGCGGCACCACTAATAGGTTTTTCAACCATGGGGAGAACATTCTCGGGTGCAGCGGGGGCATTTGGATCATAGTAGGTAAGTTGGTCGACCTTGACCACGCGTCCGTCATGGGGGAACATCATGGTACAAAAAACGGAGGAGGCAACTGCCTTCATGGCATACATGTAGCTGCGGCCAAGTAAGAGGTTATAATCAAGTTGGGCATTGATGACCTCTATGTCAATGAGAATGGTTTTACCAGCCAGCTGGATGGGGACGTTAGCTAATAGGCCTTGGAGTTGAGCCGAACGCCCGTCATAGGCTCGCAATGCAGTAGTGGACTGCTAAAGAGTAGGGGATCCCAACTTCTGCCAAATGAATGTGGACATAACGCATGTAGAGGCACCTTCATCGATAATGCACCGATGGATGACAAGATTCCAGACAGAAACAGAAACTTGGAATGCTAAAGTGGAAGGCAGGCGTGGTTCGGAGTGGTCCAAATTGAATGCCATCAGTTGTGAATCATTGGGGTCAATAGCACCAATGGAGGAGAGCAAAGTCTTGCGCTGTGAAGGACAATTTTTCAAGACTTCTAACGCAGACATGGCTACGGGAGACTGGGCTAAGTCATCAACAATGTTGTAATTTGATGCAGCACGAGCATTGGGGTTATTATTGATTCGACGAAGTGGGAAATGAGGTGCCTTGGAAGCGCCATCGAGGGGAGCCGGAGGTATACGTAACGTCTGATCGGTGGGATGAGCATTAGTGTTTTTGTCGATAGGAGGGGCATCGGGGGTGGAACCATATTGGTTCCAACGGGTTTGGAGGTTGACATCAGTGGATGACATCATCAACAAGTGGTGGGTACCTGAGTCGAACATGTGTTGATCAGGAGCGGCGTATGTGATCTGTTGTTGTTGTGGTGGCGCGTTGACTTGAGGGGGAGCCAATGACTGAGCATTCACTACGCCTTGGGTTGGTAAGGGGTTTTGAAGCACCAAAGGTTGCTGCTGGGGGGGCTGGGGGTTGGGCTACGCTTGAGGAGCCACATGCCCTTGGCGATGGGCATCATCGACCCAGATTTGTCGAGCTCGCTCCAAATGTGGTCAAGTGTGTGTGTAGTGGCCATAGACCCCGCAAATAGAACAAGGATGGTTTGTTCGCAAGTTAGGGTTTTTGGCCTGCTTGGGTGGATGATCAGGGTTTTGGTTGGCAAGTGCCACATTATTGTTGTCTGGGGGATTTGGAGGTTGACCACCTTGGTCCGGAGGAGGGTTGTTCCCACGGTTACGGCCCTTGCCACGGTTTTGCTGGCCCTGTTGGCGTTGGTTGTTCTGGTTTTTCTGCTGATTTTGTTGGGCGTATACTTGCCCTTGGGCAGCAGGTGGGTTTTGGGGTTGTGCAGGTGCGAGAGCAGGCTGCAGTGGATAATATGTAGGTGGAGGCTGCACAGGTGTTGACCCTTGTGGGGGTTGCAGATATGCCTGCGAAGCGGGTTGTGGGTTGGCCGTAGGAGCTGCCTGTGGCGGGTAATAAGTAGGTTAGGCTTGAGAGGTCACAGGAGCTGGTGCAGCCTGTGGATGGTAATATGGCTGAGGTGCGACCGGGGGGGCATAGGCGGGGGAGGCGTGCCCAAAGCACTGAGGTGGACATGAGAGTCCATGGGAATGGTGATGATGTGCCATGGGAGGATACAAATTGGTAGCTCCGGACTGTGATGTAGCCTGCGAAAGGTCAGGGCCATGGCTAGGGTGTGCTATGGAAAAGGGTTGGGGATGCGAGGCGATACGGCCAATGATGCCGTCTGCGGCGTGCGATGACCCCGGCGCATCGTGCTGGGAGGACTCGCCACGAGGGGAGTCAGGTATAATGGTATAGAGGTAACTCGACTGGGCATATATGAGGTCAAATTGTTGGGCTTTGAGGATGGCCTCTTCCTCAGACTAGGGTTGTTCGGATGCCACATCCTTGGCAATGACAGGAAGGATGGATTTTAGGAACCAATCTAGGAAGATACGGTCATCTAACTTGATATTGCAGAGGCTGCGGCGTTGACGCCACTCACGAATGTGGTCAGTGATGTAGGTAGCCGTGTTTTGTCTGCAAGACAGTAAGATCTCAACTCCCATGTCATAGCGGACAGGTAACTGAAAGAACTGCAGGAAGGTCGAGGCAAGGGAGGTAAAGGTGGCATGGGTCCCAAGGGGTTGCTCGATATACCACTTAGCTGCAGAGCTAGTGAAGGTGCACTGTAACATACGGAGGCAGACAGAGTCGTCCACTATGGAGTTGGAGGAACACCATAGATGGAAGGACATAATGTGGTTTTGGGGGTCCTCGCCTGCCTTTCCCTCAAACTTAGGGATGTCAGAGGGGAGTTTGGTGGGCATGTGAGGCCAGGTAGGGTCGTGTCTGATAGGATCGTTAGTCAGTCTGGCTAGGTCAGGAAGGTTGAGGATAGCCATGAATGGAAAACTAGTAGAAGGATGTGACATACTAGTGGGTGTGACCGAATTGGGGCCAATGCCCCAGGGTGGAGGGGATGGGTTCGGGATGTTGCCACCAGGGGGGGACCGAAGGTGGTATAGGATGGTCTTGCACCAGCAAGGGTAGCGTGAGTCACTGGTGGAGTGGTGATAGGTACGCCAGATACTAGAATGGGTACGGTGACTAGAATGGTGGACGTGGCCCCCATCGAGGGCATACCCAAAGCAGGTGTGGTAACTGGTGTAGTGGTGGATGTGCCATAAATGGTCCCTACAAAGAAAGGAGTGGATGTCACGCTAGCCATAGGGCTAGTAGGGGCAGTGTAAATGGGGTTCTCAGACTCTGCCTCAGAATCAGAGGTAAAGTAAGGGGCGTCAATATCTGGTGACGGAGTCCTATGTCGTTGACGAGTGGAGTCAAGTGACAATGCTCGAGATCTATGATGAATGGTATCGAGTGATGATGATCTAAGTCTATGACGGGTGGTGTCAAGTGAACTGTGCTGTGGGGGCTCTCCCCTGAGGCACCGAGAATGTCTCGGGGACTCAATGGTGACAGATGGTGTCAAATATCTGGAGGTTGTGTTGAGTGAAAAACATCTCAAAAACACTAATGCAACCGAGTGTGCAGAAGGAGAGCTCAAAAAATATGGCACTCAGGCCAACAACCAACTCAAAACACTTACTGTAACAGCTGTGCTACAATAAGTGGAGTAAGAACAAAAATGGTCAGGATACCAACAAGCAGCAGGTTTCCTAGAAAATAAAAATAGTGGACTCACTAGACCAAAAGGAGGTAAGGGAGCATGCAAACACCTAACTAAATAGTATTCTGACTCAACTAGACATATCCTCTGCAAGGTGATGAAATCCAAGTCAGACAATATGGATAGGAGAGCCAAGTGGCTAAAGATATCCCCCTATCAGGAGGGACACCGGGTAGTCAATCCTAGAAGAAAGGCAACTAAGATACCCCGTTCATGACACGTCCAGAAAAGGTGAATCTTCCGTTTGGTCCTTTTACCGCAGTACCCCGATACATGGATACCTTGAGAACTGCGAAAGGTAGCCCTTTGGTTACTGAATGGATTGCGGTATTCCACTCAGGCCTCCGGAACCAGTCTGGCGACTTCAACCCTCCTAGGGGAGAGGCCCTCTGATAAACTGGTTGTGATCGTGACAAAAAATACTAGGGGATTTTGGTTCCCTAATGGAAAACAACGATGTCTCAAGTGTAAGCAATCGAGGGGTGTTATTTGGATGCCTATCCCCTCGATCCTACCTAACTACAAAAATTCTTATGTGTTCCCCAAGTGGGGTTAGAATGTTGGTAGTGTTAAGTACTTTTGAAGGCTCACTTGAATTAGGTGACAGAGTGTGTGCTTGTGAGATGATGATGAACCCAAGTAAAAAGTGCCACTACGGTGGGAAACTTTCTAACTAGCAATAACAAGACAGAAATTAACCTTTGAAATGCATAATTTTCTTTTTTCAATTTAAAATGTTGAAAATGTAAAAACGATTATGTAAATGAAACAGAAATCAAACTGCAGAAAAAGGCTGTAAGGAAGGGTGGCTGCAGGTAGTACAGATGGGTGTGCTGGTGCAGAAAATAGTGCAGCAAAGTGTTGGGTTCAAAACAGAGAAAAATGCAGAAAATAGACTGCGGGTTTTTCGCAAATCTGAGCGGTCGAACCACGGAAAACAGCTCAACAGTCCCAGTCGGGTTGCGGGTTTTAGGCTAAAAGACGCAGTCGGGACGCAGGAAAAAATCCGAAAGTCGCAGGCGGGTTGTAGGAAAATGGCCGAAAGCCGTAGGAGGGACGCAGGAAAAACGTCGAAAGGTGCCGTCGGGTTGCGGGAAACTGGCCGAAGGCCGCAGGCGGGACGGAGAAAAAAATGCCGAAAGGCACCGACGGGTTGCGGGAAACTGGCCAAAAGCCGCAGGCGGGACGCAGGAAAAACGCCGAAAGGCGCCGGCGGGTTGCGGGAAAATGGCCGAAAGCCGTAGGCGGGACGCAGAAAAAGGGTTAATAGCCGCAGTCGGACCGTCCCAAACAGGCTAATAGCCACGGTCGGATCATAGGTAACAGACTGAAAACGGTCGGCAGGTCACCAGAAACAGTCTGAGAGCCGCAGTCGGATTGCAGGTAAGTGCCTGAAAGACGCGGTCGGAAAGCAACTGCAGGGGGTAAAAGATGCGGTTTACGGAAACCAAAAGGGATAGCCGAATAGAAAAAGATAGGAAAATATTTAAAAATTATAACCAGAAACTCAAACCAAGGGGAGTCGCCAAAACCGTAGCTAGGGTTTTCACCCTAGCTTGTGCAAATGAGCACCTACTAAGGAGAAGGGACTCCTTAGTAGCAGTTCAATAAACAGTAATTAAAAGACAAGATATTAAATGGAAAATTATACTAAGCATGTGCATGAAACATAAAAAGACAAGAGATAATGTAAATGGTTTTTTGTATTAAAGCTTTACCTCCAATTTGAAGGTTGGTGAAGTTCTTGCAATGATCCAAGAGGGTTGCTCCAAACTCCAGCTTTGCTCCTTCTCTTTCTCCAATGGTGGAAATGGGCCAAAAGGGGCTCTCAATGGTGAAAGTAGCTCAAGGGTGAGCTAGGGTTTCAAGAGAGATTTTGGCAGAGTAAGGGTATTCTTGATTGTGGATATGAAATGAGGGGTCTCCATCACCTATTTATAGTTTTTTGGTGGTGGAGTGCTGGCCCATGGTTTTGGGAACCAAATGGTTTAGGTCAGCTGTATAGGGTTTTTTCCTCCTTTTTCCTCATTATTTTATATTTTTTATTCCCTCTTTAGAGGGTTTTTGCTATTTTGGAGGAATTTTGGACATTTTTGGAGGAAAAGGGGTTTTTTAGCCTTTTTGAGGCTTTTTTGATGGTTTTGTGGCCTTTTGGAGGCTTTTTAGTGGGATTTTCAGGGTTTTTAAGGGAAATATGGTAGGAAAATGGACAAATGAGTCATGTAATGGGGTAGATGAGGTAGTGAGCACTTTTTGGATGTTAACACTTATGGCCTCCTCTAGAGTTCGAGGTTCATCAAACTTAATTCTATCTTTATACGACTGGGGCAGCCCACTTAGGAAACGTTGAATTTTCACCTTATCATCTCGAATATACCTGACATACCTTAGCAGCTCCAAGAATTTGTTTGCTTATTATTCCATGGTCAATGGTCCCAATCTTAGCTTATGGAACTCTTTGATTTTATCATCATAGTACCTATCAGAGAGGTACTTCTGCTTGAAGTATTTCTTGAACTGCTTCCACACAATCTTCCTTTCATTGATCTTCTTCACTTGCCTAATGTGTTCCCACCATATAGATGCTCTTCCATTCAAGTTGAATATGGAAACCCTTGCCTTCATATTCCTAGAGTAGTCTTGGACTTGGAAATACTTTCTCATCCCAAGAAGCCAAGCTTCAGCTTCTTGTCCAGACTTTACCTCTCGATCAAATGTAGGAGGTTTCGCCTTCTTAAATTCCCCATGTGAATTGATTTTGTAGTGCTTCTTCCTCTTACTTCTGTGAGATGAAGAGCTTGAACCCTTAATGGATTCTTCAGAGTCAGATGATTCATTAGAAGAAATTTCTGGAGTATATGTTCTGTCTATAGAAACTCTTCTTGAGCTACTGGCCCTCTTACAGGAATTCCTTCTAGAACTACTCCCACCCCTTTCTGGATTTGATGTCTGATGCCCAGAGTTTATTTTCCTTTGGATGTCTGTCAAACTCTGTAGCATGGCCGCATTCAACTAATTTTGTTCTTCCTGAGATTTAATCATCCTTTCATTATCTTCTATACAGCTTTGCAGCTCCACCCTTAGGCTTCTCATGGTGGCTGCAATACCTGGAGGAGTCTCTCGATTTCTTCTCCCATTAGATTATGTTTCAGCATTTTCAACATGTATGTTCTCCCCCATGGCATCTGTCTCAGGCTTATAGGGATCATGTGCATCATCCATGATGTTCATTTTCTTGGCCCAACCAAGATCCAAAAATTTTCAACGGTACTATCTAGAGTGCTGCCCTAATGTAACTGTGATTCTACAAAATGTGTTCATCAACACAATTGTTAGCTGTATTATATTCTCATAAATTCATAAATTACTTTCATGCACGTGGGAAAATATTATATTGACAATTTGTCAAATAATAGAATTTTCTCACAATCAATGACATATGAGGGGGACGACGGGGGTCAAGGGGGCTTGCCCCCTTGTGGCTTCCCTGCGCCACTGTAGGGCGGGTCAAGGGCAACACCCTCGTTTTTGTTTTTTTTTCTTTTTTATTTTGTAATTCCTTCAATTTTGCGCAATTTGGCACATAAGTTTCATGGTGATTTTCCCATTTTCGACACTTGAAAAAGTCACTGGAAAACTGCAAAAAATCCCTTGTTTCGGTGGACTTCGTCATTCTCTCCGCAATTGAGAAAAAACTTGTCGAGTCCTTCCGACATGTTGCAGACGATCTTGTCGAGTCCTTCCGCTGTTGCGGCGAAAACTCACAAGTTCTTTCCAAAACTTCCTCTTTGACGCCGTCAAACACTTAGAAAATTTTTCGTTGTTTCGGGTCAACTCGGCGAGTTCTTCCGCCATTGCGGACCAACTCACTGAGTTCTTCCACCATTTCAAACCAATTCACTGAGTTCTTCTGAAAATTCCCCTTTGACACCGAACACTTAGAAAACATTTCGTTGTTTCGGGTCAACTCGGCGAGTCCTTCCGCCGTTGCGGACCAAATCGCTGAGTTCTTTTGAAAATTTCCTTTCGACGCTGAAAAAACACTTAGAATTTTTTTGGCATTTCGGGCCAACTCGGCGAGTTCTTCCGCCGTTGCGGACCAACTCGCTGAGTCCTTCTGAAACTTTCCCTTTGACATCGAAAAACACTTAGAAAATTTTCGTTGTTTCGGGCCAACTCGGCATGTTCTTCTGCCATTGCAGACCAACTTGCTGAGTCCTTCCGAAACTTTCCCTTTGACGCTGAAAAACGCTTAGAAAATTTTCGCCATTTCTGTCCAACTCGGCAAGTTCTTCCACCGTTGCGGACCAATTCACTGAGTCCTTCCGAAAATTTCCCTTCGACGCCGAAAAACACTTAGAAAATTTTTTCCGTTTCGGGCCAACTTGCCCAGTCGAGCCGACTCAGACTTAGACAAAATTTTCAAAAACTCTTAGGAAAATTTGAAATCTTTCCTTCTTTCTGTGATGACTGCTGCTTAGCAGGAGGTGATCTTACCTTTGTATTTTTATTCAACTTAGCCAGTTTAGGCCCGATGCTGATACCTGTGGTGATTAGGAAGGGACCTTCCCATGTGACTGTAATCAAATTTGGCCCATAGAGTTCCAATGCTGCAACCAACAGCTCTAATATGATTTTGTAACGTCCCCACCCATCATACCGGTGCAATGGAGAGAATGTTAGACTAAAGCCAGGGCATCTAGCCCCATACTTATTAGATAATCCATTCACATAATATAAAGAGACATATGGAAATGTATAATTATAAGAAAACACAGCCGAAGTAATTTCAATTAGACATCCATCATACATTCAAGCTATTCATGATATTCATCAAATAAATAATTGCAAAGTTAACACAAGAGAGTACTTATCTTATAACAAGTAGGCCCGAGCAACTAGCTATGCAACTGCAATGTTCCACCCAACCATAGGCCAGTTGTGATCATCAGTATCTCAGCACACTGCCACCCCCGAGCTGGGCATGATCTCTACAAGGAATCAAGGAACAACAGACTCACACATAGCCCAAAGACACACCAAACCAGCCAAGCCAATCTATAGTTGGGTTTATCAGGCTATTAGGCAACGGAAGGAAAGAATTGCTAAGCTAGTGGCTCATCCATAGAGCTATGGACACCCTCTGCAAGATCTATCTAGCTTGGTCCCCACAATACCTACACACCTGGCACAAGGAAGTATTCCCTTCACTATTACATAGTCCCTCAGGCCATACCTTCCATTCTAGTGTTCTTCAAGGTGTGCATAGAAGAGCAACCAACCCTTTTGATACTTCTTGAGAGGTTATCTCCCTCACTACGTTTATCAAGCCAATTCAAGTCCATTTCCACTCCTAATTTCTTTCTCACACTTCAAACCAATACAGGGATGCACCCAACAATAAAAAATACAAGTGCTGAAAAACCTGGGCAACCAAAACAAACTAGTAGATGGGAAATAAACCCTGGGAGAGCCATTCATTTTCGAAAAATGTTTATATGCATTCCAGGGACTGAATCGACCTCTATAAACCCCCAAAACGTGAATCCCTTTCTCCCAGCCACTGTGCAACACAAAAACGATCTCCCAGCTATGGAAAAATGCAGGAAATTGGTAAAAACGTGATGGGGAAATACTACCTAGCTCAGATTGCATGAGAGAGGAAAGACTATGGGTTCAGAATGGCTTTGGGCACCATTTTGTGGGTGTTTTCTTGCCCCAGAAGCAAAAGTACGTTTTCCCAGATTGATGGCTTGCCCATGCATGAAATTGGCTGCCATGCCTCTTCATTCCCAAGGCATTAACTGCCTCAACCAATTTCTGGAAGAATTAAATGATCGGGTGCATAAGTCAGAATGGGTAGTTGAGGGTTTATTCATTGACATTTGGCTTATTACCATTGGCTCAAGGGTTTGAATAATTTCCCTCCCTATTCCTTGTAGAATCATGCCCCCATCTCTTTGTTGCACTGCATAGCTAGTTGTGGGTATTTCACTAAAATTCGTATTGACATGATGTCTTAATTTACATTGTGCATGTCCAGCACAAGAACCATAGGCATCTATTTTTAATTGCCGATACATAAAACACTAAATCAATGGTGGAGACTTGGCCTTGAACTCCTCACCATGATTAAATAACAATATTTACATCATTTATGATTTAATGAAAAAAGGGGGTCAAAATGGGGACGTTACAGATCCAAGCTCTATTTTTTAGTCTAGTATCTTTGTAACATGAACTAATAACAATGCCTCTATCTTATTTACAAAAAACATTCTTGTAGGAAACCATATTTCTAATTCTTCATACCACCTATCTTCTGGTTTGGTTTAATCTCCATTTCTTTCATTTGCAATTTATATGTTGAATGCAATATGTTTAATACATGGTATTAAATGTTTCATTATCTATAGATCAAACACCAAGGTAATTATGTCTATTTCCTTTTTCCAAATCAAATAACAAGATTGTTTTGTTTATTACCTATAGCCAGTGTACTGTGTTTGATTTTCCCACTTGTAGATGTATACATTGTTGTCTATGATATAATATGTTTACTATTTCTACCATTTTCTCCCACTTCTTATGTTTTGGTTAAACCATTAGAGCATGCTCGTGAAGTGATAATATGCCCCCTGAAGAGATACTAAAAAACTTGTTTAAACCTGTAAATCCAGGTTGATTTGAACCTTCCATCCATTCAATGGTGACATTTAATTCTATGCACCTCATTACAGAAATTAACAATGATGCTTAATTTTGTAACCGTCACCATTAATGAAACTTTGGTGACTATCCTTCAAGGCTTGTAACAATTTTTTTATAATTTTGAATAGAAATGATGATGGTCCTTTATCGTGCATCGTTAATTTTTTTCAACAAAAATGAAATAATGGCGGCAGTCCATTATAGATTGTAGTTAATCAAGTTTAGAGTTACTAAAAGTAATGGTGGTCCTCTAACTACATTCACCATATATGCAACAATAGTGAGGGTCATTAAAGGAGTGTCACCATTAGACACTATAATTCATGGGAAATAATAATGGTCATTGACCATCACAATATATAAATCAATAGTGATGGTCATTAAATACATGTCACTATTGTTCATAGGAATTGGTAACGGTCATCGATCATCACTAATAATTATTATTGGTGATGGATCTAAAACCGCCTACATATCTCCACTTTTGGCTATGCTTCCTTTGGCGACATCTAGTTGTTGGTGATGGTCATTATCATGGAAAATTTTAGGGGCTAATTTTATCCCATGGGATAAATTTAGGGGTTTAAAATTTTTAATGGGCTAATTTTTTTTTAAACACCCATTAGGTATGATTAGCCCACATTTTATTTATTTATTTTTAATGAATAGGAGGTTATCCCCATCGAATTTAGAAAGGTGAGCCAAGATAAAACATTATTGGCCCTATATAAATCAATTTAAACCTATGTTCGACTGCAAAAATCACTAGGAAGCTCCCATTTGCCCCCAATTTCTAGAAATGGCAGTTGCCAAGGGCTCGTTTTCCCTCTATTGTTCATGGAAATCAAAGTTGGAGTTACATTCCTCCAGGTTTTATGGGTTGAATCTCATTTTGCAAGTTGCTTAATGTACACCTGAGAAGGGAATTTGGTATTTACTATAAGGTCTTATAGAGACCCATCGCCTCATATCCAAAGTTTCCCCAAGAAAGATGGGCATTGTGAAGCACACAATCGACGATGCAACAATAATATTTTTGTGGGTGTTTGGGGCATCATGTACGGGGGATGGGACTTCGTTCATAGTTTTGTATTTTGGTGTGGAGGGGGGAATGAAGCTGCTTATAATCATTTCCATTTTGTTTCAACTAATGTTTGTGTTCTCCTTTTTGGGACAATCCATGGGTGGAGCAACTTGGAATCCCAATATCTTTGCTTCTTCTTTTTCTTTGGGAATTGTCAAGTATTTTGACATGTTGTTGGTTTTGTTTATTGAATTTTATAGTTCTCAAAGTATTTTTGTAGTAGTTTGTAGAAACTTGATTTCAACTTGCATGTTGCCAATAGTTTGTAGAAACGTTAGAAAATAATGCAGCATTTGCTTGAAGCATGGAACTATCTTTATTGTATTTGTGAAAACAATCCTAGATTTAGTATAATATACCTCTTTACTCTTCTACTAGCTTTGTCATAGTTTTGTAGCCTTCCTTTGATGGATTTAAATACTTGAACCAATGTCTTGACATCACCACATTCTCAATGATTTGCATTTTTTAATCTTTGCATGGAAATATACCATGCATATTGGGGTTGGTTTTTAAGTAGGTTTGGAAGCACGTGGATAATATTTGGTTGAATAAACATTTCTTGACTAACTTGGAACACACATTTTATTTTCATATAGAGTGACAATTATTTTTTAGAATTGTCGACTTAACAATTGTCGAGCCGTTGATAGATGTAGAAAAGGAAGAAGAATATGAAAGTCGGCTATATATGAACACTTTCACTTACCATGCTGAACCAGTACACAATACCAACTTATTGGCACTCACACTTACTTCACAAAAAGATCCAGCTAAAGCAGTGGAGCAATCAAATAGCAGTACAGAATCCGACAACCCAAAGCACCTCTTGAAAAATGAAAAATATCAAATGTATAGCAGAAGAACTGTCTACAACACGACATAGCAAGGAAATTCAGACACAAGGAAAGGGGAAAAGAAAAATGATCATTCAATATCCAACTGAAGAAGATCAAATCAAGCTATATGATAGTGCTACTCAAATATTAGCAGATGCTTCCCAGAAAAACGTTACTGGTGGAGGAGGAGTTTAAGAAGTTTTTGGAAAAAGAGTAGCGCAAGACTCCAAAGACCCCTCTCAAGAAATTCAAGATCAAGGTCGAACCTCATGTCGACTTGACGAATATCCCTGCACCCCCTTCCCTGACCATAGTGCAGGAAGATACTACTCTTTTGGAACTACCCACTCCTCTTAACAAGTCAGATGTTGATCTAAGTCGGTTCATTGCTAACCTTCCTGTACTCTCTCCCAATGGCGAGAGTTAGTCACTAAGAAACCAAATTTTCCACACCAAACGATCTACTTAATTTGGATCCCCCTGACACTGTCATAGTCAACACTACTTTATATTCAAACGCTGCAGCAGAAGCTATTAGCTAAAAAATGACTCATCTCAAGTGCAACCCTGATCCATTAGGTAAAATTTTTAAACAAGAAACATCAACGTTCACCACCCTATCTGTCGAACCCCTAGAGAAATATTTGATTCCACCCCACCCCATAGTCAACCAAGTTGAAAATTCTCCAGAAATTGTCAATCACGAAAACGAGCCTTTAGTTCTAGAAGTTGCGTCAAGTCTAGTCGGTCCGGGTCCATCTGGCAGTATCATCTCATCAAGTCTAATTACGACAGAAGTTGATCCACCCACAACTAAGATACTCCATCCATTCCATCAATTCATTCGAGTACCCATTCACCCACCCCTACCAATGGGTCCAAGTTCAGTCCTGTAATACATCAACAAAATGGAGAAGCAATCTCGACAAAAGAAATTGAAGTCTCCATGGCTCAAGACAATGAAGCCGCTACGACAAAATCATCTTAGCAAGCCATCATGCAATATGCTAGTACAATCAAGGCTGACATACCCAACATAGCAGGAGATACTCAAGTAAACTCAAAAGCACTTGAGCACGAATTTCCAGTTACCACATCAATAGAGGAAATTATACAGGTCCAAATAGAACAAGATACTACTGATATATAAAATACTATGTAAAATCATCCAGCAACAGTCGACAAAGAGATGGGACGGGGTCAGGGAAGCCAGCCACTAATAAAGAAAAAGTAAGGGAGAAAAGACATAAGAAGAAACACAAAAACAAGAAGCGAAAAGAGAAAGAACTTCAACAACAAAGGAAACAACAACAATTACAACAAATTCCATCAGAAAAACTCCTCTAAGTTTACTTAGATAAGTTTGGGGCTATCACCACTTATCAGCCACAATTGGCATCTCAAATAGAGCTTGATTTACTTACTAATGCAGTCTTCAAAGAGAAGAGACATCGTCGATAGGAAACAGAAGACTGGATCCAACAGTTGTAGGAGGAAAACGATACATTTTTTGCTAAGTGTGAAGACCTAGCCCAGCAAGTCATTTAACTTCCATCAAGCATTGACACGCCAACACACCTTGATAGAGCATATCAATTATTCAAAGCTGGGGTGTCGTCCCTACAATCTAAGCTTACAAAAAACCAATGGGATTAGGCTGTCGAAATATCTTCCTTAATGGAAAACTAGTATACAACCTTTACAACAACCCTTAGCTTGCTGAAACAATATGATACACAAGCATCCAATGTTGCTGAAGTTTTGAATAATTGGTATATACATTAAAACAAGGTGTACAAGGAACTACAAAATACACGAATGCTACTAGGCACACTTCATTACCAACGTCAGACCGTGGAGAAAACACTTACTGAAAACCTCGACAATCAAATCATTATGGAAAATAGAAAGCTGGATAAATTAGAAAAACAAGAAGAATAGTGGATGACTCAAGAATGCCTTGGCCTCTTCAAGCTTGAAGAAATGCAACCTCGGCTCCAACGATTACTTGCTGCCACTAAGAAAATAATCACAATTTTTGGCCCCGACATGGTTAATTTGCAAAATACATCCACTCACAACAAGATGCAAAACTTGTCGAAGCTAAGAACATTGACTGTGGATATCCAAAATTTACTGCATACATGGGAATACTTTTAGCATCATCTCTTTGTCTCTGCCAAAGCTATTATCGAGGTATTCCTGAAATTGCATGATGCTTCCAGCTCCAGTCTCCCATTGTCATAACTGTCGAACTCATTCTTTTTGTTGCACAATTATATTTTTTGATATACCCATTTCTTCGGGATGAAGAAAGATTTTGTGGTGGGGAAGATGTTGGAGGGGCTTAGGTTGTCCTATCGACCAAGCCCCCCTCCCGACCACTTGAAGTATATGTCGATAGGTTAGGTCGACCAGCATAGGTCGAGTTGGTCGGATAGGCCTACAAACAGTTATGTATTTATTAAAAAGCATAGATATGTTGTTGAGCCGATGTACTAGTTAGATCTGTTCTATGTAGTATTCTTCCCTTGCTGAGTAATAAAGGCTTTTGCTTGTCTCTCTCTATTGGTATTTGTCTCTTGTATCTGAATCATTATGCATGCTTGTTTATAATATATAATGTATCTTTGGTAACCACATGACCCACGGGACTACAAAAAGTTCCAAGTACATTAAAATAAACAATACACATTTAAAGTTTTTAACCCTCTAATTTGGTAAGGTGTGTGCATAAATGAGGTGTTGGTGGGCCCTTGTAAGATCATGGAGAGATAAATGACGATCGAGGTGTTGTTGGTCCCTTGTATTAATATTAATTCTATTTGTTGTGGTGATGAAAAAATTCATTGTTGTTTTCCAATAATATTCCTAGCGTATGGTGAATTTCTATGTACTATGATAGTTAGAGTGAGGTATCAAACTACCACCAAAAGAGGGCTTGTTATGTGATCATTTTTTAATATTGATATCATATTTAGTATTTTTTGTATATGTTTACCTATTACTATATATGGTTGTATACTTTATCAAAAAATTCCCTAAGAGTTCACAATATTTTATAATTTAGTAAAACATTCGCCAAGACTTTACAAGGTTTATAATTTAGTAAAATATTCGTCATGATTTTACAAGGTTTTATATCTTAATGAAAGATTTTCCAATATTTTACAAGATTATATAATTAAATGTGAGATTCACCAAAAAATTATATATACATAATATAACATTGATAAAATAGCTTTCATATTTTCCTATATATCATGGGGATTCACCCATTTATTATACATAGAAATTTTGTGGGGTTGTTAAAATTTTTCCTAGTCAGTATAGGTATGCCACTGTTGGTCTTTGGAACTGGCCATGGTACCAAACTGTCACTAATAATATTTATTTATGATGGATGAACATAGCATGTCTCTATACCCCCTTACTTTTGGCTATGCTACCTTTGGTGACGTTTTGTTTTTGGTGACAAAGGCCTTTTTGACTGTCACCAATGACGTTATGGGAACGTTTTTCGTCCCTCGCCAAAGGCCTTTTTTCTTGTAGTGACTATAGGGATGGTATTTGACAAACTAGTCTTCATGTGGAGACATGTGGAAAGATACACCTGAGTCAAAAACCCAAGCATATAATAGAGAACTATTGTTATCGAGACATAAAGCCTCACATGTTTCCATCTCTTATGAATCTGCTATACTATCTTCAAATGATTGTTGATATGGATTTTGATCCTTCTTTTCCTTCTTTACATACCAACAATCCTTCCTCTAGTGCCCTGGTTTTCCACAATTCCAACACTTCCTTTTCTTACATCCTCTAGACTTGGATCTAGTTTGTCATTTTCCTTGTTGACCCCTTTTGTTGGATCACCCTCTCATAGATAGGGATTCATTGGTAGAGGGATACATCGATTAATTTTGTCTCAAATCTTCTCCCATCAAAGAAACTACCATATAATCAAATTTCATAGATCTCGATGATGAGTTGGTGATGGTCACCACCATATGATCCCAGGTATTCGGGAGGGAACAAAGTACACTATGCGTCATGATGTATGTTCGAGTGAAGTATTTTACAAAAACCTATGTCACCACCATATGATCATAGATATCGATCTCGATGATGAGTTGGTGATGATCACCATCATATGATCCTAGGTATTCGGGAGGGAACAAAGTACAATATGTGTCATGATGTATGTTTGAGGGAATTATTTTACAAAAACCTATGTCAACCACTCCTTAGATATTCTCGACCAATCATGTCAACCTTCCCTATGTTAGAAAGAAATATTCAATGGTTTTTCTTCTCAAGTCCAATCCCAATAGATCAAATTATAATCTTTGCTAGATGTTGATTGATGTGATATGACTTAATTCCCTCCTTCCAACAGACCCCTTCCTATTTCCACGAAGTCATTTTTTAGGAATACAGTCTAGGAACCTTGATAGTACCTTAGAATTTGTACCCATTAGTGGCGGGTTTCCTTGCAATCGAAAATTGGAATACATCAATGACCCTTGCTCAATTTATTCTACAAGTGTTTGACATCAGTTAGTTTATTCGCAATTGCTAGATTGTACTTTGTAACTTGGGGCCCATTTTCATTATTTATGTGTTTCCTCGCGTCTATTGACTGTATATATGAACGACTAGTGATTAGACGATGTTCTACCATGATTGAATTCAAATCATTTATTCACATGATGTAGACTTGTACTATCAAATATTTTTCAATTGAATACCTTTAGAACACCAATACCATCCCTCTTCAGTCTAACTGCTTGAGTTGCTACAGATAATATTACCATGTTTTGGGTAATTTGAAGAATACCAAGTTTGTATTCCTCATAGCGCAAGTTTTCATTCTGATGTATAGTTTGACATGGATCCACTGTGTTTTCCATGGACATGCTTGTTTACTACTGAGCATGAGTATACCCAACTCAAGGAATCTTTTTTATATATGAGATCTTGGTTTTTTCATGTAGGTGCTTTTCAGATCCGTAGTCTATAGTTCTCCTCCTAGCCCATTAGCTAAAGTTTTGGATTACTTGACTTAATGAATTTTGTCCATTAGTTCCACTTTTGATCTCACACTTTATGGGGAATATATTATAATGATATTTAACACCCTTGATGAAGAAGGCATAGGTGGACATCAAGACACCTACATAAGAAATTGACTTCAAATCAATGAAATTCACAAATAATTTGAGTATGGTTGCTACTTTACCTAGGTAAAGAGATGACCAATCACTACATTCAGCCATAAAAGTGTGACCACACCAATATAGTCACTAGATTGGGCTTATAAAGTGCTACAAAGGCTTCAAATTAGGTAAAAGAAACATTAAATGTGCACACTCAAGCAAACAAAGGTTCAATTTTGCATGGATGATACTTGTAATGCATGGATATCATGCACTTCCTAATCATCACCCAGTTTAAACCTAATTAAAATCTATAAAGAGACCTATTGGATGAAGATGAAAGATGATAGATAGAGGTTAAAGAGTACTATCATACTAGAGAGCATGGTACTTCCATTGTTCGAGGTTTCTAATGATCGAGGATAACAGAAAAGTAGGAGACTCAGGCTCTCGAGAAGGGAGTGCATGAAGAAAATGTTATATATATATATATATATTCTTGCATCTGAGGAGAAGGGATCATAATTCAAGAACTTATCTCATCAATGATTTAGACAAACAACAGTAATAAGGTACCGAATCATCTTACTTTTTATTTTTTTTTACCTCACATGCATGTTAAATGAAAGGGAACAATACGATAGTTTATTTGTTTATCTGTTGGCGAGCTAAACCCACTAATTGAGGAAAGAACTTAGCTCATTAGATATGTGACACATTACCTTATCACACCGAGAGTACCTGTAAGCGGTAAACAACTACATGCAAGAGAAAAAACCAAATAAAAATAGGTTTATTGGAACAATTGTATAATAGAGGAATATATATGGACCACCCCATTAGAGTCACCAATCTATTGTGAGGATTTATGCAACAAGGGTTAGCAACAATCATAATATAAGAGTTGTGAATTAGATCACACATAAATAATGATAAATAAAGAAAATCAGCATTAACTAATGTAAATATAAACCAAACCTATGAATCAAATGATCAAATACCATTAGAAAACAAGCTGAATCATACAAATATAATTGATTTAAATTAATATGTACCAATGGATGTGGTAAAATAGTGTAAACACACTTGAATGAAGCTTGATGGATTGTAGATGGTCTCATGGGATACTTCATTGGGAGGGTCCATTTCTTCCTTGAATATTCTTAACTACTTTCCTTGATAGAGGGATGCTAGATTAGCAAGATAAGAACAAAAGGTATTTAAATATCTGGGAAAATCACTAGCATAACCTTGTTATGGATCAAATTGAATGGGAACTGTAGCGGTGATACCTGATGGTATCTTTATATTTTTTTTATAGGAAGCACTAAAGAATCCCTCTTTGACTTAGCTTGATTGGATCAAAGAGTTACCCTCATGCATGTTGATAAGAAGATGAATAGCTCTAGTTTGAACATATATATATTTCGATGCATATTGATCATAATTTGATATAAAGGGGAGTTTGATACTTCATAAATGATTCTTTGGAGTTGAAGGAATCCTAATTAGGTGGACACATGCCTTAATTCTAGAAACTAATCTTGAAATCATAGAAAATAGGGTTTTTGAGGGATAACACACATTATTATGAAATTATATGGGTTGGGATAACCAGCAGCTCTGATACCATTTTGTAACGTCCCCACCCATCATACCGATGCAATGGAGAGAAAGTTAGACTAAATATAGGGCATCTAGCCCCATACTTATTAGATAAGCCATTCACATAATATAAAGAGACATATGGAAATGTATAATTATAAGAAAACACAGTGGAAGTAATTTTAATTAGACATCCATCATACATTCAAGCTATTCATGATATTCATCAAATAAATAATTGCAAAGTTAACACAAGAGAGTACTTATCTTATAACAAGTAGTCTCGAGAAACTGTCTATGCAACTGCAACATTCTACCCAACCATAGGCCAGTTGTGATCATCATAATCTCAACACACTGCCACCCCCGAGCTGGGCATGATATCTACAAGGAATCAGGGAACAACAGACTCACACATAGCCCAAAGACACACCAAACCAACCAAGCCAATCTATAGTTGGGTTTATCAGGCTGTTAGGAAATGGAAGGAAATAATTTCTAAGATAGTGGCTCATCCACAGAGCTATGGACACCCTTTGCAATATCTATCTAGCTTGGTCCCCACAATACCTACACATCTGGCACAAGGAAGTATTCCCTTCACTATTACACAGTCCCTCAGGCCATACCTTCCATTCTAGTGTTCTTCAAGGTGTGCATAGAAGAGCAACCAGCCCTTTTGATACTTCTTGAGAGGTTATCTCTCTCAGTAGGTTTATCAAGCCAATTCAGGTCCACTTCCACTCCTAATTTCTTGCTCACAGTTCAAACCATTACAGGGATGCACCCAACAATAAAAAATACAAGTGCTGAAAAACGTGGGCAACCAAAACAAACTAGTAGATGGGAAATAAACCCTGGGAGAGCCATTCATTTTCAAAAAATGTTTATATGCATTCCAGGGGCTGAATCGACCTCTATAAACACCCAAAATGTGACTCCCTTTCTCCCAGCCATTGTGAAACACAAAAACGAGCTCCCAGCTATGGAAAAATGCAGGAAATTGGTAAAAAACGTGATGGGGAAATCCTAGCTAGCTTAGACTGCATGAGAGAGGAAAGACTATGGGTTCAGAATGGCTTTGGGAACCATTTCGTGGGTGTTTTCTTGCCCTAGAAGCAAAAGTACGTTTTGTTAAGTTTAAACCAAATAGACTATCAAGATCACTGAAAGAAACATAATCACAAGATAGACACAGAATATACCCTGGGAAACCCTCATGGGGTAGAAAACCCAGCAAAGCTTTCCTCAATAAGATGATCAACCAAAATACAAGATGTGCTCCCTCCTACTTTGTCTCCTTAGCAAATCTCCCAGACAAGTGCGCTATCTTTCACAAGTGAGTGAGTGTGTCAAATGAGGAACATACCTCCTCTATTTATACACTACATTGACATGTATTTTACACAAGTACATGTAGGCTCGTATTTAACCATTAGGTTAAATACCCTATTATAACTGACTGGGCCGACCCCCACATGGTGGGTCTAATAACCCTAGTTACCACAACCAGTCCATAGGAATAAACATCTCCGGATTCATAGTATAATCACATAAAAGGTATGGAACATCTCCGAAATAAATAATATACAAATATAATATTCTTACAAGTTACAATATTCAACACGTTTTCCCAGGTTGATGGCTTGTCCATGCATGAAATTGGCTGCCATGCCTCTTCATTCCCAAGGAATTAACTACCTCAACCAATTTCTAGAAGAATTAAATGATTGGGTGCATAAGTCAAAATGGGTAGTTGAGGGTTTATTCATTGACGTTTGGCTTATCACCATTGGCTCAAGGGTTTGAATAATTTCCCTCCCTATTCCTTGTAGAATCATGCCCCCATCTCTTTGTTGCATTGCATAGCTAGTTGTGGGTATTTCATTAAAAATTGTATTGACATGATGTCTTAATTTACATTGTGCATGTCCAGCACAAGAACCATAGGCATCTATTTTTAATTGCCGATACATAAAACGCTAAATCAATGGTGGGGCCTTGGCCTTGAGGTCCTCACAATGATTAAATAACAATATTTACATCATTTATGATTTAATGAAAAAAAGGGGGTCAAAATGGGGACGTTACAGATCCAAGCTCTATTTTTTAGTCTAGTATCTCTGTAACATGAACTAATAACAATGCCTCTATCTTATTTACAAAAAAAATTCATGTAAGAAACCATATTTCTAATTCTTCATACCACCTATCTTCTGGTTTGGTTTAATCTCCATTTCTTTCATTTGCATTTTATATGTTGAATGCAATATGTTTGATACATGGTATTAAATGTTTCATTATCTATAGATCAAACAACAAGGTAATTCTGTCTATTGCCTTTTTCCAAATCAAATAACAAGATTGTTTTGTTTATTACCTATAGCCAGTGGACTGTGTTTGATTTTCCCACTTGTAGATGTATACATGGTTGTCTATGATATAATATGTTTACTATTCCTACCATTTTCTCCCACTTCTTATGTTTTGGTTAAACCATTAGAGCATGCTCGTGAAGAAATAATATGCCCCCAGAAGAGATACTAAAATACTTGTTTAAAACCCTAAATCTAGGTTGATTTGAACCTTCCATCCATTCAATGGTGACATTTAATTCTATGCACGTCATTACAGAAATTAACAATGATGCTTAATTTTGTAACCATCACCATTAATGAAACTTCGATGACTATCCTTCAAGGCGTGTAACAATTTTTTTATAAATTTGAATAGAAATGATGATGGTCCTTTATCGTGCATCGTTAATTTTTTTCAACAAAAATGAAATAATGGCGGAAGTCCATTATAGATTGTAGTTAATCAAGTTTAGAGTTACTAAAAGTAATGGTGGTCCTCTAACTACATTCACCATATATGCAACAATAGTGAGGGTCATTAAAGGCGTGTCACCATTAGTCACTATAATTCATGGGAAATAATAATGGTCAATGACCATCACAATATATAAATCAATAGTGATGGTCATTAAAGACATGTCACTATTGTTCATAGGAATTGGTAACGGTCACCGATCATCACTAATAATTATTATTGGTGATGGATCTAAAACCGCCTCCATATCTCCACTTTTGGCTACGCTTCCTTTGGTGACATCTAGTTGTTGGTGATGGTCATTATCATGGAAAATTTTAGGGGCTAATTTTATCCCATGGGATAAATTTAGGGGTTTAAAATTTTTAATCGGCTAATTTTTTTTTAAACACCCATTAGGTATGATTAGCCCACATTTTATTTATTTATTTTTAATGAATAGGAGGTTATTCCCATCGAATTTAGAAAGGTGAGCCAAGATAAAACAATATTGGCCCTATATAAATCAATTTAAACCTCTGTTCGCCTGTGAAAATCACTAGGAAGCTCCCATTTGCCCCCAATTTCTATAAATGGTAGTTGCCAGGGGCTCATTTTCCCTCTATTGATCATGGAAATCAAAGTTGGAGTTACATTCCTCCAGGTTTTATGGGTTGAGTCTCGTTTTGGAAGTTGCTTAATGTCCACATGAGAAGGGAATTTGGTATTTAAAATAAGGTCTTATAGAGACCCATCGCCTCATATCCAAAGTTTCCCAAAGAAATATGGGGATTGTGAAGCACACGATCGACGATGCAACAATAAAATTTTTGTGGGTGTTTGGGGCTTCATGTATGGGGGATGGGACTTCGTTCATAGTTGTGTATTTTGGTGTGGAGGGGGGAATGAATCTACTTATAATCATTTCCATTTTGTTTCAACTAATGTTTGTGTTCTCCTTTTTGGGACAAGCCATGGGTGGAGCAACTTGGAATCCCAATATCTTTGCTTCTTCTTTTTATTTGGGAATTGTTTATTTTGACATGTTGCTGGTTTTGTTTATTGAATTTTATAGTTCTCAAAGGATTTTTGTAGTAGTTTGTAGAAACTTGATTTCAACTTGCATGTTGCCAATAGTTTGTAGAAACGTTAGAAAATAATGCAGTATTTGCTTGAAGCATGGAACTATCTTTATTGTATTTGTGAAAACAATCCTAGATTCAATATAATATACCTCTTTACTCTTCTAATAGCTTTGTCATAGTTTTGTAGCCTTCCTTTGATGGATTTAAAGACTTGAACCAATGTCTTGACATCACCACATTCTCAATGATTTGCATTTTTTAATCTTTGCATGGAAATATACCATGCATATTGGGGTTGTGTTCTAATCAGGTTTGGAAGCACGTGGATAATATTTGGTTGAATAAACATTTGTTGACCAACTTGGAACACACATTTTATTTCCATATAGAGTGACAATTATTTTTTAGAATTATCGACTTAACAATTGTCGAGCCGTTGACAGATGCAGAAAAGGAAGAAGAATATGAAAGTCGGCTATATATGAACACTTTCACTTACCATGCTGAACCAGTACACAATACCAACTTACTGGCACTCACACTTACTTCACATAAAAATCCAGCTAAAGCAGCGGAGCAATCAAATAGCAGTACAGAATCCGACAACCCAAAGCAACTCTTGAAAGATGAAAAATATCCAACGTATAGCGGAAGAACTGTCTACAACACGACATAGAAAGGAAATTCAGACACAAGGAAAGGGGAAAAGAAAAATGATCATTCAATATCCAACTAAAGAAGATCAAATCAAGCTATATGACAGTGCTACTCAAATATTAGCAGATGCATCCATGAAAAAGTTACTGGTGGAGGAGGAGTTTAAGAAGTTTTTGGAAACAGAGTAGCGCAAGACTCCAAAGACCCCTCTCAAGAAATTGAAGATCACGGTCGAACCTCATGTCGACTTGATGAATATCGCCCCACCCCCTTCCCTGACCATAGTGCAGGAAGATACTACTCTTTTGGAACTACCCACCCCTCTTAACCAGACAGATGTTGATCTAAGTTGGTTCATTGCTAACCTTCCTATACTCTCTCCCTAATGGCGAGAGTTAGTCACTAAGAAACCAAATTTTCCAACCCAAACGATCTGCTTAATTTGGATCCCCCCGACACTGTCATGGCCGACACTACTTTATATTCAAACGCTACAGCAGCAGAAGCTGTCGGCCAAAAAATGACTCATATCAAGCGCAACCCTGATCCATTAGGTAAAATTTTTAAACAAGAAACATCAACGTTCACCACCCTATCTATCAAACCCCTAGAGAAAGATTTGAGTCCACCCCACCCCACAGTCAACCAAGTTGAAAATTCTCCAGAAATTGTCAATCACGAAAACGAGCCTTTAGTTCTAGAAGTTGCGTCAAGTCTAGTCGGTCCGGGTCCGTCTGACAGTATCATCTCATCGAGTCTAATTACGAAAGAAATCGATCCACCCACAACTGAGATAACTCCATCCATTCCATCAATTCATTCGAGTACCCATTCACCCACCCCTACCAACGGGTCCAAGTTCAGTCCTGTAATACATCAACAAAATGGAGAAGCAATCTCGACAGAAGAAATTGAAGTCTCCACGGCTCAAGACAATGAAGCCGCTGCGACAGAATCACCTTAGCAAGCCATCATGCAAGATTCTAGTACAATCAAGGCCGACAAACCCAGGATAGCAGGAGATACTCAAGTAAACTCAGAAACACTTGAGCACGAATTTCTAGTTGCCACATCAGTAGAGCAAATTATACAGGTCCAAACAGAACAAGATACTACTGATATATAAACTGCTATGTAAAATCATCCAGCAACAGTCAACAAAGAGACGGGGTTAGGGAAGCCAACCACTGATAAAGAAAAAGTACAGGAAAAAAGACAAAAGAAGAAACACAAAAACAAGAAACGAAAAGAGAAATAACTTCAACAGCAAAGGAAACAACAAAAATTACAACAAACTCCATTAGAAAACCTCCTCTAAGTTTACTTATATCAGTTTGGACCTATCGGCACTTATCAGCCACAATTGGCGTCTCAAATAGAGCTTGATTTACTTACTAATGCAGTCTTCAAAGAGAAGAGAAATCATCGATAAGAAACAAAAGACTGGATCCAGCAGTTGCAGGAGGAAAATGATACATTTTTAGCTAAGTGTGAAGACCTATCCCAACAAGTCATTTAACTTCCATCAAGCTCTGACACGACAACACCCCTTGACAGAGAATATCAATTATTCAAAGCCGGGGTGTCATCCCTACAATCTGAGATTACAAAAAACCAATGGGATTGGGCTGTCAAAATATATTCCTTAATGGAAAACTAGTATACAACCTTTACAGTAGCCCTTAGCTTGCTCAAACAATATGATACTCAAGCATCCACTGTTGCTGAAGTTTTGAATAATTGGTATATACATTAAAACAAGGTGTAAAAGGAACTACAAAATACACGAATGCTACTAGGCACACTTCATTACCAACGTTAGACCATGGAGAAAACACTTACTGAAAATCTCGACAGTCAAATCATTATGGAAAATAGAAAGCTGGACAAATTAGAAAAACAAGAAGAACAATGGATGACTCAAGCATGCCTTGGCCTCTTCAAGCTTGAATAAATGCAACCTCGGCTCCAATGATTACTTGTTGCCACCGAGGAAATAATCACAATTTTTGGCCTCGACATGGTTAATTTGTAAAATACATCCACTCACGACAAGATGCAAAACCTGTCGACACTAACAACATTGACTGTGGATATCCAAAATTTACTGCATACATGGGAATACTTTTAGCATCATATCTTTGTCTATGCCAAAGCTATTACCAAGGTCTTCCTGAAACTGCATGATGCTTCCATCTCTAGTCTCCCACCGTCATAACTGTCGAACTCATTCTTTTTGTTTCACAATTAGATTTTTTGATCTACCCATTTCTTTGGGACGAAGAAAGATTTTGTGGTGGGGGAGATGTTGGAGGGGCTTAGGTTGTCTTGTCGACCAAGCCCCCCGCCCGACCACTTGAAGTATATGTTGACAGGTCAGGTCGACCAACATAGGTCGAGTTGGTCGGTTAGTCCTACAGACTGTTATGTAACTGTATTAAAAATCATAGATAGGTTGTTGAGCCGATGTACTGGTTAGATCTGTTCTATGTAGTATTCTTCCCTTGCTGAGTAATAAAGGCTTTTTCTTGTCTCTCTCTATTGGTCTTTGTCTCTTGTATCTGAATCATTGTGCATGCTTGTTTATAATATATAATGTATCTTTGGTAACCACGTGACCCACGGAACTACAAAAAGTTCCAAGTACATTAAAATAAACAATACACATTTAAAGTTTTTAACCCTCTAATTTGGTAAGGTGTGTGCATAAATGAGGTGTTGGTGGGCCCTTGCAAGAACATGGAGAGATAAATGACGATCGAGGTGTTGTTGGTCCCTTGTATTAATATTAATTCTATTTGTTGTGGTGATGAAAAAATTCATTGTTTTTTTCCAATAATATTCCTAGAGTATGGTGAATTTCTATGTACTATGATAGTTAGAGTGAGGTACCAAACTACCACCAAAAGAGGGCTTGTTATGTGATCATTTTTTAATATTGATATCATATTTAGTATTTTTTGTATATGTTTACCTATTACTATATATGGTTGTATACTTTATCAAAAAATTCCCTAAGAGTTCACAATATTTTATAATTTAGTACAACATTCGCCAAGACTTTACAAGGTTTATAATTTAGTAAAATATTCGCCAAGATTTTACAAGGTTTTATATCTTAATGAAATATTTTCCAATATTTTACAAGATTATATAATTCAATGTGAGATTCACCAAAAAATTATATATACATAATATAACATTGATAAAATAGCTTTCATATTTTCCTATATATCATGGGGATTCACCCATTTATTATACATAGAAATTTTGTGGGGGTTGTTAAAATTTTTCCTAGTCATTATAGGTATGCCACTGTTGGTCTTTGGAATCGGCCATGGTCCCAAATTGTCACTAATAATATTTATTTATGATGGATGAACATAGCATGTCTCTATACCCCCTTACTTTTGGCTATGCTACCTTTGGTGACGTTCAATTTTTGGTGACAAAGGCCTTTTTGACTGTCACCAATGACATTATGGTAACGTTTTTCGTCCCTCACCAAAGGCCTTTTTTCTTGTAGTGACTATAGGGACGATATTTGACAAACAGGTCTTCATGTGGAGACATGTGGAAAGATACACCTGAGTCAAAAACCCAAGTATATAATAGATATCTATTGTTACTGAGACATAAAGCCTCACATGTTTCCATCTCTTATGAATTTGCTATACTAGCTTCAAATGATTGTTGATAAGGATTTTGATCCTTCTTTTCCTTCTTTACATACCAACAATCCTTCCTCTAGTGCCCTGGTTTCCCACAATTCCAACACTTCCTTTTCTTACATCCTCTAGACTTGGATCTAGTTTGTCATTTTCCTTGTTGACCCCTTTTGTTGGATCACCCTCTCATAGATAGGGTTTCATTGGTAGAGGGATCCATCGATTAATTTTGAGTCAACTCTTCTCCCATCAAAGAAACTACCATATAATCAAATTTCATAGATCTCAATGATGAGTTGGTGATGGTCACCACCATATGATCCCAGGTATTCGGGAGGGAACAAAGTACACTATTGTTCATGATGTATGTTCGAGTGAAGTATTTTACAAAAACCTATGTCACCACCATATGATCATAGATATCGATCTCGATGATGAGTTGGTGATGATCACCACCATATGATCTTAGGTATTCGGGAGGGAACAAAGTACACTATGTGTCATGATGTATGTTTGAGGGAATTATTTTACAAAAACCTATGTCATCCACTACTTAGATATTCTTGACCAATCATATCAACCTTCCCTATGTTAGAAATAAATATTCAATGGTTGTTCTTCTCAAGTCCAATCCCAACAAATCAAATTATAATATTGATCTTTGCTTCATGTCGATTGATGTGATATGACTTAATTCCCTCCTTCCAACAAACCCCTTCCTATTGACACAAAATCATTTTTTAGGAATACAGTCTAGGACCCTTGATAGTACCTTAGAACTTGCACCCATTAGTGGCGGGTTTCCTTGCAATCGAAAATTGGAATACATCAATGACCCTTGCTCAATTGATTCTACAAGTGTTTGACATCAGTTAGTTTATTCGCACTTGCTAGATTGTACTTTGTAACTTGGGGCCCATTTTCATTATTTATGTGTCTCGTCGCGTCTATTGACTGTATATATGAATGACTAGTGATTAGACGATGTTCTACCATGATTGAATTCGAATCATTTATTCACATGATGTAGACTTGTACTATCAAATATTTTTCAATTGAATACCTTTAGAACACCAATACCATCCCACTTCAGTCTAACTACTTGAGTTGCTGAAGATAATATTACCATGTTTTGGGTACTTTGAAGACTACCAAGTTTGTACTCCTCATAGTGCAAGTTTTCATTCTGATGTATAGTTTGACATGGATCCACTGTGTTTTCCATGGCCATGCTTGTTTACTACTGAGCATGAGTATACCCAAATCAAGGAATCTTTTTTATATATGAGATCCTGGTTTTTTCATGTAGGTGCTTTCCACATCCATAGTTCTCCTCCTAGCCCATTAGCTAAAGTTTTGGATTACTTGACTTAATGAATTTTGTCCATTAGTTCCACCTTTGATCTCACACTTTATGGGGAATATATTATAATGATATTTAACACCCTTGATGAAGAAGGCAGGTGGACATCAATACACCTACATAAGAAATTGACTTCAAATTAATGAAATTCACAAATAATTTGAGTATGGTTGCTACTTTACCTAGGTAAAGAGATGACCAATCACTACGTTCGCCCTAAAAGTGTGACCACACCAATATAGTCAGTACATTGGGCCTATAAAGTGCTACAAAGGCTTCAAATTAGGTAAAAGAAACATTAAATGTGCACACTCAAGCAAACAAAGGTTCAATTTTGCATGGGTGATACTTGTAATGCATGCATATCATGCACTTCCTAATCATCACCCAGTTTAAACCTAATTAAAATCTATAAAGAGACCTATTGGATGAAGATGAAAGATGATAGATAGAGGTTAAAGAGTACTATCATACTAGAGAGCATGGTACTTCCATTGTTTGAGGTTTCTAATCATCGAGGATAACAGAAAAGTAGAAGACTCAGGCTATGGAGGAGGGAGTTCATGAAGAAAAGGTTATACATATATTCTTGCATCTGAGGAGAAGGGATCATAATTCAAGAACTTATCTCATCAAATATTTAGACAAACAACAGTAATAAGGTACCGACTCATCTTACTTTTTAAATTTTTTTACCTCACATGCATGTTAAATGAAAGGGAACATTACGATAGTTTATTTGCTTATCTGTTGGTGAGATAAACCCACTAATTGGGGAAAGAAATTAGCTCATTAGATATGTGACACATTACCTCATCACACTGAGAGTACCTGTAAGCGGTAAACAACTACATGCAAGAGAAAAAATCAAATAAAAATAGGTTTATTGGAACAATTGTATAATAGAAGATATGGACCAGCCCATTAGAGTCACCAATCTATTGTGAGGATTTATGCAACAAGGGTTAGCAACAATCATAATATAAGAGTTGTGAATTAGATCACACATAAATAATGATAAATAAAGAAAATAAGCATTAACTAATGTAAATATAAACCAAACCTATGAATCAAATGATCAAATACCATTAGAAAACAAGATGAATCATACAAATATTGTTGATTTAAATTAATATGTACCAATGGATGTGGTAAAATAGTGTAAACACACTTGAATGAAGCTTGAGGGATTGTATATGGTCTCATGGGATACTTCATTGGGAGGGTCCATTTCTTCCTTGAATATTCTTAACTACTTTCCTTGATAGAGGGATGCTAGATTAGCAAGATAAGAACAAAAGGTATTTAAATATCTGGGAAAATCACTAGCATAACCTTGTTATGGATCGAATTGAATGGGAACTATAGCGGTGATACCTGATGGTATATTTATATTTTTTTTATAGGAAGCACTAAAGAATCCCTCTTTGACTTAGCTTGATTGGATCAAAGAGTTACCCTTGTGCATGTTGATAAGAAGATGAATAGCTCTAGTTTGAACATATATATATATTTCGATGCATATTGATCATAATTTGATATAAAGGAGAGTTGGATACTTCATAATTGATTCTTTGGAGTTGAAGGAATCCTAATTAGGTGGACACATGCCTTAATTCTAGAAAATAATCTCGAAATCATAGAAAATAGGGGTTTTGAGGGATAACACACATTATTATGAAATTATATGGGTTGGGAACACAATTAATTGGAATTATTTTGAATTGACCAGTGAAAGAAACAATGATTTATCCACACTTGATTCCTAAAGGTTAATTATTGATAGGGGAGGATTGGTAATGGTCAAAATCTATTGAGAAAGGACCTCTAATGGTCAAACTTTGTTGAGAAGGGTCAACATTGAAACGAAGATATTGACAATGTAGGTTAGGCATTGAGTGATGATGCACTAGGGTGAAAAAGGGGTCTAATAGCACATGGGATAAAATTTAGAGTGATAACAACATGAAACTCCTAAGAAGTAGTTATGATGTGTCAAACTCTCCTTTAACTCGACTAATTATAAGTATGCATGGAATTATCTCTTTTTTCAAAGTAGAGAAACTCCTCTCATAATCAATGTGCATGAAGTTAACCCTTTGATTAAACTTAAGATAAGTTAATGTATTATTTAGGGTTTCTTATAAAAAACCTATAAAGGTACTATTAATGATTAAATTTCACACACATGTGAGATTTTAGCTAATCTTGCAGTAAGGCATCATCAACATAAAGCATGCAGCTCAGCGAATACATCCTCATCGGATCTAGAAAGAAATATGAGTCTAGAAATGCTAAGAAGTAGTCAAAAGAATAGGCCGTGTAGGAAAATCCATGTTATCCCATGCTACAATGCATGTTATCAGTTTGTGCATATGCGAGGCTCACACAGGTTTTCCTTTGATATCTGCTCGATTGTAAAAAATGGTGGGATCTCAACCACCCATTGTGCATTGACGACTCATGAAATCTCCTTCACCATCAAAAATTCAAATTTGGACATTCAAGCATTGACTCTCCCCCTTTGTGTACTTCATATCTAGTTCATGAAGTGAAGGAGTTCGCACTTGGATCTAGATGTTTCTTGGCCACCTCTTGAACTATAAAAGGAAGCCATGGGAATGCATCTAAGTAGAGAAAATTAGAGTAGGTTTATGCTACTGGAAATGTGTTGAGACTTCCTCATAGTTCACCTCTTCCTACACCTATTGGAATTTCCCAAGCTCCCTTGCCACCTTCCTCCAAGCGGCAAGTGTTTCTCTCATTTGTTCTTCAATTTATTTAGCATTTGGTGTGGACAGAAAGGACCTCCATAAGGGATATTATTGGATTCCATTGAATTTTGCACCTCCTAGGTGACATTACGTGTTTCAATATTCGACAATCTAAATTGATTCTAACATCTACTTGCTGTTGTGGTTTGCAAATATCCACCCTCTGTTTATTTCATGTTATTTGTTTTTATTTTGTTTTGTTTTTCTAAAAAGAACTTACAGGATCAATTTGGAGTCATCACTTTTTTTTTAGTAACACAATATTGGGCCTTGGTAGAAACCTCTAAGGATTTCACCTCAAGTGGGAGGAGGTACACACTTTTGTACTATTTTTCCCACAACAATATTTATGGTGAATCCTTGTTCATTTCTTATTAACTAGGTTGTTATTTTCTAAATAGATAATTCTTGAGTTCTTGTTATTTTTTTGATATAATTGACTCTTTCTAACCTTCAATAGCCAATCATTGGGAGGATCCCATTACCACCAGCGATTGTGCTTTTGGAAGGCCTAGTTACATTTGAGAGGAAGGACGTTAGGTATTTAGGGAATTTACATCTATTTTATTTTCCAAATACAAGTTCACATAACTCCTAATTAAAAAGAACCTATGTATGGGGTCACTTGTACTAAATGACATAACACATATCACTCTCTTTGCACCATTTTGCATTTGTTGTGGTTGGCATATTTTTGCATTTGTTCAATTGTGTATATTCCCATCACCACTCACATTTGTCACAAAAAAATTCAACCATTGAGGAAAAAATTCACCTAAGGAAGTCTCGTAGACTGCAAGGCCTTTCCCCTCTACCGAGAGGTGTTTTCCCACTTTCTCTTTTTGGTTCACAAGGAATATACTCTAGTTGGGGCCACTACCGGGAAACAATGATAGGATATTCTACATGATGCCGCTCCTTGATTCATTTCCCCCTTGGAGATAATTTAGATCTTGTTGCTTCATCCTCTCACGAAAGAGGCTTCCCTTCATTTTCTTCCCCAGAGACAATTTAGATCCCTTGGATTCATCGTCTCATAGAAGAGGCCACCTTTTATTTCCATCCCTTGGAGGAAATCCACCCTTTTCTTCTCCTCCTTCAGGAGAAGGACACACATCATCCTCTTCCTCACATCATAGATAGATATCATTGCTGCATACTCCCCCATTCTCATCCTCGAGGGAAAAATACAAAATGTAGGATGGAGGCACCTAATACCAAAATACCTTTCATGGCTAGCTTGAAACTCCCTGATCTGTCCAAATTGATCAATGACCCCATAGAACATGATCCAACATGTTCATATATTCCTGATAAGCTCCCCTCATGTATCCCTAAATTTGAAGGGAAACAAGGAGATGACCCCACAAACCATGTCATTTCGTTCCACTTATGGCGTTTCTCCAATAACATACTGGATGACTCAAGGAGGCTTCACCTCTTCTAGAGAACCCTTACAGAACAACTCCAAAATGGTATGTGAATTTACTATGGGAAACCCATGTGACCTTTGGGACAATAGCCATTGTGTTTCTCACTTACTTTCATCTCCCCATATGCCATGACGTTGGCCTCGATATTCTCATAGAATTTTGATAGAATACCTCCACCCACACAGTAGACCACATCCATGAATGGCGTAGATGTTGTAGATTATGTAAAATAGACATACAACCTCATATTTTGTTGGATTGGTTCATCAAACCACTCTAAATTGCGATAGATAAAGATGTGGAAACCTCATCGCCCCAAACTCAGGAAGAGGCCATCCTGAAGGATCAACATTTTCATCTCATTTATGCAGAATCGGTTTACTTGTACACCATCCTCCTTGATGCCCCTCGGCATTAATATTTGGATCCCACACATGCGAGGTCATCACATATAAATTATGGGCTTATTGGGTCCATTTCCTAGAAGGGAAAGGTTCCCCCTCCCTCAACTACCATTCCATCCAATATGGCAATGTAGTACCCTCCCATCTATAACGTGCCAACACCCTCTACACCCATACCAAATCCTCATTTTGTTCAACTGAAATATGGACCCTATAGTCCTCCCTAACCCGGTGCAATCCAAGAATCATTGTACCTCCATCGCAAATGGAACAAGCAAATCCTACATCCACATTTTATGGAGTGCAAAAGTTTGTGTGTATAACACCATAGGGGTATAGTCCTTATCACCCATTTCAATGTCCTCCTATTTATTCCCCCATGCAGCACATAGGGTTCAATTTAGTACAACTTTCTCTTGCACAACAAGCTCAACAGTTTGAGCAGTTAAACACTTCTAACCCCCATAATCCTCAAAATTTAGAGAAGAATAAAGGAAAGAACACACATAATCAATAGCAGGGGCAAGGGGGAACCCCCCCTTCCCAAAAGAACTAGAAATAGGGAAACCAGACTATGGGGTCCAACAACCCCTCCAAACAAGGAGAAAATTCTAAGTTGAGGAAAAATTATTCCTGCTCAATTTGTGGATAGTATGGGAACTATACTCACCATTTTCCACCCCTCCTAGACTGCCAACAGTTGGTGGAAGAAAAGAAAAAGACAACAACAAATCCTCCTCAAGCACCTAATGCACCACAAAACTAGCTAACTATATTACATCATCCCTTTTCCAACCCAGGGTTAGTCACCTAGAAGTAGGAGCCTTTCGCCCAGGTGATGGCTCCTTTCAAAATATTTACATAAACATGCTAGATGTCAACCTACAAACTCGAGCCAATGGATATAGCAATCCTAAACCCACACAAGGGGACAACGTACCTACTACCTTGGGAGGCCCTTTTCAAATTCCATGAACAAGTGGTGAATAAATGCCTAGGATATCAAAGGTATTGCTTAGGCGCATACTCCATAAAACTCACATGAAAGATGCCTACAACTATAGTATTGTGGATGAATTGGCTCAGTCACCATCTTCGATGTCTAGTTTAGAAGTGCTATAGTCCTGCCCAACCCAAAGGAAGACATTACTTAATGCACTTGTCATTTTCGACCCTTTAGACTTGTGTCTTATGACCTTTGATATCAATAAAGCTGAACCATAAATACCCTTGTTAGTTTCATTCCAATTTCTAGGTACAATTAAAAACATCATGATCTTGCATTATCGATGAAGACACATCCACATGCATAATGCCATATAATGTTTGAAATAGTTGGCCTCACTTGAGTTAGTTCCCTCATCTATCACCCTTCGTGCATATGATGGGATACCATCACAACCAAGGGGATTGTACCAAAATATCCCCATTGAGATAAGGGCAAATATGGTAATGATTCATATTAAGGAATTCGATGCACAACTCGAATACAATATCCTTTTGGGTTGTAGTTATATGTACACCATGAAACTTGTTGTCTCTTTGGTCTTTTGCACCATGATTTTTCTCTTTAACGGGAATATAGTCACCCTTGACCAACTCAATTACTATGATCCTCATACCAACACAAATCTTGAAAATGTCCTACCCACTATAGGTGAAGTGAATCAACCTCATGTTGATATATACCTAGGAGTTTACAAAGGTTCCAACTTGTTATGGGCATATTGAGGTCCTCTGCTTGAAATCCCTACATCTACAAATGGCCTTATGTGCACTATTTTCACCTCCTAAAATACATCCCCAACCCCATTGAAATAATCATCAATCCATCCAATGAGTCATGGAATTGAACATACATTGAGTCCATCGGTGCCTCCCATATTTCAGATACCATTCTTGTACCACCCTACGAGAGTGCAAGCCATGCCATTTATGGCTCAATTGAATCTACCTGGGCTCACTTTGGGAATACATGTGTGGTACCTTACCCCACCATACCCAGAAATGGCCTCAAAGCCAATTTACCACCATGATGTTTTACCAGTATCGACTGTAACGCCATCCAAGCTAGTTACGCCATGTATACCACATGCCAAGGCAACAACACATGTGACCAAGCCACCACCAACTATTATTGCATCCAATAATGGGGGAATAAGACAACCCAAGTTGAAATCCCCCGTGGTAACTAAATCTCTTCCCAAACCACCATCGATAGTTTCTAATCCTAAATCAAGGGGCATAACTCAACCTTGCTTGAAATCCTCGGTAATGACAAAAACTACTCCTGCAGTGAGGGTCACCCCACTATGTGCCCTATGCAGGAAACAAGGCCACATGACCGACTTGTGCCCCAAATTGTTGGATACTCATAATTTTCTTAATACCCCAATTAGTGTGATGCACACAACACATACTATAGAAAGGGGCACATGTTCAACGTCATTTTCATCCAATACACCAACTAAGTCCAAGTTTTTCCATACTTATCATGCGTGTTCAACTTGATCCCAGTTTTGGCATTACATGCACCATTGTATCGACCTACTTCAATTTCAGGAAACCTTGGCGACCATCCTCCTCACCTTCCATTTGATTGAGAATCCTTCACCTCAACAGAAAGAAATAACTTCCATAAATGTCATCACTGCAACAGTGGCAACCCCAATAGTGTTCCCCTTAGAAACACTTAAAATAGAGGAATCACACCTACATCCGCCCAATCAAATGTCACCGTCTAAGAATATTCCGAGTCTGGCACATGTTCTCAATCATGCCTATGCCACTTGCCCATGCAGATCATGCAGGTTGTCGATCAACCATTCCCTTTAGTGCCCTTTCTTGGGCACATTACACACACTTTGTTTCACACAGAAGTTTCTTTTGGATAACCTCAACCCTTTGGGAACGATCCTTCCCATGGTATTCTAAGAAGAGAATATATCTACCACAAGATTTACCGCATTCCACCTCATAAATGAAGTAGAAGTAGTTTTACCCATTGTGTGCCAGATACCTACACTCCAATCAACTGTGGAGTTGTTACTTGATACCCTATATTTTGAACAATGGTTGTTTTGGAACATATTAATGAAGATTGGAGGGACTTGCTACAAAAAAATGAGTCCTTGAAGATTCAATCCAAAGCACACTATGACTGCTAGGTCTGATCTCACACCTTTAGCGAGGGTGACTATGTGCTAGTTTTCAATGCCAAAAAAGACACTAAACCTGGATCTGGTAAATTTGTATCTAAATGGATAGGAACCTATGTTTTCAAAAAATGCCTACCCAAAGTGGAAAATATCTTGACAGATCCTCAAGGAATAACCCTCAACAACCCTATTAATGGGTTGTTCCTCAAATGGTTCTTTTCATAATACCACATCCCCTATCCTCAGGTGCACTATGTTTCTTGTTATTATTTATACATTGTCAATATCTTTGCCATGTTCTCTATTACAATTGGGTATTAACGTCACATTTGTAGGAAAATGACCAATAAAATGGGACTCCAACCCTTTCAATAATGTCACATGACTCACATCACAGGTATCATTCTGAATTTGACATATAGGCAGCGTTTTCCCTCTATTTACATTGCGTTTACCAATAATCTCGCTGATAACCATAGGGTCCTAATTCCCAGTAATGATGTGCCATCAATGTTGTCACTAAGGATATCATGTTTCCTCCATGGGTGTGCACACCATTTCATCCCCATCAATACTTGAAACCCATGATGTTGAACCCCCACAAGTTCGAGTAATCTGGTCTAGTTTGACAAGATCAACTCACAATTCATCATTTTATAGATGTGAATTTACTCCCCCACCTCTTGTAGTTCATGCCATCATATTCCTCACCATATGATACGATCAAGAATCATATTTAACCACTCTTACCTCCATGATTAATCTACCATCTCAACTCTTCCTTGTATTATCACCCCCATGAAGACAAAATTGGGACCCCCACTCTCCGAAGAAACCAATTGTATTCAATTATTCCCGCAGGAAAAATCTTCATGGCATTGAGTCATGGGGAACTCGTCTTTTTGTTTGCAAAAAAAACATCACATCGTCATAGAAAAAATTACCCAACCCACTCAAAACCATGGGAACTCGGCCCATCATGAAATTGATTCCTCGATTAACCCAAAACCGTGGGAATCCTACCCATCATAAAATTGGTCCCCAAACACACTCAAAACCGTGGGGACCTCACCAATTATTATTTATGTACAAGCAGTTCCCTGATGCACACAAAATTGTGGGAACCCTTGATTCATTTGGAAGCAACCCCTGTATGCATTTGATCTATGTAGTTGAGTCTTTCTCTCCCAAGCATTTTCAGTTTTGTCAGTCACCATTACCCTTAGTATTGTGTCTCTAACAAAGCCCTTCATCTGCAGTTTGTCTCTCTCCATTACATCTCGCACCTCTCTTTGAAGAATGTTCCCATCAGTTAATACCCAATTTTACATTGATCAAAGGAATTTATGATCCCCACGCTTATCAATTAGTCTTATGTCGGGTTTGTTAGTCATGCAATTGGTTACATAATGATATTGGTTCTCCAGATATGACCCTCATCTTATCATGCAATTTAGCTCTGATGGACATCAAATCACCATATTCTGAGAGTTGCAGTAGTACAATTGTACCTTTGGGTCGCCTTTCAATCAATATAATAAGGGATCCCCTCGAACTAGGTAAGGAGATCCATTAATGATCCCTAACTTAGTGGTCTCCCTATGTTCGATGTCAACACATCTATCGCATTAGTGGGAGCCGTACATTTCAAGGTTAGTAGTGTTGAAATTTAAAAATGATGGTAGTAGCACATATGGTACAGTGAGGTGCCCTATCCAACAAATTCACTACTATTCCAGTCCCTCACCCCCCCGAGATCATCATGATCATCGGCAGTTCTGCCTCTTCGGCACCAATAACATCATTTTCGGGTTCATCTACTCTTACATGGACAGAATCCTCCTTCGTCCATGTACCATTAGTATTATGAGTTGACCCCTTGGTCTCCTCGTATTGTAGTCATCTTGATATATTTTCACGAGCATGGGTATGCCCACCTAGTTTGTATAAAAAATCATTATTTGTTATGGCTTGTAATGCCCCATAGCTGGAACAAGGGTATTTAAGTACCTAAGAAATTATTATTATTATTATTATTTTGTAAATAATTAATTAATGAAAACAAACAGAACATCAGACATCACCAAATAGTACAGGAGGTTTAGATCCACAAGGCGAGGGGGAATTGAGACATTCCTAGCACTTTAGAACTTGTTTGGTTGAGCTTGGTCTATATTTATGCTTTGGTGACTTTATTATTGATGGTCACCCAAACATTGTACAATGGACCCAACTTTTGATTATTTTAGCCTATGTTGGTAGTATTAAGCTTAAATCATGGTTTAGTGGACCTTCCTTGGTGAATGCACCCTCCTTAATGCTTGGATGGATCGCACTTGCCATTTGAGCCCCTTTGGTGGTTTTGTAACTCCTTTTTGGAGATTACACTTGGTTTTGTAACCCCCATGATCTACATCGCAGTTGGAATTATTGTCGGATGCCAACTTTGACACATCTTCGACAAGTCATCGACGTTGACACAACTTCGACAAGTTCTGAATTCGACATGACTTCGACAACTCTGCGACTTCGACCAATTCTGTGACCTCACAATTTCACGACATCAACATGCAGCGTCGATTTGTGACTTGTGACTGTCGAACTTCGATAGACTATTTCTCTATCTTCCAATCGACTGTAATTGTTGAACTGTCAAACCGTTTTAACTTCTTTTGTAACTGAATGTAACGGGTAAGCACCCAATCATCTCAGCAGATTCTATATATGCATGTATAATATTGTAGCATAGAATCAATCGATGAACTTATATCCAGTAATAGAAATCAGTTCACATTCCTGCATATTGTTTGTGTATATTTGTGTTCTGTCTATGTAGTTTATTCCTTCTTTGTGCATTATGTTTCTTAAGCTTCCTCCATAACAGAGCCGACTCATTCAGTCGAACTGTTGTCCCCCTCATGCTTCTTGCCCACATGTGGATTATTGGTATCAGATCATACTCAATCAGATCACTCAACTTTGTTCAATCTTAAGTTTGCGTAGACACTTCCAGCGAAGTTATTGACTTATGCCTATTCAAACACGCTCGCAATCTCAGCAATCCAAGCAGACTCTACATCCAAAAATGGAAGAAGAAAAAAATGATATACATGCAGCCGACGAGATTTTTCCTTAATGGCAAACCAGTATACAACCTTTACAGCAGCCCTTATCTTGCTCAAACAATACGATACTCAAGCATCCACTGTTGCTGAAGTTTTGAATAATTGGTATATACATTACAACAAGGTGTACAAGGAACTACAAAATACATGAACGCTACTGGGCACACTTCATCACCAGTGTCAGACCGTGGAGGAAACACTTACTGAAAACCTCGACAATCAAATCATTATGGAAAATAGAAAGCTGGACAAATTAGAAAAAAAAGAAGAGCAGTGGATGACTCAAGCACACCTTGGCCTCTTCAAGCTTGAATAAATGCAACCTCGGATCCAATGATTACTTGCTGCCGCTGAAGAAACAATAATTTTTTTTGTCCTTGACATGATTAATTTACAAAATACATCCACTCATGACAAGATGCAAAATCCATTCAATCTAACAACATTGATTGTGGATATCCAAAATTTGATGCATACATGGGAATAATTTCAATCTCATCTTACTATCTCTGCCGAAGCTATTGTCAAGGTCTTCCTGCAACTGCCTGATGCTTCTAGCTCCAGTCTCCCACCATCATAACTGTCGAACTCATTCTTTTTGTTTCACAATTATATTTTTTGATCTCCCCATTTCTTCAGGAGGAAGAAAGATTTTGTGGTGGGGGAGATGTTGTATGGGCCTAGGTCATCCTGTCGATCAAGCCCTTCGCCTAAACACTTGAAGTATATGTCAACAGCTCAGGTCGACTAGCATAGGTTGGGTCGGTCGGTTAGGCTGACAGACGGTTATGTAACTGTATTAAAAAACATATATAGGCTGTTGAGCCGATGTACTGGTTAGATATGTTCTAGGTAGTATTCTTCTCTTGTTGAGTAATAAAGGCTTGTGCTTGTCTCTCTCTATTGGTCTCTGTCTCTTGTATTTGAATCATTGTGCATGCTTGTTTATAATATATAATGTATCTCTAGTAACCACGTGACCCGCGGGACTACAACAAGTTCCAAGTGCATTAAAATAAACAATACACATTTAAAGTTTTTAACCCTCTAATTTGGTAAGGTGTGTGCATAAATGAGGTGTTGGTGGGCCCTTGTAAGAACATGGAGAGATAAATGACGATTGAGGTGTTGTTGGTCCCTTGTATTAATATTGATTCTATTTTTTATGGTGATGAAAAAATTCATTGTTGTTTTCCAATAATATTCCTAGATTATGGTGAATTTCTATGTACTATGATAGATAGAGTGAGGTACCCAACTACCACCAAAAGATGGCTTGTTATGTGATCATTTTTTAATATTGATATCATATTTAGTATTTTTTGTATATGTTTACCTATTACTATATATGGTTGTATACTTTATCAAAAAATTCCCTAAGAGTTCACAATATTTTATAATTTAGTAAAACATTCGCCCTTTACAAGGTTTATAATTTAGTAAAGTATTCGCCAAGATGTTACAAGGTTTTATATCTTAATGAAAGATTTTCCAATATTTTACAAGATTATATAATTCAATGTGAGATTCACCAAAAAATTATATATACATAATATAACATTGATAAAATAGCTTTCATATTTTCCTATATATCATGGGGATTCGCCCATTTATTCTACATAGAAATTTGTGGGTAATGTTAAAATTTTTCCTAGTCATTAAAGGTATGCCACTATTGTTCTTTGGAATTGGCTAGGGTCCCAAACTATCACTAATAATAATTATTTCTGATGGACGAACATATCATGTCTCCATACCCCCTTACTTTTGGCTAAGCTACGTTTGGTGACGTTCAGTTTTTGGTGACAAATGCCTTTTTGATTGTCACCAATGACGTTATGGTAACGTTTTTCGCCCCTCACCAAAGCCCTTTTTTCTTGTAGTGACTATATGGATGATATTTGACAAACTGGTCTTCCTGTGGAGAGATGTGGAAAGATACACTAGAGTCCAAAACCCAAGCATATAATAGAGATCTATTGTTACTGAGACATAAAGCCTCACATGTTTCCATCTCTTATGAATCTGCTATGCTAGCTTCAAATGATTGTTGATATGGATTTTGATCCTTCTTTTCCTTCTTTACATACTAACAATCCTTCCTCTAGTGCCTTGGTTTCCCACAATTCCAACACTTCCTTTTCTTCCATCCTCTAGATTTGGATCTAGTTTGTCATTTTCCTTGTTGACCCCTTTTGTTGGATCACCCTCTCATAGATAGGGCTTCATTGGTAGAGGGATCCATCGATTATTTTTGTCTCAACTCTTCTCCCATCAAAGAAACTACCATATCATTAAATTTCAGAGATCTCGATGATGAGTTGGTGATTGTCACCACCATATGATCCCAAGTATTTGGGAGGGAACAAAGTACACTATGTGTCCTGATGTATGTTTGAGAGAAGTATTTTACAAAAACCTATGCCACCACCATATGATCAGAGATATCAATCTCGATGATGAGTTGGTGATGATCACCACCATATGATCCTAGGTATTCGGGAGGGAACAAAGTACACTATGTGTCATGATGTATGTTTGAGGGAATTATTTTACAAAAAACAATGTCAGCCACTCCTTAGATACTCTTGACCAATCATGTCAACATTCCCTATGTTAGAAAGAAATATTCAATGCTTTTTCTTCTCAAGTCCAATCCCAACAAATCAAACTATAATATTGATCTTTGCTTCATGTCGATTGATGTGATATGCCTTAATTCCCTCCTTCCAATAGACCCCTTCCTATTGACACCAAATCATTTTCTAGGAAGGCAGTCTAGGAACCTTCATAGTACCTTAGAACTTTCACCCATTAGTGGCGTGTTTCCTTGCAATAAAAAATTGGTATACATCAATGATCCTTGCTCAATTGATTCTAAAAGTGTTTGACATCGGTTAGTTTATTCGCACTTGCTAGATTGTACTTTGTAACTTGGGGCCCATTTTCATTATTTATGTGTTTCCTGGCATCTATTGACTGTATATATCAATGACTAGTGATTAGACAATGTTCTACCATGATTGACTTTGAATCATTTATTCACATGATGTAGACTTGTACTATCAAATATTTTTCGATTGAATACCTTTAGAACACCAATACCATCCCTCTTCAGTTCTAACTACTTGAGCTGCTAAAGATAATACTACCCTGTTTTGGGTACTTTGAAGACTACCAAGTTTGCACTCGTCATAGTGCAAGTTTTCATTCTGATGTATAGTTTGACATGGATCCACTGTGTTTTTCATGGCGATGCTTGTTTACTACTGATCATGAGTATACCCAACTCAAGGAATCTTTTTTATATATGAGATCTTGGTTTTTGCATGTAGGTGCTTTCCACATCCATAGTCTATAGTTCTCCTCCTATCCCATTAGCTAAAGTTTTGGATTACTTGACTTAATGAATTTTGTCCATTAGTTCCACATTTGATCTCACACATTATGGGGAATATATTATAATGAAATTTAACACCCTTGATGAAGAAGGCACAGGTGGACATCAAAACACCTACATAAGAAATTGACTTCAAATCAATGAAATTCACAGATAATTTGAGTATGGTTGCTACTTTACCTAGGTAAAGAGATGACCAATCACTACATTCAGCCCTAAAAGTGTGACCACATCAATATAGTCTCTACAATGGACCTATAAAGTGCTACAAAGGCTTCAAATTAGGTAAAATAAATATTAAATGTGCACACTCAAGCAAACAAAGGTTCGATTTTGCATGGATGATACTTGTAATGCATGCATATCATGCACTTCATAATCATCACCTAGTTTAAACCTAATTAAAATCTATAAAGAGACCTATTGGATGAAGATGAAAGATGATAGATAGAGGTTAAAGAGTATTATCATACTAGAGATCATGGTACTTCCATTGTTCGAGGATTCTAATCATTGAGGATAACAGAAAAGGAGGAGACTCATGCTCTAGAGAAGGGAGTGCATGAAGAAAAGGTTATATATATATTCTTGCATCTGAGGAGAATGAATCATAATTCAAGAACTTATCTCATCAAATATTTAGAGAAACAACAATAATAAGGTATCGACTCATCTTAATTTTTTAAATTTTTTACTTCACATGCATGTTAAATGGAAGGGAACAATACGATAGTTTATTTGTTTATTTGTTGGCGAGCTAAACCCACTAATTGGGGAAAGAACTTAGCTCATTAGATATGTGACAAATTACCTTATCACACTGAGAGTACCTGTAAGGGGTAAACAACTACATGCAAGGGAAAAAACCAAATAAAAATAGGTTTATTGGAACAATTGTATAATAGAGGAATAGATATGGACCACCCCATTGGAGTCACCAATCTATTGTGAGGATTTATGCAACAAGGGTTAGAAAAAATCCTAATATAAGAGTTTTGAATTAGATCACACATAAATAATGATAATTAAAGAAAATAAGAATTAACTAGTGTAAATATAAACCAAACCTATGAATCAAATGATCAAATACCATTAGAAAACAAGATGAATCATACAAATATCATTGATTTAAAATAATATGTACCAATGGATGAGGTAAAATAGTGTAAACAGACCTTAATGAAGCTTGATTTATTGTAGATGGTCTCATGGGCTACTTCATTGGGAGGGCTCATTTCTTCCTTGAATATTCTTGACTACTTTCCTTGATAGAGGGATGCTACATTAGCAAGATAAGAACAAAAGGTATTTAAATATCTGGGAAAATCACTAGCATAACCTTGTTATGGATCGAATTGAATGGGAACTATAGGTGTGATACTTGATGGTATATTTTTATTTTTTTATAGGAAGCACTAAAGAATCCCTCTTTGACTTAGCTTGATTGGATCAAAGAGTTACCCTCATGCATGTTGATAAGAAGAGGAATAGCTCTAGTTTGAACATATATATATTTCGATGCATATTGATCATAATTTGATATAAAGGGGAGTTTGATACTTCATAATTGATTCTTTGGAGTTGAAGGAATCCTAATTAAATGGACACATGCCTTGATTCTAGAAAATAATCTCGAAATCATAGAAATAGGGTTTTTGAGGGATAACACACTTTATTAGGAAATTATATGGGTTGGGAGCACAATAAATTGGAATTATTTTGAATTGGCCTGTGAAAGAAACAAAGATTTATCAACACTTGCTTCCTAAAGGTTAATTATTTTCGGGGGAGGGTTCTTAATGGTCAAACTCTATTGAGAAAGGGCCTCTAATGGTCAAACTTTGTCGAGAAGGGTCAACATTGAAATGAATATATTGACAACGTAGGTTAGGCATTGAGTGATGATGCGCTAGGGTTAAAAAGGGGTGTAATAGCACATGGGAGAAAATTTAGAGTGAAAACAACATGAAACTCCTAAAAAGTAGTTATGATGTGTCAAACTCTCCTTTAACTCGACTAATTATAAGTATGCATGGAATTATCTCTCTATTCAAAGTAGAGAAACTCCTCTCATAATCAATGTGCATGAAGTTAACCCTTTGATTAAACTTAAGCTAAGTTAATGTATTATTTAGGGTTTCTTATAAAAAACCTATAATGATACTATTAATGATTAAATTTCACACACATGTGACATTTTAGCTAATCTTGCAGTAAGGCATCATCAACATAAAGCATGCAGCTCACCGAATACATCCTCATCGGATCAAGAAAGAAATGTGAGACAAAAATGCCAAGAAGTAGTCAAAAGAATAGGCCACGTAGGCAAAGCGATATTATCCCATGCTACAATGCATGCTATTAGTTTTGTGCATATGCAAGGCTCACACAGGTTTTCCTTCGATATCCGCTCGATTGTAAAAAATGGCGGGATATCAACCACCCATTGTGCATTGAAGACTCATGAAATCTCCTTCACCATCCAAAATTCAAATTTGGATATTCAAGCATTGAATATCCCCCTTTGTGTACTTGAGATCTAGTTCATGAAGTGAATGAGTTCACACTTGGATCTAGATGTTTCTTGGCCACCTCTTGACCTTTAAAAGGAAGCCATGGACATGCATCTAAGTAGAGAAAATTAGAGTAGGTTTATGCTACTGGAAATGTGTTGAGACTTCCTCATAGTTCACCTCTTCCTACACCTATTGGAATTTCCCAAGCTCCTTTGCCACCTTCCTCCAAGCGGCAAGTGTTTCTCTCATTTATTCTTCAATTTATTTAGCATTTAGTGTGGAAAAAAGGACCTCCATAAGGGATATTATTGGATTCCATTGAATCTTGCACCTCCTAGGTGACATTGCGTGTGTCAATATTGGACAATCTAAATTGATTCTAACATCTACTTTCTGTTGTGGTTTGCAAATCTTCACCCTCTTTGTTTATTTCATGTTATTTGTTTTATTTTGTTTTGTTTTGCTAAAAAGAGCTTGCAGGATCAATTTGGAGTCATCATTTTTTCTTTAGTAACACAATATTGGGCCTTGGTAGCAACCTCTAAGGATTTCACCTCAAGTGGGAAGAGCTGCACACCTTTGTGCTATTTTTCCCACAACAGTATTTATGGTGAATCCTTATTTATTTCTTATTAACTAGGTTGTTATTTTCTAAATAGATAATTCTTGGGTTCTTGTTATTTTTTTTATATAATTGACTCTTTCTTACCTTCAGTAGCCAATCGTTGGGAGGATCCCATTACCACTAGCGATTGTGCTTTTGGAAGGCCTAGTTACATTTGAGAGGAAGGACGTTAGGTCTTTAGGGAATTTACATTTATTTTATTTTCCAAATACAAGTTCACATAACTCCTAATTAAAAAGAACCTATGTATGGGGTCACTTGCACTAAACGACATAACAAATATCACTCTCTTTGCACCATTTTGAATTTATTGTGGTTGGTGTATTTTTGCATTTGTTCAACTATGTATATTCTCATCACCACTCACATTTGTCACACAAAATTTCAACCATTGAGTAACAAAACCACTTAAGGAATTCTAATAGACTGCAAGGCCTTTGCCCTCTATCGAGAGGTGTTTTCCCACTTTCTCCTTTTGGTTCACAAGGAATATACTCTAGTTGGGGCCACTACCGGGGAACACTTAAACTAGAGGAATCACACCTACATCCCCCCAATCAAATGTCACCTTCTAGGCATATTTTGAGTCTGGCACATGTTCTCAATCAGGACTATGCCACTCTCCCATGGAGATCATGCAGGTTGTTGATCCACCATTCCCTTCAATGCCCTTTGTTGGGCACATTACAAACACTTTGTTTCGCACATAAGTTTCTTGTGGATAACCTCACCCCTTTGGGAACGATCCTTCCCATGGTATTATAAGAAGATAATATATCTACCACAAGATTTACCGCATTCCACCACATAAATGAAGTAGAAGCAGTTTTACCCATTGTGTTCCAGATACATACACTCCAATCAACTGTGGAGTTGTTACCTAATACCCTAGATTTCGAACAATGGTTGTTTACTTTGGAACACCTTAATGAAGAATGGAGGGACTTGCTACAAAAAAATGGGGCCTTGAAGATTCAATCCAAAGCACACTATGACCGCTAGGTCTAACCTCACACCTTTAGCGAGGGAGACTATGTGCTAGTTTTCAATGTCAAAAAAGACACTAAACTTGGATCTAGTAAATTTGTATCTAAATGGATAGGAACCTAGGTTGTTAAACAATGCCTACCCAAAGTAGAAAATATCTTGACAGATCCTCAAGGAATAACCCTCAACAACCCTATCAATGGGTTGTTCGTCAAATGGTTCTTTCCATAATACCAAATCCCCTCTCCTCAGGTGCACTATGTTTCTGGTTATTATTTCTACATTGCCAATATATTTTCCATGTTCTCTATTACAATTGGGTATTGGTGTCACGTATGCAGGAAAATGACCAAGAAAATGGGACTCCAACCCTTTCAATAATGTCACATGACTCACATCATAGGTATCATTCTGAATTTGACATATAGGAAACGTTTTCCCTCTGTTTACATTGCATTTACTAATAATCCCGATGATAACAATAGAGTCCTAATTCCCAGTAATGATTTGCCATCAATGTTGTCACTAAGGATATCATGTTTCCACCATTTCATCCCCATCAATACTTGAAACCCATGATGTTGAACCCCCACAAATTCGAGGAATTTGGTCCAGTTTGACAAGATCGACCCACAATTCATCATTTTAAAGATGTGAATTTACTCCCCCACCTGTTGTAGTTAATGCCATCATATTCCTCACCATATGATACGATCAAGAATCATAGTTAACCACTCTTACCTCCATGATTAATCTACCATCTCAACTCTTCCTTGTATTATCACACCCATGAAGACAAAAATGGGACCCCCACTCTCCGAAGAAACCAATTGTATTCAATTATTCCCGAAGGAAAAATCTTCATGGCATTGAGTCATGGGGAACTAGTCTTTGTGTTTGCAAAAAAAACATCACATCATCATAGAAAAATTTACCCAACCCACTCAAAATCATGGGAACTCGTACCATCATCAAATTGATTCCCTGATTAACCCAAAACCGTGGGAATCCTACCCATCATAAAATTGGTCCCCAAACACACTCAAAACCATGGGGACCTCACCAATTATTATTTATGTAAAACCAGCTCCCTGATGCACACAAAATTGTGGGAACCCTTGATTCATTTGGAAGGAACCCATATATGCATTTGATCTATGTAGTTGAGTCTTTCTTTCCCAAGCATTTTCAGTTTTGTCAGTCACCATTACCCTCAGTATTGTGTCTCTAACAAAGCCCTTCATCTGAAGTTTGTATCTCTCCGTTACATCTCGTACCTCTCTTTGAAGAATTTTTCCATCAGTTAATACCCAATTTTACATCGATCAAAGGAATTTATGATCCCCGCACTTATCAATCAATCTTATGTCGGGTTTGTTAGTCATGCAATTGGTTACATAATGATATTGGTTCTCCAGATATGACCCTCATCTTATCATGCAATTTAGCTCTGATGGACATCAAATCACCATATTCTGAGAGTTGCAGTAGTACAATTGTACCTTGGGGTTCCCTTTCAATCAATATAATAAGGGATCCCCTCGAACTAAGTAGTGAGAGCCATTACTGATCCCTAACTTAGTGGTCTCCCTATGTTTGATGTCAACACATCTATCGCATCAGTGGGAGCCGTACATTTCAAGGTTAGTAGTGTTGAAATTTAAAAATCATGGTAGTAGCACATATGGTACAGTGAGGTGCCCCATCCAACAAATTCACCAGTATTCCAGCCCCTCACCCCCCTGACATTATCATGATCATCGGTAGTTCTGCCTCTTCGACACCAATAACATTATTTCTGGGTTCATCTACTCTTGCATGGACTGAATCCTCCTTCGTCCATGTACCATTAGTATTATGAGTTGACCCCTTGGTCTCCTCTTATTGTAGTCATCTTGACATATTTTCATGAGCATGGGTATGCCCACCTAGTTTGGATAAAACATCATTATTTGTTATGCTTGTAATGCCCCGTAGCTAGAATAAGGGTATTTAAGTACCTAAGAAATTATTATTATTATTTTGTAAATAATTAATTAATGAAAACAAATGGAACATCGGAGATCACTAAATAGTACAGGAGGCCTAGATCCATAAGGTGAGGGGGAATTGAGACATTCCTAGCACTTTAGAACTTGTTTGGTTGAGCTTGGTCTATATTTATGCTTTGGTGATTTTATTATTGATGGTCACCCAAACATTGTACAATGGACCCAACTTTTGATTATTTTAGCCTATGTTGGTATTATTGAGCCTAAATCATGGTTTAGTGGGCCTTCCTTGGTGAATGCACCCTCCTTGATGCTTTGATGGATCCCACTTTCCATTTGATCCCCTTTAGTGGTTTTGTAACTCCTTTTTGGAGATTACACTTGGTTTTGTAACCCCCATGATCTACATCGCAGTTGGAATTATTGTCGGATGCCGACTTCGACACATCTTCGACAAGTCATCGACGTTGACACAACTTCGACAACTCTGTGACTTCGACCAATTATGCGACCTCACAATTTCATGACATCTACATGTAGCGTCGATCTGCGACTTGCGACTGTCGAACTTCGACAGACTGTCTCTCTATCTTCCAGTCGACTGTAATGGTTGAACTGTCAAACCGTTCTAACTTCTTTTATAATTGAATGTAATGTGTAGGCACCCAATCATCTCAGCAGATTCTATATATGCATGTATAATACTGTAGCATATAATCAATCGATGAACTTATATCCAGTAATAGAAATCAGTTCGCATTCCTACATATTGTTTGTGTATGTTTGTGTTCTGTCTGTGTAGTGTATTCCTGCTTTGCACATTCTGTTTCTTAAGCTTCCTCCATAACAGAGCTAACTCATTCAGTCGAACTATTGTCCCCCTTGTGTTTCCTGGCCATGTGCAGGTCATTGGTATCAGATCATACTCAATCAGAGAACTCAACTTTGTTCATGCTTAAGTTTGCGTAGACAGTTCCAACGAAGTTACCGACTTATGCCTGTTCAAACACGCTCACAATCTCAGCAATCCAAGCAGACTCTACATCCAGAAATGGAAAAAGAAACAAATGATAGACATGCAGCCGATGAGACAACACAACTTATTGAGCAAGCGCTGACTCGACAATGAATTGTAATGTTCTCCCATTTCAATGAAATTCTCACGGGATTTGCTTCGACATTTGGAGGATTTTTGACGAGAACGCACTCCGATAAAATCATCCCCTTCAAAGTGCAAATGAATTTGGACATACCGAATCTTGAAGGCAATATTGACGTGAAATATGTCGACATTTGGGTGCAACAATTGGAATCCTATTACTCTGTGAATCAACTCTTAGAAGCTGACAAGATCACCATTGCAACCCAAAAAAATTTCAACATCTGTGCACTGCTGGTGGGAGAACCTCTCGACAAAGATGGAGAAAAGCAGAGACTCCATCAACACATGGGATATATTCGTCGAACACATTTTAACCACCCAAATGCCTCGAGCAGCAGTATAAGAAGTGGCAATGGTTAAGGCAATGCAAAGACCAATCAGTATAGAGTTAAACCGATGAGTTCTATCGAATCATGGCTAGACTTGGCATCCAAGAAGAAGAGAAATTGCTTGTTCTGAAGTACATCAACGAATTGTCCTAGTATATTTAGGAAGAGATGGAATTTCTAACTGTCAATATGCTCGCGGATGCATTCCACTATGCCAGCAAACTCGAAACCAAGCAGAAAGGGAAAGCATACTTCAGAACAAAGCCGACATCAGGACGACCACCTGATAAGAAGACATCAGCCGACTTCGATAAGTCAAAATATTCTCAACCGACTTTGCCAAAGCCATATCATGAAAAAAATCCTTTTCAGAAAAGAGAACGTAGAAAACAACCGCCCAATGGGAAATGGTGCGATTACCACCACTCATATTGGCATGATACATGTGAATGCAAAGCTAAGAAGACATATTTGGTGAAAGTGTCGACATCTGACGCGTTTGACAAGATAATGGAAGAATCTGATCCTGATGCAATGACCCTTCTGACATCGACATCGACCACTCCAGCAACCTCGAGTATCATCGATGAGGAGGAACGAGAGCGCCTGTTCCATACACAGATATGGGTCTAGGAAAACCCATTACATATGATTGTGGATAATGGTAGATAGAAGAACTTCATTTTTGAAGACTTTGTGAATAAACTAGGTCTTTTCACCACTTCACATCCTCAACCTTACAACATCAGTTGGATGAGGGATGGACATGGAATACAGATCACTTGACAATGCAAACTTACCTACTTCATAAATCCTTTTGAAGATGAAGTACTATGCGATGTAGCACCACTCTCTATAGTTGATGCCCTGTTTGGGAAACCTTACCTATGGGATCGCCATGGAAGTTATTAGTCACGACCGCATAAGGTGATTGTCAAAATCCTAAATCGATGATACAACATTCCAGAGCGATGACCTACACCAACGGTTTCAATGATATCTGCTAAGAGGCTCATCAATAATGCTCAAAAGTTCATGTTAATCATGATCAAACTGAAACATTCTAGGAATACTGCAACGACGAGTCGACTTACCGACCAAAGTAGCTCCCGACAGAAGTAGTTTATCGACAATGTTCTCGACGAGTATCAGAGTTTATTCCAAGATCCGGATAGATTACCTTGACATTTCCAGGTAAAACACTCTATTGAAATTGCTCTTGGTTCTTCTTTTCCTAATGCATCTACTTACAGAAGATCCATTCTCGAAAATGAAGAGATTCGTAGACAAATCCAAGATTTAATTGATAAAGGTCATATTTGACCTAGCTCCTCTCCTTGTGGAATTCCAGTTGTCCTCGTTCCAAAGAAATACGGGACTTGGCGCATGTGCATCGACTAGAGGGAACTCAACAAAATATTGGTGAAGAATCGATACCCTCTGCCGTGGATATATGAGCTCATCGACTATCTGAAAGGTGCTAAATTATTTACTAAGCTCGACCTCAAGTTGGGATATCATCAAATTCCAATTGAGCCCTCAGATGTGTGGAAAACTACTTTCAAGACCAAGGAAGGATTGTTTGAATGGTTAGTCAAGCCTCTCGGCTTAACCAATGCACCTGCGACCTTCATGTGATACATGGACAACATTTTGAGAAATTTCATCGGCAAATGGGTCATTGTCTATCTCGATGACATATTGATTTTCAATCGATCATGGGAAGAACATGTCAAACAACTTCGAAAAGTCCTCGACATTCTCCAGTAACATCGACTTTACTTGAACATGGACAAGTATCTCTTTGCGTTGAACAATAGAAAATATTTTGGGTATGTAATTGACTCTGCAGGCATTCACGTCGATTCAAACAAAGTACAAATCCTCAGATATTGGTCCATTCCTCAAAGCATTCAAGAACTAAGAATTTTTCTTGGTTTGGAAAATTTCTATCGATGATTCATACTTGGCTTCAGTGACATAGCCTGGCCCTTGAATCAGTTGACGAAGGGAAATGGAAAAAAATTCTTCAAATGGACATCGACACAACAAGAAGCTTCTAAACAGCTTAAGCACAAGCTCTGCACTGCACCAATGCTTGTGTTACCTAATTTGCATCAGTCCTTTGAGATTGATACTGACACATCGGACTATTCCTTCGGCATAGTGATCACTCAGTCTGGTCACCCAGTCACTTTTCATTCTGAAACTTTTAACGACACAGTTAGAAGATATTCGACGTACGAAAAATAACTGTACGCCATTGTGCAAGCTCTCAAGCAATGGAGGAATTACATCCTTGGAAATGTTAATTTTTCAGAATTTAATTCAATATTATCCAGGATCGTAACTGAGAGAACAACATGTACAACATATCTACAACATATCAATCATGGACACAATAATGCAAGCACACAAGAGACACAGATTTTACTTGGGGAAAACCATAAAGGTGAAAAACCCTAATAACTTCCTCAGAGATAGATAGAGCAATGATACAACCAAAGCATAAGAGATAGACATCTCCTAGCAGTAGCTTCTCCTCCTCCACAAGTGCGCCACTCTCCAAAGAGTGTGTGTGAGAATAGAATGATGAAATAGAGTGCCTCCCGCACTCTATTTATACTTGACTTGACTTTCCTAATAACCTTTACTAGGTCGGCCTCAACTTAACCACATAACACAAAGCTGGCTGGGCCGACACCCAATAGGGTGGTCTAATAACCCTTTGACCCACATGGTCGACCCCCAATAGGGTGTTCTAATAACCCTTTGACCCACATGACTTATACAGGGCCGACTCCAACAAGGTGGTCTAATAACCCATCAAGTATAAGTTATGACACTTACAATATAAATGACGACACTTCCGTATAGAGGAATAATAACATCTCTATAGGAATACAAACACTTATGTATAGAGGAATAATACCATCTCTATAGGAGTACAATATACATATATGAAATACATTCCGAAGTTACATATACATCAACACTCCCTCTTAACTAGGAAGGTATTTCTCGACACAGGTCTTCTAGCACAAGTCTTATTCTCTGGATCATCGTCACTGGATAATCATCATTGCGTCATCGTCATCGTCACTGCTACTGCTATCTCAATCAATCTCTGAATCTACTCATCATAGGATGCTCTACAGAGCCAGTCCTTTTTCATACTGGATGTAGGCCCACCACCTGCAGGTCTTCATCATCACTGGACATACTGTGGAATCCTCAGGACGTATTACTTGTGTCATAAAACCTCGAAAGAGCATCCCAAGACTGATTACAAGCACACAGCTCAACCTATCGGATCTCCCAGGACCTTTTACATGATACTACACAACCTGTCCATGGCCACAGAGTATCATGAATCACAACCTAGATGCACACACACAACACTTACAATCACTGGCATGGGAGGACCAGCCTACCACCATCCGTGAAAGGCTCATAGCACTTATATCAATGACCATGGGAGGACCAACCTACCACCATCCATGAAAGGCTCACAGCACTTACATCAATGACCATGGGAGGACCAACCTACCACCATGTTGGAATGGCACAACACTTATATTGCAGCCATGGGAGAACACATCTACAACCATGCTCAAATGGCCCCGACACTTATATCGTAGCCATGGGAGAACAAATCTACAACCATGCTCGAATGGCCCCAGCACTGATATCGCAGCCATGGGAGAACACATCTACAACCATGCTCGAATGGCCCTGGAAATTACATCACGACCATGGGAGAACACATCTGCCACCATGTCGGAAAAGCCCAGCAATTACATTGCGACTATGGGAGAACACATCTACAACCATGTCCAAAAAGCTCATGTGCATCTGTGTCTTTGGAACTCATCACACATAATCCGACTGATTATGTAATGTATCGACCTGATACATATGATCATCTCAATCATCATCATAGCATCATCCTGATGCATATCAGCTAGAGTATTGTCCCGATACTCATCACTGCATCGTCCTGATGCACATCTGGAGCAACATCTTGAAGCTCGTCATCCATGATCATCCTGATCATACAATGCATCCACCTGATGCATACATAGTATCTGCTTGATACATATCATCATACATGATCTACCTGATCATACAATGTATCCACCTGATCATACCTAATACATATCAACATACATGATCTACCTGATCATATCCAGCATCCGACATGATGCGTACATGCATATATATAAATGATCCAACTGATCATATCCAGCATCCAACATGATGCGTACATACATATACATATAAATGATCCAACTGATCATCTCCAGCATCCACCTGATGCATATACAGAGCAGTAACTGGAGCATCCTCCTGATGCTCATCATCCAGCACTTACATCCACAACCATGGGAAGGATCCTCCTCTCACCATGCTTGGAATGGCTCCTGCAAATGTGTCCATCACTTCTTCCTCGAAGTGTCATCAATCTGAAGAACACCAAGCCTCTCTTTGAAGTACTTGAACTTCACTCTGGCTAGTGGTTTTGTCAGCACATCTGCAACCTGCTCATTTGTCGCGACATACAAGAGATTCACTGCTCCTCTCTGCACCATATCCCTGATATAGTGATATTTGATCTCAATGTGTTTCGACCTGTCATGGAACACCAGATTCTTAGACAACTTCCCACAACTTTGGTTGTCACAAAAGATACCAGTAGCATCCAGCGGGAGATCAAATAACTCAGACATTAGCTTCCAAATCCCTACTGCCACACAACTAGCTGAACAAGCTGCAACATACTCTGCTTCAGTTGTACTTAGTGCTACGCAGGACTGCTTCCTACTAAACCAAGAGATCACACCTGATCCCATACTGAAGCAACACCAAGAAGTGATCTTCCTATCTGCAGCACTGCCTGACCAATCTGAATCAACATAACCCTGTAGGTTAAACTTTTGATTCACATCATACTTGAGCCCATAATCAACTGTACCCTTCAGGTACCTCAGAATATGCTTTACAGCAACCAGGTGAACACTCCTCGGATCCATCAGGAACTAGCTCAATGTGTTCACCGCAAAGCAAATATCTAGTCTCGTGTTCGTCAGGTACATTAAAAACCCAATCATCTAAAGATACATAGTGACATCAACCGGCTTAAATGAATCATCACACAAAAGCTTCAGGTTCGATGCCATAGGTGTGGCCATGGCCTTGTATTCCATCATCTTGAACCTCTTCAGGATATCTACTGCATACTTCCCTTGTCCAAGGAAGATTCCATCTGCACTATGCCATGCCTCCATACCAAGAAATTAGTGTATCATACCCATGTCCTTCATCTCGAACTCGGCAGCAAGCTTCCTCTTCATGTCGGCAATCAATCTATCCTCACCTGTTATAAATAGGTCATCCACATACAACAGTAGTATCACTGGATTTCCTTCCTCAAACTTCTAGTAAAGGTTGGAATCTGCTTTACTCTTGGTAAAGCCCAAACTGGATAGGAAGCCATCTATCCTGGCATACTAGGTCCTGGGTTCCTGTTTCAAACCATACAGGGATTTCTTCAGTTTGCACACATGTGACTCTCGGCCATGTGTCTTAAAACCAAATGGCTGCTCCACATACACTTCCTCTTCGAATACACCATTCAAGAAAGCTGTCTTGACATCCATCTGGTGTATCTTCCATTTCATCATTGCAGCCAGAGCAAGTACTGATCTAATGGAAGTGGATCTGGCTACAGGAGAAAAAGTCTCTATGCTGCCACCTGCAGCATGATTGATCTTATAGATCCATTTGGAAGTCACAATAGACTTCCGTTCAAGTCTTGGGACCGCATCCCAAATATCATTCTTCATGATTGAATGGTACTCCTCGATCATGGAATTCTTCCCGAATCCTGGGAACTTCAACATCTTCAATATCTTCAATAAATAAATTTGTTGCCGAACAAATGTTGTAGTCCTTCTTTTGTAGGTGATGGTATACAATCTTTCCTACAAAACAAGTAAAATTGCATGATTAGAAACATCTCATAGTTTTCAGAACAAATTCTTACACATAAAGAAATATGTCATATAGTCATGCAATTATTTTAGCCAATGCTTCAATACAACATTTATCCATATCCCATAACTTCCTAGATTCCTTTCAATCTCTACCATAACATTGTTAAGAGTGTGCACAACTCCCAATATGTCAGCAAAGAGGTTTCATTCTAGATAAGTAGCAATGGAATGTTGTACAATTCCATAGGCCACTTACCCATCATATGCAAATTAGTAGTATATTGTTCATTAATGCAATTATTCTAATATGCATAATACACACCCTAAGTCTAGGAACATAAGCATATACATCATTGAACAATATTATTTAAACAAACAAATATGAAAGAAATGACAATCAAAATACTTATCTTTGTTTGGTTGTAGGGTTGACTCCCTCTCAGTCTTTGCTTCCTTTCTGTAACTCCATTCTAATGTGGATTGTGAGAAGTGGTCAACTCCCTTTGAATATCTGCATCCTTGTAGAAACTTCTGAAGTGTGTTCCCTCTTGATTTTTGCTTCCTGGATTACCTTTTCTTGAACTTATATCCATCCTTAATCACTATGCATGCTTATTAGTATCATCATTGTGTTATCCTCGAGGTCTCGTACATAATCACACATTCATTAGTATATTTTGAATACTATCAAAACACAATAATCTTAAGCATGTATAGTCATGATTATTTCAAACAGGAATAGTAAGCATTAGTATTCAAGGACTCTTATGGTTTAGTCATATCATAAATTAAGGTAAGAAACATAATATGCATACACCCATGATTATTCAAACCTATGAATAATCATTATCAATCATGCCATGTATACTTATATAAGAGATCCTATCACAAGGTAGGATTCTAACTTGATATAGGAAAAACATACCTGGATTAGTATGTTAGCTACTTATGTCTAACATACCCACATGATGTCGTCTTGTTCTCTTCAATGACTTGTGCTAGTAACCTGCATATCTCATAAGTTAACCATTATAGAGCCAAATTATATATACCTCGTAAATAGATCTTCTATGTGATCCATGGCAATGGATGACCCTTTGTCTTCATGTCACCATGGTCATATGTTCTTGAACTAGAACATGATTTGTCTTTCTTGGCGTACCTTTTATGTTAGTGGACAACATCAACCTCATACAACATCACAATGCATTAGTACAATCATAAGTGTCAAAAACCCTAATCAATGAATATCTTCTATCATGCATTCATAATTTTATTAAGGTGATACAACAAGTCTAAAATTAACCAAGATTGTACTAACTGTAATAATATGAAGACAAACATATCATAAACTTAATTATTAACAAAATTCGAAACATACCTGAATGAGTCATACCTGCCGATATTGCTTGTAATCTTCTTATGTAAGGCCTTAGCCTCATCTCCCTCTAAAACAAGAACTTCTTCACTTATGCAGGTGACCAATCCATTCTCTTCTAGGATTAACCCAATCCACTCGATTTGCAGGAACTGGATCTGGAGCTGGATTAGGGTTTGAGAAACCCTAAAAATTCAAACTTGAATTTCAAAGTTCTGAAAGGATAGAAAGATGCACCTTGATGAGCTGATCAAGCCGGTATATTCAGAATTTGAAATCTGCAAAGTTTCACCCCTTAATTTTGCCTTTGAAACTTTCGGATTAACTAGACATGAACCCGAACTAGGGTTTGATAAAGCCCACCCTTATTCCCAATAAAAAGGTTTGTTCCAAAGCTCTAAGCTTCTATTTTTCTGAGGAGCTTCCAGCCATGGTCACAGATTTAAAAAATTCCCATTTTTGCAGAAACCCTAATTTTCCACTTTTTTTGATCAAAGTCCTGAACTAGGGTCTGATCAAGCCCAGCCTTCTGCCCAACCCAAAATTCTGATATTGGTCTCTAAATTTTTATTTTGATGAGTATCATTCAGCCGTGGTCTCTGATTACAAAAAAATCATCTTTCTCTGAAACCCTAAATTCCCGAAGCCATGAATGAAGGTGCTCAAAATAATTTTGTTTTGACAGAAATATGTACCTGATTGTTTCTGGTGTAACTCTGAACATTTTGATCCATAGGGTCTAAAACGTCTGGTAGCCCGACCTGTCATCTTTCCAACCCCATAGGTCTGACCTCAATTGGATTCTCTGAGAGAGAGTTATTCCAAGTGTTGCAACGTGACCTGTTTATGGGATAAAAAAGGAGAGCGAACTTGTATGACGTGCCACGTTTCACTGGTTCAGTTTAGGCCTCTACAAACATTACCTGCAAAAGTACAGTCCATTTAATACCTGCAATACTTTACAAAATTTCATTTGGAGCTTCCTATCCCAAGTTATGACCTTTTTTCCCGGGTCACCTGTTTATGACTCAAATCTGGAAGAGGCAGAAACCCTAGATTGTACATATCATAAAACACAAAGTACAATGAATTAGAAGTTGTCTTTTGGACACAAGGTACATGGGGATCTGATATTCGACCTATAAAAGTTTTAGATCTGAAAACTTTTCCAAAATAGATTTATAGCAAAAGTTCTACGATGACTAGTTTTTGCTATATCAAGTCCTAGCATTGTAAGTGTAACAAGTGTCATACATGCCATACCATGCCTTCTTTCAGGCTAGCTCTGATACCATGTTAATTTTTCAGAATTTACTTCAATATGATCTAGGATATTAACTGAGAGAACAACATGTACAACATATCTACAACATATCAATCATGGACACAATAATGCAAGCACACAAGAGACACAGAGTTTACTTGGGGAAAACCATAAAGGTGAAAAACCCCAATAACTTCCTCAGACATAGATAGAGAAATGATACAACCCAAGCATAAGAGATAGACATCTCCTAGCATTAGCTTCTCCTCCTCCACAAGTGCGCCACTCTCCAAAGAGTGTGTGTGAGAATAGAATGATGAAATAGAGTTCCTCCCGCACTCTATTTATACTTGACTTGACTTGCCTAATAACCTTTACTAGGTCGACCTCAACTTAACCACATAACACAAAGCTGTCTAGTCCGACACCCAATAGGGTGGTCTAATAACCCTTTGACCCACATGTTCGACCCTCAATAGGGTGGTCTAATAACCCTTCGACCCACATGACTTATACAGGGCCGACCCCAACAAGGTGGTCTAATAACCCATCAAGCATAAGTTATGACACTTACAATATAAATGACGACACTTCCGTATAGAGGAATAATAACATCTCTATAGGAATACAAACACTTCCATAAAGAGGAATAATACCATCTCTATAGGAGTACAATATACATATATGAAATACATTCCGAAGTTACATATACATCAACAGGAAAGGAAATGGTCATCCTCACCAACCATAAGTCTCTACAGTTCACTCCGACCCAATAAAAAATACAAACGACTCGACAGCTTAAGTGGATTAATTATCTACAACAATTCGAGTTGGTGATTAAGTATCAGAAAGGTAAAGCTAACACCGCCTCCAATTGTCTAAGCAGACCGTTCATTACTCTCCTTTTTATAGTGATGAGTATGTAGGGATATGACACCACTACTTGGCCTCAGTTGTATCAGGAATACATCGAATCTTCACCAGTCTACTGACAGCTTCAGACTGACAAGTCATCAATCACCGACTATTTTTTGAATGACACCTTGATATACAAGCTTGGACAACTTTGTGTACTGACCGATGAGCATCGACAACATCTCACTTGGGACATACTACAATAAGACTGCAAGACACTTTGGAGTAGCAAAGACACTTGCTATTCTACAGAATTATTTGTTTTGACCTACACTTAAAACCGACGTCAACAAGTCCATTCGATCATGAGTGGTTTGATCCATTGGTAATAGAGCCAACTCATTCAATCGAACTGTTGTCCCCCTCATGCTTCCTAGCCACATGCTGATCACCCCATTTTCACAAGTGCACCCTCACTAGTTATTTTTATCCTTGACACCTAAAAAATGGAATAACTCCTTGTGTAACCCCTCCTTTTTTTATTTTGGGAAGATTCCTTGGCTTGTGTGACACCTCACCTTTCTAAATTTGATTCCTCTCCATGGAAGATATGTCTACACATGAATTTTATTTGGGTGGAGTGCCTTGGATTCACTCCTTGAAATTCGAATTGCTTGGGTTGGGTTAGAGTTATCCTCTTGTGGTTGAGTTACCCCCCTTGGATTGACTCAACTTTCCTTACTTTGTTTTTTTTTAATCCCTTGAATTATAATTAATTTCTTTGGTCTATAAATCCATGCTTGATCTATTTGTTGATGGTTCTTGGTTCCTTGGATGTTGATGGTTGATTATTCTTGGTTGTTCTTTCCAATGATGGTGAGAGATTGGTAAGCTTGTGAGCTCAGGGAAACCATGTATGCTTTTCTATGTAATTGAACTTCGTGCTTAAAGCACTATGATATTGAATGGGTTTTGTAGTAATCATAGACAAATTTGGTATAGTTCCTCTGTGTACACTGCTTGTCTTTATCCTATACCTGCACACAAATCTTGATGGTTAATGGCGATGTTCTGAGGGACCTGGGGGGTGAAGCGATTACCATTGCAAATGCTAGTGAGGTAAAGGAGAAAGTATGTGGTGAGGAATTGAGTTGCGGCTTCTCAAAACAAATACTTGATCTATTCTTGAGTGCACCTCTACTTGTGTATCAATGGCCTTAGCTTGGGGGTGGCCTTTCCAAGAGTATTTGGCTTGGTATTGCCTAAAGCTAAGTGGAACGTGGTCCAGTTGATGTCAGTTGCACATTATTAAGATAATTGGTTTAATTTATGTAAATTCATATGTTTATATGATGTTTCCATTATTTCCTAGCTGAGTTGTTTACTATTGATGAGCCTGATAATTGTATCAATGGTTGGATGTAGATTTGATGGTTTAAATGCATGGAAATTGTTGATTTTCCCTCCTATTTGAGATATGATCTTGATGGAATATTATAATATATTTATTTATTTGTTAATTTCTGTATCTTAATCTCCAAATACGTCCTCCATGGATGATAAGATTTGTAGATGAATCCATAGTTAAAATTGATTGGCTTTTGGAACTCTAGTTGAGGAGTCTTGCTTGGAAATTGGTGTTTTTCTCTTCTATTTGAGATATAATGTTGATGGAATCTTGAAATATGTGATTTATGTGCTTATTTTCTATATCTTAATCTGCAAATGTGCCCTCTATGGCTGAGAAAACCTATAGATGAATTCATAGTTGGAATGGCTTGGTTTCTCCTTGTTTTGAGATATGATCTTAATGGAAAGTTGAAATATGTTTGTACATGTATTATTTCCTATAAAATACTCTGCAATTTTTCCCTCCATGTTTGATCATATTTGTTCTATGATTCTACAGTTGAAATTACTGAGTTTTGATCACTAATTGATGGGTTTTATGCTTGGAAAACTAGATTGAATTGATAGTTTCAATGTAGTTTGAATACCTGATGCTGTATGGATGTGCCTGATCATGTAAATGCACTCTTTTTGGTTTTAGAGAGCCTCCATAAGCTAAAATTATTTTTATTTAAAGTTTATAGTTGGTTTTGCATGGATTTGGATGCTTACTGGATGATCTGGTAGTGATTTTGATAGCAATAGTAGATCTGATATTTGTATGAATTAATGGATGTATATGGTAGCTATGTATTTGAAATTTTACATTATTGAATGGTTGTAGGTTTTATATTCAGATATTATCTGATAAGTAATCAAAAACTGTTAAAGAAAGTGCCATAGATTGAATTTACAAAAGTTTCATAAATTGCATAGTTTTACTGTAGAAAGTTCTAGCTTGTATTTGTTTGCAAAGAATTCCGTAAATCTGATTAGTTAGAATTATTGGGCTAATTATGATCACCATTAATTTTTTAATAATTCTAAGGTCCAAGTTTAGTAAAGCTTGTAAATCTGGTTTCATTATCATGCTTGCACAGTCTTGCATCAGCATGAGCTTATGGGGAGTTTTAGAATTGTTTTTAAAGTGTCACAATTATTTTAAAGGCTTTATGTTTATTTTAATTAGTTCGATGGTATGTTATCCTATCCTTTGGTTGAGATTATTCCACTGTGCTATACCTTTATTTATTTGTCCTTTGGGTTCACAAGTCGTATCAGAGCCTAGGTTCCAATACTGTAGCTATTGGAACTTCTACAGAGTCATAAATATTCTGTATATGTACATTTGAAATTTATAAATGAGTTTTGTGAAATAAATTTAACCTCTCTTATGTTAATGGAAGAATTAGAAGTCTCACTTCAGAGATCAATTTGACTGTATCCTTTTAAATTTCAAAAGTTAAGGGATTTAAGCCTAGGTTATCATATTTTGGATTTATGAACTTTGATTTTCATATGAAATTGCATTCTTGTTTGTAAGGCTCTATGATTGTCTTAGTATTGACTTAGGTACTTATTTAAAAAGGATTGAAAAGTTCATAAGCAGATCTCCTCCAAAGTTGCACTCTTAATTGGAACTGACAATTCAAAAATGAAACATTTTGAATCTAAATTTGGACACTATGAAAACATGTCTTTAATTGATTATGGAATGAGTATACATTACAAAAATATTCATGGGAGATTTTCCCTTTGATTTTTTTTAAAAATTAAATCACTCTGCCACAGTTAAGGCATAACAATAGTTTCAAAAAAATAATTGTAGCCTCAAAGTCCAAATAATATGAGACTCGGCTTTTAATGGATCAGAATGGAGTAATGTTGAAGTGTGATAGTGATCAGAGTCACGTGTTCAACCGTTTGATTTGTACTCTTTCAATATGCATGCAATGGCCTTTTTGACTGTTTTCTAAATTATTTTTATGCAATGTGTTAAATTTTCAGAATTTACTTCAATCTGATCTAGGATCTTAACTGAGAGAACAACATGTACAGCATATCTACAACATATCAATCATGGAGACAATAATGCAAGCACACAAGAGACACAAAGATTTACTTGGGGAAAACCATAAAGGTGAAAAACCCCAATAACTTCTTCAGAGATAGATAGAGCAATGATACAACCAACCAAGAGAGATAGCCATAACCTAGCAGCAGATCCTCCTCCTCCATAAGTGCGCCACTCCTCCTTGAGTGCATGTGTGAGAAGTGAGTGAGTAAATAGAGTGCCTCCCGCACTCTATTTATACTTGACTTGACTTGCCTTTTTACCTAACTCATGTAGGCTCGAACTTAACCACATAACATAATGCTGACTGGGCCGACCCCCAATAGGGTGGTCTAATAACCCTTTGACCCACATGACCGACCCCCAATAGGGTGGTCTAATAACCCTTTGACCCACATGACTTATACAGGGCCGACCCCAAACAAGGTGGTCTAATAACCCATCAAGTATAAGTTACGACACTTACAATATAAATAACAACACTTCCTTATAGAGGAATAATACCATCTCTATAGGAATACAATATACATATATGTGAAATACATTCTGAAGTTACATATACATCAACACTCCCTCTTAACTAGGAAGGTATTTCTCAGCACAGTTCTTCTAGCACAAGTCATCTTCTCTGGATCATCGTCACTGGATAATCGTCATCGAGTCATCATCATCGTCACTGCTGCTGCTATCTCAATCAATCTCTGAATCTACTCGTCATGGAAGTTCTACAGAGCCATTCCTTTTTCATACTGGATGTAGGCCCACCACCTGCAGGTCTTCGTCATCACTGGCCATACTGTGGAATCCTCAGGACTTTTACGTGCGTCACAAAACCTCGAAAGAGCATTTGCCAGATGTCCCAGGGCACAGATTACATGCCATAGGCAAAACCTCGAAAGACCATCTGCAAATCTCCCAGGGAACAAATTATATGTGACCTCACCACAAAACCTCGAAAGAGAATCCCAGGACTGATTACGAGCACAAGGCTCAACCTATCGGATCTCCCAGGGCACAAATTACATGTGGTCACCACAAAACCTCGCAAGAGCATCCCAGGACTGATTACGAGCACACAGCTCAACCTATCGGATCTCCCAGGGCACAAATTACATGTGGTCATGGCAAAACCTCGCAAGAGCATCCTAGGACTGATTACGAGCACACATCTCAACCTATCGGATCTCCCAGGGCACAAATTACATGCCATAGGACAAAACCTCGAAAGAGCATCTGCCAGATATCCCAGGGCACAAATTACATACCATAGGTAAAACCTCGAAAGACTATCTGCAGATCTCCCAGGGCACAAATTATATGTCCTCCCAAGCAAAACCTCGAAAGAGCATTTGCCAGATGTCCCAGGGCACAAATTACATGCCATAGGCAAAACCTCGAAAGACCATCTGCAAATCTCCCAGGGCACAAATTACATGCTTATCTGCACAACCTGATCCACGGCCACAGAGTATCAACCTGATACTCACCATACATCATCCTGATGTATCCATGATCATCCTGATCATCATCACTGCAACGTCCTGCTGCATGTCATCTGGAGCAACATCCTGAAGCTCGTCATCTATGATCATCCTGATCATCACTGCAACATCCTGCTGCATGTCATCTGGAGCAACATCTTGAAGCTCGTCATCTATGATCATCCTGATCATCACTGCAACATCCTGCTGCATGATCCACCTGATCATCAATGCATCTACCTGATGCATACCAAGTATCATACATGATCCTCCTGATCATCAATGTATCTACCTGATACAAATACATGATACATATCATCATACATGATCCAAGCATCCAACATGATGCATATACAAAATACATACACATGATCCAACTGATCATATCCAGCATCCAACATGATGCATACATACATAAATGATCCAACTGATCATATCCAGCATCCAACATGATGCATACATACATAAATGATCCAACTGATCATATCCAGCATCCAACATGATGCATACATACATAAATGATCCAACTGATCATATCCAGCATCCAACATGATGCGTACATACATAAATGATCCAACTGATCATATCCAAGCAGAAATCAGAACATCATCCTGATGCTCATCATCCAGCGCTTACATCCATAGCCATGTGAAGGATCCTCCTTCCAACATGCTTGGAATGGCTTCAGCAAATGTGTCCATCACTTCTTCCTCGAAGTGTCCTCGATCTGAAGAACGGCAAGCCTCTCTCTGAAGTATTCGAACTTCACCCTGGCTAGTGGCTTCGTCAGCACATCTGCAATCTGCTCGTCCGTCGCAACATATAGGAGCTTCACAGCTCCTCTCTGCACCATATCCCTGATATAGTGATATTTGATCTCTATGTGTTTCGACCTGTCATGAAACACTGGGTTCTCGGACAGCTTCACACAACTCTGGTTATCACAGAAGATACCAGTATCCTCCAACGGGAGATCAAATAACTCAGACAGTAGCTTCCGTAACCATACTGCCTCGCAACTAGCTGAGCAGGATGCAACATATTCTGCCTCAACTGTACTCAGTGCTACGCAGGACTGCTTCCTGCTAAACCAAGAGATCACACCTGATCCCATACTGAAGCAGCACCCAGATGTTCTCTTCCTGTCTGCAGCACTGCTAGCCCAATCTGAATCAACATAACCCTGCAGGTTAAACTTTTGATTTGCCTCATACCTGAGCCCATAATCCACTGTACCCTTCAGGTACCTCAGAATATGCTTTACAGCAACCAGGTGAACACTCCTCGGATCCGTCAGGAATTGGCTCAATGTGTTCACAGCAAAGCAAATGTCTGGTCTCGTGTTCGTCAGGTACATCAAGGACCCAATCATCTGACGATACATAGAGACATCAATCGGCTCAGATGAAGCATCACACAGACACTTCAGGTTCGATGCCATAGGTGTGGCCATAGCCTTGCAGTCCATCATCCCGAACCTCTTCAGGATCTCTACTGCATACTTCCCTTGTCCAAGGAAGATTCCATCACTCTGCCACACCTCCATGTCAAAAATAAATAGTGCATCATTCCAAGTTCTTCATCTCGAACTCGGTAGTAAGCTTCCGCTGCATGTCGGCAATCAATCTATCTTCACCATACCAAGTTCTGCACATATATGATTTCCTATCATGAGTCTCAGAACCAAGTGGTTGTTCTACATACACTTCTTCTTCAACTACACCATTCAAGGAAGCTGTCTTGAATCCATCTGGTGTATCTTCTATTTCATCACTTTTATATTTCTCAATGCTGCCATCTGCAACATGCTTGATCTGATAGTTCCTTTTGGAAGTCATAGTAAACTTCCCTTCATGTCTTGGGATTACATCCCAAACATCATTGTTCATGATCGATGGATCATGGCATTTCATTTCTTCATCCCAGATCCTGGGAACTTCAATATCTTCAATATCTTCAATAGATATCTTTGTTGCTGGAACAAATGTTGTAGTTCTTCTTTTGTAGGAGATGGCATACGATCTTTCCTACACAACAAGTTAAATTGCATGATTAGAAAACATCTCATAGTTTTCAGAACAAATTCTTACACATAAAGAAATATGCCATACAGTCATGCAATTATCTTAGCCAATGCTTCAATACAACATTTATCCATATTCCGTAACTTTCTAGATGCCTTCCAATCTCTACCATAACATTGTTAAGAGTGTGCACAACTCCCAACATGTCAGCAAAGAGGTTTCATTCTAGATAAGTAGCAATGGAATGTTGTACAGTGCCATAGGCCACTTACCCATGCATATTAGGAGTATATTGTTCATCAATGCAATTATTCTAATATGCATAATACACAACCTAATTCTCGGAACATCAGTATATACATTGTTGAACAGTATTATTTAAGAAATGACAATTCAAATACTTATCTTTTTTTGTTCATTGGGTGGACTCCCTCTGAGTCTTTGCTTTCTTGCAGGAGCTGCTGGAGTCCTAATCTGCAGTAGCTTCTTCTACACCTTTCTGTTGTGGAATGTAGAAAGATGGTCAACTCCCTCTGAATATCTGCATTCTTGCAGAAACTACTGAAGTGTACTCCCTCTTGATCTTTGCTCCCTGGATTACCTGTCCTTGAACTTATATACATTCTCGATCCCTATGCATGCTTGTTAGTATCATCATTGTGTTATCCTCTAGGTCTAATATACATTCATTAGTATACTATTAAAACACAGTAATCTCAAGCATGTATAGTCATGATCATTTCAAACAGAAATAATAAGCATAAGCATTCAAGGTTTATGTAGGATTCTTATGGTTAGTCAAATCATAAGAAACATAACATGTCTAAACCTATAATTACTCAAAGCTATGACTCTTCGGGTTAGTCATATCATCAATCAAGAGAAGAGATATAATATGCATAAAACCATGACTATTCAAACCTATGGTTTCATGATTCTTCTGGTTAGTCAAATCAATCAATATAAGAGACATATTATTTTACTTATATTCCTATTTGACCATAGTACTTTTCTGGTTAGTCATATCATTAAACAAAGTAAAAAGCATAATATGCCTAAACCCATGATTACTAACTTCAATGAATAATCATAATCAATCATGCCAAGTATACTTATATAAAGGATCTTATCAGAAGATGAGATTGTAACTTGATATAGGAAAAACATACCTGGATTAGCATGCTAGCTAGTTATGTCTAACATACTCACATGATGTCTTCTTGTTCTTCTTCAATGACTTGTGCTAGTAACCTGTATATCTCATAAGTTAACCATTATAAAACCAAGTTATACATACCTCGAGAATGGATCTTCTATGAGATCTATGGCAATGGATGAATCTTTGTCCTCATGTCATCATGATCATATGTTCTTGAACCAGAACATGATTTGTCTTTTTGGTGTACCTTTCATGTTAGTAGACAACATAAAACTCATAAAACATCACAATGTGTTAGTACAAACATAAGTTTCATACTCCTAATAAATGAATGACTTCTATCATGCATTCATAATTTTATTAAGGTGATATGACAAGTCTAAAATCAAGATTGTACTAACCGTGATAATATGAAGACAAACATACCATAAACTTAATTATGAACAAATCTCAAAACATACCTCGATGAGTCATACCTGTCGAGGTCACTTGTAATCTTCTTATGTAAGGCCTTAACCTCATCTCCCTCTGAAACAGGAACTTCTTTACTCATGCAGATGATCAATCCATCTTCTTCTAGGATTAACCCAATCCACTTGATTTGTAAGAACTGGACCTGGAGCTGGATATGGGTTTGTCAGAGAAACCCCAAAAATTCAAACTTTGAATTTCAAACTTTCGAAAGGATAGAAATATGCGCCTTGATGAGCTGATCAAACTGGTATATTCAGAATTTGAAAATTGCAAAGTTTCACTCCTCAATTTTTCCTTTGAAACTTCCGGATTCACTGGACATGACCCTGAACTGGGGTTTGATGAAGCCCAATCTTTTGCCCCATCAAAATGTTTGATCCAAAGCTATAAGCTTCTATTTTTCTGAGGAGCTTCCAGCCATGGTCACAGATTTCAAAAATTCTCATTTTTACAGAAGCCCTAATTTTCCACTTTTCTGATCAAAGTCCCGAACTAGGGTCTAATCAAGCCCGCCCTTCTGCCCAACCAAAAATTCTGATCTTGGTCTCTAAATTTCTATTTTGATGAGTAGCATCCAGCCGTGGTCTCCGATTACAAAAATTCCAACTTTCTCCAAAGCCCTAAATTCCGGAAGCCATGAATGAAGGTACCAAAAAATAATTATGTTTTGACAGAAATATGTACCTGATTGTTTCTGGTGTAACTCCAAAATTTTTGATCCACAGGGTCTGAAAAAGTTTCCTGAGATATCCTGACCTGTTTTCTTTCTATCCTGACAGGTCTGACCTCAATTGGATTCTCTGAGAGAGAGTTATGCCAAATGTCGCAATGTGACCTGTTTTGGGATAAAACAGGAGAGCGAACTTGTACGGCGTGCCACGTGTCACTGTTTTAACTTCGGCCTCTAAAAACGTTTTCTGAGATAGCTCGGCCTGTTACCTTTCCATCCTGACAGGTCTGACCTCAATTGGACTCTCTTAGAGAGAGTTATGCCAAATGTCGCAACGTGACCTGTTTATGGGATAATACAGGAGAGCGAACTTGTACGGCGTGCCACGTGTCACTGGTTCAACTTCGGCCTCTGAAAACGTTTTCTAAGATATTACAGACTGTGTACTACCTGTCACTTTTTACTAAATTTCATTTGGATCTTCCTAGCCCAAGATATGACCTTTTTCCCAAGGTCACCTGATTTTGACTCAGATCTGGAAGAGGCAGAAACCCTATATTGTACAGATCATAAATCACAAAGTACAACGAATTAGAGGTTGTCCTTTGGACACAATGTACCTGGAGATCTTAGCTTCAGTCTGTAACAATTTCAGATCCGAAAACTTCACCAAAACGGATTTATAGCGAAAGTGATACGATGACTGGTTTTTGCTATATCAAGCCCTAGCATCGTAAGTGCAACAAGTGTCATACATGCCATATCATGCCTTCTTTCAGGATAGCTCTGATACCATGTTAAATTTTCAGAATTTACTTCAATCTGATCTAGGATCTTAACTGAGAGAACAACATGTACAGCATATCTACAGCATATCAATCATGGAGACAATAATGCAAGCACACAAGAGACACAAAGATTTACTTGGGGAAAACCATAAAGGTGAAAAACCCCAATAACTTCCTCAGAGATAGATAGAGCAATGATACAACCAACCAAGAGAGATAGCCATAACCTAGCAGCAGATCCTCCTCCTCCATAAGTGCGCCACTCCTCCTTGAGTGCATGTGTGAGAAGTGAGTGAGTAAATAGAGTGCCTCCCGCACTCTATTTATACTTGACTTGACTTGCCTTTTTACCTAACTCATGTAGGCTCGAACTTAACCACATAACATAATGCTGACTAGGCCGACCCCCAATAGGGTGGTCTAATAACCCTTTGACCCACATGACTTATACAGGGCCGACCCCAAACAAGGTGGTGTAATAACCCATCAAGTATAAGTTACGACACTTACAATATAAATAACAACACTTCCTTATAGAGGAATAATACCATCTCTATAGGAATACAATATACATATATGTGAAATACATTCCGAAGTTACATATACATCAACACAATGTATTGAGATGGAAATAATATGATTAATGAATGAATTTGTCTGCTAACAATGATTGAAAATGCTCACATCACAAATTTAGTATCAGTTAACCAGTAAAGAACTAAGACTCAATAAGAACAAGTTATTTGGATAAGCATAATATCTTCTCGGATCAACAAACTTTATATATATGAAGATAAGGTTTTGGTTGAGTGATGCATGCTTAGCTGAAATACCTCTTTTGTGAAATATCATAAATTTTAGTAAATTGAATTGCCAAGTTGAAGAGGGTGTCTCCCTAAAGGGAACAGAGCTCCAACCTTGCAATGGTTTAATTATTTAATTTGTCCAACTATTGTATTGCATTACCCTATGTTTGGTTTCCTTTTGTTGTTCTGCTTGGATTCCTTGGATGATTGTTGGTTTGCTTAGATTTCTTTTACAAGTTGGATTACCTGGAATCTTTTATTGTGTTTATTGGAATCCTTTGATGACTGCAATCAATATTCAATGCAATTAGATTTCCTAAATGTATGCGTAAAATAGATTCTTTAAATATTACTGTTTTCCAGTTATTAAGCAGTGTTTACCTAGAGAGGAGCATTGTTCCTCTATCTATGCTTTTGAAATATTGATTTCCCTTCTTAGATGATCCTTGCAACTATTTGAATTGATCTTTGAATTGGTTTGGATTTTTCAATTAATTTTGGAATGCTTTAATTGTTTGTTTGATAATAATTTTTTCTAGTGGATGATTATGTATAAGTATATATAATTAATGTTAATATATGATATCTATACGATAACTATAACTGATATCTATATTTGCATGATATCAGCGAAAATATCTACTTGGTATGATATCTATATGTGGTATGGTATCCAATTTTATAAGATGAGGGATGATATCTCTCTCTCTCTCTCTATATATATATATATATGCATGACTTCAATATAAATTATTTAACATTTAAATATAAATCATAATTTAATACTGATATCTAACAAAGGTATAACAATATCAAATAACAAATTTTACCCAACTTAAGTATCCAAAATTACCTGATGATATAATAAGTATCAATATCATTTTTGGGTGAATGATATAGATCAATAATAAGGCGTGATGACATATATGTAAATATATATAATAGGAAATAGAATATTTACATATTTGTGAATGCCATAGTATACATGTTGCATTGTATGTATAGTATATAGGCTTTATAGCAATATGTATATGTTGTAAATTTAGACGTGATTGTTATTGATTGATGTATGCATGTTTCTTAGTAACGATAATAAAGTTGCCATTGTATGTATAGTATATAGGCTTTATAGAAATATGTATATGTTGTAAATTTAAATATGATTTTTATTGATTGATGTATGTGTGTTTCTTAGTAACGATAATAAAGTTGCATGAATGTTCTCTCAAGTGTTGTTTGATAATATAATGGTTTGATCTACATGTGTCTAGATAAATGGTTACTTATGATGCATTGCATGTTTCTTACCTTGCATATTTATTGTTCAATAGAGCGATTGGTAAGTACTATGCATTGCATATCTAATGTTCAATAGATTGGTTGGTTGATGCATGTTCACCTAGAATTCCCTTTTTTATTGTTAAGGTGATTTGATTGGTCGAAACTTGTGCATTGCCTCTTTTACTATTCAATGATTTGATTGGTCGATGCTTGTAAATTGTCTCTTTTAATATTCATTGATTTCATGGGTCAATGCTTGTACATTGCCTCTTTTACTGCTCATTGAATGTATTGATTTTGAAATGCTTTTGTTGTACAATTGATTTAATGGTACATCCCATGTGGTATGATTGATATGGTCGTCAGTGGTATATGCCCGATGTTAATCATATGGGTGATTGAAATATGATTTTCAGGTGGATGTATCCTTGTTGAACATTGAAGGCCTTGTAAAGAGGTTTGAAGACCCTATGATGGGGATTGGAGATTGAACCTTGCGGTGGAGAACAAATAGGAAAGTACTAGTCAAGGTTTCTCTCATATAAAACTAGGAGATGTGATAGATGAGTTAGGTCACATATCATAGGCAGTGGAGAATGGACATGAGAGTACTAGTCCAAGTTTCTCACACAAAAAGACAAGAAATGGGAATGGCAAGTTAGGTCATATCCTGTAGGAAGTGGAGACGGACATGAAAGTATTATGGTTAGAAAGATGTTCTCTATCTAATACATGTATGAGCATGTATGTTATCCTTTTGTAAATGCATGTATGTATTATGCATCGAGAATGATGCATTGCTTAAGGGGTGGGTAATGTAATGCCCGGAACATATGTAATGATTGTTATTATTATTGTGGCACAAGGTGCTGGAACAAGGGTATTTAAGGACCTAGAGACATTATTATTATTATTATTTTGTAAATAATTAATTAATGAAAACAACTGGAACACTAGAGACCACAAAAGAGTATGGGAGGCCTAGATCCACAAGGTGAGGGGGAATGGGGCCATTCATAGCACTTTATAACTTTTTTGGTTGAGCTTGGTCTGTATTTATGCTTTGGTGACTTTACTAGTTAGTTGATGGTCACCTAAACATTGTACATCAAACCCAACTTTTTATTTTAGCCTATGTTGGTACTATTGATCCTAAGTCATGTTTTAGTGGGCCTTCCTTGGTGAATGCACCCTTCTTGATGCTCGGATGATCCCACTTGTCACTTGAGCACCTTTGGTGGTTTTGTAACTCATTTTATAGGTTACACTTGGTTTTGTAACTCCCATTTGGACAAGTGCACCCTGACTGGATATTTTTAGTCTTGACACCTAAAAAATGGAATAAATCCTTGTGTAACGCCTCCTTTGTTATCTTGGGAAATTGCCTTGGTTTGTCTAACTCCTCACCTCACTAATTTTAAGTCCTCTCCATGGATGATATGTCCACACATGAGTTTGATTTGGGTATCCTTTCCTTGGAGTCATTCTCCTTGGAATTCAAATTGTGTGGGTTGGATTAGAGTTAACCTCTTATAGTTGAGTTACGCCCCCTCGGGTTGACTCAAGTTGGATTACCTTGGTTTGATTTTACCCATTGGGGGTTGGAATTACCTTCTTTGGTCTATAAATGCATGGTTGATATTATTGGTTAAGGTTGTTGATTGTGGTTGATTATTGATAGTTGTTTTGGGATGCTTCTTAGTTCCTTAGATGTTGATGGTTGATTATCCTTGGTTGTTCTTTCCATCGATAGTGAGAGCTTGGTAATCTTCTGATCTTGGGGAAAGAATGTATTCTTTGCTATGTAATTGAACTATGTTCATGAAGCACTGTTATCTTATATTGTGATTGTAGTAAGACTAGACAAATATGGTATAGTTACTTTGTGTGCACTACTTGTCTCTATCCTAGACCTGGTCATAAATCTTAATGGTCAATGGCAATGTCCTAGGGGACCTGGGGGGTGAATGTATTACCATTACATATGGTAGTGAGGTGGAGGAGAAAGTAGGCAGTGAGAAATTGATTTTTGGCTTCTCAAACAAATACATGAGCTATTCTTGAGTGCACCTATACTTCTGGATAAGTGGCCTCAGCTCGGGGGTGTCCTGTCCAAGAGGATTTGTACATGAGCTATTCTTTAGCCTTAGAATGATTGAGATATTCTTGAGTGCACCATATTATAAGAGTCATAGTAGTTACAATTGTATATTGGGTCCTATTTCAATCAATATAATAAGGGATCACCTCTAACTAGTTAGGGATAGTCATTACTGCTACCTAACTTAGTGATCTCCCCTATGCTTGACATCAACCCATCTATCGCATCCGTGGGAATTTTACATTTTGAATTTAGCAGCGTTGACATTTATAAATCATGGTAGAAACACATATTATATAGTGAGGTTCCCCATCCCAAAAATCTACCAGTATTCCAGTCCCCCACCCCCTTGGTCTTATCATGATCATCAACAGTTCTGCTTCTTCGACACCAGTAACATAATTTTCATGTTCATCTACTCTTACATGGAATCAATCCTCCTTCGTCCATGCACCAAAAATATTATGAGTTGACCCCTTGGTATCCTTTTATTGTAGTCATCTTGAGGTATTTTTACGAACATGGGTATGGCCACCTCGTTTGTATAAAAATTCATTATTTATTATGGCCTCATCGATCGTCAAAACACTCTTCAACAACAAGAGGAACTTTTCGTCCACACATGTTTCATAATTTGCTGGAACAAGAGAGAACAAGAGAAACAATTATGCATTATAGACCATATTATACCCTCTGAACCTCATACATTAGGGGGCATTTATTAATGCTTAAATTTCACACACATGTGACATTTTATCTAATCTTGCAGTAAGGAATCATCAACATATAACATGCATCTCACTGAGGAAATCCTCATCAGATCCAAAAAGAAGTATGAGTCCAGAAATGCCAAAGGGTATTCAAAAGAAGAGGTCATGTAGGCAAAGTTGTGTTAGCCCATGCTACGACATGTGTTATTAGTTATGTGCTTGGGAGAGCCTCGTGTATGTTTTCATTCAATATCTATGCTACTGTAAAGAATGATGGGATCTCAACCACTCACTGTGCATTGAAGCCTGATGAAATCTCCATCGCTAACAAAAATTTGAATTTGTCTGTTCAAGCATTGGATAGCCCCCTTTGTGCACTTTGGATCTAGTTCATGAAGTGAAGTGTTAATTTTTTAGCATTAATTCAACATACTCTAGGATCTTTACTGAGAGAATAACATGTACAACATATCAAGCATAATAATGCATATAAATCACACCAAGCAATCACATGAGACAATAGACTCATAGAGTTTCATTGGGGAAAACCATAAAGGTGAAAACCCCAAAACTTACTCAAATACAGAAAGAGAAATGATACAACCCAAGTACACAGAGATAGTCCTCCTAGCAGCTGAACCTCCTCCTCCAATAGCGCGCCACTTTCTAGTGAGTGTAGAAGTGAATAATGAGAGATCAAATAGAGTGCCTCCCGCACTCTATTTATACATGACCTGACCTTCCTAATAAACCAGCAGGGCCGACTTGTCTAACTCAGTCTAATAACCCATGGTAATACTAATCAGGGCCGACCCACACTTGGTGGTCTACTAACCCATCACTTGCAAGTTACGACACTTGCGACACTTGTCAATACAAATGATGACACTTCTGTATAGATGAATAACAACATCTCTATAGGAGTACAATATACATAGGTGAAATACATTCCAAAGTTACAATTACATCAACACTCCCTCTTAACTAGGAAGGTATTTCTCAACACAGATCTGCTAGCACAAGTCTTCTTCTTTGGATCATCATTGTTATCCCTCTAGGAGTATTCCTAGGTTGTACTCGGAAGAGCCTGGTAACTTGAACTTATCTTGAAGGATGGGGTAAAATGTGGATCAAGTTGGATGACTGAGATCAAAACTCATACACTCAAAACATACAGGGATACATTCAAATAGACAAGGCTTTAGCCACTAGTGTTTAGGAAGTTTGTAAAAGATAGACAAAAGAACTCTTATCGTGCTAGAAAACTCATACATACAACATATATATATAAATGTAAAATCACAACAAGCAAAAGGGAACTCAATATCCAGTTCTCAATACGAAGATAGGATTACAACTATCTAGCATTGACAAATGAAAACTCAGGAAATAAACATTTCACTACAAGTATAAAAGATATAAGAATGGAAACTGAACACACATATGGAAAAAGACGCTTATATAAATGATATGTAACCAGGAGTCTGATAATACAAATTTAAGCAAAGTTTCTCCAAAATCCGACCCCCTTGTTCCTCCCCTAGTCACGGGCTTAAAAGCCTTTACAAAATGGTCCTGATCCTCTAACTCTGGATCAAATATACTAAAAATAGCTATCTAAAAAAAACTTCCTCGAAAGCGTGAAAGATTCCCACATTCCAATAAGTAACCATCATCTTTCTAGTCCTCCTATCTTTGATAGTTGTAACGAGCCCTCGGAGGCTGGTGAGTGAGGTCGAACTGCTACCTGGAGAATTTGCAGGCCGTTTTTCCCAAAGCAGACGAGAAGGTTCCTCTTTTTGCCTTGCTGGCACCCTTCATCCTGGAAAAGGAAATTAATCATGACTCTCTTGAACCTTTAACCATCATTAGAAAACACCCTCGAGGTGCTCGAATCAAGCAAAATCATATTCAGTGCAAAAAGCGGCCTTCTGCATTATTCTGTAGTTTCGGTAGCTAGGAAAACCAAAACTCGAACTAGTAAGCAACCGAAAGGTCTAATTTTTGTGGCTAAGAATAGTTGTGAAAGCTCACCTACCTGGGCTCCGTCACCTGTATTATTTATGTTCATGAAATCTGGAAGTATAATTCTGTTTGTGCATGTGATTTTCTCCTTCCACCACTATGTCTCCTTAAAAAACTCAGGCGTTCCATGCACATGACTACTAGTCTTATAATGTCATGAAAATTTCCCATCAAGCTGCAAGCGGGTATATATATGGGATCTGTATCATATGATAAGTGCCTTGGTGGAACTCGATGTTAACACCCAAAAAGTGCTCACTACCTCATCTACCCCATTACATGACTCATTTGTCCATTTTCCAACCATATTTCCCTTAAAAACCTTGAAAATCCCACTAAAAAGCCTCCAAAAGGCCACAAAACCATCAAAAAAGCCTCAAAAAGGCTAAAAAACCCCTTTTCCTCCAAAAATATCCAAAATTCCTCTAAAATAGCAAAAACCCTATAAAGAGGGAATAAAAAATATAAAATAATGAGGAAAAATGAGGAAAAAACCCTATACAGCTGACCTAAACCATTTGGTTCCCAAAACCATGGGCCATCACTCCACCACCAAAAAACTATAAATAGGTGATGGAGACCCCTCATTTCATATCCACAACAAGTATACCCTTACTCTGCCAAAATCTCTCTTGAAACCCTAGCTCACCCTTGAGCTACTTTCACCATTGAGAGCCCCTTTTGGCCCATTTCCACCATTGGAGAAAGAGAAGGAGCAAAGTTGGAGTTTGGAGCAACCCTCTTGGATCATTGCAAGAACATCACCAACCTTCACATTGGAGGTAAAGCTTTAATACAAAAAACCATTTACATTATCTCTTGTCTTTTTATGTTTCATGCACATGCTTAGTATAATTTTCATTTTAATATCTTGTCTTTTAATTACTGTTTATTGAACTGCTACTAAGGAGTCCCTTCTCCTTAGTAGGTGCTCATTTGCACAAGCTAGGGTGAAAACCCTAGCTACAGTTTTGGCGACTCCCCTTGGTTTGAATTTCTGGTTATAATTTTTAAATATTTTCCTATCTTTTTATGTTCGGATGTCCCTTTCGGCCGCCGTAAACCATATCTTTTACCCCCTGTATTTGCGTTCCGACCACGTCTTTCAGGCACTTACCTGCGATCCGACCGCGGCTCTCAGACTGTTTCCGGCAACCCGCCGACCGTTTTCAGTCTTTTACCTGCAATCCAACCGCGACTATTAGCCTATTTGGGATTGTCCGAATGCAGCTATTAACCATTTTTCTGCGTCCCTCCTGCGGCTTTCAGCCAGTTTCCCGCAACCCGCTGGCGCCTTTCGACGTTTTTCCAGCGTCCCGCCTGCGACTTTCGGCCAGTTTCCTGCAACCCATCGGCGCCTTTCGGCATTTTTCCTGCGTCCCGCTTGCGGCTTTCGGCCAGTTTCCCGCAACCCGCTGGTGCCTTTCGGCGTCTTTCCTGCGTCCCGCCTGCGGCTTTCGGCTAGTTTCCCGCAACCCGCTGGCGCCTTTCAGAGTTTTTCCTGCATCCCGCCTGCGGCTTTTGGCCATTTTCCCGTGACCCGCCTGCGACTTTTGACGTTTTTCCTGCGTCCTGACTGCGTTTTTCAGCCTAAAACCCGCAACCCGACTACGACTGTTCAGCTGTTTTCCACGGTCCGACCGCTCAGATTTGCCAAAAACCCGCAGTCTGTTTTCTGCATTTTTCTCTGTTTTGAACCCAGCACTTTGCTGCACTATTTTATGCACCAGCACAGCCATCTGTCCTACCTGCAGCCACCCTTCCTTACAGCCTTTTTCTGCAGTTTTTATTTCTATTTCATTTACAGAATCATTTTTACATTTTCAGCATTTTAAATTGGAAAAAGAAAATTGTGCATTTCAAAGGTTAATTTCTGTCTTGTTATTGCTTGTTAGAAAGTTTCCCTCCCTAGTGGCACTTTTTACTTGGGTTCATCATCATCTCACATGCACACACTCTGTCACCTAATTCAAGTGAGCCTTAAAAAGTACTTAACACAACCAACATTCTAACCCCACTTGGGGAACACATAAGAATTTTTGTAGTTAGGTAGGATCGGGGGGATAGGCATCCAAATAACACCCCTCGGTTGCTTACACTTGAGACATAGTTGTTGTCCATTAGGGAACCAAAATCCCCTAGTATTTTTTGGCACAGTCACAACCATTTTATCACAGGGCCTCTCCCCTAGGAGGGTTGAAGTCGCCAGACTAGTTCCGGAGGCCTGAGTGGAATACTGCAATCCATTCAGTAATCGAAGGGCTACCTTTCGCAGTTCTCGGGGTATCCCTGTATGGGGTTACTGCGGTAAAAGGAACAAACGGCAGATTCACCTTTTCTGGACATGTCATGAACGGGGTATCTTAGTTGCCTTTCTTCTAGGATTGACTACCCGGTGTCCCTCCCGGTAGGGGGATATCTTTAGCCACTTGGCTCTCTTATCCATATTGTCTGACTTGGATTTCATCACCTTACAGAGGATATGTCTAGTTGAGTCAGAATACTATTTAGTTAGGTGTTTGCATGCTCCCTTACCTCCTTTTGGTCTAGTGAGTCCACTATTTTTATTTTCTAGGAAACCTGCTGCTTGTTGGTATTCTAACCATTTCTGTTGTTACTCCACTTATTGTAGCACAGCTATTACAGTAAGTGTTTTGAGTTGGTTGTTGGCCTGAGTGTCATATTTTTTGAGCTCTCCTTCTGCACACTCGGTTGCATTAGGGTTTTTGATCTATTTTTCACTCAACACAACCTCCAGATATTTGACACCATCTGTCACCATTGAGTCCCCGAGACATTCTCAGCGCCTCAGGGGCGAGCCCCCATAGCATGGTTCACTTGACACCACCCATCATAGACTTAGATCATCATCACTTGATACCACTCATCATAGATCTCGAGCTTTGTCACTTGACTCCACTCATCAACGGCATAGGACTTCATCCCCAGATATTGACGCCCCTTACTTTACCTCCGATTCTGAGGCAGAGTCTGAGAACCCCATTTATACTTCCCCTACTATCCCCATGGCTGGCACGACTTCCACTCCTTTCATTGTAGGGACCATTGGTGGCACATCCACCACTACACCAGTTACCACACCTGCTTTGGGTATGCCCTCGATGGGGGGCACGTCCACCATTCCGGTCACCATACCCATTCCAGTAGCTGGCATACCTATCACAACTCCACCAGTGACTCACGCTACCCTTGGTGGTGCAGGACCATCCTATACCACCTTCGTTCCCCTCCTTGGGGGCAACATCCCGAACCCTGCCCCTCCACTTCGGGGCATTGGCCCTAACTTGGTCACCCCCGCTAGTATGTCACATCCTTCTACCAGTTTTCCATTCATGGCTAGCCTCAACCTACCTGACCTAGCCAGACTGACTAACGATCCTATCAGACACGACCCTACGTGGCCTCACATGCCCACCAAACTCCCCTCTGACATCCCTAAGTTTGAGCGCAAGGTAGGTGAGGACCCCCAGAACCATATCATGTCCTTCCATTTATGGTGTTCCTCTAACTCCATAGTGGACGACTCTGTCCGCCTCCATCTGTTACAGCTCACCTTCACTGGCTCTACAGCTAAGTGGTACATCGAGTAGCCCCACAGGACCCATGCCACCTTTACTTCCCTTGCCTCGACTTTCCTGCAGTTCTTTCAGTTACCTGTCTGCTATGACGCGGGAGTTGAGATCTTACTGTCTTGCAGACAGAACACGGCTACCCACATCACTGACCACATTCATGAGTGGCGTCGACTCCGTAGCCTCTGCAAGATCAAGTTAGACGACCATATCTTCTTAGATTGGTTCCTAAAATCCCTCCTTCGTGTCATTGCCAAGGATGTGGCATCCGAACGACCCCAGTCTGAGGAAGAGGCCATCCTCAAAGCCTAGAAATTTGACCTCATATACGCCCAGTTGGGTTACCTCTATACCATTATACTTGACGCCCCTCGTGGCGAGTCCTCCCATCACTATGCACCGGGGGCATCCCACGCCATAGACGGCATCATTAGCCATATCACCTCGCATCCCCAACCCTTTTCCATAGCACTCCCTAGCCATGGCCCCGACCTTTCGCGGGCTACATCACAATCTGGAGCTACCAATTCGTATGCTCCCATGGCACATCATCGCCATTCCCATGGACCCTCATGTCCACCTCAATGCTTTGGGCATGCCTCCCCCGCCTATGCTCCCCGTTCGTACCTCATCCATATTACCATCCATAGGCTGCACCAGCTCCTGTGACCTCTCAAGCCCAACCTGCTTATTACCCGCCACAGGAAGCTCCTGCGGCCAACCCACAACCTGCTCCACAGGCATATCCACAAACCCCACAAGGGTCAGCACCTACGCAGCCTCCACCTACATATTATCCACCGTATCCTGCTCCCGCACCTGCACAACCCCAAAACCCACCCGCTGCCCAAGGGCAAGTATAGGCCCAACAAAATCAGCAGCAAAACCAGAACAATCAGCGCCAACAGGGCCAGCAAAATCGTGGCAGGGGCCGTAGCTGTGGGAACAACCCTCCTCCAGACCAAGGTGGTCAACCTCCAAATCCCCCAGACAACAATAATGCGGCACCTGCCAACCAAAACCCTGATCGGCCACCCAAGCAGGCCAAAAACCCTAACTTGCGAACAAACCATCCTTGTTCTATTTGCGGGGTCTATGGCCACTACACACACACTTGCCCACATTCGGAGCGAGCTCAGCAACTCTCAGTCGATGATACCCATCACCAAGGGCATGCATCCCCTCAAGCGCAGCCCAACCCCCAGCCCCCCCAGCAGCAAACTTTGGTGCTGCAAAACCCCTTACCAACCCAAGGCGTAGTGAATGCTCCGCCGTTGGCTCCCCCTCAAGTCAACGCGCCACCACAACAACAACAGATCACATACGCCACTCCTGATCAACACATGTTCGACTCAGGTACCCACCACTTGTTGATGATGTCATCCACTGATGTCAACCTCCAAACCTGTAGGAACCAATATGGCTCCACCCCCGATGCCCCTCCCATCGAAAAAAACACTAACGCTCATCCCACTGATCGGACGTTACGTATACCTCCGGCTCCCCTCGATGGCGCTTCCAAAGCACCTCATTTCCCACTTCGTCGAATCAATAATAACCCCAATGCTCGTGCTGTGTCAAATTACAACATTGTTGATGACTTAGCCCAATCTCACGCAGCCATGTTTGCGTTAGAAGTCTTGAAAAATTGTCCTTCACAGTGCAAGACTTTTCTCTCCGCCATTGGTGCGATTGACTCCAATGATTCACAACTGATGGCATTCAATTTGGACCACTCCGAACTACGCCTGCCCTCCACTTTAGCATTCCAAGTTTTTGTTTCCGTCTGGAATCTTGTCATCCATCAGTGCATTATCGATGAAGGTGCCTCTACATGCGTTATGTCCACATTCGTTTGGCAGAAGTTGGGATCCCCTACTCTCCAGCAGTCCACCACTGCATTACGAGCCTACGACGGCCGTTCAGCTCAACCCCAAGGCCTATTAGCTAACGTCCCCATCCAGCTGGCTGGTAAAACCGTTCTCATTGACATAGAGGTCATCAATGCCCAACTTGATTATAACCTCTTACTTGGCCGCAGCTACATGTATGCCATGAAGGAGGTTGCCTCCTCCATTTTTCATACCATGATGTTCCCCCATGACGGACGCGTGGTCAAGGTCGACCAACTCACCTACTACGATCCAAATGCCCCCGCTGCACCCGAAAATGTTCTCCCCATGGTTGAACAACCTGTTACCAGTGCCGCTACCTCGTTTGTCTCCTCCTTGGGACCTGGAGTTTACTCAGATCTGCCAATGACATCCACCTTCCAATCTATTCCTCCCCCTTCATCTGCACCCGAGGCATCTGACTTATGTACCCTTTCCCACGATCCACAAACACCTAACAATCAACCACCCTTGTTGCCTAAACCATCGTTGGTACCTAGCCACATTGGTGTTACACCTATCCACACAATCCCCTTCCTAGTCCCTCCCTTGGGAGTAGTTAGCGCCCTGATTATGGCTACCCTTAGCCTCACTGGGTTAACCTTGGGATTACCCATGTGGTATCTTTCGCCTTCCGTTCCCCCGCTGACACCCAACGTCATCCTACAACCGGTGCAACCCATGGCTACTACTAGTCAACCACCTCCCGGTGTCAATACCCCTTCGTCCTCTACAAATCCCCCCCCTCTTATCAAGCACACTAGGGGCAGAGGCCCACAACCATACACTGCTGTACCTCCTCCCAGGATAGTCAAAACCCCTCCCGTTTTTTGTGCTCCCCCCAAATGCTCGTTGTGTCATGAGTTAGGCCATCCGACTCACCAATGTCCACAGTTACCTACATTACAGGAACACATGCAGATGCTTGACGATGACCCCAACATCCCGGTTGTCGAACTCGACCCAACCCCCAAGCCTCATGATAAATTGCTGCGTACCAACCACCCTTGTGCTATATGCGGTATTTACGGCCACTACTCACATCACTATCCTAATCTCCTAGATTACAGAGCATCTCTCTATGAGATGAATAATTTGGACCTTGAGACGGCACCCCCCACAATTGAGGAGATCCACCCCCCGGTATCATCCCCATCCGAAGAGATTAATACCATTTATATGATCTCTTCGACTACCACTCCCTTGTCAACCGATTTGATAGCTCAAACTTTCCGTAATGATGAGGAGATTCTAGAGGCTCTCACTACCCTGGATTATCCCTGGGATGACATGCACCATCGTTCCTGTTTCCTCCCAGAAGAATCCTCCTCTACCACAGCTACCTAACTCGCGATAGAGTCCAAAGATTTTCTTCCCACTATAGTCGACTGGTTTAAGGATCCTATTCCCCCTCCTGATTCCTTTGAGGAAGCTAACATGCCCAACATTTCTCCCGTTATCCACATAGATATCTCTGCCCCCAGAGGTGCCCCTGAACTCATCCCTTTAGGAGCCTCTTGCAGCGAGTCTGAGATTGAGGAGTACAAAATTTTTTTCCAAGAGTTTCGTGATGTCTTTGCCTGGTCATATACCGAAATGCCTGGTCTTGACCCTGATATCATAGAGCACCACCTTGACACCTTTGAGTCAAGGGGCATAATAGCTTACCTCGACCCTGGGATAGGGGGCATGATCAATCATTTTGACCCTACCCCATCACATTTATCTCAGCATGTCAATGAACCCATCATTCAAACCAACACATATGTGATCCACAATCACAAACCCTATGCACATAGCATGGGGGCAGGTCATTAACCCTGCTCACTTTTTCACATTTGTGATCTCAACCATTTTTTAGGTCACGTGTCACTTGTCTATTTGCAACCATTTTTTCACCTAGTTATTTCCTTTAACCATTCCGGAGTCCTTATGACATCCGCGTTTCGCACCATTTGCACTGCCGGATTGATATTTCCGTACCCGTGATGATGCTTGAGATCATTTCTCGCTCTCACCAGGACCAATATCAACATTGTGTCTCGACAGCTTGTCACCCCGGTTTGCGTGCCACATCGTCTGTAGCCCATTTTTGATATACTTTATATCATCAGATTCATTTTTTCGAGCCCGTGATGATGCTTGAGATCATTTCTCACTCTCACCCCCATATTTTTTGGGTATTTTTTCCAAAATTCCCCCCGTCGCCTCGGTTTGCATGCCACATTGGTCGTTATCCATTTTTGACACTCTTTATATCGCCGGATTTATTTTTTCGAGCTCGTGATGATGCTTGAGATCATTTCTCTCTCTCCCTTGGTATAGTTTCAACATTGTGTCCCGACACCTTATTACCTCGGTTTGCGCACCACATCGGTTGCCATCGAATTGTTCCACGTTTTTACATGATCCATTCACTCCTGTCATACTGCAACTATTTCGTTATTTTTCCACCATTCATTACCCCTCAAGGAGGCCCACCAGTGTTCCCCCCCATCCTCGTTCTTGGTCATCATAAATGTTCCTTGATTGAGCACTTCCTCCTTGCCTGGCCATTCCTTTTGTTCGGTATAATTTTATCCCTTTTTCGCGCTGGACAAGTCCTTTACGAAAAAGGCACTTAGGGAGTTTCTGTTAAGCTCTTTTCTAACTCCTAAAAACAATGAAAATATCGTCGAGTAATCTTGATTCCTTTCATGCTCATTAAAGTACCTGAAAGGGTGTCTATCTGGTATAAGTTTACCCCTTTTCTGAACCTGGTAGACTAATTACGAAAAAGGCATACTCTAGTCACACCGGCTAGAAGAGTTCTTCATTGCATCCTTTTATGCTTCTTTGGGCCTTGGAGACCAACACACGAAAAAGAAACCCCCTGGAGTCTTCTTATCGCTTTTAGACTCTCTAAAACTGAAAGCAACCATGAGCATGAATTGTCCTGGGTTCGTACAAATCCACACGACAGTACCATTCCATTATTTCAGAGTCTTCTTATCACTTTCAGACTCCTTAAAATTGAAAGCAATCACGAGCATGAACTATCCTGGGCTCGTATAAATCCACACGATAGTACCATTTTACACTCACTTATTCTAGTTCCTTAACCCATGAAGAAGTCATCCCGTGCCTCCTGGCACTATGATCGATCATCTCGCCAACACCCCCAATCAGGTCGCCTTTGTTCAGAGTAGTCTGCAGTCTCCTGCCATTTTACACCAGCCTGAGTACCCCTCATCCCAGTCACTATCCTTGATCCATTACAGCTATGATCCCTTTCCCATCAGTCAGTTTCATATGCTGCCCGATCATCCTCGCCATCATACTTTGAACAAAGGAAGTTTGAGTCCATCCACTCTACTTACCCAGTTATCCCCCACAATTTGTCAGTCCTACCATTAGTACTATCACACTTCGGTTCTCTACCTCGCGCTCCTATCAAGGAAATATCATTACCTTGTTAGTTGCAGGTCTCCCTCTGTCGACGGCAGCCCCTCTATTCCAGAGGATAGACCCAGAGGTCCCTACGACTTGGACCCATCACCATCTGTGGTGAGTGCCTACGGATCATTTTGAGAGGAGTCATCATTGCCTCTCTGAATGGTTGTTTCTGACATGCTCAACGTCAGCACCTTGATCGCATCATTGCGAATCGTGCAGGGTTTATATCCCTTCCATGTTTGGTCGAAGACCCCGGATCTCCCCCGACTCTAGCACATCGGTGAGTCACTTCGGAACACCCAGTTATATGTTCCTGTGGATGTTCGGGTTGCATTGGCAATTGTATTCGGAAGCCATCCAGTTATATGCTTCCTTGAGTACCCAGTTCAGTCCCAGTTCCGTCCCAGTTCAGTGTACCATTGAGAGTATGACCCCTTGTCACTCTGATCCAGCATCTCATCAGTTCCTTTGGTACCACACTCCGTAGCACTGTTGTCATTCCAGTGTACCAGTACTTCAGCTCAGACATGGTCAGACCAGCAGTATGTCCCAGATTTGTGTCTTCTCTGGACCCTTATGATGTGCACAGTGGTTCTCTATGTATCCTATAGGTCCCCCTTTTCCGGGCCTTACAGTTCTTTTTATATATCTTGATACGAGCATGGGTATGCCCGCCTCGTCCATATATTGAGATTCTGCCTCATTCATTATTTGAGGCCATGTATATTTCAGGTCCCCATATTTTGGACCCCATTGTTATTATTGTTTTATATCTTGATACGAGCATGGGAATGCCCGCCTTATCCATATGATCAGATGATTCCTCATCCATTATTGAGGTTATGTACTTTTAGTTTTTGCAGTTGTTCGGGATTGTTGTTCTGGGCTCCAGTTTGTTTCTTCTCTTCTCCACACCCCAAGAAAACCATACACGACTTATGATGTCTCTCGCCCATGCGATGAGATCCTTCCCTCACACATCAGGGGGCAATCTATTAAAACCCAAAAAGTGCTCACTATCTCATCTATCCCATTACATGACTCATTTGTCCATTTTTCTAACATATTTCCCTTAAAAACCCTGAAAATCCCACTAAAAAGCCTCCAAAAGGCCTAAAATGCCTCCAAAAAGCCACAAAACCATCAAAAAAGGCTAAAAAACCCCTTTTCCTCCAAAAATATCCAAAATTCCTATAAAATAGCAAAAACCCTCTAAAGAGGGAATAAAAAATATAAAATAATGAGGAAAAAGGAGGAAAAAACCCTATACAGCTGACCTAAACCATTTGGTTCCCAAAACCATGGGCCAGCACTCCACCACCAAAAAACTATAAATAGGTGATGGAGACCCCTCATTTCATATCCACAATCAAGTATACCCTTACTCTGCCAAAATCTCTCTTGAAACCCTAGCTCACCATTGAGCTACTTTCACCATTGAGAGCCCCTTTTGGCCCATTTCCACCATTGGAGAAAGAGAAGGAGCAAAGCTGGAGTTTGGAGCAACCCTCTTGGATCATTGCAAGAACTTCACCAACCTTCACATTGGAGGCAAAGCTTTAATACAAAAAACCATTTACATTATCTCTTGTCTTTTAATGTTTCATGCACATGCTTAGTATAATTTTCTTTTTAATATCTTGTCTTTTAATTACTGTTTATTGAACTGCTACTAAGGAGTCCCTTCTCCTTAGTAGGTGCTCATTTGCACAAGCTAGGGTGAAAACCCTAGCTACACTCGATACGTACTAGATGATGAACAATCCGGTAAAAGGATACCAATGAACCAACGGACGCAACACCTGGTATACAAGCAATGTTGAAACATATATACACCCCTTCAGATAAAATGTGTATTCTTTAGAGTTCTCTTGGCCTAGACAGCATCAAAGAGCACTCATACTTTACTTCCTCGACTAACGGCTTTCAGATATAAGCATTGTTTCATTACCATTATATCTAAATATAATGTTTCAAGACTAGTAACTGTTAGAAGATCATAAGCTTAATGGTTGCGACCCTTCCTGTAGCTTGGCGCACTGATGCATAATGTCTAGTATTAAAAAACATTGATACCTCAAACCCTGCGCTTGTAGATTTGGTGATACAGGAAAGTTAGTGCTTTCTTTACATTCATCAAACGCGGCCCAGGTTTGGGTGGGATTCTGAGCAGACCTGTATGCCCATATATTTGTAGATCTCAATCAACCATCTTCGTATTGATGTCTTGGACAACCATCTTTCTTGAAGACAACCTATTAATTGTACAAGATTTGGCGAATCCAGTCATCATATCAACATAGGTATCTCTAATTCTTCCATCCATGATTTTGAAGTTGATCGGATAACTATGATCCTGAGCCTGGGCACCGCCTTCATTATTCAAACAAACGAAGCGTTCTTACCCTTATACCTGATCATCTTGTGGCTCTTCCTGGTGGCCAGATGTCTTCGATCTGTCAATATTTCAACAACCTGTTAAGATTTAATATGATAAGACATAAAATAGCAGCACTACATTCCATTTCACAATAATAGCATATACAGGATCACTAAAGGAACAACAAGCATAACATAAACACAAGAGACAGAGATTTATCCTGGGAAACCCTCATGGGGTAGAAAACCCAGCAAAGCTTCCTCAATATAGATGACCAGCAATATACAAAGATGAAACCCTGAGACATGATCTCCTCCTCCACAATAGCAGACCTCTCCTCCACAAGTGCGCTATCCTCAAGTGTGTGAGTGTGTCAAATGAGGAACACACCTCCTCTATTTATACACTACACTGACATGTATTTTACACAGGTACACGTAGGCTTGTATTTAACCAATGGGTTAAATACCCTACTACAACTAACTGGGCCGACCCCTCTAGGGTGGTCTAATAACCCTTTGACCCACATGACACATACAAGGCCGACCCCCACTAGGTGGGTCTAATAACCCTAGTTACCACAACCAACTTGGAGGAATAAACATCTCCGGATTTATAGTATAATCACATCAGAGGTATGGAACATCTTCGGAATAAATAATATACAAATATAATATTCTTTGAAGTTACAATATTTCAACACTCCCCCTTAACGAGAAGGATATTATAACAGTATCTGCACGAGCAAGGAGTCATCAACATCATACATGATACATCTATAAATCATTGGAAGCTTTCTCAACATCATCAGTAACTCAAGCAGTTACTGGAACATCTTCAATACTGGAACATTGACATCTTCAGTATTGAGTCTTTATCTTCTGTAGCACTTGAACAGCTACAATAATATCATCATCTGGATCCTCACGATTATCGTCATCACACGATCATCAGCATCGTCATCTCATGATCATTAGCATCGGCATCACACGATCATCAGCATCGTCATCTCACGATCATCAGCATCGTCATCACACGATCATCAGCATCGTCATCACACGATCATCAGCATCGTCATCGCACGATCATTAGCATCGTCATCACACGATCATCAGCATCGTCATCACACGATTATCAGCATCATCATCACACGATCATCAACATCGTCATATCATGATCATCAGCATCGTCATCACACGATCATCAGCATCATCATATCATGATCATCAGCATCGTCATCACACGATAATCAGCATCGTCATCTCACGATCATCAGTATCGTCATCAATACAAGTATCCATAACAATACAAGTATCCACATCATTAGCACAAGTATTCATGCCAATACAAGTATACATATCATCAATACAAGTATCCATACTGATACAAGTAACCATGTCATCAATACATGTATCCTACCGATACAAGTAACCACATCATCAATACAAGTATCCATACCGATACAAGTAACCACATCATCAATACAAGTATCCTACCGATACAAGTAACCACGTCATCAATACAAGTATCCTACCGATACAAGTAACCACGTCATCAATACAAGTATCCTACCGATACAAGTAACCACATCATCAATACAAGTATCCTACCGATACAAGTAACCACATCATCAATAAAAAAACACTTTCTCGGAGACCATTCGTCTACGGATCAATTCAGGGACCAAAGTCCGGGGATGATACAATCCCCACTTCTCGGAGACCACACGTCTACGGATCAATTCAGGGACCGAAGTCTGGGGATGATACAATCCCCACTTCTCGGAGACCACACGTCTACGGATCAATTCAGGGACCGAAGTCCGGGGATGATACAATCCCCACTTCTCGGAGACCACACGTCTACGGATCAATTCAGGGACCGAAGTCCGAGGATGATACAATCCCCACTTCTCGGAGACCTCACGTCTACGGATCAATTCAGGGACTGCAGTCCGGGGATGATACAATCCCTTGCCTGTTCATTCAGGACTTCATTATCGGAGACCCAGTCTACGGCTCTATTCTGGGACCTCAGTCCGGGGATGATGCAATCCCCTGCCTGTTCATTCAGGACTTCATTCTCGGAGACCTCACATCTACGGCTCTCTTTAGGACTGAAATTCCAGGGATGATCCAATCCCCTCAACTGTCCACTAAGGACTTCATTCTCGGAGACCTCACGTCTACGGCTCTCTTTAGGACTGAAAGTCCAGGGATGATCCAATCCCCTCAACTGTCCACTAAGGACTTCATTCTCGGAGACCTCACGTCTACGGCTCTCTTTAGGACTGAAAGTCCAGGGATGATCCAATCCCCTCAACTGTCCACTAAGGACTTCATTCTCAGAGACCTCACGTCTACGGCTCTCTTTAGGACTGAAATTCCAGGGATGATCCAATCCCCTCAACTGTCCACTAAGGACTTCATTCTCGGAGACCTCACGTCTACGGCTCTCTTTAGGACTGAAAGTCTAGGGATGATCCAATCCCCTCAACTGTCCACTAAGGACTTCATTCTCGGAGACCTCACGTCTACGGCTCTCTTTAGGACTGAAAGTCCAGGGATGATCCAATCCCCTCAACTGTCCACTAAGGACTTCATTCTCGGAGACCTCACGTCTACGGCTCTCTTTAGGACTGAAATTCCAGGGATGATCCAATCCCCACCTGTCCACTAAGGACTTCATTTTCGGAGACCATACGTCTACAGATCTCTTTAGAACAAGTGTTCAAGGATGATACAATCCCCACATGTATTCTGATCAATACAAGTACAAGTATCCTCAACCATACAAGTACATTAATCAATACATGTATCATCAAAAGTATGTATTCTTACCAATACATCTTATCATCAAAAGCATGTATTCTCACCAATACATCTATCATCAAAAGCATGTATTCTCACCAATACATCTATCATCAAAAGCATGTATTCTTACTAATACATCTAACATTAAAAGCATGTATAAGTAAAACTAAGTATTCTAAGTATAAGAGTCCTAAATCTAAATATTTCTAAGTATCTAGGTGTAGAGAATAGGTTACCTCATCATCGACCTTGTTGTTCGATGAGACAACCTCATCATCAGTGACTATACTACTCCCCCTTTCGAGGAGGGTCCTTTTGAACTACACCAAGCTTGTCTCGAAAGTATTCAAATTTCACTCGAGACAGAGGTTTGGTTGGTAACTTCTTCACTTGAGGTAGAGGTTTGGTTAGTACAAAGGTAACCTGTTACAAATTCAAACTTTATAGTTCCTTTCCGCGTCATATCTTGTTAGTTCCCTATGATCTTTCACTTATCATGGAACACTAGATTCTATGTCATCTTGATACAACTCTATTTATCACATAGGATCACAGTTGGTTCTATCTCTAAGTCAAACAATCCTGAAGTCAAACTTCTTCACAACTAGTAGAGCAAGCAGCCACATATTCCGCTTGTGCTGAGAGCCACACTAGACTACTTCCAGCTAAACCACGAGATCATGGTTAATCCCAGACAATAACATCCTCTCGATGTGTTCTTCCTGTCTGATACACTTTCTTCCCAATCAGCATCTGAGTAGCCATCTGAAGTCATGATCTCCAAGATAGCATAGATCAAAGTCTATCGTATCCTTTATGTGCCTCATCACATGCTTTGCAACTTTCGGGTGAACACATCTAGTTTCCACTAGATACTGACTCAAGGTGTTCACAACAAAGCATATATCTAACCTAATATATGTTAGATACATCAATGACCCAATAATTTGACTGTACAGAGTTATATCCACTAACTCTGATGAGTCATCTCCTAACAGTTTCAAGTTGGAATCCATAAGAGTGGCCATTCCATCATATCAAGTCTTCTCAAGATTTCTCAGCATACTTTCTCTGGTTGAGAAAGATTCCTACTGAGCCTTTCCATACTTCCAGACCTAGGAAGTAATACATTAATCTAAGATCTTTCATTTTTCTTTTCTACAGTCTTCTATCTGTGCCATCTCTCATCAGATGGGTCTACTGATATGAGCCTCAACATCATTCCAACTCTGTGGTGAGTTCCTTCTTGCATCCATGTCATATGTGTATAGAAGACATATTCAACCTTGTAGCAAAGGTTGAGATCCACATCACCCATGGTGATCATTAAGCTCATTAATTGATTATCGATCCTGGGAACCCATATAAAACCCGATTCACACTTCTTCTTTAATTACACCATTAAGGAATGGTCTTATCTTAGCCACTTGGAGCAAACATCTCATCATGATTCTCTTCCTCTTTCTAAGAGAATCTTCTAGCCATGAGCCTTCTATATTTTGTTTGATTTGTAAATCTTCTTGTTGAACATCCATTGCTTGTTCAGTGTTCATCATTCATCATGATTTTTCCTACAAATCAAAATTAGGTACATGATTAGTAATACTTCATAATCATCAAATCATATTGACATGATAACCTATTATGCATACAGATATCATTTACATAGTTATGCAACTATTTTGACCAATACTTTGGCACAACACTTTCCCATATCTTGTATGCATAAAGTGGCTATCTAGATGCCTTCCATCTCTACCAGAACATACTATCGAGAGTGTGCACAACTCTCAGCATGTCAGCAAAGAGGTTTCATTCTAGACAAGCAACAATGGAATGTTTGTCCAACTTACCAATCATATGCATATTAGTAGTATAATGTTCAATGTTCTATAAATATTTACACTCACCATGATATATTATAGGAATACAAATATGCATACAACCTATTACAGGCAATATCATTTACTATTTCAAATAACAACTCAAATACTTATCTTTTATGTTTGTGTGGTTGCCTCCCGCTTGATCTTCTGTATGTCTTTTGAACTTCTATTCATTCTGTACCACTGTGCATGTTCAAGTGTCATCCTCATGATCTCATACACAAACATACACCCATTAGTATGTTCTAAATGTTATCAAAACATTATAGTTCTAAATAATCTTGAAAATGTATGGTCATGATTATAGTTAATAAACATTAGTATTCAAGATTTCAGGGAAGTCTTCTTTTACTCATGCATATCATCAATCAAGATAAAAGACATAATATGCATAATCCCTTGATTACTAACTTTATGAATAAGCATAACCAATCATACCAAGTATACTTAAGGGATCCTAACACAAGGTAAGATTAATGGGAAACATACCTGGATTAGTATACCTACTTAGTTATGTACAACATACCTAAACAATCTCTTCAATGATTTAGAGATCCTGAGCTAGAACCTGCATGTCTCATAGGTTAAGCATAATATAAAAAAGTCATACATACCTCGTAAGTAGAACAAAGATTATGGATGAGTCTTTGTCTTCATGTTTTCATGGTCATGGAACCTGATTTGTCTTTTGTGATGTACCTGTATCTTGTTAGCAGACAACATCAACCTCACACAACATCATAATGCATTAGTACAATCATATAGCCCTAATCAATGAATGTCTTTGATCATTCACATGCATTCATATTGTTACTAGGGTGATAAGACAATTCTAACATTAATCAAGATTGTACTAATAAATAATATGAAGACAAACACATCATGAACTTAATCAAGAATTAGATTTCAAGACATACCTGAGCCTCCTTAAGTCATACCTGTCGAGACTTCTTGTAGTCTTCTTATGTAAGGCCTTAGCCTCAACTCCCCCTGAAACTGGATCTGGAGCTTGATTAGGGTTTGCTAGAGAAACCCTAAAGATTCAACCTTTGACTTTCATACTTCTGAATGGATGAAAGAATATGTCTTGCTGAGCTGATCAAACTGGCATACTTCAATTTTGGAATCTCCAAAATTTGACCCCTCAAAATTGCCTTTGAAACGTCTGGATCTTCTAGACAGGATCCCGAACTAGGGTTTGATGAATCCCACCCTTCTGCCCAAACAAAAGGTTCGATCCAAGGCTCTAAACTCTTATTTTTCTTAGGAGCTTCCAGTCGTGGTTACAGACTTCAAAAATTCCAACTTTTGCTGAAGCCCTAATTTTCCATCTTTCCGATCAAAATCCCGAACTGGGGTTTGATCAAGCCCGGTCTTCCACCCAACCAAAAAATTCAATCTTGGTCTCTAAATTTCGATTTTCTTGATTAGAATTCAGCCGTGGACTCCGATTCCAAAAGTTCTAACTTTCTCCGAAACCCTAAATTCTGGAAGCCATGAATAAAGGTGCTCCAAAAATAATTCTGTTTTGACAGAAATATGCACCTGATTGTTTCTTCTATAAATCTGAAATTTTTGCTCCACAGGGTCTGAAACCCTTTTTCTACAGTAGCCTGACCTGTCATCTTTCCATCCTGACAGGTCTGACCTCAATTGGGTTTTCTGAGAGAGAGTTATGCCAAGTGTCGCAACATGACCTGTTTATGGGATAAAACAGGAGAGCGAACTTGTATGGCATTCCACGTGTCACTGTTTGCACTTCGGCCTCTGAAAACTTTTTCTGAGATAGATCGACCTGTCATATTTCCATCCTGATAGGTCTGACCTCAATTGGACTCTCTGAGAGAGATTTATGCCAAGTGTCGCAACGTGACCTGTTTATGGGATAAAACAGGAGAGCGAACTTGTACGGCGTTCCACGTGTCACTGGTTCACCTTCGGCCTCTGAAAAAGTTTTCTAAGATATTACAATCTGTGTACTACCTGTCACTTTTTACGAAATTTCATTTGGAGCTTCCTAGACCAAGTTATGACCTTTTTTCCAAGGTCACCTGATTTTGACTGAGTTCTGGAAGAGGCAGAAACCCTAACTTGTACTGATCATAACTCATAAAGTAAAACGAATCTGAGGGTTCCCTTTGGACACAAGGTACCTGGGGATGTTATATTCGACCTGTAAACGTTTCAAACCCTGAACCTTCTCAGAAATGGATTTATAGCGAAAGTTCCACGATGACTGGTTTTTTCTATGTAAAACCCTAACCTTCAAATTGTCGTAAGTAAAGCAAGTGTCGTAAGTGCCATACCTTGTCTTCCTTCAGGTTAGCTCTGATACCATGTTAAAATTTAATATGATAAGACATAAAATAGCAGCACTACATTCCATTTCACAATAATATCATATACAGGATCACTGAAGGAACAACAAGCATAGCATAAACACAAGAGACAGAGATTTATCCTGGGAAACCCTCATGGGGTAGAAAACCCAGCAAAGCTTCCTCAATATAGATGACCAGCAATATACAAAGATGAAACCCTGAGACATGATCTCCTCCTCCACAATAGCAGACCTCTCCTCCACAAGTGCGCTATCCTCAAGTGTGTGAGTGTGTCAAATGAGGAACACACCTCCTCTATTTATACACTACACTGACATGTATTTTACACAGGTACACGTAGACTCGTATTTAACCAATGGGTTAAATACCCTACTACAACTAACTGGGCCGACCCCTCTAGGGTGGTCTAATAACCCTTTGACCCACATGACACATACAGGGCCGACCCCCACTAGGTGGGTCTAATAACCCTAGTTACCACAACCAACTTGGAGGAATAAACATCTCCGGATTTATAGTATAATCACATCGGAGGTATGGAACATCTCCGGAATAAATAATATACAAATATAATATTCTTTGAAGTTACAATATTTCAACACAACCAAACTATGGTCATCATTTGACATATTTCAATGCAATTATCTGCCTAGAAATCGGGCATTTGGCTTTGGTTCTGAGTTGTGCATTATATGAATAAAAGAAAACTTCTCTCCAACTATGGAATAGGTTCTTTATCCTCGTGATTTAGCACTTAGTCTTGCCATGTGGAACCATTTCACAATAACACCATCTCGAAGAGATAACTACAAGGAAAAGGGTATTAGGCTTAGCTTGTGGTTTGATGTGTCGACTCTGCATGCAAATGGGCAAATGGGTTCATAAAGTTTTGGCAAAAAACCATCCAACCCAAAAGGCATGTAGACTTAAGCATGTGTAAAATTTATCATAGAACATAGAGAAAATAGGCATATATTGTCTAACTCGGGGTTAGTAAGCCACTTTTATTTATATTTTTATCTTGCAGGTCAAGAGGGAAAAGCCAAAGAATTTATGGGCAAAAGTGTAAAATTCAGGCTCATCAAGGCCTAATGGAAGATTCGAGAGTCATGGCATAGGAAAACGCTTAAAGGGGTTGACAATTTAAGCACAAATATGTTATAAACGCTCTGGTAAATTTGAGTGCTAACATATGGCTCCAGCTCGGGGATGGAAACCTCCCTGCAAGGCTCCATGAACCTAGTAGTTCCAGTCGCCTTTACCATTGGGCTATGGAGTCATCTGGCCTATGTAGCTGATCCTCTGCAAACCTGTAGCTTGCCTGCAACTTGCTCTGCTTATTCACAAAATCAACAACTGAACATACTCTATATGCTTGTATGAAAAGCTTATTCTTCTGCCTACTCCTACACTAACCAGTAGAGGCAGATTGATCAAGTAAAATTGAATTTCCAATGCAGCCAAGAAAGAAATTGACTTCCCACTTTATGCAAAGTTAGAGACATCCAGACTGTAGCATGTGAAACATAATCTTTAAAATCATGCGTACAACCCAAAAATATGACCTTAAAGATGGCAACAACTGAAATTTTCTCACTACAAAGCATCTCCATGTAATTAGAAATTGGATCTTGAAATTCATACAAGGTCGTCTGGTCAACATCTGACAGAGAAATATGCATCATAAACTGCCGATATAAACCTTTCTGCCCCCTTTCACCAAATCTTTCTAACTCGGATTTACTACTTTTTCTTGCTAATGTATACATTTGTTCTTTAACATCAATACTTTCAAAAGAAAAATGTTGATCTTCATCAATAGCTAAAACAACAGACACATCTGATCTGATGCCAGATATTTCTATGTCATTACTATCATTCAACACCTCTTGATCTTCGTGGAAAATGTCATATTCAATAATAGAAGCTTTATCACAATACTGATTTTTGTGACAAGAAAATTCTTTATGATACGAAGAAAACTCTTCACAACATCCTTCAAAAAGATATTCAACTGGAAAATAATCTTTACAAGAGGAATTGAAGGTTGAATGGAAATATGTCAAAGAGCTAACACTTGCATTTGGAAGAGACCAGCACCAGTCAAGAGCAATCCCTTCTAATCAATACCTGAAAAGCTTAATTTGGACATCTTCATGTACAATTTCAAGCTAATAAATAAAGTCATGAAAATCTAGCAAGTGTTCAGCTGGAACTTCCCACTCTTCTCCTCGAAATCTGGGAAGACTATTTTCCCATTCATCTCTACTAGGCACTGGGTTAGGGTAACCAACAATACTTGAGAAATTGCAAATTGCATACCTCTTTGCTAAGATCTGGTTCATTTCATACCAATGGAGTCGCCAACAGATTTCTGAGCAATGGAGTCGTCGGAGTCGCCACTGAATCTGTCCTTCATGGAGTCGCCAAATAGATGATTACAACCAAGAAAATGTCTAGGCTTTGTCTATCATCAAAGATGGATCTATGTCATTCTCCTAAGGAAGCTGAGCTTCAATCTCCTCTCCCCGGCAATGGCGCCAATTTGTTATCCCTCCAGGAGTCTTCCTAGGTTGCACTCGGAAGAGCCTGGTAACTTGAACTTATCTTGAAGGATGGGGTAAAATGTGGATCAAGTTGGATGACTAAGATCAAAACTCATACGCTCAAAACATACAGGGATACATTCAAATAGACAAGGCTTTAGCCACTGGTGTTCGGGAATTTTGTAAAAGATAGACAAAATAACTCTTATCGTGCTAGCAAAATCATACATACAACATATATATATATATATATATATGGAAAATCACGACAAGAAAAAGGGAACTGAATATCCATCTCTCAATATGAAGATAGGATTACAGCTATCTGGCATAGACAAATGAAAACTCAGGAAATAAACATTTCACTGCAAGTATAAAAGATATAAGAATGGAAACTGAACACACATATGGCAAAAGAAGCTTATATAAATGATATGTAACCATGAGTCTCATAATACAAATTTAAGCAAAGTTTCTCCAAAATCCGACCCCCTTGTTCCTCCCCTAGTCACGGGCTTAAAATCCTTTAGAAAATGGTCCCAATCCTCTAACTCTGGATCGAATCTACTAAAAATGGCTATCTAAAAATAGCTTCCTTGAAAGCGTGAAAGATTCCCACATTTCAATAAGTAACCATCATCTTGCTAGTCCTCCTATCTTCGACAATTGTAACGGGCCCTCGGAGGCTAGTGAGTGAGGTCAAACTGCTACCTGGAGAATCTGCAAGCCATTTTTCCCAAAGCAGACGAGAAGGTTCCTCTTTTTGCCTTGCTGGCGCCCTTCAGCTTGGAAAAGGAAATTAATCATGAATCTCTTGAACCTTTAACCATCATTAGAAAACTCCCTCGAGGTGCTCGGATCAAGCAAAATCATATTCGATGCAAAAAGCGGCCTTCTGCATTATTCTGTAGTTTTGGTAGCTATGAAAACCAAAACTTGAACCAGTAAGCCACTGAAAGCTCTGCTTTCTGTGGCTAAGAATAGTTGTGAAAGCTCACCCTCCTGGGCTCCGTCACCTGTATTATTTATGATCATGAAATATGGAAGTATAATTCTGTTTGTGCATGTGATTTTCTCCTTCCACCACTATGTCTCCTTAAAAAACTCAGACGTTCCATGCACATGACTACTAGTCTTATAATGTCATGAAACTTTCCCATCAAGCTGCAAGCGAATATATATATGGGATCTGTATCATATGATAAGGGCCTCGGTGGAACTCGATATGTACTAGATGATGAACAATCCGGTGAAAGGATACCAATGAACCAACGGACGCAACACCTAATATACAATTAATGTTGAAACATATATACACCCCTTCGGATAAAATGTGTATTCTTCAGAGTTTTCTTGGCCTAGACAGCATCAAATAGCACTCATACTTTACTTCCTCGACTAACGGCTTTCAGATATAAGCATTGTTTCATTACCATTATATCTAAAGAAACATAATGTTTCATGACTAGTTATTGTGAGAAGATCATAAGCTTAATGGTTGCGACCCTTCCTGTAGCTTGGTGCACTGATGCATAATGTCCAGTATTAAAAAAAATTGATACCTCAAACCCTGTGCTTGTAGATCTGGTGATACAGGAAAGTTAGTGCTTTCTTTACATTCATCAAACACGGCCCAGGTTTGGGTGGGATTCCAAGCATACCTATATGCCCAGAGATTTGTAGATCTCAATCAACCATCTTCGTATTGATGTCTTGGATAGCCATCTTTCTTGAAGACAACCTATTAATCGTGCAAGATTTGGCGAATCCGGTCATCATATAAACATAGGTATCTCTAAATCTTCCATCCATGATTTTGAAGTTGATCGAATAACTATGATCCTGAGCCTAGGCACCGCCTTCAGTCTTCAATCAAACGAAGCGTTCTTACCCTTATACCTTCTCATCTTATGGCTCTTCCTGGTGGCTAGATGTCTTCGATTTGTCGATATTTCAACAACCAAACTATGCTCATCATTTGACATATTTCGATGCAATTATCTGCCTAGAAATCGAGCATTTGGATTTGGTGCTGAGCTGTGCATTGTATGAATAAAAGAAAACTTCTCTCCAACTATGGAATAGGTTCTTTAACCTCGTGATTTAGCACTTAATCTTTCCATGTGGAACCGTTTTACAATAACACCAACTCGAAGAGATAACTACAAGGAAAAGGGTATTAGGATTAGCTTGTGGTTTGATGTGTCGACTCTGCATGCAAATTGGCAAATGGGTTCATAAAGTTTTGGCAAAAAACCATCCAACCCAAAAGGCATATAGACTTAAGCATGTGTAAAATTTAGCATAGAACATAGAGAAAATAGGAATATATTGTCTAACTCAGGGTTATTAAGCCACTTTTATTTATATTTTTATCTTGCAGGTCAAGAGGGAAAGCCAAAGAATTTATGGGGAAAAGTGTTAAATTCAGGCTCATCAATGCCTAATGGAAGATTCGAGAGTCATGGCATAGGAGAACGCTCAAAGGGGCTGACAATTTAAGCACAAATATGTTATAAATGCTCTAGTAAATTTGAGTGCTAACAATCGTCATCGAATCATCGTCCTCGTATCATCATCATCGTCACTGCTGCTTCTATCTCAATCAATCTCAAATCTACTCGTCATAGGAAGTTTTACAGAGCCAGCCCTTTTTCATTCTGGATGTAGGCCCACCACCTGTAGTTCATCATCATCACTGGCCATACTATGAAATCCTCAGGACTTATTACGTGCATCACAATGGCTCGAAAGAGTATCCCAGGATCCTTTATGTGCCGAAGCACGACCGACAAGATCTCCCAGGTCCACTTACATGTGACTGTCACAAAACCTTAAAAGAGTGTCTTGACTAGCAAGAACTCTAAAGAGCATCCGAGGACTTTTACGTGACTAGCACAACCTGTCCGGATCTCCAGGACATTTTACATGTAACCCCCACCACAAAACCTTAAAAGAGTGTCTTGACTAGCAATAACTCTAAATAGCATCCGATACCTTTTATGTGACTAGCACAACCTGTCTGGATCTCCAGGATGTATTAAATGTGGTAATGGAAAAGCCTCTAAAGAGAATCCCAGGACTGATTACGAGCGTATTGCTCAACCTATTGGATCTCCCAGGTCTAGTTACATGCCATAGGACAAAGCCTCGAAAGAGCATCCCAAGACTGATTACGAGCATACTGCTCAACCTATCAGATCTCCCAGGTCTAGTTACATGTCCTCCCCGAGAAATGCCTCGAAAGAGTATCCCAGGACTGATTATGAGTGTCCTTCTCAACCTATTGGATCTTCAAGGTCTAGTTACATGCTCATCTGCACAACCTGTCCACGGCAACAGAGTATCAACCTGATACTCACCATACATTGTCCTGATGTACATGATCATCTTGATCATCATCATAGCATCGTCCTGATGCATATCATCCAGAGTATCATCCTAATACACATGATCATCCTGATCACCGTCACTGCATCGTCCTGATGCATGTCATCCAGAGCATCATCCTGATACTCATCACATATGATCATCTTGATCATCGTCATTGCATCTTCCTGATGCATGTCATCCAGAGCATCATCCTGATACTCATCACATGTGATCATCCTGATCATCGTCACTGCATCGTCCTGATGCATGTCATCCAGAGCATCATGCTGATACTCATCATGCATGATCATCCTGATCATACAATGCATCCACCTTATGCATACCAATTATCTACCTGATACATATCATCATACATGATCGACCTGATCATACAACGTATATACCTGATACATTCAAAAATACATGATCCACCTGATCATACAATGTATCCACCTGATACATATATAAATACATGATCCACCTGATCATACAATGTATCCACTTGATACATATACAAATCCATGATCCAACAGATCATATCAAGCATCCAACATGATGCATATACAAATACATGATCCAACTGATCATACAAAGCATCCAACATGATGCATATACATATACATGATCCAAATGATCATAACAAGCATCCAACATGATGCATACAGAGTAGTAACTAGAGCATCATCTTGATGCTCATCACACAGTGCTTATATACACATCCATGGGAAGGATCCTCCTCTCACCATGCTTGGAATGGATCCTCCAAATGTGTCCATCACTTCTTCCTCGAAGTGTCATCAATCTGAAGAACACCAAGCCTCTCTTTGAAGTACTCAAACTTCACTATGGCTAGTGGTTTCGTCAACACATCTGCAATCTGCTCATCTGTCGCAACATACATGAGCTTCACTGCTCCTCTCTGCACCATATACCTAATATAGTGATATTTGATCTCAATGTGCTTCGACCTGTCATGGAACATCGGGTTCTCAGACAGCTTCACACAACTCTGGTTGTCACAAAATATACCAGTAGCCTCCATCGGGAGATCAAATAACTCAGACAATAGCTTCCTCATCCATACTGCCTCAAAACTAGCCGAACAAGCTGCAACATACTCTAGTTCAGCTGTACTCAATGCTATGCAGGACTGCTTCCTGCTAAACCAAGAGATCACCCCTGATCCCATACTCAAGCAGCACCCAGAGGTGCTCTTCCTATCTGCAGCACTGCCTGCCCAATCTAAATCAACATAACCATACAAGTTAAACTTTTGATTGGCATCATACTTGAGCCCATAATCAACTGTACCCTTCAGGTACCTTAGAATATGCTTTACAGCAACTAGGTGAACACCTCTGGGATCCGTCAAGAACTTGCTCAATGTGTTAACCGCAAAGAAAATATCTGGTCTTGTGTTCGTCAGGTACATCAAGGACCCAATCATCTGACGATACACAGTGACATCAACCAGATCAGATGAAGCATCACACAGAAGCTTCAGGTTCAATTCCATAGGTGTGGCCATGGCCTTGCAGTCCATCATCCTGAACCTCTTCAGGATCTCTACTGCATACTTACCTTGTCCAAGGAAGATTCCATCTATAATCTGCCACACCTCCATGTCTAGAAAGTACTGCATCATACCCAATTCCTTTATCTCAAACTCGGCAGCATGCTTCCTCTTTGTATCGAGAATCAATCTATCCTCACCTGTAACAAATAGGTCATCCACATACAGAAGTAGTATCACTGGATTTCATTCCTCAATCTTGTAGTAAAGGTTGGAGTCCACTTTACTCTTGGTAAAGCACAAACTGGATAGAAAGTTGTCTAGCCTCCCATACCAAGTCTTAGGAGCTTGCTTCAAGCCATACAAGGCTTTCTTCAATCTGCACACATATGACTCTCTGTCATGTGTCTCAAAACCAAATGGTTGCTCCACATACACTTCCTCCTCAAATACACCATTGAAGAAAGTTGTCTTGACATCCATCTGGTGTATCTTCCATTTCATCACTGCAGCCAAAGAAAGTACTAATATGATGGAAGTGTACCTGGCTACAGGAGCAAAAGTCTCTTCATAGTCTACTCCCTCTTTCTAGGATAAGCCACGAGCTACAAACCTCGCTTTGTATTTCTCTATGCTATCATCTGCAGCATGCTTGATCTTATAGATCCACTTGGAAGTCACAATAGAATTCCCTTTAGGTCTTGGGACCACATCCCAAACATCATTCTTCATGATCGACTGGTATTCCTTGATCATGGCATTCTTCCATTACTGCATCTCGAATCCTGGGAACTTTAAATTCTTCAATAGATAGCTTTGTTGCTGGAACAAATGTTGTAGTCTTTATTTTGTAGGTGATGGTATATGATCTTTCCTACAAGACAAGTTAAATTGCATGATTAGAAAAATCTCATAGTTTTCAAAACAAATTCTTAGCCATAAAGAAATATGTCATACAGTCATGCAATTATTTTTGGCCAATGCTTCAATACAACATTTATCCATATCCCGTAACTTTCTAGATGCCTTCCAATCTCTACTAGAACATTGTTAAGAGTGTGCACAACTCCCAACATGTTAGCAAAGAGGTTTAATTATAGATAAGTAGCAATGGAATGTTGTACAGTGCCATAGGCCACTTACCCATCACATGCATATTAATAGTATACTGTTCATTAATGCAATTATTCTAATATGCATAATACACAACCTAAGTCTAGGAACATAAGCATATACATCATTGAACAATATTATTTAAACAATAAGAAATGCCAATTCAAATACTTATCTTTGTTTGTTGTTGGGTGGAATCCCTCTCAATCGTTCCTTACAAGAACTACCGGAGTGTGCTCCCTCTTGATCTTTGCTTCCTAGATTACCTGTCCTTGAACTTATATTCATCCTATACCACTGTGCATGCTTAAGTGTGCACTAGTGTCATGATTGTGCCATCCTCAATATCTCATACATAATCATACATTCATTAGTATAATCTCAAAACAAAATAATCTTAAACATGTATAGGCATGAACATTTCAAACACAGATACTAAGTATTAGTATTCAAGGTTTCAGGGAGTACTTCTTTTACTTATGCATATTCTTATTTGACCATAGGAGTCTTCTGGTTAGTCATATCATCAATCAAAGTAAGAAACATAATATGCATAAACCCTAGATTATTCAAACTTATAAATTCATGAATAATCATTATCAATCATACAAAAGTATAAGATCCTTACATAGGGTAGGATTCTAACTTGGTATAGGAAAAACATACCTGGTCATCATATTTGCTAGTTATATCTAGCAATGTTTTCTTGTTCTCTTCAATGACCTGAATAACTCATAAGTTAACCATTGTAGAACCAAATTATACATACTTCTATGTGATCCATGACTATGGATGAGTCTTTGTCTTCATGCCATCATGGTCTTGATCTAGAGATTGATTTGTACCTTTCATGTTAGCGGATAACATTCTCCTCATACAACACCATAGTGCATTAGTACAAACATAATACAATCATAAGTGTCATAGCCCTAATCAATGAATGTCTTCTATCATGCATTCATAATTTTACTAGGGTGATAAGACAAGTCTAAAATTAAACAAGATTGCTACTAAACTCAATAACATGAGGACAATTTAATCATGAACAAATTTCAAAACATACCTATATGTCATACCTGTCAGATTGCTTGTAGTAGTAGTTGTTGTTGTTCCTTTTGTTCTTAGGACAATTTGAGGAAAAGTGTCCTCTTCTTGGTATGTGTTGTGAGAGCTTGATCTTCATTTCCCATCTTCTTTTCTCGAGCTACAATCCAAGCTTCTTCCTATGAGCATTCTTCCCATAGCTTACTGAAAGAGATAAGTTTCTTCCTAGCACAAATTCCTTGGATGAAGGAATCCCATGATCTAGGAAGGCCATTAAGAGTGGTCATTACCACTTATCCATTCTCTATATCTTCTCTCACAGCTTCAGGTTGTTCTTTTATCTGGGAGACCCTTGAGAAATAAGACTGCATAGTCTCTGCATTCTGGATCTTGATATTCTTCAATTGATTTCTCAAGGTCATGTCCCGATTTATGTTCTTCCCTTCAAATAGCTTGGTCAAGGAATCAAACATCTCCTTGGGTGTCTTCAAAGATGACGCATGTGGCATGAGATGGTCTTTAATATAATAAAAAATGATCCTTTTAGCCTTGACTAAGTTCCTCTTGTGTAAGGGCTTAGTCTCTTCTCCCTTTAGGATAGGAACCCCTTCACTAATGTAGGTGTCCAACTCACTCTCTTCTAGAATTAACCCAATCCTATACTTCCATGCTCAGAAGTTATCAACCCCTTCAAGCTTATCCTCAAGCTTGGTGTGGTGATACATCCTAAAGAGTACTTCAAATGAAATAGAAAATACTTAGGTCTTAACACCTGATTTGCAGAAATATGGATCTGGAGCTGGATTAGGGTTTGTCAGAGAAACCCTAAAAATTCAAACTTTTAATTTCAAACTTCTGAAAGGATAGAAAGATGCACCTTGATGAGCTGATCAAGCTGGTATACTCAGAATTTTAAAACTGCAAAGTTTCACCCCTCAAATTTTCTTTTCAAACTTCGGGATTCACTAGGGAGGACCCTAAATTAGGGTTTGATTTTCCCGTAGCTTCATCCATCCAAAAATTTCGATCTTGGTCTCTAAACTTCTATTTTTCAGAGGCGCTTCTAGCCATGGTATCAGATTTTAGAAATTCCAACTTTTGCAAAAGCCCTAATTTTCGGCTTCACTAGACAAGACCCCAAACTAGGGTTTGATTTTCCTGTAGCATCACCCAACCAAAAAGTTCAATCCAAATCTCTAGACCTCGATTTTTCCAAGGAGATTACGGCCATGGTCTCAGATTTCAGAAATTCCTATTTTTGTGGAAACCCTAATGTTTATTTCCAAAAATGAAAGTGCTCAAACTTGAATTCTGATTGGACAGAAAGATGCGCCTTGCTGAGGAGAGTCAATCTACCCTACTGCCTTTCAAGATATGTGGAGAGAAACCCAAAAAAAAAGAATCCATAGCTTCCGCAACTGCATAGTGTCTTCTTCTCAGGTTAGCTCTGATGCCATGTTAATTTTTTTAGCATTAATTCAACACACTCTAGGATCTTTACTGAGAGAATAACATATACAACATATCAAGCATAATAATGCATATCAATCAAACCAAGCAATCACACGAGACAATAGACACAAAGAGTTTCACTGGGGAAAACCATAAAGGTGAAAAAACCCACAACTTCCTCAGAGATAGAAAGAGCAATGATACAACCCAAGTACACAGAGATAGTCCTCCTAGCAGCTGAACCTCCTCCTCCACTAGTGTGCCACTTTCTAGTGAGTATAGAAGTGAATAATGAGAGATCAAATAGAGTGCCTCCCACACTCTATTTATACATGACCTGACCTTGCTAATAAACTAGTAGGGCCGACTTGTCTAACTCGGTCTAATAACCCATGGTAATACTAATCAGAGCCGACCACACACTTGGTGGTCTAATAACCCATCACTTGCAAGTTACAACACTTGCGACACTTGTCAATACAAATGACGACACTTCCATATAGAGGAATAACAACATCTCTATAGGAGTACAATATACATAGGTGAAATACATTCCGAAGTTACAATTACATCAACATGAAGGAGTTCACACTTGGATCTAGATGTTTCTTGGCCACCTCTTGGCCTATAAGAGGAATCCATCAAAATGCATCTAAGTAGAGAAAATAAGAGTAGGGTTATGCTACTAGAATTGTGTTGAGACTTCCTCATAGTACACCTCTTTCTACTCTTATTAGAATTTCCCAAGCTCCCTTGCCACCTTCCTTCAAGGGGAAAGTGTTTCTCTCATTTGTTCTTCAAGTTATTTAGCATTTAGTGTGGAAAAAAAGGACCTCCCCCTATGGGATATTGTTGAATTCACTTGAATCTTGCACCTCCTAGGTGACAGTACATGTAACAAGCTTGACCATTGGGCAATCAAAATTGGTTCTAAATTCTACTTTTTGTGGTTTGCATATCTTCACCCTCTTTGTTTATTTCATGTTATTTAATTTTTTTTTGTTTTTTTTTATAACAAGATCTTTTAGGACCAATTTGGAGTCATCACTTTTGATTTAGTAACACAATACTGGGAATTGGTAGCAACCTCTAGGGATTTCACCCCCCAAAGTGGGAAGAGCTGCACACATTTGTGCTATTTTTCCCACAACAAATACCAACAATTGTCACACAATTCATTTCCATTTAGAGAAAGGTTATGTTAGTGTTTTCTGAAGATATTTGCAAAACACTTCTTTATGTCTTTCCTATCTAGCCTCCATCTACCAAGGAAAGGAGTGAAGGATCCTCCGAGGAAGAAAATAACCCTCCATATGAAGTAGCACAAGAGACAACCTTCACACCATCAAGGTACTCTTAGGTGTGTGCTTGTATTATTTTCCATATTCATTGTTAAAGATTAATGTAAAATGTCTAGCTGTATGTGATTCATCTTGTTACCATGACAATTGTTTTTGAGTTGATTCAAAGTTCCGGTTATATATTTGCATTGATTAATGGTTATTTTATTTATCTATTATTATTTTTCTATTATATAAGTCAAAACCCCTAGATTAGGTTTGTTTTTAACTGATCCCAATGAAGTAGCATAGTAGATAACCTTCACACTATGAAAGTACTCTCAGGTTTGTGTTTGTATTATTTGCCATATTCATTAGTAAATATTAGCGTGAAATGTCTAGTTGTATGTGATTTATCTTATTATTATGAGAACATTTTTTTATTTGATTCATAGTTTTGGTTAATATATATTTGCATTGATTAATGATTATTTTATTTATTTATTTATTTTGTCTATGATCTAAGTCGCAACCCTTAGATTAGGCTTGCTGCTAACCCATGTTGCAAGAATCCTCCCAAGATAACGTAGAATCCATTAGTGAATTAGTCCATATATTTTCCTTGGTTGTGATTATGTTCTCATAAGATTTCTCTCTCTCTCTCTTGGTTTTTCCCTTGCATGTTTTGTTTTCACTCTACAAGTGCTCTTAGATCTATTTTCCAGTGCAAGAACCCTTCTTTTTAGACTGATTTTCAACATTACATTGAAAATTTGATTATTGTGGCCATAGTGTAGTTCTAGGTCTCTATCTTGCATTGGCCAACATAGATATTGACCTAAATGTATGCTACCTAATTTCAAGTGATTGTTTCCTACTTTTCATAAAGTTTATTCTCTATCTAGTTGTGTTTAGGGTTCCTTAGGACCTTCATAGACTTCGATGTTGTGTGTTTCTCTTGCTTGTATTGTTTGCATGTGAAAAGGATACTTGCTTAGGATCTTGCTTCATGATTGCTCTTAGTTTGGTTTTAGGTTAGGTAGAACTTTTATCTTTGAGATAACAAATCAATGTAATCTTGGATTTAGAGTAGTAGTTGACAAGGTAACAAAAAAATCTACCTTCTTGTTTTTAGTAGTTAGTTTCCATTCTAATTAGTTATTCATAAATTTTTTACACTTATCTACCCTCACCCCTAGATTTAAAGTAGAGTTATTGTCACTTGCTAGAAGGGAAAATTTTAAGGATCCATACTTATTTAAAAGTTTATAAATGTTGGGAAATCTTACCAATTCTTAAAATGTCAACAATAAAATATTTGGTGATAATTTTCTAAAAATATTTCAATTTCTAAATATTTTATGTAGTTTATATAATAATTGGGCGATTTTTAGAGAGAAACATTTTACCCCGTCAAAATTGGGCTAAAGAGGGCTTTAAAAAATGCAATTTGGCGAATCGTTTTTTGGAAAAAAACATGGAAAAATAACCCACAGGCTAAATTTTGCCCCTAAAATTTTCCTTGCTTGCTATATTAAAGTTCATAAGTTTAAGTTATTTAAGTTTATTATTTATATATCATAACTCGATTATTGTTCTTAAGCTTTTTAAGTCTCGGTTTTCCCTTTGCACTGTTGGAAACATAATCCTTTTGGGTTATGACATGTTATTATATTATTGTATTTACTATTCACGTGAAATGAAGACAAAGAGTCACAGTGAATAAGAACAACCGTAAGGAATTCAAGAGACACCTTAGAATATGAAACCAAGGGTCACATACCATTTCATATATATGTATACACTTGGTCAATAAAAAGTGCAATGCATGCTTATCTTTGTTTCTAGCATCCGAATAATGGTATCAGAGTGCCTATTGTTCTTAATAGTGTGGAAGCCATGGCTCTTTGTTTCCATAGCATTTGAAAAAAAAATTAGGTTGATATTTCTTTTGAATGCAACATCTCTATGTGGAGCTAATGCATTGATCCATTAACCTCTCCTCCTATGTTGAGCCATTGATTTGGAGCTACTACTTGAAACATTGATGCCTGGATCTTGTGTGAATATTGGCTGTTTGCTTGTAGATTGGAGGAACCCTAACATGTTGCTACGTGGAGTGAACGATGGACTAAATGTTGACTACATATCACAATTTTTGACCACTGTGTATGGACTGAGAAAATTGTGTCAATGGATAATTATTGGTGAATTGCATTCTAAGGATATTCAAATCACTCTTCCTGAACGTTATTATGGGACACCTTTCTATGGATTTGGGTGTTGTGTGTGGGAATGTCCGTGATTCTCCATTATTGAGGTGAATTCCTCGTTGTGGAGACCCAGAGAGATCCCATCGCATTTTAAATTTCCACTGTATATATGCATGTGTAATATACCTGATATGATATCATAGGATATCGACTCAAATTCAACTTTAAAATTAGAAAATTGTATGACAATAACTAGTTCGCAAAACTAGACAAGAGGAAATTAGTCTAGGATACTGATGAACCCACCCAAAGCTTGAATGATGGACACTTTCGGATCTGAAAAATGTATTGGGGAGTGTGCATAATCAAGGGAAAAATCATCAAGGACAGCTTCATATTTCTATGCACAAGGTATTGTGGTCATTTATGTTTCGAATTCAGTAGACACTGAATGCTACTCCAAGGCTGCCCAGACACACCAACATATGCATACTAAAATCATTCACTTACTCTTGACATAAAATAGAGAATGGATATCAGACAATAATATCCTAATATAATACTAGACAAGTTTTACAGAGTTTTTGAGAGTTTCAAGTAGCGTTTGGTGTCAAGGGGAGAAAGAGTGCTAGGATGGACTACTCAACTAGTTCGTTTCCAGGCTCTTCCAAATAGGAAGAGAGGGTAAAAAAAAATAGTTTGAGGCTTGGTTTGGATTAATTAATGTCTTAAGGACCTATAATGACTTTCATAATAGAAAATATATAATCATATCCCATTTTCTCTAAAATTACTGCAAAAATAGTCACAAATTCATGCCTAATGAGCTAGTCTTGAAATATACAAACACAAAAATCCTCTAAGGCTCTCGAATATCTGATTTATGAATTGGGATGGATTCTGTAGACAATTGAAAACCTAAAAAAACCTTCATAAAGGAAAATTTATCCACAAATATTTGAATATTACGATTCTTGGAGAACTAGTCAATTAAAATTGCTCAATGAGCTAGTGTTGGGAGATCTAGATGCAAACAACCTTAAATGCTTTTGAATTTATCATTTGAAGAACATAATGACTTAATATGGAATATAGGAGAAATAATAGCTAGGTTCAAGAGTTTGATACATCAACATATAACATTACAACCTATGTTTTCTCAATGAACCTCAAATACAATAAATCTCACAGGACATAAATGTGGATGTCTTCTAAACAGAAAGAAGAGAAGGATTGGTATCAGATAAATAATAAAATCCAACCAATCAATTGGGTTGAGGAGAATATTTTGTGCACTTGGAGTTAATTTTTAGTTTAAGGCAATAATTAGTTAGGAAGATTTAATTTTAGTGGAAAGAGTTCCTAGCCCAACCAATCCCTTGGGTTGAGGAGAATATTTCATGCACTTGGATTTAATTTTGAAGTTATGGCATTAATTAGTTAGGAAGTTGTAATTTTATTTTTATCCTAAGTTTGAATTTCACTTGGTAGAAGTATTTTCATTAATATTTATTTATTTCAATGAAATGAAATAGATAATTATGCACAAGGGCGCATTAGAGAATAATGATTGGCCAAGTGATGACTTGCAAAGGAAGGAAAGATAAAGCAGTCAAAGCAATAACCGTAGGAAAAAGAGAAGAAAAGCTGGCACAAAGCAGGAAAGCAACAAAGCTCAAGAAAAGTAGAATAAAGTAGGACAAAAGCAGGACTGAGCAGAAAATCAAGACAAAAGAAAGATAGAGCATAAAATCAGGACAAAGGCAGAAAATCATGATAAATCATAAAAGCAAGAAAAAGAAGGACAAAGTAGAAAATCAGGATAGGGAAGAAAATCAGGAAAAAAAGCAAAAGCAAAAGCAAAAGCAAAAAAAAAAGCAAAAGAAAAAGCAGAAAGCAAAGGAAAAGGCTAAATTAGAAATCAAGGAAACCTTATCCACTCCATGAGGATGCATTAGCCTAGTTGTCTTGCTAAACAAGCCACCCAATTCTATTAAATAAGAGGAGAGAACCACTTAGACATCTTTTGTTAGTTTGATGTTTGATCCGAGCGCAATTTTGCCTCATTGAATTGGGAGATGTGCCCTTGATTCTATTGAAAGTAAGATGACATATAGTCTTCATCACTGATTCTATTGTAGACACTGAATCCTGTATACACACAATATTAGATATAATTGAAGAATTCAAGACATTCATAAGTGGTTCCTAGTATCAATCCAATCAAAGAGAGATCTCGAGGAAGTTTTGATTAGAGGAGGAGATCCAGTTAATTGAGTGCACGACCAAGAGAATCCTATGAGCTTAGTGCACCTTTCAGGATCACCCATATTCTCAATAATCATCATAATAGAAGATACAATGGATAATCCTTCTCTTCTTTCTGTTTAGAAGAAATCCACATTCATGTACTATGAGATTTATTGTATTTGAGGTTCATTGAGAAAAATGAGGTTGTAATGCTATTTGTTGATGTATCAAACTCTTGAACCTAGTTATTATTGCTCCTATATTCCATATTAAGTCATTCTATTCTTCAAATGATAAATTCGAAAGCATTGGAGGTTTTTTGCATCTAGATCTCCCAAGACTAGCTAATTGAGCAATTTTAATTGACTAGTTCTCTAGGAATTGTAATATTCGGAGCTCTGTGAATCCATTTTCATTTATGAAGGTTTCTATAGGTTTTCAATTGTCTTCAGAATATATCCCAAGTCATAAATCAAAGATTCGAGATCCTTAGAGGTTGTTTTTGTTTGTATATTTCAAGACTAGTGTCACGTCCACATCTTTACCCTATTGCATTAAAATTGTAAATCATGTAAATATCGTTATTAAATCATGGTGAGGAGCTCAAGGCCAATGCCCCACCATCGATTTATCGTTTTATGTATCGGAAATTAAAAATAGATGCCTATGGTTCTTGTGCTAGACAGGCATAATGTAAATTAAGACATCATGTAAATATGAATTTTAATGAAATACCCAAAACTAGCTATGCAATGCAACAAAGAGATGGGGGCATGATTTTTTATAAGGAAAAGGGGGGGATTATTCAAACTCTTGAGCCAATGGTGTTAATCCAAATGTCAATGAATGAACCCCAACTACCCATTTTGACTTATGCACCCAATCATTTAATTCTCCCAAGAGTTGGTTGAGGTAGTTAATGCCTTGGGAATGGAGAGGTATGGTAGCCAATTTCGTGCATGGGTAAGCCATCAACCTAGGAAAACATATTTTTTCTTCTGGGACAAGAAAACATCCACGAAATTATGCCCAAATCCATTCTTCACCAAGGGTCTTTGCTCTCTCACGCAGTCTGAGCTAGCTGGGGCTTTCTCCTTTATGTTTTTCATCCTTTTCCTGCATTTTCCATAGCTGGGAGCTCGTTTTTGTATTGCACAGTGGCTAGGAGAAAGGGAGTCACGTTTTGGGAGTTTATGGAGGTCGTTTATGCCCCTGTAATTCCCATGAAACTTTTCAAGAAACTATTTTTCTCTCCCATGGTTGATCCCCAATCTACCACTTCATTTTTGGTTGCCCACGTTTTTCTTCATACCCAGCACTTGTGATTTTGTTGTGGTGTGCATCCCTATTTTGGTTGGAACTCGTGAGCAAGAATTAGGAGTGAAATTGGACCAGAATTGGTTTGATAAACCTAGTGAGGAGTTAACCTCTCAAGAATATAAAAAAGGTTGGTTTCTCTTCTATGCACACCTTGAAGAAGACTAGAATGGAAGGTATGGCCTGAGGGACTGTGTAGTATTGAAGGGAATACTTCCTTGTGCTAGGTGTGTAGGTATTGTGGGGACCAAGCTAGATAGATCTTGCAGAGGGTGTCCATATATCTATGGTTGAGCTCACTAGCTTAGCAATTCTCCCTTTCCATTGCCTTAGCATCCGGATAAACCCAACTGTAGATTGGCTTGGCTGATTTTGGTGCATATTGGGCTATGTGTGAATCTGTTGTTCCCTTTTTCCTTGTATATATCATGCCCAGCTCGGGGGTGGCAGTTGTGTTGATATATTGATTATCACAACTGGCCTATGGTTGGGTTGAATGTTGCAGTTGTGTAGCCAGTTGATCGGGACTACTTTGTTATAAGATAAGTACTCTCTTGTGTTAACTCTGCAATGTATTTATTTGATGACTATCATGAATATCTTGAATGTATGATAGATGTGTAATTGAATTTACTTCCGCTATGTTTCTTACATTTATACATCTGCACATGTCTTTTCATATTATGTGAATTCTTTATTTAGTAATCATGGGGCCAGATGCCCAGTTTTAGCATCACGTTCTCTCCATTGCACTGGGATGATGGGAGGGACTGTGACAACTAGCTCGTTAGGAATGAATTCATGACTAGTTTTGCAGTAACTTTAATAAAATGCCCTCTGGTTATCTATTTTATGTTATTCAAGGCATTACATGTCCTTAAGACATTAATTAATCCAAACCAATCCTTAGGCTTATTTTTCGTGACCCTCTCTACCTGTTTGGAAGAGCCTGGAAAAAAAATAGTTGAGCAGTCCATCTTAGCGCTCTTTCTCCCCTTGACTCCATACACTTCCAGAACCTCCCAAAAACTCTGTAAAACTTGTCCAACAATATATTAGGATATTATTGTCTGATATCCATTCTTTTTTTTTATGTCAAGATAAGTGAATGAGTTTAGAATGCATATGCTAGTGTGTCCACGAAGCCTTGGGGTAGAATTCAGTGTCTATTGAATTTGAAACATAAATGACCCCAATACCTTATGAATAGAACTCTAAATCTTGAATTTATGCTTTTTTCCTTTCTTATGCACACTCCCCAATACATTTTTCATATCCAAAAGTGTCCACCAGTCAAGCTATGGTTGGGTTCATCAGTATCCTAGACTAGTTTACTCTTGTCTAGTTTTGTGAACTAGTTATTTTCATACAATTTTCTGATTTTAAAGTTGAATTTGAGTTGATATCCTATGAGATTAGATCAGGGATATTATAGTGGTATCATAGCACTTTAATCTATTCATGTGTAAAGTAAGCTCTCAATTTGAAGAATGTGCAACCATGTCCTACTCTGATGATGATTTTTATGAGCAGTATGATGATGACTATGATGAGCAATATGAAGAGTGATGTAGACAGTATTCGGAAGAAAATGTACAAGAGGTACCTCCTACAAGTATCTCCCATCATGTCATATTTGGAAGGATAAATTATGGTTATTCTTATAGCCATATGTATGGAAAAGTTTCATGTTTCACAGTAAAATATCAACCTACTTGTAAAAAGAGAAAAACAATATCTGAAGCTTTGTTGGATGCATGTGATTCATACTTGATGAGAATTTTTGGATCTACTTCAAAAAGAGTCTGCAAATAGCTTGGTCCTAAGGAAACTAAAGATAAATATACATCAATTCAATTCAAGGATAAAATACAAAGTACAAATCAGCCATCTGAATAAGATGAAGGTGCAATCCTTACTGAGGAGGGTTGTAAGCATGAAGAAGCAACCACTGATTCTACTAAGGACCATCTAGTTCTTGATCAAAAATTCATTGCTGAATGGTGCCAAGAAGATGCAACTACTGATGGTTGCTCAAGTTTTGTAGAAGCATCTACTAATGGATGCTATGAATAGGTATCTACTGATGGGTGCCTAAGTTTTGTAGAGACATATATTGATGGATGTCCATTTCTCTATGTTGGTGACATATAGATACCAGTTGAGAATGATATTGTAACTAAAAATTTCACTGAACTTGAATAAGGTGAAGACCTTGCAGTCAAGGAAGAGATCCAAGAATCAATCTCACTTTCACCACAATAGCTTCATGAGGTTGATCCACTAAATGATGATGAGGAGTTTCTCTCTCAACCTTCTACTTTTGAAAGGCCACTCAAGATAAGCGAAAGGAAGATGAAGGATGCCTTACACATTCTCCATGACACACATGTTTCAGTGTCATAGTCTTGTTGGAGAGTTGCTTCATTGGAAGATTCATCTTTCCTTGAAGTCATGGAGAAGATCTAGAAAGCAATGAATACTATCCAAGGTAACTTTTCACACATGCTTTCTGACAGAGATTATTTGTATGAGCTTGTTAATATGTTGTAGGGAGCATCCTTAAAGGATGATGAACATATTTGCAAGCTCAATGATGAGTTAATTGCCACCCAATATTCTTTGAGAAGAACTCAATGTGCCCTCCAAGAATACAATATGGAGATAGAGCAACTTCACCAAAGGTTGCAAAGATCACTTATTCCAGCCAGCCAATCTCTTATGGTTGGTTGTACTCATAATTTCATGGAGGAACCTCATGAGATGGTGGTTCATGAGGTGAAGGATCACATGAATATTCTTGAGAAATTTTGGGATTTAGATGATGTGTTCCAAGCCAATACTCTCTACCAAAGAAAAATTGAGCTTCTTTATGGAGTGATTCATTCCTCCATTAACGATTCATAAGAGATCTTGTGTGATGGACCGACCTTTGATGGAGTTGATGCATCCATTAGCTTGATGGATGAGGGTTGTAGTAAGGATATTTTGGTCCTTGATCCTACATTATTTCCTTCCATTGATTCCATTTCATTTGAGGAGGAATTTTGGGTCAAAGGTTTCTTCTTGATAGTTCTTGAAAAGAAGAAAAAGGCTCCCACATTCGCTCCAGTTGATTCAAGGATAGCACAATTTACCTCCCAACAGTTGCATAGGAACCCCATGCCTACAGTTGATGCATCCACATATTTGGTGGATACTTGTTGTAGAGGGTTGGTTCATCCTTTATAGTTCCTAAAAAGGAGAAGGAGGCTCCCCCATTCGCTCCAGTGGATTCAATGAAAGCACCATTCCCTTCCCATCAGTTGTAGAGGAATCTCATGCCTATATTCGATGATTCCATGTATAGCGGTGAATGGGATTTCAACCTATATTCATTGAGTGGATCATATGATGGATATTTTCACCTTTGGGCCAGTGGTAGAGAGTTGAGCAATTGGGAGAATTCACATAGGGAAGCACGCTGCTTTCCAGATGGATCAGTGGGTTGGAGTGTCTCTTCATTTCCTATTTGGGAGAAAATGCATATGATTGATATTCCTGCTTGCATTTATAGAGGTTTATATGATGCATATTACAATTCTTGTGAGCACCAAGGGCATTATTTTTTCTTTGACAATTCCTACCATTTTTTTGACTAGACATGGGACTTTCACCCTTGTCACTTGAGTCTCATTGATGTCACCTTTGATTCTTGTGTGCATTGGACACATAAGAACCTTCTTGTTGACTTGGAGAGACTTGTTTGGGTTTGAACCTACCTTGAGGATGCACATTACATGAAGAATGATCTCTCTATGATTTGGATTAGTTTTAAGGGTAACACACTTTCAGTGTGGTTTCATGATCTTGTCATTCCTCATGATGATTCCTTCATCCTTCATAGTACCCTTCATGGATCTATATTTTACATGGTGTTGATGATGTTTGGGAGGATGCACACCAGATTGGGACCTTGACATTCCTTGGGATTTCAAGTTTCCTCACATGACACTGCCACATGTATATTTGTAGTTGAGGCAGTGGGATCTAGGCATTCCTTTTCCTGATGGATTTTGTTGGATGGAATTCTCATTGATGGGAGTGAAATACACGCAATGGGATCCTAAAATTTCTTGTCTTTGGAGTAGTTGTTATCATGTTGGTTTGATGGATCAATTCAACATTCTCTCTCATAAGTTCATCTATGTTGCACTTGGTTTCAATTTCCTACTCGGGGAGCATTTCCTTCAATGGACTTATGGTTTGCATACATGGTGCATTGGAGGATGTATCTTACACCTTGCATTTCTGAGGATCATTTGGGATAATGGTATCAGTTGTGATTAGTCTCCACACTAAGTTCATGGTTGCATGGTGATAGAACAATCGATTGGGAGAGTTCATGAGCAGTTTTAATCAAAGTGGTGCAATAGAAGCATGATGGCTCGTGGTGCTTAGTTGGGTTGGATTTGATTATTGCTTGAGGACAAGCAATCTTGGGATGGGAGGACTATCATGTCCCATCATTGATTTTTAGTGTAAGGAGTTCCTATCCCAACTAATCCCTCAAGTTGAGGAGAATATTTCATTCACTTTGAGTTAATTTTGAAGTTAAGGCATTAATTAGTTAGGAAGTTTTAATTTTATTTTTATCCTAAGTTTGAATTGCACTTGGTAGAAGTATTTTTCATTAATATATATTTATTTCAATGAAATAAAATGGATAATTATGTACAAGGGAAAATTAGAGAATAATTATTGACCAAGTGATGAATTGCAAAGGAAGGAAAGATAAAGCAGTCAAAGAAAGGAGGGTGGGAAAAAGAGAAGAAAAGATGGCACAAGGAAGGAAAGAAACAAAGCTTAGGAAAAGCAGAATAAAGAAAGACAAAGTAGAAAAGAAAGACAAAAGTAGGACAAAGAATAAAAGTAGGACAAAAGGTAGAAAAGTAGGATAAAGCAGAAAAGCAAGAAAAAGAAGGATAAAGCAAAACAGCAGGATAAGGAAGAAAGGCAGGAAAAACAAAAGAAAAATCAAAAGCAAAAGCAAAAGAAAAAGCAAAAGCAAAAGCAAAAGAAAAAACAAAAAGCAAAGCAAAGAAGATAGCATAGGTAAAATCTAAAGTGGAAAGCAAGGCAACCTTATCCACTCCATGAGGGCACATTAGCCTAGTTTCCTTGTTCAACAATCCACTCAAGTCTATTAAAGAAGAGGAGCACAACACTTAGACATCTTTTTTTAGTTTGATGTTTGATATGAGAGAAATTTTTCCTCATTGACTTGGGAGATGTGCCCCTAGTCCTAGCTAGGAGATGTGCCCCTACTTCTACTGAAAGGATGATGACATCTAGTCTCCATAACAAAGTCTATTGAATATCCTGAATCCTATCTACATGCAATATCAAATATATTTCAATAATTCAATCCATTCAGAATTGGTTACCATTATCAATCCAATCAAAGAGAGATCACAAGGAAGTTTATATTAGAGGAGGGGATCTAGTTGTTTGAGTGCGCCCCCAGGAGCATCCTTTGAAATCAATTTGTCTTCCAAGAGAATCCATCTGCTCAATCTTCATCATCATAGTATATCCAATGGAGGATCCTTCTCTTATTTCTGTTTAGAAGACAACCACATTCATGTACTTTGAGATTTATTGTATTTGAGGTTCATTGAGAAAACTGAGGTTGTAATGCTATTTATTGATGTATAAAACTATTGAAACTGGTTATTATTGCTCCTATATTCCATATTAATTCATTATGTGCTTCACATGATAAATTCTAAAGCATTGGAGGTTTTTTTCATCTAGATCTCCCAAGATTAGCTCATTGAGCAATTTTAATTGACTAGTTCTACAGGAATTGTAATATTTAGAGCTCTGTGAATCCATTTTCCTTTCTGAAGGTTGTTGTAGGTTTTAAATTTTCTTCAGAATCCATCACAAGTTATAAATCAAATATTTGAGAGCCTTAGAGGATGTTTGTGTTTGTGTATTTCAATACTAGCTCGTTAGGCATTCATTCATGACTAGTTTTGTAGTAACTTTAATCAAATGGCCTCTGGTTATCTATTTTTTGTCATGAAAGTCATTACAAGTCCTTAAGACATTAATGAATCCAAACCAATCCTCAGAATGATTTTTTGTGACCCTCTCTTCTTGTTTGGAAGAGCCTATACACAAACTAGTTGAGCAGTCTATTATCTTTCCAGGAGTCTTCCTAGGTTGCACTCGGAAAAGCTTGTTAACTTAAACTTATCTTGAAGGATGGGGTGTATTTGGATCAAGTTGAATGACTGATATCGAAACTCACATACTCAAAAAATACATGTAGACATTCAAGTAGACAAGGCTTTTAGCCACTGATGTTCAAAAAGTTGGTAAAAGATAGACAGAAAAATCCTTTTCATGCTAGCAAACTCATACACACAGCATGTATATATAAATGGATAATCACAATAAGAAAAAGGAATTGAATATCCAGTTCTCAATACGAAGATAGGATTATAGCTATCTGGCATAGACAAATGGAAACTCATGAAATAGACATTCCACTGCAAACATGAAAAGATATACGAAGGAAAACTGAACACACATATGCAAAAGAAGCTTGTATAAATGATATGTAAAGAGAAGTCTGATAATACAAGTTAAGAAACGTCTCTCCAAAATCGAACCTTTTCTTGCTCTCAAGATCTATGCTTTATGGCCTTTACAACATCTTCCCGTAGATCCTAAGAAGCTGGATCAAAATCCCAAAGATAGAAGATCAAAACAATTTTTTAACAAAACATGGAAAAATCATTTTTTAATTTGGCCAAAATGCTGAAAAATGGGGCTCAGAGATGGATTCGATTCTCCCAATCTGTGACACCTCTAGGAAAAATGAGAGAGGTTATTTTTCTCTAACATGTCAGGAATAAAACAATCTGAGCGTTTTGCAGAATGATTCTCCAGTCGCTTAGAATCATCATTTGAAAATGATGACTCTGCACAGTAAAACACCATTAATTTGGCCAAACTGCTGAAAAATGGGGCTCAGAGACGGGTTCATATCTCAAAATATGTGACACCTGTGTATAAACCGAAAGTGGTTATTGTACATTGATTTGTTGTCAGCAAAAACCTCTCTCAGATATTTGAAATTTATTTTCACTTGTCCAAGATCTGCATTTCAAACACATGTGTCAAACAGGCAGATTCTGGGATCCGAAAATTGGGGTTCAAAGATGGATTCGATTCTCCCAATATGCAACACCTGTAGGAAAACGGAGAGAGGTTATTTTTCTATGACATGTTAGGAACAAAAAAATTTGAGCATTTTTCAAAATGATTCTCCAGCTTCTCAGAATCGTCATTTAGTAAAAACACCAATTTTGCAGTAAAAACGTCTCGCCTCCATCTTAATAGTTTTCAGGTTTTCGACAGCTGTAGCAAAATCTGACAAGATCAACAGCCTTCAAGGTGATGAAAAGGCACTTACACTCCTCTTTTGACAACTAGACAGTATCTTGACCAAAAATAGAGAATCCATTTGATCTTTTCCCTTCTCTGTCTCCTCAAAGCTGAAATAGAAAGATGATACATATGCCTTTAAATATTATCTTTAAATAAAAACCATCTCCTTGCCATTTGGAAGCAAAAAACCGTGATCTGGGCGAAAATAATGCCTCTCTTTCCTGTTCTGCACTTTCGGTGGCTAAAGAGCCAAAATTCTAACCTATAAGCTGCCAAAAGCTCTGCTTTCGATGGCTAATGAACAATTGAAATGTCCGCCTAAGATACCGAAAGCTCTCCTTGAAAAATAGCTTTCGAAATCTGCAAAACTGAAACCTTATTTATAGATTGGGATATTCTTCTTATTCTAGACTTATGAGGATATGTTTATATACTATAGTACTACTCAGCATTGGTACTATGTATCTATTCTTAGTTTACATATCACTAGTGTAAGCTCTTGGAACACATGTATTCAAATAAGTGATATGAAAGCGTTCTAGTGTTGTCAGACTTCTGAAGTAGATCTACCAATCCAAGTTTGTCATTCGTGCTCCTATTTCTTCAAGCCAAAAAACAGAGTATGAACTATATAAGAGACCCAACTTTGGTAGATTAAACTGAATGTTGACTGTGTATGAGCAAATTTTGGAATGGCCATGTTTTCATATGAATGTCTCTCTAAGTCAATGGTTGTATTCATGCTTTCCTTAGTGAATGAATGCCATCAAAGATACACCTGCCATGATTAAAACAGTAACTATAACACCATCCCTGGCTGTCACAACAGTTGGGGGATGACCACGACATACATAATCATGAAAAGTCATTCCTTCGGCTGTGCCAAACCGTGCTCACCATTAGACATCTGCACACGTTGTTATCTACCTGGACATCGGACATTTGGATTTTAGCTGGCGCTTTGAAACTTTTCAATCACCTATTCTTTCATGTGGCATCTAGGCTGCACTTTGGCAGCTCGAGCTTTGAAATGATCTGCTTTCATTTTAAAATTTCTTTTCACTTCCGGTAGCTACGAGAGCCCCGAAAATTTCATTTAAGCTGCCGAGAGCAGAGCTTTCGGTAGCTTAGGGACTGTTTTAAATAAGTGCTTAGCTACCAAAACCTATCTTTTGAAATTTTTGAAATGAAAACCCAATCTAATGCTTTTCAAACTTTATTACATGAATAAAGCTATCAACAATGAGCCTTAAGAAATTTAGAAATGAATTTTCAGAAGACATCCTACCCTCTACAATTTAGTTGGGGAGATAACATTTGGCTCGTACTCAGGGATGAAAGCCTCCCTGTGAGGTTTCAAGAACCACAGATTTGATGCCTTTCCTGGATAAACAAAATACAGAACCTAGTCTAGTATTCCATTGGGCATGGAGTCATTTAAACTGCCACCAAATATCTACATTCTGTCCACAAATGTTCAACTGTAAACCTGCTAGCAACGCCTTGCATCCATTGGGATATGGAGTCTTTATTCCAAAACTGAAACCACACTACTAAATGCAAACCTCACGCATTATGCAAACTTGAAATGCTCAGCCATGAGCTTATTCATCTATGCTACCCTACTCTAACCATTGTACTGATGCTTAATCAATTAAACTCGTGTTTCCAATGAAGCCATGTTAGAAACTGATTCACTGAAACTGTTTTTTATCTTAACCCCAAAAATAAAGGAATCCCTATCACGCAGAAATGTAGTTGGGAAAGATAATAGAAATGAATTTCGTCTGACAAGAAAATTTTTGCATTTATACTACTCATGGATTCCAAATAATCAGCAATAGGGTCATCAAAGTCACAAGGAAATACCTCTCCTTGCTACTGTTCCAAGTGACTGAAATGTTGTTGTTGATTTCCTTCATTGTTCTCAATGTTGTATGTGGACTGTTCTTCTTCTGTCGAAAGAAAATGAAAGCTTAACTGCTGATCTGATCCTTTCTGCTCCCCTTCACCATATCTTTGTAATCTGATTTCATCAGATGATATGCTAACTTATCATAGCTAACAAATTTTTCTCCAACAATAATATCTCTGTAGGATATATCAAAACTAAAAAGATCTTCATTGAACTTATGAACAACAGACCCACAACTGTCATCAGTCATAACATACATACATTTTTTATCAACTCTTTGATGAAGAGTAGAACTAGATGAGATTTCATTAGTCAACAAGCCCTCATAAACTTTAAAATATTCCTCCTCATCACTATGTTTGTCAAATATGGGGATATTCGGATCAAATTCTAATAACAGAAATGAAGGTTCTTGCATAGAATAATCAACAATATGATCTTGAAACAAATTTGGAAAAATATCGCCTTCTTTTTTGATATCTTCTTCGTAAGTGATTTCAATTTTTTGTTCATGAGGCATTATAAGTAGAAGAGAAGACCTGAAATTTTCGGCCAGATTAAACTCATCATATTCAATGTCTTATGCAAACATGGAATGGTTGATTACAACTTGATGCTATTCCTTTATGGGAAAAGAAACAGGCTCGTTGAAATCAGATTCATAAATGTCATACATTGGCTGACTGCTACTCAAGTCTACATTATTTGATGTAGAAATCTGCTCTTCTCCATATGCATACTTATCAAAAATAGGTGAACAAAAAACCTCTGTATCTTGCAAAGAAAGACAAGCAATCTTAAGATCCTTCTCTCCAATCATAGGTGAAAACATATCGTAGGCAACCTCTTGGAACATTTCAGAAAAATCCTTTTCTCTAACTGTTTCTTCAAGCAAATCAGAGGCAGTAGGTGCAATAGAGATAAGGTCTGTTGTGTCTGGAACTATATAATTCCCATTATAATCATTTGCATCATGAAGATCTCCCTTAACAACATAATTTTCATCTTGACAATCAAAAGAAAAGAGTACTTTCTGTTGAACATGCTTCTCAAATTCATCACAACAATCTTCAAAGAGGCTTTCAGCTGGAAACTCATGTTTGAAAAACAAATGGAAAGCATAATGAAAACTTGCCAATGAGTGAATGCTTGAAGCTGGAAGAGATCTGCACCAATCAAGGGCTGATCCCTTCAATGAATATCTGAAAAGCTTGATCTTGACATCTTCATGCACAATTTGATGTTCATGAACAAACTTGTGAAAATCTAGCAGATGCTCAGCTAGAACCTCCCAATCTTTTCCTTTGAACGTAGGAAGAATAACTTCCCATTCACCTCTGCTAAGCATTAGGTTTGGATAACCCGCTATATCTGAAAAGTCACAAAAGGAAAACCTTCGAGCCAAAATGGATTCCATACTTGGATCCCCAGTGGAGTCACCCTTCAATCTTTAGGCAGTGGAGTCACCATGGTGGTTGTAGGTGTGGAAATAGTAGGAGAAGATGACATTGGTGTGGGTAGTAAAAGGGTGGCAGAAGATATTTTTGGTGTGGATGATAGCTGAGGAGGTATAGGTAACGATGAAGGTGGGGGTTCTGATTCAGTGGAGCCGCCAAGATTTGGGGTGAAACAGATTGATGGCTATTCTGGAAAATAGGATTTCTTATCAGATTGTGCAAGTAACGAGGACAACCTTTCTTCACGCTAGTCTAAAAGGTCCTGGAAAATGTTTTCAATGGTAAGTACATTGGTGTAAACAAAAGCGTACTTCTCTTCTGGTTCAGTCAGTAAGGGATGCAGGTAAGAGGAACAACCTTCTTCTTTGATGGATTCTAGGATTTATTCTCCTAGGTCAGCTCGGGTAGCAAATTCAGGACTAGGGTCTTGGGTAGTAGAAATGGGTGAGGACACCTAGGCCCATAAGTCTTCTGATCTACTTATATTTTCTTGTGAACTAGATGCTTCAGGGAATGGAGATTCAAAAGGAGTTTCATTTGATGAGATAGAAGAAATACCTCTGGTAGTGCCGGATGTAGTTCCCCTTGTGGATCTCGAAATCTGTCTCTGTGTAGTCCTTCCTCTCCTTACAATCTGTTCAGGGTCTGAAACAGGTGTCACTGGTGGCCTTTGAGGATTTGCTTTGGTACTTGGTCTTCTCGAAGCCACTTTGTTCCAATGGAGTCGCCAGATAGATGATTACAACTGAAATAATTCCCAGGCTTTGTCTATCATCAAAACTGGAACTATGTAGTCTCCCAAGGAAGCTGCTGCTTCAATAATCTTCCCCAGCAACGACGCCAATTTGTTATCTCTCCAGGAGTCTTCCTAGGTTGCACTCAGAAAAGCTTGGTAACTAAACTTATCTTGAAGGATGGGGTGTATTTGGATCAAGTTGGATGACTGAGATCGAAACTCACATACTCAAAACATACATGTAGACATTCAAGTAGACAAGGCTTTTAGTCACTGATGTTTAGAAAGTTGGTAAAAGATAGACAGAAAAATCCTTATCGTGCTAGCAAACTCATACACACAGCATGTATATATAAATGGCTAATCACAATAAGCAAAAGGCACTGAATATCCAGTTCTCAATTCGAAGATAGGATTACAACTATCTGGCATAGACAAATGGAAACTCACGAAATAGACATTCCACTGCAAACATGAAAAGATATAAGAAGGAAAACTCAACACACATATGGCAAAAGAAGCTTGTATAAATGATATGTAAAGAGAAGTCTGATAATACAAGTTAAGAAAAGTCTCTCCAAAATCGAACCTTTCTTGCTCTCAAGATCTAGGCTTTATGGCCTTTACAACATCTTCCCCCAGATCCTAAGAAGTTGGATCAAATTCCCAAAGATAGAAGATCAAAACCGTTTTTTAACAAAACAGGGAAAAATCATTTTTTAATTTGGCCAAACTACTGAAAAATGGGGCTTAGAGATGGATTCGATTCTCCCAATATGTGACACCTGTAGGAAAAATGAGAGATTTTATTGTTCTCTAATGTGTTAGGAAGAAAACCCTCCGAGTGTTTTGTAGAATGATTCTCCAGTCGCTCAGAGTCATCATTTGAAAATGATGACTTTGCATAGTAAAACGCCATTAATTTGGCAAAACTGCTGAAAAATGGGGCTCAGAGATGGGTTCATCTCTCCACATCTGTGACACTTGCGTATAAACTGAAAGAGGTTATTGTATATTGACTTTTTTTGAGCAAAAAACTCTCTCATATATTTGAAATTCGTTTTCACTTTCCCAAGATCTGCATTTCAAAAACATGTGTCAAACAAGCAGATTCTGGGATCCAAAAATTGGGGTTCAGAGATGGATTCGATTCTCCCAATATGCAACACCTGTAGGAAAACAGAGAGAATTTATTTTTCTCTGACATGTTAGAAACAAAAAACTCTGAGCGTTTTTAAAAATGATTATGCAGTTGCTCAGAATCGTCATTTGAAGATGATGACTTTTCGTAGTAAAAACACCAATTTTGCAGTAAAAACTTCTCGCCTCCATCTTAATAGTTTTCAGGTTTTCGACAGCTGTAGCAAACTTTGACAAGCTTAAAATCCTTCAAGGTGATGACAAGTCACTTACATTCATCTTTTGACAACTGGACAATACCTTGACCAAAAATAGAGAATCCATTTGATCTTTTCCCTTCTCTGTCTCCTCAAAGCTGAAATAGAAAGATGATACATATGCCTTTAAATATTATCTTTAAATAAAAACCATCTCCTTTCTATTTGGAAGCAAAAAACCGTGATCTAGGTGAAAATAATGCCTCTCTACCCTATTCTACACTTTCGGTGGCTAAAGAGCCAAAATTCTAACCTGTAAGTTGCCAAAAGATCTGCTTTCGGTGGCTAATGAACAATTGAAATGTCCGCCTAAGCTACCGAAAGCTCTGCTTGAAAAACGGCTTTCAAAATATGCAAAAATGAAACCTTATTTATAGCTTGGGATATTCTTCGTATTCTAGACTTATGAGGATATGTTTATATACTATAGTACTACTCAACATTCGTACTATGTATCTATTCTTAGTTTACATATCACTAGTGTAAGCTCTTGGAACACATGTATTCAAATAAGTGATCTGAAAGAGTTCTAGTGTTGTCAGACTTCTGAAGTAGATCTACCAATCCAAGTTTGTCATTCGTGCTCCTATTTCTTCAAGCCAAAAAACAGAGTATGAACTATATAAGAGACCCAACTTTGGTAGATTAAACTGACTGTTGACTGTGTATGAGAAAATTTTGGAATGGCCATGTTTTCATATGAGTGTCTCTCTAAGTCGATGGTTGTATTCATGCTTCCCTTGGTAAATGACTTCCATCAAAGATACACCTTCCATGATTAAAACAGTAACTATAACACCATCCCTGGCTGTCACAGCAGTTGGGTGATGACCATGACATACATAATCATGAAAAATCATTCGTTCAGCTGTGCCAAACCGTGCTCACCATTAGACATCTGCACACGCTATTATCTACCTTGACATCAGATATTTGGCTTTTAGCTGGCACTCTGAAACTTTTCAATCACCTGTTCTTTCACGTGGCATCTAGGATGCACTTCGGCAGCTCGAGCTTTGAAATGATTTTCTTTCATTTTAAAATTTCTTTTCACTTTCGGTATCTAGGAGAGCCCCGAAAATTTCATTTAAGCTATCGAAAGCAGAGCTTTCGGTAGCTTAGGGACCATTTTAAATAAGCTCTTAGCTACCAAAACCTGTCTTTTGAAATTTTTGAAATGAAAACCCAATCTAATGCTTGTCAAACTTTATTACATGCATAAAGCTATCAACAATGAGCCTTAAGAAATTTAGAAATGAATTTTCAAAATACATCCTACCCTCTAAAATTAATCAACTCGACAAATTTATTTGGGGAGATAACACAGTCCATCCTAGCACTCTTTCTCCCCTTGACTCCAAACAATTCCAGAACCTCCCAAAACCTCTGTTAAAATTGTCCAATAGTATATTAGGATATTATTGTATGATATCCATTATCTGGTTGATTTCAAGATTAAGTGAATGAGTTTAGTGTGCATATGCTGGTGTGTCCAGGCAACCTTGGAGTGGAATTCAATGTCTACTGAATTCGAAACATAAATGACCCCAGTACCTTGTGCATAGAAATCTAAATATGTAGTGATTATTTTTTCCTTGTTACCGCATACTCCCCAATACATTTTTCAGATCCAAAAGTTTCCATTAGTCAAGCTCTGGGTGGGTTCATTAGTATCCTAGACTAGTTTCCTCTTGTCTAGTTTTGTGAACTAGTTACTTCCATACAATTTTTTGATTTTAAAGTTTAATTTGAGTTAATATCCTATGATTTCATATCAGGGATATTACAGTGTGAATACTACAAAGACCATGAAATATTACTGAATACTCCTCTTTGAAATTGGCATGAAGATCCCAACAAGATCTAGTGTGCCTCCTCTCTGAGTGTGGTCACTTCTCTAAACAATAAAGTAATCATGGCCATTCTGATGATGTATTCCTTTCCATAATGGTTCTTACATGAGACCATTCTATAATGTTTCATTTGGGAAAACCCTAATATATCCCTCCACTCGCATGAACAATAGCAATTCGTGGATCCATCTCCTTCTGAATGGTGAACACCCTCTACTTCTGAAAGTGGTGAGCTCTGATGATGGAGACCTGCATGGAATAGACTCCATCTCTCTCCATAAAATTCTAGTCTACACTCTCACGCTCTATTGAATGCATGGGACTCTAACTCTCTCCACATATTAAAGGTTGTGTTGGAATTAGAGAAATTTTGAAGGACTTCACCTAGAGATGCATGAGAATCCAAAAACTATGCCCTTCATTTGGGTGTGTTTATGATTACACACTTTGTGTATAGATCCTTTTGGGGAGGAAAGAAATTCCTCGTCATGATGCATGTGCTGGAGGGTTTGCTAGCATTGTTCAATCACTCTTGAATGCCGCCAAGAATATGTATTAAGGATCATGTAAAGAGACTTTTTGATACGGTTGATGTTGATGGTGACACACCGCTGTATCTAGAGGGGAACACTTGGAAGTGGTGCAAGTGTTGTTGAATGCTGGAGCTTCTACAAATTAAGAAATGTTTCTATTTATGAAGGATATATTGCACATTGAATTTATCCACAAATGGAATGCTTTTGGAAATATGCTAATCCTATGTTGGGGGCTCCTAAACGTTGATGGAGCATCAACATATCACCTCAACCTTGTCATGATTGATGGGTTTCTCCTTATGCTATGGACTGCTTCACCTCCCTCTATATATGTTATGGTGTGACCTGTGTTTACATCTTTATCTCTAGAGCATACCCAAGTTGTTGCTGCATATCATTGAATATTGGTGAAGAGCCCTAATTCCATGTTTTCAATGCTACCAGTATCATGAATGTGTTTTATTTCATTGAAGGAATGGTATAAATTGTTTCATTTCATTTCTTTTGAATAATTGACTCAAACATGTACTACTCATTACTACTCATGGAAATGCTTTGAACTTGAAATTGGGACTGCACCTCCTCCTTCTCAATGTTGGAGTGTGAACTGTGCCTCCTCCCATTGCATTAAAGTGGTGTCCCTCATCCTTGTGACGAGATACACATTAAATGGTTATTGCAACTATAGAGATGAGTATATTTATTTTTATTTTTTGATCTAGTTATAGCTGCATTGACATTGTCATTGTAGAGTTGAATCAACACTATGTGGAGTAAAACTGTATTGTAGACTGGTATCAATGCTTTGAAGACAATGGTGTTTTCAATCGTCATTTATCACCTACCTTATTATGGTTGTTTAATTATTGTGTTTTGCTTTATTTTTCAAGTACATGTTTGCAACTTGTTTAGAGTGGAGGGTTGTGAAAATTATAGTGGAAAGGATGGAAATATTTTAAATGAGCTTAGAGATGGTACAATAAAATCACTCTACTCATTTGCATATTGTTGTATTCATTCCATTTGTTTATACATAATAAATAATCTCAACTCATTTATTATTGAGGCTTCATCATGCCTTGAATTTTCTTGTACCTTTATAGTTGTCTGCATAGATTGTTGTGTATCTTGAAAACTATCACAAAGAACTAAATTGTAAAAGGTGGCAGAAACTCTAGACCTGCAAGCTTGAGTATGCTTGTTGCAGATATTGTTAAAACAAATATCTTGCAGATTTCGAGGAGCAAATAGAAGTAGAAATTTGGTGATAGTATCCTTGACATAACAATGGAGGCAAATCATTCCTTCTTCAATTCAGGTTTAAATTTTGCATCAAGGTGTAACTTGTAAACAATTAATTTTGTAAGTTTTATTGTATTTATGCTACTTGCAATAATTTTCTTGTAAGTGTCAAAATTGAAAGAAAGTTGAATTGCATGTACTTGGGTGTATTCTTTCCTAAGAACAACACCATTTCATTTTATGAGTTGAGTTTTGTAAACTTAAGGGTGGAGTTGCAAAAATCCCTTATTTATTTAAAAGAGTATTCAGTCACATGGCACGATTCAATGATTTAGTAGAGTTATTGAACACTCTAGTTCTCTCTTATGTCGAAAACATTTTCATGGTCGAAAAGGAAATTCTCACTAACATTCGAAATTGTGTACAAGATTCACAAGACACACTTGAGTTTCTACAGCTTGAGTTGTAGCTCCTATAAGAAGAAACACATTCTGAACTTGTTCTTGTTCAGAACAATCCTCTTTATGATTCCATTCAACATCCTGCACATAATGATGCCACTTCAGAAGCACATAATCAAATCAATGGCTCCACTTTAGAAGCAAACACAAATTAAGATGAAGTTATGCATACAGACGTTCCTCTTTCATTTCTCAAGCCCATCATTAGACCATGGGAAGAGGTCACAATAAGCACAAAATCGGTCTTGGATATGACAAGAAAGTGACATTTCACATTCCTAATTTCTCCAAGTCAATCCAGTTTTATAGTTTCGGGTTATTAAAATAAATTTCATATTCATCTACTCCAGTTTAGAGTTCCAAATTCCAACATTGTGATTGATTTGGCTACATGAAAGATCAATGTTTTGATCTTCATCCTTGTAATTATTGTTGAAAGCATACCCACTCTTTAGACATATGCTTCATGTAGAAGAAATATACAAGAGAGAAGATTCACTATGGGTGGATATCTTCTTGGAAATGGTCATCAACATCCAAGAATATATATATTTCATATTTGTTGGTGGTGCTTTCTAAATCCAACAAAGAAAAAGTGATGGATATATCGGCTTGAAGAAGCCGAGGTAGAGAGATTGTGAGAGAAGGGTTCTCGTAGCTCTGTGTGTGAGAGGTACACGGAAAACAACAATACAAATTAGTAAAAATAACACTTAATCATGCAAATGAAAATATATCCTAAGGTCAATATGGATTATGGGCCATGAATACAAATTCTAACATGTAAAAAATCAGCCGTAAAAATAAATAGTAAACATTAACTATTTCATTTAACTAAAATCTACCACAGTAATAACCAAAAATGACACGCAAAATTTTTTCCATTCACATTAATGAACAAAGTTCATAAAATAATCATTTTTATTATTTGTAAGAAATGAATTTACACGTGTAGAATTACCTCTATGGGCTTATGGGCCCTTGCGGCCGAGAAGCTTGCAATCCCCCGTTGATGGTTTTGTCCTCTGGATGGCCACCGAACTCAACCAGTTGCAATGTATCGACCTGAATGGTAGAAAGGAGAGAAGGGTGCTCAACTAGCCAAAGGGATATGTAGAATGTGATGTTGGTGAATGAGGTATGTGCGAATGGAGTAATGGTGGATGGTAAAAATGGTACCAAAATGAGAGAGCTTCAAATGAATGAATGAATAATCATGTAAATAGTGGGAAAAGTATAATATATATAATGTGGTTTAGGGTTTTGGAACCTTAAAAGCACTTATGGTTTTTTTATTTCTTGAATTTCACCACTGGTAAGTTTTGAATTGAGGTGGGAGTTTGTGTTAGTCAGGACAACCCCCTTTTCTTGGTGGACACTTCCTTTTTAGGGAAGATTCCCTATTTTGGTGGAGGTTGTCCAAAGGGGATTTAGAACTTGGGCTAAATGGGTTTTTTATACATAAATGGTTTTTTATTTAGGAATAAAGTTCCATAACATGTCACTTGGTGTGTGGTCAATTTTCTTGTTTTAACAATATTGGAGATCTCTTTATCGAGTAATGACACTTCTTGTAATTGAGAGATCTTATTTTTCTCACCTTGTTCTTGACAAGGGGGATGGATTGACAGTCAGAAACAAGCAAGTGAGAACAAGCGAGTTGGAACAAGTGATCTTGAACTGTTGTTAGAAGAGCCATATCTAGAACCTTCTACCAATTTCCAGATCCTCGAGCTAGAGCCACCTATCCATATTCTAAGCAAAAACACTAAACTAGAGTTAGAGCCATGTTCCACTAAGATCGATTTGGTTTGTGGTATTCCTGAAAACCACCCATTTAATAGAAGACATCAGCCTCATGTTGCTTCTACTAGACATCAATTTGTGGTGGTACTTAAACCATTATTTTCAATAAGGAACCATTGAGCCCTAGAGCCATGTTTTAGAGATAACCTCTAAGTGAGAACTTGAGTTAGAGCCAAGTTTAAGAAAACTACTGATCTAGAACCAGAGTTATTTCCAAGTTCCATAGTTTTTAGTCATCCTAAAACAACCCATTTAGTAGAAGACTTCATCTTTTGCTAGAATTTGATTTAGATATCACTTTGATCTATTTGCAACTCCAGATTTCAACTCTCTTCTTGGACTCAAATACACCCCTTCAGATTAAGGGGGAAATGTTGGAAACATAATCCTTTGGGGTTATGAAATATTTGTGAAAATACTCACAACAGATTTAGGAGATGATGTATACCTCACAAGAGTAATTATGATTAAGCAGGAAAATAGAAGAAGAGTGGTCAATGCAGTATAATGAGCAACAGAATAATAATACAGTAGAACTCAGATAGAAGCAAAAATACTTCACACACACTCAATTATTAATCACAAATGGACATATAAATAATACAATGCATGACGATTTGAATGCCTAAGGTGGAAATTCGAATTATCCTTCATGGAGTGATCAAAAGATCACTTGAGTGTCATTAGAGCACAACTAGTAGTCTATCTCATCATTGGTGGAGTCATCAATGCACAAGTAACTATCAACCGTCAGTCAAACTGAGTCTAACTGAGTGTGGTAGGTATAACTGAATGTAACTAGCACATGGAGACACTAACTGAATGAAGGAGGCTCAGTGGAGGGTGCATGAGGAGCTAACTGGAGTCAAAATGGGCAGTCAAGTCTCACTGGAGGTCCATCGGAGTGATACAGTCAGTTCAGAGTCACTCTAGCCTTAAATCAAGGAAAGAACTGAAGATAACTGAACTAACTGAAGTACAACTGAGTGGTAGGTGAGAGAGGATGAGTGGCTTCCTAAAATCAAGGAAGAAGGGAATATTAAGCTCCAGGAGGGATAAAACTGATCTTGGGGAGCTTGCTCCCGAGAAGTTCCCGGGGGCTTGCTAACTGAGGGCTAGGTGCTGGACTGATCACTGGGATGCATGCAAACCCTAAATAATGCATGCAAACCCTAAAAGTGCATGCATGACTGAAAATGTAAATGATCAAAATAATGGTGGGACTAGGATGCAGTATAGGAATATCCTAACACGCCCCCTTAATCCATCCTGGGCCATGGTAACGAAGACCAAAGGTCACCCAATACAATGAATAATAATAGTCAATAAACCAAGGAAGTGGGGAAAATTTCATGGGAAAAATACCCCCCTCTCAAAACAGACTGTAAGGCACACACAAAAATAAATGCTCCAAACTCAAGCAGGTGTGATGCTTGTTCATATGTCTGGAGGTATCTTCTTCTTGGGAAGAAGTGGATCATGCTCAAAAAGCATGTGCTTGTACTTGCTCTTCAGATTGAATGTGATGAGAATAAATCCAAAAGTATGAGGATGATCCTTGAACCTGTGATTTGAATAAGTTGAGGTAGGATAAAAAACATGAATATGCAGATAGTATTTTGTCTTCTCCTTCGAACCATCATGGGTGAGATTATGCCAAAAAGAGCCATCAAATAATAATGATTGCTTGAAATACAAATTAGATTTAAGACTTGAATAGTTTCTTGAGATCTCCTTTGAACCAGCAGGGGTGAGATTAAAACTATCATATGCATGAGAAATTATCCCAAGTAGTAATTGCTCAGAATCCAAATTAGATCCAAGACTTGAATCATGGTTTCTTGAGATCTCCTTTGAACCATGAGAGGTGAGATCAAAACCAGTAAATGCATGAGAGATTATCTCAAGCGAATGTAAATGGTTTCTTGAGATCTCCTTTAAACCATAAGAGGTGAGATCAAAACCAGTAGATGCATGAGAAATTATCCCAAGTAGGTGGCAATGGCCATATTCTTCAATAACCTTCTGAAAGCATGGAATAATGATCATATAGTAGTAAATGAGAGGTGATTGCTTTAGGAGAGAGAATGCATTACCTCCAATAGCTGATTTTTCCTCCGAAATAATCATGTGATCATGATGCAAACCAACAGACTCTGGTGCAAGAGAGGATTTAGGACCTTCTGCAATATCTAGAGTGTGAGCTGGCACAAAAAGAGAAGAAAGTTGGAGCATGAGAGTAGAATATGCAAGTTCTTTGTGGACAACTTCAATATGAGATGTGTTTGTTATTGGATCATGATCAATGAGATCATTAAGGAGGGTGAATGCATCACTTTGCTTGCTCTTGAAGAGGTTTGGACCAACTCCTTCATTCTGTCTGCCAAATATTACATCCAGGTGATCCCATAGCTCTTTTGGTGATGAAAAATCAGGGAGGTCATATAACATCCATTCATGCATAGCAAACATCATGGTTGCAATAGCTCTTCCACCTTCATCTAACCAGACATTCTTTTCTTTAGAGGATTCGAACTCTCTTTCAAAACAATGATCAAAGAGACCATTTTTCTTCAAATGTGTTATCATCAATGGTTTCCATTCATCATAGTTGAGTGGAGAAAGAAGATCATAGTTGAATGGAGAAAGAGGAGGGATTTCTTCTAAATACATTGAAGTTGTAGAAGACCTACAAAAACAATAGAGAATATTTGCAACTACTACTGCTGCAAAAATGCAGAAACTGCTGCACTCAAAATCTTGGTAATAACCTGCAAAAAACTCTCAGGAATGGAGATAAACAATACTCTCAACACGCTTTGATACCATGTGAAAATCCTCACAGCAGATCTAAGAGACGATGTATACCTCACAAGAGTAATTAGGATTAAGCAGGAAAATAGAAGAAGAGTGGTCAATGTAGTATAATGAGCAATAGAATAATAATACAGTAGAACTCAAATAGAAGCAAAAATGCTTCACACACACTCAATTATTAATCACAAATGGACATATAAATAATACAATGCATGAGGATTCGAATTCCTAAGGTGGAAATTTGAATTAGCCTCCATGGAGTGATCAAAAGATCACTTGAGTGTCCTCGGAGCACAACTAGTAGTATATGTCATCATCGGTGGAGTCATCAATGCACAAGTAATTGTCAACTGTCAGTCAAAATGAGTCTAATTGAGTGTGGTAGGTGTAACTGAATGTAACTGGCACATGGAGACACTAATTGAATGGAGGAGGCTCAGTGGAGGGCGCATGAGGAGCTAACTGGAGTCAGAATGGGCAGTCAAGTCTCACTGGAGGTCCATCAGAGTGATATAGTCAGTTGAGAGTCAATCTAGCCTTAAATCAAGGAAAGAACTGAAGATAACTGAACTAACTTAAATGCAACTGAGTGGTAGGTGAGAGAGGATGAGTGGCTTCCTAAAATCAAGGAAGAAGGGCATATTAATCTCTAGGAGGACTAACACTGATCTGAGAGAAGCTCCCAGGGGCTGGATAACTAAGGGCTAGGTGTTGGATTGATGACTGGGATGCATGCAAATGCATGCAAACCCTAAATAATGCATGAAAACCCTAAAAGTACATGCATGACTGAAAATGTAAATGATCAAAATATTGGTGGGACTAGGATGCAGTATAGGAATATCCTAACAATATTATTATATTATTGTATTTAATTATCATGTGAAATGAAGACCAGAGTAATAGTGAATATGAACTATTGGTGCCTTTAGTTATCTTTAAAAGAAACTAATCAAGCATTTACATTAATTATCAACCCATGGTGCATCTTATTATTTCAAGTTTATGACACAAGGTATATGTAGGAAACAATTTCCTTTTTAGAACTAGTTGTCTATATGCTCACAAACTGAAATTGAAATCATGTTAATTGAAACATTCTTGTTGTAAATGAAATCACATTGCTAAATTGAAAATACACACAATTGTGGAAAGCACTCTTACAGAAAGAAAAGAACACTTGCATAAATTAATGCACACTTCAAAATCAAAGACACATATGCTATAATGAACTAAATGCTTATACTCAAAAGAACAAGAATTAGTAGCTAACAGCTTAAAGGTAATTAATAAATGAACAAACTAATTGTAAAATACCTATTAAATAAAGACACAATAACAACACATGTTCAGGGAAGGAGGTCCTTCCTCCTCTGACCAAGGCCGCTGAAACAACTCAATATCTACATGTTAACGATATACATAAACCAACACAGTCCTGTCAATTTTTTAGCATTAATCCAACATAATCTAGGAACTTTACTGAGAGAATAACATGTACAGCATATCAAGCATATCAATCACAACAAGCAATCACATGAGACAATAGACACACAGAGTTTCCTTGGGGAAAACCATAAAGGTGAAAAACCCCAATAAATTCATCAGAGATAGAAAGAGCAATGATACAACCCAAGTACAAGAGATAGTCCTCCTACCAACTACTCCTTCCTCACTTGTGCGCCACTTTTTGATGAGTGTAGAAGTGGATAATGAGATGATCAAATAGAGTGCCTCCCACACTCTTTTTATACATGACCTGACCTGCCTAATAAACTAGCAGGGCCGACTTGTCTAACTCAGTCTAATAACCCATGGTAATACTAATCAGGGCCGACCCCACACTTGGTGGTCTAATAACCCATCACATGCAATTTGTGACACTTGTGACACTTGTCAATACAAATGATGACACTTCTGTATAGAGGAATAATAACATCTCCATAGGAGTACAATATACATAGGTGAAATACATTCTGAAGTTATAATTACATCAACACTCCCTCTTAACTAGGAAGGTATTTCTCGACACAGATATGCTAGCACAAGTCTTCTTCTTTGGATCATCATCACTATATCATTGTCATCAAATCATCATCATCATCACAGCTACTTCTATCTCAATAAATATATGATCTACTCGTCATAGTAATTTCTACAGAGACAGTCCTTTTTCATACTATATGTAGGCCCACCACCTGCAGGTCTTGATCATCACTGGCCATACTGTGTGTTAAATTTTCAGAATTTACTTCAATATGATCTAGGATCTTAACAGAGAGAACAACATGTACAGCATATCTACAGCATATCAATCATGGAGACAATAATGCAAGCACACAAGAGACACAAAGATTTACTTGGGGAAAACCATAAAGGTGAAAAACCCCAATAACTTCCTCAGAGATAGATAGAGCAATGATACAACCAACCAAGAGAGATAGCCATAACCTAGCAGCATATCCTCCTCCTCCATAAGTGCGCCACTCCTCCTTGAGTGCATGTGTGAGAAGTGAGTGAGTAAATAGAGTGCCTCCCGCACTCTATTTATACTTGACTTGACTTGCCTTTTTACCTAACTCATGTAGGCTCGAACTTAACCACATAACATAATGCTGACTGGGCCGACCCCCAATAGGGTGGTCTAATAACCCTTCGACCCACATGGCCGACCCCCAATAGGGTGGTCTAATAACCCTTTGACCCACATGACTTATACAGGTCCGACCCCAAACAAGGTGGTCTAATAACCCATCAAGTATAAGTTACGACACTTACAATATAAATGACGACCCTTCCATATAGAGGAATAATAACATCTCTATAGGAATACAATATACATATATGTGAAATACATTCCGAAGTTACATATACATCAACACTCCCTCTTAACTAGGAAGGTATTTCTCAGCACAGTTCTTCTAGCACAAGTCATCTTCTCCGGATCATCGTCATCATCATCACTGCTGCTGCTATCTCAATCAATCTCTGAATCTACTTGTCATAGGAAGTTCTACAGAGCCAGTCCTTTTTCATACTGGATGTAGGCCCACCACCTGCAGGTCTTCATCATCACTGGCCATACTGTGGAATCCCCAGGACTTATTACATGTGTCACAAAACCTCGAAAGAGCATCCTAGGATGTTACGGGTACACAACTCCGACCTATAGGATCTCCCAGGGCGCTATTACATGTGACCCCACCACAAAACCTCGAAAGAGCATCTCAGGATGTTACGGGTACACAACTCCGACCTGAAATCTCCCAGGGCACAAATTACATGTTGTCCACCACAAAACTTAGCAAGAGCATCTCAGGATGTTACGGGTACACAACTCCAACCTGAAATCTCCCAGGGCACAAATTACATGTGGTCCACCACAAAACCTAGCAAGAGCATCTCAGGATGTTACGGGTACACAACTCCGACTTGAAATCTCCCAGGGCACAAATTACATGTGGTCATGGCAAAACCTCGCAAGAGCATCTCAGGATGTTACGGGTACACAAATTCGACCTGAAATCTCCCAGGGCCCAAATTACATGCCATAGGAAAAAACCTCGCAAGAGCATCTTAGGATGTTACGGGTACACAAATCTGACCTGAGATCTCCCAGGGCACAAATTACATGTCCTCCCAGAGCAATGTCTCGAAAGAGCATCCCAGGCTGTTACGGGTACACAACTCCGACCTATAGGATCTCCCAGACATGCTCATGTGCACAACCTGATCCACGGCCACAGAGTATCAACCTGATACTCACCATACATCATCCTGATGTACTCATGATCATCCTGATGATCATCACTGCAACGTCCTACTGCATGTCATCTGGAGCAACATCCTGAAGCTCACCATCCATGATCATCCTGATCATCATCACTGCAACGTCCTGCTGCATGTCATCTGGAGCAACATCCTGAAGCTCATCATCCATGATCATCTTGATCATCACTGCAACATCCTGCTGCATGATCCACCTGACCATCAATGCATCCACCTGATGCATACCAAGTATCTACCTGATACATATCATCATACATGATCCTCCTGATCATACAATGTATCCACCTGATACAAATACAAATACATGATACATATCACCATACATGATCCACCTGATCATACAATGTATCCACCTGATACATATACAGATACATGATCCAAGCATCCAACATGATGCATATACAGAATACATACACATGATCCAACTGATCATATACAGCGTCAACATGATGCATACATACATACAAAAATGATCCATCTGATCATATCCAGCATGATGCGTACATACATACATAAAATGATCCAACTGATCATATCCAAGCAGAAACCAGAACATCATCCTGATGCTCATCATCCAGCGCTTACATCCACAGCCATGTGAAGGATCCCCCTTTCAACATGCTTGGAATGGCTTCAGCAAATGTGTCCATCACTTCTTCCTCGAAGTATCCTCGATTTGAAGCACGCCAAGCCTCTCTCTGAAGTACTCGAACTTCACCCTGGCTAGTGGCTTCGTCAACACATTTGCAATCTGCTCGTCCGTCGCAACATATAGGAGCTTCTCAGCTCCTCTCTGCACCATATCCCTGATACAGTGATATTTGATCTCTATGTGTTTCGACCTATCATGAAACACTGGGTTCTCGGACAGCTTCACACAACTCTGGTTATCACAGAAGATACCAGTAGCATCCAAGGGGAGATCAAATAACTCAGACAGTAGCTTCCGCAGCCATACTGCCTCACAACTAGCTGAACAAGCTGCAACATACTCTGCCTCAGCTGTACTCAGTGCTACGCAGGACTGCTTCATGCTAAACGAAGAGATCACACCTGATCCCATATTGAAGCAGCACCCAGATGTGCTCTTCCTGTCTGCAACACTGCCAGCCCAATCTGAATCAACATAACCCTGCAGGTTAAACTTTTGATTCGCTTCATACTTGAGCCCAAAATCCACTGTACCCTTCAGGTACCTCAGAACATGCTTTACAACAACCAGGTGAACACTCCTTGGATCTGTCATGAACTGAATCAATGTGTTCACAGCAAAGCAAATGTCTCGTGTTCGTCAGGTACATCAAGGATCCAATCATCTGACGATACATAGAGACATCAACCGGCTCAGATGAAGCATCACATAGAAGCTTTAGATTCGATGCCATAGGTGTGGCCATGGCCTTGCAATCCATCATCCCAAATCTCTTCAGGATATCTACTGTGTACTTCCCTTGACCAAGGAAGATCCCACCTGCATTCTGCCACACCTCCATACCTAGGAAATAGTGCATCATTCCCAAATATTTCATATTGAATTCAGCAGCAAGCTTCCTCTTAGTATCTGCAATCAGTCTGTCATCTCCTGTTACAAATACGTCATCCACATACAGAAGTAGAATCATAGGATTCCCTTCCTTAACCTTGTAGTCAAGGTTGGAATTCGCTTTACTCTTGGTAAAGCCCAAACTGGATAGAAAGTTGTCTATCCTACCATACCAAGTTCTGCACACATATATGACTACACCATGCTGTCTTGAAATCCATCTGGTGTATCTTCCATTTCATTACTTTTATATTTCTCTATGCTATCGTCTACAGCATGCTTGATCTTGATAGATCCATTTGGAAGTCATAACAAACTTCCCTTCACATCTTGGGACTACATCCCAAACAATATTCTTCATGATCGACGGATCATGGCATTCCATTTCTTCATCCCAGATCCTGGGAACTTCAATATCTTCAATAGATATCTTTGTTGCTGGAACAAATGTTGTAGTCCTTTTGTAGGTGAAGATATACGGTCTTTCCTACAAAACAGGTTAAATTGCATGATTAGAAACATCTCATTGTTTTCAAAACAAATTCTTACACATAAAGAAATATGTCATACAGTCATGCAATTATCTTAGCCAATGCTTCAATACAACATTTATCCATATTCCGTAACTTTCTAGATGCCTTCCAATCTCTACCAGAACATTGTTCAGAGTGTGCACAAATCCCAACATGTCAGCAAAGAGGTTTCATTCTAGATAAGTAGCAATGGAATGTTGTATAGTGCCATAGGCCACTTACCCATGTATATTAGTAGTATACTGTTCATCAATGCAACTATTCTAATATGCACAATACATATCCTAAGTCTAGGAACATGAGCATATACATCATTGAACAATTTTATTTAAACAGACAAATATGTAAGAAATTAAAATACTTATCTTTGTTTGTTCATTGGGTGGACTCCCTCTGAGTCTTTTCTTCCTTACAGGAGCTGCTGGAGTCCTAATCTGAAGTAGCTTCTTCTACACCTTTCTGTTGTGGAAAGATGGTCAACTCCCTCTGAATATCCGCATCCTTGCAGGAACAACTGGAGTGTGCTCCTTTGCTTTCTTGCAGGAACAACTGGAGTGTGCTCCTTTGCTTTCTTGCAGGAACAACTGGAGTGTGCTCCTTTGCTTTCTTGCAGGAGCAACTGGAGTGTGCTCCCTCTTGATCTTTGCTTCCTGGATTACCTTTCTTTGAACTTACTCATTCTTGATCCCTATGCATGCTTGTTAGTATCATCATTGTGTTATCCTATAGGTCTCATACATAATCAAAAATTCATTAGAATAATCTTAATATTATCAAAACACAATAATCTAAAGCATGTATAGTCATGATCATTTCAAACACAGATAATAAACATTAGTATTCAAGGTTTCAGGGAAGTCTTCTTTTACTCATGCATATTCTTATTTGATCATACGAATCTTCTGGTTAGTTAAATCATTAATCAAGATAAGAGATATAATATGCATAAAACCTGTGATTACTCAAACCTATACCTTCATGATTCTTCAAATCATAAGAAACATAACATGTATAAATCTATAATTACTCAAACATATGACTCTTCGAGTTAGTCATATCATTAATGCATATACCCATGATTATTCAAACTTATGACTTCATCAATAATCATTACTAACATCACAATAGTATAAGATCATAACCCAAGGTAGGATTCTAGCTTGATATAGGAAAAACATACCTGGATTAGCATGCTAGCTAGTTTATGTCTAACATACCCGCATAATGTCTTCTGGTTCTCTTCAGTGACTTGTGCTAGCAACCTGCATGTCTCATATGTTAACCATTACAAAACCAAGTTATACATACCTCGTAAATGGATCTTCTATGAGATCCATGACAATGGATGAATCTTTGTCCTCATGTTATCATAACCATATGTTCTTGGACCAGAACATGATTTGTCTTTCTTGGTGTACCTTTCATGTTAGTAGACAACATAAACCTCATACAACACCATAATGCATTAGTACAATAATAAGTGTCAACACCCTAACCAATGAATATCTTCTATCATGCATTTATAATTTTGTTAAGGTGATACGACAAATCTAAAATCAAGATTGTACTAACCGTAATAACATGAAGACAAACATACCATAAACTTAATCATGGAAAAATATCGAAACATACCTCGATGAGTCATACCTGTCGATATCGCTTGTAATCTTCTTATGTAAGGCCTTAGCCTCATCTCCCTCTGAAACAGGAACTTCTTCACTCATGCAGATGATCAATCCATCTTCTTCTAGGATTAACCCAATCCACTTGATTTGCAAGAACTGGACCTGGAGCTAGATATGGGTTTGTCAGAGAAACCCCAAAAATTCAAACTTTGAATTTCAAACTTCCGAAAGGATAGAAATATGTGCCTTGATGAGCTGATCAAACTGGTATATTCAGAATTTGAAAACTGCAAAGTTTCACTCGTCAATTTTGCCTTTGAAACTTCCAGATTCACTGGACGTGACCCTGAACTGGGGTTTGATGAAGCCCACTCTTTTTCCCCATCAAAAGGTTTGATCCAAAGCTCTAAGCTTCTATTTTTCTGAGGAGATTCCAGCCGTGGTCACAGATTGCAAAAATTCCCATTTTTATAGAAGCCCTAGTTTTCCACTTTTCTGATCAAAGTCCCGAACTAGGGTTTGATCAAGCCCGGCCTTTTTCCCAACCAAAAATTCTGATATTGGTCTCTAAATTTCTATTTTGATGAGTAGCATTCAGCCGTGGTCTCCGATTACAAAAATTCCAACTTTCTTCAAAGCCCTAAATTCTGGAAGCCATGAATGAAGGTACTCAAAAATAATTCTGTTTTGACAGAAATATGTACCTGATTGTTTCTGGTGTAACTCCAAACTTTTCAATCCACAGGGTCTGAAAACTTTTTCTTACATAGCCTGACCTGTTATCTTTCCATCCTGACAGGTCTGACCTCAATTGGATTCTCTGAGAGAGAGTTATGTCAAATTTCGCAACGTGACCTGTTTTGGGATAAAACAGAAGAGCGAACTTGTACGGTGTGCCACGTGTCACTGTTTGAACTTCGGCCTCTAAAATTTTTTCTTGAGATATCTCGTCCTGTTAACTTTCCATCATGATAGGTCTGACCTCAATTGGACTCTCTGAGAGAGAGTTATGCCAAATGTCGCAACGTGACCTGTTTATGGGATAATACAAGAGAGCGAACTTGTATGGAGTGCCACGTGTCACTGGTTCAACTTCGTCCTCTAAAAACGTTTTTTGAGAAAGTACAGACTGTGTACTACCTGTCACTATTTACGAAATTTCATTTGGAGCTTCCTATCCCAAGATATGACCTTTTTCCCAAGGTCACCTGATTTTGACTCAGATCTGGAAGAGGCAGAAACCCTATATTGTACAGATCATAAATCACAAAGTACAACGAATTAGAGGTTGTCCTTTGGACACAAGGTACCTGGAGATTTAATATTCGTCCTGTAAAAATTTCAGATCCGAAAACTTCTCCAAAACGGATTTATAGCGAAAGTGCTACGATGACTGTTTTTTGCTATATCAAGCCCTAGCATCGTAAGTGCAACAAGTGTCATACATGCCATATCATGCCTTCTTTCAGGCTAGCTCTGATACCATGTTAAATTTTCAGAATTTACTTCAATATGATCTAGGATCTTAACTGAGAGAACAACATGTACAGCATATCTACAGCATATCAATCATGGAGACAATAATGCAAGCACACAAGAGACACAAAGATTTACTTGGGGAAAACCATAAAGGTGAAAAACCCCAATAACTTCCTCAGAGATAGATAGAGCAATGATAAAACCAACCAAGAGAGATAGCCATAACCTAGCAGCAGATCCTCCTCCTCCATAAGTGCGCCACTCCTCCTTGAGTGCATGTGTGAGAAGTGAGTGAGTAAATAGAGTGCCTCCCGCACTCTATTTATACTTGACTTGACTTGCCTTTTTACCTAACTCATTTAGGCTCGAACTTAACCACATAACATAATGTTGACTGGGCCGAACCCCAATAGGGTGGTCTAATAACCCTTCGACCCACATGGCCGACCCCCAATAGGGTGGTCTAATAACCCTTTGACCCACATGACTTATACAGGGCCGACCCCAAACAAGGTGGTCTAATAACCCATCAAGTATAAGTTACGACACTTACAATATAAATGACGACCCTTCCATATAGAGGAATAATAACATCTCTATAGGAATACAATATACCTATATGTGAAATACATTCCGAAGTTACATATACATCAACACTGTGGAATCCTCAGGACTTATTACATGCGTCACAAAACCTCGCAAGAGCATCCCAGGACTGATTATGGGAACATAGCCCAACCTATCGGATCTCCCAAGGAACTATTACATTTGACCCCACCACAAAACCTTGAAAGAGAATCCCAAGAATAATTATAAGCACACAAATCAACCTATTGGATCTCCCAGGGCACTATTATATGTGGTCACCACAAAACCTTGCAATATCATCCCAGGACTAATTACAAGCACACAGCTCAACCTATCAGATCTCCCAGGGCGCTATTATATGTGGTCATGGAAAAAACTCGAAAGAGCATCCCAGTACTGATTACAAGCACACGGGTCAACCTATTAGATCTCCTAGGGCGTTGTTATATGCCATAGGACAAAACCTCGAAAGAGCATTTTCCAGTTATCCCAGGGTGCTATTATATGCCATAGGAAAAACCTTGAAAGAGTATCTGCAAACCTCCCAAGGGGCTATTATATGTCCTCCCAAGAAAAACCTCGAAAGAGAATTTTCCAGATATCCCACGGCGCTATTATATGCCATAGGAAAAACCTCGAAAGAGTATTTGCAAATCTCCCAGGGCACTATTATATGCTTATCTGCACAACCTGTCCACGGCCATAGAGTATCAACCCCATACTCTCCATACATCATCTTGATGTGCATCATCACATGATCATCCTCATCATCATCATAGCATCATCCTGATGCATATCATTTAGAGAAACATCTTGAAGCTCATCATCCATGATCATCCTGATCATACAATGCATCCACCTGATGCATACACAGTATCTACCTTATACATATCATCATACATGATCTACCTGATCATACAATGTATCCACCTGATACATTGTTATGTGGAATTCTGCCCTACGGATAAGTCAAAATTCCCTTAGACTAAAGTAGACTTTAACTAACTCTAGGCTAAGAACAGACAAAACAAATGCAACCTTGAATCCCTAGATCTAACAAACATCTCAGAATTAAAATGCTGAAGGGAATAGAAGGAGTTTAACTGACCTTGTATCCAAACGCTTGTCTTCGATATTTGCTCCAAGCTCCAAGTCCTCACAAGTAAACCTGTTAACAATGGAACCAAAACACAAGCATGTACTATTCTCTAGCAATCTGAAAACATGAGTTAGGATCTAAATCTATGAAAGATACAAATCATATCATTAAAACAAGATTAACACAAATGATTTGGGAAAACAAGACAAGTTATTCCATTAGAACTTGAAGATTACTTACAAAAGGTGCTTGATGCCCAAGCCAATCCTCCAACTCCAAGTGTCTTCTCCTCTAGCTATCTCCACAATGCTGCAAGACCATAAGTTTGGTGCTCTCAAGAGTCCTCCCCCTTTTTCAATGGTATGCCTCTCTTTTATAATGGATGGTGAGGTTAACCAACAAGAGAGATGAGTGGATCTAAGGAGGGATAAGTGGATCAGGGTTTCTAATCGAAGGAGATGAGTTGGGATCGAATCAAGGAACCCAATCTTCCATTATCTTCGAAAATCCAAGATCCCACAAGCCAAGGGCAAAAAACTATTAAAAGGGTGCCGCGCTTTGCAAAGTCTGCAGAACGCGGCACTGCCGCGCTTTGAGGCAAAAGTAGTACGCGGCAGTGTCTAGTGCCACGTTTTGGCAAGCTGGCAAGGCGCGGTAGTGTGTAAAAATAAAGTCCAAGGTGGGTCAAAACTTGCCAGGATGGATTTACCTTCAAGGTTGACTCATCATCTGTCTCTTCTGGATGGTTCAAAACAGTAGGGAAAGTGTCGTCAACTTGTTTCGTGATGGGGATGCGACACCGTGAAATATAGAGGTATAACAGATGCCCCCTAAAGTGTGAGGTCAGAAGGGACTGATGGCCGAAAGACTTTACGAATAAAATGTGCAGAGATAGCATCGAGGAGAGCGACACGGAGCTGAAATAGAAACAAAGTGTTAGATATACCACCGAGGCGGGCATTCCCATGCTCGGAAACAAATGACTCAAAGCATGGCTGCCGACCAATACATTGCAGATCCATGAGTACTGAGATAATGTAAACTGTGGACAGATCATGGCTACTATGAACAATCGTAGATCCATGAGACAGTAACGACACAGCCACGACCAATACAATAAGTGGATCTGTGTGACAATACAAGAGACATCTCCATCGCAGCCTGGACGCAGTCAAGATACAGTGATGCACCCAGGGTCTTCTACCTGATCGCATAAAGATACGAATCTAACCATGTGATTACAATGTGTTGGAGTCGAACATGGAAGAAACCATTTGATTACCGGTCAATGATGTGGACCGTTAACAAATGCGAGGGAGATCACCAATAATGACAATGATTCCCAAGGTATCAATAGTACATCTCAACGAAATGCGAATGAATGAGTTGATGTCGAGCATCCGAGAGATTGCTTGATCAGAGGTCAATGAGGTGAACCTACTGTCAAACACGAGGAAACCTGCCATTGAGGCATGCAGGTACCAAGGTACTAATGGTTGATTTCTAAGTCTAATTCCTGGATAGTGATTTGGTTTCGACAGGAATAGACTCGTCGAAGGTGGGCCATGATGATTCCCACATCATCGACACGAAATCGGCACATATGATAGGATGATGAAGTAATGGAATATGTACTGACACAGCGGAGGCCTGACACAATGAATGACTCGATACAATGCAACCCTTTGAACATATAACGGCATGTAACAAGACTTGGCAGCAAGGATTATTGATGAATAGAGGATAGACACCGGATGAGTGGACTCGTGGCCAAGGAGACGACCCATGATGATGACTATGACCCAATGAAAGATGGATACCCAAATATAGACAAGAGATGGACACATGCCATGTTCAAAGGTAATGACTGACAAGCTGCCATAGATAAACTTGACTTGTTCCCCCATATTTCCCCGACATGATGGATGAGTACCTCTTTCTTGTTTTATGAGCTTGAAGAGGATAACAGATGCTCGGTGTAGCTCACCTTGTGGATGAGTCCAATCTCACATGTTTTACGAACCTGAGAAAGGAGGGGTTTGTCCCAAAGTGGGTCCTTCGATGTTAATATTTTAACGAGTCCAAGGAAGGAAAACTCGGTAGTTTTTCACATTTAGAGAGCCTAAAAAACTTAAAGGAAGCTCCATAATGTACTTTTTCGTAAAATTTAGTCCCTTGGTCCCGAAAAAGTGTAAAACAATTCCCGAGAGAACTCTCCCAGCCGAGATTGACTGAGGTATACCTTTCTCGTAAATAGTCTAGACGGGCCGAAAAAGGGGTAACCTATCACCGAATAGACGACCTTTCAAATACTTTTACAAGTGTGAAAGAGTCAAGATCACTTGGCAATCTTTTCAATTTTAAGGAGTCTGAAAAGAGCTTAACTATGGACTCCTATGGTCTTTTTCGTAAATTTTAAATTATTCTGGTCCGAAAAAAGAATAAAATACAACCAGGATAATACTTTCCTCATCGTTTAACGAGCATGAGTAAAGCTGACCGTACTCGACACCGTTTACTTGCGCTTGACAAGCACGACACAGGTGTGAAAGCGCTTGGAATCTTTTTCAAGTTTTAAATCCAGAGCACGAAAAAGATAAAGTGGGCTCAATATGAAGGTCAAACTACGAACAAATACCAGGATGCATCCCATTTCTACCGCAGATCCTGTCAATGAATGCTCAAAAATCGGACATTAGTAATATGAATAAGGGTTTATTAATAGTAATTAATTAATTAAAAAAGTGAAAAAATTCTATATAAAGCATGGTAAAAAATAGAAATTACTATTCATTTGTGATTTTTACCCAAAGGAGACATTTTTACCCATTTTGGAGCAAAATTTCAAGGATCGATACCGAGAGTTCTGGGACACCATTTCGACCGCCGTCTGTGCCAGGTAAGAGTGCTTGAACCCCTCTTTCATTTCATGCAAGAAATTTTTACTTTCACCAGGGGAAAATCAATTTTTTGGGAAGCCCTTTTGGGCAAAAATCGCTTGCCGTACTGCCGCGCGGGGACCCTATCGAGGAACGCGGCACTGTTGAACAGTGCCGCGCTGTAACCTCAAAATGAGGCGCGGCACTGTGGACTGCCGCGCGGCAGGGTGCCCTCCAGGCGCGGCACGTGCGAAAATTGAGTTCAAAAAATCAATTTTTCCTCAAATTTTTGCTAGAAGCAAGTTGTTAAATAGTCACTAATTACTTTGTTTGCCTTTTTGCAGGGATTTGCAACTTGTTTGAGGAAAAATGGTGAGTTGGAAAGAGAGGGAGAAAGAAACGGACGATTTTAGGGCCGAAAATGACTTACCAACCGTGACCGCATTGCGAGAATGCGGTTTGCTAAAGTTTTTCAAGACTAAAGGGATCCGCCAACAACCTAAGCTCCTTACTCACCTTATTCAATTGTGGGACCCTGATATCGAAGCTTTTCGAGTGGGAGAGCACGTGCTTGAAATCCAACTTGAAGACATCTACTTTCTCACGGGCCTCTCGAAAAGAGGGGCCCGGCCGAATCTTACCGGGTATAGTGCTTCAGACTCAAGCACGGATGATTTGATTGCTCGATATTGTCAGGCGGGTTCGAGTAAGAAGAGTGGGAAAGTGGCCATAAAAGAGGTCACAAATCTTCCTTTCAAAACTTTGCTATTCACTATTACACGTGCAGCAGGAAGCGTGAGTCCACATCAGGCAACCCGCACGCAGGTAAATCTCGCAGCAGAGTGCATGGGAGGAACAGTCTTCAACTGGTGTGATGCAGTGTTGTCCCACATGAAGGAACAGGTGCACAAATGTAGAACCGGGAAAAATACCCAGTTTGGCTATGGGAGTATCTTGGTCACTTTCTTCCTGGCAAGGGTGCCATTACTGCGGCCACAGATATCTATGCATCCTCGTCCACCTACTGAGCCATGGATGGCTCGATGGAGCGACTACGCCGGGCGCCTTGGAGGACCTCAGCGGCTAGCCTTTGGAGAGGACTTTTTCTCTTGGCTAGAGGAGCAGATAGTCATGATCGACGACTATCCCTATTCAGGGGTAGATTTCCATGAGGATATTGACTTGGCTTTGCCAGAAGATGATGACTGGGACAACTCTGGTATGAACTTCATGGATATGTATTTTTTGCTTTTAAATATTTAATTTTTAGTGCTTTTTTAGAATGTGTAAAAGACTTCTAATGTATATTCGTATGCATGTTGCAGATCGTGGACCACAGAGGCCAGCTGGATACTCTCCACTACGTCGTGGCGGTGTAGACCGCCAAGCTGAACCTGTCGAAGAAGAAGATGAAGACGAGGCAGGAGGTGTCCGGGACATTGAGAGGAACCTGCAGGGATTGACTCATGGTATCCCCGCTATGCGGATGGATGATGTCCCCTACCACCTCCAGAGGCATACTGTGGGTGTACCTGGACGTATTAGTCGACTTCTTCGCAAGGTGGTTCGAGCTGTGATGTGTTACCACCGTCAGCAGGAGGAGTCCGATGAGGGACATGATAGGTCCCCTAGATCTCCATAGGTGGTCTTTAGATCTTTTTGCGGCATGTACACGATATGTAGGCTTTGAGGGCCAATTTTTTGTATATGGGATTTGATCCCCAATTTTGTCTTTGACACAAACTTTATGTATTTTTGGAAAAAACACTTTTATATATAGTGATATGGACCTATTTATGATCTAAATATTTACAATGACTTGTGCATTTATTTATCTTTTATGATGTGTTTATGTATGGGCAAGATGCCAGTCCAAAACGTAATTGGCCAATGAATCGGCAATATAATTGAATTCTCTCGGTATATGTTGATATGTGATAAAATCAAATGACCGTTCCAAGAGGCGTACTCTTCGAAATAATCGAAGTAATGTAGGATCGCGAACTGTGTAAACACGGTTTAGATGAGAAACCACGAGTTGGGAATCTAAAAAGACCAATAAGGAGTCAATCCCGAGTGAAGCAACCTCTGTCAAGAGACCAATGACTGCATGGTACTCTGCGATATTATTGGTTGCGGGACCTAAACAAATAGCTCCTGAAGAAAACAACTCGCCAGTGGGGGAATAGATCACCCATGCTGCGGAAGCGAGATTCCGGGTATGTCGGCTTGCACCGTCAGCGAATCCAAAGTAGGTAGACATCTGCGCATAAAAGCACGAGTCAAAGTAAGAGTAGATACATAAGATCCACGCGCACACTAAAAATAAAACAAAAAGCAAACTAAGTACATTATGTACAAGAAGTAACCCGCGCGGGGTAACCTCACGCGTAGAAACGCTTGAGGTATAGCCCGTTGCGGGGCCGTGCTAATGGCGTACCATCACAGTCGACTAGTTCATAGGCTCCTTTTTCTAAGACACGTTTTATGATGAAGGGGCCGTACCACATAGATTCAAGCTTACCTTTTCCAAGTTTATCATGCATCTGATCATATGTAAGTACGAGGTCACCCTCATTGAAGATCCGAGGTTGAACGGATTTGTCGTATTGAGCTTTGACGCGTTTTTTGTGAGCTTCATTAGCCAAAGCGGCGTCGCGGTGGGTTTCATCTAGCTTAGCTAGGTATAGAAACCGTTCTTCTTCGGAAGTAGTGTGTGGAAGTAGCTCTATGGCTATCTTGAGTGATGGGATTTCACATTCAATCGGGAGAATGGCTTCCAGGCCGTACACCAACTGAAATGGTGTAAACCCAGTAGCACTTTTCACTGAGGTTCGGTATGCCCACAGTGTTGAGAACAGAGCTGAGTGCCAATTGGATTTTTGGGTACCCACAATGCGCTGAATCATTCGTTTCAGGACCTTATTGATGGCTTCAACTTGGCCATTAGCTTGTGGGTAATACGGGGTTGAGTTTTTGTGGAGAAAACCCAGTTTGGCACTTAGTTCTTCGATCATATGATTCCTAAAATGGGAACCATGGTCGGTCACAATAGATTGTGGGACACCGAATCTAGCTATGATATGATTGAATATGAACTGCGCTGCTGTTTTTCCGTCTTCAGCATACGTAGGCATCGCTTCAGCCCATTTTGTAAAATAGTCCACAGCTACTATGACATAGCTATGCCCCCCGGCTGAAGTGGGCTTACAGTGCATAAAATCAATGCCCCATTTGGAGAAGGGGCCGACGGCAATGACAGGATGGAGTGGAGCAGGATGCGAGCGTGCTTTGCTATGAAAGAATTGACATGGCGGACACTTCTTGACTGTTTCAATGCAGTCCTTGAAAATCGAGGGCCAGAAGTATCCCGCTCACAGTATTTTCTGGGCCGTAGCCATCCCAGAGAGATGACCACCACAAGCTCCAGCGTGGCAGTCATTGAGAACGCGTTCCGCCTCATCTAAGGTCAAACAACGTCGAAGGACAGTGTCGACACCACGTCGATACAAAGTATCGTTCACGATAAGGTAATACTTTGCGTGGTGTCTGATACGTCGTCGTTCATCGCGGTTGAGATCGGGACGGAAGCATTGGGTTTGGAGATATAAGAGAATATCCCCATACCACGGATCAGACGTGCTAATGAGGAACAGTGATTCGTCGGGAAGAGAATCAATGGGCTCGGATTGCTCAGTAGCACGGGGCAAGTGACAAATTAACTCAGCGAAGACCAGAGATTTCTTAGACTTGGCTTTGACAAATTCCAAGTCAAACTCTTGAAGGATGACAATCCAACGGGAGTATTTGCCCCCAAGCACTTGTCGTGTGAGGATATAGTACATTGGATTGAAATCGGCAATAACGGTGGTCCGGCGGAGTAAGATGTAGTGACGGAACCTCTGAACAGCAAATACTGTTGCCAGAGCCAGCTTTTCAACATGTGAGTAGCGAGTTTCAGAGTCGAGAAGACTCTTGCTGAGGTAGTACACCACATGTTCTATGCCATTGTGGTCTTCCTGGACTAACACCATACCAATGGTGGAAATCGAGGCTGCGAGATAAAGAATGTAGTCCTGTGTGTAATTGGGGGGTTGAATCACAGGATCTTTGGTTAAGGCCGCCTTTAAATTATCAAAGGATTGTTGGGCTTCATCATCCCATATAAAGGGAACATTCTTCTTGAGAAGCCGCATGTAGCCTTTTGTTATCTCGGACAGATTACAGATAAAACGGCGTAGAAAGTTTGCATGCCCTTGCAAACATTGAAGTTCTGGAATATTGGTAGGTGAAGGCAGGGCTATGATAGCTGCTACCTTTGCGGGATCTAGACGTATCCCGTTTTTGGAGACTATGAAACCCAATAGTTTTCCGGCTTCTACACAGAAGACGCACTTATGCGGGTTCAAACGTATATTGTAGCGCCTGCACCTTTCGAAAATGGCAGTTAAGTGGTCTGGATGTTCTTCCCGAGTTCGAGAATGAGCGGGAAGGTCATCAAGATATGGCTCTACGATATGTTTGATGTCATGAAATGCGTAGGACATCGCCCGTTGGAAAGTTGCCCCGGCATTTTTGAGGCCAAAAGGTAACTTCCGATATGCAAAGATCCCCCAAGGGCAGATAAAGGCCGTTTTGTGCTGGTCGGCTGGGAGGATATCGATCTGATTATAGCCAGAAAAGCCATCCATAAATGAAAAGATAACACTTCCGGCACAGTTATCGATGATTTGGTCAATAAACGGAGTTGGGTAGTTGTCCTTGGGACAAGCCTTGTTCAAATCACGGTAATCAACACAGACTCTAATCGTTCCCTGTTTCTTGGCTACGGGAACGATGTTGGATACCCATTCTGTCAATGGGACAGGATAGATAAAACCAGCACGCAAAAGTTTTTCAACTTCTGCTTTAATGGCGGCTGCCTTACGAGGATGAACGGGTCGAAGCTTTTGCCGAACAGGTCGGGTGCCAGGAAAAGTTGGAATTTCGTGGACCACAATCGACGGGTCGATTCCTGGCATCTCTTCATAACTCCAGGCGAAAACATCGCGGAAAGTTTTAAAGTAGGCATTATAGAACTCCGTCTCGAGAGGAGTACATGTTTTGCCAATGTGTACATTTTCCACGATACCAGGCTTTACTGAAATGTCGATGGGAGTGGTTGCCATAAGATTGGCCAAGTTGCCTTCAGAAAATACTTCGTCGAGGGAAGTGGGGAACTTGGTTTGGACCATCCCAAGTGAAGCACTGGATTTGGTATCAGGCTCAAGTGACTGAATGGTGGGGAATGAAGATCGATGATGAAAATCTCCCCATGGTGGCTCATTACCGCACATAACCTCTATGATTGATTCGTCGGTGGGAAAAATCAAGTTGAGAGGATCAAACAATGGTGGGCGTGTATGAGTTTCAGTCGAGAGCTGTGCCACTGTGTGATCAGTAGAACAGTCGACCCAATCTGTGGCTGATTGGATCGCGTCATAAGCTGCAAGGTTTCTGTTCAAAGGCATGGAATTGCCATAGCCTTGGATCTGAGTAGGACTCGGGATCACCCATGAATCATCGGACGGGGTGGCATGTGATGAAATCATGTTGACTGGTTGAAGATGGGTTCCCAGCTCTGGAAAAACTCCAATGAGGGATGAATCCTTCATGAGACCAACACCTATGTCTTGGAACCGGTACCGTGGTTGATCCAATAACGTAACGGTATTGGCGGAGTTCGGATGGGAGTCTGGGATACAGTAATCCAATTGATCAATAGTGACAATTTTCCCTTCATGAGGAAATTGTACAATCCGGAAGACTGTAGATGCTATGGCAGTCATGGCATAGAACCAGTTCCGACCAAGTAGGAGGTTGTAATCCAAAGGTGCATCTACGACTTCGATGTGTACGGATACTGTTTTGCCCCCCAGTTCAACACCGATTGAGGGGATGAGTCCATATGGTTGAAAACCATGTCCATCAAACGCTCTAAGAGTAGTGGGAGAAGTTGTGACCTCAGGTGAGCCGAGGGCTCTCCAGCAGTTCAAAGACATAATCGACGTGGAAGCACCCTCATCTAGCACTGTGCGGTGGATAACATTTCCACGGATTTTCGTATGCACCTGGAAGGCTAACTGGTGAGAAAGCCTAGGTTTAGCGTGCTCCAAGTTAAACATGATGGAGTTTGAAGTATCTGGGTCCAATGCCCCCAGTGCTGAAAGTAGGGTTCTACGCTGCGTGGGGCAGTGTTGGAGAACCTCGAGAGTTGACATAGCGCAAGGTGCTTGAGCCAAATCTTCAACAATGTTGTAGTTTTGGGCAGCTCGCGCATTCGGATTGAATGTCGCCTTTCGTATGGTGCCCTTGGGTGGGCGTAGCACTGTATCCATAAGTGGTCTCTCGATATGGAGATGACCATTAGGGGGGGGAATAGGAATCGGATCTTCAACAGGAGACTTGCCTTTGGCTGTCTCCGATTGTTTGGTTGAACTTGGAGGATTGTCATACGTCTTTGAACGAGTGGTGATATTAATCTCCTCATTACTTGTCATTAGGATTTCGCGGTTTGTGGACGTCTCTCCACGGGAAGGATTGGTCGGGTTGCCCCCTTGTGGGGATTCCTGGGCAACCATTTGCTGTTGCTGTTGGGGGAAAGGATCAGTTAGCACTGCCGGTCGAGAGGATCCTTTAACGAACTTATGGACCTCGTCCTTGTAGGGACAGTCACGCGTATAATGATCATCTTGACAAATCAAGCAGGGAAACTTAGCTTTCCGACGTGGTTTTTGGTCATTCTGGTTAGTTTGTGGTTTGGGGTTCTCCTGCTGGTTCTTCTTGGGTTTACCACGATTGTTTTTCTTCTTTCCTCCGGATGGTTGTGATGTAGATTGGACTGCATTCACTTCGGAGGAAACAGCAGGAGAAGTGGAAGCTTTTGAAGCGGCCTGGGTAAAAGCGGGGGAAGCAGGAGCTTGTTGCCCCGTCGAGTTGGTAGCAGGCTGAGCCTTAACTGAACCAACGATACCATCAATGGGTGGTTCAGTAGTAGGCTTTGTAGGATCAGTGTGAATGCGGGAAGCATGTGGAAGAAGTTCATGTAAAGTACCGGATTGAGTATATACTAAATCCATGTATTGTGCTGCCGAGATGGCTTGTTCTTCCGTAACAGGTCCGCGCATAGCAATATCTCTGGCTATGGGAGGCAAAAAGGATTTTGTAAACCAATCAGCAAGTAGCTGATCTGGAATAGGTGCCTTGATTAGCCTACGGCGTCTTCGCCACTCGTGGATGTGATCCGAAATGTGTGTGGAAGTGGTTTGACGCAGTGAAGTTAGCAGTTCTGTTCCAGTCTCATACCGGATGGGAAGCTGGAAATGTGTCAAAAACTGCATAGCCAAAGTGTTGAAATCACGAAAAGAGTGTTGTGGCAGCTCAATGTACCATTTTGCTGCCGTTCCGGTAAGCGTACGTTGGAAGAGCCGAAGTCGGATGGAATCATCCATCAAGGAGTTTGATGAACACCAAAGATGGAAGGTCATCACGTGGTTCTTGGGGTCTTCCCCGGGCTTAGCATCGAACTTGGGAATGTCCGATGGTAGTTTGGCTGGGATAGGAGGCCAGTGAGGTTCATGCCATATAGGATCGTTGATAAGCCTCGACAAATCAGGTAGATCAAGTGTGGCCAAAAAGGGAAGTTGACGGTTGGTCTGCGGGAATGAGTAATAACCATGTGGTGCCGAGAACCCTGGAGGGCCCTGCATAGCATGCTGCTGTGTGTTATACCCATATGAGTTTCCCGCGGGATACTGCTGGAAGTTCTGCGGATAGTAAGCCATCTGGTTAACCGGTTGATTGTAAGCAATCGGTTGGTAGGTGTTCTGCTGAGTGGGTAGAGTACCCTGAGGCTGTTGATACCCAGGAATGGTTGCTGTTCCTTGTTGGGGAAAAGTTCCTTGGAATTGTTGTGTTCCAGGGATGTTGCCACCATACTGTGTAAGTGGAGGATTTCCCATAGCAGGGTTGGGGGGTGGCTGCGACGGTGGTGTCCATGGACAACTCGTTCCTGCTTGAGGAACGAGTGGAAATTGAAGTGATGGGTTCCATGGAGTTGTAGCAGCTGAAGGGTAAGGGAAGCCGGAATTTAGGTTGGGGGGAATCTGAGATTGCCCCCCAGCTTGGTTCCAGTTTCCAAAAAGTGAGTACCCCCCACTCTGTGGGATTTGATGATCCCAAGAAGGAAGCATACCTGACAGGGGTGGTTGAGAGTAAGGTCCGGTTGGAACACCGGAATAAGGTTGCCCACTGCCAGGTGGATTGTACATACCGAACTGAGTAGACACTGCTGGTTGGGAAACTTGTTGGAGCGAGCCAATAGGTTGTCCGCCAGCAGTTAGGTTGGATGGCCCTATGTGAGGAGGCTGTAGACTGGGAACTGGGTTCCCAGCAAAAGGTTGTCCTCCGACTGGTTGGGTTGATGGCCCACCAGTTGGAGGTTGTTGACTAACAATGGGGTTCCCAACAAAAGGTTGCCCCCCAGCTGGTTGGGTTGATGGCCCACCAGGGAGGGTTTGTAAGTTGGAGTTAGGGACCATTGCAGTCGGTTGTCCACCTCCTGAAATAGTATAAATGGTGGCTGAAGGTGATCCTCCGGTCGAAACGGAAGATCCAGCAGTATGACTAGGTGTTCTTCCGCCGCTAGCCAAATATGATAGCATGGATTGGCCAACGGCGCCAAAAGTACCGATTAGCGGAGGAGGTCGTCCGTATTGGACAGGTGAGGACGGAGAAAAAACTGGGTTATCCCTCATAGAATGTGCACCAAACATTGGTGATGACAGCAAATGTGGGGAATTTAGCCCAGGGGTATCGGCGTCGTCCATAACATGTTCAATGATAGGAGGACCAACGAGAACTGGGTCCGAGTTCATATTCTGAAAAAGATTTTGGGGATCCGGCAGGAACCTAGGTGTAGTAAAGTCCGAAGGTCCTGAGCCGTCTGCAAAAGAGTGATGAAATTCTATGCTAGACGGGACGTTGGGATCCCTATAGTCAGAAGGACGAGAGACAGGGGGGTATCGAGATGCTGTCGAAAGCATTTGCTCTGTGTTGCGTATGAATTGTGCTGATGCTAACGGAGAGTTCGCTAGGCTAACCATGCTAGACTGGATGGAAGCCATGATTTCGTGTCCCGGTGGGATGTTGGGTAGATGTAAAGTGCGAGGTACATTGCTAGAAGAACTTGTCTCCTGAGGATGAACACTGGGTGACGTAGTAATAACAGGCGGAAGTTCCGTCTGGGAAGTAATGAAGCCATAATCAGGTTCAAAAGGTGTGTCAGGTAGACGAGTATCTTCAACGATCTCAACGTATCCGCCTGGGACTGAAATTAAGCCGGTTATGTCCTGGCCAGACCCTTCTGTGGTGCCAACAGATCCGTCTATATCATCGTGGAAAGTGTCTGATGGACGAGAAGTGTTGGCATCCGGTAGAAGGATGATCTCTGGTCTAGTACTCTGGGTCGTGCTAGGTTCAGCTGCTGTAACTGTGCCCACTGTTACAGATAAATCTGGAATGACAGTGGGTGAGGTGACAGTGGAAGCCTCAGACATGCTAGTGGTCATAGAAGCTGCAATGGATTCTGAGACTGTGCTGTGTGTGGCAGTTACAGGTGTAACTGAAGATGTTGTACGTATCGGCGGGGGGATGTTGCCTCGACCAGCACCGCGGCCAGGAGGAGCAGGAATGCGTGATGCAGGCGGACCAGAAGTCCGTGGCGGTGGTGGTGGTGGAGGGCTTAGGCCCTGTTGTCTTCGTGATCTTCGTGGTTGATCTGACATGATGACAGGAAAATGAAAATCGGGGGCAGTATCGTAAACAAAGAACTCAAAAACTCTAATGCAGCCGAGTGTGCAAAAGAGGAGCTAGAAAAAGCAAGGCTCACAGGCCAAAAAAGCAAGCTCTAAAATCTATACTGAGACCGGTGTCTCAATAAGCGAGCTAATCAACAAAATGGCCAGAATGCCAACAAGCAGTCCCTACAAAGAAAAATGACCCTCTACAAAGATGAGACGCCAAGCAAACTCCTAACTAAGAGCTGGAGACCTCAACAGGCTGTATCCTTCGCAAGGTGATGAAATCCAAGTCGAACAATACAACATGAGAGACCGATATAAGAAGGATATCCCTCTACCGAAAGGGATCCTGGGTAAAAGAGCCCTAGTAGAATAGATACTAAGCCACCTCGTTCATGACACGTCGGAAAAGGTTTTGGGCACTTCAGCCTTCCGAAGAAGACAGCGATCGATGTTGCCTTAGGGCTAAGTGGAGTGCGGTATTCCACAGAGTCCGTCCGGTTCTCAATCTCGCGGCCGTTTAACCCCTGAACAGTTGGAAACAGTCAGGAGGCCCCTCCACAAACTAGCTGTGACCGTGTCAATAAGTACTAGAGGATTTTAGTTCCCTAAAGACAATGACTATGTCTCAGATGAAAATGACAAGGGGGAATTATTTTGATGCCTATCCCCGGTGTCCTACCTAACTACCAAATTCTTTTGATTTCCTCAAGTGAGGTTAAAGTTGGTTTAATTAGGGTGATTAATTTTAGTGGATGTCTTTACTCAATCGGGTAGTGGAAGTGATACTTGATGGTGTTATGACGACTCAAACCATGCAAATGAGAATGAATCATAAACAATCCTTTGTCTTCGATGAAATCTAGCTAAGGTAAAGATAGAGGTTCTTCGATCAAATATGCATAACAATTTTCACAAGCAATCAAAGTAAAAGATTTTTCTTTTCTTTTTGATTTATAAACAAAGCCAAACTGAAGTCAATACTCTTTTCAATGCACTGATTCTACAATCTACAATGCTTCTATAATGAGAATTTTTATGGCAAAATTAATGGTTCATTTCCTATGCAAAATACCACTAGACTTTTTCAATTTAAACAACAAATTTGCTTTCAACCAATGATCTTTTTAATTTACTGAAAATGATAATGACAATGTGACTTTGAAACTACAGCGTTCAGTAACAGAAAACAGTGGTGTTGAGTTGGTTGTGGGGAAAAAGTCAAGTCAAATGCAATCAAATTGAAAAATGACCAATATGTCAAAAGTGCCACTTAATTCAATCAATCAATCAAACTCACAAACTATGTGATAAGCAGACCAAACAGACTGGAAATTAACCAGGATGCTAACAGGCAACAGTAAAGACTATCTAAGGCAGGGAGAAACTCAGGAAACCAGGAAAAAACTAAAAAAATTACACACTTGTAGACACTACCGCGGGCTTTAGCCTGACTGAAGCGCGGCACTGTGTAACTGCCGCTCTGGTATTAAGGGCTAGGACGCGGCACTGTGTAACTGTCGCGCTGGAAGTGGTTATTAGGGCGCGGCACTGTGGCAAGAGATGAAAAAAAACGCAACTGGAAAAGAAAAAATGAAGTTTTCAGGGTTGTTGCTAACCCAGGGGACTCAGTAATTGAACAGGGAGATAAATACTGTGAGGAGGGGTGAATAAGGGTCAAAAAAGACCAAAATTCAAGCTGGTTTGAAGTGCAACAAAAACTCACAATTCAATGATAAATGACTGTGAATTAAATCAATCAAGCAGTAATCAAAACCAGCGGAGTCGCCATTCTTGTTATGTGGAATTCTGCCCTACGGATAAGTCAAAATTCCCTTAGACTAAAGTAGACTTTAACTAACTCTAGGCTAAGAACAGACAAAACAAATGCAACCTTGAATCCCTAGATCTAACAAACATCTCAGAATTAAAATGCTGAAGGGAATAGAAGGAGTTTAACTGACCTTGTATCCAAACGCTTGTCTTCGATATTTGCTCCAAGCTCCAAGTCCTCACAAGTAAACCTGTTAACAATGGAACCAAAACACAAGCATGTACTATTCTCTAGCAATCTGAAAACATGAGTTAGGATCTAAATCTATGAAAGATACAAATCATATCATTAAAACAAGATTAACACAAATGATTTGGGAAAACAAGACAAGTTATTCCATTACAACTTGAAGATTACTTACAAAAGGTGCTTGATGCCCAAGCCAATCCTCCAACTCCAAGTGTCTTCTCCTCTAGCTATCTCCACAATGCTGCAAGACCATAAGTTTGGTGCTCTCAAGAGTCCTCCCCCTTTTTCAATGGTATGCCTCTCTTTTATAATGGATGGTGAGGTTAACCAACAAGAGAGATGAGTGGATCTAAGGAGGGATAAGTGGATCAGGGTTTCTAATCGAAGGAGATGAGTTGGGATCGAATCAAGGAACCCAATCTTCCATTATCTTCGAAAATCCAAGATCCCACAAGCCAAGGGCAAAAAACTATTAAAAGGGTGCCGCGCTTTGCAAAGTCTGCAGAACGCGGCACTGCCGCGCTTTGAGGCAAAAGTAGTACGCGGCAGTGTCTAGTGCCGCGTTTTGGCAAGCTGGCAAGGCGCGGTAGTGTGTAAAAATAAAGTCCAAGGTGGGTCAAAACTTGCCAGGGTGGATTTACCTTCAAGGTTGACTCATCATCTGTCTCTTCTGGATGGTTCAAAACAGTAGGGAAAGTGTCGTCAACTTGTTTTGTGATGGGGATGCGACACCGTGAAATATAGAGGTATAACATACATACACAAATACATGATCCACTTGATCATATAAAGCATCCAACATGATGCATATACATATACATGATCCAACTGATCATATCCAACATCCAACATGATGCATATACATATACATGATCCAACTGATCATATCCAGCATCCAACATGATGCATATACAGAGCAGTAAATGGAGCATCGTCCTAATGCTTATCATCCAATGCTTACATCCACAGCCATGGGAAGGATCCTCCTCTCACCATGCTTGGAATGGCTCCAGCAAATGTGTCCATCACTTCTTCCTTGAAGTGTCGTCAACCTAAAGAACACCAAGCCTCTCTTTGAAGTATTCGAACTTCACTCTGGCTAGTGGTTTCCTCAATACATCTACAACCTGCTCATCTGTCACAAAATACAGGAGCTTCATTGCTCCTCTTTACACCATATCCCTGATATAGTGATATTTGATATCAATGTGCTTCAACCTGTCATGGAACACCGGGTTCTCAGACAACTTCACACAACTCTGGTTGTCACAAAAGATACCAGTAGCATCCAATAAGAGATCAAATAATTCAGACAGTAGCTTCCTAAGCCATACTTCCTCACAACTAGCCGAACAAGCTGCAACATACTTTGCTTTGGATATACTCAGTGCTACACAGGACTGCTTCTTGCTAAACGAATAGATCACACCTGATCCCATATTGAAGCAACACCCAGAAGTGCTCTTCCTATATGCAGCACTGCCTTCCTAGTCCGAATCAACATAACCCTGTAGGTTAAACTTTTGATTCGCATCATACTTTCAACCCATAATCAATTGTACCCTTGCAGTACCTCAGAATATGCTTTATAGCAACTAGGTGAACACCTCTGGGATCCGTCAGGAACTTGCTCAATGTGTTCACCACAAAGAAAATATCTGGTCTTGTGTTCGTCAGGTACATCAAGGACCCAATCATCTGACGATACACAGTGACATCAACCGGATCAGATGAAGCATCACACAGACGCTTCAGGTTCGATTCCATAGGTGTGGCCATGGCCTTGTAGTCCATCATCCCGAACCGCTTTAGGATCTCTACTACATACTTCCCTTGTCCAAGGAAGATCCCATCTGTGCTTTGCCACACCTCCATGCCTAGAAGATAGTGCATCATCCCCAAGTCCTTCATATTGAACTCGGCAGCAAGCTTCCTCTTCATGTTGGCAATCAATCTATCCTCTCCTATAACAAATAGGTCATCCACATACAAAAGTAGTATCACTGGATTTCCTTCCTCAACCTTGTAGTAAAGGTTGGAATCTGCTTTACTCTTAGTAAATCCCAAACTGGATAGAAAGCTGTCTATCCTACCATACCAAGTCCTAGGAGCTTGCTTCGAGCCATACAAGGCTTTATTCAATCTGCACACATATGACTCCCTGTCATGTGTCTCAAAACCAAGTGGCTACTCCACATACACTTCCTCCTCGACTACACCATTCAAGAAAGCTGTCTTGACATCCATCTAGTGTATCTTCCATTTCATCACTGTAGCCAGAGCAAGTACTGATCTAATGGAAGTGTACCTGGCTTTAGGAGCAAAAGTTTCTTCATAGTCTATTCCCTCTTTCTGGGAGAAGCCACGAGCTACAAATAGCGCTTTGTACTTTTCTATGCTGCCATCTGCAACATGCTTGATCTTGTAGATCCACTTGGAAGTCACAACAGACTTCCCTTCAAGTCTTGGGACTACATCCCAAACATCATTCTTTATGATCGACTATTATTCCTTGACCATGGAAACCATCCATTCTTTCTTTTCCGCTGCTTCTTCATAACTGGAAGGTTCTTTGTTCACAATGTCACAGAGTAAGGCAACATAGTTGGTATGAGATCTAGTCCTCTTCCTTGCTCTGTGTTCTTCTTCTGGAATGCCATACCTTTCTGCATATTGAATGACCTATCTAGCCCATGCTGGTTTCCTCTTGTGAGAGTTCTTCTCTCAGGGTGGATATAAAAGTTCTTGCGGATTGTCATCTTCATGATTTGCTTCTGGAAATTCTTCATTCATGGTGGTTTCTTGAAATCTGGTTTCCTTTGGTTCTTCATGATCTTCAACAGGTGTCTTTATTGACTTGATGAAGGCTGAGTTTTCATAAAACGTTACATCCCTGCTGACATCAATCTTCTTGAACCTTGGAAAGTATATTCTTTAAGCCTTAGAGATTTCACTGTACCCAACAAAGATGCCCTTCTTTCCTGAAGGATCTAGCTTGGTTCTCTTTTCCTTTGGAACATGTGTATATACTGGACAACCAAATATTTTGAGATGGCTGAATTCAGGTTTCTTACCAAAGAAGACCTCTTCTGGTGTCTTGCTGTCCAATATCTTGTGAGGTGTTCTGTTCTACACATACACAGTTGTCCTAGCTGCTTGTTCCCAAAGATGCATAGGAAGATCCTGGTCATGCAGCATTGCCTGTGCTGCTTCCATGATAGTTCTATTCTTCCTTTCTGCAACTCCATTATGTTGTGGATTGTAGGGAGCAGTCAACTCCCTCTTAATCCCGGAATCACTGCATAACTTCTTGAAATCACCTAAAGTGAAATCTTCGCCATTGTCGGATATGAATGTCTTGATCTTATTATCAGTTTGATTTTCCATCAAGGTTTTGAATTCCTTAAACTTATCAAACACTTCATCCTTATTCTTCAAGAAATAAACCCAAGTCTTCTTAGAGAAATCATCAATGAAAGAGACATAGTATACATACCCACTCAGAGAACTGGATGACATCGAACCACATACATCAGAGTGGATAATTTCCAAGATCCCTTTAGCTTTGCTTTCACTGCTTGGAAATGCCTTATTGATGTTCTTTCCTTTTGCACATCCTTTACAAATACCATCATGCTTTGTCTTGATTTCAGGAAGACCCTCTACAGATTTACTTGCAATTGGTAGTGCTCTATAGTGCACATGTGCAAGCCTTATATGCCAAAGTTCACTTGGCTCCATGGATTCATGTACCATGGCATGTTCAGTTTGTCCCTTCAGTTTGTACAATCCTCCCTCTTGCTCTCCAATCACTACTACATCATCTATAGTTTTACCCTTTGGCCACATTAGGACTTGGCCATCTACAAATGCAACCCTCATACCTTTTGCATCCAATGCAGATATGGAGAGTAGGTTCTTCTTGAGCCCAGGTACATATAGAACATCTTTCATCTTCAAATACTTTCCAGAGTCTAGGTTGTAGGAGGATTCACCACTTCCCTTGATAGGATATTGATAGTCATCCCCAAGTTTCACCTTATGGGGTGATTCATGTTCAGATAGATTTGAAAAAGATTCTTTAAACCCAGTCATGTGTTTGGAATCCCCACTATCAATAAGCCAATCATTACATGCCTGAGAGATAGTACCCGTGAGAGCAGATATTAGAGCATATTCATCTTCACTTGATGAAGCATCACTTTATTCCCTAGCCTTGTTCTTGGGAGGTTCATCATCCTTAGCAGCATGAGCATGATACCTATTCTTGTTGTCCTTCTTCTGCTTGTTGAAGTTGTTGTTGTTCTTTTTGTTCTTAGGACAATCTGAGGCAAAGTATCCCTTCTCATTGCATGTAAAACATCTTAGCTCTTTCTTATCTCTATGATAATGATGGTGTGAAGATCTTTTGTTATGAGATGGATCTCTCTCGACTTTCCTTTCTTGGTGTGTGTTGTGAGAGCTTGATATTGATTTCCCATCTCCTCTTATCGAGCTACAAGCCTAGCCTCTTCTTGTGAACATTGCTCTCATAGTCTACTGAAGGAGATCCGTTTTATTCTTGCACAGATTCCTTGGATAAAGGAATCCCATGACCTAGGTAGGCCATTCAAAGTGGTCATAACAATTTCACCATTATCCACCACTTCATCCATAGCTTCAAGTTATTCCTTGATCTAAGAGACCTTAGAGAAATAGGATTGAATGGTCTCTCCATTCTGAATCTTTACCCCTTTCAATTGATTTCGTAGAGTCATCTTTTGATTTATGTTCTTCCCTTCAAACAGCTTGGTCAGGGAATCAAACATCTCCTTGGGTGTCTTTAGGGATGACACATGTGGTATGAGATGGTCTTTGATAGAATCATCAATGATTCTATTTTCCTTGACCAAGTTCTTGTTATGTAAGGCCTTAGCCTCTTCTTCCTCTGGGACAGGGACCTCAGAACTTATGTAGGTGTCCAATTCATTTTCTTCAAGGATTAACCCATTCCTATACTTCCATGCTCGGAAGTTATCAGCCCCTTTAAGCTTATCCTCAAGCTTGGTGTGGTGAGACATCTTAAAGATTAATTCAAATGGAAATAGAAAATATTTAGGTCTTACCATTTGATTTGCGGAAATTTGGATCTGGTGCTGGATTAGGGTTTGTCAGAGAAACCCTAAAAATTAAAAATGTGAATTTCAACTTTCTGAAAGGATAGAAAGATGCGCCTTGATGAGCTGATCAGCCTAGTATGCTTAGAAATTGAAAATTGCAAAGTTTCACCCTTCATAAATGCTTTTTAATCTACCGGATGCACTCGAGAGGACCTTGCATTAGGGTTTGAGTTTCCCGGAGCTTCACCCAACCAAAAATTTTGATCCAAAGATATAGAATTCGATTTTTCCAAGGAGCTTCCAGCTATGGTCTCATAATTCAGAAATTCCTATTTTTGTGGAAACCCTAATTTTTAGGGCAAAAAATGAAAGTGCCCAGATTGAATTCTAATTGGACAGAAAGATGCACCTTGATGAGGAGAGTCAAAATACCCTACTTCCTTTCAATATATGTGGAGAGAAACCCAATAAAGAAGAATCCTTAGCTTCTGCAACTGCATAGTGTCTTCTTCTCAGGTTAGCTCTGATACCATGTTAATTTTTTAGCATTAATTCAACATACTCTAGGATGTTTACTAAGATAATAACATGTACAACATATCAAGCATATCAATCACATCAAGTAATCACATGAGACAATAGACACACAGAGTTTCCTTGGGGAAAACCATAAAGGTGAAAAACCCCATAACTTCCTCAGAGATAGAAAGAGCAATGATACAACCCAAGTACAAGAGATAGTCCTCCTAGCATCTACTCCTCCTTCCTCACTTGTGCGCCACTTTTCGATGAGTGTAGAAGTGAATAATGAGATGGTCAAATAGAGTGCATCTCGCACTCTATTTATACATGACCTGACTTACCTAATAAACTAGCAGGGATGACTTGTCTAACTCAGTCTAATAACCCATGGTAATACTAATCAGGGCCGACCCCACACTTGGTGTTCTAATAACCCATCACATGCAAGTTGCGACACTTGTCAATACAAATGACGACACTTCCCTATAGAGGAAAAATAACATCTCTATAGGAGTACAATATACATAGGTGAAATACATTCCGAAGTTACAATTGCATCAACAATTCCTTCTATTATCAAACTCAGAAAAGTTACAATGAAGTTACAATATTTCTATATTCACAATTGCCTTCTTTCCTAACTCTTTTCTTTCCAGATGGATCATCCTTTTATACATATGTTAATGATATTCTCAGAAAACAAAACATTAGGACGGTCCTGAGAATAGTCGATTCTCAAGATGTTCCTAACAATAATTAGGATATCATTAAACAATACATTCATTAATTTGTTACAACCAATTACTATTAAAATGTTTTCATTGATCCATTTAATCCTTTGTGATAGCTAACCTGATCCCTTCATGGAGGGACTGAACCAAAAATACCACATATATCCCTTAGATATGCATCTACCATTGTCCATGATTGTTGGTCGTAGAATAGATATGAGTGACAACAAAGAGTTCTACTAGAGTAATCGAAAACCATACACATTCGGGAGTAACAACATTGTAACCGTGAAGGAGTAACAAAAACCATAATCATTCAAGAATAGCAGCATAGTGATTGTGAAGGAGCAACAATAACTAACCTTTGCACCCTTCCAACAAAGATTTTGCACAGACACTTCGTGGGAAGTCTTAATCAGTTACTAAACCCCTTAATAACCTCATCGTTCATTAAAATAGCATAGTATACAAATAAAGTTGTACCTCAAGGTAAATCACTAGATCATAAGTGATATGGCATCAAAAGGATGGAAATAGAGACTCAGATATATTCAAAACAAGGAAAAAAGATATATAAAAAAGGTACATTTCATAGACCCAACATCTACCCCCAACTAAAGTCACTACATGTCCACATGCAACTATAGTTTATCTGAGGTCTAGGTTGGCCTAGGAATATGTCTCATGAAGTGTCCTGAGATGATAAGTGTCTTATATATCTTCTCCAACAACCCTGAATCCTACAGAGACCATGACTTATGCCCCCCATTGTTCTTCTATCCCTACCAATTCATATAAGGGTGAATATTTCTATACATGCAACCAAATCATAGGGAAGTGAAATTTTAAACTAATCCATCTGGACCCTCTTTGCTCAATGCACTGGATATACTCGTTTAACCTCCCCATTGCCATTTTAAAGTTTAGATAGCCAAATTTCTCCCTCATTTTAATTCCTAAAGTGAACATTTCCCATATCTGTTGGCTTCCCTACAAGGCTTTAGATGCATGGTTGTTAATATAATTGACACATTTTTTTGAATCGATTTAATACTGAGAGGGGGGTGAATCAGTATTAGCGTAGTTATTTGCATATTTTACCCTTTTTAACAGATTAGCTTTTACTTAATATTTATCATCTGTTATACATAAGTAAATAAACATTCACATATATATGCACCACATCATCAACACATAACACACATAATTTTTATGTGCAAACCAAAATGGGAGAAAAACATTGAATGCTTCTTTATAGTGATAAATAATACATCCAAGGAAGCACCAACTTCCAGATTTTACCAACACCAACTAGAATGAGGCACCGGCCCCCTAATTTTTATCCAGTACCAACTGGAAGGAGGCACCGACCCTCTAATTTTTCTCCAGTACCAACTGGAAGGAGGCACAGACCCCCTATCGCTTTGTTTTACAGGCACAACCCCGGAGGAAGCTGCAACCCCCCGTCTCCTTGTTTTTTTACAAACACCAACCTAAAGGAAGCTCCAAATCTTGGTCTCCTTGTCCCGTCCAACCACCCTAATGTCCAATATATTTACCACCTTGTTGATCTTCAACTCTGTTCTCTTCTTCAGGTATTTTGATGATGATTCTGTTGTGCGATACCTTCGTATTCAGACTCTATTCTATCACTGTGTTGCATACATCACTTGACTTCTCATTCCTCTCAAATCACACTTTGGTTGATGAATTACTTCATGGATTATGTGATATGTTGATATTTTAGTCAGCGCTTCTGGTTCAACGTTCTTCTTTACATGACTACAATGATCAACCGATACTGTGCTTTCAAATGATAGTTTGTTGTACTGAAATGAAGCACCAGTAACAAAAGTAATAGCACAATTTATGATGTGTCCATTCAGATTAAGTGCTACAGTCTATCAGATAATCTGCGACATTATGTGCATCAAATTATTGGTCCATTCGGTTTAATTCACTTGTATCAGATCATCTACATCATGATATACCTATTGGATTCTACTAATGTTCAAGTGTTGCGCATCTGATGTAGACTTCAACTTCGCACACTTCCACTTCAGTTCATATGCATCAGCTAGACATCAATGCAATGTCTGATAATATTCTATTATGTATATGCTCTTCTGTCTCTTAAACTTCTGTGACCATCAGTGTGCTAATTGTGATACAGTCCTTCTAGATGTCCAGCACTTGCGCATTCTTCAGTATCTCTTTCTTTTAGTGTTTGCACAATTGTCGCAGATCTACAACATCTTTCTGTGCACCGTCAAAACTTCATTTTGTTGCATGTTCGCATTCGGCTCTTCACTAGATCATCCTATTCCTTCCATGATCCCCTTGATTCCTCGAAAAACAAATTGAAACAAAACACTTGCGTTCTTTCTATCAAGCTTTTAAGCTTACTTCAGTTCTCCAACTTGCATCTCTATTTATACATGTCCTGCATGGATTGTATGTTTGCAACTTGGTTGTGGCATCCCTTCTTCCATACTTCACGGATTGTGCATATGCCACATGTCATCATCTGTGTTATTGATGTGTCATATTTGATGTATAAAGATCCCTTAAGGTCCACTGCTTAGTGGGAATTTACACCTTGGTGGTGTACCATTGCGATCTTGATGTACCATTGCCTTATGATATATGCACAATTTTCTACCTCATATTTGATATGTCCATGACCTTGTTGTACCTTCCTTTGTGGTTAATGTGCCCTTGATTTATGACCATTTTTCATAACCTGCACATTCTCCAACTTCTGCTTAGTGGAATAATGACCAGTGCTTCATCATTACATTTGATTGATGCACCCTTGATGTATTAAAACTTTATGGAATTTGCACACACTCCAACTTCTCTTTAGTGGGTCTTTGACTTATACCTTTTCATTAATTGTGGGAATCGCACACCTATTATTCGTCGGCTGTGGAATTCACATATATGTGATCTTCAATCGCTAGTACCCATTTAGGAACTTGTACACTTTTCACCACCTGAAGGAATATTCTGATTGGCCATGCTTGCGCTCTTTTAGGATTGTCTAACCATCTGTTGTTCCTTTATTCCTACGCATTCCCAATCATCAACCAATAAATTATTAGACTTGATTGCTTACTTGCCCCATTTTTTTAACAAACGCCTTGGTTGTTTGAGCACTTGCACCATTGTCCAACCAACTTCTTTGAATTTGTTAACATGAGAAGGTGTGACTTGGTGGACTTAATTTCTAAGGAAGGACTTCATGATGTAGGATACATTGCTTGTGTTCCTTCTTAAATTGGATCTTCATGAAGTATCTTTCGGATTTGCATGATTTATCATCTTATGTACTTCTTCACATTGGTTGATGTATGATGTATCCTTGATGCACTCTTAGATATACACCAAAGTTGCTTGAGTATTGTATCCTTGTTGGCCCGGTTTTGCAACCAGGCTTAGTGCTATGGGCACCTACTAACTAGTAGTAGCAGTTTCAATAGAAATAAAAACAATAAACTAAATAAACAATACTTTTCATGGATCTAAACAAGAATCTAAGCAAATAATGTAAACATTTCAAAATCAAGAACAAGAAACATAATAAATAATTTTTTGTATTGAAAAGTGGGGGGCAAGCAAGTGCTTGCGATGTTACCTTCAATGGTGAAGGTTGATGTTGAGCAACTCCCAAGATGAGTAGCTCCAAACTCCAATAGGTCTCTTTCTCCAAGGTTGCTTCAATGGCTAAAAGTGCTCAGGGGAGATTTCAGCAGCATAAGGATGAGATAATGGAAGGATCTGAAATGAGGAGCCCCTACCACCTTTTTATAGGTTTTGGTGGTGAGGAATACCATTTGTGGTTTTGTGGAAACCAATGGTATTGACCAACATGGTTTAGGTAATTTTCCCTCCTTTTTCCTTTTTTGAATAAAAATAATATTTTAATTCCCTTTTTAATATTTTTGGGAATTTGGACCCTTTTTGAAGGTTTTTTATGATTTTCTTGGAAAAATAATCTTTTTTAATGGAAAAAGGGGTGTACTAAGGTCTTTTGGTGACCTTTTGTTGGTTTCAGAGGCTCAGATGGTGGAAAAGTGGACAAATGGCTCATGTGAGTAAAGGAATGAGCTAGTGAGCACTTTTTAGGTGTTAACAGATTGCCCCCTGATGTGTGAGGGCAGGAGCTCATCGTATGGCCGATAGACATCATAGTTCTTTTGTCCTTTTTCTGGGTTTTAGGGGAGAGAAGAGACCGGTTGGAGACTGGAGCCACGGCCCTTGGAAGCTGCAAAAACAAAAAATATTACATGGCCTCAATATGAATGAGGCATAATCTCTGATAAAGGACGAGGCGGGCATTCCCATGCTCGTATCAAGACATATACAAAACAATTAGTCCCAAGAAGGGGGATCTAATACGTAAAGAAATATACTGGTACATCATAATGGTCCAGAGGGGACATTATTGTGGGATATACTCATGATCATGGCTGATCTCAATAACTGATACACTGGAATAACTGTTGAACTGCTGAAACTGAAGGTGTCCAACATCTGTATGGACTCAATGATTGTGAGCCATCTTTGGGAAGTATTTGTATCTGTATACTCGAGGGAGTATAAAACTGGGGTACATCTGAATATTGTCGCCATGCGCAACCCGAATATCTATAGAAAAAATGTAACTGGTTGTATCCATAGGTAGACTCTCAAATGTGGAGGAGTCAGGTGGTATCCGGGGTCTTCGACTAATAACTGAACGGACCAATACCCTGTGCGAGTCTCAACGATGCGATCAAGGTGTTGACGTCGAGCATGTGAGAAACAAGCATTCGGAGAGGCACTGAGGATTCCTCTCGAAATGATTCGTAGGCACTCATCATAAATGGTAATGAGTCCAAGACACAGGGACCTCTAGGTCTATCCTCTGGAATCAATGTGGTTGTCGTCGACAGAGGGAGACCAGCAACTAACAAGGCAATGATGTTTCCTTGATAGGAGCACGAGGTGTATAACTGAAGTGATGTAGTACTGCTGGTAGGACTAACATACTTGTGGGGATGGGAAATAACTGGGTCAAAAATGGGTAGACTCAAACTTCCTTTGTTCAGAGCATGATGACATGGTTGACCTGGCAGCGTAGGGAACTGACTTGTAGGTGTGGGGATCATTGCTTTGACTGAATGGTATATACTGACTCTGGGGGGTAGGACAAGCTGATAGGTGTCGTCGAGGAATTATCAAGGTGACATACTGCAGAATGCTCTGAACAAAGGCGACCAAAATGGGGAAGCTGCCATATGAGTAGATGTGATCTGTCGTGGCGCCAAGAGGCACCATTGATTCCTTCTTCGTAGTTTTAATGAGCTCCAAGAAGGGATAAAAGTGTGCTCTAAAATGGTACGGTCCTGTGGATTTTGCGAGCCCGGGACGGCTCGTGCTCATGGTTGCTTTCATGTTTGGAGAGTCTGAAAACGGTAAGTGGACTCTGTTGGTGTTTCTTTTTCGTAAGTTTAGTCTCCAAGGCCCGAAAAAGGATAAAATGATGCGGATGGAGAACTCTTCTAGCCGATGTGACTAGAGTATACCTTTTTCGTAATTAGTCTACAAGGTCCGGAAAAGGGGTAAACTTATACCAGGTAGACGCCCTTTCAGATGCGTTTAGCGAGCATGAAAGGAAGCAAGATTGCTCGGCGATCTTTTCATTGTTTTAGGAGTCAGAAAAGAGCTTAACAGAAACTCCCTAAGTGCCTTTTTCGTAAAAGGGATTGCTCGGTTCGAAAAAGGGATAAAATTATACCGAACAAAAAGGGATTGATGAGAGCGAGAAAAGGTCTCAAGCATCATCATGAGTGCGGGATACTGGATCCGGTGACATAAAGATTGTCACAAAGGGGGCTGCGGCCGTTGTGGCATGCAAACCGAGGCAATGAGAGGGCATTTTGAAAAAATGGCCGAAAAAGTATGGGCATGAGAGCGAGAAATGATCTCAAGCATCATCACAAGCGCGGGAAACTGAATCCGGCGATATAAAGAAGGTCAACCACGGAGAACGGTGGATGTGGCACATAAACCGAGGCGACGAGGGGGCATGGAAAAAATGCCCAAAAAATCTGGGGGTGAGAGCGAGAAATGATCTCAAGCGTCGTCACGAGCGCGGAAAACTGAATACAATGATATAAAACTCGTCGAAAACGGATAACGGCCGATGTGGCACGCAAACCGAGGTGACAAGGGGGCATGGTAAAAAATGCCCAAAAAATCTGGGCGTGAGAGCGAGAAATGATCTCAAGCATCATCACAGGCTCGGAAAAATGAATCCGATGATATCAAATATATCAAAAACGGAGAGCAGCCGAAGTGGTACGCAAACTGGGGTGACAAGGTGTCGGGACACAATGTTGATATTGGTCCTGGTGAGAGCGATAAATGATCTCAAGCATCATCACGGGCACGGAAATATGAATTCGGCAGTGCAAATGGTGCGAAAAATGGAGGTCATAAGGACTCCAGAATGGTTAAAGGAAAGAACTAGGTTAAAAAATGGCTACAAATAAAGGTGATCCCACCAAGCAAAGGATGCAGTGGTGGGGAGAAATGATGACCCGCGGGGGGGAACACTATGTGTATCAACTCAAATATACAAGTGACACGTGACCTCAAAAATGGTTGAGATCACGAATATGAAAAAGTGAGCAGGGTTAACGACCTGCCCCCATGCTATGTGCATGGGATTTGTGATTGTGGATCACATATGGGTTGGTTTGAATGATGGGCTCATTGAGGTGTTGAGATAGAGATGATGGGGTAGGTTCAAAATGATTGATCACGCCCCCTATCCCGGGGTTGAAGTAATCTATTATGCCCCCTAACTCAGAGGTGTCAATGTGGTGCAGATGTTGTCTCAGAGAGAGATCAATAGGGCATTGAGCAACTGCTGGAGGGGTGTTATACCATGAGGCTGTGGGTCGTGGTGGCATACTAAAGTGATGATATGATGATCGTGGATTCCCTTTGTGGGGTTGATGCCCCCAGTATCTCCGACGAGGATCACGATGATGACGAGTAAGCAAGGTTTTGGGCCTGCCCCCATGTTGTGGACATGTGGTTTCCTCATCGATTTGAAAGGGTTGAACATGTGTGTCTAAGGTATCAATTGAAGGGGCCGACCGGACAGAGGGGTATCCAGTGGAAACCGTGTAAATGGTGTGGTCAAGGCCAGGCATTTCGGTATATGACCAAGTAAAGACATCAGTGAATTCTTGGAACAGTCGTTGGTATTCTCCGATCTCATGCTCACTGTGGGAGGCTCCTAATGTAATGGTATGAAGGGCACCAAGTGGGTCAGAGATGTCAATGTGGATGACGGGAGAAATATCGGCCATGGGATCCGTTAACCAGTCGATTTTAGTAGGAAGGAAATCCTTAGACTCAACCACGGATTGGGTAGCGGTGGTGGATGAAGTCTCTTCCGGGAGGAAGTATGGACGATGGTGCATGTCTTCCCCGGGATAATCAAAGGTAGTAGGAGTCTCGAGAACCTCTTCATCATTGCGGGAGCTTTGAGTGGTCAAATCGAGTGATGAGGTAGTGGTAGTCGAAGAGATCATGTAGATGGTGTTAATCTCTCCACATGAGGATGAAGCGGGAGGGTAGATCTCCTCGATAGTAGGGGGTGCCGTCTCTAGGTCCAAATTGTTCATCTCGTAGAGAGCTGCTCTGTAGTCTGGGATGTCAGGACAGTTGTGGGAGTAGTGGCCGTAAATACTGCATATCGCACATGGTTGGTTGGTACACAGTGATTTATCACGAGGCATGGGGTTTGGATCGAGTTTGACATTCGGGATGTTGGGGTCGTCGTCCAGCATTTGCATGTGTTCCTGCAATGCAAGTAACTGTGGACACTGATGAGTTGGATGGCCTAACTCATCACACAACGAGCATTTTGGAGGAGCACGAAATACGGGGGGAGGTCTAACTGCCTTGGGTGGGGGTACCGCAGTGTATGGCTGCGGGCCTCTGCCCCCAGTGGGCCTGACGAATGGAGGGGGATTCGTCGACGACGAAGGAGTCGTGATACCGGGAGGTGGTTGGGTAGAAGTAACAATGGGTTGCACCGGTTGTAGGATGACATTTGGTGTCGGTGGAGGAACATGAGGCGTAATATACCACACGGGTAATCCCAATGTTAACCCGGGGAGACTAAGGGTAGCCATAACCGGGGCGCTTACTACACCCGAAGGAGGAAATAGAAAGGGGATTGTGTGGATAGGTGTAACACCGATGTGACTAGGGACCAATGGTGGTTTGGGTAACAAGGAGGGTTGATTACCGGGTGTTTGTGAAAGAGTGCAGAGGTTTGCGACTTGGGTCTCCGGTGATGGTGGTGGAATGACCTGGAATGTAGAGGTCATCGGCGCCTCGGAGTAAAGTCCGGGTCCTACCGAGGAAATGAATGAGGTAGTTGCACCACACACAGGTTGTTCAACCATGGGGAGAACATTTTCAGGTGTGGCGGGGGCCTTGGGATCGTAATAGGTGAGCTGGTTGACCTTGACCACGCGTCCCTCATGGGGGAACTGCATGGTGCGAAATACAGATGAGGCAACAGCCCGCATGGCGTACATGTAGCTGCGACCAAGTAAAAGGTTATAGTCTACTTGGGCATTGATGACCTCAATGTCAATGAGCACGGTTTTACCCGCCAGCTGGACAGGGACATTGGCTAAAAGACCTTGGGGTTGAGCCGAACGGCTGTCATAAGCTCGTAATGCAGTGGTGGACTGCTGGAGAGTAGGGGATCCCAACTTCTGCCAAACGAATGTGGACATGACGCATGTGGAGGCCCCTTCATCGATAATGCATCGATGGATGACAAGATTCCGAACAGAAACGGAAACTTGGAATGCTAAAGAGGAAGGCAGGCGGGGTTCAGATTGGTCTGAATCGAATGCGATCAACTGTGAATCATTGGGTTCAATGGCGCCAATGGAAGAGAGCAAAGTTTTGCGCTGCGAAGGACAGTTTTTCAAAACTTCTAAAGCAGACATGGCTGCAGGAGACTGGGCTAAGTCATCAACAATGTTGTAATTCAACGCAGCGCGAGAATTAGGATTACTGTTGATGCGACGAAGTGGGAAGCGAGGTGCTTTGGAAGCGCCATCAAGTGGAGCCGGAGGTATACGTAACGTTTGATCTGTGGGATTAACGTTAGTGTTTTTGTCGGTGGGAGGGGCTTCAGAGGTGGAGCCATATTGGTTCCGACGGGTTTGGAGGTTGGCAGCGGCAGTCGACATCATCAACAAATGGTGAGTACCTGAATCGAACATGGGTTGATCAGGGGCTGCATAAGTGATCTGCTGGGGTGGCACGTTGCCCTGAGGGGGGGCTAACGGCTGAGTGTTAACTACACCCTGGTTTGGAAAGGGGTTTTGCAGCACTAAGGGTTGATGTTGAGGTGGTGGAGGGTTGGGCGGCGGTTGAGGAGCTGCTTGCCCTTGGCGATGTGCATCGTCAGTCCAGAGTTGTCGAGCTCGCTCCAAATGTGGGCAAGAATGCGTGTAATGACCATAGACCCCGCAGATAGAACAAGGGTGGTTTGTTCTGAGGTTATTATTTCTAGGCTGCTTAGGATTCCGATCCGGATTGCGGTTGGGAGGAGCAGCATTGTTATTCTGCGGAGGATTGGGAGGTGGAGGACCTTGGTGATGTTGTTGGTTATTACCGCGGTTATGACCTCTACCACGGTTCTGTTGCGCACCTTGGTTGCATTGGTTATTTTGGTATTGGGGCTGATGTTGTTGTGCGTACACATGCCCTTGAGCATTGGGGGGATTCTGGGGAGCCGCAAGTGCAAGAGCAGGTTGCGATGGATAGTATGCAGGTGGAGCTGGAGGTGGTCCAGTTGCCTGTTGGGGTTGTTGGTATCCCTGAGCTGGTGGAGGTGTGAGGTTAGCTGGTGCAACCGGTTGTGGGTAATGCATGGGCTGTTGTGGGAACTGCATGGGGGTCTGAACCGTAGGTTGAGCATAGTATGTAGGAGGTACATATGCTGATGGCGCTTGGCCATAACAATGTTGTGGACAAGAGGGTCCATGAACGTGATGGGTCTGGTTTGTTGGAGCATAGGAAGTCGTCGCTCCGGAACTAGATGTAGCCCTAGAAAGGTCTGGGGCGGGCATGGTGCTCACCATACTGAAAGGTTTTGCTTGCGGTGTAATTTGGCCAATAATTCCATCAGCGGCATGTGATACCCCCGGTGTGTCACCGCGTGCAGAGTCACCTCGTGGGGCGTCCGGTATGATCGTGTATAGGTAACCCGACTGGGCGTAGATGAGATCAAACTGTTGGGCCTTAAGGATGGCCTCCTCCTCATACTGGGGTCTTTCAGATGCTACATCCTTCGCAATGAGGGGAAGGAGGGATTTAAGGAACCAGTCTAAAAAGATTCGATCGTCTAATTTGATCTTGCATAGGCTTCGGCGCCGACGCCAAGCATGAATATGGTCAGTGATATGCGTGGCCGTGTTCTGTCTGCAAGACAGTAGGATCTCGACGCCCGCATCATAGCGGACCAGTAGCTGAAAGAACTGCAAGAAGGTCGAGGCAAGGGAGGTAAATGTGGAATGCGTCCCATGGGGCTGCTCGATATACCATTTGGCCGCGGAGCCAGTGAAGGTGCGTTGTAAAAGCCGTAGGCGAATTGAGTCATCCACTATGGAGTTGGAGGAACACCATAGATGGAATGACATGATGTGATTTTGGGGGTCTTCTCCGGCCTTTCCCTCAAACTTAGGGATGTCAGAGGGAAGCTTAGTGGGCATATGGGGCCAAGCAGGATCATGTCTGATGGGGTCATTTGTGAGCCTAGCTAAATCTGGCAGGTTGAGACTTGCCATGTATGGTAGACTAGCGGATGTGGTGACCGGAACCGGGACCTGCCTAGCCATTGTGGTATGGTGTAGGGGTCCAGTAGCGCCTATAGGTATGCTAGGTATGGAGGGTATGTGCCCTCCAAAAGGTGTGGCCTGATATGGGTTAGCGCTCCCAAGTGCAACTTGGGTTACACTTGGGTTAGGAATCGCACTAGGGATTCCTGGTATAGCAGTGCCAAGTGCAACATGAGTTACACTTGGGTTAGGAATCGCACTAGGGATTCCTGGGATAGCATTCCCAAGTGCAACAGGAGTTACATTTGGGTTAGGAATCGCACTAGGGATTCCTGGGATAGGGTTTGTGGAAACCGAAGGGGGTATGACCCCCATGTTGGGCATGCCCATGACAGGTGGTGGTCCTGTGCTAGGCATTCCTGAATGTGGAGTGTTACCCATATTGGGCATACCCAAGGGGGTGGTTGTTGCCGTGGATGGTACTACCGCAGAAGAGTCTGCGGATGTCTGACCTATGGTTAATGTAAATAGTGGATCAAGTGGTGTTCCAGACATACTTGTGGTTGGTGGTAACTCGGTGGGGTTTTCGGATTCTACCTCCAAATCAAAGGTGAAGTGGGGTATGTCAGAATCGGATGACCGTCTAATTGATTGACGATGTGTCGAATCAAGGGATAATGCTCTGCGTCCGTGACGTGGAGAGCCAAGTGGACTAAACTCTGGGAGTTCGCCCCGTAGACGACGAGAACGTCTAGAATTCTCAATGGTGAGAATATGTTTTTTATGTAAAAATGTGTTTTAAGTATCAGGTGGTGATATATATGTAAAAGACTCAAAACCCTAATGCAACCAAGGGTGCAAGAAGGGGAGTGAAAAAAGAAGGCTCACAGGCCAAAAAATCAATCCTCAAAAAATGCACTTATTCTAGCAGCTGTGCTACAATAAGTGGAGGAATGCAACAACCGGTCAGAATACCAAGATGCAAGCGGCTCCTAGAAAAAATAGGTGTAACTAGACTCAAAAGGTGGTAAAGATCATGCAAACACCTAATCTAAAAGTATTGTGACTCAAACAGACGATATCCTCTGCAAGGTGATGAAATCCAAGTCAGACAATATGAATGTAGAGACAACGGCTAGATATCCCCCTACCGGGAGGGACACCGGGTAATCAATCCTAAAAAGACAGGCTACTAGGATACTCCGTTCATGACGCGTCGAGAAAAGGTAAATCTTCCGTTTGGTCCTTTGATCGCAATATCCCAATACAGGGATATCCCGAGAACTGCGAATGGTAGCCCTTCGGTTACTGAATGGGTTTCGGTATCCCACTGAGGCTTCCGGAACCATCCTCGCGACTTCAACCCTCCTAGGGGAGAGGCCTTCCCACAAACCGGTTGTGACCGCGCCAAAAAGTACTAAGAGATTTTAGCTCCCTAATTGGACAACTTCTATGTCTCAGATGTATGAACTGAGGGGTGTTATTGGAACACCTATCCCCCCAATACTACCTAGCTACAAGAATTCTTTTAGTGTTCCCCAAGTGGGGTTAAAAGTGTGTTCAAATTAAGGAACGTTTTAAGGCTTAGTTCAATTAAGTGATCGTGTGAGTGCACGTGAGGTGTTATAAACTGAACTTGAAAAATTTAAATGCTTTAAGGGAAATTTTCAAAAAATAAAGGATCTTTCGAAAATAAAAAGCAAATTTTTAAGACTTTTTTCACTAAAAGGAATTAATATGCTTTTCAAAAAATAACTCAAAAAATAAAGGATTTCTTGGATTTATGAAAGCAAATAATAAACTCCTTTTTTAAAAGAAATAAATGGATTTCTTCGTTTCAAGAAAAAATTGCTAAGGGCAAGATTCTAAAGAAATAAACAAGAAAAAATTTGAATCTAGATGAAAAATGCAAAATGAGTCTTTCTTTCACTTTCTTGAAAATTTTTAAAAAGATTTCTAGATATGCACTTTTAAAATAGTAAAAAAAACTTTTTCAAAGCTGGAAAATATGCAGAATTTAATACTGTAAAAAATGTGCTATGGGCAGAAAGTACAGTAAAATTTTTTTTCAAAATCGGGATGGCCGAATGAAAAATTAGGCCGCGCGGGTTTTGGACGCACAGCCGCGATGGGCCGCGCGGGTTCTGGGCGCACAGTCGCGATGGACCGCGCGGGTTTTGGGCTCACAGTCGCGATGGACCGCGCAGGTTTTGGGCTCACAGTCGCGATGGACCGCGCAGGTTTTGGGCGCACAGTCGCGATGGGCAGCGCGGAAATTGGCCGCGAAGCCGCAGTGTGCAGCGCGGAAAAACGAAGAAAAGTCGCGATGGACCGCGCGACTGTCTGGAAAAAGGCCGCGATGGACCGCACGGAAAAACGCAGAAAAGTCGCGATGGACCGCGCGACTGTCTGGCAAAAAACCGCGAGGCGGAAGCCGTGCACGGAAACCGAGAAACGAACCCGAAAATTGAAAATTTCGGGCTGTTTATGGGGCCAAATCTCAGAACAGCAATGGATCTGCTATCTAAGATGGCAGATCTATGGATCTAAAGGTTAAAAACTCATAAAAACTAGGATTTAAAGGCAAAACTAGAGATCTAAAGTTCAAACCAAAGCGGAGTCGCCAAAAACTGTTGGCCCGGTTTTGCAACCAGGCTTAGTGCTATGGGCACCTACTAACTAGTAGTAGCAGTTTCAATAGAAATAAAAACAATAAACTAAATAAACAATACTTTTCATGGATCTAAACAAGAATCTAAGCAAATAATGTAAACATTTCAAAATCAAGAACAAGAAACATAATAAATAATTTTTTGTATTGAAAAGTGGGGGGGCAAGCAAGTGCTTGCGATGTTACCTTCAATGGTGAAGGTTGATGTTGAGCAACTCCCAAGATGAGTAGCTCCAAACTCCAATAGGTCTCTTTCTCCAAGGTTGCTTCAATGGCTAAAAGTGCTCAGGGGAGATTTCAGCAGCATAAGGATGAGATAATGGAAGGATCTGAAATGAGGAGCCCCTACCACCTTTTTATAGGTTTTGGTGGTGAGGAATACCATTTGTGGTTTTGTGGAAACCAATGGTATTGACCAACATGGTTTAGGTAATTTTCCCTCCTTTTTCCTTTTTTGAATAAAAATAATATTTTAATTCCCTTTTTAATATTTTTGGGAATTTGGACCCTTTTTGAGGGTTTTTTATGATTTTCTTGGAAAAATAATATTTTTTAATGGAAAAAGGGGTGTACTAAGGTCTTTTGGTGACCTTTTGTTGGTTTCAGAGGCTCAGATGGTGGAAAAGTGGACAAATGGGTCATGTGAGTAAAGGAATGAGCTAGTGAGCACTTTTTAGGTGTTAACAATCCTTGATATACATCTTCAGTCTTAATGCACTTTTAGATATACTCCAAAGTTGAATAAATATTGCATCCTTGATTCACAACATCAGACATCTTCAAAATGGATGCAGTAACTAGATATACTTTTTCAGACTGGAATCCATATATGTCACCTTGCACATATGCTTCTAGTATTCTTCTTTAGATATCTGTACTTTTAGATATAATTCAAAGTTGCATATCTGTTACCTTCACATCTTGTGCATATACTTCTAATTTTCATGTTTTTTTCATCATGCGCATAAACTACCTCAAAGTGGCTTCTTCATACTTCTGTTGGAATCTTGTATCCACTTTGACTTGTGTTGATATCAATGACTCACACTAAATCAGTTGACATCCTCTTTGACATTTGATGACAGCCAAACACTTGACATATTCTTTAGTTGACATCAATGACAACTAATGCTCAACAACATTAGGACAACACCTATTCCTAAATGTCCACAACAATTATTGAAAGTTTAGGAGATCTATAAATTGGGGTTTGAGCTCCGATGAGGTTTAATTCACCAGTAGGTTCTTCCATCATTATATATTCACATTTATATTGATTTTTATCCATATTATCTTGAGCTAATTTCCGTTTGATTTGATGAAAGGTATGATACGAATGCCCACAATTGAGGATATCCTTTGTAGGGCATTGGATTGAACTTCCTCTCATGAGTAAAAATGAACTCATGAAAATATAGTTCGCATAGAAAATGTTGTGTAATCACATCACTATCATCTAAGGATTTCAAGAATGACTTGGAATTAGAAAATTGATAGGGACTATCATTAGCTATAGCCGAGATCTCAAAGAATATAAATTGTTCTTGAAGGAATAAAACATACATAGGGAAATATCCCCTGCAACCCAATAAGTACTGGGCTAATGAGCATATCATGTGCTTTTTTTCTACCAAATTCTGGACTTGATCTTGCAAGCGCTTGAGCTACTTTTTGTCTTGCTTCGACTGATATTTTTCTATTCTATAGAGCATTAACTCTTCTGCTCTTTTTTCTCCACAACCTGAATAATATGTCGGTGTTCTTGTAGGGGAACTAAGACTTCCTGATAAGATGTTGATCGAGCCTTCCATTTACATACTTTTGCTTGTAGAAACAAGGGAGAAGGAAATTCATAAGTTTGTATCTGAATCTCTTTTATTCCTACTCCTTTTGTTTGTGTGGTTACTATTTTGAATTTTAAATCTATGGGATCATATCCAATAGGTATAAATATTTCCTCCCAAACATAATAGGGTTCTTCTTTTTCCTTCCTAGTTACCTCTTCCTTTGGGGAATATATTCGGCTAAAGGTTTTAGCATCTTTGGCAAGAGTGTCTATACATGTGGCCCTAGGAAATTCCTTCATCCAAGTTTTTCAGTACCTTAATTTTCCATTTCAACCTCAATTTTTTTTGCTTTAAGCTTGAGACTTGTTTAAATAGAGAAGGTGGTTTCCTCTTACCTATTATAATGCATAGAGTGCTTGTTTCTTCTTTTATTCCCAAATCCTTCGTAACTTCCATCTATTTAGCTCTTTCTTGCAAAAATGGAGTAACAATGATTTCGACCTCTTCCTACTTAGTTGGGGCTAGTTCTTGTGTAAAAACCACATCATCAGTTGTCTTCTTTGTAACTGGTTCTTGCGTGGTAGCCACAACATCATCTACAACGTGTTCTGACAGAGTAGCAACAATAGGATTTCGTTTTTGCTCAAGTTCTTGCATAAAAACTTCATCATCAACTGCATACTCTATGGATGGTTCTTGCATGGAATCCAAGGGAGTAATAATGGGTGGTATTAATTCATCTGGTTCAAGACCCATCTACCTCATCCTCCTCCAAGGAAAAAATGCTACGAATTTTGCAACTGATATTTTCCTACTTTTTGGATGAGTAGGCACTGAGGGCTATTTTTCTTCTATAACATAGGATCGATATTATTCTCTCGGGGGGTTTTATTCAAAAATATTCCTATCACTATCCGATAGAGGTGGCATGGAGTGACTGTGCCCTAGTTTCTATTCTACATTTTTGTTTTTCTCCTCTGGCTCATCTACTTGGTCAATTTTACATGAAGTTCCTTCACTTCTGATGTTTCCTCTTTATCTGCTTTATTCTCTTTCTTTCTCGATTCTTCCTCTTCATTTTTTCCCTCTTAATTCTATTGTTCCTCTTCTTCTGGTGCTTCTTGTCCAACTTCTACCTACTCTGCTTCTTCCTCAGCTTCATCTTCAGATTCCTCCGGTAAATTCATGAATTATTTCCATGTCCATTGGGTATTCATCAAGGCATCGATGAATAAAAACTTAACTAGGCCATGAATTGTTATTGTTGCTACAAGATGCTTAACTCCTCTTGTGAACTATTCCATGAGATTAAGGGTACTAAAAAAATATGGCATATTTAACAAGACCCGATGCCTTAGCTGACAGACGAGGTATGGTATGCAAAAATTACCTTTTAGCATCCCTCACAGGTAATTCAATTTTGCACAAATAGGGATACACATTTCCATGGTACAGGTATGTATTCTCATGCATATATTCTACCCATCCACTATATACCTCTTTGTCGGGGAATCCTTGTCATGTGAGCTATGGTGTTTTCCATGACTAGAATTTCTAGACCCCTTATTGAGGAAACTTCTTCATCTAGATTATGTGCAAATTCCATTGCTACACCTTTATCAAAACCTTGTAACCTTTTGAAATATATCATTCGCCTTGCACTTTGAAATTCTTGGTATGATTCCATATTCTTATGGAGCTATTCTATTGATTCAAGTTGATGGCGAACCGTTGATCCCACAATTCCCATGGATTACTATTAGGAATGTACACTTTATGATATTTAAAGGGTTATGGTAGTGATCAAATAGTAAATTTAGAGTTCGTGCATGAAAGTAGCAACAAAAATGGTAATACAAGATTTGAGATTTCAAATTAGGCAAGTTTAAGGAAAATTTCATTGTATTAATTAAGAAATAATGTACCAAGTATTGGAATGGACAAATGTTTCTAAGGTACATATCATGAAACTAACACTCCCCCCAACTAATTAGTTAGACGACCGCAGCTAAGTGATGTGGAGAGGTGACAACTAATCCATACACTTTAATTACTTCACAAAATAATGAGGAAATAAGGAAGAATTGTACTTGAATTGACTTACCATAAATGATCATGATATTGGTACAAATAGTGGTCAATACTCATAAATTTGGTAGTGGCCATGATAGATATGTGATGATGTCAGCAACAGAGGTGTCAACAACATTAATGCTAATCATATTTGGCTAGTGCAAGAATTTTTTTTTTGAGTTTGGTACTAAATTCGAAGGAGTTTCAACACTAGCCAAATATCAAACATGCTGCTACTGAAGGAGTTGTACCACTTTTTATTATGAAAAAAACAAACAACCTACAATGAAAAGGCGTTTTTGCTACTAAAGGAGTGGCAATGCTTCAAAAGAACCTGCAATTATTATAAATTATTGATCTAAAATCAAAAGAAAAATAGTTTTGGAAATATTTTATTCATTTATTCATGATTTGTTTTTTACAAATGTCAGTTGCCAGCAAGCTAATTTTTGCTTGGCATTTGTCTAATTGCGCCCATGTCAAACTACCACTTCTAAATTTGGGATGGAATAAATATGCTTGATGAAAAAATCCTTCAAGGGAGGATGATGATACAAACAAAGACAACGTCCATTGGTGAGAAGAGGTATGCGTGCCTCATATATGGTTGTAAGTTTAAAAATCCCATTGTCAAAAACTATATCTACCTCGTAAGGACCCAACCACCTGGTGTGAAGCTTTCCCTTGAAATATTTGAACTTGGAGTCGTATAGTAGTTCCCAATCTCCTTGTTGGAACATCTTATTTTTTATGAGTCAATGATTCCACTTTGTACATTGTTGTTGTAGAATGGTAGTTTGTTGTAGTGTATCCAAGTGGATCTCATATAGCTCATTGAGCTAATATAGCCAATGCTTTTATGTTGTAGTAATATCCAAGCCAACTTCTAGAGTAGTTCTGAGTGTACAGATCTCAAATTAAATAGGGAATATGGGTCACTTACCATATATAATCTTGAATGGGGAAAAACCGATGGTGTTGTGCTAGGTAGTCCTATAGTCCCATAAAGATTATGGGAGATGATTGGCCTAGTCACGATGGTGACTAGCAGTATTTTTTGTGAGAATATTTTCCAGTACCTTATTGATGGTTTCTACTTGGCCATTTGCTTGCAAATGGTAAAAAGTGACCCAATGCGGGATTTTAAATTTTGTAGTCATCTTTTCAATGTAATTTCCCGTAAGCTATGGTCCTCCGTTTATGACTGTCTCCCTTGGTATCCCATAATGGATAAATGTTTCCTCAAACATGAAGTCTAAATCAACCTGCTCGGCGTCCCTTGAAATATCCTTCACATTTACCCATTTGGTAACATAGTCCATACACACTAAAATGTAGGATTTTTGGTGAGATGAGGGATTGATTGGTCTCGCGAAATCGAAATCCCTCTTCTCAAATGGTTCTACTACCAACTAGTCTATAATGGCATTTCATCTAATTGAATGGTTTGGCCCATCCAGTGAAAACTATCACATCCTTGTACATATTTCTTTGCATCCTTAAGTATAGTTAGCCAGAAGTAAACCATGCACAACACCATATGACATGTTTGCTTGTCAGAAAAATTCCCTCCATAGGGCTCATTGTCATAGGCATTAAGGATTTCATGGATTTCATCCTCTCTAACACATCACCAAATTTTATGTTCTGCTCCAGTATAAAAGAGATATCCTCCTATCCACAAGTACATGGAATTTTGATGAATAATCCTGTGTTGATCCCTAGGAGAGAGATGTTGTGGTGACTTACCTGCAGTAAGATAATTAGGAATATATACATACCACGATGTGTGAGTTGACAATTCAAACAAATGTTCATCTGGAGAATTATCTTCTACAGGTAAAATATCACCATCAATGGTAATCCTTGAGAGAATTGTAGCTAGTGTTTTCACACCAGCCTACGTAAAAGGGAACCTACTAAGGGTTACAAAACCCTTAGCAACAGATTCAAATATGGATAAAAAATAAATAAATGATAACTGATATGTGTGAGTGCAAATAACAAAAAAAAAATTCCTGCAATGAAAAGGAGTTTTTGCTACTAAAGGAGTGGTAACGCTTCAAAATAACCTGCAATTATTATAAATTATTGATCGAAAATCAAAAGAAAAATAGTTTTGGAAATATTTTATTCATTTATTCATGATTTTTTTTTTGTACAAATTCTAGTTGCCAGCAAACTAATTTTTCGCTTGGCATTTGTCTAACTATGCCCATGTCCAGCTACCACTTCTAAATTTGGGATGGAAGAAATATGCTTGATGAAAGAATCCTTCAAGGGTGGCTGATGATACAATCAAAGACAACGTCCATTGGTGAGAAGAGGTATGCGTGCCTCATCTATGGTTGTAAGTTTAACAATCCTATTGTGGAAAACTATATCTATCTCGTAAGGACCCAACCACATAGTGTGAATATTTCCCTTGAAATATTTGAACTTGGAGTCGTATAGTAGTGCCCAATCTCCTTGTTGGAACATCTTCTTTTTTATAAGTCAATGATTCCACTTTGTACATTGTTGTTGTAGAATGGTAGTTTGTTGTAGTGTATCCAAGAGGATCTCATCTATCTCATTGAGCTAATATAGCCAATGCTTTTATGTTTTAGTAAGACACTACTACATATGGCTCAAAAGTTCCATGAAATATTGCCACAAAGAACTTAAAATCGAAACTTTCATGGATAAACAGATACAAAATTTGGAAAAAAATGTTATGGCCCCCGACAATCATCGCTATAGCGACGTAAGCACTAATTGTCGCTATAGCGATGGTCATTCGTTGCTATAGAAACATATATGAGTTCATCGCTATAGTGACGACTATTAGGGGCCATAACGTTTTTATTTTACTTTTTAACAGTCACTGACTTTTTTTTTTGAAATTTGATCATTGTGCATTTTCATCGAAACCACGACCCTCATTGATCCATAAATACATTTTCTTAATTCATATTTCCACAAATAATTTGCTATAGCTGCAACAATCTTTCTGCTGATTTTTCATTCTATGATTTCAAGAGTCTGGTACTAGTTTGACACATCGAATTTTTGATCTCCTTCGTTTTCCAGGTTAGTTTGACTGCAATGCACAAGTCTTTTTTGTGTTCCAACTAGGGCTACAATGCAATGGAGCAAATGTTTATATAGTTTGAGATTTTTGTGTCAAAATGTAATTTTTTAAATTGTCATTTGTGTTAAAATGTAAATTTTTAAATTTTCCTTTCTGTTAAAAATGTAATTTTTTAAATGGTGGTTTGTGTTAATTTTTTTTTTCTCCTTCTATGTTTTTATTGGTAGCCTTTGTTTCTATCTAGGTGAATGAAAAAAAGTAGCAAGGAGATATCCAAGCTAGATAGATTTAAAATTAACTATTTCAATGAAATTATGGATCATGCATCTTTTGGATTCATAAATTGTTATGACTTCAAGAAAATCCTAGAATATACCTCTCCCCATTTTAAAATTATTTACATTGACCTTGGGCCTATAAATTTGAATGTTTCCCATGCCCTACTTTAGAACATTGTACAAAAAATTACAATTGTTGATAAGTCACATAGATAACAAATCACAAGAAATATAACATCCATAAACCATGGAATTAATATCATTTCCAATGTTAGTACTGAAATTGGAATGTTCTAATACATAAATTATGTATCTATCACATTTTATTTTCTATCCCTTTCCTACAATCATTTAACAATTGATCTAGTTGGTTTATAACTAGCAACAACTCACACATCAACCTAGCAAGTTGGAACACGATGTTACTAGTGATGGTGATGCTAACGACGTCAACGTTGATGAAAATAATCATCATAACCATCAACACCATCCTGATCATCATCCTGATAATCATTGTCATCATTATCGAATCATCATCTAGAACATCATCATCATCATACGCATCTTCATCATCGTCAATAATCATCATCATCATCATAAAAAACAACACCAACATCGTCGGCATGATCATCATCATCAGTGATGATGATGATGATTTTGATAATGGAATCATCATCATTATAATCAATAGGACCATCATCATAGATTTCAATTCTATCTAATTAGATTTAATTAGCCCCCTCATAGATAACTAATTGCGCCGAGAGGCGCTCTACAGCCCAGTATGGGGGAGATCTTGTGAGTCGAGTGTTTGTCGAGTTCGTCGAGTAACAAAATAATACAAAGTAAACAAAAAAGGAATAATCCAAAGTAAAAAGTAATAAATATTATGTCGGCCATAAACAAAAAAGAAAAATACAAAGTAAAAAGTAAATATGAGACTTAAACTAGAGACTTTAGAGCTTAGGATTAGGTGGTAAATATTATGTCGTCCATAAACAAAAAAGAATAATACAAAGTAAAAAGTAATAATGAGACTTAAACTAGAGACTTACTTTTTACTTTTAATACAAAGTAAAAAGTAAATATGAGACTTTAGAGTGTTTTTCGAGTGTTTTTCCAGTAACAAAATAATGCAAAGTAAACAAAAAATAATAATACAAAGTAAAAAGTAAATATGAGACTTAAACTAGAGACTTTAGAGCTTAGGATTATGTGGCTCAGGTATTGCACTCAAGGAGCTATTCAAGGAGAGGTTTGGATGCCCCGAGATTTGATCCCTCTCGGCGCTTGATAGAGCCTAGGATTTGGATCTAAGCTGGTGATACCACAAAGGTGTATCCTTTCAAACTTTGATATTCATTTGACAATATCATTATCATCTATATTCATAATCCCATTTGACAATCCTTTCAATCTTTGAGGGTCTACATCTATATTCATAATCCCATTTGACAATATCATTACAATGTGTTGAAACCTTTTAATCTCTAGTATAACGAACATGAACAATATTACCGACCCCTCAATTTCTTCTTTATTAGATCCATTATCAACATAATGTAGACTTTTTTGCAATTAATAATTATAAACCAATGTAGGGAACCAATTAACTACTCATTATCCTATGGGTATTACCACTTGGAAAAATGGTGTAACAACTCCTTTCACAAATACACTTACAACCCAACATACTAACCCTCTTGTAAATTTAGATAGAAATTAATTACTTTATAAGGAAACACCATATCTATTAACATAACAAGACATGCATTGAAGTAATATGTAAACTCCTAATTTGTGACATCATTAACACAATTCCTTAGCCCCTTTTATACGGAAATATCTAAATTCATGTTATGTAGAATGAATAGCCATTACCCACCATATGTCAATTCTTATTCAAATAACATGTAGTAATCCAAGGGAATTACTTAGGTAATCCTCTACACATGCTTAGGTAATCCTCTAATCACGTCCTTTAATTTCCAGTCTCCTTTAATATATATATACTCTATTCAATTTACTTATATATTGATTAATGAGTTTTTTTTGTTCTTATAGGCTATTAGAATGTCAAATAAATATACTTGGGAAGAAAACAATAAGAGGTATGTTGAGTTTAAGGAAGCATTGGAGGCGAAGGGTGATGAAAAGTGTTATTTCCCTTGCAATGATTGTAGAGGTTTGAAAACGAGAAGAAATTTAAGAACAACACCTGAAAAGCATTGTAAGGAGAAGGGGCATGCTGAAGGGGGGTATGATTATCATCCCTTGGTAAGACGTTATTCATTACATAATGTACTTCTTGTAATAGTGTTGATAACGTATTCACAATTGTTTTACCATTATATATATATGTGTTGTCACATACCCCAATTTTGTGAAAATAATGTAATTATTTTATCATATTCCTAAGACATTATGTTAAATTTAATGCTTAGTAGAAATTGATGACTCAGCAGAGTCACTAGAAATGGAATGTAATTCTGGATATTTTATTATTAATAAATAAATTATGGAGACAACAGCATGGGAGAGCTGTTAAAAATAGGTTACTGGTCTAACTGGTGGATGGAATTAGGTGTAAAGACAAAATACAAGTGGCAACATCCTCAAACACTTCCTAAGTTGCAGGTGGCAACTTCCCTATATTTTGGGGTCATGATTCCCCAAGAAAGTGGAATCTGAGCAGGTGGCTCATTAATGACAGTTAACCCAACAAAGACCTAGGCAATCTTTTAAATAGTACTCAATGAACTGAGCTGGGGGTTCAGATAGTTCTGGAGGGAGAATACATTCAGGTGAATGCTATTCAGGAGTCCCATTGAGGAAGAGGGAAAGACAATAAGGAAAATTGTTTGAGTGGGATGCTGCAACAACTTGGTTCCAGTGTAGCTGTTTTGGCTGAGTGAATTGCTTTGCTGCACCTAGTTTTAGCCAGGGAGACAAGAGCAAGCTCGAGGGTCCTAAGAAGTGTTTTTTGGGCATTCTCCAGGAGTTGGTAGGGAGGAACAGCCTCCCATTGCTGTTGTTGTCCACAGCTCAACAGGTTCTACCATTTTGCCTCTTTATGTTTATTAGAGATGAATGAATGTGTGTTGTGTTTTATTTACATGTCTGAGGAGTAATTAATTAGTTTGGTGGATTAATATATTAGAGTATCAGTCATAAGATTCTAAGAGCTACTGTGTTTTTCTGTATTGTCATTATGTTTTAATATTTCTGTTATATTACCATTAATGTATCTACAAATTATGCAGTGGATATTAATACTGTATGTAATAGTTATAGTTATATTTATAACCCACTTAATTATATTTGTTGAATAGAAAAGTAGGGTTCATTTATAAAGTAATAGTACTCTGTACATTATAAGAAAATAAACAAACAATAATAGGAACAATAGTAAACTTGAACAGTACAGTATTATTTTTCCTTTTACTTTCATGTACCAATAGAATCGTATTAGATTTAACAGAACATGATTTTTAGCTCTCTATCGAGTTTAAAACTTCTAGTTTTACTCTTCACTTGATTCACAGTATCGACAGAGTCATTCTTTTTCCTATTGACATAATAAACATTTAAACAAATCATGAATAACGATTCAAAACCCTATCATTCTAGATATTCCTAGCAAATTAAATATTTAAGGCATCAATTTCATTTATGGCCGCAGCCTTTTTCTTAATAGAAAACATTTATAATAAAGAAATAAAAATTCATCACACAGTATGTATTAACAGTTTATAAACCAGTTATGGTTTCAACAACAAAAGAAGTAACAGGACCTTAGCTAGCTCGACATCGAGCTTATCAGAACAATACTATCTTCCCTTAAAACTTCCAGTTTTCCACAGAGTCCAAATCGTAATAGCAGAGTAAGAAACTAAATAAAATATTGACTGTGGAGCTCGAACCGAACCCCACCTTTTCAGTTTGTCGAAATAAGAAATTTCTAGAATTTAAGACAACAATATTAATTACGGTCGTAACTCAGGTTCACTGTATAAGTGTTTTTTAATCGTCTATACGAACTACCGAAACAACAAATCCATATTCCAACTCAGTATCAAGTTTTATTATGTATGTATTAACTTTCTTTTAACTCTAAGTCACGCCAGAGTCACAATCACAATCGTAGGCTAAACAACTAAAACAAACCACTACTGTGGAGGTCGAAGTGAACCCTATCCTCCTAGCTTTTGTTTTCAATAAAATAAATATTCAGGTTGCAGACAATGAAAAGTACCTACAGCCGCAGCTTAAGAATCATAATTAATCCTGTATAAAGACAGAGGAATAAGAAAATAATACGAGCTCGAAGATACAGTAGAATGTTATAATATTTTATATTATCAAAACACCTGCCAGAAACCCTGAACCAACTCAGGATTTAGAACAGGAAAACAGTTGTTTGGAGGCCGTAACCTCATCAACAGGTAGACTTACTACTCCTACCATCTATTCATCTTTTCACAGTAATTTTCTACAAGAAGTCTTTCAACACGAAAGCAGAGCTAGTAATTACAATCCTGACCGAAGCCATAACTTTCCTTTTACAACACAGGGTTAACCTGTCAAGAAACTCGTAATGATAAGTAGTTACAATACTGAACAAGCAGAGATAGTCACAGAGTTTTTATTCCCAAAACCAAGACCCCAATCGCACAGACCACCAACAAGGAGGAAAATGCGATGGTAAGAACCAGGCTTACCCGGAAATGCCACTTGCTGAAGCCTGTGCCACCCTGGTCGTATGTAGAACCAGAAACTGCAAAGACCAGGTAGTATCATTTAAAAACCTTATTTCTTTTTGAAACAAATTTTCTTGTAACTACAGACGAGAATGAGAATTACAGTAGCTTACCAGTGTACGAGGGAGGCTGCAAACACTGTGAAGTGGCCTATAACCGCGAGCCAATAAGTGTAAAACCCCCACCATTTCCACCGAATGAACGAGTTGACAAAAACACAGGGTTTAACCATGAAGGAAGTCTTTAAAAAAAAAAAATCAAACCGAGAGTTCCAAATACGCCGTGACAGGGTTGGAATGGAAGCAAAAGTAAACCCTAGGTATTCATTAAACTTTTAAACTACCAAACAGCAAGGTGAAAAGGCTCCTGGGGAATACGTTGGACAAGCAAACAGAATTGTAGTAGCATGGGAGTTGTTACCAACAACGTAACGGCAAAAGAAAAACTCAGACCCGGAAGTTTTGCAGAGCGGCCGAGCCCGCAGGCAAAGGAGGAAATAATAAGTTTAGGGTTTCGTCAACGATATAAATATCAGCAACACTTGGTTCTAAAGCCACCACGTAGGACCCAAATAATTTGCATGCAAGTGGGTCGAGATTCTAAAGTTTATACAAAAAGCTTTCCAATGATTTTGTTTTCAACAAAAACCATAATGGGAATAAACAAAATCATAGCAAAGATGATTAATTTCATGAACCCGATATTCCATAAGGGCGTGGCACCATGTTTAAAACTTGTCATTATTTTTCATGGTGAAAACAATGCCTCCGAACCTTGTGATGTGAACATTACATTTTCCCTACAACCAATGAATATATGCATTTGTCATTAGTGTCTAAGACTCCAATGAAAGTTCTATCTTTTTCCAATTAAACCATCATAGCTTGGGTAACAAACTCATCGCATGATTATCTTTACGGAATTCAAAAAAAAAACATAGTTCATTTTGTTATTCTTTTTAACAATTGAAATATTATGATAACATTATAAACCTTGCTATTATAACAATAATAAGAGCAAGGGTGTAAATTGAAATATTATGATAACACTATAAACCTTACTATTATAATAATAATAAGAGCAAAACTATGAGAAGAAAAAACTGACTTGCTATTATAACAAAAATAAGAGCAAGGGTGTAAATATTAAACTACGAGTAGTTCACATTACCTTATTACTAATTGTCCACATACCCTAGTATTATTAATGGAGGCAACAGATATGAAATCTCTTCTAAGTCGTTAAGACAAGAGTGACAATGTTGGATGACTCATAGTTCTTGTTACTTGGCAGTCATAAAAATATGAATAGTTTCTCAAGCTAAACAACTTCTGAAAATATAAAAAGGGAGACATGTAATTTTACAGGATACCTGCAAGTGTTTGAGACAAGCAAAGCATATTTATATTGGTACCTTCATATCTTTACAGTTTGACGATGCGTATCAAATATTCTAATTACAGAACATGACTGGATACAATAATAATGGAGGAGTAAAAATTGAACGGATTATGAAATGACTGTCATACTCTAAAGCTCTAGTTAGAAATTTATGCATATCAATAGCTATCTTTTCTCTAGAAATTCAAATCTTTAAACAGCTAGATCAAAAGGGAGGTCATAGGATAAATGCTACTTGTAAACATTTGATAATCTGGCTAGTATGCTTAGATTTTCACTAAATGATATGGTACAGATGTTTGAAATATAATACTGTTAAAATTAAATGGAGTGACCCGTATCTTACCTGTGTATCTGCAAGAGGAAGACAATTTGATGCATTAGCTCAGAAGCTAAGTAAGCCCAGTCTGCTATGACAATTCCCCCTTGCGGTTGTAAAACAGTAAAACAATCAGTAATTGTAAATGAAACTAACATTTAAAGTTGAAGTACAATAACAGATCATTCAGACATAATTATGATCATTTAACTAAAACAAACAGATCAAGAAATGCATTTAATATCATTAATTGCTATCTTAAAAATTTTAAATTTTTCGAAAATTCTTGGGTTTTGACATGTGGTATCAAAGCATGGTTCATACACTAGGCCTTGATATGGCTCAACTAGTTTCCGCAGAACAGTGACAATGAAAGGAAAAATATAATGTACTAATTTGTATCTCTGTTTTATAGACAGAGAGCAGAAAATTTCCTTTTTCTGAATCTAACAGGCAGGTATGGAAAAGCTAGGAGAATATGCTGAGGAAGCATCTCCAAACACAGAGACAAGACAGATGTCTAAAGAACCTGTGATGGAGGAGGTAATCTCTCACTCCTCAAAACTGATCCAGACTATAAAAGGTTTAAAGAATGAGATAGAAACAGTCAAGAAGGATAATGAAAGGATTCTGAAAACTCAGGAGCAGTTAAATAAATTATTGATAGAAAAATTTCAGACAGAAGGAAGAAGCAAAAGAGATAAATCTGAAGGAGCTAGTCATCAAAAGGGGTCTAAAAGGGTGAAACTAGTTAAATCAGACAGCAGTTCATCATCTGAAGGAAGAAGGGAACAACACAGCTACCACACTACTAGTGACAGCAGTGAGGCTGAGTTGTATAACAGAAAGAAGAAATTCAGGCCTTACGAAGAGATTTCCGGGGAGTTTAAGAAAATAAAACCTGCAACTTTCAATGGAGAATCTGAGACGGGAGAGGAGGCAGAATCCTGGTTATCTGGGATGAGAAAATATTTCCAGATATACAACTATTCAAATCAGCTGAAAGCAAGAATGGCTATCTATAATATTTTTGGAAAGGCGGACATATGGTGGCAAGAATTGAAAAGGGTCAAAGGGATCAAAGAAAGAGAAGTCAATTGGATTACCTTTAAAAGGTACTTCAAAAAGAAATTTCTGTCTGAACAGTACTATGAAGAGAGGGCCAAGGAATTTTATGAATTAAAGTTAGGATCTATGACTATGAAGGACTTAAACAGCAAGTTCTTGAGTCTATTAAGATACTTGCCGTATTTTGTTGAAGAGAAAACTAAAGTACAACGGTTTCTCAGCTGCCTACCGTATCATATAAAGGACAGAATCGAATATGATAACCCCAAAACTCTGGAAGAAGCTATGCGTAAGGCTAATTTTTGTTTTGAACAGAATAAAAAGAAAGAAGGAATAGCCAACTGGAAGGCTAAAAAGAACAGTAATCAGCTGGAGTACAGGAAAAAGGAGTTTGTACCCCAGAAAAATTTCAAGAATAACAAGAACGGAAACCATTTTAACAGTAAAAGCTTCCAGGGAAACAAAAATGGAGCTACTAATCATTCCAACAACTTCAAGGGCAGCAAGGAGATTTATAACAATCATGGAAATTACACAAAGAATTTTGAACGAAAGGAGCCTGTTAAGTGCTGGGAGTGCAATGGCCCACACTATGCTTCAATTTGCCCAAATCGAAAGAAACCAAGCAGCAATATTCATACTATACAAGATGAAATGACTGTTGGAGACTTTGCAGGGACTATGCCCCGAATCAATGCAGCATTGGAGAACCGCCAAGCTGATTATCAAACTTCCATGGTGGAACTAGGAGGTATGATTAACAAAATCCCTGTTACTATTTTAATAGATCCAGGTGCTAGTCTTAGTTATATTTCACCCCAGCTAGTAGAAAAATGTAATCTGACGGTTGAAAGGTTTGATAACTCTTGGTTAGTACAACTAGCCACTGGGGCAAAAAGGAAGGTGAACTGTTATGTTAAAGAATGTACTCTAGATATGACTGATTTTCAAACTACTGTTAAATTAAATATTCTGCCACTTGGTTCGTATGACGTACTTATTGGTATGGACTGGTTAGAACAGCATAAAGTAGTTTTAAACTGTTTTGATAAAACTTTTACGTGTGTAAACAATAATGAACAGCTTGTAACTGTTAGGGGTATTCCTAGGAAAACAGTAGTCAGGCAGATTTCTGCTTTACAACTTAAAAGGGCAGTCAGAAAAGGGTGCAAATCCTATGCTGTAACTATTACAGATGAGGCCGATAAGTCTGAAAACAATAAGATAACAGTAGAGTATATTCCGGTAGTGAATGATTTTATTGATGTTTTTCCGAAGGAAATTCCAGGATTACCTCCCAAGAGCGAACTGGATTTCACAATTGAGCTGGTACCAGGTGCTGTACCTAGTTCAAAGGCTCCATATCGTATGAATATTCTGGAGCTTAACGAATTAAAAACCCAGTTAAAGGAGTTAATAGATAAGAATTACATTCGACCTAGTGTGTCCCCTTAGGGAGCACCAGTAATTTTTGTTAAAAAGAAGGATGGAACTATGCGACTTTGCATAGATTACCATCAACTGAACAAGATGAAAATTAAAAATAGATATCCATTGCCTCGCATAGATGATCTGTTCGATCAGCTACATGGAGCTACAGTGTTCTCTAAGATAGACCTGAGATCGGGTTATCATCAAGTGAGGATTAAAGAAGAGGACATATTTAAGACAGCTTTCAGAACGAGGTATAGACATTACGAATTTGTTGTAATGCCATTCGGGCTTACTAATGCCCCAGCCATCTTTATGTGCCTAATGAATAACCTAATGCATAAATACTTAGATACATTTGTTGTCGTATTCATCGATGACATTTTAATTTATTCTAAGAATGAAGAGGAGCATAAAGAACATTTACGGATAGTCTTACAAGAACTACGAGAGCAGCAGCTCTTTGCGAAGTTCAGTAAGTGTGACTTCTTCAAAGATGAAATCCAGTACTTAGGTCATGTAGTCACCAAGGAAGGGATTTCAGTTGACCCTAAAAAGATCCGGGCAATCGAGGATTGGCTAGTACCAAAAGATGTAACAGATGTTAGGTCTTTCATGGGAATTACCGGTTACTATCGGAGGTTCATTGAAGGCTTTTCAAAAATAGCCAACCCAATCACTTCCTTGCAAAAGAAAGGCAAGAAGTTTGATTGGAACTTGAAGTGTGAAGAAAGCTTTAAGAAATTAAAGACTTTATTAACAACTGCGCCTATTCTAAGAATAGCAGATCCTAATAAGGATTTTGTAGTCTGCACCGATGCTTGTAATGATGGTCTAGGCAGAGTGTTGACTCAAGATGGACATGTCATTTCCTATGAGTCCAGGAAGCTGAAGATTCATGAAAAGAATTATGCCACTTATGAATTAGAACTAGCTTCTGTTATTCATGCTTTAAAGATGTGGCAACACCACTTAATAGGCAAGAAGTTTACTTTAATGACTGATAATAAGGGTCTGAAATACCTTTTAGATCAGCCTAATTTAAATGCAAGGCAAGCAAGATGGTTGGCCTTCTTAAGTGAATATGATTTCGAAATTTAGCACATAAAAGGAAAGGAAAATAAGGTGGCTGATGCTTTGAGCAGAAATGCAAGGCTGAATTTTATATCAGCTATTAGCACTTACACCTCTGATTTAAATGAACAGTTGGCTGAAGGGACAAAATCGGATGAAGTTTATCAAAATTTACAAGCTACAGCTAAAGAAAAACCTACAGAAAGCTTGATAAAGGGTTATAGTTTAAATACAAATGGATTTTTATTGTTTAAAAACAGGCTGTATGTTCCAAATGTACCTAAAGTTAAACTGTTAGTTCTGGACGAAGTTCATAAAACCCCTTACTCAGGGCATCCAGGCTACCAGAAAACTGTCACCATGTTGAGGAAGGATTATTTTTGGCCTAATATGAAATCGAAAACAGCTGAGTATATAGCTAGATGTTTGGACTGTCAACAAGTAAAAACAGAACATCAACATCCAGTGGGGTTATTACAACCTTTGCCTATTCCTAGTTGGAAATGGGAAATAATCACTTTAGATTTCATTACCGGTTTACCCAGAAATCAAAATCAGAATGATTCAATTATGGTGGTAGTAGATAAGTTAAGTAAATCAACACACCTTATTCCTGTTAAAACCACTTACAAGGCTGCAAACATAGCTGATATATTTCTGAAACAGATTTTTAGGTTACATGGGGTCCCAAAAGTTATTATTTCAGACAGGGATCCTAAATTCACAGGAAATTTATGGAAATCCTTGTTTAAAGGATTAAACACAACACTGAATTTCATCACTTCTTTCCATCCTCAGATGGACGGACAAACGGAAAGAGTTAATCAGGTATTGCAAGATCTGCTAAGGATGTATGTTAAGGACCAACCAGGTAAGTGGGAGGATTACTTATACTTAGCAGAATTTGCATACAATAACAGTTATCAATCATCAGCTAAGTTCAGTACTTTTGAAATTCTGTATGGGCGTAAATGTAACACTCCTATCTCTTGGAATAATCCAGTAGACAGATTAGTGTTAGGTCCTGAATTATTAAAAGAAATGGAACAAATTGTGAAACAAGTGCAGGTAAATTTGAAGATTGCCCAGGATCGGAAAAAGAGTCAAGCAGATTTGAAAAGAACTCCTAAAGAGTTCCAGGTAGGTGAACATGTGTTCATCAAGGTAAGACCAAAGAAAATCTCCCTAAGACTGGGGAGTTGTGCAAAATTAGCACCACGTTACTGTGGTCCGTTTGAAATTTTATCTAGGATTGGTCAAGTTGCTTATTAGCTAGCATTACCACCTAATTTGAAAGTGCACAATGTTTTTCATATTTCTGTTCTGAAAAAGTATGTTCATGATGCTACTCATGTTATTGATTGGAACATTGTACAGGTAGAACCAGAAGGGGAAGTTCTGGTGGAACCGGATTGTATCCTCAGGAGGAGGGAAATTACTCTGCGGAACCGCAAAATTGGACAGCTGAAGGTGCAATGGAAGCACCTTAGTCCTGAAGAAGCTACCTGGGAACTGGAAAGTAAGATGCGGGAAGCATACCCAAATCTATTCCAGTAGGTGGCTGAGGATGAAGAATAAGTAACATCGAGGACGATGTTACATTTTAAGGGGGTGTGTATGTCACATACCCAAATTTTGTGAAAATAATGTAATTATTTTATCATATTCTTAAGACATTATGTTAAATTTAATGCTTAGTAGAAATTGATGACTCAGCAGAGTCACTAGAAATGGAATGTAATTCTTGATATTTTATTATTAATAAATAAATTATGGAGACAACAGCATGGGAGAGCTGTTAAAAAGAGGTTACTGGTCTAACTAGTGGATGGAACTAGGTGGAAAGGCAAAAGACAAGTGGCAGCATCCTCAAACACTTCCTAAGTTTCAGGTGGCAACTTCCCTATATTTTGGGGTCATGATTCCCCAAGAAAGTGGAATCTGAGCAGGTGGCTCATTAATGACAGTTAACCCAACAAAGACCTAGGCAATCTTTTAAATAGTACTCAATGAACTGAGCTGGGGGTTCAGATAGTTCTGGAGGGAGAATACATTCAGGTGAATGCTATTCAGGAGTCCCATTGAGGAAGAGGGAAAGACAGTAAGGAAAATTGTTTGAGTGGGATGCTCCAGCAACTTGGTTCCAGTGTAGTTGTTTTGGCTGAGTGAATTGCTTTGTTGCACCTAGTTCTGGCCAGGGAGACCAGAGCAAGCTCGAGGGTCCTGAGAAGTGTTGTTTGGGCACTCTTCAGGAGTTGGTAGGGAGGAACAGCCTCCCATTGCTATTGTTTTCCACACCTCAACAGGTTCTTCCATTTTGCCTCTTTATGTTTATTAGAGATGAATGAATGTGTGTTGTGTTTTATTTACATGTCTGAGGAGTAATTAATTAGTTTGGTGGATTAATATCTTAGTGTATCAGTCATAATATTCTAAGAGCTACTGTAATTTTCTGTATCGTCATTATGTTGTAATATTTCTATTATATTACCATTAATGCATCTACAAATTATGCAGTGGATATTAATACTATATGTAATAGTTATAGTTCTATTTATAACCCACTTAATTATATTTGTTGAATAGAAAAGTAGGGTTCATTTATAAAGTAATAGTACTCTGTACATTATAAGAAAATAAACAAACAATAATAGGAACAATAGTAAACTTGAACAGTACAGTATAATTAGATTTATAATACTATTAGATTTTACTTTCATGTACCAACAGAATCGTATTAGATTTAACAGAACAGGATTGTTAGCTCTTTATCGAGTTTAAAACTTCTAGTTTTACTCTTCACTTGATTCACAATATCGACAGAGTCATTCTTTTTCCTATTGACATAATAAAAATTTAAACAAATCATGAATAACGATTCAAAACCCTATCATTCTAGATATTCCTAGCAAATTAAATATTTAAGGCGTCAATTTCATTTATGGCCGCAACCTTTTTCTTAATAGAAAACATTTATAATAAAGAAATAGAAATTCATCACACAGTATGTATTAACAGTTTATAAACCAGTTATGGTTTCAACAACAAAAGAAGTAATAGTACCTTAGCTAGCTCGACATCGAGCTTATCAGAACAGTACTATCTTCCCTTAAAACTTCCATTTTTCCACAGAGTCCAAATCGTAATAGCAGAGTAAGAAAATAAATAAAATATTAACTGTGGAGCTCGAACGGAACCCCACCTTTTCAGTTTGATGAAATAAGAAATTTCTAGTATTTAAGACAACAATATTAACTACGGCCGTAACTCAGGTTCACTGTATAAGTGTTTTTTAATCGTCTATACAAACTACCGAAACAGCAAATCCATATTCCAACTCAGTATCGAGTTTTATTATGTATGTATTAACTTTCTTTTAACTCTAATTCATGCCAGAGTTGCGATCACAACCGTAGGCTAAACAACTAAAACAAACCACTACTGTGGAGGTCGAAGGGAACCCTATCCTCCTAGCTTTTGTTTTCAATAAAATAAATATTCAGGTTGCAGACAATGAAAAGTACCTACAGCCACAGCTTAAGAATCATAATTAATCCTGTATAAAGACAGAGGAATAATAAAATAATACGATCTCGAAGATACAGAAGAATGTTATAATATTTTATATTATCAAAACACCTAGTAGAAACCCTGAACCAACTCAGGATTCAGAATAGGAAAATAGTTGTTTGGAGGCCGTAACCTCATCAACAGGTAGACTTACTACTCCTACCATCTATTCATCTTTTCACAGTAATTTTCTACAAGAAGTCTTTCAACACGAAAGTAGAGCTAGTAATTACAATCCTGACCGAAGCCATAGCTTTCCTTTTACAACACAGGGTTAACCTGTCAAGAAACTCGTAATGATAAGCAGTTACAAGACTGAACAAGCAGAGATAGTCTTGGAGTTGTTCTTCCCAAAACCAAAACCCCAATCGCACAGACCACCAACAAGGAGGAAAATGCCATGGTAAGAACCAGGCTTACCCGGAAACGCCACTTGCTGAAGCCTATGCCACCGTGGTCGTATGTAGAACCAGAACCTGCAAAGACCAAGTAGTATCATTTAAAAACCTTATTTCTTTTTGAAACAAATTTTCTTGTAACTACAGACGAGAATGAGAATTACAGTAGCTTACCAGTGTATGAGGGAGGCTGCAAACATTGTGAAGTGGTCGATAACCACGAGCCAATAAGTGTAAAACCCCCACCATTTCCACTGAATGAACGAGTTCACAGAAACACAGGGTTTAACCACGAAGGAAGCCTTTAAAAAAAAAAAGAATCCAACCGAGAGTTGCAAATACGCCATGACAGGGTCGGAATGGAAGCAAAAGTAAACCCTAGGTATTCATTGAACTTTTAAACTGCCAAACAGCAAGGTGAAAAGGCTCCTGGTGAATACGTTGGACAAGCAAACAGAACTGTAGTAGCATGGGAGCTGTTACCAACAACGTAACAGCAAAATAAAAACTCAAACCCAGAAGTTTTGCAGAGCGGCCGAGCCCGCAGGCAAAGGAGGAAATAATAAGTTTAGGGTTTCGTCAACGATATAAATATCAGCAACACTTGGTTCTGGAGCCACCACGTAGGACCCAAATAATTTGCATGCAAGTGGGTCGAGATTCTAAAGTTTATACAAAAATCTTTCCAATGATTTTGTTTTCAACAAAAACCATAATGGGAATAAACAAAATCATAGCAGAGATGATTAATTTCATGAACCCGATATTCCATAAGGGCGTGGCACCATGTTTAAAACTTGTCATTATTTTTCATGGTGAAAACAATGCCTCCAAACCTTGTGGTGTGAACATTACATTTGCCCTACAACCAATGAATATATGCATTTGTCATTAGTGTCTAAGACTCCAATGAAAGTTCTATCTTTTGCCAATTAAACCATCATAGCTTGGGTAACAAACTCATCGCATGATTATCTTTACGGAATTGAAAAAAAAAACATAGTTCATTTTGTTATTCTTTTTAACAATTGAAATATTATGATAACATTATAAACCTTGCTATTATAACAATAATAAGAGCAAGGGTGTAAATTGAAATATTATGATAACACTATAAACGTTACTATTATAATAATAATAAGAGCAAAACTATGAGAAGAAAAAACTTACTTGCTATTATAACAATAATAAGATCAAGGGTGTAAATATTAAACTACGAGTAGTTCACATTACCTTATTACTAATTGTCCACATACCCTAGTCTTATGAATGGAGGCAACAGATATGACATCTCTTCTAAGTCGTTAAGACAAGAGTGACAATGTTGGATGACTCATAGTTCTTGTTACTTGGCAGTCATAAAAATATGAATAGTTTCTCAAGCTAAACAACTTCTGAAAATATAAAAAGGGAGACATGTAATTTTATAGGATACCTGCAAGTGTTTGAGACAAGCAAAGCATATTTATATTGGTACCTTCAGATCTTTACAGTTTGACGATGCGTATCAAATATTCTAATTACAGAACATGACTGGATACAATAATAATGGAGGAGTAAAAATTGAACGGATTATGAAATGACTGTCATACTCTAAAGCTCTAGTTAGAAATGTATGCATATCAATAGCTATCTTTTCTCTAGAAATTCAAATCTTTAAACAGCTAGATCAAAAGGGAGGTCATATGATAAATGCTACCTGTAAACATTTGATAATCTAGCTAGTATGCTTAGATTTTCACTAAATGATATGGTACAGATGTTTGAAATATAATATTGTTAAAATTAAATGGAGTGACCCGTATCTTACCTGCGTATTTGCAAGAGGAAGACAATTTGATGCATTAGCTCAGAAGCTAAGTAAGCCTAGTTTGCTATGACAATTCCCCCTTGCGGTTGTAAAATAGTAAAAAAATCAGTAACTGTAAATGAAACTAACATTTAAAGTTGAAGTACAATAACAGATCATTCAGACATAATTATGATCATTTAACTAAAGCAAACAGATCAAGAAATGCATTTAATATCATTAATTTCTATCTTAAAAATTTTAAATTTTTCGGAAATTCTTGGGTTTTGACATGTGTTGTATATTATACACTAATGTTATTGCATTGTTTGTAAATATAAAAGCAATGCCCCCTAAATGTCAACTTCCAGAGAGCTATTTTCCACATAATAGTAGAAATACTACTTTACAAGGTGACGAGCATGGAGATCAGGCTATTGAAGATCGAGTTCTTAATGATCCTATGGATGAAGATGATGTTATTGATACAAATGGTGAAGATGAGATAAATATATTTCTCTAAGACACATTTTCTCTATTGGATGAGGACAACCTCCATGATATTCATGATGTTCCTCTACTCGAGAAGTCCCAAGAACCTCTTTATGAAGGATCAACAACCAATATTCTATCTGCTATATTGTTGTTGGTGAACTTGATCGTTTTGAATGGTTTATCAAACACTTGTTTCACACAGCTCCTAAGGTATGTAAAGTTGACTATTTTCCTCTATTTTTAGTGTTAATTAATTCGTAAATTAGGGATATGCAATATTTATAACGTATATTGTTTACATTTCATTTTTTTGTCAATGTTGCAGATTGTTGGGTGAATTTATATTACCACCATCAAATAATTTACCATGCACATGTCGAGAGGTATTCTTGATTATGAAACAAATGGGAATGGAGTTTCAAGCTATTGATGCATGTCCTAATGATCATATTTTATATTATGGACAATATGCATCATAATCAAATTCCCACAATGTGAAATTAGTAGATATTGAACTGATCAAATAACAAAAGAGGTCCCTCGCAAAGTTCTTCCTTATATTCCCATAATTCCATGTCTCCAACGACTATTCAGGTGCCAAAGTATAGCACAGTTTATGGATTACCATGCGAAGAACATAAGTGAAGATGGTGTTCTTCGAATGCCTGTAGATGGTTCTGCATTGAAGAACATAGAAGAAAAATAGCCAATTTTTAAAGATGAACCTCGTAATGTTAGACTTTCATTGGAAACTGATGGTTTCAATCCATTTGGTGAGCTTCGTTCTACTTACTCAGTGTGGCCTGTTTTTGTCATAAACAATAACCTACCTCCTTGGATGACGATTAAGAGAGAGCACACAATGTTGGAAATGGTTATTTTAGGTATGTTTTTGAAAGTAATTATATTATTTCATTAATTTATTTGATTAGTTGCTGCATGAGAACACCTTTTATATATTGGGACACATAACTAAATAGAAATATTGTATGTTGAATGATCAATTAGGTAAGTACCAAGTTAAAGATATGAATGTATATATTCATCCTCTTATAGATGATCTATTGAAGTTATGGGTTGGAATCACTATATATGAAATCTCCATACCAATAGGGAAGAAACAATTTAAGTTCCATGGAATACTTTCATGGACAATTCATGACGCTCCCGGGTTAACACATGTTTGTGGTATCTAACTTTCTGTTGCACATTGTTAAAATTATATGTTTTTAAGGTAAAACACATGCATTTTTTTTAAAAATTAATAATATTTTGATGCTATAACATTAATACATATATCTTGCATGTCTCCAAAAAAAGGGAAAATTTGCATGTCTAGTATGTGGTCCTAGGATAAAATCTCGTCGTTCAAGAAGTTTAGGAAAGGAGGTGTTCGATGAGTACAGACACTTTTCCCTTGGTATTGAACTACCGAAAAAACAAAATTCAATGGTAAAGAAGAGAATGGAAAGAAACCACTAAGAATGACAGCTCACCTATGGAAGTTGGAATATAACAGAAATCGTCGAGGTATGCAAATTGTATATGTAGCATATATGTGCACGTAATATTATGATTTTTATATTTTTACTGAATTTTCTCTACCATGGGTGTCATGAATTATTGTTAATGTGTTTTCGTTTATGTTTAATGAATGTATTTAAGGCATGAATGGGATTCCACGAGGAATGAAGAGTTATACCAAACAATTTCGCAGGTTTCCTTGTTGATGTATATGTAACTTCAGAATGTATTTCACCCATGTATTTCATCTATGTATATTGTACTCCTATAGAGATGTTATTATTCCTCTATACGGAAGTGTCATCATTTGTATTAACAAGTGTCGCAAGTGTCGTAACTTGCCGATGGGTTATTAGACCACCATGTGTGGGGTTGGCCCTGATTAAGTTATTATTGGGTTATTGTACTAAGCTAGACAAGTCAGCCCCATAAGGTTATTGGACAGTTAGGACAAGTATAAATAGAGATCTCCCGATCTCTATTTGGATCACTTAGAGCTCACTCTTCCTTCACTCGAAAAGTGGCACACATGTGAGGAGGGGGATCAGCTACAAAGAGGAGTCTATCTCTATGTACTTTGGTTGTACTATTGCTCTATCTATCTCTGAGGAAGTTGTGGGGTTTTTCACCTTAGGGTTTTCCCCATGGAAACTCTGTGTGTCTATTGTCTCTTATGTTTGCTTCTTGTGATAATTGACATGCTTGCTATGATTGATATGCATTGATATACTATACATGTTATTCTCTCAGTAAATATCCTAGAGTATGTTGAATTAATGCTAAAAAATTAACATGGTATCAGAGCTAACCTGAGAAGAAGACAATGTGCAGTGATGGAAACCAGGGTTTCTTGTTTATTGGGTTTCTCTCCACATATTTTGGAAAAGTAATATGATAGATTGACTCTCCTCAGAAAGGTGAATCTTTCTGTCCAATCCGAATTCAGTTCTGAGCACTTTCAATTTTGGCCCTAAAAATTAGGGTTTCCATAAAAATAGGAATTTCTGAATTCTGAAGACATAGCTGGAAGCTCCTTGGAAAAATCAAAATTTAGAGTTTTGGATCGAGATTTTTGGCTAGGTAAATCTCCGGGAAACTCAAACCCTAATCCAGGGTCCTCCCTAGTGAATCCAGGAAGACTAAAAGGAATTTCTGAAGGGTGAAACTTTGCATATCTCAAATTCTGAATACACCAAGATGATCAGCTCATCAAGTCGCATCTTTCTATCCTTTCAGAAAGTTTAAATTCACACCTTGAATTTTTAGGGTTTCTCTGACAAACCCTAATCTGGGACCAGATCCAGTTTTCAGCAAATCAAGTGGTAAGACCTTAATATTTTCTATTTCCATTTGAAGTACTCTTTAAAGATGTCTCACCACACCAAGCATGAGGATAAGCTTGAAGGGGATGATAACTTCCGAGCATGGAAGTATAGGATTGGGTTAATCCTAGATGAAAATGAGTTGGACTCTTACATAAGGGAAGAGGTCCCTGTCCCAGAGGAAGAAGAGGCTAAAGCCCTCCACAAGAAGAACTTGGTCAAGGAAAAAAGGATCATTGTTGATTCAATCAAGGACCATCTCATCCCACATGTGTCATCTCTAAAGACACCCAAAGAGATGTTTGATTCCCTGACCAATCTATTTGAAGGGAAGAACATAAATCAGAAGATGACCCTGCGGAACCAATTGAAAGGAGTAAAGTTTCAAGATGGAGAAACCATTCAATATTATTTTTCTAGGGTCTCTCAGATCAAGGAACAACTGGAAGCAGTGCATGAAATGGTGGAGAATGGTGAAGTTGTCATGACCACTCTGAATGGCCTACCCAGGTCATGGGATTCCTTTATTCAAGGAACTTGTGCAAGAATGAAGTTGATCTCCTTCAACATACTATGAGAAGAATGTTCACAAGAAGAAGCAAGGCTTTTGGCCCAAGAAGAAAAGATGGGAAGTGAAGATCAGGCTCTCACAGCACACACCAAGAAAGGAAGGTCAAAGAGGGAGCACTCTCATGCCAAGAAATCTTCACACTATCATCAACATAAAGATAAGAAAGATCTCAGATGCTTCACATGTAATGAGAAGCGTCATTTTACTTCAAAATGTCCTAAGAACAAAAAGAACAACAACAAAAATTTCAACAAGAAGAAGAAGGGTGGTAGGAAGATATTTCATGCTCATGCTGCTGAAGATGATGAACCACCCAAGAATAAGGCTAGAGTAGAAAGTGATGATGATGACTCATCAAGCGAAGAAGAGTATGTTCTAATCTCTGCTCTCACAGGTACTATCTCTCATGGTTGTAATGATTGGCTTATTGATAGTAGGGATTCAAAGCACATGACTGGGTTTAAAGAATCCTTTGCTAATCTATATGAACATGAGTCACCCCATAAGGTGAAACTTGGGGATCACTACCAATACCCTATCAAAGGAAGTGGTGAGGCCTCCTACAATCTAGACTCTGGGAAGTCTTTGAATATGAAAGATGTTTTGTATGTACCTGGGCTCAAGAAAAAATTACTTTCCATATCTGCATTAGATGCAAAAGGTATGCGGGTTGCATTTGTAGATGGCCAAGTCCTAATGTGGCCAAAAGGTAAAACTATTGATGATGCAGTAGTGATTGGAGAGCAAGAGGGAGGATTGTATAAACTAAAGGGACAACCTGAACATGCCATCATGCATGAATCCATGGAACCAAGTGAAATTTGGCAAAGAAGACTTCCACATGTGCACTATAGAGCACTACTAATTGCAAGCAAAGTTGTAGAGGGTCTTCCTGAAATCAAGACGAAACATGAAGGTGTTTGCAAAGGATATGCAAAAGGGAAGAACATAAAGAAGGCATTTCCAAGCAGTGAAAGCAAGGAAAAAGATATCTTGGAAATTATCCACTCCGATGTATGTGGTCTGATGTCATCCAGTTCTCTGAGTGGGTATGTTTACTATGTCTCTTTCATTGATGACATCTCCAGGAAGACTTGGGTTTACTTCTTTAAGAACAAAGATGAAGTGTTTGATATGTTCAAGGATACAAAGCGTTGATGGAAAATCAAACTGATAAGAATATCAAGACATTTAGATTCGACAATGGTGGAGAATTCACTTTAGGTAATTTCAAGAAACTATGCAGTGATTCAGGGATTAAGAGGGAGTTGACTGCTCCCTACAATCCACAACAGAATGGAGTTGCAGAAAGGAAGAATAGAACAATCATGGAAGCAGCACGGGCAGTGCTGCATGACCAGGATCTACCCATGCATCTATGGGAAAAAGTAGCTAGGACAGCTGTATATGTGCAGAACAGAACAACCCACAAGATATTGGACAACAAGACACCAGAAGTGGTCTTCTCTGGTAAGAAACCTGAAGTCAACCATCTCAGAATATTTGGTTGTCTAGTATACACTCATGTCCCAAAGGAAAAGAGGACCAAGCTAGATCCTTCAGGAAAGAAGGGTATCTTTGTGGATTATAGTGAAAGTTCGAAGGCTTACAGAATATACTTTTCGGGGTTCAAGAAGATTGATGTCAGTAGGGATGTTACATTTGATGAAAACTCAGCATTCATCAAATCAAGGAAGACACCTGTTGAAGATTATGAACAACCTAAGGAAACTAGATTTCAAGACACTACTATGACTAAAGCAATTCCAGATGCAGATTGTGAAATTGAAGATCTGCAAGAACCTGTAGATCCACCCCATGAGAATAAATCTCACAAGAGGAAACCTGCATGGGCTAGAGAGCTCATTCAAGATGTAGAAATATATTGCATTCCAAAAGAAGAACACAGAGCAAAGAAGAGAACTAGATCTCATACCAGCTATGTTGCTTTACTCTGTGATATCATGAACAAAGAACCTTCCAATTATGAAGAAGCAACGAAAAAGAAAGAATGGAAGGATGCCATGGTTAAAGAATACCAATCAATAATGAAGAATGATGTTTGGGATGTTGTCTCAAGACCTGAAGGGAAGTCTATTGTGACTTCCAAATGGATCTACAAAATCAAGCATGATGGATATGGCAGTATAGAGAAATATAATGCAAGATTCGCAGCTCGTGGCTTCTCTCAGAAAGAGGGAATAGATTATGAAGAAACTTTTGCTCCTATAGCCAGGTACACTTCCATCATATCACTACTTTCTCTGGCTGCAGTGATGAAATCCAAGATACACCAGATGGATGTCAAGGCTGCTTTCTTGAATGGTGTGGTTGAAGAGGAAGTGTATGTGGAGCAGCCACTTGGTTTTGAGACACATGATAGGGAGTCATATGTGTGCAGATTGAAGAAATCCTAGTATGGCTTGAAGCAAGCTCCCAGGACTTGGTATGGTAGGATGGATGGTTTCCTATCTAGTTTGGGCTTTACCAAGAGTAAAGCATATTCCAACCTTTATTACAAGGTTGAGGAAGGCAATCCAGTGATACTACTTATGTATGTGGATGATCTGTTTGTAACAGGTAATCATAGCTTGATTGCCGATACCAAGAGGAAGCTTGTAGCCGAGTTCGAGATGAAAGACTTGGAGATGATGCACTATTTTCTAGGCATGGAGGTGTGGCAGAGTGCAGATGGTATATTCCTTGGACAAGGGAAGTATGTAGTAGAGATCCTGAAGAGGTTCGAGATGATGGACTGCAAGGCCATGGCCACACCTATGGCATCGAACCTGAAGCTTCTATGTGATGCTTCATCTGATCTGGTTGATGTCACGATGTATCGTCAGATGATTGGGTCCTTGATGTACCTGACGAACACGAGACCGGATATTTGCTTTGCGGTGAACACACTGAGCCAGTTCCTGATGAATCCAAGGAGTGTTCACCTGGTTTTTGTAAAGCATATTCTGAGGTACCTGAAAGGTACAGTTGACTATGGGCTCAAGTATGATGCGAATCAAAATTTTAACCTACAGGGTTATGTTGATTCAGATTGGGCAGGTAGTGCTGCAGATAGGAAGAGCACTTCTGGGTGCTGCTTCAGTATGGGATCAGGTGTGATCTCTTAGTTTAGCAGGAAGCATCCTTGTGTATCACTGAGTACAGCCGAGGTAGAGTATGTTGTAGCCTATTCGGCTAGTCATGAGGCAGTATGGCTTCATAAGCTACTGTCTGATTTATTTGATCTCCTGATGGAAGCTACTGGTATCTTTTGTGACAACCAGAGTTGTGTGAAGCTATCTGAGAACCCAGTGTTCCATGATAGGTTGAAACACATAGAGATCACATATCACTATATTAGGTATATGGTGCAGAGAGGAGCCGTGAAGCTCCTGTATGTTACGATGGATGAGAAGATTGCAGATGTACCGACGAAGCTACTAGCCAGAGTGAATTTCAAGTTCTTCAGAGAGAGGCTTGGTGTTCTTCAGATTGATGACACTTCGAGGAAGAAGTGATGGACAAATTTGTTGAAGCCATTCCAAGCATGTTGGAAGGAGGATCCTTCACATGGCTATGGATGTAAGCACTGAATGATGAGCATTAGGATGATGCTCCAGTTACTGCTCTGTATATGCATCAGGTGGATGCTAGATATGATTAGTTGGATCATTTATATGTATATGTATGTATGCATCATGTTGGATGTTGGATATGATCACTTGGATCATTTATATGTATATGGATGTACACATCATGTTAGATGCTGGATATGATCAGTTGGATCATGTGTATGCATCTGTAGATGTATCAAGTGGATACATTGTATGATCAGGTAGATCATGTATGTGTATATGTATCAGGTATGATCAGGTGAATCATGTATTTGTATATGTATCAGGTGGATACATTGTATGATCAGGTAGATCATGTATGATGATATATATCAGGAAGATACTATGTATGCATTAGGTGGATGCATTGTATGATAAGGATGATCATGGATGATGAGCTTCAGGATGTTACTCCATATATGCATCAGGACGATGTAGTGATGAGTATCAAGACGATACTCTAGATGATATGCATCAAGATGATGCTATGATGATGATCAGGATGATCATATGTATCAGGTGGATACATTACATAATCAGTTGGATTATGTGTGATGAGTTCCGAAGACACATATGCACAGTGCCTTTACGACATGGTGGTAGATGTGTTATCCCATGTGCATTGATGTAAGTCCAGAGCCTTTTCGACATGGTGGTAGATGTGTTCTCCCATGTGCGTTAATGTAAGTGCAGAGCCTTTCCGACATGGTGGTAGATGTGTTCTCCCATGTGCGTTGATGTAAGTCTAGAGCCTTTCCGACATGGTGGTAGATGTGTTCTCCCATGTGCATTGATGTAAGTGCAGATCCTTTCCGACATGGTGGTAGATGTTTTCTCCCATGTGCATTGATGTAAGTGCAGAGCCTTTCTGACATGGTGGTAGACGTGTTCTCCCATGTGCATTGATGTAAGTGTAGAGCCTTTCCGACATGGTGGCAGATGTGTTCTCCCATGTGCATTGATGTGAGTGTTGAGCCTTTCCCGGATGATCAGAGGAAAGTCCTTCCATGTCGGTGAGTGTAAGTGTTGTGTTGTGTGCATCTGGACTGTGCTTCATGGACGGTGATCAGTATGATTATGAGTATCAGGATGATACTTCGTGGTCATGGACAGGTTGTGTAGTTACATGTAAAAGATCCTGGGAGATCCGATAGGTTGAGCAATATGCTCGTAATCAGTCCTGGGATGCTCTTTCAAGGTTTTGTTGATGCATGTAATCATTCCTGAGGATTCCACAGTATGGCCAGTGATGGTGAAGACCTGGAGGTGGTGGGCCTACATCTAGTATGAAAAAGGACTGGCACTATAGAACTTCCTATGACGAGTAGATTTAGATATTGATTGAGATAGCAGTAGCAATTACGATGATGATGATTCAAGGATGATGATTCACTGATGATGATCCAGAGAAGAATACTTGTGCTAGCAGATATGTGTCTAGAAATACCTTCCTAGTTAAGAGGGAGTGGTGATGTATATGTAACTTCGGAATGTATTTCACCCTTGTATTTCATCTATGTATATTGTAATCCTATAGAGATGTTATTATTCCTCTATACGGAAGTGTCGTCATTTGTATTGACAAGTGTCGTAACTTTCTGATGGGTTATTAGACCACCATGTGTGGGGTCGGCCCTGATTAAGTTAATATTGGGTTATTGTACTAAGCTAGACAAGTCGTCCCCATAAGGTTATTGGGCAGCTAGGACAAGTATAAATAGAGATCTCCCAATCTCTATTTGGATCACTTAGAGCTCACTCTTCCTTCACTCGGAAAGTGGTGCACATGTGAGGAGGAGGATCAGCTGCTATGAGGAGTCTATCTCTATGTACTTTGGTTGTACTATTGCTCTATCTATCTCTGAGGAAGTTGTGGGGTTTTTTACCGTAGGGTTTTCCCCATGGAAACTCTGTGTGTCTATTGTCTCTTATGTTTGCTTCTTGTGATGATTGACATGCTTGCTATGATTGATATGCATTGATATACTGTACATGTTATTCTCTCAGTAAAGATCCTAGAGTATCTTGAAATAATGCCCAAAAATTAACATTCCTTACTACGAGCACCTACAAATAGCTCATTTGTTCGATACAATGCATATCAGGAAGAATGTAACAAAAATGATATGGCGGATATTAGATGGAAGGTGTGCCAAAGATAAAATTGGAAAATTTTGTAGTAACATTATAGAATCCAATCACGCATTGCAAAGTGTAATTATTTCCAATGCCGAAGATGGGGACCGAAATATTAGGCTTCCATGGTTATTGAAAGAGCAACAAATCAATGCTATAAAAAAGGTCACTCATAAAATAAGGTTTCTGGCGGGGTTTTCGTCGAACATACAAAATATCTTAACCAAAAAAGGTGATTTTGGCAGTGTTAAAACTCATGACTGGCATACATTCATTAAGGTAATTATTTACGTATATAATTTCCATTAAGTACATCTTTTTAGTAAGTTTTCTCTCCTATTTGAAAACATTAGAGAATGATTTTCTTTTTGCTACAATACGTTCTACCTCTATCTCTCCTAGATAGCTTTGACGACAACATAAAACAAGTTATATATGATCTTGATAAATACATGAGGTAAGTTACAATTTATATGCATGAAAATGTTTTTCTCTTTGTTGCATTGCTTATTGACATATTGTGTTTTACAGCTTGGAACTTTATTATATATGCCTCAATCTTGTTGATCATTGTTATTTTCTTGCATCTTTTATAGGTGGCTTTCATCTAAAGAAATCCATAAAGAAGATATTAGGTATTGGAAGAGAGAAATTCCTCGTCTAATGTGTGAAATGCATAAGTATTTACCTCCAACATTTTCCAATGCACAAGAACATTATCTCATACACCAAGTTGAAGATATTGAATTGTGTGGACCTATAAACTCAAGGTCAACGTGGATGGTGGAAATGTATTTGAATTCATTGAAGGATTTTGTTAGACAAAGAGCACGTCCTGAGGGTTCTATGGTGCAGGGATAGATTCTATATCAATCCATGGTGTACATTATTTAGTATCTTCCAAATTTAGCAAAAAATATCAATCTTCCTCGCATTTGGCATGTCGACTCCATCAACAAATTTGAAGGGGAGGTCCAGTTGGGGAAAGGTAGAATGAGGAAAGTGAAAGGTAATTGCATGGTGTAAATTTAATTTATTATACAATTAATTTTTCAATTTATGTAATTTTTATTATTCCATCAGTATTTTAAGGTAAACTTGATTTCCTTTAATGATAGCTAAATTACAATTCTTAATTGTTATTTTTTCATATAGTTGGTCGCGTGTGGGATGCAATACGATTATACATTGCAAAAAATATTGATTGGATGGAGGAATGGATTGAATGATGTACAAAACAATATGGTACCTTATCATGGGAAGGGGTTAGTAAAATGATTAAAACAGTGCATCGTTATCGAGAAGAATATCCTGGAGAACTTACGCAAAGGGAAATTGATTTAGCATGTGGTTTAAAATATAAAAAGGCAAGTATATTTACCCTTCTCATTTTTTTCGTTGTTTCCCATTGTATCAAAATATTTCTTTTGTTTATTTATTCTTATATTATTATTTACCGAGTCAGGCATAAAGCAACTGATACATCACAATGCTATGTGGTGCAATGGTCGTAAATTTCACATCAAAAAGTTGGATGACAAGAATAAAACATTTGATTGTGGGATAACTGCAGTTTTTCAAGTCACTAATGTTTCCTCTAGAAGTGACAGGCATCCAAAAGTATCTGAAAATAAGTACTATGGTTATTTGGAAGATATAATTGAGTGGGAATTTAATTTTTTTAAAATAGTTCTGTTTGAGGTCAAATGATACAGGATACGAATGAATGAACGTGATCCCGAAAGAACTGTTATTGAGCATTCCAATGGATTTACCATGGTTAATACAAGGGAACTTGAACTGGGTACAAAGCCTTATGTTCTTACAAGACAATGTGAGAAGGTCTTTTACTCAGAGGTGCCAGGTAAAGCAGGTTGGTCATACATTGTTAGATATGATCAAAGAGGAAGACCGGTCAATTATAATGCAGAGGAAGAAGAAAGTGTTGAAGAAGAAGGTGATGTAGATCAGGAGCAATTGGTCTCTGACGTAGATGTGCCAGATGAAGAATCTGATCAAGAAGTTGATCATCCAAATGATGTAGCAGACAATGACGTAGTCATTTATGATATTGATGATGAATATATAATCGAAAATGATGTTGATGCCGACGTTGATATGAGCGATCTTTTCAATGATAGCGATTATGAACCAGATGACGATACAAATGTTGAGTCAGATGAAGAAGAATAAAAATGACATTGTAGCAATGTTGGAATCTAGGAGGTATGTGAGAGCATTTTTTTCATAATGTATTATGTTTAAATTATTTATTTTTGTCAATTTTTATTTAGTATGTTACATAATCATCATCATCAACATACTCATCCTCATCCTCATCATCATCATCGTCGTTGTTTTCGTCATCTCCATATTCATCATCATAATCATCATTGTCATAGTCATCACCACCATCATCATCATCATCATCATCATCATCATCATCATCGTCGTCGTCGTCGTTGTCGTCGTCATCATCATCGTCATCATCATCATCATCATCATCATCATCATCATCATCATCATCGTCGTCGTCATCATCATCGTCATCATCATCATAATCATCATCATCATCATCATCATCATCATCATCATCCTCATCCTTGTCATCATCATAATCCTCGTCCTCGTCCTCATCCTCATCCTCATACTCATCATCGTCATCCTCATCATCATCATCGTCGTCGTTGTCTTCATCTTCGTCATCATTATCTTCATCATCATCATCATCATCATCATCATCATCATCATCATTGTCATTGTCGTCATTGTCGTTTTAATCACCATCATCATCATCATCCTCATCCTCATCCTCCGTACGCAATGCACAATTATCATGCTAATTATTTCACCTTCGTTTTTATATGATATTTCATAACCCAAAAGGCATTCCTTCTCATGCACTTGACCCCGCATATTATAACTGTCATGTGATTAAATAATGTTGGCATGGTTAGACTAGACACCAATGTTGAAAGTTAAGGGCCAACGTTGAAATTTTTTGAATTTATGCTTGTATGGACTGAAATTTGGCATGGTTAGACTAGACGCGTGCATTGACGGTGTGGGAGGGTTTCCAGAATAAAACATGACTGATGCAAACAATTCAACAATAAAAAACAAACCTATAGAATAATTATTGTACTGCACGGGGCCAATGTTGAAAGTTTTTCAATTTTTGCTTGCATGGACTGAAATTTAAATGGTTAGACTAGACGCATGCATTGATGGTATGGGAGGGTTTCCATACTCAAACATAACTTGCACAAACAATTCGCCAATAAAGCAACAAACCTATAGAATAATCAATGTACTAAATGGGTCCAAAGTTGAAATTTTTCAAGGTGTGCTTGTATGGATTGAAATTTGGCTTGGTTAGACTAGACTCATGTATTGATGGGTTGGGAGGTTTTCTAGACTTAGACAAACAATTCTCCAAAACAACAACGAACCTATAAAATAATTAATGTATTGAATAATGACCACATTGAAATTTTTTCAAGTTGTTCTTGAAATTGGCCCATATTCATTCTATCCATGAACTTACTACACTCAAATACACACATAGCCCTTTAGTCCCTTAAACACTAACACCCACTAACCCCATGGGCCTCTGACATGAAAATACACCCTTGAAACATTTTAACCCCTAAAAAATAAAACCATGGACACATATTTCCTAATAACCATAATGAACTTCTTGAGACATGCAACCCTCTCTATGCATTTGATTACTAATGTATGTGCCCCAATGCACAACAACCCCTAGTCTAGTTAATAATACACTACACTGGCCCTTAACCCTTAGGACCTCAAACATCACAATTTACCTCTAAAATACCTTAATTCCTTGGTGGTATGAATCCATGAACACATTCCCACATACACTTTATGATTCGCATGAAACAATCAACCCCTCCATGCACTCCATCCCTACCCATTGTGGCCTCAAATGCACAATTCCCCAGTGCACACCAAATCCTCTAACCCATACACACTACACTACCTCACCACTAGCCTAGCCCCTAACATAAAATGTAACCAATACACACCTTAACCCTTGACTAGTGCATCCTGCATATACATACACTACCCCATAGCCACTATGACCCCATTAACACATTCATCCCCATCCATGGAGTTTTCTCCTACCCAATATGAGCATGCACACACTACACCCATATTAAAACCCACCCATCTAAATAATTATATACTACACTTCTTAACCCGTGGGACCCTATAAATGTCAAATTACAACATTCCAAAATATTTACATGGGAGTCTAATATGTTGATCATGTCAACTATGTTGGATACAAAAGGAGTGAATATTATACATGTTCATTTTGTCATCTATGTTGACTCTTTTCAATATAAAATGTAAATGTAGGGATACAAATCTATGGTTATCCTACAAAGGAGCATACCCCAATAAATAAGGAATGGGTTGGGTCATATGCATGGAATAAATGGTCAAGCGACTTAGCTAACATTCACATATGCCATAGGTAGTCTTCCCTTCTATTTATACCTTGGTTATTAATGAGTTTAAGTTTCCTTATTCATACTTTGGATACACTGAAATAAAATCTATCAAATTTGCATGGGATTCAAAATATGATCTCACCTTGTCCTTCTTTCATGCTTCTTGATTCAAAATATGATCTCACGATGATGATGATGATGATGATGATTATGATGATGATGATGATGATGATGATTATGATGATGATGATGATGATGATGATGATGATGATGGTGATGGGGATTTTGATGATAATGGTGTCTACGATGATGACAATCATGATTATCATCACGATGTTGATGTTTATGATGAAGAGGATGGCGATGATGATGGAAATTGTCACGTCCCCTCCCATTATACTAGTGCAATGGAGAGGATCGTGAGGTTAAACCGGGCATCCATCCCCATAGACTTATTTCACAAGAAATCACATACAAAATGGAGATATGAAGATGCATAAGGATTTTTTTTTAAAACACAGCAGAAGTAATTTCAATTACTCATTCATTTCACCTTCAAGGTATTCATACATTAAACAATTGAAAGATAGCACAAGAGGATACTTATCTTAATGGATTAATCCCAAGCAACCAGCTACGCTTCTGCAACATTCCACCCAACTGTAGGCCAGTGTGCTCCTTAATCTCTCAGCACCACTGCCACCCCCGAGCTGGGCATGATCTCCACAAGGAAAAGGGGAAAACAGGCTCTCACGTAGCCAAAGGTATATCAAAATCAGCCAAGCCAATCAGCAATTGGGTTTCTCAGGCTGTTAAGAGATAGGTGCATGTATCATCAAATGCATAAGTGTTGGGCATGAGAAAAACGCTTCTATAGTGAAGTTCCCAACAATGGGTTCCTGACAGTTCCAGAAAAACGTGGGCAACCAAAACAAAAAGGAGAAAATGGGAATTCAACCCCAGGAGAGAAGAATCATTTTCAGAAGAATTCTCATGGGCATTTCGTGGGCAGAAACAGCCTCCCTAACCCCAAAAATCGTGGCTCTCTTCTCCCATCCAATGGGCTAACCAAAAACGAGTTTGCAGGCATGGAAAAACGCAGGGAAAGGTGAAAACGTGAAGGATAAAACCCCAACAGGCTCAAACTGCGTGAGAGGAAGAACGCCATGGGTGAAGAATGGCTTTTGGGCCAATTTCGTGGGGGTTTTCTTGCCCCACAAGCAAAACACGATTTTCCAAGTTGAAGGCTTTCCCGTGCACGAAAATTGAAAGCCATACCTCTCCCATCCCAAGGCATTTATTGTCTCAACCAATTCTTGGAAGGATTAAATGATTGGGTGCATGAGACCAAATGGGTAGTTGAGAGTTCATGGGTTTCCTCAATGAAATGGCTTAACACCATGGCTCAAGGGTTTTGGCTATTTTTCCCTCCCTATTCCTTGTAAAGATCATGCCCCCGTCTCTTTGTTGCATTGCGTAGTTGGTTGTGGGTTTTTTTCATTAAAATTGCATATTTACATGATGTCCAATTTTACACTCTGCACCCCTAGCACAAGAACTCTATGCATCTATTCTAATTGCCGATACATAGAACATTAAATCAATGGCGGGGCCTTGGCCTTGAGCTCCTCACCATGACTAAATAAAAATATTTACATCATTTACAATATTAATGCAATAGGGTCAAGCTGGGGACATTACAGAAATGACGATAGTCATGATGACGATGAGGAGGATGGAGATGGTGATGATGATTGAATTGATGATGAAGATGATGTTGTTGACGATGATGGTGTCAATGATGATGACAACAACAATGATCATCATCATGTCGATGATGATGATGATCAGTTTGGTGATGGGGACGATGACGATGATGATGATGATGATGGTGTTTATGATAATGGTGTCTATGATGATGACAATCATGATTATCATCATCATGTCGATGTTAATGATGAAGGGGATGGAAATGATGATCTTTATGATGATGACGATGATGATGATGAGGATGGCGATCGTGATGGTGATGATGATGATGATGATGATGATGATGATGGAGATGATTATGCTACTAATGATGATGTTGATGTTGTTGTTTATTATTATTATTATTATTATTATTATCATCTCTATGATGACGATGAATCTTAATGCCTTAATCATGGCTTGGGGAAAAATACAAGGAATTATATCCTAAACTAAGACTCTTGGTCTAATGGGCCATGATCAGGGCTTTGAAATACAACATAGGACCTCTAAAAGGGATCTTTTGCATATGAGTGGTATAGGGATGCCACTAGAAGTTTTTATGTAGTTTAGGCATGGGTCTTAAGGCTTTGACCATGTTTAGGGGAGGAAAATAAGATTCCATGGATCTATTTGTTTCTATAATTTGAATCATTTAATTAAGTACTAATAATCATAATAAGTGGTATCAAAGCACCTCCGTAGGCCAAGGGGATGAAAAACAATTATTTTTTGCAAAATTTCTTGTGGTGGGGTATTCCCTCAACCTATTCTTCATATTGCAATTGCACTAGTTTCATCCAAAGAAGAGTGGACATGCCATTTCCCAATCAGGGTTATAATAGTGATTTTGAAAAGTATAGCATATATTACAACTATTTCAAGTTACATCCTCAAAACCATAGTAATAAATTATTGTGTTGTGATTATCTCTTTATTCGTGAAATAGATTGCAATTTCACCAAAGTCATCAATCACAAAGTGTCTGTGTGAAGGGACCAAAATAATGGAATTGTGAAAAAATATTCATAATCAAGGGAACCAAGTTAGAGAACTTTGTAAGAATCTTCAAGAGGGATATGATAGCATTATCACCAAAGGGGAGTAGACAAGAAAAATATGTGCATGGTATGATTTAGAAGAGCATTGTCATGAATGTTATGGAACTTTTTCGGTTATGTGAAGACTTATAATTTCAACTTCTATTTGTTGAACATACACTTCCATATGAAAGACACATTAATGAGGGAAGTCATGAGACTAATATTTGTTCCCATTGTATGAGGATATCGAGGTATTGATAGTGCAATGGACAATGAACATGAAGTGAGTGAACAAGGGATGAAATGATTTTCATTTTTCATTGTGCATAGGAATTGAATGTCAATGCAAGAATGTAGCGTGGAGGGAAACAGATGAAGTTTGTAGTCTCGACACGCCATACTTGCAAAATATTTGACAAGAATGTGGGATGGAGAGATAATGTGGAGGCAATGGAGTATGTGCAAACAAGGGATTGGGAGGTGTGGAAAGGGCTTGTCTCGAAAATTCAACTAAATCTCTAGGGATAAAAGGGAAAAGGAAAAGCAAAAGAAGAAAGTAAGATGCAAGGAAAACTAGAATTGACATATTTTCTTAACTAACCACCAAATTTGTCAATTTAGTTTTGTTCTTTAAAGTTTTCTCCACATGGGGACAACGATATTCTTCTTTTTCTTTGACAATTATCAACTTTATTTGAAATGTTGGTATTCAAATGGATTCATATCTTGTGCTAACAACACTTATTTAAACATACTTACAAACCCATTACCAAAAAAAAATCAAATGAAACCTAATGTTTAGCAAATGAACTTATTTGAACATATTCCCATCTATCCTAATAAATTCAAGGTATCAAATGCTAAGTATGATCAGACCTTTTTAACCTATATCTTGAACGATTGTAGAATATATAAAGTCTCTAATTTTTTTAATTTCACTCCTTTTAGAAGTATCTTAAGAGACGTCCTACTGACGAAAATGATATGCCATCGACGTTAACCAAACATCGATGGAATAACATTGTCTTTGTAGGATGTCGCTCTAAAAGGAGTGAAATTAAGAAAAAAATACTAGTTCGACGGGGCTAAAAATCATGATGGTTGGATTTCGTTATACTATTGTATATATATATTTTTATAGATATACAATTACATACATATATATAAATATCAAAAAATACATTAAAAATAATAAATAATAAATATAATATAAAATAAATAATAAACATAAATAAAAATAAACTTAAAACAATAATAAACAATTTAAATAATAAAAAATAAAATAAATATTAAACATAAAACCCCTTACCTCAACCCCTCCCACATGCATTTCACTTATTGAGCCCACGAACCAAGCCTGGAAGTCGCAGCGGAGGTCACCCAGGTCGCAGAGGAGCTAATCGGTTGCAAAGGAGGTCGACGAGGTCATAAAAGAGGTCGTTGAAATCACAAAGGAGGTCACCAAGCCTGGAGGTCGCAGAGGAGGTTGTCGAGGTCATGGAAGAGGTCACCAATCCCGTAGGTTGTAGAGGAGGTTGCCGAGGTCACTGAGTAGGTCATTGAGGTTGATGAGGAGGTCGGAGAGGAACCAGATCAAGTCTCCAATCATAGCCGCATAGTACAAAATGCCCCCAAAATCGGTGAGTACCTTGGCATTTAACCCAGATTCCTTTGTAGAATTTCTCAATTTTCAGTTGAAAACTAAATTGTTTTCATGTGTTGATCCAAAATAAATCATTTAACCTACTAAATTTTTTTGTGTGTTGTTCCTTCACCCACTAAATCCAAACTAAATTTTTTTTTGTGTTGGTCCTTCACCCACTATATCCAAACGGATATTGTGAGTTGTTATTCGACAGTGATAATAGAGGATACATAATTGTGTGTCCTAATTCGCATCTATTTTTGTGTCCTTATTTGCATCCCAATTCTCTTCTCATACTATTCATCTTGATGAGATATTTCCAGCGCTCTATTGTGCTCCCAAATCCCAATCCATTTATATGTAGGAGTTATGGTCATGAGAAGTTTAATTTCTCTTTTCCAACAATGCACCCAACACTGGGGACTCTAGCTTCTAGTGAGTTTATATGTAGGAGTTACGGTCATGAGAAGTTTAATTTCTCTTTTCCAACAATGCACCCAACACTTGGGACTCTAGCTTCTAGTGTCTTCACCTTCTTGTTTGTATATTCCGACTACATTTTCTCATAAATATGGGCATTAATCTCTTGTCAGTGTTGGGGCTAGAAAAATAGATGACAACGATTACATACATCTCTTCTTATAGATTGCTACCACTATTTATATGTGTTACTTAAGTGAACCATTTAAGCATGAAATTTATATATGTCACTTTATACGGTGCATTGCTTAAGGGCATCACTTATCATACATGAACATGTTTCTTATGTTTGTTACTTTTTATATGTCACTCATGCACATTGTTGACACTTAAGTTTGTCATAAGAGTGCATCACTTATGTTTATTGCTTAAGTGTGTTGCTAGTTATGGTACATCATTTATGAGTGTCACTTAATATGTGCACCATCGCTTATGTGAGTTGTTTATGTGTGTTGGTTCTATTTGTGCTTAAGTGCATTGCTTATGTGTTATTCTCATTCATGTTAATTGATTATGTGTGTTTTAGCCTTTTCCAAATCATGAGAAAAGTGATTTCATACTTTTTATGTTATAAGACTCAAAAAGAGGTTTTCAACAAGCTATAGTGTGCCTTAATCAAAGTTCATTTGAGTGAATAGCTATGGCCTTGGGAAGTTGATGTGCCATCCAAATATTTAATTTACAATATATAATAAAACTAACTATTAACCTATCATTAACAAATTGTAGTAGTAGGTTAATTGGTACGTCACTACGTTATCAACTAATATTAGGTTATGAATTCAAATCCCACATTTAAAATGGGGCACGCAATAATAAAAATGGGATGTATAGTATTGGATGCAAGGCACTATTATGCATCCCAATTTGTGTTCAATGCACACAAACTGAGAGATTAAGGCTAGTTGGGATGTAAAAAGAGAAGCAATTTGGGATGTTGAGTTTAGTTGCGACACATATTGAGATGTTAGGATGCAAGATTTGAGGTGTTTCAAGTCAAAATGATGCAAATTGGGATGCAAGTTTAGATGTAAAGATAAAAATGTGATGCCAATATGAACACTAGGATGTAGTTATGGACCCATTAGGGATTCAAATACATATGCACAAAAATAATTGAGGATGGTGTTTGATGTAAAGTGGGATGCAATGTGACACAAGGTTTGATGCAAATGAAACACACAAAAAGAGAAGGCCACAAAATATATACAAATGAGTCATAGAAAAACAAAAAATAAGATGCCCAAAAATAGATCACCATCATCCTCATCCTCATCCAGATAAACTCAAAACCTTGTTTATAATTATGCAATATTTTAATGGTCTCATATTTCTTAGTCATCTACAACAACAATAATCTTTCTTCAATTCTTGGTATCCATCAAACAAACAATCATTATATGCATGAAGGGGGAGCAACTTCCTCATGAAGTTCATCAATGGAAGTTGCGTGTAGGAAACCTCGTTCTCCAATTGGATATTGGATACCTCCATCCAACTAATATTCCTTTTCAAATAATTAATTTTTGTATGAGAGAGGGTCTTAAATTCCTCTTCTAAATCATCAAGTACATATGTTTTATCCTTAAATTCACCCATAAGGTTCTAAAAGAAACGTTTCCACATTCTTTCTAAGGCGTCATCCTTTCTATGTTTTTCATCACACCTCTGCAAGATTGCAATTTGAAAGAGAGGTGCAGCCTCATCTTTCCACTGGGTATGGGTTATCTCTAGTTGATCCTTCAATCTTCCATTTTCTATTTGCAATAGGGCATGAATGGTTTGCAAGAATTTAACTTCTTGAAGTCGATCATGAGATTATTGTAAAGCAACATCTTTTTTTCTCTCTAGTTGATCATCTAATATTTCAGTTTTTTTGTCCGCAATAATGGCTTCCAAGGCTTTAACTTCTTCTTGAAGTCAATCATGAGTTTTTGATAAAGCAACAACTTCCTTCTCACAAAGTTCTTGCAATTTTATGAAATTAAACTCTTTATCTTCATCAAAAGCACAAATCTTTAGATAGGCTTTCAAGATTTATAAATTCATGGCTAGTTGTTGACCATTTTGTTGATTTTCAGTTGCTCTATTGATTTTTGTTGAGGCAATAATACTCTTTATAGTGCCAATACAACATCCATATCTGAGCCATGAATGATGTTTTTGGTATTGAAAATTCAACTACAATATGTTGTATCATTTTAATGATTATAGGTACCACCAAATAGGTACTTGTTAGATCTGTCTTCCTCAATTGAGGAAGATAGACTAGAAGAGGTTGAAAGTGAGATGTCTAATACAAGATCTAATAGGTTAAGATCAACTAGAGGTGAAAAGGTAAGGAGAAAATTTCATAGACGCATGAAAATTTTTCTTTCTGAAGTAGGATCATGTGATTATGATAATGAGAGCAAAGGTGACATTGAGTTGCCCCTTAGGTATAGACATATTTTCAAATGATGGCTACCAAAGGAGCTACCCCAAGTGGACACATATTTCTTCCTCAATGGGAGGACTTATCATATTTATCCATCCTCTTTACATGGATTGGGGCTATTTTCCATGGATGGCATAAAGGTGGTATATGGAACTAAAACTGAATTGATGGAGTATGTCAGACCATGCTACAAATACAGTGACTGGTTGTTGTTGGTCCGATATATGCGAAGTATGCGGACATATACAGTGGCAGCAAATTATTGTCAACTATTGGACAACAATCTGAACAAAGGAGCAACTGTGTATATTGATGGAAGGCCAAAATATTCAGGAAATATCGCAGGGTTTCTAAATAGCTACCCAATTGCATATTTGAGGGGCATGAAGGAAATCATGTATTCGTATGTGCAACAAAATCAATAGCTGCAGGTGAAGAGTTGTTGATCGATTATGGTTTGAATCGAATAGATGCGGGGGTTTCTATTATGGGGTAATTTAACTCAACCTTTGATCGATGACTTGTTATTTTTGTCTTGCAACAAATTTATTTATATGTCATTCTTTTTATAATATACACATTGTTAATTATATGTCATGATTTTCATTAATTACGTTTAAGAGACATTGTTAAATATGTAATTTTCATTTTTAATATGTCTTAATTCTTATATTGTGGCAGGGTGATCGTGGACATATGCCAAAAGATGACCGTGGAAAGTCACCAATGGTGACACATGAGGTAAATGTTAGTTTAATAGTACCTAATAGCATCAATGTAATAGTAACCACAATTCATTATTATATTACATCTGTTAACATTTGACATTTTTTATGCTAATGATCTCAATATTTCAATATGATATCATTCTTATTGTATTGTGGCAGGGGGCTGGTACTCAGAGCACACCTACAGCTTCTGGACAGGTAAACGTGATTGCCATATTAACAATAAAGTTTTTTTACATTAATCACGTTTATTATACATAGTTCAATTTTTACTTATCAATATGAATATGTCTTACTTCTTGTATTGTGGCAGGGTGACCGTGGGAAGTCACCAATGTTGTCGCATTAGGTAAATGATAGTGTAATAGTACCTAAACATGATAATAGTACTTGTTTTTGTTATTATATGCATTATATTTTTTTAAGTAATTTTTTGTAATGATAGAAATAAATTAACTACTTTTACTGATTGACATTCGTAGAGCACACCACATCAGGATGATGAGGTGGTCGTTGAGGAAGACATATTTTATTCAACCAACTCAAAGGAAACTGTGAAGAAGTATTTGAAAAAGTGCAATCAAGACCTTCTTAGAATGATTTTAATCAGACCCAGGTCTGAAGAATCAAAGCAAAAATTGATTAATTGAGGCAAAAGATAGAAGAATACAGGGTAAGTGGCATCTTTGAAAGTTTTTATGAACTACATATATTCATTTATGTTATTTAAGTTCTCTTTTTTTCATATGATCTAATCATTTGAAGTTTTATATCTATGTGAATTTTTGGAGATAACACCCGTGCATCGAGAACAGGCTGCAGAGGTCAGTATTGGTAGTAGCGATGGTTCAACACATCGTCAATCTACCATACCAATGAGGCTATTTTCCTCTCCTGAACAACAATACATTTTAGATGATATGAACTCACTGGATGTTGGAGGTCAAAATGGCCTTTCAACCACCACTACTTCAAAGGATGTTAGATATGATGGTATCATCGAATGTGATAGTTGCAATACTGGCACATTACGTGTGGTTAGCAAGGGATCATTTCCTGTTAGCTTCTTGGTGGAGCAATACTGTGTTCCAATCAAGATACCGAATATTGTAGGTATTATTTAATTCAAAGCCACATAACTCAAATTAGTTTTAATTAATGATCATATTTGTTTTGCAGGAAATAATTTTTTTTATAAGAACCTGCATGATAAGGTGTTGGAGATTTTTGGTCCCACCATTTGTACACGGTGGAGTTCCCAAAATGACAAATTGAAAGATGATTTGATGAACCACATCGTAAGCTTGTTTGGTGAAACCTTCAGCAGAAAAGGTGTCACCCCATCAGCTGGATTAAATTTGAAATATGTCAGGGCAGATTATAGGGACAATTTGCAAATTAACCTTAAGTATGAGCGTCCTTCGATGGTTCCAGAAAATGAGTGGAAGCGCTCATGGAGGATGAAAAGGATAAGGCATTGAGAAAACAAGGAAATACTAGGCCAATCGGTTCAAGAAGGTATGCCACGTATCATAATTTCAATGAACAATGTTCAATTTTTTTTAAACTTTTAAATATATTTAATTTGCTATATCTAACGTATTTTCAACCTTTCATAAGATCCCGACACCTCTAAAGAAACAAAGGAAAGAGTATAAAAACATGGGGAACACAAATTGGATAGGGTGGATATCAAAAACTAAGGGCACGAATTGTAAGAATCAAATGATCATTATTTGTAGCCAAATTTTTTCTAATTGTAGAAAACAATTAATTGATTTATCACAAGCACTTTTGATGGTGTTATGCATTGAAGGGAAATTCTTTTCAAGAGGCATCCACTGAAGAAGACTTGAGGCTCAGCTTCAAGTACGGTTTTCAGCATGTGCTGGAATGTCGAAAAAGCTTGAGGAAAACCCCAATTTTCCCATTGATGCACGCAGAGGTAAATAAAATAAATAAGGCATCATTATAATGTACTTGCGTAGTCTATTCATGAATGATTACATCGAACAATAAATGTCTTTTTTTGTTTTCAAGGTGAGACCAACAAAAGCAGCGAGGGTAGCAATACCGAACCTATACCACGCATTGGTAGGGAGATTACTAGCCTTTTAGGTATGTATGCTATAAAACATATGTATTCAATATGATTTTAAATACATAATTGATGACATTCACTAATTAATATTTTTTCTTGAATGGAAGAGCATGTACCTTCTCATGCTCAGTCGGGAGAGGAACAAATGGAAAAACCAATGAACACTCCAGTTGACTCAGCTAGTCAGCCAACAGGTAAATATCATTGTAATGATATTGGAAATAATGAAATACGTATCTCAATAATAAATGTGGATTTATATCTATATAAATGTCTTGGTTTTTGCAGATGATGCCCCTCTCCATCGACCTCCATGCCCTATTGATCGATGTACTAGAAGTATGGTATGGGGGAGCATGTCCACACAATCAATAGAAAGAGGGGGCACAACAACTACAATGGGTCAAGACAGCGAAGATGAAGTCCCCCTCTTTGAATATTTGAGAAAAAAACCAAAACATAAAAAAATGTAGTTGTAGACATTTAAGATCTGTATTTGATTGAGTGAAGGCATGAAATATTTTCAGTTTTGTTACAAGTTTCTTCATCTAGTCAGTGCATGGTGATATTTAGAATTGAGGTTTCACATGTGTATGTTACTGCTTAGTTCATATTTTTGTGTGTGACATCTTTCAAGGACTATGGTTATCCTCAAGGGACTGGCCACCCATTCTTGAGTTAACCTGAGGAAGATGAGATGACCATATCATTTATAATTGGTTTAGATCTAATATACCTATGTTATTGTTATTTCAGCATTGTTGTCTTTCATTAACAACTTAAATCTGATATATATTGCTATTGTTATTACTTTTTTTGTTTTCAATACTTTAAAGATTTTTGTAGCTTTATGTTTGATAGTCCTATGTTGATTAGATCAATTAATATAACTATGTTTGTGCTTTTCGAAATTTATATGTGAAATTTTTGTTCACTTTGTTGCATAGCTTATTTTTTAATATGTGACATCTTTCGAGGACTATGGTTATCCTCAAGGGGCTAGCCACCCATTTCTGAGTTAACCTAAGGAAGATGAGATGACCACATGAGCTTCCTTATCTTGGGATGATGATTACGAGCTTCCACTCATTGCATGAGACACATGAGACACATGAGACATATGACCACATACAGTTGAGAAGGTTGGGTAATCTACCTTGACATTGACTTGATGTGCATGAGCATAGTATGTTGTCGTGTTGCCTTGTTATGTTACGTTGAGTTGCATGTTTACTTGTATGTGATGTTTATCCTTGTGGTGACTCGTGATTGATTGTTGCATGGTAATGTTGAGCTATACAACCCTTAAATGTTTACGTCCATCTTGTTGATGACTAGCATGACCCCTTAGGATTGTTGTCCACCCTTGTGTTGACCTTAATAGACCTCCTTAGGTGACATCCAACATAGTGCTACCTTATATGACTTTTTTGGAGTACTTTTCTATCATTTGTTATTGTGTGTTGGTCGTACTGCTATGTTGCTACTGTTCTTGATTTGTGAGGGTTGGATGATCTATTTTAGGGTCTTTTCTAGTTCTGGGTTCTCTCCTTTCATAGGTATGTTGGTCTAGTTGAGTCTCGTGCGACTAACCTAATGCTAAGAGGTTGAAGTTTGAGGATAAGGGAGGTCTGCCCCAACATATGATGTTGAGTTTATAATTGGTTCAGATCTAATATATATTGCTATTGTTATATATAGATTTCTACTATATTACTATTATTGTTTTTAGTACTTTAATGGTTATTGTAGCTCATTGTTTTTGGGACATGTTGTACTTGAAGGATATTGAATAATATTGAGGTATGGTTTCTGCATTGCTAACTCTAGATATCATTCATTAGATATAAGTACTCTAGCTAGTTGTAAAGAAAAATATTCAATATTCAATATAGCATTGTCCCTAAAAGCATTGTCATATTTGGATTTTAGGAAAGGGACACAGTGATTCTTGTTACCGGACAATCCACTCGACCGGAGGCGAGCCGGATCTCCCTAGCTCAATGTGAGTCTAGAACAAATAGAACAAACTTTAAACACGTTTTCTAGATCTACTTAAGGATCAAGTACTAGATGTCTTACCTCTTCGATTTCGCTATCCTTTCTCCCGAATGTTGCTCCACGTCCCGAGGTCGTCAGATCCAAGCTGCAAGACCTGTTAAGACACAGAAAAGAGAAACGAGTAAAGAGAATCTATACAATAAGAGATCTATGTAAACAGTTAAGCAGGTAAACAACACAACATCATCACACATTAAGAATGATATTGGTGGAAAGCATTTGTATTACTGCAAATAGAGGAGTACATGATAGAGATATAGAACCACAACCAATGACTTAACGTAGCATCCCTTCTCCACACAAGCCAATTTTCCAAGCCCTTCCAAGGAAGCATGAATTCTCCAAGAGGTGAGTGAAGGTGTTCCAAGAGAGATTTCACTAGCATGTAGACACCATAGTCTTCCTCCCTTTGGTATGGGAGTGAGACTCACATATATAGGACTAAGTCGATGAGGTAATGGATAGGAAAGGATGAGAGATGGTAGGAGAGAGATAGGGGATCTTCCCAACAGGCTAGGGGTCGAGTACCAGCTCTCCAAGAGATCAGGGATAAGTCCCCAAATGGGAAAGCTTCGAGAAAGATCTCGAAATGGCTATTTTTGCCCATTAACAGACCTCGTCGCACCCTGCTATAGAGCAACCTGCAACGTCGCATGTTGCTAGTGTGCAACCTGCGACGATCTCTCAAAAGGTTGTACACTGAGTACAAATCCTTCCAAATGAGTACTTGGTCCAGATGACTTCAGGGATGTATACACTAAATCATAATGATGGGTAGATTTTAGGTGTAACAGAATGCCCCCCAAAGCATGAAGCTGTTAAGGATGTACAGGTGAAGTGCTTTGATAGAAATAATGGCAAAAGACTTGTCGGATGAAGGACACTACTGCAGTACAACTGACTTTGAACTGACAATCTCATATGTAGTACAACATGGCTACAGACCAATACATTGCAGATCCATGGCAGTAATGATCGACTGAACACAAACATGGCTACTAGACACAAGTGTAGATCTTTGATGAGATGATAACACAGCCATGACCAATACAAAAGTGGATCCGTGTAATATGACTCAATACAAAATCCATCAAAACCTGGGTAAAAACATGACTCCCTAGGGTCTTCAAGCCGAACCCGCAATGATACGAATCTATCCATGTGATTACAAATGTCTTGACATCGAACATGGTAGAAACCACTTGATTACCGATCATTGATGTGAACCATTAACAAGTGCGAGGGAGATCACCATTAATGTCAATGATTCCCAAGGTATCACAGTACATATCATCGAGTGTGAATAAATGAGTTGACGTCGAATGCAAGATGAAATCTTTCAATCAAGAGTCAATGTTGTGAACTCATGATGAATGTGAGGTAACCTGCCATTGAGGCATGCAGGGCCAAGGTACTTGGTTGGTTTCTAGATTCAATCCTTGGATGATGAGTTGAATTCAACAAGTATGAATCCGTCGAAGGAGGGCCATGATGAATCCCCCATCAATCGACACGAAACACGACAAAAGACGTGTAGAGTGGATCGGATGGTACAATAACATGTGAGACTGACTCAAAGTAACAATGGCATGACGATGCATGTACTGACTGAAAATAATGAGTGATGAATGTGTTCTTGAACATGGGCATGGCATGACTTGGTAGTATTGACATGAGAATGATGCAAACTTCTAATGCAACTGATAGTGGAAGCTTTCTCCAAATGACTCAGAGGAGTAACAGGACTCATAAAGTAAGAGGGGACTCATAGACAAACAAATGACCCAAGTATCGATATGCAAATGCAGATGAGTGCCATGTTCAAGAACGACTATATACTGCCACTAAGGTATGTAACACAAACACTTTCCTTTTTCCCCATCATGAATGATGAGTGCCTCATGTGTTTTTTAACGAGCTTGATGAGGGTAACCAGATGCTCGGTATAGCTCATCTCATAGATGAGTCCAATCCAAAATATTTTTCGAACCTAGGATAAAAGGGGTTCATCCCATGGCGGGCCCTTCAATATGAAAATTTAACGAGTCCAGAGAAGGTAAACTCGGTCATCATTTCATATTTAGAGAGTCTGAAAAGAACTAAAGAAGACTCCAACGGTCCTTTTTCGTAAAGTTAGCCTCATCGCCCGAAAAAGGGTAAAACAACATGGGAGAGGACTCTTCCAGTCATGATTGGATGGAGTATTCCTTTTTGTAATTAGTGCCCCTTGGTCAGAAAAAGGGGTAAACTATCACCAGGAAGACGACCATTCAAATACTTTAACAAGCGTGAACGCGACAAGTTTTCTTGGCAATATTTTCAATTTTAGGGAGTTTGAAAAGAGCTTAACTATGGACTCTGTGGGGTGTCCTTTTCTGTAGGAGTTTAACGAGCCCGAAAAAGTGATAAATCGTAACTCAGTACTTGTTCTCATGATTTGGTGAGTACGAGAACAAACAAAGAGTAAACTCATCCTGATGCAATAATTACGACTTAAACAAAAAAAATAATGACAAAATGTTCAAAGGAGTGTTCATACCTGTAATTACCATTGGTAATGCGAGAAACGCTACAAAAGACCACTTTACGACTCCTGTACACTAGAGAAAGTGTCAAATAGCCCCAAATATAATGACAAACGGTCAAAACTATAGTAAATGGCCCAAAAGCATCAAAATATTTGAAAAGGAATATTTCATTTCATTCTATAAATAGAAATATGGACCAAAAATAGAAACATTGTTCAAGTTGCCAATTTGGGTGGAGAAGTACAATTTGGAGCCAAAACTTCCTTTGCCAATTTCGGAAGCTACGATTAGCCATTTCACCAACCGTCCAAAGTAGGTAGGCCTAAATCTTAGCCAGCAACTTTGTAGTGGTTTAGTTTTTCCATTTTCGTTCATTTTTTGAGTTTTTTGATGATTTGGGGAGGGGCCATTGCACCCTCGGCTTGTCGCAAGTGGCCCTTTCGGGACTTGCGACGAGCCTAGGTCATCGCAATTCTTGAAAATGGGACTTGCAACGATGTCGTCCTGTACCTGAAGGTGAGGTACGACGATGGAAACCCACAACTCAAACATAAAAAATCTTTCAAAAAATGAGTTTGTGCCATTTGGGAAAGGACCTAACATGCTTTAAATGCTCCTTTTGGCAGGTTCCTAGCAAGCAGAGATGGTACTAGAGTGGTGGGAGAGAGAACACGAGATAGAGGATGAGCAAGCCACAAACAATCCACAATGTGTGGATGCTTTGTGAAACTGTGGGTTGCTCAAGTTCTTCTAGGTACAGGGGATGAGAGCCCAGATCCCGTTCTTGACACACATTCTACAGAGTTGGGATGCATCCCAACAGTACTTCGTCATAGGTGAGCATATCCTCGGTGTTGACATTGAGAATATATACTTTCTGACCGGTTTCTCTTGAAGAGGGGACGCTGTACAACTCACTGGGACACAGGCCAATGATTATATAGTTGAGGACATGGTGTCACATCACTTTGTTGCTACTTCTCGTCCTTCCAACAGGAAGATACTCATCAGAGATGTGGTGAGCCATCCACTGAGGACCATACTGCTCACTATTACCAGGGTGGTGGGTAGCCAAGCTCCACATACGGCTACTTGGACTCAAATGTTATATGCGGAAGATTGTATGTCTCCCATGGTGTTCAACTGGTGTGAGGGTCTCCTCACAAACATCCGAGCTCAGCTGACCAAGTGTCGGTGTAGGGAGCTCAAGCAATTTGGATACAGATCGATCATAGTGTCGTTCCTCTTGGAGCGGGTTCCTCTTTTGTGCCCGCAGTTGGTACTGGATGACAGGGATCTGAGAGATCCTCACATGCTCAGGTGGACAGAGGTGATGACCCGCCATGGTGGGGGTCCCATCATCAGTTTTGGTCCTGATTTTTTTCAACTGGCTAGAGGGCTAGTTACTTATGGTCGAGGACTTGCCTTACAGCGGTACAGACTTCCAGGAGGATCCCGACTTAGCGCTGCTAGAGGGTGCAGCATGGGGTGATATTGGTAAGAACAAAACCCTTGTTTTTTTTAGTTTTGTGAATTATATTATTTTTTTGATGTAGTGCTGACAAGTACTTTATATGTGTGTGAATATGTGGGTCCCATGCGACCAGTAAGTCTCTCTCTTCTGGCAAGGAGAGACAGAGGTGGAGAGGCAATGGTTCCTGTAGGTGCTCATGCTGCCATCGAGGAGATGGAAAAGGTATATCGGAACCTGTCTGAGCTAACTGTGGAGGTCCCAGAGATGGATATCAATGACCTACCGAGGCCCATGCAGAGGTTTGGGGTTGGAGCATTTGTGCGCTTCAAGGACCTACTCCGCAAGATGGCTTGTACTATAGACTACTTCCTCACCCAACGTCAGAGAGCTGTTAGAGGAAGGGGTGGTGTATGGGTCAGGTGTCCAACATGATTGCACTTTTAGACTTGTACTGATAGCTTAGAGGCCTCAGATTTTTGTACTTACTGAAATCTATGATGCTTCATATTTTTGTAGAGACTCACTGAAAGCCATTGTGCTTCAGATTTTTTACCAGCACTACTTTTGAGCGATTATATATATATATACATTATCGGTGGTTTATACATTATGTGTTCTTAAATGATTAGTGATGTGATCTTGTTTATATGTTTTCTTCTGTACATTATATTTACATGTTGTGAATTCTTTTACATATTATGATTATTATGTGTGTGCAATGTACCAATCCAAAATGAAATTGGCCATTGAGTCAGCAACTGTGTTTAACTCTTGTGGAATGTGCAGGTATTGAACAGATTCAAATGACCTTTCCAGGAGACATACTCATCTGAAGAGACGGAGTAAGATGGAATCATGGATGGCATATATCCGATTCATATGGGAAACCACTAATTGAGAATCCATGTGGATGACAACGTGGTTCATACCCGAGGAAATGGCATCAGTTAGGGTTCCAATTACTGCCTAGTATTATGCGGCATTGCTAGTCGCAAACCCTAGGAAACTTCCTCCTAAGCTAATGAGCTCACCTGTTGGGGAATATAGTACCCAGGCTACCAAAGAAAGGTGAAGGGTATGCCGGTTGGCGCCGTCCGTGAATCCATAGCACATTTCCATCTGCACACGCAGACATAACATGGTATGAGAATCAGAAACAAGATCAAAAGACACTCGAAAAGAGAAATGCGTCACACTACACAAAAACACGCCATGTACAATATATAAAAGCAATTCTATGCATGAGAGATCAAGCGTAGTATCTCTTCAGGTAAATACCATTGCGGGGTTCACCCAAAGAGATTCCATCATAATCTTCAAGCTTGTAGGCACCTTTTTCCAACACAAGTTTTATGACGTAGGGTCCATGCCACATGGACTTGAACTTCCCCGCTCCTAGTTTATCGTGCTTCTGGTCATAAGTGAGGACCAGATCACCCTTGTTAAAGATATGAGGTTCAACCGACTTATCATATTGGGCCTTGATGCATTTCTTATGTGTTTCATTAGAGAGAGTGCCATCACTGTGAGACTCATCAAGTTGGGCTAGGTGTAAGAGACGTTCTTCCTCAGCAGTAGTGTTAGGAAGAAGTTCGATCGTGAGCTGTAAAGACGGGATTTCGCACTCTATCAGCAGAACAGCCTCCAATCCATTTACCAATTGGAAGGGAGTGAATCCTGTGGTGGTTTTAACGGTAGTTCGGTAGGCCCATAATGCTGAAAAGAGCATATTATGCCAGTTGGACTTTTGTGTCCCTACCATCCTTTGGATCATAGTTTTCAAGACCTTGTTAATTGCCTCGACCTGTCCATTGGATTGAGGGTAGTAGGGTGTTGAGTTTTCATGGAAAAAACCCAACCTGTCGCTCAATTCATCAACCATATGGTTCTGAAAGTGAGAACTATGATCGGTAATTATGGCCTGTGGAACTCCAAACCGCGCTATCACATGATTGAACATGAAGAGTGCAGCGGTTTTTCCATCGTTTTGGTATGTAGGCATAGCCTCGGCCCACTTTGTGAAGTAATCCATAGCTACGATGATGTAACTATGCCCCTCGGTCGAGGTAGGCTTACAGTGCATAAAATCGATGCCCCATTTTGCGAATGGGCCAATGGCAATAACCAGATGTAGTGGGGCAGGATGAGTGCGCTTCTTCATATGGAAGTGTTGGCAAGGAGGACATTTTTTAATAGCCTCAATACAATATTTGAAGATAGTAGGCCAGTAATATCCTGCCCGCAAAATCTTCTGGGCTATAGCCATCCCAGAGAGATGACCGCCACATGCCCCAGGGTGACAGTCATTCAGAACGCGTTCAGCCTCATCAAGAGTGAGACAACGTCAAAGGATTGAATCGATGCCACAACGATACAAAGTATCATTGATATTTAAATAATACGTTGCATGGTGATGAACCTTATGATGATCGTCGCGGGAAAGTTGAGGATCGAAGCGTTGGGTTTGAAGATACAACAAAATATCTCCATACCAGGGGTTAGTTGTACTGATGAGAAACAATGATTCATCCGAAAATGAGTCATTGTGGTCAACTTCTGCATCAGGACGGGGAAGGTCACAAATGAGCTCAGCAAACACCAAAGATTTATTGGACTTAGCTTTCTCGAAAAGAAGATCGAATTCTTGCAGTATCACAATCCAGCGTGAATACTTGCCCCCAAGCACCTGACGTGTCAGTACGTGGTACATGGGGTTCGAGTTGGCAATGATAGTGGTGGAGCGGAGCAAGATGTAATGACGAAACTTCTGGACGGCAATGATTGCCGCGAAATCAAGTTTTTCGACATGTCAATATCTAGTTTCGGCGTCATCTAGACCCTTACTTGCATAGTATATCACATGTTTCTGAGCATTTTGATCCTCCTATACCAAAACCATGGCGATAGTGGTAGCAGAAGCAACGAGATATAAGATGTAATCTCAATAATAATTAGGCTGTTGGAGTACAGGGGCATGCATGATGGCATGTTTGATACTGTCAAAAGACTTTTGAGCTTGGTCGTCCCAAATGAACAGGACGTCCTTCCTAAGCAGTCTCATATAGCCCTGAGTTTTCTCCATGAAATTGCACACAAAATGTCTAAGGTAAGTCGCCTTCCCTTGGAGACTTTGAAGTTCCATAACATCAGTCGGGGTGGTAGGTTGATGATGGCCTCCACCTTTAAGGTATCAATGCAGATCCCATCACTCGAAACGATAAATCCTAAGAGGCATCCGGACTCAACGCAAAAGATACACTTGTGAGGATTCAAACAGATATAGTACTGTCTGCATCTGAAGAAAATGGCCGTCAGATGATCGATGTGGAACTCACGTTGCTTTGAATGAGCAGGGAGATCATCCAAGTAGGGTTCCACAAAGTCCTTAATATCGTGGAAGGCATACGACATATCCCACTGAAATGTGGCGCCAACATTTTTAAGGCCAAATGGGAGCTTGCGATAAGCGAATGTATCCCATGGGAAGATGAAAGTCATCTTATGTTGGTCGGCTGGGTTGATCTCAATTTGGTTGTAACCAGAAAATCCATCCATGAATGAGAAGATGATGCTTCCGCCACAGTTTTCGATGATCTATTCGATGAAGGGGTTCGGGTAGTTGTATTTTGGACAAGCTCGATTAAGGTCCCGATAATCAACATAGACGCGAATGGTGCCCTGCTTTTTGTTCACAGGAACGACGTTTGAGACTGAATCTGTCAATGGGACAGGATAAATAAAGCTAGCATTTAAGATCTTTTCAATTTATGCCTTTATGGCCGCAGTCTTTCGAGGGTGTACCGGTCGCAACGTTTGACATACAGGTTTGATGTCAAAATAGGTTTTTATTTCGTGAGAAACAATTGTGGGGTCTATCCCAGGCATCTTCTCATAGGACCAAGCAAACACATCTCAAAAATGCTTGAACAAGGCTGTGCTAACAATGATTTCTTCAGGGGAACACTTCTGGCCTATGCAAATGTGTTCCACTATACCTGGTTTCACGGAGATGTCTACCTCAGTAGTTGGCTCAATGTTAGCCAAGTTGCCCTCTGTGTCTGTAATACATGTAAGGATAGGAAAATGAGGGTATGGGTAGATATCTGGTGAAAAGAGGGTATGAATGTTGTCCTCTACGTACTCCCATGGAGGAAGAAAAGATGACCTGTGATGAAGATCATCCCACGGACTGTGGTCCACATTCATTACTTCCATGATGGACTCGTCTGAATGAAAAGTCTGAAGTAAGAGATCGGGTAGAGAGGGTGTACGTCATAGAGAACAGGAAGGAAGGTCCATGGATGGACAGTCCTTCGGCGCTATTTGGATAGCCTCATAAATACATTCAGCGGGTGAAAGAGGCATTGTGTCTCCAAATAGGTGTGTTGTGGCTTCATCCGGTATGATCCAAGCATCGTTTTAGTGAGATAAAATCTCAGTGGAGATCATGTTCACCGTGACGACATGATTAGGGGGGTCCGCGGCTGGAAAAACGCCCATGAGAGATGAATCTTTCAATAGGCCAACCCCTACACTCTCATACTGTTTTGACATTTGTCCAATGGAAGGAACATGGTTATTAGGATGAGTAGTGGCGTCCGGTGTACAAAAATCTAACTGGTTGATAGTAACAATTCGGCCTTGGTGGGGGAATTGTACTGTGCGGAAGACTGAAAAGGCTACAGCCTGCATGGTATAAAACCAATTGCGACCAAGCAAGAGATTATAATCTAACGGGGCCAAGACCACTTCCACGTTAATGGTTACGGTCTTTCTGCCCAACTCAACTGCAAGAGCTTGTAAGAGCCCGTGAGGTTGAAAGCCACGCCCGTCGAATGATTTCAACGTGGTAGGAGAATGATTCAATTCAGGGTAGCCAATGGCTCTCCAATAAGCGATGGACATGACAAAAGTGGAGGCTCCTTCGTTCAAAAGAGTGCGATGGAAAGTCTTCCTAGCAAGGTTCGCAATAACTTGGAATGTGAGCTGGTGTGAGAGCCTTGGCTTGAGGTTGTCAAGACAAAACATGATGGTGTTCGAGGAATCCGGGTCAACTGCACCAATAGCTGCAAGGAGAGTTCTGTGTTGATTGGGACAATTCTGCAAAACTTCCAGGGTGGACATGGTGCAAGGAGCTTGGGCCAAGTCCTCTATGATATTGTAATTCTATGCTGCGCGAGCATTAGGATTGAAAACAACTTTTCAAATCGTGTTCTTGGGCAGACGTAATATCAAATCGAAAGAGGGTCTCTCGGTGCTGAGAGAAGTCGATGGTACAGTGACATCAAGTAAAGAGTCGAAAGCTTTTCAGTATTACTTCTGGTGGGTTCCTTTGAAGGGATTTGTTCGTAATATCTCGAGCGAGTAGTTAAATTGATCGCCTCATTACGCAACATGAGAACATGCATGGTATTGGATGGTTCCCCCTGGGCTGGGGGGGTTTGAGCAATCATTTGCTGTTTTTGAGTAGGAAACGGATTGTTGAGGATTGCGGGAGTTGGTTTACCCCTAAGAAACTTCTGAACTTCGTCTCTATGGGGACACTCTTTGGAGAAATGGTCTTCTCCACACAGTAAGCAAGGATACTTCAGTTTCCTTTTCTGCTTAGTATCTTCAGGAGTGCTCTTCGTTTCCTGCTGGGCAGAAGACTTCTTGGGTTTCCCCTTGTTCTTCTTTTTGCCATTAAACTTCTGAGATGAAGCTGATTGAACAGAATTCACCTCTTCAGTTACAGCAGGAGGAGTGGACTTGGCGGTGCTGTGTCCAACCGAAGTTGGGTTGGATGATCCAACAGTGCTAACATCAAGCTGGGTGGTAAGGGAACCAATGATCCTGTCAGCTTGGGGTCCCTTATGTGGTTTCATGGGATCATTAATGTCCTGGGGTGCGTCAGGAAAAATATTGAACAGAGTGCCAGACTGGGTATAAACCAGGTCTAACAGATGAGCACTCGCGATGGCTTGTTCTTTGATGACAGCACCTCGCATGGAAACATCTTTTGCTACGACAGGAAGGAGTAACTTTGTAAACCAGTCTGCTAGGAGCTGATCTGGAATGGGAGCTTTAATGAGACGTTGTCTCCTTCGCCACTCGTGGATATGATCCGAAATGTGAATGGCAGTATTCTGACGTAGCGAGGTTAAAATCTCAGTACCGGTCTCATACCGTATAGGCAGCTAGAAATGCATCAAAAAGTTCATAGCAACAGAGCCAAAGTTAGGAAAAGAGTGTGGTAGCAACTCAATGTACCCCTTGGCAGCTGAACCGGTGAGAGTCCTTTGGAACAATCTAAGATGAATTGAATCGTCCATTAAGGAATTAGATGAACACCATAAATGGTATGTCATTACGTGGTTCTTAGGGTCTTCACTCGGCTTGCCGTCAAACTTGGGGATATCAGATGAAAGTTTCAGTGGAATCGGTGGCCAGTTGGATCCATGGTAAATAGGATTGTTGGTTAGACGAGAGAGGTCAGGTAGGCTCAAAGTAGCCTAAAAGGGCAGCTGTGGATTAGGCTGCGCGTATTGATAATATGGATATGGTGCGTAAGGACTAAACTGACCATAAGGTGTACCAGGATAAAACTGACTGTAGGGGGGTGTGCCACCCAGACCGTAAGGAGGTCCACCACCATAAGGTGGTCCATTCCAATAAGGTGAGGGTCCACCTCCACCTCTGGGAGGGGGTGGAGGTCCGTCGCCACCACTGGGAGGAGGTGGCGGTCCATAACCGTAATAAGGTGGCCCACCGTTGCCTCCACCTAGAGAAGGTGGTGGACCACATCCGCTGCCATATGGGTGGGGTCCCCCATCGCCTCCACTGCTGGAAGGATGAGGGTTTCCACCACCACCTCCGCCACCAGGGTAATTAGGCCCTCCACCGCCTCCGCATGGAGGGGGAGGTGGACTACTGCCTCCACCCGAAGGGAAATGTCCTCCTCCACCATAATAAGGTGGTCCGCCACCTCCTCCACTTGGAGGAGGTGGTGGACCATTCCCGCCATCGCTTGAGGGGTGAGGGGCATTGTAGGTAAAATGAGGTGGGCCTCCGCCAACGTTAGGTGGGGGCCCGCTGCCTCCAACAAGAGGTGGGGAAGGACTGATCAGGGGTGGTGGTACTTGAGGGATAGACGGTTGGGGTCCATGTTACAACACAGATTGTTTCCGCCATAGAGTGTAAGGATTCCCGGGATAAGGTATCCCGTATGATGCATTTCCAGGATTAGGTTGGCCTGGCACAGGTTTAGCGGAACCTGGATACGCTTGAATCCATGAGGGTTGGGTTACATTTGATGGCCCTCCAACATGAGATAATCCCATGGTGGATGGTCTAGCGGGTTGGGTAGGTCCAACGAAAGGCTCATTGGGGACTCCACCAACGTGTTGGTCAGGAAACGCGGGTTGCCCCCCAACCACAATAGGATGCCCACTATTCAAAGGTTAAACCAACATGGGTTGTTGACTAGCTACCATGGTAATAACACTACCAATAATATAATCCGTAGGAATGGAGTACCCTCCCCTCGAATTCTGAGGTGGGGGAGGAACTAGTAAAGTAACTGTGGTAGTGATAGGTGTATTGGACCATTGTCCTTCCACCGGTTGGTTCACTTGAGGTGCAGGACTGGATTCCTGTGAGGGTTGACCAGTCTCATTAGTGGTCATAGGGTGGGGTGCTTTAGGTGACTAGAAAGATATCGAATGAACTGGGAAGGGTTGGTAAGAAGGTAAAGATGGGTCTTGAACCCTCCTTTGGAGACTTGACTGCCGAAGCTCTTCAGCTATGGAACGAAAGTGAGCCAATTGGCCACGAAAGTAAGCTAAAGTGTCTACCGGGGTAGTCTCACTGGGTGAGGATGAAATGGAAAAATGAGCCACTGGATGGTCTTTAGAAGATATCCAATAAGCTGCTGAAGGACCAACAGCTGCTATAGGGTTGCCCTGGGGTTGGTTTATCCATTCCAACGATCTAGGTTCTCCTGGGATGACGGGAGGAAGGTTTTGAGAAGTGGGGGTGTGAGTTTCCTCATCCCACATGGGATGAGAGGTAGGTGAATCTGGTGGAAACAAATGTTCGCCAATATTCAAGGTGGGGTTCCCTACTTTAGTAACTACGACCGTGTTACGCTGATCCATTATTACCCTCGAAATAACCTCCGGATTAAAGGGAAATTCAGGTGGCAAGTTCAATATGCTACGGGACCTTCTCCAGGGAAAATCTGCCAGAGTATCAGGAAAATCAGCCAAAAAAGGCCGAAACAATGTTTCTCCTAAAGGTATACTAAAAGAAAAGCAGTCCAAGAAAACCTACTCAAACTAAGGAAACAAGCAAACTTATGTGACAGAGTGGATTCAAAAGTCTGGAACCTCACGGGATTATCAAGGCATCGCAAACTGCAATATACTGTAGGGTCCAACAGTATGATGCAACAAGGAGGATTGGGACCGTACGCTTGCCTGCATACCCGACTACCTGGATAGGATGTGTGTGCCAATCTCCTCGAGTGCTGTTCTCAGTGTATTGCTTTGCCAAGACGGCCAAATGGTTAACTCGGTTGGTTTCAGGAATCCTAATGGTGTCTCTCGATATACGCAAGGTACGTGGGAGCTCAAATCCGTAGTGGTGCTATCTAATGCACAGTCGTTGGCACGAGACCTTACGATATACGTTTCGAGTATGTGATACACCCTTCGATATATGCCAACTACGGATTATGGTACTTGGTGGGTACATGAAGGAGCTTGATATATCGATGTACGTGGAAGACTACAATACCCCCAGACTACAGTGCTGGCAAGTAACGACAGCTGCCACACTTAACGACGCCGGAACACGTCTCTAACTTACACACAAGTTACTAAAAATTTTACCTAGTTCTACCGTTTATTTTATCTTGGACGGTTAGGTGAATGCATGAGGTGAGTACATAATCGGAAACATAATGCAAGTCCTAGCTACATGCACAAAATATTGTTTTCTTTCGATGAATTCTACCCATGGTAAGGAGAAAACTTTTTCCAATGATTTTTCCAAACAAACTCAATGCAACACAATTCCCAATGCAAGCAAATTTGACAATGAAAGTACTCTTTTCTTTTTTCAACGAAACACACAAACGTACACAACACTACTATCTAAATCAAAGTATTTTTTCTCTTTTCTTTTCTTTTTCAAATCAAAACAACACTAAGTAATGAGATGAGAGGATTCTGAAATGGAAATGCAAGCTTTTCACTTTCTCTTTTCAATTATCTAAAGGTAACAAAAATTAAAAAATGCACCTATCTTTCCTTAGCATGGAAATAACTTTTGAAAAAAAACTAAATGTACTAGAGCTTTTCAAGAAGATGAATAACTCATAATTCAAGAAAAACACAACCAATCATATTCTCATTCATCTTTTCCAAAACATTCCAATGCACAACGATCTTTCTTCAATGACTTTTTGAGAAATAACGAGAAAGAAGCACTTTTGATCTTTCAATGGATGTATCAAAGCAATAAACTTGAAAACAACTTTGCTTTTAGATCTAAATGATTGAAAAGAAAATGTTACTTGCGGCACTCATACACTCATAAAACTCAAGAAAAGACAAGCACTCAACCAAGCAGAAATGACAACTTAACTCAAAATCAAGTAGCAGCAAGCAAACTAAGCAAGCAAATCTCAAAAATAAAGTAGATGAGGTCTGGAAGCTGATCCAATACAATGATCAGATCAGGGATGGAAGGAAGGGAATGCAAGAGTGAAAAGGATTAAGGTGAAGGAGACAAAAGTGTCCAACACTACTAATATCAAACTCGTCCAAAGCGTAACCCAAAATCAATCCAAACAAACCAAAATCTCAACACACAAATCAAAATGGGATCTCTGGATGAATGATGTAGCACAGGAAGAGTTCATACACCAAACCAAGGCTCAGACTGTCAGATGAGGGAATGAATGCCCATATGTCAAGTCTCGACAGATCGGCACAATCTATCTTTGCAGATAGTGCGACATCGCAGGTTACCTATATGAGAGGTGCGGTGGTGTCGCAGTTCACTAATGCACATACCACGACGAGAAAGCAACAGACAAAGGGCCGAGGCTCAGGAAAACACAATGTCACTTTGTTTTCATTGCCCAGGTGCGACAGGCGAGTTCTAGATTCAGAAATGAATCCGATCTCTCAAAAATGAACCAAAAACAGGTTTGAAACTGAGTTGTACAAACTCAAAGGAAGAAGATCAGGATCTTCAAAGTGAAGATCTGACAATGGAATCAATCCTAAGAAAGAAAATAGCAAAAAGATAACAAGGATTGTGACAAGTAATCGACTGAAAATGACTCAGCTAACGATCACTAAACAAGAATACTCCCTAGTATGGTTGCCAGATTTGTTACCGGACAATCCACTCGACCGGAGGTGAGCCAGATCTCCCTAGCTCAATGCGAGTCTAGAACAAATAGAACAGACTACAAACACATTTCCTAGATCTACTTAAGGATCAAGTAATAGATGTCTTACCTCTTTGATTTCGCTATCCTTTCTCCCGAATGTTGCTCCATGTCCCGAGGTCATCAGATCCAAGCTGCAAGACCTGTTAAGACACAGAAAAGAGAAATGAGTAAAGAGCATCTATACAATAAGAGATCTATGTAAACAGTTAAGCAGGTAAACAACACAACATCATCACACATTAAGAACGATATTGGTGGAAAGCATTTGTATTTTTGCAAATAGAGGAGTACATGATAGAGATATAGAACCATAACCAATGACTTAATGTAGCATCCCTTCTCCACACAAGCCAATTTGCCAAGCCCTTCCAAGGAAGCATGAATTCTCGAAGAGGTAAGTGAAGGTGTTCCAAGAGAGATTTCACCAGCATGTAGATACCATAGTCTTCCTCCCTTTGGTATGGGAGTGAGCCTCACATATATAGGACTAAGTGGATGAGGTAATGGATAGGATAGGATGAGAGATGGTAGGAGAGAGATAGGGGATCTTCCCAACAGGATAGGGGTCGAGTACTAGCTCTCCAAGAGATTAGGGATAAGTCCCCAAATGGGAAAGCTTCAAGAAAGATCTCGAAATGGCTTTTTTCCCATTAACAGACATCGTCGCACCCAGCTATAGAGCAACCTGCGATGACCTCTCAAAAGGTTTTACACTGAGTACAAATCCTCCCAAATGAGTACTTGGTCTAGATGACTTCAGGGATGTATACACTAAATCACAATGATAGGTAGATTTTAGGTGTAACATTCTGCTTTACAAGAATCTATGGATGGAATCCGAGGAAATATTGGCTTCCATTAGATGTGAAATGAAGCACATTAAAGCAGATATGGAGGCATTGAAGAAAGGACAAATTGATAAAGGTAGCTTTCAATAATTTGATATTTGATTATATAAAGCATAATATTGTTTCACTACTTGTCTATACAACATAGGTCTCTCCTTTTTGCACTTAGCCACAGATAAAAATGTCAATTTCCACTAGATAAGGTGAGTAAGAAACACTTTCTTACTGAAAATCTTGTAATTTCTTCCAGCATGGTTTTTACATATCCTAGATAAGGTGAGAATAAAAGGATTTGTTTATGTAATTTTTTGCCATTTTCTTATATTGATATAATATTTTGAATTTCTTTCCTCATTTTTCCTTGGTTGTCAAATAAATGAACCTACACATCTTGTTAACATCAACTTTGTGATATTATTTCCTTTCTTTGCATAAAAAAAAAATTGTTAGTTATATTTTATTAACAATTTATCATGATTTATCATGTTTACAATTGTTGAACATATGCACATGATTTAAGTGTTGGAGACTGTGAAACATCTGAGAACAAGGGTCGAGGAAATTCTTTGCGATCTTTGAAATTGAGTTTGTGTCTAAAATAAAACACTATGGACTAGACTACTATATGACTTTCATAGGGGCATGATGCTAAGATTCTTGATACAAAACCAAACTTTTTGTTACACCTCAAGCACATGCTAAAGGAACTTTTTTCGAAAGGAAAGCTATTTTTGTTTCTCCGGACAAAATTCTAGGATGTAACACTTTTAATAATTGGGGTAGAACAAAATATAAAATTACTTTGGAGGTTAATTTGAATCTACCATATGATATTATGGATGAGGGTAAATGCTATTGTCTTAAGGAAAGAATCACGATGAACTTGATTCAAATAAAAACTTAAATTCTCCAGTTAATGTTGCACCCTAAGTACTTGCTAAAGGAACCATTTCAGAAATGGAATCTATTTTTTTCTCGGGACAAAAGTATTGGAGAAGGTGAAACTTCCAACAATAACCACTACTAAACTTCTCGAGAGTTTAATTTGTATCCAAATGAAAATATAATGGATAAGGGTGCAATGTTGTTTTCTTTGTGAAAATATAATGGTACCTTGATATAAAGTCAAACTTGAATTCTCTAGTGAATGTTACACCTCAAACACATGCTAAAGGGACCTTTGGGGAAATGGAAACTACCATTTATCAGGATATAATTCTCTTTATATGGTGAGATTTCTAAGAACTAGGGTAGAGAAAAGTGTGAAACTTATTTGGATATTACAAGGTCAATATTTCATAGTTGCTTGAAATGGTAGAGTGAAAACAAATTTTAATATGATATAATTATTCATTTTAACATGCTCCTCATTTTTGAATTTTGAGGTTTTGTGGTTTTCCATATGCTTTTGGGGAGAGAGGATTTGAAGTAGTTAAGAATAAATTTATTGGATAGCCTGATTCAAATCTGATCATGGATATTGAGCTCGTTTCTTGGAAGAATGTTGTTGACATTAGTAATGATAAGAAAGTACTGAGGAAAATACTAAAGAAAGGGGGAGGATATGAAAGCACGGATGAAGGAGAACTCCTGTAAGGTATCCAATAATAGTGTGGTATTTAGTATTTAGTTTGTTGTTGTGTGGAAGACCATTGTTTGATTGATAAATTGACTATCTACATTATGGAAGGGTTTTGATCGATCAACATTGTTTTTGTTTCTTGTATAAAATATGCTTAATAGTATTCTAAAGATATCTAAGGGGATTGGTCTTCAGAACCATTTTGTGAATTTGGGAGTAAAGTACATAGGGAAACTAGAGAATGGCACTGTGTTTGAGATGAAAGGATATTATGAAGATCCCTTAAAGTTCATAGATTATGAATGTATTGGTGATTATTACAAGGTTTTGAAAAAACAATGTTATCATTAGTGATAATTATGACTTCTGTGAAAATGAAAAAAAATTGCAGCACCTTCCTGAGTTGGGATATTTGAATGGTTGGGATATACATCTACTATTTCAAACTTACAATTTAAAAACTTTGTAATTTGCTTTGGAAAAACAAGTCATTCATGGATTAGACAGGGAATTTATGACAATGAAGAAAGGTGAAATTGCCATGGTGACTATATTGCCTGAACATGGGTATAAAGACACCAGAAATTAGAGGGACCTAGTAACTGTGCCTCCATATTCAACCCTTATTTATGAAATTGATTTTATTTCATTCTCCAAGGTGTGGAGTCTAGCTACTTATACCAGTATCATGAAGTTATTTTCATCTTGAATATTTTGAAATTTATCCCAGTATCATTGGGTTCCATAAATAGGAAAATGAGTCATGGGATATGGACACGACAGAGAATATAGAGGGTGTTGGAAATAAAAAGGAATATGGGAATGCATTATTCAAAGCTAGTAATTTTTAATTCCCTCAAAAAAATATGACAAGGAAAGTTGTTGGCCAACAGTTATAGCTATATATATGAAGGAAATCTCATAGAAACTAGGATATATTATGGCCTTTTTTTATAGATGCATAAAGGAATTCCATAGAAGGTAGGATATAAGGTGAAATTTTGTTTTGTATATTATCAATAAGTTATATAATTAGTATATCAAAGGCATATTTCAGTGTAGGGAATTGTAGAAATATCTATAATACATTTTTATTGTCTAGAGAACATCATGTATTTTTATTCTATGCAAGCTACAAAGTATATTGAATATGACAATGCTTTTAGTGAGGATGAGAAAATCCAAATATTCTTAATGAAACCCTAGTATAGGCCCTATTGGAGCTAGTGGAAACATCAATAGACTGAAAATTCAACTGTGATGCAGGTGTGTTTGGCGTTTCCATTTTGGAAAATGGTGCACCAAAGGGAGGGACTCAAATAGATTCATCCTCCACTACCCAAATAGAGATTAGATCAATCTGATCCAATAAAATTGAATCCAAATCCCTTTTGCGCAACTGTTTTGTGAGCATCTGAAGGTTGTAGTATATGTATACCAACTTCTCCAACCTCTCATGCTCCAACCTGTTGCGCTTTTTAGTGTGGATGTGCTCAAATATTGACCAATTGTGTTCTCAACTTGAAGCACTACAAGGTTGAATCAGGATTTTGATGGTGAATTCCTCTAGTTGTGGTGCCTTAGTGCCACAATATAACTACCAGGGGCCTGTTATAAAAGCAAACAAACAAAGATTACAAGTTTTTCAATTTCAAACTTGAAAAATCAAAATAGCAAAATAAAATTTAACGATTTACAAATTGAATCTTACATGGAATTTTCTTCTCCCTAAGACGTTGTGTTGAACAAAATCCAAACATGCTAGATAATTCCTTGTACATATCTCGCTGCATATTGATTTGGCCTTGAATCTTTTAATTGGGATACATCCTCTCAATGCATATCATCACACCTCTCATCACCTGAGGATCTTTTTGAAATTTAGACCCATCATTATAGAATATGCTCGGATTGAGATATGCCCTTGCTTCATGCAATGGTGAATGTAGATTCCTATCCCACTTGGAATCACTAATATGCCATATAGGGAGATATTTAGATTCATCTCCCTTATAGAAGGTCTCGATGGCCTTGTCCATCCCCTCCTAAACATATCCCATTGGTGGTTTGTCACCATCCATGATCCTCAATACTTCCACAAGTGGTTTTTTCATGCTGACAATATCAATGACTTCCTCCCATAAACTATTGAATCTTCATTTGTTGAAAAATTAAGGTTATTGTCCTTACCCTCTGCTAGGAAGGCATTTTGCATTCAATATATACCTTTTGTGCTACTTTCTAGGATAGTTTGCTATTTTTTAGGGAATTGATTTTAACAAACATTTATGAAATTTAAATATCCTTTTAGGATTAACTCCATAGAGTTACTAATTAATACTTGGACCTTCTCTTGTAAGTATTAGTCAGAACGACCGAATTCTCATGAGCTTGCATAGTTCACTTAGCACTTATTGCATTGGGTGAATAAGTGTTTTGTAGAGAATTACTGTTACCAAATGTTTATAAAAATTGAAATATCCTTTTAGGATTAACTGCATAGAGTGCATAATTAATGCATGGACCTTCTCCTATGAGTATTTTTCAGAATGACCAAAATTATCGCGAGCTTGCATAGTTCACTTCACACTTATTGCATTGTGTGATTTAAATGTTTTGTAGAGAGTTAATTTTAACAAATATTTATAAAACTTGAAATATCATTTTTTATATCAACTACATAGAGTACATGGACCGTCTCCCATGAGTATTAGTCAAAATGACCAAATGGATTTTGAATAGTTCACTTATCAGTTATTGCATTGGGTGATGCTCATAGGGGTGAAGAAGTGGGATTGAAACCAGCTAAATGAATTATGTGGAATCGATCATTGTCTTTGGATATTGCATAATTGCAACTGATAATTAGGACATCCCAGGAGGTCACCAAGAATCTGGATCAACTTCACTTAACCACAGATACTTTCCCCATAGTCAAACCCACTTATTTTTCTACTACCCCATTCAAAAAACCTTAACAAGTATTGTTCCTTATGAACTATCCATTTAGATCTCCCTTGTCTCTTTATTCTAGAATTTGGGGGGATTTCTCAATCCAACATATGAAATATGATAATATCAATTTTTCAAATAAAGTGAACAGAAAGTCATTAATGAGCATAATTTAGTCAAATGACCAATTTGGGATTGAAACTGGCTAGATGAGTTGCAAGGAATTGATCATTGTCTTTGGAGCTTGCATCTAATAAGTAGGACATCCCAAGGAGGTCACCAAGACTCTAAATCAAATTCACTTCACCATGGAGATTTTCCCCATAGTCAAACCCACTTAGCTTGCTACTACCCCATTTGAAAAACCTTGACAAGTATTGTGCCTTATCAATTATCCATCTAGAGATCCCTTGAATCTTTATTTAAGAATTTGGGGTTCTTTCTCAATCCAACAAATGAAATATCAATTTTGGACTAAAGTGGATAGTAAGTTATTAATGAGTGTTAAGTCATTAATGAACGTTAATCAAAATGATCAATTTTTCATGAGCTTGAATAGTCTACTCAGTGCTCATTGCATCAGGTGATGCTCACATGTACTCTTCTAACAAAAATAAGAGATACTCTTTTAAAAAAATGAGAAGATACTCTCACAATTAATTATCTATTTGCAAACAAGTAAAAAACTTGTTTATGTTCTAAGAGAATTCATAAATCCTGAAAATGCCATATTTTGCGCGATAAAGGTAGGGTAGGTCACAACCTTATTTATCTTTATTTATTGGATTATTTCCTCTATTATTCAGGCAGGTCACAACCTTATTTATCTTTGTTTATTGGATTATTTCCTATGTTATTCATTATGGTAGCCACACTTTTATTAGTTTTACAGAAATGACTTGGGTAGCAATTGACAGAGAATGTCTAGAACTATGCTCTAATTTTATTGAGTAAAATGAAATAGTATTATTGATCTTAAATATATTTTGTATGGAAAGGTGAATGTAAGCCTTTTTCCAGCTTCAGTAATCTCTGCGTACTGCACATACTTGTGCTACAGTGGAATTTTAGGTGAACCAAGGGACTATGAATGCAATGGTCTCCATGGTCATGTGAAAGTTGTTTCTACCAGCACTCTGTTAATTGGAATGCTTACAACATTTCTCTTAGTAGTTTATTCTGCAGTTTTTGTTGGTTCTTCAACTGCATTGCTTTCACCTCCATCCTCACCAAGGGAAGGTTATTTTCATTCCAATAATGAATTCCCTTAACATTTTTTTGAGATTTGTTTAGATACTTGCTTTTTGTATGAGAAATAAACAGTAAAACTTCATCCCTTAACACAGTCAAAATGGTAACTGTACAAGTTTTTACTCCAAGAAAATTTCAATATCATGCAATTCGGGTCCATTTGTGTAACTTGTATGAAAGTAGTTATATGACCATTATGAAAGCCAACAAGGGTAGAACAAATAACCTGCAAAAGAAAGAAGCAATTTTTATCATTGGATTTGTTGCTGAACCTTGCTTTGGAAAATTATGGGTTGGAAGTATCTTTCAGTTTGATAGTTTTCCTTTGGTTTTGTTGCATATGGTATTCCTTGAGCTGAGCATTGAATGAAATTTTCAGGCTTGAATTATTAGTTATTTTTCACTCTTAGCCATCTACAGTGATCTACCATTTAATATATTTTTTTCTCATTAATGTGCCCCTTTTTTGGTATAATTTTCCATTTGGTTACTGACTGGAGCCTTGATAATCCCAAGATTAGGTTCGAGCCCTTTAGAGTTGCCATAATATTGAAATTTCCCGAGAAATCCATTGTACAGTGCACAAAAAAGTGTTAGTGGTAGAGTTTATACCTCCTATGACCTTGAGAAGCCAACATCATCTTACTTCTAGACTTATTAAGGAAGTGGAATACCCATTTTAACTTATGTGCTTAGAATCTAGAAGAATTTACTAGAAAGTATTATTCATCTTGTGTTTCTGGCAAGTTTTTCCAACCAGCGGTAACTACTACTGATATGCTGTAGTCACTTGACTTATACTTGAATGTAAAAAAGGCCATCTGTAGTTCTCTAATGTTGGGAATAATCACCTTAATATTCTCCTTAGATGTCAGAATTTTATTGTTTTAGGGAGAAACGTGCATACTGTAAGTGGTCATCATGATAGTTTTGCTGCCATTATCATGTCAAGTACCTAATTTAAGTTCATAATTCTAAACAATCAAATTATTTTGTACTTGCTGATTAATGCCATTATCTTCCTGATTCTTTACCAGGTTCTAGGAAGCCTTTGCTTTCATTTGATGAGATAGAAGAAGGACACAATAATAGACAGAAATATGAAGAATGACCAGTCACATATTCGTACTCTTTTTTCCATGTTATTTTTTCCCTTGCCAGCATGTATTCAGCTATGCTTCTAATTGGCTGGATAATTTCAACAACATATGGTGAAAAAATCATTGGTGTCGGTTGGTATATTGTTTGGTTTATACTTTAGCATTCAAATGCCTTTCCACCATTTGATTTTTTTTTTAAACTCAGACCCATCGCTATTGTGATGGACATCACTTAATATACTGTTACCCGGTAACATTTTGCTATGTATATAGCAATAGAATGTTTGTTGCTATAGCCAAGAAACCATCGCTATAGCGACATCCCATCAAAAATTTTGCAACGGATTTGATATATTAGCGACAGAATGTTCAGTCACTAGTATAGCAAATCTATTGCAGAATGTGAGGCAGGACGTCGCTATAGCGACGATGGATTGGCTATAGAGATGAACATTCCGTCGATATAGCCATGGAAAAATGTTACCAATAAAGTGTTATCCGTCGCTATAGAGACGCGTAACTGTGGCTATAGCTACGAGTAACTATTGCTATAGAGACAGTTACATGTCACTATAGCGACAGAAAAGCATTGCCGGGTAAACAAAAATTAAGTGTGTTCCATCGATATAGCGATGCGTAACCGTTGCTATAGAGACGGTTTAATTTCACTATAGCGACACAATTTGGTTTTGTAAACATATTTTACACACGCCACGTTTCATATCTCTCATGTCGCCATAGCGACAAACCTTTAAAATCATTGCTACAACGACCAAAAGGGTTCCACAAAAAAATGGGGTCATGTTTGTCGCTATAGAAACACACAAGTGTTGCAATAGCAATGATTTTCTGTGGGAAAAATGTGCACATGTACTAGTGATATCCAAGCCAACTTCTAAAGCAGTTCTGAGTGTACTGATCTCAAATTCAATAGGGAATATGGGGCAATTACCATATATAATATTGAATGGGGAAACAATTATGGTGTTGTGCTAGGTAGTCCTATAGGCCCATAGAGATTCTGGGAGACGATTGGCCTAGTCACGATGGTGACTAGCCATATATTTTGTGAGAATATTTTTCAGTAGCTTATTGATTCTTTCTACTTGGCCATTTTCGTGCAGATGGTAAGGCAAGGTAACCCAATGCTGGAATTTAAATTTTGTAGTCATCTTTTCAATCTAATTTCCGGTAAAATATGGTCCTTCGTTTATGACTATATCCCTTGGTATCCCATAATGGATAAATATTTCCTCAAACATGAAGTCTAAATCAACCTGCTCAGTGTCCCTTGAAATATCCTTCACCTTTACCCATTTGGTAACATAGTCCGTACACACTAAAATGTAGGATTTTTGGTGAGATGGGGGATTGATTTGTCCTGCAAAATTGAAATCCCTCTTCTCAAAAGGTTCTACTACCAGCTAGTCTATAATGACATTTCATCTAATTGAATGGGTTGGCCCATCCAGTGAAAACTATCACATCCTTGTACATATGTCTTTGCATCCTTAAGTATAGTTGGCCAGAAGTAACCTATGCACAACACCTTATGAAACGTTCGCTTGTCAGAAAAATTCCCTCCACAAGATTAATTGTGATAAGCCTTAAGGATGTCATGGATTTCATCCTCTCTAACACATCACCAAATTTCATGGTCTTCTCCAGTATAAAAGAGATATCCTCCTATCCACAAGTACCTAGAATTTTGATGAAGAATCCTATGTTGATCCGTAGGAGAGAGATGGTGTGGTGACTTCCTTGCAACAAGATAATTAGCAATATCTGCATACCACGATGTGTGAGTTGACAATTCAAACAAATTTTCACCCGGGGAATTATCTTCTACAGGTAAAATATCACCATTAATGGTAAGTCTAATTGAGAGAATTGCAACTAGTGTTTTCACACCAGCCTGTGCAAAAGGGAACCTAATAAGGGTTACGAAACCCTTAGTAGTAGATTCAAATATGGATAAAAAATAAATAAATGATAACTAATATGTGTGACTGAAAATAACAACAGAAAATAAATCTAACAAACTACTGCAGTAAAAAGAACAAATAGATTAGAACCCATGAAAGGTGTTTTATATTATGTTGCAAACAAGGGTTTCCAAAAATGGTTACCTTAGAATATGAGGTGATGGGGGTCCTTGTAGTAGTACAAAGATTCGCGTGCCAGGTCTCCTGAGTTCCTTTCTCTTCTCCAAATGTTGAATGGATGGCCAAGATTCAACTAGGTGGTCACAAAAGCTCAAAAGCGTAGGCTAGAGTGCTGTAGGAAATTTGGCAGCATACGGGTATGAAGAGTGATCATGGATGTGAAATGGGGGGCATCCATCACCTTTTTATAGTGATTTTGGGTGGTGGAGTAGTGACCATGGTTTTGGGAAACCAATAGTATTGGCTAGTGGTATTTGATGTTTTCCCTCTTTATTTTATTTTATTTTTTACTTTTCCCCTTTTGCTTTTTATTTTTTGGGGATTTGGACCCTTTTTTTAGGGATTTTAACCTTTTTTGAAGGATTTTCATTAATTGATGAGGGAAATAATGATTTTATGCCCATTTGGTTACCAATTTAGTGTTTTGGAGGCCAAAAATGTAGGAAAAGTGGACAAATGGGTTATGTGACTAGGGAGATGAGCTAGTGAACAATTTTTGGGTGTTAACAAGAATATCCAAACAATGTTATCCTTCCGAGGTTGATCAATAACAATGATGTTGAATTCTTGTAGCAATAACAAAAACCTAGTAACACGAGCATTTGTGATAGTTTTATTTGCTAAATATTGGATGGTTGAGTGACTAGTATGCACAAAAATGGGATAACTAGTTATATAGTGTTGAAACTTGTTAATTTAAAAAATAACAACACCAAATTCTTTCTCCATTACCATATAATTTGACTTAGCAGGGGTCAAATTCTTGCTAGCATAATAAATGGCATTAGTCTTATTTTCTTCCTCCTGATCTAGTACATCTCTAATATCAGTGTCAGAGGTGTATGAAGAGATGTGGAATGATAATGTCCAATCAAGACCACAAAGAATAGGAATGATAATGTCCAATCAATCCATAAAAATTATGCATATTTAGCAAGTAGCAAAAATAGAGGAGATGCTAGCTTATAAAAAAATTCAATGAAGTGATGATAGTAACCAGCATGTCCCAGAAAAAATTGTTCCTCTTTTTGTGTTTTTGGAATAGGAATTTTTAGTATAAACTCAATCTTGGCCTAATTGAACTGTATCCCTATAGAAGAAATATAGTGTCCCAATACCACTCCTGTGGTCATCATCATATGAAAATTTTATGTGCTCAAGGAAAGGTTAGGCTGTTTGCAGTGTTGAAGCACTTCTTCTAGATTAGTTAACACTTCATCAAATGAAATACAATATAACATAGAACTTTCCATGTATATTTTGATACTATCATTGACCAGATTAGAGAAAATTCTAACACAGCCCTTTGGAAAGTAGTAGGTGTGTTATAGATGTGAAAAGGAAGGACAGGATATGTGATGCTATCGCAAGGGAAAGTGAAGGTAGTTTTGTCTTGATCTTATGGAACAATTTTTATTTGGTTGTAGCCACTGAATCCATCAGGGAAGCAAAATAACTCATTTTCTGACAGTGTATCAAGGACCTGATCAATGAATGACAAGCGGAAGTGGTATTTTTGTGTTGCTTTGTTTAGTTCCCGATAATCGATGCAAATTACACATTTACTATTTTTATTAGGAACAATAATGTGTGGTGATACCCATTCACTATTAGATATTGGGTAAATAAAATTAGCATCCAACTGTTTTTGAAGCTCTTGTTTGAGAATGTCTCTTAGGACATGATTCATCCTTCTCTAGGGCTTGTGGGTGGGATGATAGTCTTGTTTTATGTAGATGTGGTGCATACACATATCTAGGTGAATGCCCTTCATTTCCATGTAATCCCACACAAAGTCATATTTTTCTGTATGCAAAATTTGTAACAACTATTTAGTTTGGGATAGGGATAACTCTGGATTGATATTCAATGTTTTTCCTAGCCCTATTTCTACTAGAATGTTGTTATGGATAACTATAGTTGGTACTACGACCTCTTCACCAAGATATGTATCATGATTTTATTATGCATATTTATCTATTACAACTTCTATGTAATGTACCCAAGCAGAGGTTTAGGCACACTAACTCAAAATTGGAAATCTTGGACTAATAACTTAAAAAACATTTGGCTCAAGTACCACTGGACTAATAATAAATATTTCAAACAAAGTTGCTAAAAAAACTATAGACTCAAAACAACTAAAAATATACATAGAATATACACCTAAATAAATTCACTTAGGTATTTTGTTTGACATTTTACACATTTAGAAGTGCATCACACCTGGGAAAGGAAAAAATGAGTAGAGCAATGGCCCCGAGAATTACATGGAAATTTCTCTGCTTCTGGTACAATATTGGAAACAACTGTCACCTACCCAAATTTTTGAACATTATTATTTATTTGCAAAAATACTTTATGTTAAATTTAATTACGAGTTTTGCAATTATGATAAGTTTTGATCATGGATGAATGTAATTACTAAATATTATTATTTAAATAAATTAATTAGGAGACAAACACTCAAGAGGAATGTTGAATGAGTGTTCACTGACCCACTAGGATGAATGGAAGCTGTTGGAAGGCATGGGACACATGGCAGCAATTACATCACACCACTAACTGTTGGTTATGGGACAACTTCTCCTAAAATAGGGCATTTTCCACCAGGTGGAGGGAGTGAGCAGGCAACTCATTTAAGGACCCAGTAAACATTTGAGAATGCCTATGCAGCCTATAAAGGAAAATTCGAATTGGGCAGGAAACCCTTAATCAACATTTCTGCAGAATGTTTTCCTCTTGTAAATCAGGTGATTTCAAGAGAGACTCGAATAAGGGACGTTAGTGGTGATGGAAAACTGAGTTTTTGCATATTGTTGAAGAGAACAGAGTTGTAGGAGCAAGTCTTTTGGGATTTCTACCTATTGAAGATTTAGAAGATTACTGCTACAACAAGAAGAAATCCTAATTCCAGAAGTTTCTTCCTCCTATCGGTTCAACGAACAGGCTCGGGGGTCCTAAGACAGTATTAGACTGTTTTCAAGAGTTTGGTTGGATGGAACAGTCTTCCTGAGTTGTTTGTTGTCCCACATATTTTTCTCAGGTTCTACAGATTCTCTAACTTATTCCTAGTAATTAATTATGTTCTATTTAACTAGTATTTTCTGTTTATCTGTTTCCGAAAAGAATCTAATCCTAGTTTTGCTTAAAATCTGAATGTTTAAGTTTGATGTTGAAGTGAATGGATAAACCAATATCTCTATTTTTCTCCATGTTGTTTTGAAGCATCGTACTCTAGTAGAGATACGCAAATTAAAAATAGATTAGAAAATAGGCAAATGCCATTGATTCGAATAGATGGAATAGTGATCGATTTTTGTTTTACTATTATGCGCTATATTTCCAATAGTAAATTTACAGTATAAAATGGTTCTGAACTATAGCATTGTTTCATAATTTATAAGTATTGTTCTCTTCACTGAGTATACATATTATAGTTTGTTCCTTCTCCTAGTCTGTGTAGTATTCAAATGAAAATAGATAATTCATTTTATACTATCGCATCAAATTAAAAACAGTATTATCATTACTGTTTATATGCTGCAAACAAAAGTGATACACAGACATTTTACATTTTCCAGTCTTCACAATACACATACACTTACACTGTTTTTCATTTCTTATTTTATTATTTTCATAAATTTACAGTTCAAACAGTTAAGAGAGATAGTATGAACTTTCTACTTTTGGTAAGTTATTGTTTCAGTAGTTAATAAAACCAACTCATTTTAGGGTTTGACCTTTCTGTTTTCATCAAATTCTCTACTACTCAGAACAGTATACATTTTATAGTTTCTATCTTCGACTAACTACTTAAACTCTAGCTAAAAAAAATTACATTACGAAATGATTTTGTATTCAAACCAAAACCCTTTTTACAATTCGCTTATTCAAAAGTTTGATCTCTATTGAAATAAACATCAAGAATATTATGACCTGTTGTCATATAAGAAGACGAGATATTTTAATTCACGATTTTACCTTACACAGTTAGTACCTACAACAATGTCCACAAACCCTAGCCCATAAATCTACGATTTCAATATACAACTTTAAATTATTCATTACAGGTCCGTCTGACAAGTTATCTGTTGATATTTTGATTTCTCAAAATGAAAGACGTTTCAACACTTATTTCTACAAAATCCTTATTGTCGATGAAATCGTTAAAACCTAGACTAGCTCAAAGAAACACGATATTAATCCACAGTATCAAGTCAAACAACACGAATATCTACACAAATATTTTAGCATACTATTTCATCTATGAGAAGAGAAGTATCATGTACATAGAAAATGAGTCCACGACTCCATTAGAAAATTTGACCATTGAAATCGTGTTTTCTCAAAACGATATTTCACAACATTTTACAAATAACATCACATAGGATTATCCCAATTTTTTCAACAACGAGAAGAGCCCAAAAAAATTAGTATCGACGAACTATAACTCCAGTCGACATTTAATTACAGAAACCAAGTACCATTTAAATACACGAAAGTTACAATTTGAGAACAGTTATCATTGTTTCTCAATGGTACTTTAAGGTTAACAAACGTCAAACAGTAACGAGCCATGGCATGACCTGTAACTCCATTCTTGAAACCCCATCAACCTTAAAGAGCACCTATGAGGGTTTATGAGAAGACCCAGAGCTTACCAATTATAAATCTTGCCATATGCTACCAAGCCATCACCCAGAACACACTTCTTAACCTACAACTAACACTTAAAACGAAGGTTAAAAACCTAGAAGATTGATATCCTTTCAAAATGAGAATAGAAAAACTTTGAATCGTTACAAAGATTGTTGTTCGTCAAAGCAAAATTACCTTGTTGAGAAAACTACCCAAGTTTTTCACCTTCATCGGATTCTTTAAAAGACTCCACACTGGAAACGTTACAAGAAAACCTTCGGTCCAGTTACACTAGGGTAAAAGTTCAACTCATTTTAGAACGACGAGTTCCAGAAATTCAACCTTGACAGTAGGAAAACTAATTACACAGTCTATCAAATGACACTGTTGCATAAGGGAGAGTAACTGTAACCCTCTCAAGCCCAGAGGTCTCAAGGTCGAACTTCATACCAAGTTATGCTAAAATTTTGGTAGCCTGTCGGCCACAGGCCGAGAACAATGGGAACGATAACCCTCAACTACCATCTCATAAACCTAAACTTCGATCCATTATTAGGGTTTGATCCGATGATCCATATCAGTGATGATCAACGATCAGGTTTATGCCAACGCATATTGCATTGGATCGAGCAAACTCATGCATTCAATGCACTATCACTTCACGCTTATGGAATGCCACAGTGGATTACGTTGGATAGTTTTCTGAATGTCCAACTTGGAGGGAGGCTAACTCAAAACAATGACACGGCAGTTTCAACGTCCACCATTACAATGGTATTATAGACGTGGATCAACAACGAGCCTTATCACCTGCCTTTGATTTCAAGCTTTCAATGCGAATCCATAGGGTAATCTTCTTTGCAGCTTGATGATCGTATCACAGTAATGAACTAGTACTGTCAACCTACCAGTAGTTATTGCATATTAGCGATTATAATTCCAACATTACATTTCAACCATAATTTATGACATTGCAACTTTAGCTTGGTATTAAATCAAATATTCTAATTCGTATGGAAGCTAGGTTACTACCACGACAACCATCGTATTAATTTTATCAATCCATTGCTTTATAGTCCTAAGTTAAATCGTATCCTAGAGTCATGGAATGACATAGGAAGACCCTTCAAGGTTTATACATATTTTTTCTATCATCCAAGTTTTATGTCAAAAACATCGAGTTCATAATATAGTTTAGAACATTATATCAAAGGGGATATAGTCCATTGGGTTTTGTTTCGTAGAATTGAATACAATTGTTAGAACTTAGATATTTAAACAATAGGATAACTATGGTAATATTTTGACATAGTTTCTTTGGTTCCAATCAATAAAGATATACTATCATGCATAGTTCAATATTATAAAATCATAATGGATGTAGTCCTTACACACTAGACTTAACACAAAGTTAACCAAAGATTATGTATGCTTGTTTTATGTTCTCACTATAAACCTTGATGATAGCATAATGACAAACTTAGACGGTACTGTTCTAAACACTATGATATCGTAAAATGACATTTGAAATAGTAACTATTATAGTGGAAACCATACCTGCTTGCTTTTAGTGGATCGCATTAGCATTTCTAACATTTTATTTAATTACGACTTTGAAATTTAAATTATATGAACTTTGTCTTTTTTTACGCAGCCATGAAATCTCTTACCTCTTGTCTGCACATAGGACATTCAAAATGCTTCAATGTTACAGCTAAGTAAGCTCTAGGGTACCTTGTAGGACACCCTTTCATTAAAAATCAAACTGTCAGCAACTTTGCAAAAGAAAATAGTGTCGCATATAACTACGATCTTTTAATACATTATTATTATATTCATGTTTATTAATTACACGTTCAAGATGTCATTATCATTATGTTGTTAATACAGAAATTAAGCATGCTTAGGACAACAACTGTACAACTATTGGTGTTATAATCATAACATTTATTTCGCAATCATCATTATCTTAATTAATGTTTTTATCAATCTCAAAAATGTTATTTCCGCAACTATTATTATCAGATTTATGTTGTTATCAAAAGTTTTAAATTGTTATAAAATTTCGAGATGTTACATGTGGTATCAGAGCACAGATTCAAACACTAGGCCTGAATGAGGTCCAAATCACGCAACATAAAATTTTCATACCGCGGAAAATTGTGCTAACTTAAAAATTTAATTATTATGTTATCTTCAGAAATTATTTTCAGCTACAGGTATAGAGAACTCAGTTGAACATTTAAGCAATAGATTTCAGCCAAACAGTCACAGTTCAGGACAGCACTATGTAGAGGAAGGTCATGGGGAAATAAATAACAGTTCGACGGAACTGTTACATGCATTCCAAAATTTAAAAGCATAAATCAGATCTGTGAAACTAGATAATGAAAGGATTCTGTAAGCACAAGAACAACTGAATCAAGTGTTGTTTGAACACAGCCAAACAGAGGAACAAGAGAAAAACAATGAGGATATTTCCAAAGTGGAGGACATGCCTCATGCTGATAAAAATCAGAACATCAAATTCAGAGAAGTAAAAGATAGCTCAACCTCATCTGGAGATGCTATTGCAACACGCAAAAAGAAACGTAATTACACTAGTGACAGGAGTGAAGAAGATTCCAAACCAAGAAAGAAAAATAAAAAAGAATATGAGCAGATTTCTGGAGAATTCAAGAAGATAAGACCTCCAACTTTCAATGGAGAAACTGATAAGGGCGAGACAGTTGAAGCTTGGCTTTCAGGGATGAAGAAATACTTCCATATTTACAATTATTCAGAGTTCTTAAAAGCAAAAATGGCCATATATAACTTAACTGGAAAAGCGGATATCTGGTGGAAGGATGTCAAAAGGGTAAAAGGCATAAAGGATAAAGGTGTAAGCTGGAGTGCTTTCAAATGACATTTCAAAAAGAAGTATCTATCCGAATAGTACTACGAAGAGAAATCTAAAGAGTTTTACGATTTGAAGTTGGGAGGTATGAACATGAAGGAACGTAACAGTAAGTTTCTGAACTTACTGAGATATGTACCCTACTTCATAGAGGAAAAACCAAAAATTCAAAGGTACTTAAGTTGTTTAACTTTTAGCATTAAAGACAGAATTGAGTATGACAGTCCTAAAACATTAGAGGAGGCTATGCGGAAGGCAGTTTTCTGTTATGATACAAATCGGGAAAGAGAGGGTATGTCTAATTGGAAAAATCATAAGCCAAATAGTTTTGAATAGAAGAATAAAAATTTCAGATTCAGTGGGAATTCCGGATTTCAAAGGAAGAATTTTCAGAGTCGAAATTCCCAAGGGAATAATTCCAGAAATAATTCACAGTAGAGTTCTACAGCACCGAAAAATGCATCTAATACTGCCAATACCAGTGATCCAAAGACACATATCAAAATGTTTTGAATGTCAAGGCCCTCATTACGCATCAGAATGTCCCTTGCAAAAGCGGAAGGCAAACAATATCAACTCTATTAAGACTAAAGCTAATGTTGGAGACGTAGCAAGGGAGATGCCAAGAATTAATGCAGCCCTTGACAACAGGCAAGCAGATCATCAAATCTACATGGTAGATATTGAAGGTATGATACATGACCATCTTGTTACTGTTTTAATTGACCCAGGTGCCAGTTTAAGTTACATATCACCAGATGTTGTAAAAAGTATTAAACTGAAAACTGAAAAGTTTAGTAAATCATGGCTAGTTAGACTAGCAATGTGAACGAATAGGAAAGTTTCAAATTTTATAGAGAACTGTATTTTATCGATGAATCTTTTGCAAACACAAATCAAGCTAAAAATTTTACCTTTAGGTTCGTATGATATTATAGTTGGGATGGACTAGTTAGAAGCCCATCATGTCATCCTAGACTATTATGGAAAGAATTTTACATGTTTAAATGATGAAGGGAAAACTGTAGAAATAAAAGGCATTCCAAGGAAGGTAACCCTTAGACAAATTTCAGCCATGCAAGTTAAGAGGGCAGTTAGGAAGGGATGCCAAATGTTTGCAGTAAACGTGATAAATGATGAGATTATGGATAAAGAGGACAAACTGAAACTAGAGGACATACTTGTCCTAAAGGATTTTAAAGATGTATTTCTGAGGAGATTCCAGGATTACCACCCAAAAGAGATTTAGATTTTACTATAGACCTAATACCAAGAGCAGTACCAAATTCAAAAGCTTCGTACCGAATGAATATACTAGAGTTAAACGAATTAAAATCTCAGTTGAAGGAAATTATTGACAAGAAGTATATTAGACCAAGTGTGTCTCCTTGGGGAGCACCTGTCATCTTCATTAAGAAGAAAGATGGAACATTAAGACTGTGCATAGATTATCGCCAGCTTAATAAGATGATGATCAAGAATATATACCCGTTGCCCTGCATAGATGATCTATTTGATCAGCTGCGTTGAGCAACAGTATTTTCAAAGATTGATCTAAGATCAAGATATCATCAAGTAAGGGTTAAAGACGAAGATATTTTCAAAACAGCTTTCCAAACTCGGTATGGACATTATGAGTTCGTAGTCATGCCGTTTGGATTAACTAATGCCCCGACTGTATTTATGTGTTTGATGAATAATATTTTGCATAAGTACTTAGACAAGTTTGCTATTGTGTTTATAGACAATATTTTAGTATACTCAAAAAGCAAAGAAGAGCATGATGAACATTTACGGATTATCTTACAAGTATTAAGAGATCATCAATTGTATGCCAAATTTAGTAAATGTGACTTCCACAAAGACAAAATTCAGTATCTAGGACACATAATTTCAGCAGAAGAAATCTCGGTTGACCCCGACAAGATAAGGGCCATTAATGACTAGCTAGTTCCCAAAGATGTGTCGGGTGTAAGATCATTTATGGGCATTACGGGGTATTATAGAAAGTTTATAGAGAATTTCTCAAAAATTGCCAACCCCATAACTTCTTTGCAAAAGAAAGGGAAGAAATTTGTTTGGGATGAGAAATGTGCTGAGATTTTTAAGAAATTAAAGGAACTATTGACGACAGCACCTATATTGAAGATAGCTAACCCCAACAAGGATTTTGTAGTTTGTATAGACGCATGCAATGATGGACTCGGTGGAGTCTTGACACAGGAAGGGCATGCGATAGCATATGAATCTAGAAAGCTGAAAGTACATGAAAATAATTACTCTACATATGATTTAGAGTTATTAGCAGTTATTCATGCCTTAAAAATGTGGCGTCATCACCTTATTGGTAGGAATTTTACATTATTAACAGATAACATGGGTTTGAAATATTTATTGGATCATACAAACCTAAACGCTAGACAAGCTAGATGGTTGACATTCTTAAGTGAGTATGATTTTGAAATTCAACATATCAAAGGAAAGGAGAATAAAGTTGCAGATGCCTTGAGTCACAAGGCAAAACTAAATTTCATTTCAGTAATCAGTAATTATTCAACTGATTTGGAAAATCAGATTCTAGAAAAAGGTGAAACAAATGAAGAATACAGAAAAATGAAGGAAAAGACAACCAATAACAGTTCTGAAAATTGTATGGTAGATTACAGAATTAAGGAAAATGGTCTATTACTGTATAAAAATAGATTGTATGTACCAGATAAACCAGAAATAAAATTTTTGATATTAAATGAGATGCATAAAAGTCACTATTCTGGTCATCCAGGATATCAAAAGACCATCACTATGCTGAGGAAAGAATACTATTGGCCCAGAATGAAAGATGAAGTAGCAGAATACATTACTAAATGCTTGGACTGTCAAATGGTGAAGGTTGAACACCAACATCCAGCTAGATTGTTGCAACCATTACCAATACCAAGCTGGAAATGGGAAGTGATCAACATAGATTTCATTACTGGATTGCCTAAAAATTAGAAACAACACAATTCCATGATGGTGGTGGTGGACAAACTCAGCAAGGCAACACATTTCATACCAGTGAAGACCACACATAAAGCACCAGACATTGCAGAGATTTTTATGAAACAAATTTTTAGACTGCATGGAATACCAAAGGTAATAAGTTCAGATCATGACTCAAAGTTTACAAGAAACTTTTGGAGGTCACTGTTTAAAGGATTGAACACAACTTTAAATTTCAGTACAACTTTTCACCCTCAAACCGATGGGTAGACAGAAAGGGTAAATCAAGTGTTAGAATATTTATTAAGAATGTATGTTAAGGATCAACCAGGTAAGTGGAAAGATTACGTGCACTTAGCAGAATTTGCTTATAATAATCATTACCATGCTTCAACCAGACTTAGTCCTTTTGAAATTCTTTATGGTAGAAAATGTAATACACCTGTTTCGTGGAATGATCCAGTCAATAGAGTTGTTTTAGGACCTAAATTATTGCAATAATTAGAACTAATTGTGAAACAGGTGCAAGGAAATTTAAAAGTTGTCCAAGATAGGTAGAAAAGTCAAGTAGATTAAAAAAGAACTCATAAAGAGTTCCAGGTGGGTGAACATGTGTTTCTCAAAGTAAGACTGAAAAAGAGTTCACTAAAACTGGGGAGCTGTGCCAAGTTGGCACTGAGGTATTGTGGTCCTTTTGAAATATTATCTAAGGTTGGAGCAGTGGCATACCAACTAGCCTTACCACCTAACCTGAAAATACATAATTTTTTCATATATTGTTTTTAAAGAAATATGTGCACGATACTATCCATGTTGTAAACTGGAATGATGTACAAGTGGGACAAGACAAAGATTTTTCGGTGGAACCGGATTATATCCTCGGAAGGAGGGAAACTATTCTCCATAATCGTAGCATTGGGAAAGTGAAGGTGCAATGAAAGCACCTTAGCCCAGAAGAGGCAACTTGGGAGTTGGAGAGTAGTATGCAGGCAGCATACCCAACTCTATTTCAGGAACACTCAAGGAGTGAATAGCCAACATCGAGGATGATGTTGAGACTTAAGGGGGGTGTATGTCACCTACCCAAATTTCTGAACATTATTATTTATTTGCAAAAATACTTTATGTTAAATTTAATTACAAGTTTTGTAATTATGATTAGTTTTTATCATGGATGAATGTAATTACTGAATATTATTATTTAAATAAATTAATTAGGAGACAAACACTCAAGAGGACTGTTGAATGAGTGTTCACTGACCCACTAGGAGGAATGGAAGCTGTTGGAAGGCATGGGACACATGGAAGCAGTTACATCACACCACTACCTGTTGGTTATGGGACAACTTCCCCTAAAATAGGGAATTATCCCCCAAGTGGAGGGAGTGAGCAGGAAACTCATTTAATGACCCAGTAAACATTTGAGAAGGCCTGGGTAGCCTATACAGGAAAATTCTAATTGGGCAGGAAGCCCTTAATCAACATTTCTGTAGAATGTTTTCCTCTTGTAAATAAGGTGAATTCAAGAGAGATTCGAATAAGGGAGGTTAGTGGTGATTGAAAACTGAGTTTTTGCATACTATTGAAGACAACCGAGTTGTAGGAGCAAGTCTTTTGGGACTGCTACCTATTGAATATTTAGAAGATTATTGCTAAAACAAGAAGAAATCATAATTCCTGAAGTTTCTTCCTCCTAGTGGTTCAGCGAACAGGCTCGGGGGTACTAAGACAGTATTAGATTGTTTTCAGGAGTTTGGTTGGGTGGAATAGTCTTCCTGAGTTGTTTGTTGTCCCACAGATTTTTCTCAGGTTCTATAGATTCTCTAACTTATTCCCCGTAATTAATTATGTTCTATTTAACTAGTATTTTCTGTTTATCTGTTTCCGAAAAGAATCTAATCCTAGTTTTGCTTAAAATCTGAATGTTTAAGTTTGATGTTGAAGTGAATGGATAAACCAATATCCCTATTTTTCTCCATGCTAGTTTGAAGCATCGTAATCTAGTAGAGATACACAAATTAAAAATAGATTAGAGAATAGGAAAATGCCATTGATTCGAATAGATGGAATAGTGATCGATTTTTGTTTTACTATTCTGCCCTATATTTCCAATAGTAAATTTACAGTATAAAATGGTTCTGAACTATAGAATTGTTTCATAATTTATAATTATTGTTCTCTTCACTGAGTATACATATTATAGTTTGTTCCTTCTCCTAGTCTGTGTAGTATTCAAATGAAAATAGACAATTCAATTTATACTATCGCATCAAATTAAAAACAGTATTGTCATTACTGTTTACATGCTGCAAACAAAAGTGATACACAGACATTTTACATTTTCCAGTCTTCACAATACACATACACTTACACTGTTTTTCATTTCTTATTTTATTATTTTCATAAATTTACCGTTCAAACAGTTAAGAGAGATAGTATGAACTTTCTACTGCTGGTAAGTTATTGTTTTAGTAGTTAATCAAACCAACTCATTTTAGGGTTTCACCTTTCTGTTTTCATTGAATTCTCTACTACTCAGAACAATATACATTTTATAGTTTCTATCTTCGACAGAGTACTTAAACTCTAGCTAAAAGCAATTACATTACGAAATGATTTTGTATTCAAACCAAAACCGTTTTTACAATTCGTGTATTCAAAAGTTTGATCTCTATTTAAATAAACATCAACAATATTATGACCTGTTGTCATATAAAAAGACAAGAGATATTTTAATTCACAATTTTACCTTACACAGTTAGTACCTACAACAATGTCCACAAACCCTAGCTCATAACTCTACGGTTTCATTCTACAACTTTCAATTATTCATTATAGGTCCGTCTGACAAGTTATCAGTTGATATTTTGATTTCTCAAAATGAAAGACATTTCAACACGTATTTCTACAGAATCCTTATCATCGATGAAATCGTTAAAACCTAGTCTAGCTCAACAAAACATGATATTAATCCACAGTATCAAGTCAAACAACACAAATATCTACAAAAATATTTTAGCATACTATTTCATGTCTGAAAAGAGAAGTATCATGTACACAGAAAATGAGTCCACGGCTCCATTATCAAATTTAACCATTGAAATCGTGTTTTCTCAGAACGATATTTCACAACATTTTACAAATAACATCACACGGGGTTATCCCAAGTTTTTCAACAATGAGAAGAGCCCAAAACACTTAGTATCGGCGAACTATAACTCAAGTCGACATTTTATTACAGAAACCAAGTACCATTTAAATACACGAAAGTTACAATTCGAGAATAGTTATCATTGTTTCTCAACGGTGCTTTAAGGTTAACAAACATCAAACAGTAACGAGCCATGGCAGGAGGTGCAACTCCATTCTTGAAACCCCACCAAAGTTACAGAGCACCTACGAGGGTTTATGAGAAGACCCATAGCTTACCAACTATAAAGCTTTCCATATGCTACCAAGCCATCACCCAGAACACACTTCTTAACCTGCAACTAACATTTAAAACGAAGGTTAAAAACCTAGAAGATTGATATCCTTTCAAAATGAGAATAGAAAAACTTCGAATCGTTATAGAGATTGTTGTTCGTCAAAGCAACATTACCTTGTTGTGAAAACTACCCAAGTTTTTCACCTTCATCATATTCTTTAAAAGACTCCACACTGGAAACGTTACAAGAAAACCCTCGGTCCAGTTACACCAGGGTAAAAACTTCAATTCATTTTAGAACGACGAGTTCCAGAACTTCAACCTTGACAGTAGAAAAACTAATTACACAATCTATCAAACAACGTTGTTGCATAAGGGAGAGTAACTGTAACCCTCTCAATCCCAGAGGTCTCGAGGTCGAACTTCATACCAAGTTAAGCTAAAATTTTGGCAGCCTGTCGACCATAGGCCAAGAACAATGGGAACGATAACCCTCAACTACCATCTCATAAACCAAAACTTTGATCCATTTTTAGGGTTTGATCCGACGATCCATATTAGCGATGATCAACAATCAGGTTTATGCCAACGCATATTGCATTGGGTTGAGCAAACTCCAGCATTAAATGCACTATCACTTCACACTTATGGAATGCCACAGTGGATTACGTTGGATAGTTTTCTGAACGTCCAACTCGGAGGGAGGCTAACTCAAAACAATGACACGGCGGTTTCAACGTCCACCATTACAATGGTATTACATACGTGGATCAACAACGAGTCTTATCACCTTCCTTTCATTTCAAGCTTTCAATGCAAATCCATAGGGTAATCTTCTCTACAGCTCGACGATCGTATCATAGTAATGAACCAGTACTATCAACCTGCCAGTAGTTATTGCATGTCAGCGATTATAATTCCAACGTTACATTTCAACCATAATTTATGACATTGCAACTTTAGCTTGGTATTAAATGAAATATTCTAATTTGTATGGAAGCTAGGTTACTACCACGATGACCATCGTATTAATTTTATCAATCCATTGCTTTATAGCCCTAAGTTAAATTATATCCTAGAGTCATGGAATGACATAGGAAGACCCTTCAAGGTTTATACATATTTTTTTTATCATCCAAGTTTTATGTCGAAAACGTCGAGTTCATAATATAGTTTAGAACATTATATCAGAGGGGATATAGTCCATTCGGTTTTGTTTTGTAGAATTGAATACAATTGGTAGAACTTAGATATTTAAACAATAGGATAACTATGGTCATATTTTGACATAGTTTCTTTGGTGCCAATCAATAAAGATATACTATCATGCATAGTTCAATATTATAAAATCATAATGGATGTAGTCCTTACACACTAGACTTAACACAAAGTTAACCAAAGATTGTGTATGCTTGTTTTATCTTCTTGCTATAAACCTTTATGATAGCATAATGACGAACTTAGACGGTACTGTTCTAAACACTATGATATCGTAAAATGACATTTGAAATAGTAACTATTATAGTGGCAACCATACCTGCTTGCTTTCAGTGGATCGCATTAGCATTTCTAACATTTTATTTAATTACAACTTTGAAATTTAAATTACACGGACTTTGTGTTTTTTACGCAGCCATGAAATCTCTTACTTGTCGTCTGCACATAGGACATTCAAAATACTTTAGCGTTACAGCTAAGTAAGCTCCAGGGTACCTTGTAGGACACCCTTTCATTAAAAATCAAACTGTCAGCAACTTTGCAAAAGCAAACAGTGTTGCATCTAACTACGATCTTTTAATACATTATTATTATATTCATGTTCATTAATTACATGTTCAAGCTGTCATTATCATTATGTTGTTAATACAGAAATTAAGCATGCTTAGGACAACAATTGTACAACTATTGGTGTTATAATCATAACATTTATTTCGCAATCATCATTATCTTAATTAATGCTGTTATCAATCTCAAAAATGTTATTTCCGCAACTATTATTATCAGATTTATGTTGTTATCAAAAGTTTTAAATTTTTATGAAATTTTGAGATGTTACATGTGGTATCAGAGCACAGATTCAAACACTAGGCCTGAATGAGGTCCAAATCACGCAACATAAACTTTTCATACCACAAAACATTGTGCTAACTTAAAATTTTAATTATTATGTTATCTTCAGAAATTATTTTCAGTTACAGGTATGGAGAACTTAGCTGAAAATTTAAGCGACAAATTTTAGCCAAACAGTCACAGTTCGGGACAACACTATGTAGAGGAAGGTCACGGGGAAATAAATAACAGTTTGACGGAACTGTTACATGCATTCCAAGATTTAAAAGCAGAAATCATATATGTGAAACTAGATAATGAAAGGATTCTATAAGCACAAGAACAACTGAATCAAGTGTTGTTTGAACACAACCAAACAGAGGAACAAGAGAAAAACAATGAGGATATTTCCAAAGTGGAGGACATGCCTCAGGCTGATAAAAATCAGAACATCAAATTCAGAGAAGTAAAAGATAGCTCAACCTCATCTGGAGATGCTATTGCAGCACGCAAAAGAAATGTAATTACACCAGTGACAGGAGTGAAGAAGATTCCAAACCAAGAAAGAAAAATAAAAAAGAATATGAGCAGATTTTTGGAGAATTCAAGAAGATAAGACCTCCAACTTTGAATGGAGAAACTGATAAGGGTGAGACAGCTGAAGCTTGGCTGTCAGGGATGAAAAAATACTTCCATATTTACAACTATTCAGAGTTCTTAAAAGCAAAAATGGCCATATATAACTTAACTGGAAAAGCGGGTATCTGGTGGCAAGATGTCAAAAGGGTAAAGGGCATCAAGGATAAAGATGTAAGATGGAGTGCTTTCAAACGATATTTCAGAAAGAAGTATCTATCTGAACAGTACTATGAAGAGAAATCTAAAGAGTTTTACGATTTGAAGTTGGGAGGTATGAACATGAAGGAACTGAACAGTAAGTTTATGAACTTACTGAGATATGTACCCTACTTCATAGAGGAAAAACCAAAAATTCAAAGGTACTTAAGTTGTTTACCTTTCAGCATTAAAGACAGAATTGAGTACGACAGTCCTAAAACATTAGAGGAGGCTATGTGGAAGGCAGTTTTCTGTTATGATACAAATCGGAAAAGAGAGGGTATGTCTAATTGGAAAAATCATAAGCCAAACAGTTTTGAACAGAAGAAGAAAAATTTCAGATTCAGTGGGAATTCCGGATTTCAAAGGAAGAATTTTCAGAGTCGAAATTCCCAAGGGAATAATTCCAGAAATAATTCACAACAAAATTCTACAACACCAAAAAATGCATCTAATACTGCCAAGACCAGTGAGCCAAATACACATATTAAATGTTTTGAATGTCAAGGCCACCTTTACACATCAGAATGTCCCTTGCGAAAGCAGAAGGCAAACAACATCAACTCTATTCTGACTGAACCTACTGTTCGAAACGTAGCAAGGGAGATGCCAAGAATTAATGCAGCCCTTGACAACAGGCAAGCAAATCATCAAATCTCCATGGTAGAGATTGAAGGTATGATACATGACCATCTTGTTACTTTTTTAATTGACCCAGGTGCCAGTTAAACGAATTAAAATCTCAGTTGAAGGAACTTATTGACAAGAAGTATATTAGACCAAGTGTGTCTCCTTGGGGAGCACCTGTCATCTTCATTAAGAAGAAAGATGGAACATTAAGACTGTGCATAGATTATCGCCAGCTTAATAAGATGACGATCAGGAATAGATACACGTTGCCCCGCATAGATGATCTATCTAATCAGCTGCATGGAGCAACAATATTTTCAAAGATTGATCTAAGATCAGGATATCATCAAGTAAGGGTTAAAGACAAAAATATTTTCAAAACAGCTTTCCGAACTCGGTATGGACATTAGGAGTTCGTAGTCATGTCGTTTGGCTTAACTAATGCCCCGCCTGTATTTATGTGTTTGATGAATAATATTTTGCATAAGTACTTAGACAAGTTTGTTGTTGTGTTTATAGACGATATTTTAGTATACTAAAAAAGCAAAGAAGAGCATGATGAATATTTACGGACTATCTTACAAGTATTAATAGATCATCAATTGTATGCCAAATTTAGTAAATGTGACTTCCACAAAGACAAAATTCAGTATCTAGGACACATAATTTCAGTAGAAGGAATCTCAGTTGACCCGGACAAGATAAGGGCCATTAATGACTGGCCGGTTCCCAAAGATGTGTTGGATGTAAGATCATTTATGGGCATTACGGGGTATTACAGAAAGTTTATAGAGAATTTCTCAAAAATTGCCAACCCCATAACTTCTTTGCAGAAGAAAGGGAAGAAATTTGTTTGGGATCAGAAATGTGCTGAGAGTTTTAAGAAATTAAAGGAACTATTGACGACAGCACCTATCTTGAAGATAGCTGACCCCAACAAGGATTTTGTATTTTGTACAGACGCATGAAATGATGGGCTTGATGGAGTCTTGACATAGGAAGGGCATGCGATAGCATATGAATCTAGAAAGCTGAAAGTACATGAAAATAATTACTCTACATATGATTTAGAGTTATTAGCAATTATTCATGCCTTAGAAATGTGGCGGCATCACCTTATTGGAAGGAAGTTTACATTATTAAAAGATAACATGGGTCTTAAATATTTATTGGATCAGACAGACCTGAATGCTAGACAAGCTAGATGGTTGACATTCTTAAGTGAGTATAATTTTGAAATTCAGCATATCAAAGGAAAGGAGATTAAAGTTGGAGATGCCTTGAGTCACAAGGAAAAACTAAATTTCATTTCAGCAATCAGTAATTATTCAACTGATTTGGAAAATCAGATTCTAGAAAAAGGTGAAACAGATGAAGAATACAGAAAAATGAAGGAAAAGACAGCCAATAATAGTTCTGAAAATTGTATGGTAGATTACAAAATTAAAGAAAATGGTCTATTACTATATAAAAATAGATTGTATGTACCAGATAAACCAGAAATAAAATTTATGATATTAAATAAGATGCATAAAAGTGACTATGCTGGTCATCCAGGATATCAAAAGATCATCACTATGCTGAGGAAAGAATACTGTTGGCCCAGAATGAAAGATGAAGTAGCAGAATACATTGCTAAATGCTTGGACTGTCAAAAGGTGAAGGTTGAACACCAACATCCAACTGGATTGTTGCAACCATTACCAATACCAATCTAGAAATGGGAAGTGATTAGCATAGATTTTATTACTGGATTGCCTGAAAATCAGAAACAACATGATTCCATCATGGTGGTGGTGGACAAACTCAGCAAGGCAACACATTTCATACCAGTGAAGACCACACATAAAGCACTAGACATTGCAGAGATTTTTATGAAACAGATTTTTAGACTGCATGGAATACCAAAGGTAATAATTTTAGATCGTGCCTCAAAGTTTACAGGAAACTTTTGGAGAACACTGTTTAAGGGATTGAACACAACTTTAAATTTCAGTACAACTTTTCACCCTTAAACCGATGGGAAGACAAAAAGGGTAAATCAAGTGTTAGAAGATTTATTAAGAATGTATGTTAAGGATCAACCAGGTAAGTGGGAAGATTACCTACACTTAGCCGAATTTGCTTATAATAATCATTATCATGCTTCAGCCAAACTTAGTCCTTTTGAAATTCTTTATGGTAGAAAATGTAATACACCTATTTCGTGGAATGATCCAGTCAATAGAGTTGTTTTAGGACCTAATTTATTGCAAGAATTAGAACTAATAGTGAAACAGGTGCAAGGACATTTAAAAGATGCCCAATATAGGCAAAAAATTCAAGTAGATTAAAAAAGAACTCATAAAGAGTTCCAAGTGGGTGAACATGTGTTTCTCAAGGTAAGACCATAAAAGAGTTCACTGAAACTGGGGAGCTGTGCCAAGTTGGCACCAAGGTATTGTGGTCCTTTCGAAATATTATCTAAGGTTGGAGCAGTGGCATACCAACTAGCCTTACCACCTAACCTAAAAATACATAATGTTTTTCATATATCGTTTTTAAAGAAATATGTGCACGATACTACTCATGTTGTAAACTGGAATGATGTACAGGTGGGACAAGACAGAGATTTTCCGGTGGAACCAGATTGTATCCTTGGAAGGAGGGAAACTATTCTCCAGAATCGCAGCATTGGGCAATTGAACGTGAAATGGAAGCACCTTATCCTAGAAGAGGCAACCTGGGAGTTGGAGAGTAGTATGCGGGAAGCATACCCAACTCTATTTCAGGAAGACTCAAGGAGTGACTAGCCAACATCGAGGATGATGTTGAGACTTAACGGGGGGTTTATGTCACCTACCCAAATTTCTGAACATTATTATTTATTTGAAAAAATACTTTATGTTAAATTTAATTACGAGTTTTGTAATTATGATCAGTTTTGATCATCGATGAATGTAATTACTGAATATTATTATTTAAATAAATTCATTAGGAGACAAACAATCAAGAGGGTTTTTGAATGAGTGTTCACTGACCCACTAGGAGGAATGCAAGCTATTGGAAGGCATGGGACACATGGCAGCAATTACATCACACCACTAACTATTGGTTATGGGACAACTTCCCCTAAAATAGGGCATTATCCCCCAGGTGGAGGGAGTGAGCAGGAAGCTCATTTAATGACCCAGTAAACATTTGAGAAGGCCTGGGAAGCCTATAAACGCAAATTTGAATTGGGCAAGCAGACTTAATCAACATTTCTGTAGAATGTTTTCCTCTTGTAAATCAGGTGATTTCAAGAGAGATTCGAATAAGGGAGGTTAGTAGTGATTGAAAACTGAGTTTTTGCATATTATTGAAGAGAACAGAGTTGTAGGAGAAAGTCGTTTGGGACTACTACCTATTGAATATTTAGAAGATTACTTCTACAACAAGAAGAAATCCTAATTCCTGAAGTTTCTTCCTCCTATTTGTTCAGCGAATAGGCTTGGTGGTCCTAAGATAGTATTAGACTGTTTTCAGGAGTTTGGTGTTAAATTTTCAGAATTTACTTCAATATGATCTAGGATCTTAACTGAGAGAACAACATGTACAGCAAATCTACAGCATATCAATCATGGACACAATAATGCAAGCACACAAGAGACACAGAGTTTACTTGGGGAAAACCATAAAGGTGAAAAACCCCAATAACTTCCTCAAAGATAGATAGATCAATGATACAACCAGAATACAAGAGATAGTCTTCTCCTAGCAGCAGAGCCTCCTCCTCCACAAGTGCGCCACTCTCCAAAGTGTGAGTGAGAGAATAGAATGTGTAAAATGAGAGAGACACACTCTCTATTTATACACTAACTTGACTTGACCTTTACTCAACTAGGTCGGACTCAACTTAACCACTTAACATAATGCTGACTGGGACAACCCCCACTAGGGTGGTCTAATAACCCTTTGACCCACATGGTCAACCCCCAATAGGGTGGTCTAATAACCCTTTGACCCACATGACTTATACAGGGCTGACCCCAACAAGGTGGTCTAATAACCCTTTGACCCACATGTCTTATACAGGGCCGACCCCAACAAGGTGGTCTAATAACCCATCAAGTATAAGTTAGGACACTTACAATATAAATGACGACACTTCCGTATAGAGTAATAATAACATCTCTATGGGAATACAATATACATATATGTGAAATACATTCCGAAGTTACATATACATCAACACTCCCTCTTAACTAGGAAGGTATTTCTCGACACAGGTCTTCCAGCACAAGTCATCTTCTCTGGATCATCGTCACTGCTGTTGATATCTCAATCAATCTCTGAATATACTTGTCATAGGAAGTTCTATAGATCTAGTGCTTTTTCATATTAGATGTAGGCCCACCATCTACAGGTCTTCATCATCACTGGCCATACTGTGGAAATATTAGGACTTATTACGTGCGTCACAAACCTTAAAAGAGTCTCTTGACTAGCAAGAACCCTAAAGAGCATCTAAGGCCTTTTTCATCCTGTCCAGATCTTCAGGACTTATTACATGTGACCCCACCACAAAACCTCGAAAGAGAATCCCAGGACTGATTACGAGCACAAGGCTCAACCTATCGGATCTCCCAGGGCACAAATTACATGTGGTCACCATAAAACCTCGAAAGAGCATCCCAGGACTGATTACAAGCACAAGGCTCAACCTATCGGATCTCCCAGGGCACAAATTACATGTGGTCATGGCAAAACCTCGAAAGAGCATCCCAGGACCGATTACTAGCACACGGCTCAACCTATCGGATCTCCCAGGGTACAAATTACATGCCATAGGACAAAACCTTGAAAGAGCATCTGCCAGCTATCCCAGGGCACAAATTACATGCCATTGGAAAAAACTCAAAAGACTATCTACAGATCTCCTAGGGCAAAAATTATATGTCCTCCCAAGCAAAACCTCGAAAGAGCATTTTCCAGATATCCCACGGTACAAATTACATGCCATAGGAAAAACCTCGAAAGACTATCTGCAAATATCCCAGGGCACAAATTACATGCTTATCTGCACAACCTGTTCCACGGCCACGGAGTATCAACCTGATACTCACCATACATCATCCTGATGTACACATGATCATCTTGATCATCATCACTGCAACATCCTGTTGCATGTCATCTGGAGCAACATCCTGAAGCTCGTCAACCATGATCATCCTAATCATACAATGCATCTACATGATGCATACCAAGTATCTACCTGATACATATCATCATACATGATCCACCTGATCATACACTGTATCCACCTGATACAAAAACAAATACATGATACATATCACCATACATGATCCACCTGATACATATATAGATACATGGTTTAAGCATCCAACATGATGCATATACAAAAATACATACAAGTGATCCAACTGATCATATCCAGCATCCAACATGATGCGTACATATATATAAATGATCCAACTGATCATATCCAGCATCCAACATGATGCGTACATACATATACATATAAATGATCCAACTAATCATATACAGCATCCAACATGATGCATACACAAAGTAGTAACTGGAGCATCGTCCTGATGTTGATCATCCATGATCCTCCTGATAATCATAGCACCTTCCTCTTCAAATCATCTCATCGTCCATGAAGCACAACCCAGATGCACATCATCCAACACTTACACCACCGACATGGGAGAACACATCTACCACCATTCGGGGAAGGCTCCAACCCTTAATTTTTCACCATGGGAGAATACATGTACCACCATGTGAAAAATGGCTCAGCAATTACATCATGACCAAGGGAGAACACATCAACCATGTCAGGAAAGCTCATGTGCATCTGCATCTTCCATACTCATCAATTCCCATTAGAAGGAACCTCGATCTGAAGTGCACCAAGCCTCTCTTTGAAGTACTCAAACTGCACTCTGGCCAACGGCTTGGTCAATACATCTACAACCTGCTCATCCATCGCAACATACTCTACTTCGGTTGTACTCAGTGCTACGCAGGACTGCCTCCTACTAAACCAAGAGATCACACTTGATCCCTATCTGCAGCACTGCCTGCCCAATCTGAATCAACATAACATTGCAGGTTAAACTTTTGATTCGCATCATACTTGAGCCCATAATCAACTGTACCCTTCAGGTACCTCAGAATATGCTTTACAACAACCAGGTGAACACTCCTCAGATCCATCAGGAACTGGCTCAATGTGTTCACCACAAAGCAAATATATGGTCTCATGTTTGTCAGGTACATCGAGGACCCAATCATCTGACGATACATAGTGATATCAACCGGCTCAAATGAAGCATCACACAAAATCTTCAGGTTTGATGCCATAGGTGTGGTCATAGCCTTGCAGTCCATCATCCCGAAACTTGTCAAGATCTCTACTGCATACTTCCCTTGTCCAAGGAAGATTCCATCTGCACTCTGCCACACCTTTATGCCAAAAACAAATAGTGCATCATCCCCAAGTTCTTCAAATCGAACTCAGCAGCAAGCTTCCACTACATGTCAGCAATCAATCTATCCTCACCTGTTACAAATAGGTCATCCATATACAATAATAGTATCACTGGATTGCCTTCCTCAACTTTGTAGTAAAGGTTGGAATCCACTTTACTCTTGGTAAAGCCCAAACTAGATAGAAACCATACCAATTTATGCACATATATGACTCCCTGTCATGTGTCTCAGAACCAAGTAGTTGCACCACATACACTTCTTATTCAACTACACCATTCAAGAAAGTGTATCTTCCTCTTCATCACTGCAACCAGAGCAAGTACTGATTTAATGGAAGTGTATCTGGCTATAGGAGAAAAAGTCTCTATGCTACCACCTACAGCATGCTTGATCTTGTAGATCCTCTTGGAATTCACTAAAGACTCCACTTCAGGTCTTGGGACTACATCCCAAACATCTTCATCATCGACTGGTACTCCTTGATCATGGCATTCTTCCCAGATCTTGGGAACTTCAATATCTTCAATATTTTCAATAGATAACTTTGTTGCTGAACAAATGTTGTAGTCCTTCTTTTGTAGGTGATGGTATACGATCTTTCCTACACAACAAGTTAAATTGCATGATTAGAAAACATCTCATAGTTTTCAGAACAAATTCTTACACATAAAGAAATATGTCATACAATCGTGCAATTATCTTAGCCAATGCTTCAATACAACATTTATCCATATTCCGTAACTTTCTAGATGCCTTCCAATATCTACCAGAACATTGTTAAGAGTGTGCAAAACTCCTAACATGTCAGCAAAGAGGTTTCATTCTAGATAAGTAGCAATGGAATGCTGTACAGTTCCATAGGCCACTTACCCATGTATATTAGTAGTATATTGTTCATCAATGCAACTATTCTAATATGCATAATACACAACCTAATTATAGGAACACAAGCATATACATCATTGAATAACATTATGTAAGAAATGACAATTCAAATACTTATCTTTGTTTGGTTGTTGGGTGGACTCCCTCTGAATCTTTGCAACTCCATTATGATGTGGATTGTGAGAAGTAGTCAACTCCCTCTGAATATCTGCATCCTTGCAGAAACTACTGAAGTGTGCTCCTTTGCTTTCTTGCAGGAACAACTGGAGTGTGCTCCCTCTTGATCTTTGCTTCTTGGATTACCTATCCTTGAACTTATATCCATCCTTAGCCACTATGAATGCTTATTAGTATCATCATTGTGTTATCCTTGAGGTCTCATACATAATCACACATTTATTAGTATAATCTTAATACTATCAAAACACAATAATCTTAAACATGTATAGTCATGATCATTCACAGATAATAAACATTAGTATTCAAGGTTTCAGGGAAGTCTTCTTTTACTCATGCATATTCTTATTTGATCATAGGTCTCTTCTAATTAGTTAAATCATCAATGCATAAACCCGTGATTACTCAAACCTATACCTTCATGATTCTTCTGGTTAGTCATATCATCAATTATGGTAAGAAACATAATATGCATACAACCATGACTATTCAAACCTATGACTTCATGAATAATCATTATCAACAACACAACAGTATAAGATCCTAACACAAGGTAGGATTCTAGCTTGATATAGGAAAAACATACCTGGATTAGCATGCTAGCTAGTTATGTCTAACATACCCGCATAATGTCTTCTGGTTCTCTTCAATGACTTGTGCTAGTAACCTGCATGTCTCATAAGTTATCCATTGTAGAACCAAGTTATACATACCTCGTAAGTAGATCTTCTAAGTGATCCATGACAATGGATGAATCTTTGTCTTCATGTCATCATGATCATATGTTCTTGAACTAGAACATGATTTGTCTTTCTTGGTGTACCTTTCATGTTAGCAAAAAACATAAACCTCATACAACACCATAATGCATTAGTACAATCATAAGTGTCAAAACCTTAATCAATGAATATATTCTATTAAGGTAATACGACAAGTCTAGTAATTAATCAAGATTGTACTGTAATGATATGAAGACAAACATATCATAAACTTAACTATGAACAGAATTCAAAACATACCTATAAGCCATACCTGTCAAGATTGCTTGTAATCTTCTTATGGAAGGCCTTAGCCTCATCTCCCTCTGAAACAAGAACTTCTTCACTTATGTAGGTGACCAATCCATCCTCTTCTAGGATTAACACAATCCACTTGATTTGCAAGAACTAGATCTAGAGCTGTAATAGGGTTTGTCAGAGAAACCCCAAAAATTCAAACTTTGAATTTCAAACTTCCAAAAGGATAGAAATATGCGCCTTGATGAGCTAATCAAGCTGGTATATTCAGAATTTGAAAACTGCAAAGTTTCACTCCTCAATTTTGCCTTTGAAACTTCCGGATTGACTGGACGTGACCCCAAACTAGGGCTTGATAAAGCACACTCTTCTTCCCAATCAAAAGGTTTGATCCAAATCTCTAAGCTTCGATTTTTATGAGGAGCTTCCAGCCGTGGTCACAGATTTCAAAAATTTCCACTTTTGCAGAAGCCCTAATTTTCCACTTTTTTTATCAAAGTCCCGAACTAGGGTCTGATCAAGCTTGGCCTTCTGCCCAACCACAAATTCTGATCTTGGTCTCTAAATTTCGATTTTGATGAGTAGCATTCAGTCGTGGTCTCCTATTACAAAAATTCCAACTTTATCTGAAACCCTAAATTCTGGAAGCCATGAATGAAGGTGCTAAAAAATAATTATATTTTGACAGAAATATGTACCTAATTGTTTCTGGTGTAAATACCAACTTTTCAATCCAAAGGGTCTCAAAAATTTTCTTAAGATATCATGACCTGTCCTCTTTCCATCCCGACAAGTCTGACCTCAATTGAATTCTCTGATAGAGATTTATGCCAAGTGTCGTAACATGACCTGTTTATAGGATAAAACAAAAGAGCGAACTTGTACGGTGTGCCACATGTCACTGATTCAACTTCGGCCTCTGAAAAAAATTTCTTAGATAGTATGGTCTATGTAATACCTTTCACTTTTTATGAAATTTCATTTGGAGCTTCCTAGCCCAAGTTATGACATTTTTTCTAAGGTCACCTTTTTTTAACTCAGATCTGGAAGAGGCAGAAACCCTATATTGTATAGATCATAAATCACAAAGTACAACGAATTAGAGGTTTTCCTTTGGACACAGGGTACATGGGGATCTGATATTCAACCTGTAAAATTTTCAAACCCTAAAACATTGCCAAAACGGATTTATAGCGAAAGTGCTACGATGACTGGTTTTTGCTATATCAAGCCCTAGCATCGTAAGTGCAACAAGTGTCATAAATGCCATATCATGCCTTCTTTCACGCTAGCTCTGATACCATGTTAAATTTTTAGAATTTACTTCAATGTGATCTAGGATTTTAAATGAGAGAACAACATGTACAACAAATCTACAGCATATCAATCATGGACACAATAATGCAAGCACACAAGAGACACAGAGTTTACTTGGGGAAAATCATAAAGGTGAAAAACCCCAATAAATTCCTCAGAGATAGATAGAGCAATGATACAACTAGAATACAAGAGATAGTCTTCTCCTAGCAGCAAAGCCTCCTCCTCCACAAGTGTGCCACTCTCCAAAGTGTGAGTGAGAGAATAGAATGTGTAAAATGAGAGAGACACACTCTCTATTTATACACTAACTTGACTTGACCTTTATTCAACTAGGTCGGCCTCAACTTAACCACTTAACATAATGCTTACCGGGCCGACCCCCACTAGGGTGGTCTAATAACCCTTTGACCCACATGGCCAACCCCCAATAGTGTGGTCTAATAACCCTTTGACCCACATGACTTATACAGGGCCAACCCCAACAAGGTGGTCTAATAACCCTTTGACCCACATGACTTATACAGGGCCGACCCCAACAAGGTGGTTTAATAACCCATCAAGTATAAGTTACGACACTTAAAATATAAATGACGACACTTCCGTATAGATGAATAATAACATCTCTATAGGAATACAATATACATATATGTTAAATACATTCCGAAGTTACATATACATCAACACTTGGTTGGGTGGAACAGTCTTCATGAGTTGTTTGTTGTCCCACAGATTTTTCTCAAGTGCTACAGATTCTCTAACTTATTCCCAGTAATTAATTATGTTCTATTTAACAAGTATTTTCTATTTATCTATTTCCGAAAAGAATCTAATCCTAGTTTTGCTTAAAATATGAATGTTTAAGTTTGATGTTGAAGTGAATAGATAAACCAATATCTCTATTTTTCCCCATGTTGTTTTGAAGCATCGTACTCTAGTAGAGATATGCAAATTAAAAATAGATTAGAGAATAGGAAAATGCCATTGATTCGAATAGATGGAATAGTGATCGATTTTTGTTTTACTATTCTGCCCTATATTTCCAACAGTAAATTTATAGTATAAAATGGTTCTGAACTATAGCATTGTTTCATAATTTATAAGTATTGTTCTCTTCACTGAGTATACATATTATAGTTTGTTCCTTCTCCTAGTCTATAGTATTCAAATGAAAATAGACAATTCATTTTATACTATCGCATCAAATTAAAAATAGTATTATCATTACTATTTACATGCTACAAACAAAAGTGATACACAGACATTTTACATTTTCCAATCTTCACAATACACATACACATACATTGTTTTTCAGTTCTTATTTTATTATTTTCATAAATTTACAGTTCAAATAGTTAAGAGTGATAGTATGAACTTTCTACTACTGGTAAGTTATTGTTTTAGTAGCTAATCAAACCAACTCATTTTAGGGTTTCACCTTTCTGTTTTCATCAAATTCTCTATTACTCAGAACAATATACATTTTATAGTTTCTATCTTCAACAGAGTACTTAAACTCTAGCTAAAAACAATTACATTACGAAATGATTTTGTATTCAAACCAAAACCCTTTTTACAATTCGCTTATTCAAAAGTTTGATCTCTATTTAAATAAACATCAACAAGATTATGACCTGTTGTCATATAAGAAGACAAGAGATATTTTAATTCACGATTTTACCTTACATAGTTAGTACCTACAACAATGTCCACAAACCCTAGCTCATAACTCTACGATTTCAATCTATAGCTTTAAATTATTCATTACAGGTACGTCTGACAAGTTATGAGTTGATATTTTGATTTCTCAAAATGAAAGACATTTCAACAATTATTTCTACAGAATCCTTATCGTCAATGAAATCGTTAAAACCTACTCTAGCTCAAAGAAACATGATATTAATCCACGGTATCAAGTCAAACAACACGAATATCTACACAAATATTTTAGCATACTATTTCATGTCTGAGAAGAGAAGCATCATGTACATAGAAAATGAGTCCACGACTCCATTATAAAATTTAACCATTGAAATCATGTTTTCTCAGAACGATATTTCACAACATTTTACAAATAACATCACACAAGGTTATCCCAAGTTTTTCAACAATGAGAAGATCCCAAAACACTTAGTATCGACGAAATATAACTCCAGTCGACATTTTATTACAGAAACCAAGTACCATTTAAATACACAAAAGTTACAATTCGAGAATAGTCATCATTGTTTCTCAACGGTGCTTTAAGGTTAACAAACATCAAATAGTAACGAGCCATGGCAGGACCTGCAACTCCATTCTTGAAACCCCATCAACCTTACAGAGCACCTACGAGGGTTTATGAGAAGACCCGAAGCTTACCAATTATAAAGCTTTCCATATGCTACCAAGCCATCACCCGGAACACACTTCTTAACCTGCAACTAACATTTAAAAAGAAGGTTAAAAACCTACAAGATTGATATCCTTTCAAAATGAGAATAGAAAAACTTCGAATCGTTACAGAGATTGTTGTTCGTCAAAGCAACATTACCTTGTTGCGAAAACTACCCAAGTTTTTCACCTTCATCAGATTCTTTACAAGACTCCACACTGGAAATGTTACAAGAAAACCCTCGGTCCAGTTACACCAGGGTAAACACTTCAACTCATTTTAGAACGACGAGTTCCAGAACTTCAACCTTGACAGTAGAAAAACTAATTACACAGTCTATCAAACGACGATGTTGCATAAGGGAGAGTAACTATAACCCTCTCAAGCCCAGAGGTCTCGAGGTCGAACTTCATACCAAGTTAAGATAAACTTTTGGCAGCCCATCAGCCACAGGCCGAGAATAATGGGAACGATAACCCTTAACTACCATCTCATAAACCAAAAATTCGATCAATTATTAGGGTTTGATCCGACGATCCATATCAGCGATGATCAACGATCAGGTTTATGCCAACGCGTATTGCATTGGGTCGAGCAAACTCCTGCATTCATTGCACTATCACTTCACGCTTATGGAAGGCCATAGTGGATTATGTTGGATAGTTTTTTGAACGTTCAACTCGGAGGGAGGCTAACTCAAAACAATGACACGGCAGTTTCAATGTCCACCATTACAATGGTATTACATACGTGGATCAACAACGAGCCTTATCACCTGCCTTTCATTTCAAGCTTTCAATGCGAATCCATAGGGTAATTGTCTTTGCAGCTCAATGAACATATCATAGTAATGAACCAGTACTGTCAACCTGCCAATAGTTATTGCATGTCAGTGATTATAATTCCAACGTTACATTTCAACCATAATTTATGACATTGCAACTTTAGCTTTGTATTAAATCAAATATTCTAATTCGTATGGAAGCTAGGTTACTACAACAACGACCATCGTATTAATTTTATCAATCCATTGCTTTATAGTCCTAAGTTAAATCGATTCCTAGAGTCATGGAATGACATAGGAAGACCCTTCCAGGTTTATACATATTTTTTTTATCATCCAAGTTTTATGTCGAAAACATCGAGTTCATAATATAGTTTAGAACATTATATCAAAGGGGATATAGTCCATGGGGTTTCATTTTGTAGAATTGAATACAATTGTTAGAACTTAGATATTTAAACAATAGGATAACTATGGTCATATTTTGACATAGTTTCTTTGGTGCCAATCAATAAATATATACTATGATGCATAGTTCAATATTATAAAATCATAATGGATGTAGTCCTTATACACTAGACTTAACACAAAGTTAACCGAAGATTATGTATGCTTGTTTTATCTTCTCACTATAAACCTTGATGGTAGCATAATGACGAACTTAGACGGTACTGTTATAAACACTATGATATCATAAAATGACATTTGAAATAGTAACTATTACAGTGGAAACCATACCTGCTTGCTTTCAGTGGATCGCATTAACATTTCTAACATTTTATTTAATTACGAGTTTGAAATTTAAATTACACGGACTTTGTCTTTTTTTATGCAGCCATGAAATATCTTACCTTTTGTCTGCACATAGGACATTCAAAATGATTTAGCGTTACAACTAAGTAAGCTCCAGGGTACCTCGTAGGACACCCTTTCATTAAAAATCAAACTGTCAGCAACTTTGCAAAATAAAATAGTGCCGCATCTAACTACGATCTTTTAATACATTATTATTATATTCATGTTTATTAATTACTAGTTCAAGATGTCATTATTATTATATTGTTAATACAAAAATTAAGCATGCTTAGGACAACAACTGTACAACTATTGGTGTTATAATTATAACATTTATTTCGAAATCATCATTATCTCAATTAATGCTGTTATCAATCTCAAAAATGTTATTTCCACAACTATTATTATATGATTTATGATGTTATCAAAAGTTTTAAATTTTTATGAAATTTCGAGATGTTACAACAACTAAACCACAGTAAGATAATATATTTGGAATCAATAAGACTATGGGAATATCATATGCTCATACTTAGACTCCAAGTATAGATTCACATCCATCAATTTGAGACTAGGAAAGACAAGCTCATTATTTCATCACAAAAAGGAAGACTAGCTTGAATTTGACTAGTAAGACTACTAGTTTCCAACACTTTCCAAAAACAATGATACCCTCCCAAATTCGAACATAGAGAATTATATTTTCATTAACACACCCCAATAAATATTAAAAAAATCACTTACATACCCCATAATCTTTTAATAGAATTTTTATACTCGCAACCAGATGACTATGCAACCATAGGAAACTAAACAAGACATAGTTTAACCAATAACTTGAATATATGAACACAATACTGAGAGAAAACACTTGGGTATTTAGTATTAACTGTATATGACAGTAATAACACTAGTTACAATAATGTGGGGCTCTTACACAGCTTGAAAATCCATAAATATTATGGCAGAAATACAATGGTGCGCTCCTTTAGAGATGAAACCCTAAGATATGGTAAAATGGTTGTATCTCGGTCACCAGGAAGTATTTTTTAGTGAAAAAAGGTGTTTCCCACTGGAAAAGAAGCTCCGAATTCAATGGAATAGGTCTCAAATTCCATAATCTCTCAGAACTATTCAAACCAGAATGTTTTTTTCAACCCACCAACATTAGATCCATTGATTGAGTTGATTTGACAACACAACAGAAGCACCAACACACTATATATAAAGAGGAGAGTTGAGAATAATACTTTTCACCTCCAAAATTTAACCCCCTCATCCACAACTACACCGCCAATAGAGAAAACATGAGCAACCCCACGTTGTAAATACAACAAAACCACACAAGAACGCTCTTTGAAGGCAAGTGCGCTCTCCACACTAAAAATACTGGCACACCACACTATAAAAATACTGGGAAACTATTAAATATTCATATATTCATGAAGCACACAATATACATTTGATCCACGAATATTTGTAGAGAAATCTGTGTGATTTCACCTCCCACAATCACCTGTAATGAAACAAAAATGAGATATATGGATGATCTCTCCTCACAGTTGCAAGGGGCACATCTCCAAAGCTATAAAGGGGTGCATCATCCAAGATATTAAAATCACATATCTCTTCAAGTAAATAAAAAAATGGCCAAAATATCCACACTGGAGCATTCATACCTCTTTTATTAGCTTCTGTTGGCTTTTTCCTCCTAGAATTTTCTCCAAAAATAATAATAAAATTTGAATAGTGTGAGAGAATAATCAAATATGACACATTCCTTTTTTAATGTTATTTAACCAAGTAAAGCATTTACCATCCTTGAAATTCGTATTAGAGGTGCTTAGCTTGATTTTTAGGAAGGTTACACTATCATGTGGACCCACTCTATCCTCAAATGCACCCTCAATGGCTAAAATTATGTCTTTAGCTTTTCTGAGATCCTCTATTTCTTTTCTTGACAGTTTCTATTCTATTGTGAACCTTATTTAGCAAATTATGGAACCTACTACTTTTCCTGCTTTCCTGCTACTTTCCTTCTTTTCTGCTGCTTTTCCTGCTTTCCTGCTGCGTTTTCCTATTTTTTTCTCATATTCCTTGAGAGTGACACCTCATCTGGGTTCCAATCAACCTCCTATACACCCTCCTTGTCCATTTTTTACTAATATTGCATTAATAATAAATATTGGGCCTCATACATTACAAATTCATGACCCATGCCACCACCTTAATAATTTATCATGAACTTACCAAATAAATTTATGCCAAATTTAATTATTTTCATCAAGGGATTAGAGTTAAAAATTTGTGGGCATGATAGTCCTCTCCACCCAAGATTGCATTTCCTTAAGCAATTTAAATCTAGGAGTGGTCATGCTTGTTCTTCATCCCCCAACTGTTGCTCATTGATTTTTTGTCTCTTACCTTAGTGATGATTGTGTATAAGGATGCAATTTTAAGTGGACCAAGTCATCAACTCTACACTTCACAATCTACACCACACTGAGGTTGAAAATGATGACATGGTTCCCATTCAATAGGAAGAAGTAAAAATACTCTGCTCAAAGTATGGTCCTACAAGATGTTGTCATAGGAAAAATCTTGACCACTTCCATCAAGAAGAGTAAATCTACACTGCAACCACTCAATAAACTCCCCAACAATTGGTGTACTAAGAGTCTCATCATATGAAAACTAAAAATGACTCATATATCCAGGTCAGATGTTGAAAGTTTGCATTGCAACTGTATTTCTAAGCTCCCCATATAATCTTAGAAAGGGCCCATCATGTTGTTGTTGCGTCACTCTGATCACAACCATACAACTATCATACTTTGTCTGCCTTTCCCTCTCCTAGATTTCCAAGTAGAAAAATATGCAAAAACTGAATCTTCCACCATGGATGGTATCTTACAAAGGAATCCAAGTGAACTCTACCATCATGCTACCATCGTCAAATATGAATATTGGAAAATAAAGTGTGTATGGATCACTGGTTATGAATATAGGCTACTCACGAACTCTAACAATCCCCTTAAGAGATAGCTCCATACATATTATTATACTTTCACTAACCCAGTTGAAATAAGTGAGTCCCAAAATGATCCTAGGGTCCCAAATGAACCTAAGAAATGCAGAGTGTCTAATACACCTGAACAAAACAATACTATGATCACATGATCTGTGATGCACTCCCACATCCATCACTAACATCTAAAACAATTTGTCACTCTGAGGAATGCTAGGATCTCACAACTAAATTGGAAATTCATCACTCCCAATGTTGATTTGAAACTCTGTGAGCCTCTATAATACGACATGAAGCTCCTCCTATGCAATCTGTACACTAGTCCTATGGCTCACAACATTTTCATTTGTTCCACTCAACTGACTCAAGTGGAACTCCCATGCTCTGCTATGTATGATGAAGGCATTAGATAATGTTAGTAGATGCCTCTGCTGCTGCTCACAATGCTCAAAAGTACTAATGTGTTATTCAAACCCAAGGGTAGGACCCAAAAATTAGAATCAAATTTAGAAGCAGATTGTCAGTATCCTTCTCCTCATATGGCATCATTCAAAAAAAATCCCTTAACCCAATATTCAGTTCCATTTTCATCTCCATGTTTTATGGTTGTCATAGATGTCCAAGATGATGGAAAATAGGGAAACCTCAAATCCTTGCATGGTTCATCCATCAATTATGTGAATTCATATCCTCCTTCATTGGCTAGTCCATAAAATTTGTTCCCGTCTACCTCTTTCATGACTATGTGTTTCTCCCAGAGAGGTAGCTTATGTCCTTCTGGGTGAAAACAAAAGTGCCTAGAAAACATCCTCCATGTCAACTTTCTCCTCAAGAACCTGCAAATATGAATTCTCCTCATGCTCCTCCATCACATGAGGCTCCTCCATCAAACCATGAATTCAATCAACCATTTACAGTTGGATATGTGAAGTGTAGGAGGAAGTGTGTACTCTTTCTAGCTCCCTTCGAAGCTGTCCAACTAATATATTTGATTCTTGGAATCCCCTTTGAGTGTTATTCAATGAATCATGGGTGATCTTTAGCTCATGGTTGAGCCTCACAACTTCATCTTCTTCTTCTTGTAATGCACACTAATACATCTCAGTAAGATTAAGAAAATGATTTCTATCAAAAAATAGGTGTTGATAGTTTATTTTCATGACTGCCACTTATATCTAGGAGGGTTGACACCATGATAGAATAAAACAGTTCGCTCTAGAATAATAGTTGGATCGAGAATAAAACAGTTGGGCCAAGAGCATAGAATTGAAGACAACTATACTACAACAAAATTTTGTATGTTACAAAAAGGAAATATCAAAAACCAGAGAAGATGAAGCACGAATACATGTTAAACCAGATTAATTGTCCAACACATAAATACAAAGAATAGTCATATATCAGATAGAAAAGCACCTTAAATAGGAATAATTTATGAATAAAAGTAAAATGAAACAGATCATTTACTAAATTGAGAAGGAGAGGTATATTTGTACTCAGATATTTTATATGCCCTCGCCCGCCTCTTCAGAAGCCTCCAAGTTCTATCAATTGTTGTGTTTTTATCCATTGCTACAAGTGCAAATATATACTTGTGAGTTTTCCAAACCCCAAAATTCACCTCCAATTGACATGATTTATTAAATTCCCTAAACCTCGAGTTCACAACCCCATTCAACCAACGTAATGGCCTCTCAAACCCAAATAAACCCTCTCCCCTCCCGCCAAATCCAAAAATTTGGTGCCAATTGAGGGTTTTATGACCATAACACTGGTAAATAATAAACTACATTGGATTCAAATGATGGCTAGTCAATTTTAATGAATTAAACTCCACTCTGTTTGTATACTCATTGGTGGCATCGACCTCCATCCGCATAGTCGTTAGTGGCATCGAGGGTTTCGAGCTCCGTCTGCATAGTCTGTGGCATCAAGCTTCGTCATAGTCGGGGGGATTTCCAAGTTTTTTTTGGCACATATTTTGTGTTTTTTTTCCCAATATTATATTATAAATTGGTTTAATAACTGATATATTGCAATTTTTTATTTATGGATCAATTTCCTTTAGTGTGTGGGAGACACCCTGTACCACGAATAAGATGGAAAAGAAGGTATCGGGGGAACGAAACCGCTATGAACTTGCCATTGTAGAGAGATCAAAATCAAAAGACATATCAATATTGAATTTGATGGGCTGTGTCTATGTAAATATACTCAATAATGCCAAATTGTGAGGATCTACAAACAAAGAGACCAAATTCAAAAGGATAGTCGAGGTGGGATTTTATTGCAAAAATGTCAAAACTAGGGAGATTTCTTTTTTAAGGAAAACAAAGTTATACCAAGGAACATTAAAATGATCATCACCTCCAGGAAGGATTCATTAGAGGGTAAAAATTCATCCCAAGGATAATTATTATTGGAACATTCACTTGGACAAACGGGGGGGATGAAAGGCTATAATACCCCCATTGGATAAATAACCTAGTTAACTGGCAAAACTAATTATTCCAAAGAAGGGTAACATTAATACAAAGGATCCTAATTCTTGGGATAAATTGAACACATGGGATATGAGGCCACATATATATTATATTAATTGACAATTTTTAGCTAACATCATGATGACACAAAATACATGAACTTGTCCAAACTTTAATAGACTACCAAGAGGGTCAAACGATGATGGTTTTGTTCAAACAAAATATGAATTTGACTAGTATGATGAGCCAAACATAATGACACCCTCACTTCACGACATGACAATGATGAGAGGGAAAAACAAAACAAATATCCAAGCTTGATGTGCCACATGATGCAACTTGGAAGATATTTTGAAGGGCTAATACGAAAGCAAAAATGGTGAAATCAAATATGGACATCATGATAATTGCACATCGATCTATATGTGACAGTACAGATAAAATTATCTTGCAAAAAAAATCTGTAGGTTCTCCTATGGCTTCATCTACTTTCGACACTAGATTGTGTCTTTGAATCCATCTACAATGTTACAATTTACTAAATTCATCACAATGTTAAGATTTAGTAAATTGTGCAAATTCATTGTCAAAATTGTAATTTTCCATTGTGGGAGTGACACAACTAAAAATGACCAAATAAATGACAAATTGTTATGTGGTCATTTTTAGTTTAGTTCTTATCCCGTGACTAAATTGGTCATTTATGTTGTTCATTTTTAGTTTAGTTCTTAGCCCGTGACCAAATTGGTCATTTATCATGGTCATTTTTAGTTAGCTCACTTAAAATTTCTCAATTTTGGTCATTTATCCCTTGAAAAAAATATGGTGACCAAATTTTTTGGTCACCTGGTCACTTATCTCTCATTTTGTACTAGTGTTACTTCTATTGTTACTCTGAAATTTATGCTCCTCAAGGTTTGAAGCTTGTATCTGAGGTATACTGATATGTTCTTTGTCCAACCCCATAGGTTATTGTTAGGAACCTGTGTAAACCCTTCTCTTTACTTTGTTAGTATATTGTCACTACTACATTTTTGGCCTTTAGGGGGGGTTGTCTTCCGCCCCCAAAAGTGACATACGGGGGGGGGTTTGGATTTGGGGGCAGTTTTTGACCCCCCTCGTAGATGTCTACGGAGGTGGTTTTAAACCCCCCTCATAGACCCCTTCATAGAGACCTACGGGGGCAGTTTTGAACCCCCTTCACAGAGACCTACGAGGAAGATTGTGAACCCCCCTCATAACCCCCATCATACAAACCTACAGGTGCGGTTTGGAACCCTCCTCATAGAGGACTATAGGGGCAGTTTCAAACCCCCCTCGTAGAGGCCTATAGGGGCAGTTTTGAACCCCCCTCGTATAGTCCTATAGGATGGTTTGGAACCCCCCTTGTAGAGGCCTATATGGGCAGTTTAGAACCCCCCTCGTAGAGGCTTATAGGGGTAGTATTGAACCCCCCTCGTAGAGGCCTATAGAGGCATTTTGAAACCCCCCTAGTAGAGGCCTATAGGGGTAGATTGGAACCCCCCTAGTAGATGCCTATAGGGGCGCTTTGCAACCGCCATCGTAAAGGCCTATAGAGGAAGTTTGAAACCCCCCTCAAAATTTCTTATTACAAACCTTTGGGGGCGGTTACAAACCCCCCTCATTGTAACATACAAGGGCAATTTCAAACCCCCTTCATAGTGACATATGAAGGAAGTTTAGAACCCCCCTCATAGCAACATACAAATATAGTTTGAAACCCCCTCTATAGCCATAATAAATCATAATAAAATACATTTTATTAAAAATATCAATATTGCAATATCAATAGGGCACGAAGGAATCGAAGCACCAACCTCCTGCTTGTAAGGCAGGCACTCTTCCATTGAGCTAGAACACTTTCAGAATTGGGGAGAGGAGAATATGAAAACCCAGATTGCATCATTTGTAATTCTAAGAAAAGACAATAATATCCAAAGACAACCATGCTTAAAATCCAATTTATTTTTCAAAATGCATTGATAAACACAAAAATCTATCATAAAAAGGCTAGAGCTCCTTCTAACTTTTGGAACTGTTTGAAGAGACCCCAAATATGTCTAACCACAAAAATTATACATAATTAATCTCATATAGTATCTACGTTGGTAAAGAAACTGGGATTTAAGTCCCGCGTTTACAAATAATTAGCATTGATCATATACTAGATCCATAGGGTATAATTCAAAATTGTTAAACACCATAACCATAAAAGCATTACAATATTATATTAATCCAATGAAAATGAAAGGAAATGTAAGAAATCATAAAAATTTTAATGAACTCACATTCATTCAGTAAAGCCCAAAAATGCCTGCAAGGCTTTGGGAAAAGGCCCATAAATTCCCGCAAGAAAGAATTTCAATTGTATGAAACTACTCAAATATAAAATACTTGTCGTTATCCTAATGTATGCCATGTAATATATCTTAGGAACTATTCAAGGTGAATTCTTAAACCACGAGATTAGCTCGTAATGGAATCTCTTCAAAAACGCCAAAACAAAGACTATGATGCAAATGAATTATATTTTATAATATGAAAAACATTAAGAATACATGCATAAAATTCAACAAAGAAATAAATGCCAACCCCTTAATGCAAAATATATACATGGCTTCATTGGGGAAGGATAGTTGGAATGTTTTTCTCTTTTCTTTTTTTTGTAAAGCATGTAGCTAATATTATGCAAAAAATGTATTACTTCCTTTTTTCTTTTTATCCCCATGCTTCAATTTCAAAATTTGACCACATCCTGTATCCCAAATTGTTAATTTCAAACTTTCCCTCCTATTGTCATCATTTTTAACTTAAAGCCCATGCCTACATTTGAGCAATCAACCATAAATCAAGATTATTAACCACAAATAATACGAATAAAGGCATGTGAACTATAAATTGAAAAGAAAAATGAAGAATTAAAAGAACTACAAAGTAATGAGCTTTAAAAAGTTACACCTTATGAACTTCTGGGAACATTAAAAATCAAAAAACTAATGACCAGGGGACATTGATATGCAATTAAAATTATAGCTACATATATTATAAACTAACAAAAATTGGAAAACATTGATTAAACCAATATAAGGGTACTATACTAAATACAAGCTTACAGAAAAATTACTTTGACTAGCATATGGGTGGAGGATACAATATCAAAATTGATATAATCTTTAGCCTTTTGAAAGCATTAGCCTTGCTGATTTATTGTTGATTCCGAGTTTGGTGACTATGGTTGCTGTATATACAGTATATTAATATATACACAACTCAAGGTGTAGGTTACTTTCCCCAAGAGGTTTCTGAGCCTTAAATATAATAAATGATACAATATAAGGTTGGTCATGACTGAAAGTGAAACTTACACTTTTCTCAATATCTCAGCAAAGGTAGTTGAATATGTATAAGGAAGTAAGAAGGTTCCTCTATTATCAAAGTGAGGAGTAAAGTCAAGATTGATCATTGGACAACTCTACATTGTGAAGTAGTCTCTTCTAATCAGTCCTTTCAAGTTTTCCATGTGTATGCCTCTAATAATCCTCCAGACAAATAAAACAATGTTCGAAACAAAATTCTTATCCTCCACTCCCCTCTTCAATGGAATCAATATGGGAAATTTCAACCTGATACTTAACAACAAAGATAAAAGGGATGATCTAGGATACATGACCCTTGTAAAGAAATTCTTGAAGATTTGGTGTTCCAGTTTGGTTTCCAAGACATTATACCCAAGAAAGGCAATAATACATGGACTAATGCTAGAAAAATGGTCCTCGATTTGAGCATTTAGATAGGTTTCTTATTCAAGAGACTTTCTTGCATTATGGGCTCAATTTAGTCTCCTCCATCATACCTTCAGCAGGCTCCAATCACAAGCCTATCACTCTGGAAATCACAAGCCTGAAAATTATGGCCTCCTTCCCTTTAACTTCAGTTTAATCTTGTTGAAGCATCATCAGTTCAGAGACCTATTTCTTCATCCTGGATCTACCCCCTAGGTTTATAGGGTTCTAGAAATTTCACATGGGAACAAACAATATAGAGTCTTAGGAAATATATTAACGAATTGATGAAATCAAATATTCAGGATCCTAGTGAGAGTAAATATTATGACAAAATCCTTCAAGGAATACAAAAATAGATTGATGCTGCTTGATATTCCAATGCCCTGGTGGAAGAAGAGAAAACGGGAAGCCTCAATTTTTTTGGAACCCATCACAATGAGGAGGAATATTGGAGACAAAGGACTAAGTTGCTTTGGTTATAGTCACGGGATCAAAATACAAAGCATACCATGCTTTTTATTTTGAGGGATTAACTCACTTTTCATACCAGGTTTTATATTTAGGGATTAAATCACTTTTGTCACATTGTTCACTGCAGAGATCGACACATCTGCCTTAGGAAGGCTTAGGCCTGTATCATTTGGCAATGTCTTATATAAAACCTAATCAAGATAATATCATCGCACCTCAAGCCATTGATATCAGAGTTGGTTTCTGAGGCTATCCACTCAGCAAAATATTTCAACAGGAGGAATATGGTTCCTAAAGCTAGATATGGAAAACACCTTTGATAGAGCGAATTAAAAATGTTTCTCAAAGTTTAGGGAGTATTTGGTTCTACTGAAGAATTCATATCCTTGTTAAAAGGTTGTATTTATTTTCAATGAGTATCTCCCTTAGTCAATGGAAGGCCCATGAGGTTTTTCAATGGCACTAAAGAGCTAAGGCAGGGTTTCCCACTTTCCTCTTATTTATATATCCGTATGGAAAAATGTTGGGAAGAGCTCCAGAAGCAGAAAGAACAATGGAAAGCTTCCAAGTATCTGTAAAAATAAAATAATAATAAAATAATATTAAATATAATTAATATTAATGTTCATGCCCTTTAGGTGAAAAGGTGCAAGACAGGCTTATTTAAGCCCACTTCAATTGTATTATTTATCATCCTACATTACATTTTTATACAATTTTCTACATTTACATTCGCCTTCAACAACTTTGCTACTCCATTGGTATCAGAGCTCCGGACGCCTGTTGCAAATCGTCGTCGCCGTCCGAACTATCGCTGATGCCTCCTCTTTTCTTCATTCCACCGGCCCACTCCTTTGCTCAAACCTCTCCACCCCACCCTGCCCTCCCCTACCATGCCCTTCTTCATCGTTGTTGCCTCCCGGAACGCCCACCATCACCTACACACCCTCCACCACCTCTATGCCACCTTCCGCTGCACCCACCTCCCCCTTACCTTCACCTCCCTCATGCTGCCCTCCACCACCATTCTTCCACCTCCCTCACAAGATCACGCCGCCCCCACCACTAGCTGCCACCTCCCTCCCTGCGCCTGCTCCATCCCCCGTCCTCCCCTTCCCCGTCTTCTCCTCTGTCGCCCACCATCCAGCCATCACACCACTCGCTCCCACACCACTCCATTGCTCTGCCCTCCCTATTGTCCCCCTTCACTCTACATCTTCCCACACCACTCCATTCACATTTCAACTTTCCCCACTCTTCCGCTGCCTCCACGCCGCCTTCCCCTGCCACATGCCCTTCCCCATCAACCTCCACGCCGACCATCCCAAGCGGCCTCCACCTCGGTCGTGGACTCTTTATTTATTTTTTAATATTAATACTTTAATGTTAATAATATTTATTAATATTATTGTTCATTAATATTATTATTAACTTTTTTTAGTTCAGGATCTTGGTGAGAGTAAATATTATGACAAAATCCTTCAAGGAATACAAAAATAGATTGATGCTGCTTGATATTCCAATGCCCTGGTGGAAGAAGAGAAAACGGGAAGCCTCAATTTTTTTGGAACCCATTACAATGAGGAGGAATATTGGAGACAAAGGACTAAGTTGCTTTGGTTATAGGCACGGGATCAAAATACAAAGCATACCATGCTTTTTATTTCGAGGGATTAACTCACTTTTCATACCAGGTTTTATATTTAGGGATTAAATCACTTTTGTCACATTGTTCACTGCAGAGATCGACACATTTGCCTTAGGAAGTCTTAGGCCTGTATCATTTGGCAATGTCTTATATAAAACCTAATCAAGATAATATCATCGCACCTCAAGCCATTGATATCAGAGTTGGTTTCTGAGGCTATCCACTCAGCAAAATATTTCAACAGGAGGAATATGGTTCCTAAAGCTAGATATGGAAAACACCTTTGATAGAGCGAATTAAAAATGTTTCTCAAAGTTTAGGGAGTATTTGGTTCTGCTGAAGAATTCATATCCTTGTTAAAAGGTTGTATTTATTTTCAATGGGTATCTCCCTTAGTCAATGGAAGGCCCATGAGGTTTTTCAATGGCACTAAAGAGCTAAGGCAGGGTTTCCCACTTTCCTCTTATTTATATATCCGTATGGAAAAATGTTGGGAAGAGCTCCAGAAGCAGAAAGAACAATGGAAAGCTTCCAAGTATCTGTAAAAATAAAATAATAATAAATTAATATTAAATACAATTAATATTAATGGTCATTCCCTTTGGGTGAAAAGGTGCAAGATAGGCATATTTAAGCCCACTTCAATTGTATTATTTATCATCCTACATTACATTTTTATACAATTTTCTACATTTACGTTCACCTTCAACAACTTTTCTACTCCATTGGTATCAGAGCTCCGGACGCTTTGCAAATTGTCGTCGCTGTCCGAACTACCGCTACTGCCTCCTCTTTTCTTCATTCCACTGGCCCACCTCCAAAAATCGACTTCTATTCGTTCTGCTTCCCACTACTCCCCACTCCTTCATTCACACCTCTCCACCCCACCATTCCCTCCCCTACCACGCCCTTCTTCATCGTTGTTTCCTCCCGACACTCCCACCATCACCTACGCACCCTCCACCACCTCCACGCCACCTTCTGCTGCACCCACCTTCCCCTTACCTTCACCTCCCTCACTCTGCCATCCACCACCATTCTGCCACCTCCCTCACGAGCTCACGCCGCCCCCAACACCAGCTTCCACCTCCCTCCATGTGCCTGATCCATCCCCCATTCTCCCCTTCCCCGTCTTCTCCTCTGTCGCCCACCATCTAGCTGTCACGCCCCTCGCTCGCACACCACTCCATTGCTCTGCCCTCCCTATTGTCCCCCTTCACTTTGCATCTTCCCACACCACTCCATTCACATTGCAACTTTCCCCACTCTTCCGCTGCCTCCATGCCGCCTTCCCCCTCCACACGCCCTTCCCCATCAACCTCTACGCCGACCATCCTAGCTGGCCTCCACCTCAGTCGTGGACTGTTTATTTATTTTTTAATATTAATACTTTAATATTAATAATATTTATTATTATTATTTTTCATTAATATTATTATTAATTTTTTTGTTTGTTCAGGATCCTGGTGAGAGTAAATATTATGAGAAAATCCTTCAAGGAATACAAAAATAGTTTGATGATGCTTGATATTCCAATGCCCTAGTGGAAGAAGAGAAAACGGGCAGCCTCAATTTTTTTGGAACCCATCACAATGAGGAGGAATATTGGAGACAAAGGACTAAGTTTCTTTGGTTATAGGCACAAGATCAAAATACAAAGCATACCATGCTTTTTATTTTGAGGGATTAACTCACTTTTCAAACCAGGTTTTATATTGAGGGATTAAATCACTTTTGTCACATTGTTCACTGTAGATATCGACACGTCTTCCTTAGGAAGGTTTAGGCCTATATCACTTGGCAATGTCTCATATAAAACCTAATCAAGATAATATCATTGCACCTCAAGCCATTGATCTCAGAGTTGGTTTCTGAGGCCATCCACTGAGCAAAATATTTCAACAGGAGGAATATGGTTCCTAAAGCTACATATGGAAAACACCTTTGATAGAGCGAATTAAAAATGTTTCTCAAAGTTTCGGGAGTATTTGGTTCTGCTGAAGAATTCATATCCTTGTTAAAAGGTTGTATTTATTTTCAATGGGTATCTCCCTTAGTTAATGGAAGGCCCATGAGGTTTTTCAATGGCACTATAGAGCTAAGGCAGGGTTTCCCACTTTCCTCTTATTTATATATCCGTATGGAAAAATGTTGGGAAGAGCTCCAGAAGCAGAAAGAACAATGGAAAGCTTCCAAGTATCTGTAAAAATAAAATAATAATAAATTAATATTAATGGTCATTCCCTTTGGGTGAAAAGGTGCAAGACAGGCTTATTTAAGCCCACTTCAATTGTATTATTTATCATCCTACGTTACATTTTTATACAATTTTCTACATTTACGTTCGCCTTCAACAACTTTGCTACTCCATTGGTATCAGAGCTCCGGACACCTGCTGCAAATCGCCGTCGCCGTCCGAACTACCGCTGTTGCCTCCTCTTTTCTTCGTTCCACCGGCCCACCTCCACACATTGAGTTCTCTTCATTTTGCTGCCCACTACTCCCCACTCCTTCACTCACACCTCTCCACCCCATCTTGCCCTCCCCTAACATGCCCTTCTTCATCGTTGTTGCCTCCCGGCACGCCCACCATCACCTACGCACCCTCCACCACCTCCACGCCACTTTCCGCTGCACCCACCTCCCCCTTACCTTCACCTCCCTCACGCTGCCCTCCACCACCATTTTCCCACCTCCCTCACGAGCTCACGCCGCCCCCACCACCAGCTTCCACCTCCCTCCCTGCGCCTACTCCATCCCCTGTCCTCCCCTTCCTCGTCTTCTACTCTGCCACCCCGCCATCCAGCCGTCATGCCCCTCACTCCCACACCACTCCATTGCTCTGCCCTCCCTATTGTCCCCCTTCACTCTGCATCTTCCCACACCACTCCATTCATGCTGCAACTTTCTCCACTCTTCCGATACCTCCACGCTGCCTTCCCCCTCCACACGCCCTTCCCATCAACCTCCACGCCGACCATCCCAAGCAGCCTCCACCTCAGCCGTGGACTGTTTATTTATTTTTTAATATTAATACTTTAATATTAATAATATTTATTATTATAATTGTTCATTAATATTATTGTTAATTTTTTATTTTTTTTAAACTCTATTATAATAATAATTATTATTATAATTACTTTAAAAAAAAGAGAGAATCGTGGCGGGCTGGCTTCGTACAGCAAATAAAAATAAATCCACGTTTAGCGCCGAGAAGATTCCACCAAGCACCAGATCAATGTGTGAATTAAATGCCTGATTTGATTCAATCAATGAGAAGATTAAGAAGAACTATGAGGAACTCCAGGAAAAGATCGATCAAACCAGTGACAATTTGGCAGCGACTTGGACACAAATCACATCACGAATAGAGAATTTCGTTCTCACTCTACAAGACAACCAAAAGAAAAATGAGGAAGTTTTAAAAGCCATCTTGGAAAGATTACCATTACCAAAATATTTGCAACCCAACTCTCCCAGAGCACCGGAGCAGTTGGATCCTTTCAACATATCGTCATCATTCTCATACACACAAGGACGCCAAATTCGGGTGAAAGTTGAGCTACCCAAATACGATGGGGACGAACGACAGTGCATAACATGGGTTAACAAAGCCGAAGAATACTTAGGAATCCACAATATCCATTACGAAGAGGAGAAAGTTAAATATGCCTCCATGCATCTAGAAGGCAACACTTACAACTGGTACTTATGGTGGAAGAAAACTGCAAGAATTTGTTCTCACAACTGGGTTAGTTTCAAGAACAACCTCATCAAAGGATTCCAAGGCATTGAACAATAAGAATTCTTTGCCAAAATCATAAGGTTACAACAGAAAAGTAGTGTCGATGAGTACACATGTGAGTGGGAATCACTCTCAACTCGAGTTCCAGAGTTAACTGATGACCAATGACTACAGACCTACATACACGGCCTAAAACAACACATCTGTGATGAACTAGAGTTACATAACATCTATACCATGGAGGAAGCACGACGTAAAGCCAAGATTATTGAAAGAAAATCCGTTCATACAAATTTCGACCGAGACGAATCCAAAAAGAACCCCCTCCAATCAACATTCACAGGAAATACAAGATATACACCGCCTCAACTTAGGGAAGGAACGAAGCCCAGTTTAGAGGCCCAAAGAATAAAGGAAGGGAAATGTAAGTTTTGTGGAGACAAATGGGATCCTCAAAACAGATGTTTACAAAATAAATTGTATGCCTGTGAAGCAGAGTTGGAATTCAATAACGATGCTAAGAGTCAGCAATACTACCCCACAGAAATCGAGGACAAAACCCCACAAATATCATTAGCCACTATTACCGGAATCTCCCAACCGCAAACATTGAAGCTTAGTGGACATATAAAAATGAATGATGTCACAATTCTCATTGACTCGGGAAGCACCCATAACTTCATTAATGTCAACCTTGCTAAGATATTTAACCTATTTCTTTTTCCAGTACAACATGAAAGTTATGATAGCAGATGGCAAGAAGTTTGACAACGTAGGAAAATGTCACCAAGTCAAGTTACAAATACAAGAGTACAACTTAGAATCAGATTTCTTTGCGATACCGCTAGGAGGAGTCGATGTTGTATTAGGAATACAATGGTTACAAACCTTGGGTACATACTCCGCAAATCACCAAGAACATTTTATTGAATTCCATGTGTTCAGGAAAACATACAAATTATATGGGTTCCAACCATCTCCAACACAGCTGGTTACATCACATCAGATGGAAAAGTTACTTCAGAAGGACGCACCAACGTACATACTTCAATGTCAAGAAATGAAGCCTCTAACAAGTAAAGAAGATAGGGACAAACAACCAGAGATACAAAAGCCGATTCAAAAACATTGCAAGGTGTTTCAAGAGCTACCTATGGAGATCCCACCAAATAGAAAAATCGAACACATATTCAAAATAGAACCAGGGACAAAACCCACCAGTAGCAAACCATATACGTGTCCACATCAGAGACAACCGGTAGTTCACATAATCATTTTCGTCAAATAAGCTTTGAGGATAAAGCTTCCCTTAAGGGGAAGGCAATGTAACAATAAAATAATAATAAATTAATATTAATGGTCATGCCCTTTTGGTGAAAAGGTGAAAGACAGGCTTATTTAAGCCCACTTCAATTGTATTATTTATCATCCTACATTACATTTTTATACAATTTTCTACATTTACGTTCACCTTCAACAACTTTGCTACTCTAGTATCCAATTGGTCCAGTGTACCAAACCTATAATCCATTCCTAATTTGATACTGGCACCACCCTTCTACATGGCGGAGCTTAGACTGTTACGGCTAGAAGAATTAAACATTCTATTTCTAAATACTTGAATGCATCACGTGGTCAATTAAATAGCAGAAAATATAAATTTATGGCATGAATGTTGATGAAGTCACCCTTTATAGAATAGCTAAAAAAATTGATCTCTGCGCTAAGAGAAAATGGAGATCCATTACTTATCTGGGAACCTTTCTTTCCCTGGTAAACCTAAGATCTATTGACTAGATTCCTGTGATTGAAAAACATAAAATGAAAAGAGTAGTTTGGAGCACCGAATGGATGAATCCCCACACCAAAAAAATTATCATAATAACAGTCCTCTCTATCCTTGCCATTTTATCTGTGCTCAACCCTGTCAGCCCCTACTGATATCTTAAATAAAATGGGCAAGATGATTAAAAAAATCCTCTGGAAGGGTGGAAAGCAGTCGAGGGGGAGGGAATTTTCCTTGATATCATGGAAAGAGTCAATCCCACCCATCCTAGGTGGACTAGGTATCAACAAGCCCAAGCTCAAACACGTTGGAATGGGAGCCAGGATCTTGTGGAGTTTGATCAATGGGGATTCGACCTGTTGGAAGCACATCATTTAAGCGAATACCTTGGAGCATCAAGGAACTTCATATTCAAAGATATCCCTTCCCTGTCTGGTTCACAAATATTGAAATTCATCCTTAGTCAAAGGATAAATCTATTTGAATCCTAAGGGGTCTTTCAGTCAGCATCTGAGAGGATTCCATCCTCAGAGCCCCCCTCTAAAATTTATATTGAGGCCTTCCACCCCTCAGGCAATGGTGTTTAAGAAATAAAATATCTACCTCGGAAGACATCTCTTCTTGATCAATCTATGATCCCTATCTAAGAGAAATGGCATTCCCCTATTCTGATCCCCAATGCCTTGACCCCCCTTTGATCCATACAAATGGCATTCCCCTATTCTGATCCCCAATGCCTTGACCCCCCATTGTTCTAGCTCATTGGTCTCTTGGCAGGGTAAGCTCCCATCTTAAAAGTAAAAAAATAATTGTAATATAGGGCTCTAAATATGGAAGATACTTTTTCAAAGAGGGATATCTCAAACTTCTTGGCAGGGATTGTCCTCATATTCCAATTGGCATCAGGTAGAATAAAATTTGGCTAAATGGGTTTTCCCCAAGAGACTTATTTTGGCTTTTTTATCATGGGAAAATTTTAACTGGGAAACATTTGATCAGGCATTTGAAGGATGTTAGTGTATATAACAACCAAACTAGATCAAAATACAATTGAAAAATTCCAAACAGTAGCAAACCATGAACCCTAAACTTCCATAAACTCTGACAACAACAAAAATCACAGCCAAGGCCTTGAAAATCCATGCACCCAAAACAACCACTTGCTTGGTTGGCCACAATGACACAATGTCCACCCATGCAAAGTGGTTGTGTCAATCAGCCAATTTCCCCACGTACAGAAGAAGCTTGGCCCAATTTCCTCTAAGCAGGAAGGAAATTATGAGAATTAGTTATGTGGAAAAAGTAGATAATGTACAATGTTTGTATCTATATTTATAAACTCCTATTTGAGGATATATTTGGAATCTCAACTAACTTTACACTTAACGCCTTATCTAACTCCATTTAACAGTTGTACTAACTCAACTTACCAATTTTTTGCTCTTATATATATATATATATATATTAATGGTAATATTGAGTGTGATCTATGTATAGTTGCAGCAATTTTTTTTGCATTCTTGCTTTCTTATGTAAGTTTCTCATTCTACCTTTGTGCACACATGAATCAAGATCTTGGGCATATAATCTTAAACAATTGCAGGAGTTGAAGATACAGTAAATCGTTTATATTGGAAAATGTTTGATGAATTTCCTAAAATGGTTGCAGATTTGTAACTGGATGCTCTCAAGGACCATTACTTGGTTTCAAATACTTGGAACCTCCATTCTGTATCCAAAGGTGAATTTTGGTTGAGATTTCGACAGTGTTATTGTTCTGACAAGTATTGTGTATTAAAATGTCTTTGGTGTAATTATCTTAGAGCTGCTCCTGAAGATGCCCCTGAAGAAGTGCTTGACCGCCTGCCAACTTCAGCAACATGTGTGAATCTTCTTAAGCTCCCTCCCTACAAAAGGTACAAATGGGTATCGTAGAATACAGTGGTTGTTTTAATATCACTCATGCAACTAGTTTCATTAGTAGTATTTTTTATGATAATTGTTGATGTTTTCGTTGTACAGTAAATATGTGATGCGGAGTAAGCTGCTCTATGCAATGAGTGATGATGCGGGATTTTATCTTAGCTAATTAGTAAATTTGATGCCTCGGTGCCACTTGATTCCATAATAAATCATCATGTGGCTTATGGATATTTACGGATAGTCATTCTATATATGGATTTCTTCCAAGAAGCAATGAAGTTGTCTTGTGGTGATTAACCAAGAGAAAGTGGAAGGATATAAAGTCCTAGATGTTGATTGATGTAAATATAAATTGAAGAGTCTAGGATTGGAATCATGGGTGGCTAATACTTGTTTAGTTTTGGTGTTTCATCTATGCTATATACAGGGGGGATCTATTTGATTCTTAAGGATCAGATTTACTTGTATAGAACAACAATGTAGATCCGGGTTGGCTTCAAAACATACGAAAATAATATCTACAAAGCGTTTCATTCTACAAATTGCCATATTTGGAGGAGAGAATAATGTACATCAGTAATAGCTACCCCTATGGTCTGTTTCTTCTATGTTCATATCAGTCTATTCATTCTCTAGAAATAGTGAAAACAACAGAAATTATGAGGATGCTTATGTACTTCCCAGAGAACTAGTAGTACGGAAGGTACTTGGCCTCATGCTTAAGTGTATTTTTCCATGCCACATGGCTTGGCATATGCAGGGTATTGTAAATGATGTAATTGTCAATAATTAATTTTCTAGTAGCTTCCCATTTTGTGCCATTTTGTTCATATATTGCCATTGAGATGTTCTGTCATTTAATTTAATTTTTGCATTGGCAAAAGATGTCGAGGAAGCAATAAGAGTTGGTATTTCATCTTAAAATATGAAAAAGATGTGGGGCATGTGTCTTACATTTCAATTTTCACGATAATGTTAAAAATGGTATCCTACAGCGTTTGCAAATTATATTCCATGCTCTGAATGTTGGATTTGTATTCAGGTTCGCCTTCACAACATAAAGAGAAAGATTCTGACCTTAGCAAGCATTCCATGTGAAAATTGTGAAGATTGGATTCGAATATACAATTAATTTTGTTGAAATCCAATCAAATCTTTTCCATTCACCCAAAGTTCATGCAAAAATCCCAACCAAGGCCTTGAAAATTCAAATTGTATGGCCTCTGGTACACTATTTATCATTAGGTACCCCACCATATTTTGGACATCTTGTGCTGCACACTACATAGATTTGATGTTGAAGGACATAGGTAAAAATGATTGGGTAAAGGAGGTTGTTGACTAACCAAATACATTTTTAATTACACTAATCTCCTCACTGTCATGAGAACATACACTGAAGGAAAGGAGCTCGTTCATCCTACAACACTAGGTTTGCAATGAAATTTTTCTCCTTGTAATCTGCTATTTACCAAAAGATTAATCTTAAGAGCATGTTTCATGGACCAAAGTGGATGGCATCGAAATATACTAGAATTGTGGAAGGCATGGAGATCAATGCCCTTCTATTCAATGACAATTTCTAGAAGGATGGTAATGATATACCATCAGTGAGCTTCTTGTCAAAGTGCCCAAGTAACTGTACTTTACATTTTTCAATCTTCATTTCATTTTCTTAGACCAAAATCTATATTTGATTTTAATTTTAGTTTCGAAGTTTATTACTTTCAAGGTGGTTAATGGTGAAAACCTCACTATCGGTTCCATGTACGAGGCAATGGTGTTCGGGTACACAGGGTACTACCAAAGGACCGAACACCAAGAGCAACCACTTCACACAAACAGATCACAGATCAGCACACCGATGTTTTGATGTGGTTTAAACCCTCTTGAGGGAAACACTCCACGACCCTGTCCAAATAGCTTCTATGGGACAATTTATTATGCAAAGAAAGAAAGTTACAAATGAGCTTCTCATAATCGATCAACTAAACAATGACCCTCCATGCTCTTTAAATAGAGATCATGGACCAATCGGGTGTTGAGCCACGGATCAAGGTTAGGTATAATCTAAGAGAATTTGAGCCGTCGGATCACTCTATGTCAGGAACATATCGTGACCGTCGGATTAAGTATTTACAAATGCATACTAATGCATACTAAAGAAACACACTTTCCCTAACGGATATATTACACAAGTTGATCTTAACTAACTCCTAAGTGTCTAAATATCCTAACAAATGGATATTACCAAGGAGACCATAAAATCTAGATATGGGGATGGTGAGAACATATGCATGTCTCTTTGGGAGATTATTGATGAGATTTGGGATAGGAAACTACATTCCCCCTTACATGTCGAGTACTTATTAAACCCAATTTACTTTTATGATAAGACTAGATTTAAGGAGAATGCACAATATGTGAGAGTATTTCTGACATGCATTGAGAGGTGCTTTCCTAAGGAAGAAATCCAAAGTCGCATCATTGGGCAACGACAACATTACAAAGTGACAACAAAATTATTTGTTTATGATAATGCTATGAGAGTGAGGAAGAATATGATGTCAGTTACCCTTGATTAGAGCCATGAATAATACACCTTTATTCCATAAAAAAACACCTTAGAATCATGAAAATTTAAATAAAACAAATAAAAATAACTTATGAAATGTGCATAAACATATATGTATTGATAATGGAGATATTGTTGAGTCGAAGGAAGGCCATATCTCATATATGAAACATTGTTCTGTAATCAAAGGATGTTGACACCATAGCATAGAGGTCGAAATTGGACCACTACACTGTTGATGTATATGTAACTTTGGAATGTATTTCACCCATGTATTTTATATATGTATATTGTACTCTTATAGAGATGGTATTATTCCTCTATAGAGAAGTGTTTGTATTCCTATAGAGATGTTATTATTCCTCTATACGGAAGTGTTGTCATTTATATTGAAAGTGTCGTAACTTATACTTGATGGGTTATTAGACCACCCTATTAGGGGTCGACAATGTGGGTCAAAGGGTTATTATATCACTCTATTGGGTGTCATCCTAGTCAGCATTATGTTATGTGGTTAAGTTAAGGCCGACCTACTAAAGGTTATTAGGCAAGTCAAGTCAAGTATAAATAGAGTGCGGAAGGCACTCTATTTCATCATTCTATTCTCTCTCACAATCTCAGGAGAGTGGCGCACTTGTGGAGGAGGAGAAGCTAATGCTAGGAGATGTCTATCTCTTATTCTTGGGTTGTATCATTGCTCTATCTATCTTTGAGGAAGTTATTGGGTTTTTCACCTTTATGGTTTTTCCCAAGTAAACTCTGTGTCTCTTGTGTGCTTGCATTGTTGTTCATGATTGATATGCTATAGATATGCTGTACATGTTGTTATATCAGTTAAGATCCTAGATCATATTGAAGTAAATTCTGAAAAATTAACATGGTATCAGAGCTAGCCTGAAAGAAGGCATGGTATGGCATGTATGACACTTGTTGCACTTGCGATGCTAGGACTTGATATAGCAAAAACCATTCATCGTAGAACTTTGGCTATAAATAAATTTTGGTGAGGTTTCAGGGTCTGCAAATCGTACAAGAAGAAGCTAAGATCCCCATGTACCTTGTGTCCAAAGGAAAACCTCTAATTCCTTGTACTTTGTGATTTATGATCTGTACCATATAGGGTTTCTACCTCTTCCAGATATCAGTCATAAACATGTGACCTTGGAAAAAAGGTCATAACTTGGGATAGGAGGCTACAAATGAAATTTCGTAAGAAGTGACAGGTAGTGCACAGAATGTACTTTATCAGGTAACATTTTTAGAGGTGGAAACTGAACCAGTGACATTTGGCATGCCGTATAAGTTCTCTTTCCTTTTTTATCCCATAAACAGGTCACGTTGCGACACTTGGAATAACTCTCTCTTAGAGAATCCATTCGAGGTCAGAACTATGGGATTGGAAAGATCACAGGTCAGGCTATCATAGAAAAATATTTCAGACCCTGTGGATCAAAAAGTTCAAAGTTACACCAGAAACAATCAGGTACATATTTCTGTCAAAACAGAATTATTTTCTAGCACCTTCATTCATGGCTTCCGGAATTTAGGGTTTCGGAGAAAGTTGAAATTTTTGTAATCGGATACTATGGCTGAATGATACTCATCAAAATAGAAATTTAGAGACCAATATCAGAATTTTTGTTTGGGAAGAAGGCCAGGCTTGATCAGACCCTAGTTCGGGACTTTGATCGGAAAAGTGGAAAATTAGGGCTTCTGCAAAAATAGGAATTTTTGAAATCTGTGACCATGACTGTAATCTCCTCAGAAAACTAGAAGCTTAGAGCTTTGGATCGATCCTTTTGATTGGGCAGAAGGGTGTGCTTTATCAAACCCTAGTTCAGGGTCATGTCTAGTGAATCCATAAGTTTCAAAGGAAACTTTGAGGGGTGAAACTTTGCAGTTTTCAAATTCTGAGTATACCAGCTTGATTAGCTCATCAAGGCGCATATTTTTATCCTTTCGGAAGTTTGAAATTCAAAGTTTGAATTTTTAGGGTTTCTCTAACAAACCCTAATCCATCTCCAAATCCAGTTCCTGCAAATCAAGTGGATTGGGTTATTCGTAGAAGATAATGAATTGGTCACCTGCATAAATGAAGAAGTTCCTGTTTCAAAGGGAGATGAGGCTAAGGCCTTACATAAGAAGACTACAAGCAATCTCGACAGGTATGACTCATCCAGGCATGTTTCAATATTTGTTCATGATTAAGTTTATGGTATGTTTGTCTTCATGTAATTACGATTAGTACAATCTTGATTAAATTTAGACTTGTCATATCACCTTAATAAAATTATGAATGCATAATAGAAGATATTCATTGATTAGGGTGTTTACACTTCTGATTGTACTAATGCATTATGGTGTTGTATGAGGTTTATGTTGTCTGCTGACATGAAAGGTACACCAAGAAAGACAAATCATGTTCTAGTTCAAGAACATATGATCATGATGACATGAGGACAAAGATTCATCCATTGTCATGAATCACTTAGAAGATCTATTTGCAAGGTATGTATAACTTGGTTCTATATTGGTTAACCTATGAGATATGCAGGTTACTAGCACAAGTCATTGAAGAGAACAAAAAGATATCCTATGGGTATGTTAGAAATAACTAGCTAACATACCAATCCAGGTATGTTTTTCCTATATCAAGTTAGAATCATACCTTGTGTTAAGATCCCTTATATAAGTATACTTGGTATGATTGGTTATGTTTATTCATAAAGTTATAAATGTAAGTAATCAAGGGTTTATGCATTTTATGTCTCTTATCTTGATTGATTATTTAACTAACCAGAAGAGTCCTATGATCAAATAAGAATATGCATAAATAAAAGAAGACTTCCCTGAAACCTTGAATACCAATGTTTATTATTTGTGTTTGAAATGATCATGACTATACATGTTTAAGATTATTGTGTTTTGATAGTATTAAGATTATACTAATGAATGTGTGATTATGTATGAGACCTTGAGGATAACACAATGATGATACTAATAAGCATGCATAGTGATGGATATAACTTCAAGGACAGGTAATCCAGGAAGCAAAGATCAAGAGGGAGCACACTCCAGTTGTTCCTACAAGGAAGCAAAGGTCAAGAGGGAGCACACTCTAGTTGTTTCTGCAAGGAAGCAAAGGTCAAGTAGGAGCACACTTCAGTAGTTTCTGCAAGGATGCAAATATTCAGAGGGAGTTGACCACTTCTCACAATCCACATCATAATGGAGTTGCAAAAAAGAAGCAAAGACTGAGAGGAATTCAAACCAACAAACAAACAAAGATAAGTATTTGAATTAATAGTCCTTGCATATTCTATTGTTTAAATAATACTGGTCAATAATGTATATACTCATGTTCCTAGAATTAGGTTGTGTATTATGCATATTAGAATAGTTTCATTGATGAACAGTATACTACTAATTTACATGGGTAAGTGGCCTATGGCACCGTACAACATTCCATTGCTACTTATCTAGAATGAAACCTCTTTGCTGACATGTTGGGAGTTGTGCACACTCTTAACAATGTTCTCTTAGAGATTGGAAGGCATCTAGAAAGTTACGGGATATGGATAAATGTTGTATTGAAGCATTGGCTAAGATAATTGCATGACTGTATGACATATTTCTTTATGTGTAAGAATTTGTTCTGAAAACTATGAGATGTTTTCTAATCATGCAATTTAGCTTGTTGTGTAGGAAATATCATATACCATCACCTACAAAATAAGGACTACAACATTTGTTCAGCAACAAAGTTATCTATTGAAAACATTGAAGGTATTGAAGTTCCCAGGATCTGGAAAGAATTCCATGATCGAGGAGTACCAGTCGATCATGAAGATGTTTGGGCTGTAGTCCCAAGACCTGAAGAGGAGTCTGTAGTGACTTCCAAGAGGATCTACAAGATCAAGCATGTTGCAGGTGGTAGCATAGAGACTTTTGCCCCTATAGCCAGATACACTTCCATTAGATCAGTACTTGCTCTGGCTGCAGTGATGAAAGGAAAGATACGCCAGATCGATTTCAAGACAGCTTTCTTGAATGGTGTAGTTGAAGAAGAAGTGTATGTGGAGCAACCACTTGGTTTTGAGACACATGACAGGAATTCATATATGTGCAGAAATTGGTATGGTAGGATAGACGACTTTCTATCCATTTTGGGCTTTACCAAAAGTAAAGAGGATTCCAACCCTTACAAGAAGGTTGAGGAAGTCAATCCAGTGATACCACTATTGTATGCAGATAACCTGTTTGTTGCAGGTGAGGATAGATTGATTGCCAACATGTAGCGGAAGCTTACTGCCGAGTTTGAGATGAAGAAATTGGGTATGATGCACTACTTTCTTGGTATGGAGGTGTGGCAGAGTGCAGATGGAATCTTCCTTGGACAAGGGAAGTATGTAGTAGAGATCCTGAAGAAGTTCGGGATGATGGACTGCAAGGCCATGGCCCCATGTATGGCATCGAACCTGAAGCTTCTGTGTGATGCTTCATCTGATCCAGTTGATGTCACGATGTATCATCAAATGATTGGGTCCTTGATGTACCTGACGAACATGAGACCAGATATTTGCTTTGCGGTGAACACATTGAGCCAGTTCCTGATGGATACGAGGTGTTTTCACCTGGTAGCTGCAAAGCATGTTCTGAGGTACCTGAAGGGTATAGTGGATTATGGGCTCAAGTATGAGGCGAATCAAAAGTTTAACCTGGAGGGTTATGTTGATTTGGATTGGGCAGGAAGTGCCATTGATCGAAAGAGCACTTTGGGGTGCTGCTTCAGTATGGGATCAGGTGTGATCTCTTGGTTTAGAAGGAAGCAGTCCTGCGTAGCACTGAGTACAACCGAAGTAGACTATGTTGTGACAGATGAGCAGGTTGTAGATGTATTGACCAATCCGTTGGCCAGAGTGCAGTTTGAGAGGCTTGGTGCACTTCAGATCGAGGTTACTTCCAAAGGGAGGTGACGAGTCCGGAATATGCAGATGCACATGAGCTTTTCTGACATGGTTGGTGTGTTCGCCCATGGTCGTGATCTAATTGCTGAGCCATTCTCACATGGTGGTAGATTTGTTCTCCCATGGTGTAGATGTAAGGGCTGAAGCCATTTTTCACATGGTGGTATATGTGTTCTCCCATGGTGAAAAAGTAAGGGCTGGAGCCTTCCCCGAATAATGGTAGATGTGTTCTCCCATGTCGGTGGTGTAAGTGTTGGATGATGTGCATCTGGGCTATGCTTCGTGGACGATGAGATGATCTGAAGAGGATGAGGCTATGATGATCAGGAGGATCATGGATGATGAGCATCAAGACGATGCTCCAGTTACTGCTCTGTATATGTATGCATCATGTTGGATGATGGATATGATCAGTTGGATCATTTATGTATGTATGCATCATGTTGGATGCTGGATATGATCAGTTGGATCATTTGTATGTATTTGTATATGCATCATGTTGGATGCTTGGACCATGTATCTGTATATGTATCAGGTGGATACTGTGTATGATTAGGTAGATCATGTATGTTGATATATATCAGGTGGATACATTATGTGGATCATGTATCTATGTATGTATCAGGTGGATACATTGTATGATCAGGTGGATCATGTATGGTGATATGTATTAGGTAGATACTTGGTATGCATCAAGTGGATGCATTGTATGATCATGATGACGAGCTTCAGGATGTTGCTCCAAATGATATGTATCAGGACGGTACAGTGATGATGATCAGTATGATCCTGAGTATCAGGATGATGCTTCATGCGATGATGATCAGTTAGATCATGAGTATCAGGTTGATACTTGGAAGTCAGAGATGATATGTGGCAGGTTGTGCAAATAGCATGTAATCAGTCCTCAGAAATCCGATAGGTTGAGCTGTGTGCTCGTAATCAGTCCTGGGATGAGGTATTTCTATGTAGTATGTAATAAGTCCTCAGAGATCTGATAGGTTGAGCTGTGTGCTCGTAATCAGTCCTGGGATGAGGTATTACTATGGAGACATGTAATCAGTCCTAGAGATCTGATAGGTTGAGCTGTGTGCTCGTAATAAGTCCTGGGATTCTCTTTAGAGATCTTTTCAGTCGTGCTGCGGCACACAAATGTTCCTAGGATGCTCTTTAAAGGTATTTTCTATTCACATGTAATCATTCCTGGAGATTCGAGAGGTTGAGCTGTGTGCTCACAATAAGTCCTGGGATGCTCTTTAGAGATCTTGTCGGTCGTGCTACGGCACATAAATGTTCCTGGGATGTTATTTAAAGGTATTGTGAAGGTGATGCATGTAATCAGTACTGGGAGGTCTTGTCGGTCATGCTTAGGAACATAAATGTTCCTGGGATTCTCTTGTCAGGTATTGCATCAGCACATAAAATTAGTCCTGAGAGACCACCTCTATCGGACCGTTAGCACAGATGATGAAGACTTGCAGGTGGTGGGCCTACATCCAGTATGAAAAAGGACTGGCTCTATAGAAATAACTATGACAAGTAGATTCAGATATTGATTGAGATAGCAGCAGCAGTGATGATGATGATGACTCGATGACGATTATCAAGTGACGATGATCCAAAGAAGAAGAATTGTGCTAGAAGACCTATGTCGAGAAATACCTTCCTAGTTAAGAGGGAGTGTTGATGTATATGTAACTTTGGAATGTATTTCACCCATGTATTTTATATATGTATATTGTACTCCTATAGAGATGGTATTATTCCTCTATACGGAAGTGTTTGTATTCCTATAGAGATGTTATTATTCCTCTATATGGAAGTGTCGTCATTTATATTGTAAGTGTCGTAACTTATACTTGATGGGTTATTAGACCACCCTATTGGGGGTCGGCCATGTGGGTCAAAGGGTTATTAGACCACCCTATTGGGTGTCGGCCCAGTCAGCATTATGTTATGTGGTTAAGTTAAGGCCGACCTAGTAAAGGTTATTAGGCAAGTCAAGTCAAGTATAAATAGAGTGCGGGAGGCACTCTATTTCATCATTCTATTCTCTCTCACACTCTCGAGAGAATGGCACACTTGTGGAGGAGGAGAAGCTTCTTCTAGGAGATGTCTATCTCTTATGCTTGGTTTGTATCATTGCTCTATCTATCTCTGAGGAGGTTATTGGGGTTTTTCACCTTTATGGTTTTCCCCAAGTAAACTCTGTGTCTCTTGTGTGCTTACATTATTTTTCATGATTGATATGTTGTACATGTTGTTCTCTTAATTAAGATCCTAGATCAGATTGAATTAAATTCTGAAAAATTAACATACACCCTTGTTAAAGCCCATAAACAAAGAACATGAATTGAATGTGCGTAAGAATTGAGTTTCGGGTTCTTTATCAAATGGCCATAGCAAATATTCTAGAATAATGGATCTCCAGAATGTACATAAAAAAATTTCCTGCACTGAAACCATATATTAATCGTTGAATATTAAGAATGCTTAGCCCTCGTATGTTCATTTATGAGCACTGAGGTCGAAATTAGTGCACTAGGCCCCTATCAAAGCCCATAAACTAAGAAACTAAATCAAATGTTCCCGAGAACTAATTTCTTGTTCTTTATTAAATGGACATTGCAAATATTCCAGTATAATGGATCTACGAAAAGTAGGGCATAAGTTTTCCCGCACTAAAACTATACATTATTAGTCGAATATTAAGAATGGTTAGCCTTGTATGATAATTTATGATAAGTGATTCCTTAAAGGTTCCAGTCTACCTCTTATGAAAATCCATTCTTTACCAGAACATAGCTAATCTAATTGAGAAACCCTAACCCTAAATTTGTTGACCTTTTCCAAAGATGAATTGACACTGGAAACAAGCAACCAAAAAAGATACAATAATGCGAAGTTTTGAAGAACACTGAGATAGGAATCCTGTTAAAAAACAAGAATTTTTTTTAGCACAACCTGAAAGTATTGTATGTTATTTTCCACTATATATGATTCAGCTCAAATCATGCTAGGTAGTTGGGATATTTCATATTTATAAACTTGTACCCTACATGTGAAGCTACATTAAAGTTTCCACAACCATATGTAATCCAACAATACCTTTGATATCCATAACTAATTTGCAAAATGCTAGGTACTAGGAGTTTAAAGTACAGTATGTACCAAGGTATTGGTGAGGTTGTATATCCCACATTTATAATATAGTATCGTAGCTTTGTAGGAGAATCTAATACATTATTTAATAGTGAATAGAAATATCTATATGATCATCTTGGATAAGGAAATAGAATGTTTATTTAAGAAGATGCCTAAGGGAAAGGGTGTTTCTTGACATTCTATTACTCATTCATCATATTCATCTTTTTTCCTACTGTAACACAATTATATTCTTCATGGAAAATCTATGCCAACACCATCATATTCTACTGCATTATCCCTGGTGCATTTCTCACTATGTAAGTTTATGGCCACAATCTTATTTTTGATGGTATTAGATTTATTATCGTGCACTAAGACAAGGGAAGTAACATTTTCTCATCTGATCCGGGTGCTTCCTGGTCATTAATTATCAATTTGTTCACCAAAACATTCATCTCTCACATAGTCAATAGGAAGTGCTCGTATCTAGTTCAAATAATTTATTACATCTCATCACTAACAAACCTTCTTCAGAATTACCAGGTTAAATTCAGAATTCCATATCTCAAACATATCAACAAGTACATATACATAATGGAACATGTTCAAGCTTCACACCGAATCCATGTTTTCTAAATACCTGATCATCAAGGTCATAGATTAGATTAGAATCTTCACCATACTTTCCCATCAGAGTTTTTCTCAATTCAAAAACCAGAGTATCAAGGGACACAACACCATGGTGCTTGAACAAACCTACAATTACGGAAAATGCTCTCTCTTATGGCCATCTATTCTGGTGTGAAATCACGGGTACCCTATAACATTTATCAATTCAAAGCTAGCAAAATAAGCATGTGGAGGCATATGGCAGAAAATAAAAGAGAAATGATATTCCCCACAACATGTATGCCATTAAGAGAATCCCCTCTGCATAAGAATACTATTATACTACTCAATAGAAAAACAATAATTTAAAAAATGAGAACTGAAGCCACAATAAAGAAAATATCTACTGCAAACAGCTCAAACCAAGTTTCACAAGCATCTAAAAATCTAAGTTACCAGGATATGGATACAGATTCGGATATGGATCCAAATCTAGATACGTATTTGGATATGGATCCAGATCCTGGTATGGATTCAAATACAGATCCATATCCGGATATGGATTGGGAAGATTTTTTATAACCCAGGATCTGGATCCGGCAGGCAAATGGCAAGCACAAAAAAATATAAAAATATTTATATAATAAATAAATAGAAAGAGGGAAGAATCAAATCTATTCATGAAAGACAAGAGTAAAACTATAAGTTATTGCCAAAAAAGAGAGTTCAGGTACCATAACTGATAATTTTATGGGTTGTACCCATGATTGATATTGATACTTTTTAAAATCCATTTCAACATGAACTTGAAGCAAGTCATAGTAGTGTTTTTGTGAGCCACATCCACATGTCCCTATCAACAGGGAATAAAGTGGGTTTCTTGAAGGATATAGCAAGACTACATAACAGTGTAGGTGAAGTGAGCAACAACATAGCACATAAATATAGATTAACCTTTGACAACAGACCTTAAGGATAAATCAAATAAAAACATTGATAGCAGAACTTTATATTGATATATTAGAGTTCAAGAGAAAATCTTGACATAAGGTTAGTTCAGAGCTTGAGCAAGAATGGGTTTTACACTTTTAGTGATTAGTTGTTTAGGGAATAAAGTGGGTTTCTTGAAGGCTATGGAAAGACTACATAACAGTGTAGGTGAAGTGAGCAACAACATAGCACATTAAGATAGATCAGCCTTTGACATCAGACCTTGACCGTAAATATAAATCAAATAAAAAGATTGATAGCAGAACTTTATATTGATATATCACAGTTCACGAGAAGATATTGACATAAAGTTAGTTCAGAGTCTCAAACCTTGAGAAGGAATGGGTTATACACTTTTAGTGATTAGTTGTTTAGGGTTTTTTAAGTTTTTCATTAAAAAACATTTTTTTGGGAGGGGTCAATGGGTCATAGAAGCACTGGAAGTTTCATGATCCGTTTGAAAATTTCAGGAATTGTTTGATTATTCAAAGGATCCATTTCATAGGACAAGGATACATTTCCTTCTACAAGGGAACCATTTCCATGAAGGATCCTAGGCGGATCCAATCTGGATACGTATCGGATCTGTGGATCCATGGATCCTACACACTGGGATGGTAGATCCGGTAACATAGCTAAGAAGCAAACAGTGCAAATAATTGAGTTAATAAGCCTTCCTTTAAGTTCAAAATACTAGACAAATAACTCTTGTTTATTTTATAGTAATTAGAAATGATAACTGAAAATGGGATCAAAATGAGCGCCCAAGAAACTGAAAGTGGTTTAAAGAGTTAATTTCCATTGCATGAATGGTCAAATATTCAAATCATGTTCGCTAGCATCATAAAGACAATTTACCAAGGGCTTACATTCTATAACGTATAATAAACATATCAATTGAAAGCTATCAAAATAAGCATGTGGAATCATATAGCAGTAATGAGAAGAACATTGATATGTCGCATAACTAGTAGACCATTGAGAGACAAAAGCATTACAAAACTCAAGGAAAAACCCTTTGCATAAGAATACTCATATTATCAGGCTGAAAAACTGAAGCTGCAATAAAGAAAATAACAACTGCAAACAGTTCAAACAAGTTTCACAAGCATCTAAAAAGCAAATAGTATAAATAATTGAATTAATAACCTTCATACAAAATCAAACTACTAGACAAAAACACTCTAAGTAATTTACTACGAGATTGAGAAATGAAAAGAAAAATGGGGCCAATGTGAGAACCCTGAACCTCGAGAGATTTATAGAGGGATATTTCCTTGCATGAATGATACAACATTCATATGTGTTTGCAAGCATCATAAAAGACAATTTACCAAGCATGTAGCTAGACAACTAGCACAGTCAAGCTTCTAGGACTTAAGTATTATAACATTGAACTTAGGTATTCAAGTAGAAAGGGATACCATTTGACTAAACCTAGACATGGCTCTTTGCAAAAACACAGGGAAACACGAGGTCCAAAAGAAGCATCTATATAAGGCAGCAATGGGAATGCAATTTCATGTTAAAGAAGTCAATGTAGTTATAGCAGAAAGTTATCTTGAGTGGTTTACAGCAGAAGAACAAAGATTGAAAGAAAAATTAGATAAGCTGAAACAACAGCTGGAAGTTCATGGTATAATGCCAAATTTCACCCTCCAAAGGCTTGGAATTAAGAAGCATGTGGAGATGGACCACAAGAAAGCAATGGATACCAATGAGCAGCACATCAATGTCACTGGGTGTGTCCACCAGATAGAATGCCTTCATAATCAATCTATATAAGTAGTGTAGTTTTATATCTCACAACTTTGATTGTAAAAACAGTAAAATTATGGCTGGCATTTCAAAAATCTCCTCCTTACTAGTATAAATCTAGTGGAAATCCATCATTTTTATTTGATGATAGAATATGTTCAATATATGCTATAAACTAAAACTAGATGATTCATTGCCTACAAGTTACATGTAATTATAGGTTTTAATGACAGAGATTATGAAGTTCAGATATCAAGGTTTCTGAGGAAAGCTTCATCTACTGTTCTCTATATTGTGTTAATAGAAAAATATTTACTTATCAAAATGATACAGCAATCACTAACCTTGGGAATTTTAGGTAACCTTCTAGTTTCATTTCTTTCTAAAATTGTCTTCATAGTCTCTAAGAGCATCTGAAGTTCCGATTCTTTTGGATCGAGGAACGAATCTAGTTCCTTGGCCCATTCATCTGGAGACACATAAACTTGAGTAGGTGTAGTACCAAGTTGTAATTTCTTTTGAATAATTTGAACAATGAGCTCCCTGACAGTAGCAGTTTCCTTTCCCAAACCAATTTCTTGGTTCCCCTTCTTCTTCTTCTCGCCTTTTGGATTCCCCTTTATTTCATGTTCATTTGTATTATTTTTCTATACGCTTCCCCCTGCATTGTCGCACTCTTTAACAGGCACAACATGGGCCACAATTTCAACGGGCCAGTGTTTCTCTGCAGTTCCACCTGCAACAAGCTTTCCCCACAAATTGAGCAAAGAGAGTGCGCAAACTGCCTCACAGGACAGACTTCTTCTCATCTCTTGCAACAAGAAAAGAATATCGTTGGCCACTAGAACTCTGTCCCAATCACATTTAGAAACAACCTTAGAAATATCGATTGGACTTTATCGTTTCAGGTCTTTGAGTAATCGTGATTCCGCAGAAAATGCTCATCCAACTTCACAACACTGTCAAGGCTGTTAAAAATGCTAACACTGCGCTCAGCTCTGCGGAAGCTATTTGCTCCGACCACATGCAACAAAACAACAAGTGACAAAATAGCCTGCTTTAAGTCCTAAAGCTGTGCTGCTTCGCCTGAACCCTGCTTAGCGCTGGATTTCTTCTTACCGTAAACTGTGCTGTTAACTTCAATCCTAATCTTGTTTTGAGACATTTTAACATTTTCTCTAAGACATTTGTGATTGTAAGGGATAGCAAAAAATGCACAATCTCCATCAAACCCTAAATTCTTAGGGTTTGTTTGTTTCGAATAGAACAAAAGCGTGTGCATATCAGTGGCGACATCGTTGTCGGCCTTATTTGAAAACCCCTTGCTTGAAATCTTCAGATCAAAACACTGCGTGTTTATTTGGACAGCTTCGCAAGACAAAGCTGCAACAGCTTCTACAGTCACAGACAAAGCTGACGAAGTATAAATGGCGAGCGCACAAATTCCAATAGTGGCCGGAAAACATGCCTCCATGACCTCAATTTCCTCTTTCGTAACAAAGAAACCGTCCCTTGAAATTCTTGTAAAAGAATCGACCCTGAAATTATCTTTAAACCTGTGCGTACAATTTCAGAATCGGACTGGGGAAAATCCAAAGCTCTATTATTGTTATTATTCAAAATATATACAATAAAGAGTGGAATAATAGGATGGGTTCGAGCCTTCGATTGCAGCAGCTTGTTTACAAGTACCACGAATGCAACTCTGGCTTCCACGCGGGTTAAATACGGTTTGTTTCCGTTCTCATTTTCGTATGAATTTACATTTGTAGGAACGTTTGCTTGAGCAGGGGAAGATTTACCTGATAAATTAAGAATCCTTTCCAAGGCCGAGGAATCTAATTGTAGCCTAGAGAGTTCATGTGCGACATTGTAAATCGCTTCTATAGACAAAGTCAAGCCCTTGCTGCCCAATACAACGGTTTCCATTGATGGAAAAATAAAACCCTATTTTTCAAGGTTTCCTAGACTGGAACTTGGAACGATTAATGGAAAAATTAACCCTGGATTGGAAACTGTGATGAGAGACAATTTATGACGAAGGTGCTCCGGCAAACATAGATGTTTACCTTATGTTATCCCTGTGACAAATGTGACACTTGGTGAACTAAAAAAAAACATATTTGTTGTTAGATTTGCGGTGAGCAAGTTACTGGGAGATGGGGGGCGATTTGAATTCTATGAAGCAGTCTATTTGAATGTTAAGTATGGGATTCGATTGTTAAAATTTTCTATTATATGGGTCGTTGGGATTCGATTGTTAAAATTTTCTATTATATGGGTCGTTGCAGAATTGGAAAAAAAATCCTAGCAACATTGTTTCACCATGGATGGAACTTGGATCATGGTGAAACTTTACTCATACATGAAATTTCAATCGAAATTTTATCAAATTTGCGACAAAAGTGGGTCTTGGATCTTGTTGGAATTCTCTTTGTACCTAATTTTGTGTTGAATTCTTATCAAATTTGTGATCAATAGAAGGGTATTTATGCTACAACATTAGCTTATCATGTGGAATGGAGCCATCTAATCCTATATCAAACTTCAATATGGTTGTCATAATTTAGTGATATAGGCAGTTAGATTTCCCATCAATATAGAACTCTCACTAAAATTTCAACAATCTGGGTCATTTGAGAATTGGACAAAACCCTGGGATCATCATTCCACCATGCACATAACTTGGATTATTTTGGAACTCTACTCATAGATAAATTTTCTATAGGATTCTTATCAAATTTGTGAGTAGGGAGAGGCTCTTTTCGTTACAAAATTAGCTTACTTCATGGAGTCATCTAATCTTGTAGCAAATTTCCCTTTGATCGTTGGAATTTTGGCAAATGAGGGACTTGAGTTCCCATCAATCTATAACTTTGATTAGATTTTCAACAACCTAGGTTGATCATAATTGGGGAAAACCCATAGCAGTGTTGTTCCACATTACAAAAATTTGCATCATGTTGAACTATGCTCATACATGGAATTTTTGCCATATTATTATTAGATTTGTGACATAAACAAGTTTTTTTTGCTACAAAATTAGCTTACTCCATGGAGTCGTCTAATCTATACCAAACTTCCTTGGAGTTGTTGGAATTTGGTGATACATGAAGTTAGAGTTATAATTGACCTATAACTTGATCAAAATTTCAACGATTTGTGTTGATTTAGGACTTGGAAAAACCCTTAAGAGCATAGTTCCATCATGCATGGAAGTTGCCTAATGGTGGAACTATGTTGATACATAACATCAATGTCAAATTCTTATCAAAATTGTGATTAAAAAAGGGTCCTTTTTCTATATAATTAGATTACTCAATGGAAGAGGACGTGCCTAGTATTGTAGCAAGCTTCCCTCAAGTTATTGGAATTCAATGATACATGGAATTGTAGTTCTCATTGATATAAAACTCTAATAAAATTTTCAACACACCGAGTCCATTCATAATTGGTAAAAACACCTAGGGGCATTAATCTATCATGCATGGAACTTGTATTAGATAACCTTGCAATGTTGCTTTATACACAGACTCACTTGGATCTATGGATTTATGGCTTCTCTTTCAGTAACATGAAGTTAATCTATGCTTCCTTAGTTCCCCATATTGGAATATGCTTATATTTATTGTTGATTCAAGGTGACTATCATGATTGTTTTCCACTGACTTGTAGGTCTGAATGTGCCCAAAACTAAATAGTAGAGCTGCTGGGAGATAAAAACAAATGCCTCAAAAGTATTCAAACATTACCCTATATTGCTTGGAATATGCCTAGAATGATCTTTGCTACAATATTTTGCTATTACAAGGCTCAAAAATTCCCAAACATGAGGTAAGGAGCGCTAAAAAAGATCATAACTACTTCCTAAGGTGTGAACTGTGCCATAAACTCTTATCAAAAGTCTTTGATTACAATTTTTCTTCCTAACATATCCCTATACAAGATATTATTTGCAGTATAGAAGTTTCCATCCGGACCCTTCCTACCTATGATGCTAAAGAAGTATAGTACGATCACTCCTGCATCTTAAAATGATCCCCTAAAATCCAACCTCTCTATAAATGAATTTGAAGCCTTAAAAATGGCGTACTGCCAATCCAAATAGTGATCCTAAAAGTCAATAAAGGAAATTCCACAACTATTATGAACACTAGAGATTACAACTCTAAACGTTTGACCTCATTTCCACCATTACATGAAAATCAATTAATTTAATGGCCCGAACTAATTGCAAGGATAAGCGGCTCATTATCCATTGCATACCTAACACAGAAAATATTTACCCAAGCATCCATGATATTCATTTGTCGCATCGCACCCCCAACATTATGAAGGCCCTGGTAATGGGATGGTCAGGCATGTGTGGAAATAATTCAACCAACCCCCATCCTGACTTCAACTTTAGAAAACTTCCGTTAGTTCTTGTAAATGGTCTGTTCTCATATTGTTATGGAGGTTTACTCTTATCTTAGCTTTAGGAGGTAACATTCTATGTTAGTCCACATTCTATGTTGGTTCAACCTCTTCCCAATCTTTTTCATTTGCAAGTGGAATTCTTAGGGTTTTGGGTAGGCATTCAATATACGTTGGTTCAATCTCTTCTTGATCCTTTTCATTTTCTAGTAGAATCCCCAAGGACTAGGTAGGATCTTTCTCAAGTTGTTGAGAGAAAGGCCATTCAAAGGAATATTTGGTTGTTCGTGGTTCTTCTTGTTAAAATTCAATATGCTAAGACATAAAATAGAAGCATTACATTCCATTTTCACAATAATAGCATATACAGGATCACTAAAGAAACAACAAGCATAGCATAAACACAAGAGACACAAATTTATCCTGGGAAACCCTCATGGGGTAGAAATCCCAGTAAAGCTTCCTCAATATAGATGACCAGCAATATACAAAGATGCAAACCAAAGACATGATCTCCTCCTCCACCATACCAGACCTCTCCTCCACAAGTACGCCTCTATCAAGTGAGTGTGTGTGTCAAATGAGGAACACACCTCCTCTATTTATACACTACACTGACATATATTTTACACAAGTACATGTAGGCTCGTATTTAACCATTAGGTTAAATACCCTATTATAACTAACTGGGCCGACCCCCACATGGTGGGTCTAATAACCCTAGTTACCACAAATTCTCGGAGGAATAAACATCTCCGGATTCATAGTATAATCACATCGGAGGTATGGAACATCTCCGGAATAAATAAAGTACAATTATAATATTCTTTGAAGTTACAATATCTCAACACTCCCCCTTAACGAGAAGGATATTATAACAACATCTGCACGAGCAAGGAGTCATCAACATCATACATGATACATCTATAAATCATTGGAAGCTTTCTCAACAACATCAGTAACTCAACCAGTTACTGGAACATCAACATCTTCATTACTGAGTCTTTATCTTCTGCAGCACTCAAATAGCTACAGCAACATCAATATCTGAATCCTCACAATCGTCAACATCGTCATCACATGATCATCAGCATCGTCATCACACGATCATCAGCATCATCATCACACGATCATCAGCATCGTCATCACACGATCATCAGCATCATCACATCATCTTGATCTACAACATCTGGTTCATCACGATCTACAGCATCGTCATCATACGATCATCAGCAGTGTCATCATACGATCATCAGCATCGTCATCATACGAACATCAGCATCATCATCATACGATCAACAGCATCGTCATCATATGATCAATTAGCATCCTCATCATACGATCAACAACATCGTCATCAGCATCGTCATCATACGATCAACAGCAACGTCATCATACGATCAACATTTTCCAGGGTGATCAATCCTACTCTCTTTAGGACATACGTCCATGGATGATACAATCCAGTCATGTACCTTTTGAACCGAAGTCCAGGGACGATCCAGTCCTATCATGTACCTTTTGAACCGAAGTTTAGGGACGATCCAGTCCTATCATGTACCTTTTGAACTGAAGCTCAGGGACGATCCAGTCCTATCATGTACCTTTTGAACCGAAGCTCAAGGGAGATCCAGTCCTATCATGTACCTTTTGAATTGAAGCTCAGGGATGATCCAGTCCTATCATGTACCTTTTGAACCGAAGCTCAGGGATGATCCAGTCCTATCATGTACCTTTTGAACTGAAGCTCAGGGACGATCCAGTCCTATCATGTACCTTTTGAACCGAAGCTCAGGGACGATCCAGTCCTATCATGTACCTTTTGAACTGAAGCTCAAGGACGATCCAGTCCTATCATGTACCTTTTGAACTGAAGCTCAGGGACGATCCAGTCCTATCATGTACCTTTTGAACCAAAGCTCAGGGACGATCCAGTCCTATCATTCAATTCTCAGAGACCTCATGTCTACGGCTCAATTCACAGGACCAAAGTCTGAGGATGATCCAATCCCCTTACCTGTTCATTCAGGATTTTGTTCTCGAAGACATCATGTCTACGGCTCAATTCAAAGGACTAAAGTCCGAGGACGATCCAATCCCCTTACCTGTTCATTCAGGATTTTTTTCTCGGAGACATCATGTCTAGGGCTCAATTCAAAGGACTAAAGTCCGAGGATGATCCAATCCCCTTACCTGTTCATTCAGGATTTTGTTCTTGGAGACATCATGTCTAGGGCTCAATTCAAAGGACTAAAGTCCGAGGACGATCCAATCCCCTTACCTGTTCATTCAGGATTTTTTTCTCAGAGACATCATGTCTACGGCTCAATTCAAAGGACTAAAGTCCGAGGATGATCCAATCCCCTTACCTGTTCATTCAGGATTTTTTTCTCGGAGACATCATGTCTACGGCTCAATTCAAAGGACTAAAGTCCGAGGACGATCCAATCCCCTTACCTGTTCATTCAGGATTTTGTTCTTGGAGACATCATGTCTATGGCTCAATTCAAAGGACTAAAGTCTGAGGACGATCCAATCCCCTTACCTGTTCATTCAGGATTTTTTTCTTGGAGACATCATGTCTACGGCTCAATTCAAAGGACTAAATTCTAAGGATGATCCAATCCCCTTACCTGTTCATTCAGGATTTTTTTCTCAGAGACATCATGTCTACGGCTCAATTCAAAGGACTAAAGTCCGAGGACGATCCAATCCCCTTACCTGTTCATTCAGGATTTTGTTCTTGGAGACATCATGTCTATGGCTCAATTCAAAGGACTAAAGTCCGAGGACGATCCAATCCCCTTACCTGTTCATTCAGGATTTTTTTCTTGGAGACATCATGTCTACGGCTCAATTCAAAGGACTAAATTCTAAGGACGATCCAATCCCCTTACCTGTTCATTCAGGATTTTGTTCTCGGAGACATCATGTCTACGGCTCAATTCAAAGGACTAAAGTCCGAGGACAATCCAATCCCCTTACCTGTTCGTTCAGGATTTTCTTCTCGGAGACATCATGTCTACGGCTCAATTCAAAGGACTAAAGTCCGAGGACGATCAAATCCCCTTACCTATTCATTCAGGATTTTGTTCTCGGAGACACCATGTCTATGGCTCAATTCAAAGGACTAATGTCCGAGGATGATCCAATCCCCTTACCTGTTCATTCTGGATTTTGTTCTTGGAGACATCATGTCTACGGCTCAATTCAAAGGACTAAAGTCCGAGGACGATCCAATCCCCTCAATTCCACCAAGGACTTCATTCTCGAAGACATACGTCTGCGACTCTCTTTAGGACTGAAGTCCAGGGATGATCCAATCCCCTCAAGTCCACCAAGGACTTCATTCTCGAAGACATACATCTACGGCTCTCTTTAGGACTGAAGTCCAGGAATGATCCAATCCCCTCAAGTCCACCAAGGACTTCATTCTCGAAGACATACGTCTACGGCTATCTTTAGGATTGAAGTCCAGGGATGATCCAATCCCCTCATATGTCAATCATGGGTACAAGTATCTTCATCCATACAAGTACATCAAGGCATCATGTATCCTCATCATCAAAACATGTATATCAAAACATGTATCCTCATCATCAAAACATGTATATCAAAACATTTATCCTCATCATCAAAACATGTATCCTCATCAATAGCATCAAATACATATATCATTAAAGGCATGTATAGATCTATCATCAAAAGCATGTATTCTCACTAATACATCTATCATCAAAAGCATGTATTCTCACTAATACATCTATCACCAAAAGCAAAAATATAAGGGTCCTAAAAAATATAATTCTAAGTAACTAAGTGCAGTAAATAGGTAACCTCATTATTGATGAGATAGACTTGTTATCAGATACTATGCTACTCCCCCTTTCGAGGAGAGTTCTTTTGAACTATACCAAGCTTGTCTCTAAAGTATTCAAACTTCACTCGAGACAGAGGTTTAGTCAAGATATCAGCAATCTGATCCTCAGTGCTTATATATTCGAGCTTGATAGCTCCTCTTTGCACCATATCTCGTATATAGAAGTATTGGATCTCTATGTGTTTTGACTTATTGTGGAATCACAGGATTTTCAGTCATCTTAATGCAGCTTTGATTGTCACACATAATCACAGTGGGATCCATTTCTCAGTCAAAACACTCCATATAAAAGCTTCTGAAGCCATACTGCTTCACAGCTGGCAGAGCAGACAGCCATATATTCTGCTTCAGCAGTACTGAGAGCCACATTAGATTGTTTCTTGTTGAACCATGAGATCATGGCAGATTCAAGACTATAACATCCACCTGATGTACTCTTTCTGTCTGAGACACTTCCTGCCCAATAAGAATCTGAGTAACCATGTAAACGGAGTTCATGACCTCCAAGATAATATAGACCAAAAATCTAAAGTACCTTTTAGGTACCTCACTACATGCTTTGTAGCTATTAAGTGAACCTTTCTAGGTTCTACTAGATATTGACTTAGGGTATTTACAACAAAGCATATATCTTGCCTAGTATTTGTTAAATACATCAATGACCCAATGATTTGTCTATATAGGGTTAGGTCCACTAAATACGATGAGTCATTAACTAATAACTTCAAGTTGGAGTCCATGGCTTTATACTCCAACATATCAAATCTTTTTAGAAACTTCACAGCATACTTACCTTGATTTAAAAGATTCCTTTTGTATCTTGCCATACTTCTAGACCTAAGAAGTAGTGCATTAATCTGAGATCTTTTATTTTCATTTCTGTAGCCATTTTCATGACATGTTTCTCATTCCTTGTCAGAAAGAGATCATCGTCATACAATAATGGTATGATAGGTTCATCATCCACAACCTTAAGGTAAAGGTTAGGAACAACTTTACTTCTGGTAAAGCCCGAGCTTTGTCATGAAACTATCAATTGTCCATTATTCACACTCTGCATTGAGTGATCTTCTGCATATCTATCTGTGCCATCTCTCATCAGATGGGTCTACTAATATGAGCCTCAAAATCATTCGAACTCTGTGGTGAGTTCCTTCTTGCATCCATGTCATATGTGTTTAGAACCCATATTCAACCTTGTAGCAAAGGTTGAGATCCACATCACCCATGATGATCATTAAGCTCATCAATTGACTACCGATCCTGGGAACCCATACAGAACCTGATTACATTATTAAGAGAATGGTCTTATCTAGTCCCTTGGAGCAAAACATCTCATCATGATTCTCTTCCTCTTTCTAAGAGAATCTCTTAACCACAAGCTTTCTATAGTGTGTTTGATTTGTAAATCTTTTGTTGAACATCCATTGCTTGTTCAGAGTTCATCATTCATTATGATCTTTCCTACAAATCAAAATTAAGTACATGATTAGTAATACTTCATAATCATCAAATCATATTTATATGATAACCTATTATGCATACAGATATCATTTACATAGTTATGCAACTATTTTGACCAATACTTTGGCACAACACTTTCCCATATCCTGTATGCATATAGTGGCTATCTAGATGCCTTCCATCTCTACTAGAACATACTATCGAGAGTGTGCACAACTCTCAGCATGTCAGCAAAGAGGTTTCATTCTAGACAAGCAACAATGGAATGTTTGTCCAATTTACCAATCATATGCATATTAGTAGTATATTGTTCAATGCTTTATGAATGTTTACACTCAGTATGATATATTCTAGGAATACAAATATGCATACAAGCAATATCATTTACTATTTCTAATAACAACCCAAATACTTATCTTTTATGTTTGTGTGGTTGCGTCCCGCTTGATCTTCTGTATGTCTTCTGAACTTCTATTCATTCTGTACCACTGTGCATGCTCAAGTGTACACTAGTGTCATCCTCATGATCTCATACACAAACATACATTCATTAGTATATTCTCAATATTATCAAAACATTCTAATTCTAAATAATCTTGAATATGTACAGTCATGATCATTAGTATTCAGGGTTTCAAGGAAGTCTTCTTTTACTCATGCATATTCTTGTTTGATCTAGTTAGTTAAATCATCAAGCAAGATAAGAGACATAATATGCATAAACCCTTGAATACTAACCAATCATACCAAGTATAATTACACAAGGTAAGATTCTAACATGACATAGGAAAACATACATGGATTAGTATACCTGCTTAGTTATGTACAACATACCTAAACAATCTCTTCAATGATTTAGAGATCCTGAGCTAGAACCTGCATGTCTCGTAGGTTTAACATGATATAACAAAGTCATACATACCTCATGAGTCTTTGTCTTCATGTTGTCATGGTCATGGAACTTGATTTGTCTTTTGTGATGTACCTGTGTCTTGTTAGCAAACAACATCAACCTTACACAACACCATAATGCATAAGTACAATCATATAGCCCTAATCAATGAATGTATTCGATCATTCACATGCATTCATATTGTTACTAGGGTGATAAGACAATTAATAACATTAATCAAGATTGTACTAATAAATAACATGAAGACAAACACATTATGAACTTAATCAAGAATCAGATTTCAAGGCATACCTGAACCTCCTTAAGTCATACCTATCGAGACTTTTTGTAGTCTTCTTATGTAAGGCCTTAGCCTCAACTCCCCTTGAAACTTGATCTGGAGCTTGATTAGGGTTTGCTAGAGAAACCCTAAAAATTCAATCTTTGACTTTCACACTTCTGAATGGATGGAAGAATGTGTCTTGCTGAGCTGATCAACCTAGCATTCTTCAATTTTGAAATCTCCAAAATTTGACCCCTCAAAATTGCCTTCGAAACTTCTGGATCTTCTGGACAGGAACCCGTACTAGGGTTTGATGAAGCCCACCCTTCTGTCCAATCAAAAGGTTCGATCCAAGGCTCTAAACTCTTATTTTTCTGAGGAGCTTCCAGCCGTGGACTCCGATTCCACAAATTCTAACTTTCTCCGAAACCCTAAATTCTGGAAGCCATGAATAAAGGTGCTCCAAAAATAATTCTGTTTTGATAGAAATATGCACCTGATTGTTTCTGCTATAACTCTGAAATTTCTGCTCCACAGGGTCTAAAAATTTTTTTTGCAGTAGCCTGACCTGTCATCTTTCCATCCTAACAGGTCTGACCTCAATTGGATTTTCTAAGAGAGAGTTATGCCAAGTGTCGCAACGTGACCTGTTTATGGGATAAAATAGGAGAGCGAACTTGTACGGTGTGCCACGTGTCACTCTTTGAACTTCGGCCTCTGAAAAATTTTCCTGAGATAGCTCACCCTGTTATCTTTCCATCCTGATAGGGCTGACCTCAATTGGACTCTCTGAGAAAGAGTTATGCCAAGTGTCGCAACGTGACTTGTTTATGGGATAAAACAGGAGAGCGAACTTGTACAGTGTGCCACGTGTCACTGGTTCACCTTCGGACTCTGAAAAGTTTCCTGAGATAGTACAGTATGTGTACTATCTGTCACATTTTACGAAATTTCATTTGGAGCTTCCTAGCCCAAGTTATGACCTTTTTTCCAACGTCACCTGATTTTGACTGAGATCTAGAAGAGGCAGAAACCCTAACTTGTACTGATCATAAATCATAAAGTACAACGAATCTGAGGGTGCCCTTTGGACACAAGGTAACTAGGGATGTTATCTAGGACCTGTAAACTTTTCAGATCCTGAAACTTTTCATAAATGGATTTATAGCGAAAGTTCCACGATGACTGGTTTTTTCTATATAAAACCCTAACCTTCAAATTGTCGCAAGAGAAGCAAGTGTCGTAAGTGCCATACATTGCCTTCCTTCAGGTTAGCTCTGATACCATGTTAAAATTCAATATGCTAAGACAGAAAATAGCAACATTACATTCCATTTTCACAATAATAGCATATACAGAATTACTGAAGAAACAACAAGCATAGCATAAACACAAGAGACACAAATTTATCCTGGGAAACCCTCATGGGGTAGAAAACCCAGTAAAGCTTCCTCAATATAGATGACCAGCAATATACAAAGATGCAAAACAAAGACATGATCTCCTCCTCCACCATAGCAGACCTCTCCTCCACAGGTGCGCCTCTCTCAAGTGAGTGTGTGTGTCAAATGAGGAACACACCTCCTCTATTTATACACTACACTGACATATATTTTACACAAGTACATGTAGGCTCGTATTTAACCATTAGGTTAAATAACCTATTATAACTGACTGGGCCGACCCCCACATGGTGGGTCTAATAACCCTAGTTACCACAACTTCTCGGAGGAATAAACATCTCTGGATTCATAGTATAATCACATCGGAGGTATGGAACATCTCTGGAATAAATAAAGTACAATTATAATATTCTTTGAAGTTACAATATCTCAACACTTCTAGCACCTTTTCCAATATTTTTACTCTTACCCTTATTTCCCCAGCCTTATGTCTTTCCATTACCCTTGGCTAAGATCTCTATATTGGAGTTTCAGTTCATTGTGGAAAAAGAAAGGAAGGTGGTGACCATGGTTGCTTCACATAGTCATCCCAGTAGATGCTTTAATTGTGAGCATGCAGAAATGAAGCAAGCTATAAGGAGGCATGAAAATCATTGTGGTGAGTTCCAAGACAATATTTCCTCTATTATGAGGAGGGGCTTCTTCCATGGCGTCTTTCCTCCTTAGTTAAACAAGCTAACCCTATCCATCTCAGGTCACAATTTAAAATATGTGTTGTGAGAGAGATTCTACAAAGGGCCTCCATGTGTGTCTAGAGGATCAACACTTGGCATATCAGGTTACACTATGGGCTCTGTGGGTGGTGATAATTGGCACAATTTGAATATTTAACCACATTCATTGATAATATCAAGATAACTTAAAATCCCTTTGAATACAAAATAAGATCTGCTTTCCAAACATGGATGACAAATTTAAAATTTCTATACATCCTAAAATTATGTAAAGAGAATACCATTGGAAATTTGAAAGATTAGAAACATAAGCATACAACAATCTTGAACCGTGAAAATATTAGAAACATAAGCATTAAGTTGTTATAGAGTATAAACTTGAAAATATTACATGCATAAAAAAATATAAAATCATTTCTCATTTCGTCACAGGTGACTCAAACATGAAAATAGATTCTACTTCTATTTGAGGATTTGTGAAAGAAAATGATAACATCATCTCAATATCAATCTCAATCTCAGTCAGTTAGTCGTTGGACATGAAAATATTCGAGCAATGTCGATTACAAAACAGTATTTGACATCTCCCTTCCCTAATCATTCCATTGTTGTGTTCACGTAGTCGAGTGGAATGTTCTCTATCATACAAGATATGTTATGATTTCCATAGAAGTCTAACATCTCCCGAGTTCCCTTCACTCCTCCAATCACACTTCCCCCTACAAATCTTCGATATGCAAACACCAAACAAAAATAACACCATTAGTGGCTTAACTACCCTCCTCATCTGAAAATTAATCACATCCCCAAAAAAGGCATCCATATCCATAGAGTAAGCTTAAATAAATCACATCACAAGTGTATCTAGGGTTTTACCCCTAGCTTGTGCAAATGAGCACCTACTAAGGAGAATGGACTCCTTAGTAGCAGTTCAGTGAATTAAACTAATTAAGCTAAAACAGAAAATTAAATTAATTCCAAAACAAGCATGAAACATAAACATCAAATGAAAAGAATGACTTTTTCTATTAATGTTACCTTGAATGTCAAGGTTTGATGAAGCCCTTTGCAGTGTCCAAGAGGATGCTCCAAGCTTCAATATGCTCCTTCTCCTTCTCCAATGATGGGAATGGGCCAAAGGTGGCTCTCAAGGTGAAAATAGTTCAATGGTGAACTAGGGTTTCGAGAGAGATTTTGGCAGAGTAAGGGTGCTTGTGATTGTGGATATGGAATAAGGGATCTCCATCACCTATTTATAGTTTTTTGGTGGTGGAGTGCTGACCCATGGTTTTGGGAAACACATGGTTTTATGCAGCTGTATAGGGTTTTTTCTTCCTTTTCCTCATTATTTTATATTTTTATTCCCTTTTTAGGGGATTTTTGCTATTTTTGGAGGAAAAGGGGGGTTTTTTAGCCTTTTTTAGGCTATTTTGAGGGTTTTATGGCCTTTTGGAGGCATTTTAGGCCTTTTGGAGGCTTTTTAATGGGATTTTTTGGGATTTTAATGGAAATATGGTAGGAAAATGGACAAATGAGCCATATAATGTGGTAAATGAGCTAGTGAGCACTTTTTGGGTGTTAACAGATTGCCCCCTGATGTGTGAGGGCAGGAGCTCATCGTATGGCCAATGGACATCATAAGTCATGGATGGTTTTCCTTGGGAGTGGAGAGAAGAGAAGAAACAAACTGGAGCCCGGAACAACGATCCCGAACAACTGCAAGAACTAAAAGTACATAACCTCAATAATGGATGAGGAATCATCTGATCATATGGACGAGGCGGGCATACCCATGCTCGTATCAGAATATAACAATAACAATGGGGTCCAAAAATGGGGACCTGAAATATACATGACCTCAAATACTGAATGAGGAATAATCTCAATATATGGACGAGGCGGGCATACCCATGCTCGTATCAGGATACATAAAAAACTGTGAGGCCCGAAAAAGAGGGACCTGAAAGATACATAGCCACTGTGTACATCATAAGGGTCCAGAGGGGACACAAAATCTGGGACATACTGCTGAGCGGATCATGTGTGAACTGCAGAACTGGTGCACTGGAACAATCAACAGTGCTGCTGAGTGTGGTACCAAAGGAACTGATGAGCTGCTAGATCATAGTGACTGGGGTCATACTCTCCATGGTACACTGGACTGGAACTGAAATGGGTACTCAAGGAAGCATGGGACTGGATGGCTTCCGAATACAAACGCCAACGCGGCCCGGACATCCACGGGAACATACAACTGGGCGTTCTGAAATGACTCACCAATGTGCTAGAGTCGGGGGAAATCCGGGGTCTTCGACGAAAAACTGATGGGATATAATCCTACGCGATCCTCAACGATGCGATCAAGGTGCTGAAGTCGAGCATGTGAGGAACAACCACTCGGAGAGGCAATGATGACTCCTCTCAGAATGGTCCGTAGGCACTTACCACAGATGGTGATAAGTCCAAGGCGTAGGGACCTCTGGGCCTATCCTCTGGAATAGAGGAGCTGTCGTCGACAGAGGGAGACCTGCTACTATCAAGGCAATGATGTTTCCTTGATAGGAGCGCGAGGTGAAAGACCGAAATGTGATAGTACTGAGGGCAGGACTGACAAACTGTGGATGGACAACTGGGCAAATAGAGTGGGTGGACTCAAACTTCCTTTGTTCAGAGTATGATAATGGGAATGATCTGGCAGCATATGAAACTGACTGAGGGGAAAGGGATCATAGCTGTAAGGGATCTGGGAGGGTAACTGGCTGAGGGAGACTCAAGCTGGTGTAAAATGGCAGGAGATTGCAGAATACTCTGAACAAAGGCGACCTGATGGGGGGTGCTGCCGAGATGATCGATCATAATGCCAGGAGGCACAGGAGGGTACCTCTTCATGGGTAAGGAACTAGAAGAAGTTCGTGTAAAATGATACTGTCGTGTGGATTTTACGAGCCCAGGATAGTTCATGCTTGTGGTGGCTTTCAATTTTAAGGAGTCTGAAAGCGATAAGAAGACTCTGAAGTGATGGAATGGTACTGTCGTGTGGATTTTACGAGCCCAGGACAGTTCATGCTCGTGGTTGCTTTCAATTTTAGAGAGTCTGAAAGCAAGTAAGAAGACTCCAGGGGGTTGCTTTTTCGTATATTTAGTCTCCAAGGCCCAAAGAAGCATAAAAGGATGCAATGAAGAACTCTTCTAGCCGGTGTGACTAGAGTATTCCTTTTTCGTAATTAGTCTACCAGGTCCGGAAAAGGGGTAAACTTATACCAGATAGATGCCCTTTCAGGTACTTTAACGAGCATGAAAGGAAGCAAGATTGCTCGGCGATCTTTTCATTCTTTTAGGAGTCAGAAAAGAGCTTAACGGAAACTCCCTAAGTGCCTTTTTCGTAAAGGAGTTGTCCGGCCCGAAAAAGGGATAAAATTATACCGAACAAAAGAAATGGCCAGGCAAGGAGGAAGTGTTCAATCAAGGTTTAGTAATGATGACCAAGAACGAGGGTAGGTGGGAAAACTGATGGACCTCCTTGCGGGGTAGATGAAATGGTGGAAAAATAACGAAACATTTGCAGTATGACAGGAGTGAATGGCTCAGGTAAAAATGTGGAACAATCCGATAGCAGCCGATGTGGCGCGCAAACCGAGGCAGCAAGGAGTTGGGACACAATGTTGAAATTGTACCAAGTGAGAGCGAGAAATGATCTCAAGCATCATCACGAGCTCGGAAAAAATGAATCCGGCGATATAAGGGATGTCAAAAACGGGTAACGGCCGATGTGGCACGCAAACCGAGGTGACGGGGGCATTTTGAAAAATGCCCAGAAAATCTGGAGGTGAGAGCGAGAAATGATCTCAAGCATCATCACCAGCGCGGAAAAATGAATCCGATGATATAAAACATGTGAAAAACGGAGAACGGCCGATGTGGCACGCAAACCGAGGTGACTAGGGGCGTCTGAAAAAAAAATGGGCAAAAAATGACAGGACAAAAATAATGCAACGAGGTGACCATCATGACGGTCTCGTCGTGCTGATTCCAGAGGTGGAAACGGTTTGTAAAACGGACTCCGTATGGGACCAGAATGACCAAAACAAGAAAAAGTCAATTGACTATAAATAGTGGTGGGTCCAACATGACATGTGTCATTTGTACTTGTTGACTTTGACTTGTGAGGAGAGTGGACCAGAGCTTAGGTGGCATTTCTGGACGATCCGTCTGGATGATTTCATATCCGTGAGATACAGGTATTTCATTAAACTCATACCTGCATATTTTTTAAGGTGGGGGGTTGGGTAGTGGGTCCCAGGGTTTATTTGTACGGTCCACGTGGGGTGGACCGCGGGTTAGGGGGTCGAAACCGCGGTTGAAGACCGCGAGTTTCGGGACGAACCACGCGGTTGGAGACCGCGTGTTTCGAGTTGAACCACGCGGTTGGAGACCGCATGATTCCTGGATGGAACCGCGGTCGAGTACCGCGAGTTTCAAAGAGGAACACGCGGTTCCCAACCACGGGTTTAGGGCTGACAGGCGCGGTTGGGAACCGCGACCATATGCCTGACAGCCGTGGTCGGAAACCGCGGCAGGAAGCCCGAAAGCCGCGGTTTTGGGCCGAGCTATTAGGGCTTCTGGGAAAGGGAAAAGTACTTTACTTTGGTTGACATGAGTCTGATGGGTTCACTTTGTGTGATTGGCAGGATGCCCCAGGTTCTCTGGAGAGAGCGGGAGATCCTGGATGAGACCATGGGTTTCATCCGAGAGAATCGCCATGTGCGATCTGTGTTGGGATTGTGCGAACTATTGAAGTTCGCACAGATACCTATGATACGGACAGCAACATTGTTGCTGAACCGTCTGATCAGCTTCTGGGAGCCGGACATACAGGCTTTCCGGGTACAGGGTGAGAGGGTGGACCTCACTCTGACCGATGTATACTTTCTGACGGGGTTGCCCTGCCTAGGCAGGGTGGCAGACACACAGCCGCGGGTTGCCGCGGACGTCGACATGGAGGACATGTTGGAGAGGTACTGCGGTCCGGACGCGGTTGTGCATAGGAATGCACTCCTGGTGAAGGACCTACAGGAGCCGGCAGTGCGGGCCATGGCGGCGTGTGTGGTGCGGGTATTGGGTTCCCAGTCACCGGAGAAGGTGTCTGGGGGGCAGATGCAGATGGTAGAGTGCGTACTGGATGGGGTGTACTATGCGTGGGGCCAGATGTTCCTGACCTGCGTTCAGCGACAGCTGACGGCAGCGAAGGAAGATGGCAAGGGATTTTGCTTTGGGTCCTTCCTATGTGCCTTCTTTATGGAGAGGGTACCCACACTGCGGCCGCGGGTGCCGATTAGGCCAGGAGGGATGAGGGAGCCGAGGATGGTCCGTTGGGGTGAGATGATGCACCGCCTTGGTGGCGGCGACGTGGGCAGGTACTTTACGCAGGAGTTGTACCTGCAGTGGCTCCAGATACCACTGACACTGGACGACTTCCCGTATCGGGACATGGACTTCACGGGAGATCCGGAGGCGCCGCGAGCACCAGGACAGGCATGGGGTCCCGACGGTATGTATGTGTTTTGGTTGGATGTTATGTATGTCAAGTTTTGATTTATATGATAGTCGATGGATATATTGTAACTGACATATGGTTGATGTTGCAGATGGGGGCCCGAGGCCACCTCCAGGACATGTGGTCCGGCGGGGTATTGTGGCCGTTCCAGCTCTGCCTGGACGAGGAGAGGTGCGACGCCGGGATCCAGAGGTGACCCTAGAGTCTGTACGGGAGCTACTAGATCGGTTATTGATAGGAGTGACCGACGAGGGATGGCGGGATGTCGATCCTGATGTGGTGCGGGACTGCATGGGGGCACCCCGTGAGTTCAGATCCATCGCGATCCGGGTGGCGATTTTGGTGGACCGGGCCCGGGCACAGGAGGCCGGAGGAGAGGAGGACTTGCCGGAGGAGGAGCGAGGGGAGGACTCAGAGGCAGCCGATGCCGGCAGTGATGCAGGATACGACTCCCATTAGGGGGTGTAGGGGACTCCCCCCCGAGTTTTGTAGCTACGGCGTGTATGTTGATGAGGCTGTTAGGGATGTATAGCCATTTTTTGTATAGCTGAGTACAGGGGTACTCAGGACATGTATAGATTTGAACATGTATATTTTTTGATATATATATTTATGCACGTGGATGCACCTTTTGTATGATGTGTTATTTGTACGCACGTGGATGCGCTTTATGAGTTGTGATATGTTTACATTGCACGTGGATGCAAGTAGGTTAGGATGTTAGGCACGTGGATGCCCCTTGTGTTTTTTATGTGATACAACATGATATATGTATGTTTAGGCACGTGGATGCCCCTATGGATATGCATGTGGTTTATGTATATGGATGCAAATGTGGATGCGATGCAATCTTTTTGGGTTTTTATATATTTTTTATGAGATGCTATGGGATGATGATGCATGATGTTACATGGTGTGATTGATATGCCAGTCTAGGATGTTGTTGGCCATTTGGTCTGCGACACTATTTTGGGCTCTGGGGACATGTGTGAATGTGATGGATCCAAATTGTCGACTGAGTTGTTTTGTGCGCAGGAATTTTCTAAAAAGGCAGGGATCACGCACCTGGTAGCAGTTGTTGAGCTGGGAGACAAGTAGCTGGGAGTCAAGGAACACATGAAGGTGACTTATGCCTATTTGGAGGGCGGCAGTTAGGAGACCGGTCACAGCATCATACTCCGCCTGGTTATTGGTAGCAGCGCCTATACATATTCCGTCAAGGTGAATCATCTCGTTGGAAGGGGAGTACAAGACCCATGCTGCAGAAGCCAGGTTGGGAGACTAGCGGCTTGCGCCGTCAGCGAAGCCAGTGTAATGAGGTGGAAGGTGGTCTATCTGTAATCATGCAGAAAGGATGAATGTAAGATGATGGTAAAAAAGTGAAAAACAAAAAAGAGAGCAAACTGTACAATGCGGACCAAAATGGGGCCGCCAGTTATTCTATGGATAGAGATTCTGTAGGAGGCAACCCGTCATGGGGGTTGCGTAAAGGGAGGCCTTCAGAGTTGGTTTCAGTATGAACATGGAGTTCCTCTGGCCGTGTGTCTATGTGATGTTTGAGAATGGCGGGGTTGAACCCAGGCATTCCGTTAGAGGGCCAAACAAAGACATCACGGAACTCTTGGAAGAGTTGTGTATAATCCTTAATCTCCCGCTCGCTGCAGGAGGCTCCTAAAGTGATGAGTTCAGGGGCATATCCTGGGAACTTTGAGGGAGGAAGAGGATGTTGTTTCTGACGAACGGGGGTTACATCAGGCCATGTGTCAATGTGGTGCTCTATGATGGCAGGGTCAAGACCAGGCATTTCGGTATAGGACCAGGCAAAGACATCACGGAATTCTTTGAAAAGGTTTATGTAGTCCTCAATCTCTTGTTTACTGCAGAATGCTCCTAAAGTAATGAGTTCAGGGGCACGTCCTGGGGCAGCAATATCAACTTGGATGACAGGTGAGATGTTGGCCATGTTACCTTCCTCGAAGGCATCAGGAGCAGGAATAGGGTCCTTGAACCAGTCAACCTTGGTGGGGAGGAAGTCTTTGGATTCAACTGCATATTGGGTAGCGGTGCTAGAGGAGGATTCTTCGGGGATGAAATAGGAGCGGTGGTGCCTGTCATCCCAGGGATAATCCGGGGCAGTTAGGGCCTCAAGAATCTCCTCATCGGTACGGAAAGTTTGCGTCGTCAAATCGGTTGATGAGGGGGTAGTGGTTGAAGAGATCATATAGATGGTATTGACCTCTCCGGAAGTTGAAGAGTCTGGGGGGTAGATCTCCTCGATGGTAGGTGGTGCCGTCTCAAGATCCAGATTGTTCATCTCATAGAGAGCCGCTCTGTAATCCGGGAGATCGGGACAATGATGTGAATAGTGCCCGTAAATACCGCAGATGGCGCAGGAGTGGTTGGTACGTAGGGACTTATCTTTAGGATTAGGAGTGGGGTTTAGTTCGACAGTTGGGATGTTGGGGTCATCATCGAGCATTTGCATGTGCTTCTGCAATGCGGGTAATTGTGGGCATTGGTGGGTCGCATGGCCCAACTCGTCACACAGCGAGCATTTGGGAGGAGCACGAAACACTGGAGGGTTCTTGACTGTCTTTGGAGGTGGTACGGCAGTGTAAGGTTGTGGACCTCTGCCCCCCGTGGGTTTGGGAGTAGGAGGAGGTGTCGTGGAGGATGAAGGGGTAGAGACACCGGGAGGTGGCTGAGTGGTAGTAGCCATGGGTTGCACCGGTTGGAGGACGACATCTGGTGTCGGCGGGCGAACGGGAGGTGAAAGATACCATACAGGTAATCCCAAAGTTAACCCAGGGAGGCTAAGGGTAGCCATGACCGGGGCGCTTACTACTCCCGATTGAGGAACTAGGAAGGGGATCGTATGGATCGGTGTAACACCAATGTGGCTAGGTACCAATGGTGGTTTAGGCAAGAAGGGTGGTTGAGTATTAGGCGGTAGGTTGTCGTGGGACAAGGTACATAAGTCAGACATTTCGGGCGTAGATGACGGCGGAGGAATGGATTGAAAGGTGGAGGTCATCGGCGTGTCTGAGTAGACTCCAGGCCCCGAAGAGGAAACAAACGAGGTGGTGGCAGGGGAAATAGGTTGTTCAACCATGGGGAGAACATTTTCCGGTGCCGCCGGAGCACTGGGATCATAATATGTGAGCTGGTCAATCTTAACCACGCGTCCTTCATGGGGGAACATCATGGTGCGAAAGACAGAAGAGGCAACCGCCCGCATGGCATACATGTAGCTGCGGCCAAGTAAAAGGTTGTAATCCAATTGGGTGTTGATTACCTCTATGTAAATAAGGACTCTTTTACCACCCAACTGGACGGGGACATTGGCTAGGAGGCCTTGGGGCTGAGCCGAACGACCGTCGTAGGCGCGTAATGCAGTGGTGGACTGCTGGAGAGGAGGGGATCCTAGCTTCTGCCATACAAATGTAGACATGACGCATGTGGAAGCACCCTCATCGATGATGCACCGATGGATGACAAGATTCCTAACGGAGACAGTAACTTGGAAGGCTAAGCTGGAAGGTAGGCGTGGTTCAGACTGGTCTAAATCAAACGCCATCAAGTGTGAATCAGTTGGGTCAATACCCCCAATGGCGGAGAGTAAAGTCTTGCGCTGGGAAGGGCAGTTCTTCAAGACTTCTAACGCAGACATGGCTGCGGGAGACTGGGCTAGGTCATCTACGATGTTGTAGTTTGACGCAGCGCGCGCATTAGGGTTATTGTTGATTCGGCGAAGAGGGAAACGAGGTGCTTTCGCAGCGCCGTCTATGGGCGGCGGAGGTATGCGTAACGCCTGATCGGTGGGATGAGCGTTAGTAGGTTTATCCGTGGGAGGGGCTTCAGAGGTGGAGCCGTATTGGTTCCGACGGGTCTGGAGGTTGATGTCAGCGGATGACATCATCAGTAAGTGGTGGGTACCTGAGTCAAACATGGGTTGATCAGGAGCAGCGTAGGTGATCTGTTGTTGTTGGGCCGCATTGGCTTGATGGGGAGCCAACGGCTGAGTGTTCACTACGCCTTGGGTCGGTAAGGGGTTTTGCAGCACCAAAGGGGGTTGTTGAGGTTGGGGGGGGTTGGGTGGCGCTTGGGGAGCCGCATGCCCTTGGCGATGGGCCTCGTCAACCCAGAGTTGCCGAGCTCGCTCCAAGTGTGGGCAAGCATGGGTATAGTGTCCATAGACCCCGCAAATAGAACAAGGGTGGTTCGTTCGCAAGTTGGGTTTTTTAGCCTGCTTGGGCGGGCGATCAGGGTTTTGATTAGCGGGGGCCGCATTGTTGTTGTCAGGGGGATTAGCCGGTTGACCAGCTTGGTCTGCAGGTTGGTTGTTTCCCCGATTACGGCCCTTGCCGCGGTTCTGTTGGCCCTGGTTACGTTGGTTGTTCTGGTTCTGCTGCGGGTTCTGTTGGGCGTAAACTTGCCCTTGGGCAGCAGGTGGATTCTGAGGTTGCGCAGGTGCAGGAGCAGGCTGCGGAGGATGATATGCAGGTTGAGGCTGAGCAGGTGCAGCAACTTGAGGGGGTTGCTGATAGGACTGCGGAGCAGGTTGTGGATGTGCCGCAGGGGCTGCCTGGGGCGGATAATAAGCGGGTTGGGCTTGTGGAGGCGCAGGAGCGGGGGCAGCCTGCTGATGGTAGTAAGGCTGAGGGGCGACTGGAGGAGCATAAGAAGGAGTCGCATACCCGAAGCACTGAGGTGGACATGAGGGTCCATGGGAATGGTGATGTGTCATGGGAGCATATGAGTTGGTTGCTCCAGACTGGGAGGTAGCCCTCGACAGGTCGGGGCCAGGGGTAGGACGTGCTATAGAAAATGGTTGGGGATGCGAAGAAACACGGCCAATGATACCATCTGCAGCGTGGGATTCCCCCGGCGCATCGTGATGGGAGGACTCGCCGCGAGGGGCGTCAGGTATAATGGTATAAAGGTAACCCGATTGGGCGTAAATGAGGTCGAACTGTTGGGCCTTAAGGATGGCTTCTTCTTCAGACTGGGGTCTTTCTGAGGCCACATCCTTAGCGATAACAGGGAGAAGGGATTTGAGGAACCAATCTAGGAAGATACGGTCGTCAAGTTTGATCTTGCATAAGCTACGGCGTCGACGCCACTCATGGATGTGGTCCGTGATATGGGTAGCCGTGTTTTGTCTACAAGATAGAAGGATCTCAACGCCCGCGTCATAATGGACAGGCAACTGGAAGAACTGCAGGAAGGTCGAGGCCAGGGAAGCAAAGGTGGCATGGGTCCCATGAGGTTGCTCGATATACCACTTGGCTGCAGAGCCCGTGAAGGTGCGCTGTAAGAGACGGAGGCGAACAGAGTCATCCACAATGGAGTTAGAGGAACACCATAGGTGGAAAGACATGATATGGTTTTGTGGGTCCTCACCGGCCTTGCCCTCGAACTTAGGGATGTCAGAGGGTAGTTTGGTAGGCATATGAGGCCATGTAGGGTCGTGTCGAATGGGATCGTTGGTCAATCTGGCCAAGTCAGGTAGGTTAAGGCTAGCCATGAATGGCATACTAGAAGAAGGGTGTGACACAGTAGTGCTTTGGACCAAGTTGGGGCCAGTGCCCCCAAGTGGAGGGACAAGATTTAGGGTGGTGCCCCCAAGTGGGGGAACTGAGGTAGTGGAGGATGGTCCAGCACCACCATGGGTAGTGTGAGCCACTGATGTAGTGGGGATAGGTATTCCCGCTGTGGGAATAGGTACCGTGAGGGGAACGGTAGATGGTTGCCCCATGGAGGGCATACCGAAAACAGGTGTAGTAACTGGTGTAGTGGTAGATGTGCCACCAATGGTCCCTATGACAAATGGAGTGGAAGTCGTACCAGCCATGGGGCTAGTAGGGGAAGTATAAATAGGGTTCTCAGACTCTTCGTCAGAATCAGAGGTAAAGTAAGGAGCGTCACTATCTGGTGACGGAGGCCTACGTCGCTGATGAGTGGAGTCAAGTGACAAGGCTCTGGATCTGTGATGAGTGGTATCAACGGACAATGATCGGAATCTATGACGAGTGGTGTCAAGAGAACCGTGCTGTGGGGGCTCGCCCCTGAGGCGCCGAGAATGTCTCGGGGACTCAATGGTGACAGATGGTGTCTAGTCTCTGTGGGTTGAGGTGAGTATAAAAACAGCTCAAAAATCCTAATGCAACCGAGTATGCAGAAGGAGAGCTAAAAATCAAGGCACTCAGGCCAACAACCAACTCAAAACACCCACTGCAGCAGCTGTGCTACAATAGGTGGAGTATCAACAAAGATGGTCAGAATACCAACAAGCAACGGGTTTCCTAAAAAAGAAAAAATGGTGGACTCACTAGACCAAAGGGAGGTAAAGGAGCATGAAAACACCTAGCTAAAAGTATTCTGACTCAACTAAACATATCCTCTGCAAGGTGATGAAATCCAAGTCAGACAATATGAGTAGAAAAGCCAAGTGGCTATGATATCCCCCTACCGGGAGGGATACCGGGTAGTCAATCCTAGAAGAATGGCAACTAAGATACCCCATTCATGACACGTCCAGAAAGGTGAATCTGCCGTTTAGTTCGTTGACCGCAATACCCCTATACAGGGATATCCCGCGAACCGCGAAAGGTAGCCCTTCGGTTACTGAATGGAGTGCGGTATTCCACTCAGGCCTCCGGAACCAGTCTCCCGACTTCAACCCTCCTAAGGGAGAGGCCCTCTGATAAACTGGTCGTGACCGTGCCAAAAAGTACTAGGGGATTTTGGTTCCCTATTTGGACAACAACTATGTCTCAAGTGAAATAACCAAGGGGTGTTATTGGAAGCCTATCCCCCTGATCCTACCTAACTACAATGATTCTTTTGTGTTCCCCAAGTGGGGTTAGAATGTTGGTTTAATTAGGTACTTTTTAAGGCTCACTTGATTTAATGTGACAGAGTGTGTGCTCGTGAGGTGATGAACCCAGAAATAGAAGTGCCACAAGGGGGGGCAACGTCCAATCTATCAATAATACTGAAATTGAAAGTTTAACTTGCAAAATTTTCTGAATTAAAAATACTGAAATTTTAAAAAGCTTCTGTAAAGGGAACAGAAATTATGTTGCAGAAAGGCTGTAAGGTAGTGAGGCTGCAGGTGGGACAGAGGGCTGTTCAGATGCAGAAAATATTGCAGCAAAAGGGGCTGGGCTCAAGACAGGAAAAGAGCAGAAATCAGACCGCGGGTCTGTGGCGATTTGGAACAGGCCGACCGCGGGTTTGAGGGAAACAGCGGCGGTCAGGTCGCAGCTATCGGGCCAACAGAGACAGTCGGGACGCAGGAAACAGGGAAAAAGACACAGTCGGGTCGCGGCAAAAAGGCTAACAAGCGCAGTCGGGACGCCCGAAAGAGGCAGAAAGCCGCAGTCGGGACGCGGGAAAAAGGCCGACAGGCGTAGTCAGATCGCGGCAAACAGGCTGATTAGCCACGGTCGGATCGCAGGTAACAGACTTGAATCCACCGGCAGAGCGTCGGAAGCAGTCTGAGAGCCACGGTCGGATCGCGGGTAATGGCCTGAAAGGCGCGGTCGGGACGCGACTGCAGAGGAAAAAGACGCGGTATGCGGCGGCCGAAAGGGACAGCCGAAAGGAAAAAACTTAAAAAAAACGAAAACCAGAAATTCGAAAACTAGGGGAGTCGCCAAAACTGTAGCTAGGGTTTTACCCCTAGCTTGTGCCAATGAGCACCTACTAAGGAGAATGGACTCCTTAGTAGCAGTTCAGTATATTAAACTAATTAAGCTAAAACAGAAAATTAAATTAATTCCAAAACAAGCATGAAACATAAACATCAAATGAAAAGAATGACTTTTTCTATTAATGTTACCTTGAATGTCAAGGTTTGATGAAGCCCTTTGCAGTGTCCAAGAGGATGCTCCAAGCTTCAATATGCTCCTTCTCCTTCTCCAATGATGGGAATGGGCCAAAGGTGGCTCTCAAGGTGAAAATAGCTCAATGGTGAACTAGGGTTTCGAGAGAGATTTTGGCAGAGTAAGGGTGCTTGTGATTGTGGATATGGAATAAGGGATCTCCATCACCTATTTATAGTTTTTTGGTGGTGGAGTGCTGACCCATGGTTTTGGGAAACACATGGTTTTATGCAGCTGTATAGGGTTTTTTCTTCCTTTTCCTCATTATTTTATATTTTTATTCCCTTTTTAGGGGATTTTTGCTATTTTTGGAGGAAAAGGGGGGTTTTTCAGCCTTTTTTAGGCTATTTTGAGGGTTTTATGGCCTTTTGGAGGCATTTTAGGCCTTTTGGATGCTTTTTAATGGGATTTTTTGGGATTTTAATGGAAATATGGTAGGAAAATGGACAAATGAGCCATATAATGTGGTAAATGAGCTAGTGAGCACTTTTTGGGTGTTAACAGCAAGCCATGTAGAAAGAAGTCGAGACTTGCCATATGTGAGGGTCATCGTAGGGAGATTAAGAGGCTTTTCAGGTATTCCAACCAAAATCAATTTCCCAACCACATTCAGTAAATTGAGAATTGGCATCAAGGGATGGTCAGCAGAGACTCTGTCAATTATGTAATCCGATAGGCTTCTGCACGATTCAAATGCAAGCCGATGAGACCATGGATTCTCTTGGAAGTTGACTTTCTCTTGGAAATTGAATTGATTTTAATTGACAAATTTAATTGGTTGGATTTGATTCAGTTGCATCCCATCAAACTCGGTCTCTGAATCCATTGCATCTAAAAAATGCACCATTATTTCCCATTATATTACATACCAAACATTTATCTTTCATCTCTGTGAAAACATGGCTCTAGATTGCAAGGCGAATAGGGAGGCGGTGAAGTGGAAACTTCGAGGCAAGACGAACTGCAAATACAAATATATCTTCATGAATCAACGCTACCCTATTGAAGCAAAGAAAGAAGTACCTAATCAATTCCGCCAGGGAAACTTAACTCAAACACGCATAATACCTACATGCATAATACCTATAGAAATGGTCACATAGAATCATCAATTAAAAACTCATTAGAATTACATTTTTTATTGTCACTAAAAGTCACCAAAAAATGTATTAGTGGGGGGAATTAAAGGATCGTCACTAGAAGTGTCACTGAAGAGAGAATTTGTAACGTGCCCTTAACAACCCTCACCAAAAGTGTCATTGAAAAGGGATTTAGTGACAAACCTTAAAGGAATGTCTCCAAAGACGATTATAATGATGGTTCTTTAAGATCCGTCATCATATGTGAAATTGGTGATGGCCCTTTAAGGTCCATCACAACCATGACCCTCACTAATGGATATTAATGAGGTCCATTAAAGGATCGTCACTAGAAGTGTCACTAAAGAGAGAATTGGCAATGGGCCTTTAATAACCCTCACAAAAAGTGTCACTGAAAAGAGTTTTGGTGACAAACCTGAAATGAATGTCTCCAAATACAATAACAATGAGGTTTTTTAAAGGTTCATCATGATTTGTGACATTGGTGACAACCCGTTAAGACCTATCACAAGCATGCCCCTCACCAATGTCTTGTTTTGTAGTAGTGAATACAAACATCATGGGCCTCATGGAACACTAACCCTCTTAAATTTTGCACATACATTTGATTTCTTCACAGTAGTACTTCACTTCAACTAAATGTTAATCTTCATATTTTTGACTTCCTTCTCCATCCAACTCTCATTTCTTAATAGATATTCACACACCTCTTGGTAACATTTTTCATCATTGGATCACCTCCTATCATTGTACTTAAATTTTATTAAGCTTGGGAGATTGCATATATATGGCTTTCATTATATATATGGCTTCTAATCTAGATCTTAAAGTTGAATGGCTTAAGGAAGTTTGTGGGTTACTATTCTTAGCTACATATCCCTGTCATTACTAGTGGCATATGCTATATCCTTTGTGGAAGAAGCGGCCATGTTCCCTTAAGCATACAAGATTGATAGAACCCCATTTCACTCAGAAATTGCATCAAAACCTTGGCTTGATTTTTAGGATAGTTTGTTGGTTTTTTCCTAAAACATATTGGAGGAGATTGTACACAGGGACAACAAATAAACATTATGGTATCATCTTTAGCAAGATGGTTCCTTTTCTACTTGGAGAGTGGGCATCTTATCATGTCATTAACAAGTCATTTCCAGGCATGTAGTTTGTTCATTCTAATAAAATACATCAATCTTTGTTTGTTGGTTGTCTATCTATTATAGTCTATTTAATTTTCTTTCACTCTATCTTACAGCACTAATGCTTCACTCTACCGTACAGTACCAAAGGAAAATATCAACAAGGCATTTATCATTAAAACTAGATTAGATAAAACAATACTACACAAAAATATGAGGGTGTACCTTGCCCTTTCAAGGTTCATAAATTATACCACACCAATTGAATGGATCCCTTGGTTTGAGAGCCGGCCCTTGTGCTAGTGTCTATGGCAATGCCAATCCCAGATATGAATGTAGTTCAAGCACTTGGTATGAAGGAACCCCTGGTTTGAGAGCCGGCCCCAGAGTGCGATCGATGAAGGATACCAAGTTCTCATAGAACCAGTCTATCCAAATTGTGCGGGATTGAACCAATTTCTTAAAACAATATCATGAAATGGAGTGGCAGGAACCAATATTCCAAATGGCGTGGGATTCCTAAACATGATTTTGATTTTGATTTCATTCCCATGATGAAATATTTAATTAGACATTTAGTACAAGTAGTGATCAAATTTGAAGGGTGGGTCTTAATTTTTATTGGAAGGGCATTTGTTCGTGGAACCCTTCAAAGATGAAGGGTAATTTAAATAATTGTACTTCAAATGATAAGTATAAGTTAACTAAACCCTTCCCCCAAAAAAATGCAAAAAAACAAATATTGCCCATCCAATGTTTACAATATTAAACAATTGAGCACTCCTTAATATCTACATGATAAAATGGTATCTTTTCAATAAAACTGAATTTGAACACATTAATTTGACATATATGTAACATTAATTTTACAGTTCATTAAAATAACAACTATTTTGTTGTATTTTTCTCGGTTAGGCGACACTTCATTATACAGAAAAACTATTTAGACTATGCAATAACCATATTGGGGCATCTGTATGATCTTATGCATAGTGCAAGACATTGTAACCAGGTATAGTCTTAAAATAAAACTAGAACTATGAGAAAATTACTTATTGTTAACTATGTACAAAAAGAAGCTACTAAGCAAAACGAGTCTATAATAAACATACAACCAAAATATACATATACAACCAACCAAAACCTTAATTCAAACCGGAGAGAGGGAAACCATCCAAGCATGAGAGATGTAAGAATGATGGACATTAGGCGCCTAAGAAAAAATAATACATAGATAAAAAAAACATTAAAAAAAATCCTCCATACCAAGAAAGTTAGCAATGCTAGCATCATAGGGGCCTAGGCATCAAATTTTGTTGGTCAACACTTGTTGCGACAACATACAAGTATGGGATGGAGGGGAAATGGAAACAATCCTATGTCAACTGGGGCTCGCTACATGTTTGAGTCTCGATAATCTACCTTTTAAATTGAACCAGAACAACAAAATAAGTTTGTTAATGGCTCGATTTGCGAAAATTCTAGATACATGAGTAATTAAGAGCTCGAGGCTCTAAAATTTGATGTGTTTTTTAGCAATCCACAATTCGGTGAATTCATAGCCACTAGCATGAAATGTAATTTTTTAATGAAAGAATTAAGGTATCTACCTCTATGTCGAAACCGTTTTGTCATTCTATTACGGGCCACTGTTCTCCTTATTGTTTTACCAAAAGGAATGAGAATGAGGAAGAAGACTTAAAATTATGGACTTCACCAACAAAGAAGCGTTACAATCAAATTGGTAAGGAGTGATAAGAAGATCACAACAATCCAACATGTCAAATCTCAACTGATAATGTTAATTAAATACTTATATGGTAAACTTAATATAAGACTTACTTATAGTTGTCTCTTAATCTTTGTGTCTTGACACATTTGATAATTTATGGTTGTCTCTGCGCCTTGACTCAATTGGTATTATAACGTGAGGTTGTGCATGCATAATAATCCTTAGTTATGACTATGCGATGAGGATTTAAATGGAAGAGGATGTAAAGACATGTAATTTTTATATGTATTTTGGTGGCGACTGTCGAAGACAAACATGGTGAGAAACCACATATGTTTGGAAGGACGGAGGGAGATTACATGATCATGATCATGCCACCCATCAAATTGAAGACAATTCTAGAGCCAAAAATTGTTTTTTTTTAATTTTATTAATAACCATTGTGGTACTTTGGTCCAAATGTTTTTTTGAACTCATTGTTTCTCCATATTGTGTGCCTAGTGCCACCTCTCTATATCAATGCATAAATCAACCTCTACTTGGTTTGTGGGTCTAGCTGCATGCCATTATTTGTATTTGCATGCCATTGAGTGTTGTTTAGAGTTTTCATGAGTCTGTGACATTCATGCAAGAACTGAAGTCTTGTAGAGGTGGACTCATGAAAGCGGCAATTTGAGTTTCATTTTGACGAAAAATGAGAGGACATTGGTATCCAGGTTCACATAGGTAGTAGGCACAATGTTTAAGCCTTGTTTTGGACATAGTAGTGGTTCTCTATTGTTACATCCATAGTCATTAACACATTGTCACACCTTAGATCTCATCCCGAAGTGACTCGGGATTCAAAGTCAAATCCCAGTGGCTAGTACCTCGTAGTCGTTAGTCATCACTCATCACCTTGCAAAGCTAAGCAGTGAGTGCATGACATGAGCGAGTGAATGATTATAATTTATGATATTTTCAATATTTTGAATGACGAGTCGAATTTTATAGCATAGGAATTTCAACATAGAAATTGAAATTTATATGGATGGGTAATTTCAAATGTTGCCCTTCTTTTGAAATGTTGATATAAGTTATGTCCTTCCTATTGGAAGAGTAAAATTCATATTTTAATTTTTTTTGAAGGGAAATTTTAACTTTACACTTCTAGGAAGGGTTAGAACCCTTTGGAAGGGTCAGGAAGGGTTCAAATTTGAACATTGAATTACAAGGATATGCACATCACATATTAAAATACATTTGTTATCCCTCCAAGAGTCCTTCTAGGCTGTAAGTCAAAAGAGCCTGGTAACTTAACCTTTTTATCAATACTGGATACTTAGGTGGATCAAAATGAATAACTAAACTCACTGGATGCATACTCAAGACAGTCTTAAATACATTCAAATGATACAAGGCCTTCGAGAGCTATTATCAAATAGGTTGTAAATTGAAAGGATAAGAAGGTAATCAGATAACCAAAATGTTAAATTTTCTGAAATTTACTTCAATCTGATCTAGGATCTTAACTGAGATAACAACATGTACAACATATCTACATCATATAAATCATGGAGACAATAATGCAAGCACACAAGAGACACAAAGATTTACTTGGGGAAAACCATAAAGGTGAAAAACCCCAATAACTTCCTCAGAGATAGATAGAGCAATGATACAACCAACCAAGAGAGATAGCGATAACCTAGTAGCAGATCCTCCTCCTCCATAAGTGCGCCACTCCTCCTTGAGTGCATGTGTGAGAAGTGAGTGAGCAAATAGAGTGCCTCCCGCACTCTATTTATACTTGACTTGACTTGCCTTTTTACCTAACTCATGTAGGCTCGAACTTAACCACATAACATAATGCTGACTGGGCCGACCCCCAATAGGGTGGTCTAATAACCCTTAGACCCACATGGCCGACCCCCAATAGGGTGGTCTAATAACCCTTTGACCCACATGACTTATACAAGGCCGACCCCAAACAAGGTGGTCTAATAACCCATCAAGTATGAGTTATGACACTTACAATATAAATGACGACACTTCCGTATAGAGGAATAATACCATCTCTATAGGAGTACATACAACATATATGAAATACATTCCGAAGTTACATATACATCAACACTCCCTCTTAACTAGGAAGGTATTTCTCAGCACAGTTCTTCTAGCACAAGTCATCTTCTCTGGATCATCGTCACTAGATAATCATCATCGAGTCATCATCATCGTCACTGCTGCTGCTATCTCAATCAATCTCTGAATCTACTCGTCATAGGAAGTTCTACAGAGCCAGTCCTTTTCATACTGGATGTAGGCCCACCACTTGCAGGTCTTCATCATCACTGGCCATACTGTGGAATCCTCAGGACTTATTACTTGCGTCACAAAACCTCGAAAGAGCATCCCAGGCTGTTACGAGCACACAGCTCTACCTATAGGATCTCCCAGGGCGCTATTACATGTGACCCCACCACAAAACCTCGCAAGAGCATCTCAGGATGTTACGGGTACACAACTCCGACCTGAAATCTCCCAGGGCGCTATTACATGTGGTCCACCACAAAACCTCGCAAGAGCATCTCAGGATGTTACGGGTACACAACTCCGACCTGAAATCTCCCAGGGCGCTATTACATGTGGTCATGGCAAAACCTTGCAAGAGCATCCCAGGACTGATTACGGGCACACAGCCCAACCTATCGGATCTCCCAGGGCGCTATTATATGCCATAGGACAAAACCTCGCAAGAGCATCTGCCAGATATCCCAGGGCGCTATTACATGCCATAGGAAAAACCTCGAAAGACTATCTGCAGATCTCCCAGGGCGCTATTACATGTCCTCCCAGAGAAAAACCTCGAAAGAGCATTTGCCAGATGTCCCAGGGCACCGATATTACATGCCATAGGCAAAACCTCGAAAGACCATCTGCAAATCTCCCAGGGCGCTATTACATGCTCATCTGCACAACCTGATCCACGGCCATAGAGTATCAACCTGATACTCACCATACATCATCCTGATCTATCCATGATCATCCTGATCATCATCACTGCAACGTCCTGCTGCATGTCATCTGGAGCAACATCCTGAAGCTCGTCATCCATGATCATCCTGATCATCACTGCAACATCCTGCTGCATGTCATCTGGAGCAACATCCTGAAGCTCGTCATCCATGATCATCCTGATCATCAATGCATCTACCTGATGCATACCAAGTATCTACTTGATACATATCATCATACATGATACTCCTGATCATACGATGTATCCACCTGATACAAATACATGATACATATCACCATACATGATCCACCTGATCATACAATGTATCCACCTGATACATATACAGATACATGGTCCAAGCATCCAACATGATGCATACATACATAAAATGATCCAACTGATCATATACAGCATCCATATGATGTGTACATACATATGAAAATGATCCAACTGATCATATCCAGCATCCACATGATGCATACATACATACATAAAAATGATCCAACTGATCATATCCAAGCAGAAATTAGAACATCATCCTGATGCTCATCATCCAGCGCTTACATCCACAGCCATGTGAAGGATCCTCCTTCCAACATGCTTGGAATGTCTTCAGCAAATGTGTCCATCACTTCTTCCTCGAAGTGTCCTCGATCTGAAGAACGCCAAGCCTCTCTCTGAAGTACTCGAACTTCACCCTGGCTAGTGGCTTCGTCAGCACATCTGCAATCTGCTCGTCCGTCGCAACATACAGGAGCTTCACAGCTCCTCTCTGCACCATATCCCTGATATAGTGATATTTGATCTCTATGTGTTTCGACCTGTCATGAAACACTGGGTTCTCGGACAGCTTCACACAACTCTGGTTATCACAGAAGATACCAGTAGCCTCCAACGGGAGATCAAATAACTCAGACAGTAGCTTCCGTAGCCATACTGCCTCACAACTAGCTGAACAGGCTGCAACATACTCTGCCTCAGCTGTACTCAGTGCTACGCAGGACTGCTTCCTGCTAAACCAAGAGATCACACCTGATCCCATACTGAAGCAACACCCAGATGTGCTCTTCCTATCTGCAGCACTGCCAGCCCAATCTGAGTCAACATAACCCTGCAGGTTAAACTTTTGATTCACTTCATACCTGAGCCCATAATCCACTGTACCCTTCAAGTACCTCAGAATATGCTTTACAGCAACCAGGTGAACACTCCTCGGATCCGTCAGGAATTGGCTCAATGTGTTCACAGCAAAGCAAATGTCTAGTCTCGTGTTCGTCAGGTACATCAAGGACCCAATCATCTGGCGATACATAGAGACATCAATCGGCTCAGATGAAGCATCACATAGAAGCTTCAGATTTGATGCCATAGGTGTGGCCATGGCCTTGCAATCCATCATCCCGAACCTCTTTGGGATCTCTACTGCATACTTCCCTTGTCCAAGGAAGATTCTATCTGCACTCTGCCACATCTCCATGCCAAAAAAAACAAATAGTGCATCATCCCCAAGTTCTTCATCTCGAACTCGGTAGTAAGCTTCCGCTGCGTGTCGGCCAAGTTCTGCACATATATGATTTCCTATCATGTGTCTCAGAACCAAGTGGCTGCTCTATATACACTTCTTCTTCAACTACACCATTCAAGGAATCTGTCTTGGATCCATCTGGTGTATCTTTTATTTCATCACTTTTATATTTCTCAATGCTGCCATCTGCAACATGCTTGATCTGATAGTTCCATTTGGAAGTCATAGCAAACTTCCCTTCATGTCTTGGGATTACATCCCAAACATCATTCTTCATAATCGACGGATCATGGCATTTCATTTCTTCATCCCAGATCCTGGGAACTTCAATATCTTCAATATCTTCAATAGATATCTTTGTTGCTAGAACAAATGTTGTAGTTCTTCTTTTGTAGGCGATGGCATACGATCTTTCCTACATAACAAGTTAAATTGCATGATTAGAAAACATCTCATAGTTTTCAGAACAAATTCTTACACATAAAGAAATATGCCATACAGTCATGCAATTATCTTAGCCAATGCTTCAATACAACATTTATCCATATTCCGTAACTTTCTAGATGCCTTCCAATCTCTACCAGAACATTGTTAAGAGTGTGCACAACTCCCAACATGTCAGCAAAGAGGTTTCATTCTAGATAAGTAGCAATGGAATGTTGTACAGTGCCATAGGCCACTTACCCATGCATATTAGGAGTATACTGTTCATCAATGCAATTATTCTAATATGCATAATACACAACCTAATTCTAGGAACATCAGTATATACATTATTTTAAGAAATGACAATTCAAATACTTATCTTTGTTTGTTCGTTGGGTGGACTCCCTCTGAGTCTTCGCTTCCTTGCAGGAGCTGCTGGAGTCCTAATCTGAAGTAGCTTCTTCTACACCTTTCTATTGTGGGATGTAGAGAGATGGTCAACTCCCTCTGAATATCTGCATCCTTGCATAAACCACTGGAGTGTACTCCCTCTTGATCTTTGCTTCCTGGATTACCTGTCCTTGAACTTATATACATTCTCGATCCCTATGCATGCTTGTTAGTATCATCATTGTGTTATCCTCTAGGTCTAATATAAAATCATGCATTCATTAGTATACTATTAAAACACAATAATCTCAAGCATGTATAGTCATGATCATTTCAAACAAAAATAGTAAGCATTATTATTCAAGGTTTATGCAGGATTCTTATGGTTAGTCAAATCATAAGAAACATAACATATCTAAACCTATAATTACTCAAACCTATGACTCTTCAGGTTAGTTGAATCATCAATCAAGATAAGAGATATAATATGCATAAAACCTGTGATTATTCAAACCTATACCTTCATGATTCTTCTGGTTAGTCAAATCAATCAATATAAGAGACATAATTCTTTTACTTATATTCCTATTTGACCATAGGACTTTTCTGGTTAGTCATATCATCAATCAAAATAAAAATCATAATATTCCTAAACCCATGAGTACTAACTTCAATGAATAATCATAATCAATCATGCCAAGTATACTTAAATAAAGGATCTTATCACAAGGTGAGATTCTAACTTGATATAGGAAAAACATACCTCGATTAGCATGCTAGCTAATTATGTCTAACATACTCACATGATGTCTTCTTGTTTTTCTTCAATGACTTGTGCTAGTAACCTGTATATCTCATAGGTTAACTATTACAAAACCAAGTTATACATACCTCGTAAATGGATGTTATATGAGATCCATGACAATGGATGAATCTTTGTCCTCATGTTATCATGATCATATGTTCTTGGACCAGAACATGATCTGTCTTTCTTGGTGTACCTTTCATGTTAGTAGACAACATAAACCTCATACAACACCATAATGCATTCGTACAATCATAAGTATCAACACCCTAACCAATGAATATCTTCTATCATGCATTCATAATTTTGTTAAGGTGATACAAGAAATCTAAAATCAAAATTGTACTAACCGTAATAACATGAAGACAAACATACCATAAACTTAATCATGGACAAATATCGAAACATACCTCGATGAGTCATACCTGTCGAGATCGCTTGTAATCTTCTTATGTAAGGCCTTACAGGAACTTCTTCACTTATGCAGGTGATCAATCCATCTTCTTCTAGGATTAACCCAATCCACTTGATTTGCAAGAACTGGACCTTGAGCTGGATATGGGTTTGTCAGAGAAACCCCAAAAATTCAAACTTTGAATTTCAAACTTCTGAAAGGATAGAAATATGCGCCTTGATGAGCTGATCAAACTGGTATATTCAGAATTTGAAAACTGCAAAGTTTCACTCCTCAATTTTGCCTTTGAAACTTCCGGATTCACTGGACGTGACCTTGAACTGGGGTTTGATGAAGCCCACTCTTCTACCCAATCAAAATGTTTGATCCAAATCTCCAAGCTTCTATTTTTCTGAGGAGCTTCCAGCCGTGGTCACAGATTTCAAAAATTCTCATTTTTACAGAAGCCCTAATTTTCCACTTTTCTGATCAAAGTCCCGAACTAGGGTCTAATCAAGCCCGGCCTTCTACCCAACCAAAAATTTTGATCTTGGTCTCTAAATTTCTATTTTGATGAGTAGCATCCAGCCGTGGTCTCGGATTACAAAAAATTCCAACTTTCTACGAAGCCCTAAATTCCGGAAGCCATGAATGAAGGTACTAAAAAATAATTCTGTTTTGATAGAAATATGTACCTGATTGTTTCTGGTGTAACTCCAAAATTTTTGATCCACATGGTCTGAAAAAGTTTTCTGAGATAGCCTGACCTGTTATCTTTCCATCCTGACAGGTCTGACCTCAATTGGATTCTCTGAGATAGAGTTATGCCAAATGTCGCAACGTGACCTGTTTTGGGATAATACAGGAGAGCGAACTTGTACGGCATGCCACGTGTCACTGTTTCAACTTCGGCCTCTGAAAAAGTTTCCTGAGATAGCTAGGCCTGTTAAATTTCCATACTGACAGGTCTGACCTCAATTGGACTCTCTGAGAGAGAGTTATGCCAAATGTCGCAACGTGACCTGTTTATTAGTTAATACAGGAGAGCGCACTTGTACGGGGTGCCACGTGTCACCGTTTGCACTTCGGCCTCTGCAAAACTTTTCTGAGATAGTACATACTGTGTACTACCTGTCACTTTTTACGAAATTTCATTTGGATCTTCCTATCCCAAGATATGACCTTTTTCCCAAGGTCACCTGATTTTGACTCAGATCTGGAAGAGGCAGAAACCCTATATTGTACATATCATAAATCACAAAGTACAACGAATTAGAGGTTTTCCTTTGGACACAAGGTACCTGGAGATTTAATCTTCGTCCTGTAACAATTTTAGATCCGAAAAATTCGCCAAAACGGATTTATAGCGAAAGTGCTACGATGACTGGTTTTTGCTATATCAAGCCCTAGCATCGTAAGTGCAACAAGTGTCATACATGCCATATCATGCCTTCTTTCAGGCTAGCTCTGATACCATGTTAAATTTTCTGAAATTTACTTCAATCTGATCTAGGATCTTAACTGAGATAAAAACATGTACAACATATCTACAGCATATCAATCATGGAGACAATAATGCAAGCACACAAGAGACACAAAGATTTACTTGGGGAAAACCATAAAGGTGAAAAACCCCAATAACTTCCTCAGAGATAGATAGAGAAATGATACAACCAACCAAGAGAGATAGCCATAACCTAGCAGCAGATCCTCCTCCTCCATAAGTGCGCCACTCCTCCTTGAGTGCATGTGTGAGAAGTGAGTGAGCAAATAGAGTGCCTCCCGCACTCTATTTATACTTGACTTGACTTGCCTTTTTACCTAACTCATGTAGGCTCGAACTTAACCACATAACATAATGCTGACTGGGCCGACCCCCAATAGGGTGGTCTAATAACCCTTAGACCCACATGGCCGACCCCCAATAGGGTGGTCTAATAACCCTTTGACCCACATGACTTATACAAGGCCGACCCCAAACAAGGTGGTCTAATAACCCATCAAGTATAAGTTACGACACTTACAATATAAATGACGACACTTCCGTATAGAGGAATAATACCATCTCTATAGGAGTACATACAACATATATGAAATACATTCCGAAGTTACATATACATCAACACAAAACATACATAAAAACATATATATGATGGGCCAACTAATCAACAGTGAATGCTTATGAGATCCTTGCTCAATAGTCAAAAGTAAGAAGACAGTTACCATAGGACATTGAACAGAGATAAAGAAATAGCTTCAACTCATAAACATAGAACAAAGATAAAAGAAGATCTGATAACAACAATCAAAGAAGCTTGGAGACTGAATATATAAAAAGAAAGTGTCTTCCTCACAAATACAGCCAAGTGTAGTACTCAACATCCAACCCTCTCTTTCTCTCAAGTTCTAGGATTTATATCCTTTACAACATCTTCCCATATCCTAAGAAGCTGGGTCAAAATCACTCAAAATAGAAAATCCAAACCGTTTTTTAATAAACTAGGGAAAACTCATTTTTAATTTGGTCAAACTACTGAGAAATGCGGCTCAAAGATATTTGATTCTCCCATTAGGTGACACCTATAGGAAAAATGAGAGAGGTTATTGTTCTATGAGATGTCAGAAACAAAAAAATCCGAGCATTTTTCAAAATGATTCTCCTGTTTCTCATAATCGTCATTTTAAAATGATGACTCTGCATAGTAAAAACACCATTTTTGTTGAAACTACTGAAAAAGAGGCTCATAGATGGGTTCATTTCTACATATATGTGACACCTGTGTATAAACAGAAAGAGTTTATTGTACATTGACTTGTTTTTAGCAAAAACCTCTCTCAGATATTTGAAATTCGTTTTCACTTGCCCGAGATCTGCATTTCAAAAACATGTGTAAAACAGGCAGATTCTGGGATCCAAAAATTGGGATTCAGAGATGGATTCAATTCTCTCAATATGAAACACCTGTAGGAAAACACAGAGAGGTTATTTTTATTTGACATGTCAGGAAAAAAAACCTCCAAGCGTTTTCCAAAATGATTCTCCAGTTGTTCAGAATCGTCATTTGAAGATGATGGATTTTCACCGTAAAAACACCAATTTTGCAGTAAAAACTTCTCGCCTCCATCTTAATAGTTTTCAGGTTTTTGACAGCTGTAGCAAACTTTGACAAGCTCAACAGCCTTCAAGGTGATGACAAGGCACTTACACTCTTCTTTTGACAACTAGACAGTATCTTGACCAAAAATAGAAAACCCATTTGATCTTTTCCCTTCTCTGTCTCCTCAAAGCTGAAACAGAAAGATCATACATATGCCTTTAAATATTATCTTTAAATAAAAACCATCTTCTTGCCATTTGGAAGCAAAAGAAACTGTGATCTGGGTGAAAATAATGCCTCTCTGCCCTATTCTTCACTTTCGATGGCTAAAGAGCCAAAATTCTAACCCGTAAGCTGCCAAAAGCTCTGCTTTCGGTGTCTAATGAACAATTGAAATGTTCGCCTAAGCTACCGAAAGCTCTGCTTGAAAAATAGCTTTCGAAATCTGCAAAATTGAAACCTTATTTATAGCTTGGGATATTCTTCTTATTCTAGAATTAAGAGGATATGTTTATATACTATAGTACTACTCAGCATTCATACTATGTATCTATTCTTAGTTTACATATCACTAGTGTAAGCTCTTGGAACACATGTATTCAAATAAGTGATCTGAAAGAGTTCTAGTGTTGTCAGAATTCTGAAGTAGATCTACCAGTCCAAGTTTGTCATTCGTGCTCCTATTTCTTCAAGCCAAAAAATAGAGTATGAACTATATAAGAGACCCAGATCTGGTAGATTAAACTGACTGTTAACTGTGTATGAGCAAATTTTGGAATGGCCATGTTTTCATATCAGTGTCTCTCTAATTCAATGGTTGTATTCATGCTTCCCTTGGTAAATGACTACCATCAAATATACACCTGCCATGATTAAATAATTAACTATAACACCATCCTTGGTTGTCACAGCAGTTGGGTGATGACCACGACATACATAATCATGAAAAATCATTCTTTCGGTTGTGCCAAACCGTGCTCACCATTAGACATCTGCACACGCTGTTATCTACCTAGACATCAAACATTTGGCTTTTAGCTGGCGCTCTGAAACTTTTTAATCACCTGTTCTTTCATGTGGCATCTAGTCTGCACTTTGGCAGCTCGAGCTTTGAAATGATCTGCTTTCATTTTAAAATTTCTTTTCAGTTTCAATAGCTAGGAGAGCCCCGAAAATTTCATTTAAGCTGCTGAAAGCAGAGCTTTTGGTAGCTTAGGGATCGTTTTAAATAAGCGCTTAGCTACCGAAACTTGTCTTTTGAAATTTTTTAAATGAAAACCCAATCTAATGCTTTTCAAACTTTATTAAATGCATAAAGCTATCAACAATGAGCCTTAAGAAATTTAGAAATGAATTTTCAAATGACATCCTACCCTCTAAAATTGATCAACTCGACAAATTTATTTGGGGAGATAACATATGGCTCCTACTCGAGGATGAAATCCTTCCTGTGAGGTTTCAAGAACCACAGATCTGATTCCTTTCCTGGATAAACAAAATACAGAACCTAGTCTAGTGTTCCATGTGGCATGGAGTCATTTAAACTACCACCAAATCTCTGCAATATGCCCACAAATGATCAACTGTAAGCCTTCTAGCAATGCCTTGCATCCATTGGGATATGGAGTCTCAAATGTTGCTTTCAAAACCTGATCCAAATCCTGCAACTCTGCTCATCAATTGAAGCCAAACTACCCTTGCCAATAGTGTCTTATATCCATTGGGCATGGAGTCTTTATTCCAAAACTGAAACCACACTACTAAATGCAAGCCTCACACATTATGCAAACTTGAAATGCACAGTCATGAGCTTATTCATCTATGCTACCCTACTCTAACCATTGTACTGATGCTTAATCAGGTAAACTCATGTTTCCAATGGAGCCATATCAGAAATTGATTTACTGATACCCTCCTTGATCTTGATCCCAAAAATAAATGAAACCATAGCATGCAGAAATGTAGTTTGAAAGGGTGACAGAACCAGCTATCATTTGACAAAAGTATTTTGATATTTATGCTGCTCACGGATTCCAGAAAATCGGAAAAAGGGTCATGAAAGACACAAAGAAATACCTCTTCATGATACTTTTCCAACTGAAAGGAATGTTGCTGCTGTTTTCCTTCACCGACCTCAATGCTGAATGTAGACTGCTCAACCTTTGTCGGAGGAAAATACAAGCTCAACTGCTAATCTGAATCTTTCTGCTTCTCTTCACTATATCTCTTTATATGTTGTTGTTTCAACTGAAAATGGAAGTGATGCTAGATGCCTTCAATCCACTCAATATATTTTAAATTTTCAGATGGAACAATCTGATCTTCATGACATAATAAGACAGTAGATGTATTTAGTACAATGTCAAAAGCATCTACATTATGGTTAACATCTTGAAGGTCATCAATATCCCGATCATAACGAGAAGTATCTTCTACTGCAACAAAATCTTCATGAATGTTTAGCTCTCTATTCAATAAATTGAATTCATGATAGCACTCGGGATAGAGAAAGTCAACTGGGAATTTGTCTTTACAAAACACATGAAAGGCAGCATGAAAATCCACCAAAGAACTGATACTAGCAATAGGAAGGGACCGGTACCAATCACGAACAATCCCCTCTAATGAATACCAAAACAGTTTAATCTGAACATCTTCGTGTACAATTTGCAACTGATGAATGCAATCATGAAAGTCAAGCAAATGTTCAGTTGGCACTTCCCATTCTTATCCTCGAAATTTGGGAAGGCTTCCATCCCATTCATCTCTAATAGGCATTGTATTAGGGAAACCAACAATCTTTGAAAAAATCGCAGAAATCATACCTCTTTGCTAAGATTTTGTTCATGTCATACCAATAGAGTCGCCAACAGATTTTTGGGCAATGGAGTTGCCACTGAATCTGTCCTTGATGGAGTCGCCAGATAGATGATTACAACCAAGAAAATGTCCAGGATTTGTTTATCATCAAATCTAGATCTATGTCATTCTCCCAAGGAAGTTGAGCTTCAATCTCCTCTCCCCAGCAACAACGCTAAAGTGTTATCCCTCCAGGAGTCCTTCTAGGCTGTAAGTCAAAGGAACCTGGTAACTTAATGTTTTTATCAATACTGGATACTTAGGTGGATCAAAATGAATAACTAAACTCACTGGATGCATATTCAAGACAGTCTTAAATACATTCAAAAAATACAAGGCCTTCAAGAGCTATTATCAAATAGGTTGTAAATCAAAAGGATAAAAAGGTAATCAGATAACTAGAACATAAATATAAACATATATATGATGGGCCAACTAATCCGCAGTGAATGCTTATGAGATCCTTGCTCAATAGTCAAAAGTAAGAAGACAGTTACCATAGGACATTGAACAGAGATAAAGAAACAGCTTCAACTCATAAACATAGAACAGAGATAAAATAAGATCTAATAACAACAATGAAAGAAGCTTGGAGACTGAATATATAAAAAGAAAGTGTCTTCCTCACAAATATAGTCAAGTGTAGTACTCAACATACAACCCTATCTTGATCTCAATTTCTAGGATTTATATCCTTTACAACATCGTCCCATATCCTAAGAATCTGGGTTGAAATCACTCAAAATAGAAAATCAAAACCGTTTTTTAATAAACTAGGGAAAACTCCTTTTTAATTTGGCCAAACGGCTGAAAAATGGGACTCAAAGATGGATTCGATTCTCCCAATATGTGACACTTGTAGGAAAAATGAGAGAGTTTATTGTTCTATTACATGTCAAGAACAAAAAACTCTAATAGTTTTTCAAAATTATTTTCCAGTTGCTCAGAATCGTCATTTTAAAATGATGACTTTGCATAGTAAAAATGCCATTTTTGCTAAAACTGCTGAAAAAGAGGCTCAGAGATGGGTTTAGTTCTCCAGATATGTGACACCCATGTATAAAATGAAAGACATTATTGTATATCAACTTCTTTTGTGCAAAAACCTCTCTCATATCTTTGAAATTCATTTTCGCTTGCCCGAGATCTGCATTTCAAAAACATGTGTCAAACAGGCAGATTCTGGGATCCAAAACTTGGGGTTCAGAGATGGATTCGATTCTCTCAATATGAAACACCTCTAAGAAAACGGAGAGAGGTTATTTTTCTATGACATGTCAGGAAAAAAAACCTTTGAGCGTTTTTCAAAATGATTCTCCAGTTGCTCAAAATCGTCATTTGACGATGATGTATTTTCACAGTAAAAACACCAATTTTGCAGTAAAAACTTCTCGCCTCCATCTTAATAGTTTTCAGGTTTTCGACAGTTGTAGCAAACTTTGACAAGCTCAACAACCTTCAAGGTGATGACAAGGCACTTACACTCTTGTTTTGACAACTGGACAGTATCTTGACCAAAATAGAAAATCCATTTGATCTTTTCCCTTCTCTGTCTCCTCAAAGCTGAAACAGAAAGATCATACATATGCCTTTAAATATTATCTTTAAATAAAAACCATCTTCTTGCCATTTGGAATAAAAAAAACTATGATCTGGGAGAAAATAATGCCTCTCTACACTGTTCTGCACTTTCGGTGGCTAAAGAGCCAAAATTATAACCTGTAAGCTGCCAAAAGCTTTGCTTTCTGTGGCTAATGAACAATTGAAATGTCCGCCTAAGCTACCGAAAGCTCTGCTTGAAAAATAGCTTTCGAAATTTGCAAAATTGAAACCTTATTTATAGATTGGGATATTCTTCTTATTCTAGACTTAAGAGGATATGTTTATATACTATAGTACTACTCAGCATTCGTACTATGTATCTATTCTTAGTTTACATATCACTAGTGTAAGCTCTTGGAACACATGTATTCAAATAAGTGATCTGAAAGAGTTCTAGTGTTGTCAGACTTCTGAAGTATATCTACCAGTCCAAGTTTGTCATTCATGCTCCTATTTCTTCAATCCAAAAAATAGAGTATGAACTATATAAGAGACCTAGCTCTGGTAGATTAAACTGATTGTTCATTGTGTATGAGAAAATTTTTGAATGGCCATGTTTTCATATGAGTGTCTCTCTAAGTCAATGGCTGTATTCATGCTTCCCTTGGTAAATGACTGCCATCAAAGATACACCTACCATGATTAAATCAGTAACTATAACACCATCCTTGGCTGTCATAGCAGTTGGGTGATGACCACGACATACATAATCATGAAAAATCATTCTTTCGGCTTTGCCAAATGCGCTCACCATTAGACATCTGCACACGCTGTTATCTACCTGGACATCGGACATTTGGCTTTTAGCTGGCGCTCTGAAACTTTCTAATCACCTATTCTTTCACGTGGCATCTAGGCTACACTTTGGCAGCTCGAGCTTTGAAATGATCTACTTTCATTTTAAAATTTCTTTTCACTTTTGGTAGCTAGGAGAGCCCCGGAAATTTCATTTAAGCTGTCGAAAGCAGAGCTTTCGGTAGCTTAGGGACCGTTTTAAATAAGCACTTAGCTACCGAAACCTGTCTTTTGAAATGAAAACCCAATCTAATGCTTTTCAAACTTTATTACATGCATAAAGCTATCAACAATGAGCCTTAAGAAATTTAGAAATGAATTTTCAAATGACATCCTACCCTCTAAAATTGATCAACTCGACAAATTTATTTGGGGAGATAACAACATTTAATATATGGATTTGCAAGAAATCCACTAAATTCAATAAATTATTAAATACCTTGTTTAAGTAAATAATTATGATTCCACTTTAGAACTGAGCGGAGCGATGGAGGATACGTCCAGCACATAAGCTTTTCAGGTCTCTTCAGGGTTTTTCTGGTGTTTTAGAAGTGGATGAAGAATTTCTCCATTTTTTTGTGTATATATGGAATAATGGAGTATTTGTTAGACGTGGAATGGGAGGCGGAGACTTGAGTCACCCTTCACAAAAAGGGGAAAACAATGAGAAGAAAGGGTAATGGAATGAAAATTACTAGCATGTTGAAATTGGTGGGAAAATTTTCATTTTTGGTGGTACAGATCTAAAAATTACCAACATATCCCACTTGTAGTTGAAATTAGATTCACTCGTTAGAGATTATGTGATGTTGCAAGGCCTTAATCATCACTCAAGAGCAACAGAGGAAATTGTTACATATAGGCTAGATATTCCATATGTAGTAGTCTAGGTTAACATGCATGGACCATCAATCCCATAGCAAATTAATATGGTATTAGGCCCTAAAATTAGTTTATAGGCCATGGTATAGGCCATGAGAATGATCGTCAATGTTACAAATATTGAAATGGCCACAATATCTCACTTGTAAGGTAAAGTAATTATGTGTAAGGCCCTACACATGGACCATGAATCATATAGTAAATTTATTAACCATGGACCATTATTTAGGTTATGAGAACCACTATTGGTTTACATAACCTATAAATATTAAACCATGGTTGGTTTATTGGCTTACATAACCATGGGCAAACCAACAACAACAATGACATCGACGATGGTGACAATGATAATCATGACGATCTCACATGTAGGCTAGAGATTATTATGTGGTAATCTAGGTTAACATGCATGGACTATCAACCCCATGGAAAATTAATATGGCATTAGACCCTAAATTTAGTTCACATTCCATAGTCCAGGCCACGAGAACCATCCTTTGTGTTACAAATATTGAAATGGCCACCATAAATAATGCCACTAATTAGACATTGACCTAACACAACCAACCCATGTAAATGACTCATGTACTTGGCACACTTAATCCATGCAATTAATTCATGAACCTAGGAAGCTTCAACCTCTAACCCCCTCACCTCGTACCTAACCTTAACATATAGACCCAAAGAGAATAACATGATAACTTATAAACCACTTAACCACTAGTACCAACAAAACCAGAACCCCTTGCCCACTAACTCACTGATCCCTTAGGTGCCTCACTTCTAAACCAAAAACTCCCCAAATCCTACCACATTATGAAATTGCAGAAAATATCCCCTTAAGCCAGTGTCCCTCTAACCCTAACCCACTACCCCCTAACCCAATCACTAGCATGCCTACTGCACCAAATCAACACACTAACACAATAAACTTTGACCTTGGGTTATTTATAACCAAGGTTTTAGATCAAAGACTTTGACATCAAGGTTTGAATCATGATCACTGTATGGGATTTTATCAAACCAAAGTTAGTGCAAAAATAAACACAAGAAATTAGACTATAAACAAAATATTCCCTATCTAGGTTATGTATGATGACTCAAGTCCCCATGCATGGCCCATGGGCCTCAAAATAAAGTTGTATTGCCCAAGAACCTACATTTTGGCCCTAGACCATAACATAGGCTCGTATAATCATCCACGACTTGAAAATACTAAAAAAATGACAATGTGTTACTCAAAAACTAAATATTCCTTTCCTATGGATTATGTGGTGGTACAGAGAAACGCCCATAGGTCACAAGACCTTGAGGTAACTACCAATCATTATAAACTAGATTTTTATCTAACACCATGGATTAGGCTTCAAGAACCATCCATGATGTTCTAAATATTGAAATGGCCACCATACCCACTTGCAAGCTAAATATTCCTTGTGTAGGAATCATGTGGTGATTAGGGCCTTACACATGGCCCATTAGCCATAAATGATAATGTTATGGCACACGAGTTTTTATTTTGACCATGAATCATGGAAAGTTGGAGTATGAGAACCATCTTTGATGTGAAAAACCTAGCATGACTGCCTCAATTGTAGAGCTCTAATGGGATACGGTGTTGAATGATGATGCATACCCTTCCTAACAATACAACAGCGTGTGTGTGCTTAGCTCCAATATTTTGATGAGATGCATTGTTGAACCCATGTGACACACCTAACCCACGTACATAAATGACTTTTAGGGGGTTTTCAAAAAACTTCCTCAAAAATTTCAATTCACATGAATTTAAGGGGGGGAGTTCAACAAACTACCTCCAAAAGTTCAATTCTCATGACTTTTAAGCGGGGTTTCAACAACCCGCCTCCAACAGTTCAATTCTCATGAATTTTAAGGGGGGGTTTCAAATAACCGCCTCCAAAAGTTCAATTCTCATGACTTTTACGGGGGGGGGGCCCTCCAACAAACCACCTCCACAATATCAATTCTCATGACTTTTAAGGGGAGTGCCAAAACACTGCCTCCAAAAGTTCAATTCTCATGAATTTTAAGGGGGGTTCCAAACAAACTGCCTCCCAAAGTTCAATTCTCATGACTTTTAGGGAGGGTTTGACAAACTACCCCCTAAAGTTATGAGAATCAGGCTTTTAGGGGGGTTTTCCAGCAACCGCCTCCAAAATTTCAATTATCATGACTTTTAGGGGGGGTTTAACAAACCGCCCCCAAAAGTTATGAGAATTGGGATTTTAGGAGGGGGGTTTCCAACAACTGCCTCCAAAAGTTCAATTCTCATGACTTTTAAGGGGGGTTCCAAAAAAATTGCCTCCAAAAGTTCAATTCTCATGAATTTTAGGGGGGGTTTTGACAAACCACCCCCAAAAGTTATGAGAATTGGGCTTTTAAGGGGTGGGGTTTCCAACAACTGCCTCCAAAAGTTTAATTCTCATGACTTTTAAGGGGGGTTCCCAAAAAACTACCTCCAAAAGTTCAATTGTCATGACTTTTAAGGGGGGTTTTGACAAACCACCCTCAAAAGTTATGAGAATTGGGCTTTTAGGGGGGGGGTTACAAAAAACGCCCCCAAAAGTCAAATTTCAGGACTTTTGGGGGCAGTTTTAAAAAAACCACCCCCAAAATTCCAATTTCCATGACCTTTAAGGGCGGTTTTAAAAGACCGCCTCTAAAGGTCTGAAAAAAAATTTAGGGGGGGTTTTACCAAGATCCCCGCAAGCCAAAACCGCCCCTAAAGGGCTATTTTGTTGTAGTGTGTTGTTGGATGCATATGCTTTGTAAGACGTCCCATAGTATTTTTTGATCCATAATTTGTATTATCCCAAGGTATTGCCCCATAGTATTGGATGCATATGCTTTGTAAGACGTCCCGTAGTAATATATGTCCCATGGTATTGACCCATAGTATTGGGCATAGACTTAGTATATATGTGTGTGTTGAGGCCAATGAAGGTACCATGCAGTTATTTGTATTGAGCTTGCTCAAAGGAGGTTTCCCCCTCGAAGTGGCCTGCAATCAATAACGCGATTCTGAGTTCTGTTATTTTCTGTTATCTCGTGTATTCTCATTAATTAATTGTTGTAGGTTCTTCACATCTGGTATCATAACACTTTCTTGGGCTTGTTGGGTGGAATTTCTGCCAATTTTTTTTCGCATTTATTGCAAGTTCAGATCTAGGAATAATCCCTATCCGCTTAATTGTTGGAAGTACTTGGGCATAATCCCTAAAACTCATTGTGAGGAGTACCAAAGGAACCCCAAAGTAGCTGGCCCATTGAGAGGGCCTACTAGTGAAAAGGGCAACGACCCCTACCTGATTGACTAGTTGCGACCTGTGAGGTAAACCAAGAGCTGTCGTTTGTGGCAAAGTGGTTATCAGTTTTACTTGAGCCGTGGAGTGAGGGGTACTTCCCCAATACGCAAGCCGTCAGACAACATTGGTGGCCGAGTGAAACCCCTGAACTGTTAGGAAGCCGAACATACCTAGGGTCCATATATATTTTTAGCTGAATTGTTGCCAAGCACTTCTGCGCCATTTCAGATCCATTCCGAGCAGTTTCAGAAACATTTTGAAAGTTGTTCTCGACCCAGTCATTTAAGATCTATTCTAAAAGTCGTTTTCAATCCATTTGGTGTCGTTTCAAATCCATCCATTTCTGATCCCTTCCCGCGCCGTTCGGTGCCATTTTAGATCCATCCGTTTCTGATCCCTTACCAGACACCCTTTCAATCCCATTCTTCATATTTCATTCCTGAGGACCCTATCCTAAATTCTACTTCCCAAAGCCAGAAATCTCACATTTGTCTATTTTTAGGGTTTGCCATAACTTCTTCAATTTTCACCCACTCGCCTCCAAATTTTGCCATCGTGTTCATTCCCTATTTTTGCTTCTTTGTCCCTCTCTAACAAATTTTCCCATTCTTTCACCTCGCTTCCGAAATCCTCATTTTATGCTTCCCTATCCATTCGAAAGTGTCCAAAACCTATCCAAACACCAATTACCCATCATATTTTTTCCCAAATCCAAATTTCCCTTTACTAAATAAGCTTCTATTTGTGTTTTTCTACCCATTCCCCCGCAAAAAAACTCCTAGTTATGGTTGTCACTCGCGCAGGATCAAACACCATGGAAGAAGCACTTGCAGCCATCCAACCCAAACTCCAGGATCTATATGAAACATTTCTCGGCCTCCATCTCGAGCATCCAGCCATGAACAACAAACGATAGTCTAAGTCTTCATCAGACAATGGGTTCTCTTCTTCCAGCAATTTCCATGGTCCGAAGCTTGATTTTTCTCGCTTCAATGGTACTAATCCATCTGGATGGATCTATTGTGCATAATAGTATTTCAGTATGCATAATAATTTTTATTTCAACAAAGTTCCACTTGCATCATTTCATTTGGAACAGGAAGCTCTTCAATGGTACCATTGGTACATCAAGGCTCATGAAGAGCCAAAATGACCAGATTTTTTCCAACTACTTTTGCAACAATTTGGTCCTAGTACTTTTGATGACTTCACAGGATCCCTCACTAAACTTCGCCAAATTGTCACTATGAGAGAGTATCAGACAAAATTTGAGAAACTAGCCAATCACATAGAAGGATTGTCTAATGATTTCTACAGGATTTGTTTTATCAGTGGTCTTAAGGATGAAATCGGCTCAGAGGTTAAAATGTTCTATCCCAACACAATGATGGAAGCCCTGGGGTTGGATAAGTTGGCAGAAGACAAGATTGCATCCCAATAATGCTCCAAATCCACTTTTGTTCCCTTCCGAAATATGGGTTCTCAATGACCTCCCATCCCACCAACTCCTCGACCAACTCGTATCAAGCATTTGTCTGAAACAAAGATGCAGACATGCAGAGAAAATGTGCATTGTTATAATTGTGATAAGAAATTCACTCGGGGACATAAATGTGTTTAGCAAAAGCTCTATCTCTTGGATATGGATTCTCCGCCTGCCTCTAAAATTGGTGAAGAAGCTCCAGATATGATGGATGATCAGGTCGACATTCAGGAGTTTCCTATTGACCCCCCATCTCAGGACGACCAACCAGAGATATCTCTCCATGCTTTATCTGACGTCACTACCCCCAAAACAATGTGGGTCAGGGGTTACTTCAAGAAGCTTCCTCTTACAATACTCATTGATTTTAGTAGCACTCATAACTTCATTGACCCTCGGATCTCCAAACAGGATGATTGTTTTGTCCATCCTTGCTCCAACTTTGAAGTCATGGTTGCCAATGGGGGCACCTTACCTTGCAAGGGGAAGTGTTAGAATGTGCGTATCTCTCTGGAAGATTATAACGTGTGCTCTGACATGTTTTCCTTGTCCCTAAGCGGATGTGATGTGGTTTTGGGTGTTCAATGGTTATGCACACTTGTCCCCATCTTATGGGATTTTGGTGAACTTTGGATGCAGTTTTCAGTCAATGGGAAACAACACAAATTTACGAGCTTACAACAAGGGTCTCTCTGCATCATCAATTCACATCACCTAGAAAAGATCTTTAAGAAGAATTCACATGGTGTCATCACTCAACTCCATTCCATTCAGATGCACCCATCAATGGTCTCCACTGCTTCCTTGAATAGATATGCAAGTGTCTTTGCTGAACCAGTGGGCTTGTCGCCTTCAAGAGACCTTTCCGGTAAGAATTTAGCTGCATCTACATCTCAGCAGGAAATGCTAGCTATTTTGCATGCAGTACATAAGTGGCAGCCATACCTATTAGGGAATTAATTATGCATCAAGATTGATCTCCAAAGTATGGAAAATTTCCTAGAAAAACAGGTATCCTCCCTAGAACACCTGAAATGGGTTATCCAACTCATGGGTTCTTCCTATGCGATCACTTACAATAAGGGTAAGGACAATATGGTGGAAGATGTTCCTTCTGTCACATTTGATGACTTGGTTTCTCTTACTGCTATTTCTTTGTTTGTTCCAAATTGGTTGCAATCTGTTCAACAGAGCTATCTCTTCTATGAACTCCATGCTTCTTCATCGGCAGGGCATTCTGGGTTCCTCAAAACGTATGACAGGGAACAATGTAACTTCTTTTGGCAGGGACTGAAAATGACAATTCAACAGATGGTGGTTGACTGTGATACTTTCTAGGTCAACAAGGGTGAAACGACACTCCTTTCGGGACTGCTCGAACCCTTTCCCATCCCTACACAAATTTGGACAACTATTTCTATGGATTACCTAGAAGCACTCCAATGGTACAATACCACATCTAAAAGGACACCATATGAAGCAGTCTATGAACAGGCACCTCTAGTTCTTATTCCATACACCCTCAGTAGCTCCCCAATTCAAAAAATTGTCTCGGTTCTTTGAAACCGCGATCAGATTCTTCTCATTCTGGAGGACAATCTTCACATGGCAAGAATTCGACTGAAACAACAAGCCGATCAACACATTTCTGAGTGCACTTTTCATGCAGCTGATATGGTTCTTCTTCGTCTACAACCTTCCAAGCAATCCTCTCTGAAACTCAAAGGGCGTTAGTGGTCCGGAATGCAACTTGAGGATGCTATAGGGGAACCACTCCTTCATATTCTGCATCAATTTCCAAATCTAAATCCTTGAGGACAAATATTTTTCTAAGGGAGAGGGGATGTTAGGAACCCGTTTCAACCCTTCTCTTTACATTGTTAGTATATTTGTGTTGGACGCATATGCTTTATAAGTCGTCCCGTAGTATTTGTTGATCCATAGTTTGTATTAGCCCATGGTATTGACCCATAGTATTGGACGCATATGCTTTCTAAGATGTCCCGTAGAATTATATGTCCCATGGTATTGACCCATAGTATTGGGCATAGACTTAGTATATAAGTGTGTGTTGAGGACAATGAAGGTACCGTGAAGTTATTTGTATTGATCTTGCTCAAAGGAGGTTGCCCCCTCGAAGTGGCATGCGATCAATAAAGCGATTCTAAGTTATGTTATTTATATTATCTGGTGTATTCTCATTAATTAATTGTTGCAGGTTCTTTATAATTATAGTAATATTGGATTCACTAAGATGGATTTATCCTAAGTTTCCCAAGGTGGCTTGTTTATGGACTGGTTTAGTATAGAGACCTGTACGAACTTCCATGTGTCACTATTTCCACTTTGGGTTCTGAAAATATCATCAAAGAAAAGAAATTCCATGACCTTTCTTGAAAATTTTATGAAATTCAATTTGGAGCTTCCTATCCCTAGATATGGCATTTTTCCCTAGGTCACCTGTTTAAAAATGAATTTTAGAAGATGCTAGAACCCTATGGAGGGACATTTACTAATTATATTTTTCACTTTCCATGTCACATCCTTTATTTTTATGTCTCCTTTAATATATATATACTCTATTCAATTTACTTATATACTGATTGAGTTTTTTTTTCTTATAGGCTATTAGAATGTCAAATAAATATACATGGGAAGAAAATAATAAGAGGTATGTTGAGTTTAAGGAAGCATTGGAAGCGAAGGGTGATAGAAAGTGTTATTTCCCTTGCAATGATTGCAGAGGTTTGCAAATGAGAATAATTTTAAGAACAACAACTGAAAAACATTGTAAGGAGAAAGGGCATGCTGAAGGGGGTTATGAATATCATCCCCTGGTAAGACGTTATTCATTACATAATGTACTTCTTGCAATAGTACTAATAATGTATTCACAATTTTTTTTTATCATTTTAAATATATGTATTGTATATTATACACTAATGCTATTACATTGTTTGTAAATATAAAGACAATGCCCCCTAAATGGAGACCACAAGAGAGCTATTTTCCACATAATAGTAGAAATACTACTTTACAAGGTGAGGAACATGGAGATTAGGATATTGAAGATCGAGTTCTTAATGATCCTATGGAAGAAGATGATGTTATTGATACAAATGGATAAGATGAGATAAATAGATTTCTCCAAGACACATTTGCTCCATTGGATGAGGACAACCTCCATGGCATTCATGATGTTCCTCTCTCTACTCTAGAAGTCCCAAGAACCTCTTTATGAAGGAAAAACAACCAATATTCTATCTGCTATATTGTTGTTGGTGAACTTGAAGGTTTTGAATGGTTTATCAAACACTTGTTTCACACAGCTCCTAAGGTATGTAAAGTTGACTATTTTCCTCTATTTTTAGTGTTAATTAATTCGTAAATTAGGGATATGCAATATTTATGACTTATATTTTTTACATTTCATTTTTTTTTCAATGTTGCATATGGTTGGGTGAATTTCTATTACCACCATCAAATAATTTACCACGCACATGTCGAGAGGTATTCTTGATTATGAAAGAAATTGGAATGGAGTATCAAGATATTGATGAATGTCCTAATGATCATATTATATATTATAGACAATATGCATCAGAAAACAAATTCCCACAATGTGAAATTAGTAGATATCGAACTGATCAAGTAACAAAAAAGGTCCCTTGCAAAGTTCTTCGTTATATTCCCATAATTCCACGTTTCCAACGACTATTCAGGTGCCAAAGTATAGCACATTTTATGGATTACCATGCAAAGAACATAAGTGAAGATGGTGTTCTTCGAATGCCTGCAAATGGCTTTGAATTGAAGAACATAAAAGAAAAATGGCCAATTTTTAAATATGAACCTCGTAATGCTAGACTTTCATTGGAAGTTGATGGTTTCAATCGATTTGGTGAGCTTTGTTCTACTTACTCAGTGTGGCCTGTTTTCGTCATAAACAATAACCTTCCTCCTTGTATGGCGATAAAGAGAGAGCACACAATGTTGGAAATGATTATTCCAGGTTTTTTTTTTAAAGTAATTATATTATTTCATTAATTTCTTTGTTTAATTGTTACATGATAACACCTTTTATATATTGGAACACATAACTAAATAGCATTGTATGTTGAATGATTGATTAGGTAAGTACCAAGTTAAAGATATGAATGTATATATTGAGCCTCTTATCGATGAGCTATTGAAGTTATGGGATGGAATCACTATCTATGACATCTCTAGACCAATAGGGAAGAAACAATTTCAGTTCCATGGAATACTTGCATGGAAAATTCATGACACTCTCGGGTTAACATATTTTTGTGGTATGTAACTTTATGTTGCACGTCGTTAAAATTATATGTTTTTAAGGTAAATATCATGCATTTTTTTAAAATTAATAATAATTTGATGCTATAACATTAATACATATATCTTGTAGGTCTTCAAACAAAGGGAAAATGTGCATGTCTAGTATGTGGTCCTAGGATAAAATATCGTCGTTCAAGAAGTTTAGCCACAGAGGTGTTTGATGAGTACAGACACTTCCTCCCTAAGAACCATAGGTATTGAACTACTGAGAAAACAAAATTCAATGGTAAAGAAGAGAATGGAAAGAAACCACGAAGAATGACACCTCACCTATGGAAGTTGGAATATAATAGAAATTGTCAAGGTATGCAAATTGTATATGTAGCATATATAAACATGTAATATTATGATTTTTATATTTTTACTTAATTTTCTCTACCATGGGTGTCATGAATTATTGTTAATTTGTTTTTATTTATGTTTAATGAATGTATTTAAGGCATGAATGGGATTCCACAAGGAATGAATATTTAACCCATACAATTCAGTAGGTTTCCTTCTACGAGCACCTACAATAGCTCATTTGTTCGATACAATGCATATCATGAAGAATGTAACAGAAATGATATGGCAGATATTAGATGGAAGGTCTAACAAAGATAAAATTGGAAAAATTTGTAGTAACATTGTAGAAGCCAATCACGCATTGCAAAGTGTAATTATTTCCAATTCCAGGTATGGGGACCGAAATATTAGTCTTCCATGGTTATTGACAGAGCAACAAAGAAATGCTATAAAAGAGGTCATTCAGAAAATAAGGTTTCCGATGGGGTTTTCGTCGAAGATACAAAATATCTTAACAAAAAAAGGTGATTTTGGTGTTGTTAAAACTCATGACTGGCATACATTCATTAAGGTAATTATTTACGTATATAATTTCCATTTAGTACATCTTTTTAGTAATTGTTCTCTCTTATTTGGAAACATTAAATAATGATTTGTTTTTTCTATAGTATGTTCTAACTCTATCTCTCCCTGATAGCTTTGACGACAACATAAAACAAGTTATATATGATCTTGGTAAATACATGAGGTAAGTAAAAATTTATATGCATGAAAATGTTTGTTCTCTTTGTTGCATAGCTTATTGACATATTTTGTTTTACAAATTGGAACTTTATTATATATTCCTCAATCTTGTTGATCACTGTTATTTTCTTGCATCTTTTGTAGGTGGATTTCATCTAAAGAAATCCATAAAGAAGATATTAGGTATTGAAAGAGAGAAATTCCTCTTCTAATGTGTGAAAAGTAGAATTATTTACCTACATCGTTTTTCAATGCATAAGAAAACTATCTCATACACCAAGTTGAGGAGATCAAATTGTGTGGACTTGTAAACTCAAGGTCAATGTGGATGGTGGAAAGGCATTTGAAATCATTGAAGGATTTTGTTAGACAAAGAGCACGTCCCGAGGACTCTATGGTGTAGGGCTATATGGTATATCAATCCATGGTGTACATTAGTCAATATCTTCCAAATTTAGCAAAAAATATCAATCTGCCTCGCATTTGGCATGTCAAATCCATCAAAAAGTTTGAAGGGGAGGTCCTGTTGGGGAAAGGTAGAACGAGGAAAGTGAAAGGTAATTGAATGGTGTATATTTAAGTAATTATAGAATTAATTTTTCTATTTAATATATGTATATAGAATACTCATGTAATTTTTATTATTCCATTAGTAACTTCCTTTAATGATAGCTAATTTACAATTCTTAATTGTTATTTTTCATATAGTTGGTCGCGTGTGGGATGCACTACATTTATACATTGCAAATAATATTGATTGGATGGAGGACTGGATAGAACTATGTACATAATTCTATGGTACCTTATCATGGGAAGGGGTTAGCAAATTGATTAAAACAATGCATCATTATCGAGAAGAATATCCTGGTGAACTTACGCAAAGGGAAATTAATTTAGCATGTGGTTAAAAAGATAAAAAGGAAAGTATATTTACCCTGCTCATTTTTTTCGTTGTTTCCCATTATATCAATGTATTTATTTTGTTTATTTCTTCTTATATATTTATTTACTGAGTTGGGCATGATGCAGTTGATACAACATATGGCTATGTGGTGCAATGGTCGTAAATTTCGCATCAAAAATTTGGATGACAAGAATAAAACATTCGACTATGGGATAACTGCATTTTTTCAAGTCACTAATGTTTCCTCTAGAAGTGACAAGCATCCATAAGTATCTGAAAATAAGTACTATGGTTATTTGGAAGATATAATTGAGTATGACTTTAATTCCTTTAAAATAGTTCTGTTTGAGGTAAAATGGCATAGGCTATGAATGAATGAACGTGATCCCAAAAGAAATTTTATTGAGCATGTCAATGGATTTACCTTGGTTAATATAAGGGCACTTGAACTGGGTATAGAGCCTTATGTTCTTCCAAGTTAATGTGAGCAGGTATTTTACTCAGAGGTGTCAAGTAGATCAGGTTGGTCATACATTGTTAGATATGATCGAAGAGGAAGACCGGTCAAGTATAATGCAGAGGAAGAAGATAGTGTTGAAGAAGAAGGTGATGCAGATCAGGAGTAGTTGGTCGCCGACGTAGATGTGTCAGATGAAGAATCTGATCAAGAATTTGACTATCCAAATGATGTAGCAGACAATGATTTAGTTAGTGATGATATTGATGATGAATATATAACTGAAAATGGCGTTGATGATGATGCTAATATGAGCGATCCTTTCAACGATAATGATTATGAACAAGATGATGATACATATGTTTATTTATATGAAGAATAATATCAATGACATTGTAGCAATGGTGGAAGCTAGGAGGTACGTGAGTATATATTTTTGCATAATGTATTATGTTTAAATTATTTTGTTATGTCATTTTTTATTTAGTATGTTACATCCTCCTCCTCCTCCTCCTCCTCCTCCTCATCATCATCGTTGTCGTCGCCACCGTCGTATTCATCATCATAATCATCATCGACATTGTCATCATCATCATCATCATAAACAGCATCATCATCATCATCATCGTCATCGTCATCATCATCTTCATCATAATCATCATCTTCATCATCATTATCATCATCGTTTTCATCATCATCACCATCATCATCATCATCATAATCATCATCATCATCATCATTATCCTCATCCTCATAATAATCATCCTCATCCTCATCCTCATCCTCATCATCATCATCATCATCACCATCATCATCATTGTCATCATCTTCATCATCATCATCGTCATCATCATCATCATCATCATGATTTTCATCATCATATACATCATCATCATCATCACCATCATCATCATCATCATCATCATCCTCATCCTCATCATCCTCATCCTCATCCTCATCCTCATCCTCATCCTCATCCTAATCAACATCATCATTGTCGTCATCATCGTCATCATCATCCTCCTTTTTGTCATCTTCATCATCATCATCATCGTTTTCGTCATCATCAACATCATCCTCATCATCATTATCTTCTTCACCTTCATCATCATCATCTTATCCATCATCATCATCTTCATCATCATCATCATCTTCGTTGTCGTCATCATCACCATCATCATCATCATCATCATCATCATCATCATCTCATCATCATCATAATCATCACCATCATCATCATCATCAACGTTAGTAGTATCTTCATTGTCAACATCATCGGCGTCGTCACCATCATCATCATCATCATCATCGTCCTCATACGCCTCCTCCTCATCATCATCGTTAGGAGGTATGTTAGTATATCTTTTTGCATAATGTATTATGTTTAAATTATTTAGTTATGTCATTTTTTATTTATCATGTTACATGTTCTTCATTATGTGATCATTATCATCATCATCACCATCATCATCATCATCATCATCATCATCATCATCATAATCATCATCATCATCATCATCATCATCCTCATCTAGGAACATCAATCCGAGAAAGTTCAAATGAAAGTATGATGACATTGGAGACGTTGAATATTGGGTCGCGTTTCTGTCATATTTGAGTCTGGAAACCCTTCCATATCGTGGAGGCATGCGAACCACGAGTCCATGTAAAATTTCACTGCATTCAAAAATAGTTTGAATAATTTTCAACATTGGCCCCATCCACAGGCTTGTCACTGTTATGCCCATGTCTAGTCGTTGCAGTACTAGGCCTTTTAGGTATTTCTTTTAAAATTATTTCGACATGCACATTGATGCATCTAGTGCAAGGGTGATAACGTCGATAAACAATTACTCGATAGATTGCACAAGATTCATTAGATATTTCTTGTCTTTGTTTTCCTCTCTCATCTAAGTTTTTTGCGCTCCATTCACTAAAGTAGCCCAAAATCATTGATGAAATGTTGGCTTACGCGTTCTTCGTTTTTCTGATATCATGGGCCTAATTGGCATGCATGATGCTCATTTTGAAGGACATGGGGGATGAGTATAAATATCATCATGACGACCATGATGTGGATGGTTATGTCGGGAATGTTAGGAATGCCAATCCGAGAAAGTTCAAATGAAAGTATGATGACATTGGAGATGCTAAGTATTTGAACGCATTTCCATCATATTTGAGTCTGGAAACCCTCCCATATCATGGAGGTATGCGAACCTACATTCCATGTCAAATTTCAGTGCATTCAAAAAAAAATTGAATACTTTTCAATGTTGGCCCCATCCACAAGCCTATCACTGTTATGCCCATGTCCAGTCACTACAGTACTAGGTCTTTTTGGTGTTTCTTTTAAATTATTTCGACGTGCACATATATGCATCTAGTGCAAGGGAGATAATGTCGATATTTCATCAGATATTTCTTGTCTTTGTTTTTTTCTCTCATCTAAGTTTTTTGCGCTCCATTCACTAGAGTAGCTCGAAATCATTGATGAAATGTCGGCTGGCGCATTCTTCATTCCACCAATATCATGGGCCTAATTGGCATGCATTATGTTCAATTTGAACGACATGGGCGATGGGTATAAGATTAGCATGAATACCATGACGTTGATGGGCATGTCAAGAATTCCTCATCATCATCGTCGTCGTCATCCTCATCCTCATCCTCCTCCTCGTCATAATCATCATCGACATTTTCATCATCATCATCATCATCATCATCGTTGTCATAATCTTCATCATCATCATCATCATCATCATCTTCATCATCATCATATTCATCATCATCATCATCATCTCCATCATCATCATCATCATCATCATTGGCATCATCATCATCATCATCGTCACCATTTTTATCATCGGCATAATCATCATTGCCATTGTCGGCATCATCATCATCATCATCATCATCCTCATCATCATCATCATCATCATCATAGTCACGTTAGGAGGTATGTGAGTATATATTTTTTGCATAATGTATTATGTTTAAATTATTTAGTTATGTCATTTTTTATTTGGTATGTTACATTTTCTTCTTTAGGTGATCATTTTCGTCGTTGTCACCACCATCATCATCATCATCATCATCATCATTATCGACATTGTCATCATCATCATCATCGGCATCATCATCGTCATCATCTTCATCATCATCATCATATTCATCATCATCATCTTCTTCATCATCATCATCAACATCATTGTCGTCTTCATCACCACCATCACCACCACCATCATCATCATCATCACCATCATCCTCATCCTCATCATCATCATAATCCTCATCATCATCATCATCATCATCATCATCATCCTCATCCTCATCCTCATCCTCATCCTCATCCTCATCCTCATCATCATCATCATCGTCATCATCATCATCATCATCCTCATTCTAGTTGTGTATGTGTAGACATCAAGAAGACTATATTCATCAAAGGAGGTTGAAAAGGTGGAACAATGTCCTAAGGATTATAGATAGAATATTAACCCTTATGATATGGCTAACGTCAATGACCTTTGAACATGACCAACATTGAAATTTCCACAAATTGTTTCAGTATGCACTGAAATTGGACCTAGGAAGACTTTTCGCGTGCCTTCACGATATGGGAGGATCTCCATACTCAAAGATGACTCACCCAACCAATAGTACTATATATCACTGATGACATGTGAATGGGGCCAACGTTGAGGTTTTTTCAATTTGTACTTGTACGGACTTGAATTTGACATGGTTAGAGTAGACACATTTTTTGATGGTATGGGAGGGGTTTGAGACTCAAACATGACTCACACAAACAAATATTCGACAATCAAATGATGGAATTATAGAATAAATGCGTGAAAGTGATTAAAGTGTACCTTTCCTTCAGCACCTTTTCTACAACATATTTAAGTAATGTTTTTTGGCATTTCTTATGCGAATTGATTTTGAGAATCATACTAAAGGGTTTGGCCCCGAAGGCCTTGTATGTTTTGAGATTTCATTATTAAGTTAAAGTAATCTTGATCCTTCACTACTAAGGTGTAAAGTTTACACCATATTTTTCATAATAGGATGATTTGTCTATGTTAGAACTTGAATATGATTTTGATTCATAGGAATCACATCCTACACCTTATGTTCAATGTATATTTTAATCATAGGAATCACAATTATTTTAATCACATGGACTAAGTCCCGTCAATCCCCCATGCGTAGAGGACATTGTCCCTAATTATGCTATATATGTGAAAATTATTTCTCAAATGATGTCTAGGACATCCATTAAGCTTGAGTTGGAAACAAAATTTTCTCCCAAGTTTATAAGCGGTAGTAGATTTATGCCTAGTTGTGTATGTGTAGACATCAAGAATACTATATTCATCTAAGGAGGTTGAAAAGGTGGAACAATGTCCTAAGGATTATAGATTGTAGATTAACCCTTATGATATGGCCAACTTCAACTTTATGTAAATACAATAGATCAGTACCATATGTGGTGAGATTCAGAGTCTTTGAATACAATACCATCAAAATATGTCACCTACAACAAATGCCAAGGAATATGGGACTAGGCTAGAAATCTCAATTTAAACTAAAACTAAAACCTCACACTTTATTGCATCTACTATCAAGATTCCCTGTGAATTTAATTCACCCTTTTCATCTCCTACAAATTTGAGGAAGAAAGAGGAATCACTCATTGTACACATGTCCCTAAAGTAATAATACTCTAAAGTAGAAAAAATCATGATGCTAGACTATTTTTGTGGCCCTCATGGCCTCCTTCAATCCTACCATGTCCAACATATTAATTACAATACCAATTTTCTTTATATTATATTTTATTTTATCAAGGATATTGTACTATGATCATCCCAATAGTATGTCATAACATTAGACGTGATGAGCAGAGCTCACGGTGGCTGAGTATTAGAGATCACGGTGGCTGAGGAGTAAATCTCATGGTGGCTGAGGAGTAGAGAAGTAGACATGACAAGTAGTAGAGTGGCTGACAGTAGATAGTAGACACAAGGAGTAGAGCTCACGGTGCTGCGAGGAGTATAATGGTTGCGGATAGCATAGAGAGTGGAGAAAATACCCTGGAGTAGACGCACGATGCTACGAGGAGTAGAATGGTCGCTGAGAGCATAATCCGAGGAGCAAAGAGAACCCTAATGGATTTCGAGAGAAGGTTGCGAAGAACAAAGGAGACTGACATAGACAAAAAAAGGGCCAAAATGTCTTCGGTAAGTCTCAATGGTAACATTTTTCCCAAAACCCCCCATTTTTTCATTAGGGTTTGGAATAAGAAAAGCACTTAGTTAATGGGCACTTAGTCACTTTCTTTCAGACCATTTTTAGGATTGGAATGGAACAAGGGAGTTTATTTATTTTTCTCGAGGATGCAAGACCAATAATGGAGATGGATGACCCAAGAATCTCTTGAACTAGGAGGTAGTGAAGAATTTAGGTCTGTTTTGGCAAAAGTAGCATACAACATCCAAAATATGTATGGCATGACCAATTATATTCTCCAAAACTTAATGCCTTGGAGGGGCCACCTCTAATACTTTTGAACTCTTGGAAGACACTAAGGAGCTAGTGTACAATAATAAAAAACTTCTACAACACCAGGCCAAACCTAAAAGTGGACAACATGAAATCTAAGGAACTAGAAATGATGTGTGGTGTCTATATAATTGGAGATGAAAAAGGACCACCTACATAGACGTCATCCAATTGATAAACATATTTCCTAAATTGCAGGTATCTAAGGACCTGCACCTACATTTGTATTTAGGGGATTCAACTTTGCAGTTGATCTTTTGGTTGTTAGTCAAAAGGATTAAAATTTTCAGGCAATGGCCTTATGATAGCCTCCATAGATGTCTTATCTAGTATAGTTTTAACTTTTAGGTGAAGCACCCTCTAAGGGATGATATATTTTCACAAAATACACTAATATTAATACAAAAAAATTCTTTCCTCAAGAAATCATAACAAGCATATGAACATCATATTAATCCTATAATGATTAATAAAAACAAGCATTTGGGACAATCAAATACAACAAAATATGTTTTCAATATCAATCCTTCCACTTATGAATGGTGGCATCTTTTAGGAATTTTGGAAGATCAACCATAGCACAAACACTTATAGGGTAAATATGGAAAGACACCCTTGAAGATTCTTTCACGTAGGCATGTCCTGAGTTGATACACGCTAGATAAAAATCCTCATATAAAAGGGCATATTTCAGAATTAGATCCATCTAAGAATTCATAGGATATGTAATGTACCAACTAGGATTAGTGATACAAAACTCTCTACTTCACAGAAGGAATTAAAACAATGTGTGTGGAAGCTAGATTGACTGAGGGTGGACAAGATCAAAACATTTGGGTGGGAGAAAAGGTATGATATTTGATGATACCTTTGCACAAATTACTGAGACCATTTATGTTTCAATATAAGCTCAATTGAACTCTACTTCAATGCTCCTGGGCCCCTTAACATATGCAAACTAGTATGGGTGTAAACTTTAACTAGAGGTTGGGGATGAGTGTTTCTGACTCAGAGAGGCTAAATAAAATTAAATATAAGTCACAAAACATTCATGGGTCAAAACATAAAGTTTAATAAAGCTCTGAGAAAGTTTGAAAATATATAAGAAAAATGGTCTCTAGGGATTACTTGACTAGTAAAATTCGGGAGCTCCCAAACAGGTAGAGAAAGCTCACGAATTCTCAATATAAGGAATGTATGGGTTAATATAACATGTTAATTAAATCCTAGAATATGAATCAATTCATTTGGATCTATACTTCATCATTACAACTAGTTAGTCTGAAAACTAGTCAAAATATGGCAAATCTAGAGAGGGTGTAGAAAATGAAGAAAATATCAGAATTCTGCAAACGGAAATGTATTGAATGATATCAGAGATTAATATTTACTTTTATTACATAATATCAGATCCAGGATGCCTCCATATCAATGTATAAGAATTTCTCCTCTCCTACACAACAATCTAACTCTAGAAATCCAAAAGAAGGATGGAGATTCGAACCATAGACTGAATGAGACTTATTCCGAACTTCAAATTCGAATTTATAAGCCATGGGAACTGAAAATAATATAATTGAAAATTTATGGATACCATCATCCTCTAATTATTGAATGCTATCATCCTCTCACAGGAAGCAGAGCGCGTTCTTCACAACTTGAACCTCGGGATTTAGTAAAATGGAAATAACTTGCTCATCCAGACACCTTTTTTGATGAGAAAAAATGTTTTTCCTACTGTAAAAGATGCTACGGATGAAATGGAATAGGTCTAAATATACATAAAGGCTCTTAAAGGTAGAAAACAGAACCTCCATTTCGTCCCTCCAACATTGTTCCTATTGAATGAAGGAGTTGAACCACACAATGAGAACACCAAGCAATGGATCAGAATTCAAGACCTACAATAGAATTAGTGATGCAGACTGGATTTCATCATCCTTTCAGTAGAAGCATGGGGTACATCTCCCAGCTATGACTAGGGGCACAGCTCCCGGGTCAATGAGGCAAAATTGCACTCAATTCAAATCATTAATGATCAAAAGTTGTGAAAAGTAGTTGCTTGGATTCTTTGATAGAATTTTTGGTGACTTGCTGAGCAAGTTGAATATCTTGGTGACCTATTAGAACCCTTCCACATGGGCCACCCATGAGTGGATGAGTAAATCTTGCTTTCCTTCTTTTTCCTCTTTTTTTCTTTGCTTTGCTTCTTTTTCTTTTTCTAATTGCCTTTCCACTTTCTGCTTTGGCTTTCTCTTCTTTATCTTCTTTTTCTAAACTTTCCTTCTTTTCTGAACTTTCCTTTTTTTCTAACTTTCCTACTTTATGATGTTTTTCCTGATTTGTTTCTTTTAGCATGTTTTTGACCATTTTTAGCAATTTCCATCCTCCTTGGTCCACTTGGCCTCTCTAATTCGCACTCCTTAGCTTAGCTCATTATTTCTAGTCCAAATATTAGTAATTATAAATAAAATTACTCAAACCAATAATTAATTATTCCAAAGTGCATATTTTGGAATTTAATTAATTAAATGCCTCCAAACAAAAATTAATCCCTTAGAATAATTTAATTATTTTCCTAGTACTATTGGAATCATTAATTAAATATTGTAATTCTGATGTCCTAGTGACATAGACCTTGTAAAAATTTGGGAACATGACAGTCCTCCCTCCCAAAACTTTTCTTGTCCTCAAGCAAAATATCCCAAGAGGTCCATCATGCTTTTGTTGCACTACTCTGATCATAATCATCTCTCCAAATAAAATATCCACTATATCTGTAACTAAAGATGCCTACTTTTATCCAAGTGAAGCAATTGGAAAGTGCGCCAAGATCCCAGATAAATATCAGAAATGCAAAGATACCACTACTATGAAAACTATAAGTCCATCCGTAGAGGTGTTTCCTATGTAGGAAACTGAAACCAAGTGCAAAATAGATGAACTGATGTAAAAGAGGGTTGGCTTGTTCATCATGCCAACATGCAAACAACTTCTCCCAAGACAAGCAATTCCAGGATCCCATTGCTTGCATGACACTCCCATGGATCGGAACACCATCCAAAAAAATCTATCAAGAAAAATAATTCTTGGATCCCATTGCTTCAACTGCACGTTTCCAAGTAGCAGTGTCATGTGTGGAAAACTGTCATCCCATGGAATACCAGGATCCCACTGATCATACTGCATCTCACCAAACATTAGTAACAAGAAAAAATCATCATCTTGTGAAATTCTAGGAAGGATGAAAACATCATACCACCACATTGGAAAATCATCCTTTCCAATGCAACCCTGAAACTTTGAAGGCCCCTCAATCAATATATGCAACTCTCCATGGTAGGACCCAATCAAGGAAAGACTATGCACCACCAAATATGCCTCCAAAGAGTGAGGCCAAACCTCATCAATTCTTTCCACTCCAACAGGAAAGGTCTCATGTTCCCAATGCTCACAAGAACAAACAAACACTCACCAAATCATGCCCAAGTAAGGAGCTTGTGGATTCTCCAAGTGCATATCTCCCATAGCTCACCAACTTCATTTGGATGCTTGTTTGTTTAGTTTTCTTCCACCTACCATGTGCATAAATGTTTATGTGAGGAGAATCCATGTGGAACATGTAATCTTCAACCCAATCCATGCATGGATTAATGGTATCTAATGGCATCAATATGTACCTATTATGTTGATCACGAAACATATCAATGTCAGAGGCATTAAAAATTTTACACAGAAAATTTTTACCAACTGGAGTCTTCAAATTTGTGGTGCATCTATCCATAGATGGACAGAACTCTCTGCTACTTGATTCCAAGGATATGAAATCAAGATCATGGCTGCTGGGAGGAATATGAGCCTTTTCCAAACCCCGTGTGTTGACCATCAAGTCATCCAGAATGACTGTGGGAGCCTCCTTCTTCTCTTGGGGTACTATTAAGAAAAACCCTTTCACCCAATTCTCATCTTCAAGTGATGTGACTGAAATAGAAGTGCGGGTTGAAAGAGAATGAATCAACTCTTCGCAACAATTATCCACCAAGCATGTGGATCTATGTACCTAATCATCATGGGCTGATCCATAAAATGTTAGACCAAGTGTCTCCTCCAAAATTATGCATATCTCATCATGAGGTGACTCATAATCTCTTTGAGACAAGGCAAGTTATTGGTTACCTTCTTGCTTGATTTCAGCCCTCTCAAGCACATTCAAATCAGCATGCTCCTCATGTTCCACCATCACATGAGATTCCTCCATAGAAATCTGAAAATCATCAACCAAAAAGGAATGGTTGATCGGAACATAGGATGGAATATGATATCTTGGAAACTCTTGTTGATGTTGCTCTACTTGCATCTGAGATTCCAAGAGAGTGCTTTGATTACTTCTCAAAGAATCTTGGGTGGATTCCAACTCATATGAGATATTTTCAAGATATTCTTCATTCTTCAATAATGCATCATGATACAATCCTGAAAGATCAAACAAATAATCTTTTTCAGAAAGAAATTGTGAAAATTTACCTTTGATGTTTGTCATTGACTTTTCAATATTCTCCATGTCTTCAATGAAAAGTGGATGTTCCATTGATGTGGCTCTCCAACAATATTGGGACACTAAATCATGAGTGACATGGAGAATGTCAAGGGTCTCCTTGATATTCAATGTGTTCATCTTTGATGTCCCTTCAAGGAAGGATGGTTCCTGACAGTGAACAACCTTGTCTTCAATTTTCCTTGGATCTTCATGAATCTTATATGGTAATGGTGAAGTTACTCCTTTATCCTCATCAATGGCTGAAAATTCATCATCTTCATGCTCAAAGGAAAGTATATTTGAAACACCTTTATCAAAGTAGGAACGTTCATGAGATAGAACCTTATTTTCTGCAAACTTCATTGGATCACCCTAATAAAATTAAAGTGGTGAAGGTGAAATTGATCTTTGGTTTGCTTCCACTATTGCAAGAACTCAATCATCATGATCAATGGTACTTTGGCTTGCAGCAACATCTTCAAATATGATCTCTATGTCACCAACATAGAGATGTGAGCACCCATCAGTAGGAACTCCAACAAAATTCGAACATCCACAAGTAGATGTTCCACAGGTACTAGAGAAACCATTAGTAGTTTCTCTTTCATCCATGTTCAGTGTCTTTGGATGATCATCAGCAATACAAGTGGGGGTTTCATCATATGATGCACAACCCTCATCAGTAAGAATTGTGTACTTATATTACTCTTCAAGAACCATAGATCTTTCTTCACTACCAATGGATCTAGGTAGTTCACTACTCCTCTCAATGATTGTGGATGGATGATTTGTACTTTACTCTTTCTTATCCACATGAATGGATGTATATTTCCCCTTGATTTCCTTCATATCAATACCTTTAGGGTCTTTCCTTGGATAAAACCCAAATAATCTCCCAAACAAACCATGTGCAGATGGCTCCAATGAAGCTTCACTTTCGATTCCTCTTTCTTCTTCTTTGCTCACAAAGTTGGAACAACATGTTTCCTCTATGGGTGGTTTTCTACCCTCTATTAAATCCAAAGATTCATCCTTGATCTCAAATCCAAATCTTCAATAAAAATAATCTTTGAAGGAAATGGATTTACAAATCTCTTCTCTCAAAGCCAGATACTATTGGTAGTGGCAGGGAAAAGTTTTACCTGTAGATATCCTCTTTGCTAATTCCTTCTTAGGATTAGCCATCGGTGGTTCATCCCATTGATCTTTGTACATCTAGTCACAAGTGTAACCATCATCATCTCTTGGTAGGCCTCTGTTATCTCCCCAAATAAAAATAGACTAGGTGCTTGTTTAGGTGATAGGAGTTTTGTATTTTTATTTTTATATACATTTGAGGTCATGTGTCATAGTTTTGGATTATGTAATGAAGCTCGAAATAACTTTTGAGTTTGCTCTTCTACGAAAAGAATTTTCAGGTTTCGGTAGCTTGGGAGGGCCTGACGATGGTTCATTAGATACCGAAAACCCCACTTTCGACAGCTTACTACGTGAAACATGAAACTCTCCAACTACCGAAAAGGCAGACATATTTCGTGGTTCATGGGGCATTTTTCGATGGCTTGGGAGAATACGACGGTGTTTATTAGCCACCAAAAGGCAGATGATTTTTGCAGTTTGCAGTTCAAGAATGAAACTTTCTACAGTTGCCGAAAGCAGAGGCATCTCCGGGATTCATGGGACTATCTTCGTTGGCTTGGGAGAATATGACGGTGCTCATTAGCCACCGAAAGGCAGATGTTTTTTCACAACTTACAGTCCAAAGGTAGGATCGTCCATAATCACCGAAAGCAGCGGCATGTGTGAACATTTTTCGGCAGCTTAAGGTTTTAAAGGAGAAATCATCGGCTACCAAAATTGGGTCGGTATCAAATGGTGGAAATGTCAAATCAAGGGTTAGTCGTGAAGTAAAGGGATTCCATCATTTCTTAACCTCCGAAAGGGGGCATCGCCAGCGAAAACACGATCCTTTCATTTCAAGACTAGCTGCAGATGATGATCGCTCCTGGGTAAAAGGGAAATATTGACAGGTCATGTAAATCCTCATGATTGGCCTTCAGTACCATCTCTCGAATTCAGGGCCCTGAACCAAGTCACACCTCATCCTTCGTTACTACTTGTCAACGAGCTGCTTCTTCCCCTATTCCGCGTCGTTTTTTCCCTAAGGCTCGGCTTTTCTGAAACGCAGGTGTCGACAAGGGTTTACAGATGAAGAAGGGAGGAGATGTGTTTAGGAAGGAGCTAAACGACGTCAACTACCTCGAGTCGCACCCTGAAATAGGCCAATTCTTCAAAAGCGTGGGATGCTATAACTATTGCCTAAAGCTCCAAGGCTCCCATCAGCAAATTGCAGAGGCCTTCGCAATATCATTTGATGGATGGAGAATGAAAATTGGGAAAGAAGAAGTCCAGGTGGATGAAGACTTCATAGCAGCGGCCACAAAAATTCTAGGGACAGGAGAAAGATGGTTCAAAACCACCACCATCTAGAAGGTTGAATTCAAATCATATCTGAAACCTGGGCACCAGACAATCACCTGGAACAAAGACGTCCCTATGTCTTTTCTGAAGGAAAGGTGGAAGCACCTGTTAAAGGCCATCTTGGTCTATTTTACATGCAAGGGTAGATATTCCAGAGTGCTAGTCTATCATTTCAGACTGTTGGATCATTTCACTGGAAGGAGCCCTCTAAACCTACCTTTCTATCTTCATAAAAACCTAAAAAAGATGGCTCACCAGGTCAAGGAAAAGCCAAGAAAGGTTCAGAGCAGGTTGTCCCACCATGGCCTAATTAAAATCTTGGTATCAGAGCATCTGTGGAGAAAGAATGGGTAGTGGGTTTATTTCCTTTTCTGGAACAAATTCGACACAGAATTGCGACCCGGAGACAAGGATAACCCCTCCTCTAAAAATCCATCCACCCCTAGAAGTGAAAAGAGGAAAAGATGAGTCGTCTCTTCGTTGCCAGTAGTCCAAATTACCCCTTCTTCTGAGCCTAAGAAAATTGGGAAAAAGCTAGTCTTTAGAAAAGGAGGAGAGACTTCTTCAAAGAATGTGAACCTGTTAGGCCTCCCCTACACAGACCTTGAATATGATGAACTACAGGAAACGGGAGCAGATCATAAGGAAATGGAAATAGAACCAGAGCTTCAGGAAGCAGCTCTACCTGTGGCAGAACAGGAGACTTCCTATGTAAACCTACCTTCCCCTACACCTATGGAAGAACAAGAGACTGCATGTGTAAACTTTCCTTCCCCTACACCCACGGGAGAACACGATCAAGAGGCGGTTGAGGTATTAACAACTAAAACAAAAATTTCTTCATCACAGAAAATTAATCAGCTTCTTAGGTAGGTGTATGAGCTTGAAATACTCCAGAGGGTGATCAAGGAGAAAAATGAAAGGCTGACTGAAAGGCATAATGAATTGTATGTTTCTTTTTGAGAGTTGACCAAAAAACATAGTAAGCTAAGAGGAAGAAATATAAGGCTGTTAAGAGAAAATATCAGGCTGAGTAGCAAGGTCGAGCTTCTAGGAGGTGAGGAAACAACTCAGAAAACCTAGCCCAAGGTGCACTCAGATCTTGACACCTTAGCAGCAGCAGTAGTCAGTTTTGCTGACACTCCAGTTTTGGTCCAAGATAAAGAGAAAACCAAGCAGAAAGAAGATAAGTAGTGGAGGTCAGAAAACACAGTTTTGTCGAAATTTTGAAGGCTAGAACAAGCATATATTTTCGGTGGTTTGGGAAAACGTGAAAAGTGTTCATTTGCTGCCCAAAATTCAGTTTCGGCGGTTTACAACATGAGCACATGACTCTCCTAGTTATTGAAAGAAGAGACAGGATTCAAAAATCTAAAGGGTGATTCGGTGGTTTAGGCGAAATCTCAAACTGATTCATTAACCACCGAAAGTAGTTGTTTTCAGTAGCTTATAAATTTTGAGCCTCGACTTTCTAGATAACAAAAATGCAGAATAGGAAAAAGGCACTACAAGAAAAAAGGTCATTGGTTAGGGTCCAAAAATGTCACCATAAGCTCTTTTGGTGATGGTCAAGAGGGGTCCCATCACCAAACCCTGAGCCTTGCCAAAGGCACCGTCACCTTAGTGGGGGTATGTGGTGACATTCAAGGCCTGCCACCAATAATTATGATTATTTCAGGTTGTGACCGTCACCAATCGTTATGAAGTGTTGGTGATGGACCTGCTTTGACCCTCACCATTTGATGCATATATGGTGACGGCCAATGACTGATCATTGGTGAGGGTTGAGACATGTCACCATAATCGCATTGGTGATGGTGAAAAAGGAGGACGTCACCAATGGCTGTGTCCCCAAAAGTAGAGGTGGTGTGGTGACATTCAATGTTCGACACTAATAAGGATTATTAGTGACAAATAGTGACCCTCATCAATTTATATGAATTTTTGGTGATGGACCTAAGGGCCTCACCAAAAAACTGTACGTTTCCAATGACATATGATGAGGGCCTTACAATGACCCTCACGATTGAGGATATTTCCATTAACATATCAATGGTGACAACCACTATGAGATTGTCATTGCTTTCCATTTTGAAAATCTTTTGATGATGCAACATAAAGGACCGTTGCCATTTCATCTAAAATTGTAAAAAAAATAATTATAATGGTCCTTAAAGGATAACGGTTCAACGTCACCATTGCTTTCCACAATGGTGACAAACAATTGCTTATAAGAGAAGTATGTCCAATCATTGTTGATAGAGCACCTTCCTTGTTGTTCTGGGCATCTTTTCAATTTAGCCTACATAGATTTGAAGGGATAGTTCTATGTTGTGTTGACTGTACCTTACAAAGGCATATTTCTGAGTTTGTTGGTTGTAGTTTATAGGGGCAATTTTCTGAGTTGTTGGTTGTACTTGGCAGGGGTAGATTTCTGTTCTTGTTGGTTGTACTTTACAATCATAGGAATTGTTACCTTGCATGGATTAGTTTCAGTAGGCCTATAAACTTGCTTGCAAAAAATAATGCAGTAAGCCTATAAATATTTAAACACTAAACTATGGTAATTAAAAATGTTCTCTAACTACGATTACATCATGCCTATTAAAATTCCTGGATCATAATTCTCTTGGCCATCATTATTTACAATTTGAGCATATCCTAGGGACATAAAAATTTACTATCTAAACTTAGTTTCACATGTTCCTTCAAAAGAGAATTTTGGAGAATGGATTCAATAGGTTGGAACTCATTCCAGTATATTGATTAAAAAACATGTATGTACCTGCTATATAATTTCATGTTGACTAACCTGCCAATATTAAAGACCTCTTTGCAACAAATCCATCTGAACATAATTTTCTTCATTGTGGATTTTATATGACATCTTAGGTACATATGCCCCAAACTGGATGGTGTGGACCTCCCAAGATGGTCAATGCAAATCCCCTAAGCAACAGTGAAAATGTGGGGACCTAAAAAGCAGAGAGACACATTTTAACCCTAAGATTTGCCAACAAATAATCAAAAACAATTATGTGGAGTCCAAGATATATAATAAATTAAATTGTTTAGTAAAGGAGGCTATGCAAAAGATAGAGCCTCCATCTTTAATCTGTATTTTTTTCTCATTGTAATACTTGAGAATTTTCTCTTTATAATTGTCATGTTCCAGAATCCAAGCATTAGTTTCAACAGGTATATAAACGTGCTTGAATAAACAACAAAGTAGCATATCCTATGAATTATCGGTGTTATCTCAAATTACATGCATTTTTTAATTCTCATATATAACATAAATGTAGAGCACCTACAAAAGTGCAAAATTCCTAAGATTCATATTAGCATGAAATTACACATTTTTTTTGGAAATGCTTCAAGAAACTTCCTCTGATGGGTTACATAGGGTAGACTTTCTTTGCTTACCTGCCCAATATGAGGTGTAGCTATACCCATCAAAATTGCTTGGGACTTGTACCTGGCCTCATCCCTTTTAAACTCATGTCAGTCAAGTGGAGCAGGTCACAAGCATAATGTAACCCTAGTAGATGGTGATGACCAATGGCCTGTTGGAATAAATTGAACATTTGGTTATTATTATTATAACATTTTACTAATTTGAAAAAGCAAAAATATCACATTGTTATAAGTAAAGTAAATAGAACTGATTCACTAACCTATTTACACAATAACTAAAATAGATATCTAAGCTTTTTTAAGCATATGGAAACAAGATAGCAAAAGATGATATAAAATGTTGTAGCAACAGTTTAATGACGTATATCTACAAGCTTGGCCTAAGCCTGTAATATGAGTTGTTTTTTACAGTTATGGATGCACAAATGGAAATCAAACATATGGGCCTTCTTTGGAATCATGTCACCCAACTCATCCTCCTGTTTGTTCCTCCAAGTTCGTTCTAATGTTAACTGAGGAGCGGATTTATTGCAGACTGGTCATAAAACAAAGGAAGCATAGTTTATGCTTCCGTTGTGATAAAATGTTAATGAAGGTTAATGGAAACTAAACAAGCACTATAAATCAACACTATTGACAACAACAGAAGCACAAGAAACTATTCAAAAATCTATTCAAACAATTTTTTTGAATTTCAGCGAAAAGCACGAATCATACCTCAGTCATTATTTATGCCAGCTAAGCATGGAATCATCTCTATTTAAAAAAAAATTGAAATGACCCAATTGCTCCTCAAGATAAGCATGGAAGTGGTCAAAGGAAGTTGATCCCTTGAAACGACCTACCAAACAAGCCCCATGATCTATGTCATGTGGAAATTAGTTTCTGAATCCATGATGATAAAAAATAAAAAACCCGAAAACAACTAAGAGACAAAGATAATGAATGGAATATCATAACATGCACTGCATGGGAATTTGAAAAGGATGAAGTCGTGAAGAGCTTTAGGAAAACAGTTTTGAGCATGCATATTTGTGCAAAGGACATCATAAAGGATCATTAAAATGATTTAAGCAATAAGAGGAGCAATGCACAGAAAGTAACATCTGTGAGAACATAATTTATAGAGTATAGGGGAATTTCAAGATATTGAACCTAGAGAAACTTTGGGCACAACCTTTTTGAGCTGGAGTTGAGTAAAGGGAAACTTCCAAAGAAATCCATCAACCACGATGATTTATCCTTCACCATCTCTTTCAACACAAGTAGTTAACTCACCTAGAGGCGTCTTTTGATAAAAAACCCACACTTACTCAAGAAAGAGCTTGCATGAGACAACATTGAATTTGAGACATGTATGCAAAGCTTCAATCCTTTCATTTGTACATTGAAACATCGTAGACTAATGAGCCAAAAAATATTTCTCAATAGATTCAAAGTTACTAAGATGCCCTTCAACAAATTGGATGGCATTGATCTTTTCATGGGTCCCTTTGGTGGCTAGGGATTTAAACAAAAGAGAAAAAAGAAAAGAAGCTTTGGTAGGAATATCCCCTAAATCATATTCTAAATCAATGAATTTATCTATAATGACTTAGAAAAAATTCCTATATGCTTGGTTGGGAAAAGTCACTGTCCAACAGAGGATTCAAGTGCACTCAACTCAACCATTGAGATTTTGCCTTCACAATTCAATTATGCTTGCAATAAAAATTGGTTTCAATATTGAGAAATTTAAACCCAATGGTCAACCTTTGATGTATCTCTATCTGTTCAAGTTGACACCAAGTAATAACCAAGAATCAAAACTTTGTTCTTGTTACTGTTTTCACCATATACATGAGAACAAAGGTGGTTGTAAGCAATAGATCTCACTCACACAATGTTAATCCCAATTTTATGGTTGTAGGTGATGGTCAAAATGAACAGCTTGAGGGTGGTTTAATGAGAATATATTGGTTGTATAATGCTAGAATAAAACTCAGAGAAGAATTGACAACGAATTTGTTCATACTACACCCCAAAAGTGCTCACATTTGGAGACTAGTCCATCTTACTTCTGGAACACACTGTTAACACATGTTCCAAACCTTGTATTAAGGTGAAAATCAATCCAAGAGTACAGATCATACCTGAGAGATGATGATGCTAAAAATTACAGTGGATATGTTTTAATTCCTGGAAGAAACTCCAAAACAAATACACAGGCTATTAATGTTGTGCATCTTTAATTGATAATGTCCCTGTCCAATCTATTTGGAATTACCACACACAGATCAGAGTTTATATGTATGTTTCACAAGGATGAATTTACAATCTTCATATAAGCCAAGAGTGAGGGCACTTCTTACTAAGACCCGTGCTTGAATCATCCAAAAATAGAGGTTTTTCGTACCCAATATGCATGATAGAGATCCATTAAATCCCCCATCCATAACCCATAGAAGCCTATCCATAGATCCTATTCCAAAAGTAGGTCATCAAGCAAAACCATGATATTCATCCAAGGAATGGAAATGTCATCCCGCTAAAAGTGTGATGTAAATCACAAGTGGACACCCATACAAAATGGGGGGTAACGCACCTCAAATCCTCTGGCAATTGAACCAACCTGAACTAGGTCAACTTACTCATCTCGAGAGAATCCTGAAGTAAGAGGATGATCAAAGGAAACTCCCTATATCTAAGCTTTTTTATCCACCAAATCTCTAAAACAATACAGGATGCAAGTCCTCTCAAGATCCTATGTGTTCTTAAGAAGATGATTAGTTTGATCATATCATTTGGAAGTGCCCCTGGCAAAGGATTTTTTGGACCCCCATAATGAATTCTTTTAATTTGGATAAGACCAAGGGAGGAAAGGAGTCTTATTTTGTTGCCTAATCTATGAGAAATGTAAAAGTTGGTTTGATAAGAATGCCCATATTTTATATCTTCACCTCCTAACTATAAAGTATATACTTTAATATTTATTCTCATCTAGGATTAGAATCTAGCAAGTAAAACATTATTTCTGAAACAATCAACGTGGTTGGTGGTCCATTCTTTTTCCCAATAGTTACAAGAAGAGGTGAAGACAATTATTTTGAACATTTGGACAAGTAAATTGGATGATAGGTTCAGGGATGATGGACTCTACTAACTCATTAGTGTAACCATGACTAGCTACATCTTGTCAAGTTGCTTTAATTCAACTATATGCCATTTTGTAGATGCAATGAAGTCTATTGTGAGTCATTTATTACTAACATACTAGTTTCCTACATTAGGTATTGTCATTTGTAGACAATTGGATTTCCTTATCTCCCTAGCATCCAATTATTGATATTTTAGTGGTCCTTAAGTGGAGGGACCGATACATAAGTAACTTCAAGAATATCAATGCAAAGGTGCATGTAAGAGCAGTGGAAACCACAAGCTACAGTGCTCATCATTCCCAAAGCACCATGGTTGTAGTCATTCAAGGAAATTCCTGATTGGCTGCCTTTCAGTTCACGGCTTCTTGTTTTTTTTGAATTGGTGGTCCATCATGTTTTGATGTAATGGATTTTCTGTCAGTAATATAGTTGCTTAAGGATTTTTTGCTATTATGTTTTAAGCATATTATAAGGCACATTTTTCCTATCTATTGTAAAGACATTTTTTCACAATGGAATATGGAATAAAAGAAGAATAGGTGCCACTAGTGTATCCCAAGAATGTATACTAGGAGAAACATTAAGAGGCATGTAGAAGATCTCAAGGCCTGCAATAGATTATATTCCAAGTAGTGCCAAAATATCCAAAATAAGAATCCAAAACTAAATCTAAATCCTTCATCGAGGCCTCTAACTAAAAACACCAGATATGCTTATGGAAGCAACCACGTGATGAATTGCAATATTGTTACAACCATTTTCATAGTTATAACTATTGGTTTATGACACAGGTTGCAATGATACACCACAAAACATTGCCTAATTAAAATCATCGGATTTTGACCTTGGAATTTTAAAGGCGAATGTGTTGTAGCTTTGGTATCTTGTGTGTGTGGCTGCCAACACATAAAATATGAGTTGTAGAGAAAGTTAAGCACATAGACAACCATAAAATGTGATGTGATAGAGGCAAAATATGACCAACAAAAATTGCATTAAATAACATTTATTCAACCATAATAAACAAGAAGATATGGGCGGGGGATAACATGAGACAATTTATTATTAAGAAAAAATATAGTTCCAGAACACAAATATTTTACCCTAGAACACAAATATATTACCCTAGGGAAACCTTTTCTGGAATAAAACACCCACAAATAATACTTTCCTTAATATGAGATGACTAAATTGATATGAGCAGATTTGGAGCAGATTTTTACATCAAAAAATAAACTTGCCTCTTAGGGCACATATACCAAGAGAACTTGAAGAAGAATATTCCAAGGAGGAAAGTTGAGAAGGCTAGCTGCTGGTGAATCCCTTCTGAAGATGATGTCATCCCTAATAGGCTTGTTCTACTTCCTTATTAGACTTAGTATGCCTGTTGTTACCTGTAGCAGCCCTCTTAGGGCTTGATCTATTTGTGGTAACCCTGTAACAACCCCTTTAGGGCTAGATATTCCCTCGGTCACCCTATAGCATCCCCTAATAGCACAAACAAGCCCCATGATCTGTGTCATGTGGAAGTGTAATTAACTTGGAAAACTATTTCCTTGTTGGGTGCAACTTGCCATAGTATTTCTCGATGTATCATCCCAATATCAAGAAGCACATCCTTGCTATCATTTCCAAACTCTGCCATTAATGCTTCCAACCATCGATTCTCTTTAGTAGCACCAGCTAGAAAGACAAAAAACTGTACCACAAACAAGCACCAAAATACTTTCCAATTCAGTCCATCTTCTGTAGCTAATAAATTAGTCCCTGCAACAGGATCCAAAACATTTAATGTAGTCTTGAGATGTTCCTTCAGATGAGCACAAAATACCCTTGCAAGGGAAACTGAGTGTTGCTGCATGAATGCTTTGCAAACTGCAACCACGTGCACTGATACATACATCCCTTCTGAAGATAGCGGAATACTTGGAAGAGTCAAGAACCTCATAAGGGCTTCAATGCCCTTTTTCTCAACAAATATTCTACAAGTTTCAGGATTTTCCATTGCCTGATGCATAAACACCATGGCATGTGAAATGCTTAATTGTAGAAAGCATTCATTACTCATATTTTCAAGAGACAATCCACTAGTTCCAGCCCCTTCATTATGCTTATCTTTAGAATCAATATCCATAGGAACAAGACTATCCAATCTATCTTTGGCCTCTAACCCCACGTCACCCACTGAAGCAACTTTCTCAACAATTTCAATGATAACATCTACACTAGGTACCCTCAGAGAAGGGACATGGTGCATCATCTCTTCCATTGAATTAGCCAAATGATCAACCCCTTCATTCAATGGTAGAAAATACTTTCGTGATGTGAAGACATGTACAAGAAACTGCAAAGCATTTCTTTCAGTCATTGCCTGCAAACCTGTATTGTTGATACATAGTGCATCAAGACCACTAGGGATGTAGAAAGTGCTTTTGAGGAAGGCAAAAGTAAATCTTCTGATATAGCATCCAAAAAGGCAGTTGTAAGACCTGTTGCATGCAACATTGAGAAACAAGTCGGATCTTTATGAATGAGTTCGCTCATAAGTGTCACAGCTGAAGAGAAGATGTCACCGCCAAACTTATGGGAATGACTGAATATTAATGATAGGATTGATGGCAAGGTACTCTCCTCTGATCCTGTGGGCCTTGCTGGGGCATACGTTGTTGATCCCAGTTCCTTGACTAACGCCTTGATAATACACCTCCGAGAATATAGAATTTGTCCTTTATCATCATCACATGCTAAAGATGAAATACTGCTTTCTGTTGATAGCTCCACAACTCTAGTAACCTCAAATTGTAGTTTGTTAATAGTATTGTCTAGACCTCCAAGATCTCTGAATAGAGGGACTACTGGATTGTTGTAATCCATAAACTTTTGGAGAATCTTAACAGCAAAGATGACAAGGTGTGTATGACAAGAATTTGTTCCTTTTAACAAAAGGTAGAAGGGCTGGAATCAGTCCAGTTTCTCTCATAGGACTTTTGGAGAAGTCGATGATGATGTCACATATGCTAGAAAAAATATAAATCCCCCTCTAATAGTTCAACTGGATATGCTTCAATTGTAGTCAATGACATGACATCGTTATGTAGCAAGCTCAATAAAAACACACGATTTGTTGCATTGTTAACAATATTTGGAACATTTAATACCCGACTCCTCTCATGAGATGCAGAGATTACTGCAAATGAGTATCCTAAAGCCCAAATAGCAGCTGATCTTATGTTATCTGGTATAAATATCTCAGATTGCAACACCTTCATCAAATCATTCATAAACTCAGGATCATTTGAAAAAAATGCCCCCAGTTCTTCATGGTTGTCACTTGATTGCATCAATACCATAAAGGCCAAAAGTCTAATGTAGCTGAACTGCCTGCAAGTGCTCAGATAAGGAAATGCATGTGTATATCTTATTCGATTCCATAAAGAAAACCTGAGCAGCTCACTGGGTATCTGATATTTATCAATTAACTTCTTTAGAATGACCAGATCTTTTGGCTGCAGATGCAAATCTTGACCCCAGGGTTTACATTGATTCTTTCAAGGGTTTACATGATCAAATACATTAATACTTTCTCTCGTAGGAGGTACAATACCAATATAATGAAATACTATAAGAATAAATTCTACATAGTTGCAATATTACTTTTGGACTTTATATGGTTCCAGCTACAAGATTTGCACCTATAACCTACAAAACCTATAACTGACCTCCAAAATATGGTTCAGGAACCTTTCAAAACTAGACACTGTCTCAAGATACAGCATAAAAATATGAATGTGATGCTCCCAAGGTAAACATCCACATCACTATGAACTTGTAGAAACTGAATATTGCCACAGTTGAAGGCATGGAAAGAAGTAGTGGAATCCAAAAGCTGAAAGCTACTAGTAAAACACTCCAAATGAATTTCAACTAAGGAAGCCTTAAATGAATTTTTTGTTGTTGTTGATGTGCTCTTAGATACTCAGAATGTCACTCCGGGATTGTTTTTTATGCCCAAATTTCACTTAGATTGCCAAATAATTGTAGACAGGTCTGTTTCATGCTTTTTATTTTCCCAGAATTCATGGCACTATTGTTATAAGGTGCAGAAAGGAGACTTGAAGGATGCTTTCATTGACAAAGTTGCCCAGAATTGAACAAGATGGATGAGGAGTTTAAGATGCACACAAGTGGTTGGATTTAGGGTTGCATCCTCAAGAAATCATTTCAAATTTGTACGTAGAACTGGAAATAGAACCTTCTACTGTTGATATTAGGTGAGGCAATGCCCTAGAAGCATAATTTTATTGTTGTCCAGCCTTCATTCCTTGCCCAAAAATGCTTCTTTTATAGATGAATCTGCCCATATTTGATTTTGACCCTTCTTACTGCTGATATGAAGGGTAGGAGAGTCCAAGCAATAGCAGGAATTGATTCAATGTTGCCCAGACTTACAATTAACTTTTGTTAAGGAATTTTTATGTCTAAAAATTACCTGGAAATGACCTAAAACAATCCACATCTCCTTTATCAACCCATAGAACTAACTATGAATGCCTACTCTTTGCCTAGGCCAACCCAAGAATCCTCTAAAAAAACCAAGTGAACACCCTATGCAAATAGGGAGGTAACACACTACAAAGTCACACTTGGAAATGTTAATGACAAATCAATATATCTAACAATGGCAATTACAATGGAACATAGAGGTACATCTAGCAGATTATTTCACAAATACATGAATTTGAGGTAAATTATAGCAAGACATTCCTCTCCCAATGGACTTTGATTCAAAGAAAACTATTTATAATTGGATCACTAAGAATGTGGACACCCTCAGGTAGGTATTGTAACCAAGTATTAGTGTATCTAAAATAAATTTGGAAAATGAATGGACGATTCATATCTTATTCTATTATCACATTTTCTAGAAGAGTCATAGGCATAGTAAAAACACATTTTCCATCATTTTTGACCATTTATTGGCAATTTTGGGCATGTTGGATCTTCTTAAAAAACATTAAGGTCGAATATGGGCATTTCTAAGGGTCAAAACAGCCCTAAAACAGTGATAGACAGCAACAAAACCAAGCTTTGACAAGTTCTGGGTGGTTTTTGAAGCATGTACAATAGTCTTAAGGAGGTTCTGGAATGCATTTGACTGGAATAAGAAATAAACCAACAGTTTTGCTCCAATGTAGCACCAAATAAACATCCACTTAAGAAAAATAGGCACTTACAATGATACCATGGGCACCATGATAATAGCTGCAACTTTGATTAGTGGGAGAGGGCACATTATTTCTAGTGGAGGATACAACCCCAAGAGGTCCGTGGGACTCATTTCTTCCCTTCTGCTAGTTAGAACTTTGAAACTGAGGTCAAAAGGGGAAACTCACTATACTGCTCGACATATTCACTTTCTAAATCAGCTGATATACATTGCTATCCAACAAATTGAGTTTCCAAGGATGAATTATTCATCGCTGGGACTGATTGTTGTGGCTAGGATTTGTCTACATCATGTTTTTTCTACATTTTTGTGTGCCAAAGGGAGATGGTAAATTCCACACTGTAATAGCCACTGTAATAAGATAACTTGCAAGATCACACTGATACCACAAGCCAAAAAAGGCCCATAAGGCATGGCACCAAAATCATTGACAATGTTCATATCAACATGGGGACTGGCACCCCATAGTCAACATCCGATTTGGAAAATATTTTTGGTGCAAGTAAACCCTTATAAAACATCAATGTGTCTCAATTGTTATGCATGTGGGATTATTCACGACTCATAGACACCCAAAATTAGAAGGGAAGTCATTGTTGTGGAATGAAATCCCAATATGGGTATATATGATTGTACTTAGCTAGCTTGCAACATTGCATGGATAACAACCACAAGCCAAAAACAACTCGCAAGCCATGACACCAAAATTGTCGACAATGTTAACACTCGAGTGGAGGATGCTATCACATAAACCTAGGGACTTCCAACCCAAATCCAACTTCCAAATTGGCAAAGCTTTTTGTTGCAAGCAATGCCTTAGAAACCATGTTTGTCTCACAATTGTTATTCATGTAGGATTACTCAAAACTCACACCAAACAAACATACAAAATTAGAAGGAGATTATCAATATGGAATGAAATCCCAACATAGGGAAATGACATTATAGTAAGAGAGCTTGCAATAACATAGAGAAAACCACAAGCTTAAGACAACTCACAAGACATGACACCAAAACCATCAGCATTTTTAATATTGAAATGGAGGATGCTATCACATCAACCAAACAACTTGCACCTAAATCCAGCTTCTGGATGGAAATTTTTTTTGGTGCGGGTAATGCTCCATAACCATCTCTATCTCACAATTATAAATGTGGTATTTTTCACACCTCACACACAACACACAAACAATTAGAAGGGCAGTAATAGTGAGGAGTGAAAACCCAACATAGGGTTATGATATTGTAATAAGGTAGCTTGCAATATCTCATAGATAGAAACCACTAGACAAACACCCATGAGGCATGATACCAAAACCACTTGTTATATTAATACCAAAGTGAAGGAGGATGCCATCACATCAATCTGACAACTTAAAACCCAAACTTCAAAGTCAACTTACAGATTGCAAAATCTTTTTGGTGCAGGTAATCCCTTATAAGCCAAATCATTGTAGAGAAAATGAAGTTGATGCACTCAAAACATATGTAGTGCAATGCAAACCTTGTCACAAGGGAGAGCAGGCTATTTTATTAAACTTATTGATGCCTACTCTAGAAAAATGTGTTTACTTTATTTAGTGTAAATAAGATGTGATGGAAATGTTTACAAAATTCAAAGCTATGTAGAGGAGCAAGTTACAAAAACTCTGTGTTATTGGATCTGTAGGGGCTAGCTATGGGATCCATGTATCCATAGTTCCGAAATAGATTCAGATCCGGATCCAAACAGGATCCATCGGCAAGGTAGTTCACATAAACTAGGAAACATATCTCGTGAACTGGAGGCAGTTCCACAGATTTGGAGGCAAATCCCAAAATTTGGAGGCCAATCCAACAACTAGACACCCCACCACACATGGATCCCAAGTTGATTGCGTTTAACTTTTAGGTGTTGTCTTGATTTTAAGGTTATTGTCTTTTATGTAAACTTCAACCATTATAATATGGCCCTTCCCCCACTTCCAACACAACAACACACTGAGAAAATGTTCAAAGACATTTGTTTGTCTGAATAGTGAAGACACTGTAAGAGGCAAACTGAGTGTGGAGCAACTGTATCATCTCTTTAGACAACAAATCTTTCAAGGAAACATGGCATCAACCCAACAGGATCACTGCAGCAAGAAAAGAGACACCCAACTACAACCGACAGCCTACAGGTAAATATTCTGAGTTTGACTGGTTCTTTTCAGTGTTTTCTCAGCTGACAGTCTGACATACTATGCATTTATTTCATTGTTTAATTCCTGATCATGTGCCTAATTTCCCTAGTACATGCCATAGTTTCTCTTGTAATGTTACCTACAGCCACATGATAGTAGGATACAGTCTATGTAACATAAACTAGTTCAAATAAAATTATTTTCCATGAGCTTATAATGGACTTGTAAAACTTTACCTCCATTTCTAGAATAACTATATATATTTCAAGAGTCTTTCATTTGCATGTTCAGACTGCAACATACAGTGAACACTCAATACAAAATTATGAAGAGATACGCTAGACTATTTCAGGTCTCACAAGTATTATGTGCATAAGAATACTATGTAAAGAGAAGACAATTTTCCTTGATAGTGTTCAGAACTAAATGTAATGGTTCCCCATCATACATATTGATCACAAATATTAATAGTTGACATTGATTCCAATGGAAATTACAACCAGTCTTCTTGTGAGAAAAATATTTAAATGCCTCTATGATAACAGAGTTTAAGACTCAGAAAAAAATAGGTATGAACTTTCTTAAATATTTGTCCGGTACATATGCATAAAATACCGTACCTTCTATCAGCAGATGGACTTCCTCATTGGTCACGATTTGTTGTTGTGAGAGTGATGGTGAGGTGTGGTTTCCAAACAGAAATGCCCAGTCCTGTTTTGTGTCCTCTTCAAGCAAATAAACAGCATCCAAACTTGCCTTTGTTGATAATCTTCCTATACAGTGGAGTGCACCCTCTTCTTGAACAAACTAGTATTTAACTAGAGCTGATTTATCTTTGTGTAGACCACGGCTAGGATGATGAGGAATGGGTGCCACGTCCCTCTTCTCAAGCAGCTCTCACGACCCTCTCAACACTGCAGATACGGCTTTGAAGTGACGTCCCTCTCGTATGGTGACCATTACTTCCTCAAACCCCCACAACCTCCACTATTGGCAATGCTTTCTTCTTATTGACAGGACAGAGATAAATCGAAATAGCAGAGATAGTGTATGAATTATCAAAAAAATTATATTATAAGGGTATCAATAGCACAGGGGTCATAAACATCCAAATCACGTGGTCTGGAAGTAGCAATTTCATCAACGCATTAATTTTGAGTACCCAGCTCTTTTCCCAAAGGCTTACAATACACATCTTAGCAACTAACGTTAGATGAACAAATCGCAGAAGCAATTACAAACACTACAAGTGTTCGGGCTGTAGGATTCCAGAGTGCCCGGGTCTTACCAGGACCATGGTGCCCAGCCTCCCTGACAATGCACACCCAGCGTAAGCTAAACCCCATCAACAAACCTCCAGCAAGACCCTCCTGTCAAGCAAACAAGAGACAAAGGTTAAAAAAAAAAGCTATAGGATTAAATTGAATTACCAAAGTTACAGTGCAAGGGAGAAATGGAGTCATACGACTTACCTGGGGAGTTGAAGAGCTGCTGCGAGGACCTGGTGCTTTTCTCAGGTGCAGCATTTCCCACAAAACTGAGAATGGCCGAGAGCCCATGGCTCTCTTCACCCAAAAACGACCCACGCAGAACAAACCCTGCGTGGTACTTCAATTTCATTCCCATCACTAAAATGGGTAGAGAATGAGACATTGAGGGGTTTTGATCAAGAGATCCAATACGAGGTGGAACCACATGTCTTGGAACTAAAGTTAGATTTGGAATGCCATGTACCTTGATCGATATAGCATATCCTTCAAGTTCATCACCAACATAGGAAACTATTACTTTCTATAATGTCACTTGCAATAACTAGAAATTTAGTGAGACCTGTGTCGAGGAGAACATAGATTGATTCAAGGGTTCTATTAATCCCTTCATTGGAATTTCTAGATTGCATGTGAACTTTATTTCTTACCACTATTTTAGATATAAGGAGTCTCTTGTCCTTTTAATATTTTGGGGATATTATTAATGGTTTTTTTATTATGGCATATAGGTTGCATTGCCTACATATTTTTTTCTTCTCCTAGGATCAATATCTATGTTCTTTATTTTTCACTATCAATGTCTTGTTATTAGCAAAGTCTAAGTGGAAGGTGGCCAAATTTTGTTTAACAATGTGGATCGGTGTGATACACTACTACTTTCTAAGTATTTTTGTCATTGTGTATTTAGATTTTTGGTATTTCAAGAGAGCAAGATCTATGCATGCTTGCACAATTTTCCTTTGCCATTATTGCAATCTTGTGTTTTTCCTCTCCTTTAGTGGAAAATATTATCTTATGCTCCCTATCACCATGTCTACATAAACAAAAAAACACAAGGACTCTACCACCTAATGGATTTTATAAATAATGAGTTCCTTCTAAGTATAGATATACCTTTAAGGATTTAGCTTTGATAAATGACAATGAAAATCTTTTACTTTAAATTAGAAAAACACCACCACCATTTTATTCATATTGCTTGAATTCTAATTTGTTATTGTTCTTATTAGTTTATTACAACCAACAAGAGGAATGTAACCATTGTTCACTTCTTCTTTTTTCATAATTAAATACAAAAGAAAATACAAAATACAAAATCTTTTATGTTAAGTGTGTTTTTACAATTTCCAATGAGTTGGAATATACAAATATTATAGACATTGCAGGTATAAAATTATCTTTAGAGCTTTAGCTTTGATAAATAAAAATTTATAGAATTACTTTTAGGTTTAGCTTTGATAAAGAAAAATGAAAATCATTGAAGTTACATTTATCATTTATTTGTATTCTTATTAGTTTTTTTCTTTTTTCATGTGGTTCATGGAACCAGATATCGGTTCTCGCTACATCCACAAAAAACCTCCTCAAAATCCCTGAAATCCACAAGGGAACATGGGGTGGCTGAAAATTTGTGGTAAAATGGGGGCTCAACAACAAGAGCATCATATAGGCCCATTTAAGGGCACAACATGTCACTTATGAGGAATTGGACGTGGGTGGGGAGGGTAACATTCAGTCCTCCCAACCTCCTAGTGAATGTGGTTAGCAAATGGTGCACAACTCATTAGACTATGCATCCTACAAAAAACAAACAACAAGCAAATATCAACATGTTGTGGAATGCACTTTCGAGACAGAAAATGGTACAATGGAATGTACTTTATGAAATCCATAGCTCAAAAAGTGTTGTTCAAAAATTGTCGATTTTCCTTTGAAGAATATTAAAAAAAAACTCATCTACAATGTTCCATTTAGAAAGACTATGCCAACACGACTTGTTCACCTCGACAATATATAACAGTATTGTTGAAGTCAAGAAACTTTGATCAACCCATCAAAACTATACATATTTAAAAAAAAAATCACAGCCATTATGTTGTAAAATGAGACTTCCATTTTGATGGATCTACTATGTGTATTTGATATTACAGTCTTCTTAAAACTTTGCAGGAATAGGAACATCTGTCTTGTTTTGGAAAAAACGACATTTGTATTTGATTTTTTAGTTTTGTTAAGACTTATCTCCATGTGTGTCCCTATAATGGAATATAAATATAAACCACATTACTCGTTCTAAAAATCTCAATTTTTTTAGTATCTTGATATCTTTTGTATTTCATAAGCTATCTATTGTTTTCTTTTATTATTTAACTTCATTCTAGATTTTCTAATTCTAGTGAATTTTGGATAGCCAGGAACATCTAAAACTTTTGTTGCTCTACTTGAATTAAAATGAGCATGTAGTGTGAGATATATTGTAACTATATAGATTCTTTTAAGACATTTTATTTAAATTTCAATCTAATTTGGATAAAAAGAAACATTTTATTCCATGTTTTTATTCTAGCTTCCTCAATTGTGCTCAACTTTGGATAGCTAGGAATATATGAAAATGCTATCATTTCTATTTTAATTGAAATATACACCTAATGTGTCAACTTTTGTAATTAGCTAGATGCTTTTGCAACTTATAATTACAATTCTAGTCAAAATTGGGTGGCTAGCTACATATGTCTAGTTTTCAAAAAACTTGGTTTTGTATTTCATTTTACAACATTCTTAGAACTTGTCTCATTGTTTGTTCCTATATTGGACCCAAGATATAATTCATCAGCATTCTTTTCTCTATAGATTTGAATTTTGAAGTATCTTAATGTCAACTATCTTTTACAAGATATGTGTTGTTTTCTTTTGTTGTGTATTTTTATATTGGATTTTGCAATTTTAGTAAATTTTAAATAGCTAGGAAGATTTGATGCTTTTGACATTGCTTTCTGAAATCAAATGTAAAGCTAATATGCTAATTTTTTTGTACCTAGGTACACGCTTTTGCATCTTATAAAATGATCTTGAATTCTCCAACATTATAAATAAAACTAGATTACAATTGCTTCATAGGCTATCTTGATAGACCATATGTCTTGTGCAATACTAGAAGAAAAGTATGTTGGTTGTTTCCAGTATTATTGATTGATTCATGCTTCTTTACTTATCATTTGTTCAAATTCCAAATAATCTACATTAAGACTCTAATTAATCCCTTAACAGATCTCCCAATCCCAATATCGCTTAAAACATGTCTTGGTGCTTGTGCTTCTGTCAGAACCAAGGAGATTACTAGTTCTATAACTCTTAGTTTTAAAGTATCTGTATATTTTCTACTCTTCATAAAAAAAATCACTCTTCATGTTCGATTTCATAATTTTACTCAATTTACTTTCATTGATATTTAGTGCATTTGATGCACTTCTTAGGATATTTCAATACTCCATCCTTGTTCTACCTAGCATTATTTAGTTTTCCTAGTTCTTGATGATGTCATTTCCCCCCTAGTGGTGTACAGATGTCATCCATGATCCATCTACCACCTTTTGATCCCTGCATGCAGTCATTAAAGTGGCTTAGATGTTCCCACGCTTTGTGGAGGAGGAGGATAATCGGATGATGATGGAGGTGATCTCGGCTGATGAATTGAAAGAGGTCCCCAGTACTTTTCAGAAGGACAAGAGCCCTGGGCCGGATGGTTGGACCATTGAATTCTTTCTTGGCCTCTTTGACTTCATTGGTGATGACCTGTTGAGAATGGTTGAGGATACTCAGAGGGCTGGCAGGATCTCTTCTAGCATCAACTCTACTTTCATTGCCTAATTCCCAAAGTAGACACTCCTAATTCTCTTAATGAATTTCGGCCCATTTCATTATGTAATTGTGTTTATAAGATTGTCACCAAAGTAATTGCTCGTAGGCTCAAATCCATACTTTCAACACATGTTTCGGAGGAACAATTTAGGTTTCTTGAAGGGAGGCAGATCCATGAGGCTATTGGAATTGCTCAGGAAGGACTTCATAGCATTAAAACTAAGAAGTTGAAGGGAGTGGTTCTTAAAATTGATCTGTCAAATGCTTATGATAAAGTAAGCTAGATTTATCTTCACCTACTACTTACTCACTTGGGTTATGACATTGGCTTCATCATATGGGTTATGAGTTCCATCACTAAGGTCTCATTTGCGGTACTCATTAATGGTGCTGCAACAACATTTTTTCACTCTGGTCGTGGATTTCGGCAGGGTTGTTTGCTTTCTCACCTCTTATTTTTATTAGTGGTTGAAAGCCTGAGCCATGCTATCAAGGAAGCTCGGAGGGAGGGTTACTTCGATGGTATTCATGTGGCTCCTGGTTTATTCATCACCCATCTGCTCTTTGTGGATGACATTTTAATATTTTGCTCGGGCTCTCGCAGGGATCGAAATAAACTGAAGGAGATCCTGGACCTTTTCTCTGCTGCCACTAGGATGGAAGTTAATGCAAATAAATCCACCTTGTCTACCTCTCTTTTGGGTGAGGATGAACTGAGGACTTACTCTCAACTCTTCCTGTATACTCTTCTCACCCTTAACGATGGACTTAGGTACTTAGGCTTCAATCTGAAACCTAATGATTACAAGAAACAGGATTGGATTTGGTTGATCGAGAAGCTAGAAAAGAGATTGAGAAGCTGGAGTTTTAAATGGTTATCCATGGTAGGTAGGCTGGTATTGGTAAAGTCTGTCTTGGAGGCCATCCCTGTATATTGGATGTCTTTGGCTTGGATCCCACATGGCATGCTGGACAAGGCATAGAGAATATGCTTTCGGTTTCTGTGGAGTGGTAAGGAGGATGTTTTTGTTGCTCCATGGGTTAAGTGGGATCAGATTGGTGTTCCTAAAGCATTGGGTGGCTGGGGGTTGAAGAATATCTTTTCTTTTTCTAAAGCACTTGCTGCGAAGTGTGGGTGGAGGCTGATTAAGTCTGGGGGGTTCTGGGCCCGTGTTATGATCTGCAAGTATATAGCTCCTGATTCCATCAAAAGTTGGATTCAGAATCCTATGAAATCAAATTCGGGTGGTTCTACTATCTGGAAGGTGGTTATGTCCTCCTTTTATGTAATTGAACATAATCTGGTAGGGGATGTTGGAAATGGTCATAAGGTATGCATCGGGCACGACTCGTGGGTTGGATGTGAACAACAACAACTCTTGTCTGTGGGGACGATGGAAGTCTTAGGTCATAGGGGCTTACATTTCCTACATCAACTTACTGATCCTGAGGAAGTGGTATTTGGTTATCTTGCATGGCAATCAGCAACATCATTCAGTATTGGGGGTGAAGCTGAGTTGGAATTGGAAAGATATCTTCGAGCTCTCTGTTTGGATCATGTTTTCTTGCGGGAACAGGAGGATGAATTAGTTTGGGATGGTGATCCCACAGGAAATTATACACCAAAGGGGGGTTATCTCTGGATCAGCAATGATGTGATGCCAAGGGTTCAAGAATGGTGGTGGAAGTCATTGTGGAAGCTTCATTGTCCTCATAAGTCTTGTCTCTTTATGTGGTGTACTCTTATGAACCGGGTCCCGAAGTGGTATTTTTTGTAGAAAAGGAATAAGCAGGGCCCGGGGTGGTGCTTTCTCTGCTATCAGGAAGAGGAAGACGTGGGTCATCTATTTTTATTTTTCCCATTCATCGCAGTGGTATGGGTTCTGGTTTCCCGGATCTTGAAGGTACCTTTTCGATGGTTCAGGGCATCTGTAAATGAAGCTTGTAGCACCTGGAATCAGAACCCATTGTTTTTGGCCTTTAGATCTCTCTTGTTATTGGTTGTTTGGGGGGTTTGGCTTGCCCACAACAAGCATCTTTTCATGGAGGTGGAAGGTTGTCCAGCTTTAACGGTGAACAATTGCTGTGGGATTTCTCTCGCATGTAAATGACAAACACATTCGGTTAAAACTAGGAATATTCAGCCTGTTGATATTGATCACTCGAAGCCGTGGGGGTTCTTCGATGGTGCTTGTCAGAATGAAATTTGTGGGGGTGGGACTCTTCTTTTCATCTCCCCTTTACATTACTTTGTAATGTCTATGGGATTTGGGGTAGGGAGCAATAACTGGGCTAAGCTTCTAAGCCTTAGATACCTCATTTCCTTTGCATTTGAGAAAGGGATCGTCAACTTGACTGCTTATGGTGAATCTCTGAATGTGATACATTAGGTTATGGGGACTCATATTTGTCACAATCGTAGACTATCCAATATTCTGGGACAGGTTCGGAATGCCACTCTTACTTTTGAAACCTTTGCTTGCAGGCATATTTTCAGGGAGAACAATGTAGAAGCGGACAAGGCTTCGAAAGAGGGGTTGTTGTTGGGGATAGGGACCTGGAAAATAAAGGAATTTTTGGATGGTACTGTCAGGGATTTTTTTCATAGACCGTTCATCGAATGAGGGACTGGCTTCTACTCTGTAGCTATAATTTGTTTTTTGTCACCTTTCGTATCTTTGATGATGCTGCTGCTAAGGCCAATATGGTAAAGTTGGTTCCTATCAGTATGTCTGATACCGGTGTATTGTTGGTTGGCCGAAAGATCCATGTGGATCATTTCTTATCTATGCAGTTAAACTATTCATCTCTCAGATGATAGAATGTAATGATTTTGGTAAAATTCCACACTTGGTGGTAGAAAATCAAGGTTTTATCAGTCTTGTAATATTAATAGAGAGAATTGACATTCTCATAGACAGTACTGACACTCGTTTAAAGTGCAGATGATCAAATGTAATTTCATACTCGAAAGATGAAATGAAATTGCACTTTTTTTCCAGGAAAAAAAAAGAAGGCCTTTACTTGTTAACATAAGTGAGAAAGAAACTATTAAAAGTATAGTGTCTAATGAACAAATAATGGATAGTGTCACGTGTAGTGAAGCTGTAAAAAACTCCAACATTGACATCATTTATGACAAAGTAAGTGAGATTAATTTTGAGCTAATTGTCAAGTTACAAGGAAAATAAGTAGGAGACAGACTTATAAGCTTCAGATTCTCAAGAAATCCTAACAAACAATTCAAAATTTATTCACATTTGTTCTCATTAGAATAGATTGGATGGTGCAAACATGGCAGCTGAAATGTAGAATAATATTGAATGTAAAAGTAGTGGAAGTAATAGGTGATATTCATAAATGTCACACTTAACCCATGGACATAAGTGATACTGATAACTATCACACTTAACCCCCAAAAATAAGTGATATTGCACCTAATACCATTGACACAATAACTTATCAAGAAATCGATTAACTCTAACCATTATGACCTTGGACACATAATGACAAAGACTCCATAGCAGTGGTCTTGAACCACTATCTTTTGTCAAAAAATATAGAGATGGTCACATAGCATCATCAAAAACTCATTAGAATGATCAATGGTGACAAACATTTTTCTATAGTCACCAAAAGTAACCAAACATAGTATTGGTGAGGGCTAATAAAATATCATCACCAAAGAGAGAATTAGCAACGGGCCTTTAACAATCCTCACCAAAACTCTCACTGAAAAGGGATTTGGTGACGAACCTTAAAGGACCATCTCAAAAGGAACTTATAATGACAATGTTTTAAGGACTGTCATCATATACGGCATTGGTGACAACCCTTAAAGGTCCGTCACAGGCATGACCCTCACCAATGACCTTTTTTCTTGTAGTGAGGTTATTTTTGGGCACCAAACCCGACTTTCGCTGATCCAAGCACCACAAGGGAATTTTATCAATGATAGACAAAATTATTAAAGGCATCATGATCATTTTTTATTTCTAGACTGAAGGGCTGCAGCAATGCGAAAGGAGGAATATTCCTGTCTATTTTGGGAAAAAGACAACCTTCAGGTTCTCCAGGCAGCAGTTTTAACCTCACTCTTTAGCCTCTGGAGGCTCATTACACTGTCGAATATAGGTGCCTTAGCAAGATGTCAGTTACTTTGAATGTAGGACACTGTCATATTTTGCAGAAAACTATTTTAATTTCCTATTTTTAGCAGATTCGATCCATCTTTTCAGGATCTTAAAAGTTTGTAAAGGATATAAAGCCCAGGAAGTATGTAGAACAAGGGTTCGATTTTGGAGAGACTTTTCTATACTTGTATTCTTAGACTTCCGGTTGCATCTTAGTTATATAAGCTTCTTTTGCTATTTGTGTTCAGATTTTATTTCTTACCTTTCTATACTTGCAGTGAAATGTTCATTTCATGTTTGTTCATTTGTCTATGCCAGATAGCTGTAATCCTATCTTTGTATTGAGAATTGGACATCAAGTGTGTCTTATTTGTTGTGATTGGCCATTTATATATATATTCTGTGTATGAATCTGCTAGCATGATAAGAATTCTACTCGCATTTACTTTTTATAAACTTTCTGAACAACAGTAGTTAAAAGCCTTGTCTACTTGAGTGTCTCCATGCATGTTTTGAGTGTGTGAGCTTCGATCTAGTCATCCAACTTGATCCAAACATACCCCATCCTTTAAAGTAAGATTAAGTTACCAGGCTCTTTCAATTGCAACCTAGAAAGACTCTTGGAGAGATAACAAATTGGCGTCGTTGTCGGGGAAGAAGATTGAAGCAGCAACATCCCTAGGAGACGACATAGTTCCAGCTTTGATGATAGACAAAGCTTGGACATTATTTCAGTTGTAATCATCTATCTGGAAACTCCATTGGAACGAAGTGGCTTCGAGAAGACCAATTACCAGAGAAAATCCTCAAAGGCCACCAATGACACCTGTTTCAGACCCCGAATAGATTATAAGGAGAGGAAGGACTACAAAGAGACAGATTTCCAGATCTACAAGGGGAACCACATCAGGCACTTCTAGAGGTATTTATTCCATCTTATCAAATGAAACTCCTTTTGAATCTCCATCCACTGAAGTAGCTAGTTCACAAGAAATTATTAGTAGATCAGAAGACTTGAGGGCTCAAGTGTTGTCACCCGATTCTGCTGTCCAAGACCCTAGTTCTGAATCTGCTACCCGAGCTGATCTAGGAAAAGAAATCCTAGAATCCATCAAATAAGAGGGTTGTTCTTCTTACCTGCAGCCCTCACTGACTGAACTGTAATACCTCCATATTCCACAGTGTCGCATCTCCACCACAAAAAGAGCTGATGAAACTTCCCCTACTTCTTTAAACCACTCAGAAGAGAAAAATGATGAGTGAACCTTGAAGGCAAACTTACCCTGACAAGTTTTCACCTAGATGATACTTTTTTTACCCTAAGTACCGCGTTTTGCTCTGTCTTAGAAGCGCAATATTCCACACTACCGTGCTATGCTTTGTCCCTGCCACGCGGTACTACCGCGTTATGCTCAAATTTCTGGGCGCAGTACCCTTTTTATAGCCTTTTTGACCATGGCTTGTGGGATTTTGGATTTTCGAGAGATATTGGAGGATTGGGATCCCTGATTCGATCCTAACTCATTTTCTGTGATTAGAAACCCTGATCCACTAAGTTCTCCCAGGATCCACCCATCTCTCTTGTTGTTTAACCCTACCATACACTATAAAAGAGAGGTATTCCATGGGAAGAGGAGAGGACTCTTAGAAGTACCAAACTTATGATCTTGCAGCCTTGTGTAGATAGCTAGAGGAGGAAGCACTTGGAGCTGGAGGATTGGCTTGGACATCAAGCAACCTTTGTAAGCATTCTTCAAGTTTGTAATAAAGATAACTTGTCTTGTTTTTCCCATTTCATGTGTATTGTACAAGTCTTTAGCATGGAATGTATCTAATCTAGATTTGAATCTAATCTTTACTTCAAGGTATTTGGAAGCTTGTATGCTTGTTCTTTGTTTGATTTCAACAGGTTCTACATTGGATATTTTGGATCAAGGGCTAAAAGCGAGACAAACGTCAGATTGAAAGGTGAGTCATATCTTTCATTGTTTCTGAATGCATATGATCTTGTTGTGAAAATTAGTTCAGGAATTTCAAGGTAGAATTTGTTTTGTTTTGTTCTTACCTTAGAGTCAGTTAGGAATCTGCTTTAAGTTAAGAGAATTATGACTTATCCGTAGGGAAAAATTCTACCAACAAGAATGGCGACTCCGCTGGTTTGATTTCTGTTTGATTAATTCAGTTCACTCTCATCCATCTTTTGATTGTGATTTTGTTTACTGCACTTCAAACCAGTTTTGAATATTGGTTTTTTTTTACCTTTATTCACCCCTCCTCTCTATAATTTATCTCCCTATGTGATCACTGAGTCCCCTGGGTTCGCAGCAACCCTAAAAATTTCATCTTCCTTTTCTAAAGTTGCGCTTTTTTCTTACCTTGCAACAGTACCACGCCCTTAGAATTCTCTACAGTGCGGTAGTACCGCGTTCTCTGCATTAGTACCAGAGTGGTACTGTAACAGTGCCACGCTACAGTCTGACCCTGACACACGGTAGTGTCTGCAATATTTTAAATTTTTTCTCCTTGCTTGGTTTCCTGAGTCATTTTTTGATCTTTCTCTGCCTTAGGTAGTGTTTGTTGTTGCATGTTATCATCCTGGTCATTTTATAGTTTGTGTGGTGTGTTTATTGCTTGTTTGTGAGCTTGATTGTTGTGTAAATTAGTGGCATGATTTACATATTGGGTCACTTTTCCAGTTTGATTGCATTGGCTTGAGTGTTTATTTCAGTTTGGTTCTATTTACAAAAAGAAAACAAAATTTTTTCTTGTTTTTGTTTTTTATTTCTTGTGAAAAATTTCATGCATTTTTTATCAAAGAAATCTCTCTTTTCCATAGCTAGATTTCATCGAAGACAAAGGCTTATTTTTTATTCATTCTCATTTGCATGGTTTGAGTCGTCATAACACCACCAAGTTTCACGTCCATTTACCTGATTGAGTAAGACAACCACTAAAATTAATCTCCCTAATTAAACCAACATTAACCTCACTTGAGGAAATCAAAAGAATTTGGTAGTTAGGTAGGACACCGGGGATAGGCATCAAAATAATTCCCCCTTGTCATTTTCATCTGAGACATAGTTGTTGTCTTCTAGGGAAATAAAATCTTCTAGTATTTATTGACACAATCGCAGCTAGTTTGTGGAGGGGCCTCCCGACTGTTTTTAACTTTCAGGGGTTAAACGACCGCGAGATTGAGAACCGGACGGACTCTGTGGAATGCCGCACTCCACTTAGCCCTAAGGAAACATCGATCATTGTCTTCCTCGAAAGGCTGAAGTGCCCAAAACCTTTTCCAGTGTGTCATGAACGAGGTAGCTTAGTGACTATTCTACTAGGGATCTTTTACCCAGGATCCCTTTCGGTAGAGGGATATCCTTCTCATATCGGTCTCTCATGTTGTATTGTTTGACTTGGATTTCATCACCTTGCGAAGGATACATCTTGTTGAGTTCTCCAGCTCTTAGTTAGGAGTTTGCTTGTTATCTCATCTTTGTAGAGGGTCATTTTTTCTTTTTAGGGACTGCTTGTTGGCATTCTAGCCATTCTTTTTATCAGCTCGCTTATTGAGACACCGGTCTCAATATAGATTTTAGAGCTTGCTTTTTTGGCCTGCGAGCCTTGCTTTTTCTAGCTCCTCTTCTGCACACTCAGCTGCATTAGATTTTTTGAGTTCTTTGTTACGAAACAACCCCCGATTTTCACTTTCCTGTCATCATGTCAGAACAACCACGAAGATCACGACGAGTACAAGGCAAAATCCCTCCACAACTGCCACCGCCACGGACCTCCGGTCCACCTACATCATGCATTCCTGCTCCTCCTGGCCGCGGTGCTGGTCGAGGGAACATTCCACCGCCGATACATACTACATCATCAGTTCCGCCTGTAACTGTTACTCACAGCACAGTCTCAGAATCTCTTGCAGCTTTTGCAACTACTAGCATATCTGAGATTTCTACTGTCATTTCACCCACTGTTATTCCAGATATATCTGCCACAGTGGACACCATTACAGCGGCTGAATCTAGTAGAGACCAAAATACTAGACTAGAGGTCATCCTCCTACCTGATGTCAACACCTCCCTCCCATCAGACACTTTTCACGATGACATAGATGGATCTGTTGGCACCACCGAAGGGTCCGACCAGGATATACCTGGCTTGATTTCAGTCCCAGGCGGGTACATTGAAATCGTTGAAAATACTCGACTTCTTGACACACCTTTTGAACCTGATTATGGCTTCATCACTTCCCAGGCGGAGCTTCCGCCTGTTATCACTACGTCACCCAGTGTTCATCCGCAGGAAACAAGTTCTTCTAACAACGTACCTTGTACTATATCTCTCCCCAACCTCCCTCCGGGACATGAAATCATGGCTTCCATCCAGTCTAGTATGGTTAGTCTAGCGAATTCCCCGTTAGCATCGGCATGGTTTAAACACGACACAGAGAAAATGCTCTCGACAGCGTCTAGATATCCCCCCGTTACTCGTCCTTCTGACTATCGAGATCCCAACATCCCGTCTAGCACAGAGTTTCGTCACTCCTATGCAGACGGCTCTGGACCTTCGGAAGTTACTATACCTAGTTTCCCGTCGGATCCCCAAAACCCTTTTCAGGACATGAACTCGGACCCAGTTTTCAATGGTCCTCCTATCATTGAACACGCTATGGACAACGTCGATACCTCTGGTTTAAACTCCCCACATTTGCTGCCATCACCCATTTTTGGTGCACATTCTATGATGGATAACCCAGTTTTTTCTCCGTCCTCGCCTATCAGATATGGAAGACCCCCTCCGCAAATCGGTACTTTTGGTGTCGTTGGCAAATCCACACTATCATATTTGGCTAGCGGCAGAAAAACACCAAGTCATACTGCTGGATCTTCCTTTTCGACCGGAGGATCACCTTCGACCATTATTTACACTATCTCAGGAGGTGGACAACTGACTACAGTGGTCCCCAACTCCAACATCCAAACTCCCCCTGGTGGGAAATCAACCCAACTAGTTGGAGGACAATCCTTTGTTGGGAACCCCGTTCCTAGTCAACAACCTCCTCCTGTAGGGCCATCCAACCCATCTGCTGGAGGACAATCCATTGGCTCCATCCAACAACCCGCCCAACCAGCAGCATCTGCTTAGTATGGTATGTACAACACACCTGGTAGCGGGCAACCTTATTCCGGTATTCCAACCAGGCCTCATCCTCAACATCCCCCGTCAGGTATGCTTCCTTCTTGGGACCCTCAAATCCCATAGAGTGGGGGTTACTCACTTTTTGGAAACTGGAACCAAGCTGGGGGGCAATCTCAGATTCCCCCCAACTTGAATTATGGATTCCCTTATCCTTCAGCTGCTACAACTCCATGGAACCCATCCCTTCAATTTCCACTCGCCCCTCAAGGAGGAACAAGCATTCCATGGACACCACTGTCGCAGCCACCCCCCAACCCTACTATGGGAAACCCTCCACTTACTCAGTATAGTGGGAACGTTCCTGGAACACAACAATTCCAAGGAACTTTCCCCCAACCAGGGGCAGCAACTCTTCCTGGGTTTCCGCAACCCCAGGGTACCATACCCACTCAGCAAAACACCCACCAACCGATTACTTACAATCAACTGGTTAACCAGATGGATTACTACCCACAGAATTTCCAGCAGTACCCCCCGGGAAACACATATGAGTATAACACGCAGCAGTATGCTATGCAGGGCCCTCCAGGTTTCTCTGCACCACATGGTTATTACTCATACCCACAGACTAACCGTCAACTTCCCTTTTTGGCCACACTTGACTTTCCTGATTTGTCAAGGCTTATTAACGATCCTATATGGCATGAACTGTTGAGATATTGTAACTTCAAAGAATATTATATTTGTACTTTATTATTCCGGAGATGTTTCATTCATCCGTGAAGATCTTATTGTATATCCGGAGATGTTTATTCCTCCGTCGGAATGTGGTAACTCAGGTTATTAGACTTCCCTAGTGGGGGTCGGCTCTGTATGTGTTATGTGGGTCAAAGGGTTATTAGACCACCCTAGAGGGGTCGGCCCAGTCAGTTGTAGTGGGGTATTTAACCCATTGGTTAAATACGAGCCTACGTGTTCTTGTGTAAAACACAAGTCGGAGTAGTGTATAAATAGAGGAAGTGTATTCCTCATTTGACACACACACTCACTTGAGAAAGGCGCACTTGTGGAGGAGAGGTCTTCTATGGTGGAGGAGGAGATCATGTCTTTGGTTTGCATCTTTGTATATTTTTGGTCATCTATATTGAGGAAGCTTTGCTGGGTTTTCTACCCCATGAGGGTTTCCCAAGATAAATCTATGTCTCTTGTGTTTATGCTATGCTTGTTGTTTCTTCAGTGATCCTGTATATGATATTATTGTGAAATGGAATGTAATGCTGCTATTTTCTGTCTTAGCATATTAAATCTTAACATGGTATCAGAGCTAAACTGAAGGAAGGCAAGGTATGGCACTTACGACACTTGCTTTACTTACGACAATTTGAAGGTTAGGGTTTTATATAGAAAAAACCAGTCATCGTGGAACTTTCACTATACATCCATTTTGGTGAAGGTTCAGGATCGAAAACCTTTACCGGTCGTAGATAACATCTCCAGGTATCTTGTGTCCAAAGGGCACCCTCATTTTCGTTGTACTTTGTAAGTTATGATCAGTACAAGTTAGGGTTTCTGCCTCTTCTAGATCTCAGTCAAAATCAGGTGACCTAGGAAAAAATGTCATATTTTGGGCTAGGAAGCTCCAAATGAAATTTCATAAAAAGTGACAGGTAGTACACAGATTGTACTATCTCAAGAAACTTTTTCAGAGGCCGAAGCTGAACCAGTTATGCGTGGCACATCGTACAAGTTCGCTCTCCTGTTTTATCCCATAAATAGGTCACGTTGCGACACTTGGCATAACTCTCTCTCTGAGAGTCCAATTGAGGTCAGACCTGTCAAGATGAAAATATAACAGGGAGAGATATCTCAGGAAAAGTTTTCAGAGGTCGAAGGTCAAACAGTGACACATGGCACGCCGTACAATTTCGCTCTCCTGTATTATCCGAAAACAGGTCACGTTGCGACATTTGGCATAACTCTCTCTCAAAAAATCCAATTGAGATCAGACCTGTCAGGATGGAAAGATGACAGGTCAGGCTACTGCAGAAAATGTTTTCAGACCCTGTGGAGTGAAAATTTCGGAGTTATAGCAAAAACAATCAGGTACATATTTCTGTCAAAACAGAATTATTTTTAGAGCACCTTTATTCATGTCTTCCGGAATTTAGGGTTTCGGAGAAAGTTAGAACTTTTTGGAATCAGATTACATGGGTGAATGCTACTCAGGAAAATCAAAATTTAGAGACCAAGATCGAATTTTTTGGTTGGGTAGAAGACCGGGCTTGATTAAACCCTAGCTCGGGATTTCCATCAGAAAGATGGAAAATTAGGGTTTCAACAAAAGTTGGAATTTTTGAAGTCTGTAACCATGGCTGGAAGCTCCTCAGAAAAATAAGATTTTAGAGCCTTGGATCAAACCTTTTGATTGAGCAAAAGGGTGGGCTTCTTTAAACCCTAGTTCGGGATCCTGTCCAGAAGATCCAGAAGATTCAAAGGCAATTTTGAGGGGTCAATTTTTGGAGATTTCGAAATTGAAGTATGCTAGTTTGATCAGCTCAGCAAGACACATCCTTCCATTCATTCGGAAGTGTGAAAATCAAAGATTGAATTTTTAGGGTTTCTCTAGAAAACCCTAATCAAGCTCTAGATCAAGTTTCAGGGGGAGTTGAGGTTAAGGCCTTTGTTGGAGCCTAGGACGCAGCTATGGTAAAAGCTGCGAATTTTGAGGAAAAAGCACAAGTGTTGAAGGGAAAGTGCTAATTTTGAATAAACACCAATTTTTGGGTGGAAGGAAACGGTGCGCAGTACGGTTCCAGATGGATGAGCTTAGCGCAGATTACAGACCGAAAATCGTGGAGCTCGCGTGCACATGTCAAAGGAGAATGAATGTGGCTGAATAGAAAGCTCAGCTACCATAATAAATGAAGCGACGAAGTAGAGGGCTCACCTACCCTCATTAAGGCTAAGTACAGAATTTATGGTTGCTCGGATCAAGGAGGAGCAATGGACCAAAGCATTGAAGGCAAAGGACAAGGCGCCCATACCCGCAATCTGCGCCGGGAGTCACGAAACCTGCAGGAAGCGGCGATGTGACTACAAACAGCGCCTACAGTACACCTAGCCATGTGCGTGGTTAGGGTTTTTGGGGATTACTGTTGGGAAAGGCCCACAGTTTTGTAAAGGTGTGACCGTCATGACCACCTATCTATATGTATAATTGATAAGGGAGAAGGTTAGCTGGTTAGTGGTTTCCAGTCAGTCAGCTAGTAAGCTAGCCATTTAGTCTTCTATTGTGTTGTTAGAAGGAAGAGTTAGAGTCGGGATAGCCGTGGAGTTAATCCCTGAGTTGCAGACAGTCTGAGTCGACGTATGAACTATTGTAATCTCTGTAGAGGAAGAGACTAGATCGAGAGAAGGGCTCCCAGCTGTGTGTGTGGAGTTTCCTGGAAAGATCTAAGGCTGCAGCTGTGTGCGCAGCATATTGTGTAGCTCTATCATTTTCTGGTTAATATAACACTCCCGTGGACATGGTTTTCCTCGAGGAGGTGAACTTCATACTTCTTTTGGTATGATGCTATGTTGAGTGATTGCCTATTTTAGATCATTACCTGTGTATACATGAATCTTTCATTATCTTTATGAATGTTAAGTGAGTTCGTGAAGCTTTCTTGATAGCTATAATCGTTAAGTGTCGAAGGATTTGTAGAACGTTGTCGCCACAGCGATAGGGGAATGCACTACTGCGCTGGGAATGCGGAAAGAAGAGATACATAGAGCATTGACGTAGGGGGATAGTCGCCCCATGCGCTGGAACGGAGATGCCACGCAGATAGGCTGTTAAGTGAGAGCTCCGCGCAGTTGCGCAGAAGGGTCTGCGGAAAAGTCCGACAGTCTGTTTCAAGGAATCATCGAGGAAAAAGAGAGCAGTCTCCGTGTCGCCCAGGTTAAGGAAATCTGATTCGTTAGCCCCCCCATAGCCACTTCGGGTGAGACCTCGAGCTGTGCGCATCTCGTTGCCGAGAGGGCCAGTGCGCCAAGGGGTTTTGTTGCTGCGCTTCATTAAAACCCGGGTCTACCCTAGAAGCAGCCAACAAATGGTTCCGTTGCCTTGCGACTTGTTACTAAGACTTGTTACTCCGATGACGCGAGATTGTTTTCTTATGGTTGGTTAAGCCAACAAATGGTTCCATTGCCTTGCGACTTGTTACTAAGACTTGTTACTCCGACGACGCGAGATTGTTGTCTTATGGTTGGTTAACCCAACAAATGGTTCCGCTGCCGCGTGACTTGTTACTGTGAGACTCACTATTTCTGCGACGTCTGAGATTGTTGCTGAAGCCAACAAATGGTTCTGTTGCCCTGAGACCTTCTCAGCTAACAAATGTGCTGTTGGAATCCTACAGCTAAAGAAATTGAAGACTGGTTTGACTTAAAGGCTAAAGAGTTCGCTGAACAAGAAAATAGAAGCTCTAGGCTCCAGACAGAAGACTGGTTGCAGAAGTATATTTATACTGACCTTCACGAAATTTTATTTGTCACATTTGCACTTGAATTGCATGCTTGGATAGCCAAGTTAGTAGATACTAGACCCATTGTGCATGTTGATCGACCCGTCGCTTGGACGCCTGAGCTAGTCAGTATTTTGAAGCGGGTAGACAATTCTGTGTCTCACGCAGTAGACTTTTGGTTGAATAGTCTACTGGAAGGTTTCATCACTAAGTTTGCAGTAGATACAAGAAAGAGTTTCAGTGAAGCTGAGAGGAGTTTCTTCCAAGCACACAAAGGAAAGTTCTTAAATTCTCTGAACTTATGGATTAAAATGCTTCTGTATGAAAAAGCAAAACTATAAATGGCTTCCGATGAATAGCATAGACAAGTAATGTCCACAGATTCTGATAGTGATCCTGAACTTATTGGTTGCACTCGTAGTGGAAAACGGTATAAAGTAGGCTTTGACCAGCATTCTTTTGAGTCTATCCCAGAAGATAGCCAAGTTCCTAGAGCAAGCCATCTAGAAAGACAAGGGAGTGCTCATATCCCTTATTACCCCTTTACACCGCAAAATCCAGACGGAGCTCAGTATAACCCCGCAGTAACACCTTCTAGTAGCCCATACGATACTTCTAGTACCTCAGCACCACCTTTATTTAACCAGCCCAGAAGCACTGCTACAGCACCTCCACCTCAACCTAGCACAAGAAGGATGGGTGATGACATGAAGCTACCAACTTTTAGAGGAACAGGGATAGAAGACCCTGAGCAGCACTGGTTCCTATGTGAAGCCATTTGGACAATTAAGCAAATTAATGATGATGCTGTTAAACTGGTTCAGTTAGCCACTACACTAAGAGAAAGAGCCTTAACTTGGTTCATGAAATACTTAGCAGCACAGAATAGGACGCTTGCTGATGTAAGAAATGCTATGATTAGAGAATTCAAGAAACCTAAATCAGAATCACAGTGTATAACAGAGCTCAAAGACATCAAACAGTTACCTACAGAATCAGTATGGGACTTTGACCAGAAGTTCAAAGCCTTGATAGATCAAGTAAGCTTTGAGTTTGCACCACAGCAGCATAAGGAATGGTTCATTGTTGCGCTGCTCCCACACATTAGACTTCCTCTTATGCAACAGAATCTCAATACGCAGGAACAAGCTCTAGAGATGGCTATGAAACTAGAAGCTTCACCAATTGTTGGAACAAGCAATGATGTTGCGCAGTTGCAGAACCAATTAGCAAACTTAACCTTGCAAGTGCATGATATTAAGAAAGGAAAGGATGTTAAGGAAGAAATTTGGTGTACAAAATGTAAGGCGCAAGGGAATTCAAAGGACCATTGTCCCGTTTTCATAGAGTATATTGCAACTGGAGCACCTAACCCTTTACCACAGGCACAGGGGCCTTGGTGCGAAATCTGTAGAACTAGAGGTCATAGACCACAAGAATGTCACTTACTTCAGAAATATGTACAAACTCCAAAGAATCTATATTGTAATTTCTGTAAATCAGTAGGCCATGATGAGAACAATTGTAGAGCATATGATCTTATGATAGAAACAAAGCATGATGTTTATAGAGTACAATTAGAGACACAAGGACCCACAGCAAGTCCACAGTATGACCAAACTCGCAACGGCCGAGCAGAAAATTATAGGGGTCGCGGACGCACAACAAATTTTGGCTGCGGAAGAGGACAGATCACTTGTTATAATTGTGGAGCGCAAGGTCATTTTGCAAGGGATTGCCAAAATCCTACAACCATCTGTAGATACTGTAAATATTATGATCATGCTATTGAAGAATGCCCTCAGTTGATGGCTAAGATGCAAGCCAAGATGCCACAGGTCAATTAGAATATTCAGTTGATTGGAGCAGAAAAAAGAGAACCAGACCCTACAGTTAATATAGTGACGCGTAGTGGAGCAACCACTGGTGCACCAGAGATGGGAAATGGAAACCAGGCGATGCAATGGGTGTGCCGCGCTAATATTAAACCAGCCCCACTTAACCTGCAGAAGCAAAAAGAAGCATTCAAGAAAGCTCAAGAGTATTTCTCAGATCCGAGAGGTTCAAGTTCTGTCGCAATTCCACATAATGATATTAGATCGCAAATGCTAAGACAAGACAACCTGGTACAAGAACAGGCCACTACATCCGGAAGGCCTGATGAAGAGGATGCACTAGGTAGTGTCCATACTTTTCTGAGAAACTGCTTAAAGTTGTTGCGCAATGAAAAAGCAACTATGGAACTTCAACACCTACTGGATAAATGTCAAAAATCTGCTTCGACGAACACACCGCAGCGTGCTGTTCACCAGATTGGGAGTCACACTAGAACTGGAAAAGAGATGAGGCTCACAGCGTAGATTGGCGCATTTGAAATGTACGAAGTCATTTTAGATTTGGGATCAGAAGTTAATGTTCTCACCATGCAGACATGGGAACAGATGGGAAGCCCTCAGCTTACAAGATCCCCCATCCAGCTAAGACTCGCAAATCAGCAACGAGTCTCTCCATTGGGCAGATTACCCAATGGACCTATTGATATCGAGGGAGTAAGCAGTTCTGCAGAATTTGAAGTAATCAAAATTCTGGATAATAGTAGACCTTACCCAGCACTTTTAGGCATAGACTGGGCATTTGATAATCTGGCTATCATTAATTTGAAGAAAAGATAGATGACTTTTGAGGATGACCAGATTAGGGTCATTGCACCGCTTGATCCTATTCAAGGACCAAGGTATATAGAACCCATTCGGGAAGAAGAAGAAGCGCGCCACATGGAAAGTTTGTATCAGATGACTGCTAGTCAGAGTGACTATGTCAATCCCACAGCAGACGGCCATATCAGCTGGCGATGCGATAGCTCGTGCACATCAGATTCAGATGCAGGATTGGAAAACTAGCAGAATCGTTTACATGAGGTTTCTGCAAGACGTTGTTCCATGATGACTAAATCCATTCGATGGATTGGCACAGAATTGACTGACACTCCAATTTTTTATGGTTTAAATGACATAAGCAAATTCATACATGCATATGAACAACAACTTCCAGAACAACAGCGCATACAGGCACTGGATGTATCACTGCGCGCTACACCCGCAAGATGGTGGGGTGCGCATAAAAAGAATATTCACACATGGCAAGACTGTCGCAGATTGATACTATGCAAATTTCAGGACACCACAGCAGAAGTGTTACACAAATATGATGGACAAAGTGACCCCAGGTCACATTTTGAAACATGTAGTCAGCAATGGTCAGGTATTCCAGAAGATGAGTGGGTCCACCTATTCATCCACACATTGGATACAGTTCCAAGGAACTGGTACACTGAAACAGAATTGCGCAGAGGCACTATCAGTTGGCCTCTTATGATAAAAAGTTTTCAACTTACCTTCAGCTTTGAGTCAGAACATCCAAGCATTGACCACTCTTTAAAATGTATTAAAAAGAAGGTATTTGAACAATTTCCATTACCAGAATATTCCCAACCAGATTGGGCTGTCCAGATAGAACATGCACTGGAATGCTATAATTTCACCACTGGAGAAGAGGACGATGATCCTCGCAACATCAATATTCCAGAATCAGAAGGGATGCGCAATGTTGAAGGTCCTCAGCTTGATATCCCTGCCATTACAGAACACATCAAGCTCAAAAAGATTAACATTGGTATAGAAGCCGAACCCAAGTTTGCTTCTATAGGAGATTATTGGGATGATGAAACTGTTGGGCATATTTGAGACTTATTACGTGACTACCAGGATATCTTTCCTACCAAGTTCACAGAAATGAAAGGCATCCTAGGAGACTTAGGAGTGATGTGCATACCCCTGAAAGCGGACACCAAGCCAATAAAACAGCGCCCGTACAGATTGAGTCCGCGATATAAAGAAAAGGTTAAAGAAGAAATTGATAAGATGCTCGCAATAGGTATTATTGAACCAGTAGAGGAAAGTGATTGGATTAGTCCTATGGTCGTACAAGAGAAGAAGACAAAAGGCGAAATAAGAATCTGTGTGGACTTGCGCAAACTCAATGATGCATCAGCGCATGATCCATTTCCTACTCCTTTTACAGACGAAGTGCTTGATAATGTTGGAGGACAAGAGGCTCACTCCTTCACTAATGGCTTTTCGGGATACCATTAGATCAGAATCCATCCAGACGACCACCATAAGACTACTTTTGCAACTGAATGGGGCTCATTCCAGTACACGGTAATGCCCTTTGGTCTTAAAAACGCACCTGCTATCTTCTTTAGAGTCGTTGTTGCTGTTTTTAAAGAATTCATTCACAATTTTTTAGAAGTCTATTTTGATGACTGGACTGTATTTGGTTTATTAAAGAACCATATAGGGAATCTGCGCATGATGTTAGAAAAATGTAGACAGCATCATATTTCCCTTAACTTGAAAAAATGTATCTTCTGTGCTCCTTTTGGTATTTTGTTGGGTCATATTGTATGCAGACAAGGACTCCTGATGGATCCTGTGAAGGTTGCCATCATTGCTAATTTACCTGCGCCCAACTCAGTCAAACAATTGCGCACTACATTGGGACATACAGGATACTACAGAAAATTTATCAAACGATATGCAAAGATCACAGCACCTATGGAAAGATTGCTAAAAAAGGATTCGAAGTTCCAATGGACAGAGGAATGCCAATAGAGCTTGGATACACTTAAAGAAAAGATGATCACTGCGCCAATTCTAGTTTTCCCAGACTGGGGAAAACCCTTTCATGTTCATGTCGATGCTTCTTCCATAGCATTGGGGGTTGTGCTTACACAACCGGGAGAAGGAGGTATTGACCACCCGATTGCTTACTCCAGCAGAAAGCTATCCATAGCTGAGAAGAACTACACCACTACAGCAAGAGAAGGACTAGCTATGGTGTATGCCCTACAGAAATTCAGGCACTACCTATTGGGCGCACACTTTAAAATGTATACTGACCATTCTGCTTTGAAATACTTGGTCAATAAGCCAGTGTTAGGGGGAAGAATTACTGCTCTTCCAACAGTATGATTTTGAGGTTATTGTAAAGCCAGGAAGATTGAATGTAGGACCTGACCATTTATCCAGGATAGATGTTATACCTCAATGTTTCACAGTGTCGCATCCCCATCACAAGACAAGTTGACGACACTTTCCCTACTGTTTTAAACCATCCAGAAGAGACAGATGATGAGTCAACCTTGAAGGTGAATCCACCCTGGCAAGTTTTGACCCACCTTGGACTTTATTTTTATACACTACCGCGCCTTGCTATTTCCCCAAAACGCGGTACTAGACACTACCGCGTTCTGCTTTTTCCTCAAAGCGCGACAGTGCCGCGTTCTGCAGACTTTGCAAAACGCGGTACCCTTTTAATAGCTTTTTGCCCTTGGCTTGTGGGATTTTGGATTTTCGAAGATAATGGAAGATTGGGTTCCTTGATTCGATCTCAACTCATCTCCTTCGATTAGAAACCCTGATCCACTTATCCCTCCTTAGATCCACCCATCTCTCTTGTTGGTTAACCTCACCATTCACTATAAAAGAGAGGCATGCCATTGGAAAAGGGGAGGACTCTTGAGAGCACCAAACTTATGGTCTTGCAGCATTGTGGAGATAGCTAGAGGAGAAGACACTTGGAGTTGGAGGATTGGCTTGGACATCAAGCACCCTTTGTAAGTAATCTTCAAGTTGTAATGGAATAACTTGTCTTGTTTTCCCAAATCATTTGTGTTAATCTTGTTTTAATCATATGATTTGTATCTTTCATAGATTTAGATCCTAACTCATGTTTCAGATTGCTAGAGAATAGTGCATACTTGTGTTTTGGTTCCATTTTAACAGGTTTACTTGTGAGGACTTGGAGCTTGGAGCAAATACCAAAGACAAGCGTTTGGACATAAGGTCAGTTAAACTCATTCTATTCTCTTCAGCATTTTAATCCTGAGATGTTGGTTAGATCTAGGGATTCAAGGTTGCATTTGTTTTGTTTTGTTCTTAGCCTAGAGTTAGTAAAAGTCTGCTTTAGTCTGAGGGAATTTTGACTTATCCGTAGGGAAGAATTCCACATAACAAGAATGGCGGCTCCGCTGGTTTTGATTACTGCTTGATTGATTTTAATTCACAGTCATTTATCTATGAATTGTGAGTTTTTTGTTGCACTTCAAACCGGTTTGAATCTTGGTCCTTTTTGACCCTCATTCATCCCTCCTCGCAGGATTTATCTCCCCGTTTAATTACTGAGTCCCCTGGGTTAGCAACAACCCTGAAAACTTTATTTTTTCTTTTCCAGTTGTGCTTTTTTCATCTCTTGCCACAGTGCCGCGCCCTCATAACCACTTCCAGCGCGGTAGTACCGCGTCCTAGGCCTTAGTACCAGAGCGGTACTTACACAGTGTCGCGTTTCAGCCAGACTATAGCCCGCGGTAGTGTCTGCAAGTGTGTAAATTTTTTTATCTTTGCTTGGTTTCCTGAGTTCCTCTCTGCCTTAAATAGTCTTTACTGTTGCCTGTTAGCATCCTGGTTAATTTCCAGTCTGTATGGTCTGCTTATCACCTAGTTTGTGAGCTTGATTGATTGACTGAATTAAGTGGCACTTTTGACATATTGGTTATTTTTCAATTTGATTGCATTGACTTGACTTTTCCCCACAACCAACTCAACACCACTGTCTTCTGTTACTGAACACTATAGTTTTACAGTCATATTGCCCTTATCATTTTCGGTAAATTTAAAAAGATCATTGGTTGAGAGCAAATTTTGTTGTTTAAATTGAAAAAGTCTAGTGGTATTTTGCATAGGGAAATGAACCATTAATTGTGCCATAGAAATTCTCATTATAGAAGCATTGTAGATTGTAAAATCAGTGCATTGAAAAGAGTATTTACTTTAGTTTGGCTTTGTTTATAAATCGAAAAGAAAAGAAAAATCTTTTACTTTGATTGCTTGTGAAAATTGTTATGCATATTTGATTGAAGAACCTCTATCTTTACCTTAGCTAGATTTCATCGAAGACAAAGGCTTGTTTGTGATTCATTCTCATTTGCATGGTTTGAGTCATCATAACACCATCAAGTTTCACGTCCACTACCCGATTGAGTAAGGAAGCCACTAAAATTAATCACCCTAATTAAACCAACTTTAACCTCACTTGAGGAAATCAAAAGAATTTGGTAGTTAGGTAGGACACCGGGGATAAGCATCAAAATAATTCCCCCTTGTCACTTTCATCTGAGACATAGTCATTGTCTTTAGGGAACTAAAATCCTCTAGTACTTATTGACATGGTCACAGCTAGTTTATGGAGGGGCCTCCTGACTGTTTCCAACTTTCAGGGGTTAAACGGCCGCGAGATTGAGAACCGGACGGACTCTGTGGAATACCGCACTCCACTTAGCCCTAAGGCAACATCGATCGCTGTCTTCTTCGGAAGGCTGAAGTGCCCAAAACCTTTTCCGACGTGTCATGAATGAGGTAGCTTAGTATCTATTCTACTAGGGCTCTTATACCCAGGATCCCTTTCGGTAGAGGGATATCCTTCTTATATCGGTCTCTCATGTTGTATTGTTCGACTTGGATTTCATCACCTTGCGAAGGATACAGCCTGTTGAGGTCTCCAGCTCTTAGTTAGGAGTTTGCTTGCTATCTCATCTTCGTAGAGGGTCATTTTTTATTTATAGGGACTGCTTGTTGGCATTCTGGCCAGTTTTGTTGATCAGCTCACTTATTGAGACACTGGTCTCAGTATAGATTTTAGAGCTTGCTTTTTTGGCCTGTGAGCCTTGCTTTTTCTAGCTCCTCTTTTGCACACTCGGCTGCATTAGAGTTTTTGAGTTCTTTGTTTACGGTACTGCCCCCGATTTTCATTTTCCTGTCATCATGTCAGATCAACAACGAAGATCACGAAGACAACAGGGCCTAAGCCCTCCACCACCACCACCGCCACGGACTTCTGGTCCGCCTGCATCACGCATTCCTGCTCCTCCTGGCCGCGGTGCTGGTTGAGGCAACATCCCACCGCCGATACGTAAAACATCTTCAGTTATGCCTGTAACTGCCACACACAGCACAGTCTCAGAATCTATTGCAGCTCCTATAACCACTAGCATGTCTGAGACTTCCACTGTCACCTCACCCACTATCATTCCAGATTTATCTGTAACAGTGGACACAGTTATAGCAGCTGAACCTAGCACAACCCAGAGTACTAGACCAGAGGTCATCCTTCTACCGGATGCCAACACTTCTCGTCCATCAGACACTTTCCACGATGATATAGACGGATCTATTGGCACCACAGAAGGGTCCGACCAGGACATACCCGGCTTAATTTCAGTCCCAGGCGGATACGTTGAGATCGTTGAAGATACTCATCTACCCGACACACCTTTTGAACCTGATTATGGCTTCATTACTTCCCAGACGGAATTTCCGCCTGTTATTACTACGTCACCCAGTGTTCATCCTCAGGAGACAAGTTCTTCTAGCAACGTACCTCGCACTTTACATCTACCCAACATCCCACCGGGATACGAAATCATGGCTTCCATCCAGTCTAGTATGGTTAGCCTAGCGAACTCTCCGTTAGCATCGGCACAATTTAGACGCAACACAGAGCAAATGCTTTCGACAGCGTCTAGATACCCCCCTGTTTCTCGTCCTTCTGACTATAGGGATCCCAACGTCCCGTCTAGCACAGAATTTCATCGCTCTTTTGCAGACGGCTCAGGACCTTCGGACTTTACTACACCTAGGTTCCTGCCGGATCCCCAAAATCTTTTTCAGGATATGAGCTCGGACCCAGTTCTCGTTGGTCCTCCTATCATTGAACACGTTATGGACGACGCCGATACCCCTGGGCTAAATTCCCCACATTTGCTGTCATCACCAATGTTTGGTGCACATTCTATGAGGGATAACCCAGTTTTTTCTCCGTCCTCACCTGTCCAATATGGACGACCTCCTCCGCAAATTGGTACTTTTGGCGCCGTTGGCCAATCCATGCTATCATATTTGGCTAGCGGCGGAAGAACACCTAGTCATACTGATGGATCTTCCGTTTCAACCGGAGGATCACCTTCAGCCACCATTTATACTATTTCAGGAGGTGGACAACCGACTGCAATGGTCCCTAACTCCAACATACAAACCCTCCCTGGTGGGCCATCAACCCAACCAGCTGAGGGACAACCTTTTGTTGGAAACCCCATTGTCAGTCAACAACCTCCAACTGGTGGGCCATCAACCCAACCAGTTGGAGGACAACCTTTTGCTGGGAACCCAGTTTCCAGTCTACAGCCTCCTCATATAGGGCCATCCAACCTAACTGCTGGCGGACAACTTATTGGCTCGATCCAACAAACTTCCCCACCAGCAGCATCTACTCAGTTTGGTATGTACAATCCACCTGGCAGTGGGCAACCTTATTCCGGTGTTCCAACCGGGCTTTACTCTCAACAACCCCCGTCAGGCATGCTTCCTTCTTGGGATCATCAAATCCCACAGAGTGGGGGGTACTCACTTTTCGGAAACTGGAACGAAGCTGGGGGGCAATCTTAGATTTCCCCCAACTTGAATTCTGGTTTCCCTTACCCTTCGGCTGCTACAACTCCATGGAACCCGTCACTTCAATTTCCACTCGTCCCTCAAGCAGGAACGAGTCTTCCATGGACACCACCGTCGCAGCCACCCCCCAACCCTGCTATGGGAAATCTGCCACTTACACAGCATAGTGGTAACATCCCTGGAACACAACAATTCCAAGGAACTTTTCCCCAAGAAGGAACAGCAACCATTCCTGGGTATCAACAACCTCAGGGTACCATACCCACTCAGCAGAACACTTACCAACCGGCTACTTACAATCAACCGGTTAACCAGATGGCTTACTATCCGCAGAACTTCCAGCAGTATCCCGCGGGAAACACATATGGGTATAACACACAGCAGCATACTATGCAGGGCCCTCCAGGGTTCTCTGCACCGCATGGTTATTACTCATACCCGCAGACCAACCGTCAACTTCCCTTCTTGGCCACACTTGACCTACCTGATTTGTCGAGGCTTATCAACGATCCTATATGGCACGAACCTCACTGGCCACCTATCCCAGCCAAACTACCATCGGACATTCCCAAGTTCGATGCTAAGCCCGGGGAAGACCCCAAGAACCACGTGATGACCTTCCATCTTTGGTGTTCATCCAACTCCTTGATGGATGATTCCATCCGACTTCGGCTCTTCCAACGTACGCTTACCGGAACGGCAGCAAAATGGTACATCGAGCTGCCACAGCACTCTTTTCGTGATTTCAACACTTTGGCTATGCAGTTTCTGACACATTTCCAGCTTCCCATCCGATATGAGACTGGAACAGAACTGCTAACTTCACTACGTCAAACCACTTCTACACACATTTCGGATCACATCCACGAGTGGCGAAGACGCCGTAGGCTAATAAAGGCACCTATTCCAGATCAGCTACTTGATGATTGGTTTACAAAATCCTTTTTGCCTCCCATAGCCAGATATATTGCTATGCGCGGACCAGTTACGGAAGAACAAGCCATCTCGGCAGCACAATACATGCATTTAGTATATACTCAATCCGGTACTTTACATGAACTTCTTCCACATGCCTCCCGTGTTCACACTGATCCTACAAAGCCTACTACTGAACCACCCATTGATGGTATCGTTGGTTCAGTCAAGGCTCAGCCTGCTACCAACTCGACGGGACAACAAGCTTCTGCTTCTCCCGCTTTTACCCAGGCCGCTTCAAAAGCTTCCACCTCTCCTGCTGTCTCCTCCGAAGTGAATGCAGTCCAATCTACATCACAACCATCCGGAGGAAAGAAGAAAAACAATCGTGGTAAACCCAAGAAGAACCAGCAGGAGAACCCCAAACCACAACCTACCCAGAATGACCAAAAACCACATCGGAAAGCTAAGTTTCCCTGCTTGATTTGTCAAGATGATCATTATACGCGTGACTGTCCCTACAAGGACGAGGTCCATAAGTTCGTTAAAGGATCCTCTCGACCGGCAGTGCTAACTGACCCTTTCCCCCAACAGCAACAGCAAATGGTTGCCCAAGAATCCCCACAAGGGGGCAACCCGACCAATCCTTCCCGTGGAGAGACGTCCACAAACCGCGAAATCCTAATGACAAGTAATGAGGAGATTAATATCACCACTCGTTCAAAGACGTATGACAATCCTCCAAGTTCAACCAAACAATCGGAGACAGCCAAAGGCAAATCTCCTGTTGAAGATCCGATTCCTATCCGCCCCCCAAATGGTCATCTCCATATCGAGAGACCACTTATGGATACAGTGCTACGCCCACCCAAGGGCACCATACGAAAGGCGACATTCAATCCGAATGCGCGAGCTGCCCAAAACTACAACATTGTTGAAGATTTGGCTCAAGCACCTTGCGCTATGTCAACTCTCGAGGTTCTCCAACACTGCCCCACGCAGCGTAGAACCCTACTTTCAGCACTGGGGGCATTGGACCCAGATACTTCAAACTCCATCATGTTTAACTTGGAGCATGATAAACCTAGGCTTTCTCACCAGTTAGCCTTCCAGGTGCATACGAAAATCCGTGGAAATGTTATCCACCGCACTGTGTTAGATGAGGGTGCTTCCACGTCGATTATGTCTTTGAACTGCTAGAGAGCCCTCGGCTCACCTGAGGTCACAACTTCTCCCACTACTCTTAGAGCGTTTGATGGACATGGTTTTCAACCATATGGACTCATCCCCTCAATCGGTGTTGAACTGGGGGGCAAAACAGTATCCGTACACATCGAAGTCGTAGATGCACCTTTGGATTACAACCTCCTACTTGGTCGGAACTGGTTCTATGCCATGACTGCCATAGCATCTACAGTCTTCCGGATTGTACAATTTCCTCATGAAGGGAAAATTGTCACTATTGATCAATTGGATTACTGTATCCCAGACTCCCATCCGAACTCCGCCAATACCGTTCCGTTATTGGATCAACCTCGGTACCGGTTCCAAGACATAGGTGTTGGTCTCATGAAGGATTCATCCCTCATTGGAGTTTTTCCAGAGCTGGGAACCCATCTTCAACCAGTCAACATGATTTTGTCGCATATCACCCCGTCCGATGATTCATGGGTGATCCCGAGCCCTACTCAGATCCAAGGCTATGGCAATTCCATGCCTTTGAACAGAAACCTTGCAGCATATGACGCGATCCAATCAGCCACATATTGGGTTGACTGTTCTACTGATCACACAGTGGCACAGCTCTCGACTGAAACTCATACACACCCAACATTGTTTGATCCTCTCAACTTGATTTTTCCCACCGACGAATCAATCATAGAGGTTATGTGCGGTAATGAGCCACCATGGGGAGATTTTCATCATCGATCTTCATTCCCCACCATTCAGTCACTTGAGCCTGACACCAAATCCAGTGCGTCACTTGGGATGGTTCAAACCAAGTTCCCCACTTCCCTCGACGAAGTATTTTCTGAAGGCAACTTGGCCAATCTTATGGCAACCACTCCCATCGACATTTCAGTAAAGCCTGGTATCGTGGAAAATGTACACATTGGCAAAACATGTACTCCTCTAGAGACGGAGTTCTATAATGCCTACTTTAAAACTTTCCGCGATGTTTTCGCTTGGAGTTATGAAGAGATGCCAGGAATCGACCCGTCGATTGTGGTCCACGAAATTCCAACTTTCCCTGGCGCCCGACCTGTTCGGCAAAAGCTTCGACCCGTTCATCCTCATAAGGCAGCCGCCATTAAAGCAGAAGTTGAAAAAATTTTGCGTGCTGGTTTCATCTATCCTGTCCCATTGACAGAATGGGTATCCAACATCGTCCCTGTAGCCAAGAAACAAGGAACGATCAGAGTCTGTGTTGATTACCGTGATTTGAACAAAGCTTGTCCCAAGGACAACTACCCAACTCCGTTTATTGACCAGATTATCGATAACTGTGCCGGAAGTGTTATTTTTTCATTTATGGATGGCTTTTCTGGCTATAATCAGATCGATATCCTCCCAGCCGACCAGCACAAAACGGCCTTTATCTGCCCTTGGGGGATCTTTGCATATCGGAAGTTACCTTTTGGCCTCAAAAATGCCGGGGCAACTTTCCAACGGGCGATGTCCTACGCATTTCATGACATCAAACATATCGTAGAGCCATATCTCGATGACCTTCCCGCTCATTCTCGAACTCGGGAAGAACATCCAGATCACTTGAGTGCCATTTTCGAAAGGTGCCGGCGCTACAATATACGTTTGAACCCGCATAAGTGCGTCTTCTGTGTAGAAGCCGGAAAACTGTTGGGCTTCATAGTCTCCAAAGACGGGATACGTCTAGATCCCGCAAAGGTAGCAGCTATCATAGCCCTTCCTTCACCTACCAATATTCCAGAACTTCAATGTTTGCAAGGGCATGCAAACTTTCTACACCGTTTTATCTGCAATCTGTCCGAGATAACAAAAGGCTACATGCGGCTTCTCAAGAAGAATGTTCACTTCATATGGGATGATGAAGCCCAACGCTCCTTTGACAATTTAAAAGCAGCCTTAACCAAAGATCCTGTGATTCAACCCCCCAATTACACACAGGCCTACATTCTTTATCTCGCAGCCTCGATTTCCACCATTGGTATGGTGTTAGTCCAGGAAGACCACAACGGCATAGAACATGTGGTGTACTATATCAGCAAGAGTCTTCTCGACTCTGAAACTCGCTACTCACATGTTGAAAAGCTGGCTCTGGCAACAGTATTTGCTGTCCAGAGATTCCGTCACTACATCTTACTCCGTCGGACCACCGTTATCGCCGATTTCAATCCAATGTACTATATCCTCACACGACAAGTGCTTGGGGGCAAGTACTCCCGTTGGATTGTCATCCTTCAAGAGTTTGACTTGGAATTTGTTAAAGCCAAGTCTAAGAAATCCCTGGTCTTCGCTGAGTTAATTTGTCACTTGCCCCGTGCTACCGAGCAATCCGAGCCCATTGATTCTCTTCCCGACGAATCATTGTTCCTCATTAGCACGTCTGATCCGTGGTATGGGGATATTCTCTTATATCTCCAAACCCAACGCTTCCGTCCCGATCTCACCCGCGATGAACGACGACGTATCAGACACCACGCAAAATATTACCTTATAGTGAACGATACTCTGTATCGACGTGGTGTCGACACTGTCCTTCGACGCTATTTGACCTTAGATGAGGCGGAACGCGTTCTCAATGACTGCCATGCAGGAGCATGTGGTGGTCATCTCTCTGGGATGGCTACGGCCCAGAAAATACTGCGAGCGGGATACTTCTGGCCCTCGATTTTCAAAGACTGCATTGAAACAGTCAAGAAGTGTCCGCCATGTCAATTCTTTCATAGCAAAGCACGCTCGCATCCTGCTCCACTCCATCCTGTCATTGCCGTCGGCCCCTTCTCCAAATGGGGCATCGATTTTATGCACTGTAAACCCACTTCAGCCGGGGGGCATAGCTATTTCATAGTAGCTGTGGACTATTTTACAAAATGGGCTGAAGCGATGCCTACATATGCTGAAGACGGCAAAACAGCAGCGCAGTTCATATTCAATCATATCATAGCTAGATTTGGTGTTCCACAGTCTATTGTGACCGATCATGGTTCCCATTTCAGGAATCATATGATCGAAGAACTAAGTGCCAAACTGGGTTTTCACCACGAAAACTCAACCCCGTATTACCCACAAGCTAATGGCCAAGTTGAAGCCATCAATAAGGTCCTGAAACGAATGATTCAGCGCATTGTGGGTACCCAAAAATCCAATTGGCACTCAGCTCTGTTCTCAGCACTGTGGGCATACCGAACCTCAGTGAAAAGTGCTACTGGGTTTACACCATTTCAATTGGTGTATGGCCTAGAAGCCATTCTCCTGATTGAATGTGAAATTCCATCACTCAAGATAGCCATAGAGCTACTTCCACACACTACTTCCGAAGAAGAACGGTTTCTATACCTAGCCAAGCTAGATGAAACCCGCCGCGACGCCGCTTTGGCTAATGAAGCCCACAAAAAACGCGTCAAAGCTCAATACGACAAATCCGTTCAACCTCGGATCTTCAATGAGGGTGACCTCGTACTTACATATGATCAGATGCATGATAAGCTTGGTAAAGGTAAACTTGAATCTATGTGGTACGGCCCCTTCATTGTAAAACGTGTCTTAGAAAAAGGAGCCTATGAACTAGTCGATTGTGATGGTACGCCATTGGCACGGCCCCGCAACGGGCTATACCTCAAGCGTTTCTACGCGTGAGGTTACCCCACGCGGGTTACTTCTTGTACATAATGTACTTAGTTTGCTTTTTGCTTTATTTTTAGTATGCGCGTGGACCTCATGTATCTACTCTTACTTTGACTCGTGCCTTTATGTGTAGATGTCTACCTACTTTGGATTCGCTGACGGTGCAAGCCGACATACCCGGAATCTCGCTTCCGCAGCATGGGTGATCTATTCCCCCACTGGCGAGTTAATTTCTTCAGGAGCCAATTGTTTAGGTCCCGCAACCAACAATATCGCAGAGTACCATGCAGTCATTGGTCTCTTAACAGAGGTTGCCTCACTCGAGATTGACTCCTTATCGGTCTTTTTAGACTCCCAACTCGTGGTTTCTCATCTAAACCGTGTTTACACAGTTCGCGATCCTACATTACTTCGTTTATTTCGAAGAGTACGCCTCTTGGAACGGTCATTTGATTTTATCACATATCAACACATACCAAGAGAATTCAATTGTATTGCCGATTCATTGGCTAATTACATTTTGGATTGGCATCTTGCCCATACATAAACACATCATAAAAAATTAAAATGCACAAGTCATTGTAAATATTTAGATCATAAATAGGTCCATATCACTGTATATAAAAGTGTTTTTTCCAAAAATACATAAAGTTTGTGTCTAAGACAAAATTGGGGATCAAATCCCATATACAAAAAATTGGCCCTCAAAGCCTACATATCGTGTACATGCCGCAAAAAGATCGAAAGACCATCTATGGAGATCTAGGAGACCTATCATGTCCCTCATCGGACTCCTCCCGCTGCTGGTGGTAACACATCACAGCTCGAACCACCTTGCGAAGAAGTCGACTGATACGACCAGGTACACCTACAGTATGACGCTGGAGGGGGTAAGGGACGTCATCCATCCGCATAGCAGGGATACCATGAGTCAATCCCTGCAGGTTCCTCTCAATGTCCCGGACACCTCCTGCCTCGTCTTCATCTTCTTCTTCGACAGGATCAGCTTGACGATCTACACCGCCACGACGTAGTGGAGAGTATCCAGCTGGCCTCTGTGGTCCACGATCTGCAACATGCATGCGAATATACATTAGAAGTCTTTTACACATTCCAAAAAAGCATGAAAAATTAAATATTCAAAAAGAAAAATACATGTCCATGAAGGTCATACCAGAGTTGTCCCAGTCATCATCTTCTGGCAAAGCCAAGTCAATATCCTCACGGAAATCTACCCCTGAATAGGGATAGTCGTCAATCATGACTATCTGCTCCTCTAGCCAAGAGAAAAAGTCCTCTCCAAAGGCTAGCCGCTGAGGTCCCCCAAGGCGTCCCGCGTAGTCACTCCATCGAGCCATCCATGGCTCAGTAGGTGGACGAGGATGCATAGATATCTGTGGACGCAGTAATGGCACTCTTGCCAGAAAGAAAGTAACCAGGATGCTCCCATACCCAAACTGGGTATTTTTCCCAGTTCTACATTTGTGCACCTGTTCCTTCATGTTGGACAACACTGCATCACACCAGTTGAAAACTGTTCCTCCCATGCACTCTGCTGCGAGATTCACCTGCGTGCGGGTTGCCTGATGTGGACTCACGCTTCCTGCTGCACGTGTAATAGTGAATAGCAAGGTTTTAAAAGGAAGATTTGTGACCTCTTTTATGGCCACTTTCCCACTTTTCTTACTTGAACCCGCCTGACAATATCGAGCAATCAAATCATCCGTACTTGATTCTGAAGCGGTGTACCCGGTAAAATTCGGCCGGGCCCCTCTTTTTGAGAGACCGGTGAGGAAGTAGATGTCTTCGAGTTGGATTTCAGGCACATGCTCTCCCACTCGGAAAGCTTGGATATCGGGGTCCCACAATTGAACAAGGTGAGTAAGGAGCTTAGGTTGTTGGCGGATCCCTTTGGTCTTGAAAAACTTTAGCAAACCACATTCTCGCAATGCGGTCACGGTTGGTAAGTAATTTTCGGCTGCAAAATCATCCGCTTCGTGCTCCCTCTCTTTCCAACTCACCATTTTGCTCCAAATATGTTGCAAATCCCTGCAAAAAGGCAAACAAAGCAATTAGTAACTATTTAACAACTTACTTCTAGCAAAAAATTGGAGAAAATTTAATTTTTTGAACTTAAATTTCGCACGTGCCGCGCCTGGAGGACACCCTATCGCGCGGCAGTCCACAGTGCCGCACCTCATTTTGGGGTTACAGCGCGGCACTGTTCAACAGTGCCGCGTTTTTCGATAGGGGACCCGCGCGGTAGTACGGCGGGCGATTCTTGCCTAAAAGGGCTTGCCAAAAAATTAAATTTTTCCCGGTGAAAACAAAAATTTCTTGCATAAAATGAAAGAGGGGCTCAAGCACTCTTACCTGGCGCAGACGGCGGTCGAAATGGTGTCCCAGAACTCTCGGTATCGATCCTTGAAATTTTGCTCCAAAATGGGTAAAAATGTCTCCTTTGGGTAAAAAGCACAAATGAATAGTAATTTCTATTTTTACCATGCCTTATATAGCATTTTTTCACATTTTTTAATTAATTAATTACTATTTCAAATAAATAAACCCTTGTTCACATTGCTAATGCCCGGTTGTTGAGCATTTATTGACAGGATCTGCGGTAGAAATGGGATGCATTCATACTGGTGTTTATTCGTAATTTGACCTTCATATTGAGCCCACTTTATCTTTTTCATGCTCTGGATTTAAAACTTGAAAAAGATTCCAAGCGCTTTCACACCTGTGTCGTGCTTGTCAAACGCAAGTAAACGGTGTCGAGTACGGTCAACTTTACTCATGCTCGTTAAACGATGAGGAAAGTATTATCCTGGTTGTATTTTATTCTTTTTTCGGACCAGAATAATTTAAAATTTACGAAAAAGACCATAGGAGTCCATAGTTAAGCTCTTTTCAGACTCCTTAAAATTGAAAAGATTGCCAAGTGATCTTGACTCTTTCACACTTGTAAAAGTATTTGAAAGGTCGTCTATTCGGTGATAGGTTACCCCTTTTTCGGCCCGTCTAGACTATTTACGAGAAAGGTATACCTCAGTCAATCTCGGCTGGGAGAGTTCTCTCGGGAATTGTTTTACACTTTTTCGGGATCGAGGGACTAAATTTTACGAAAAAGTACATATGGAGCTTCCTTTAAGTTTTTCAGGCTCTCTAAATATGAAAAAACTATCGAGTTTTCCTTCCCTGGGATCGTTAAAATATTAACATCGAAGGACCCACTTTGGGACGAACCCCTCCTTTCTCAGGTTCGTAAAACATGTGAGATTGGACTCATCCACAAGATGAGCTACACCGAGCATCTGTTATCCTCTTCAAGCTCGTAAAACAAGAAAGAGGTACTCGTCCATCATGTCGGGGAAATATGGGGAAACAAGTCAAGTTTATCTATGGCAGCTTGTCAGTCGTTACCTTTGAACATGGCATGTGTCCATCTCTTGTCTATATTTGGGTATCCGTCTTTCATTGAGTCATAGTCATCGTCATGGGTCGTCTCCCTGGCCACGAGTCCGCTCATCCGGTGTCTATCCTTTATTTATCAATAATCCCTGCTGCCAAGTCTTGTTACATGCCGTTATATGTTCAAAGGGTTGCTTTGTATCGAGTCATTCATTGTGTCAGGTCTCCGCTGTGTCAGTACATACTCCATTACTTCATCATCCTATCATATGTGCCGATTTCGTGTCGATGATGTGGGAATCATTATGGCCCACCTTCGACGAGTCTATTCCTGTCGACACCAAATCACTTTCCGGGAATTAGACTTAGAAATCAACCATTAGTACCTTGGTACCTGCATGCCTCAATGGCAGGTTTCCTCGTGTTTGACAACAGGTTCACCTCATTGACCTCTGATCAAGCGATCTCTCGGATGCTCGACATCAACTCATTCATTCGCATTTCGTTGAGATGTACTATTGATACCTTGGGAATCATTGTCATTATTGGTGATCTCCCTCGCATTTGTTAACGGTCCACATCATTGACCGGTAATCAAATGGTTTCTTCCATGTTCGACTTAAACACTTTGTAATCACATGGTTAGATTCGTATCTTTATGTGGTCGGGTAGAAGACCCTGGGCGCATCACTATATCTCTACTGCGTCCAGGCTGCGATGGAGATGTCTCTTGTATTGTCACACAGATCCACTTATTGTATTGGTCGTGGCTGTGTCATTATTGTCTCATGGATCTACGATTGTTCATAGTAGCCATGATCTGTCCACAGTTTACATTATCTCAGTACTCATGGATCTGCAATGTATTGGTCGGCAGCCATGCTTTGAGTCATCTGTTTCCGAGCATGGGAATGCCCACCTCGGTGGTATATCTAACACTTTGTTTCCATTTCAGCTCCGTGTCGCTCTCCTCGATGCTATCTCCGCACATTATATTCGTAAAGTCTTTCGGCCATCAGTCCCTTCTGACCTCACACTTTAGGGGGCATCTGTTATACCTCAATGTTTCACAGTGTCGCATCCCCATCACAAAACAAGTTGACGACACTTTCCCTACTGTTTTAAACCATCCAGAAGAGACAGATGATGAGTCAACCTTGAAGGTGAATCCACCCTGGCAAGTTTTGACCCACCTTGGACTTTATTTTTATACACTACCGCGCCTTGCTATTTCCCCAAAACGCGGTACTAGACACTACCGCGTTCTGCTTTTTCCTCAAAGCGCGGCAGTGCCGCGTTCTGCAGACTTTGCAAAACGCGGTACCCTTTTAATAGCTTTTTGCCCTTGGCTTGTGGGATTTTGGATTTTCGAAGATAATGGAATATTGGGTTCCTTGATTCGATCTCAACTCATCTCCTTCGATTAGAAACCCTGATCCACTTATCCCTCCTTAGATCCACCCATCTCTCTTGTTGGTTAACCTCACCATTCACTATAAAAGAGAGGCATGCCATTGGAAAAGGGGAGGACTCTTGAGAGCACCAAACTTATGGTCTTGCAGCATTGTGGAGATAGCTAGAGGAGAAGACACTTGGAGTTGGAGGATTGGCTTGGACATCAAGCACCCTTTGTAAGTAATCTTCAAGTTGTAATGGAATAACTTGTCTTGTTTTCCCAAATCATTTGTGTTAATCTTGTTTTAATCATATGATTTGTATCTTTCATAGATTTAGATCCTAACTCATGTTTCAGATTGCTAGAGAATAGTGCATACTTGTGTTTTGGTTCCATTTTAACAGGTTTACTTGTGAGGACTTGGAGCTTGGAGCAAATACCAAAGACAAGCGTTTGGACATAAGGTCAGTTAAACTCATTCTATTCTCTTCAGCATTTTAATCCTGAGATGTTGGTTAGATCTAGGGATTCAAGGTTGCATTTGTTTTGTTTTGTTCTTATCCTAGAGTTAGTAAAAGTCTGCTTTAGTCTGAGGGAATTTTGACTTATCCGTAGGGCAGAATTCCACATAACAATAGAGTCAGGAGAGGAACCTACAAATCTGGAGGACAATCTGCTTGACGCGCAGTTGTTTTCTATTCAAGTAGCAGATGAATATTATTCCGATATTCTTGAGTTTCTCACTACCGGGCAAGCGCTGGATGAGTTTACAATCCAACAGAAGAAGCAACTTGTTGTCAAAGCCGCAAACTTCACTTTGATAGCAGGCCAACTTTATAAGTTGGGCCCTGACGAAGTCTTGCGTAGATGTATCTTACCGCATGAAAAAAGCTCTATCATCGCAGAAGCGGACTCAGGTACCGCAGGAGGCCATTTCGCAGGAAAGCCAACTGTGCAGAAGATCTTAGCCGCAGGTCTTTGGTGGCCGACATTGCACAAGGATACTAAGGAATTATGCAAATGTTGCGATGTGTGCCAGCGAACAGGAAAACCCTCAAGGAGAGATGAAATGCCGCTAAGACCCCAGATAACACTGCATGCTTTTGATAAATGGGCCATTGATTTTGTAGGACCTATCAACCCACCAGGAAAAAGAACCGGTGCAAGATACATCATTACAGCTACTGAATACCTCACCAGATGGGTTGAGGTGAAGTCAGTTAAGAACTGCGATGCTACTACTGCCGCGTAGCTCATTTTTGAGAACATTATCACTAGATTTGGATGTCCAGTGATTCTCACGAGTGATCAGGGTACACATTTACTCAATGAGACTATAGAGGCCCTTACTGAAGAATTCCAAATTAGTCACCATAAGAGTACACCCTACCATCCTCAAGCTAATGGTACGGTGGAGGCATTCAATAAAATTCTTGAGAATGCCCTGACGAAGATCTGTAATCAACAAAGAGATGATTGGGACCTTAGAGTCACAGCTGTATTATGGGCTTACAGAACCACATGCAAGAAACTAACAGGCCACACACCTTTCAGTTTGGTGTACGGACAAGAAGCAGTTATGCCCATGGAATACATTGTTCCCAGTCTCAGAATTGCGCAAATTACAGAGATGGCAGATACTGATACCATGAGTGAAAGACTTTCACAATTGCTTGCCTTACAAGAAGACAGACTTTTAGCCGGATTCCATCAACAGGTACAGAAGGCAAGACAGAAAGCTTGGCATGACAGGCACATTAAGAATAAACACTTTGAATAAGGAGACTTGGTACTCCTCTATGATAGTAAATTCATCAAGTTTCCGGGCAAGTTTCGTGTACATTGGTTAGGCCCTTTTCGGGTGACCAAGATAATAGAAGGAGGAGCAGTTCAGCTTGCGAAGCTTAATGGAGAATTGCTACCTACAATGATCAACGGGAGTCAGCTCAAGCTTTATCGCGACAGCCACTCCGCCCTATCGACTTAATATATTGCTAAAGAAGTGCAGATGCCCGGTGTAGTTGAAAGAGGCATCGCATTGTCACAGTCTACATGGAAGTTGCGAGACACTTTCAGTCTCCGACTTCCTGCGCAGTTCCTTGAAATATCCGTGCATGTCTATAAAATTTTGTTCGGAGCGACTCTAGTTTGCGCTCTTACGAAGTTTTTCCCCGGGTCTTCGAACTGTCGCTCTTGCGAAGTTCCCTGTGTCAATTTGCCACTTGAAGAGTTCTCGTTGTGGACCCCTCTATATGCACAGTTACCTAAGCTGAAATGACCCGCCGAAAAATTTGAATTACAGCAGTTATGTAGCCGCGTCTGAGAATAAATGCAGGATAAGCCCGCCATTTAAGTATAGCCGCTCTGACAGATTCGGCTTGATCTCCGTAAGATTTGCATTTAACTCATGCGCCGAAAGATTTAGCTTCTTCTGGAATCCTATCAGAGCCCGTCCATCACAATAAATGCACCGCAGAGGCGAGGGGGATAAAGGGATTGTCAACTCATGCATAGGCACCTACAACTAGTAGCCCCACTTGCCCGCATTTACTATCACCTTTGGCTATAAATACCCCACACTTGTATAGTTTTTGGGTTACTTTTCTCGATTTGCATAGTCTTGTTTGAGAATCTAATTTATTGTTTTCAGAGCCGAGTTGTGCAGAGTGTTTCCTTTGTTTTCAGCGTCCGTATCCTACGCTGTTTCGCCATTTGTCTGTCCAAGATCTTATTGCCTATATCGGTTCACGACGGAGAACCTATCAACTGAAGAAGTTGTCCGCCAATTCCTGCGCCGAGGCTTAGATTTCGGCATGACTACTCCAGTGATGACTTCAACTTATGTACACCCTGGTTCGGCTGATCCAAGACAATCTCCGGGCATGAGAGCATCTCAGCAGCAGCCGGACGAGCCCGTTCCAGAGCCGTTAGCAACTATGGTGAATTATATCCTGCCGCATCCAGATGATGCACCAGAAGTACATATTCTGAAGAATTAAAAGTATCCAATTCCGTTACCTCCACTATCGGCAGGCGTGCGACAAGAAGGGTCCCTGCTTGGACACCTTCCACTGGTCAAGTTCTCTGATTTCAACTTAGGCGACTACAGAACATATCCTCAGTTTGCGCCAGATCGCTATCTGATGATAGTCTATAATACTGATAGAAAGGTTGATGAATTTGTTCCAAAATATTTCGCAGCAAATCTTGAGCGGCCTGGACTCCTGAACCTGTTAAAGCTACCGCATTTCGAGCGTAGCAATGAAGTGAACGCAGTTGTTAAGACACTGCTATCCTGCGTTCATGGTGGTTACCTTTGGCTGGGGAGGCTAATCAATTTAAATGTCAATTTGATTCACCGTATTACCAGCCTATCTAAGGTTGGTAAGGATCCTAATATTCATTTTGTGGAAAAAGACAAGGATAGAAAATTGGCTGCACGGCTGGTGCAGAAATATAATTTGACAAGAGGAGGTCGAGCTTATGACCTCACTATAGTAGAAGACGAAGCACTTAGATTTACAGGAAGTCTGCTTGCAGGCATACTTCTCACAAAGTGCAGATCGAAGGAAGTTACTGGAGCCACCGTGGAGCTCGCCATCGCAGCTGTGGAGGGAGAACAGTACAATTGGTCCCTCTTCCTCCTCAATTCTTTCTTGGAAGACTGCCGGAACGTCCAAGACACCCTCGGTCAGTTGTTCCATTTTTCTTGGCTTTTAATTTTATGTGCTCTCGTCGGGTGGAAGGAACCCCCGAACACTCAGTTCCTTCCCCGCCGCGCAGGAGAACCTGCCGGCATCCGCTATGTTAATCTCTGGGATTCCAATAATCTCGCGAAGCGCAAGATGAACCGCGCTGTATTTTGTGAATATTACCATCTCCTCAGAGATACCATTCAGGAAATGCCGAGGCTGAGTGAGGAGACAACAAAAGTATTTGAAGGAAAGTTGGCCTTTTCTGCCGACTTACATCAACTTTACCTCCGCCCCTACGGCATTCAAGAGGAATGGGCCGTAGGACTTTACAGGATGACCACTGAAGATGTTGAAGAGACTATCAAATCTTGGTCGGATGAATGGAGGGAGGCTGCCTAAATCACATCTGCGATGCCACCCGCTGCTGCGCAAGAGAAGGATAAGGGCAAGGAAGCCCCTGAGCAAAGAAGTGATGAAGGTTCCACAGAACCGGCGACCAAGAAACAAAAGATGTCGCATCCCTCTGAGGCTATTCCCTCGGGGATCGACCACTACTTGAAAGAGCAATTTCATGAGCTGCGGACCACGCACGCTCACATCAGAAGTGCTCTAGACCTGCAGTTTGTGGAATTAAAAGGTCTCGCAAGAAGAGTTGCGCAGACCCATGTGCCAGCATCTACTTCACAGGCGCCACAAGTAACTACAAGTACTGAGAGAGTTGAAGTACTTGCAGAGAGGCATACTGTCGTGCACATTCCGCCTACAAGCATGACACTTCCGGATCCGCTAGCTGCACTAGAGGTAAGCGCAGTTGGGCCCGTTGAAATAAATTTGTCTTTAATTCCTATAGAGACTCTACATCTAGTGCATGAGAAAGTTTCTGTTGAGTTGAGAGCTAGAGAGCTCTCTAGCTTCCATGCAAACCAAAGACTGCAATCGCAGGAGATAGAGTTGAAGGCAAGCCATAAGAAGATATCCGAGAAGCTCGCACTTTATGAGGCACAAGACACTGGCATAAGAAATGTAATTGATGAAATTGCCCAAGAATTGCCAGCCTGCGAGATTCAACCAGACCTTCCTCTGGTTGAAAAAGTTCAAATTATTGGAGGAAGGGTGAAAACCCTGGAGCACGAAATAGTTGCTATGGCTGAAGACCATAGAATGCAGATCACAGAGTTAGAAGCTCATGTTACAGCACATCTTACAGATGACATCCAGGAACAATTTGAAGCAATGCGCAAAACTTCTACACAACTGAAGAATAGAGCAGAAGAAGCAGAGAACCTGATGAACCAAGCTATGGAAGCTTGGACAGAGCTTGAGACGCTCCCTTTCAAAGTTGGTCTCTTTGAACAGGTACAAGCTACAGAACAGTCCCTAACTGTTCTGACTGAAGAAGCTAATGCCTTAGAAGGCTTAGCAAAAATGAGGAAAATGAGTGAAGTGCACAGAATCCAACAACAACTGCACAAACTCAGAAATGAAGATGCTAAACTCACCAACAGCATTCAGCCATTTATGGATGAGTATGCTGACCTTGCTGCCCAGATCGAGGCAAAGATCAAAGAAATTGTAGAATCTCAACAGGTGATTGATGACACAACTAAAGAAGAAGCCGGTGTAGAAACGGTGCAGGAAGGTGTGGAGTGTGTCGATGAAATGGACTCCGCTATTGCGTAGTGGAAGAAAACATTCGCGGAGACCCAAGAAAAAGCAGAGGTGCAAGTAAAGCGACCACATGCTAGTGCGAGTGGCTCGAGGGCGAGCCACAAGTAAGTGTTAGGGGCCTGTTGGAGCCTAGGACACAGCTATGGTAAAAGCTGTGAATTTTGAGGAAAAAGCACAAGTGTTGAAGGGAAAGTGCTAATTTTGAATAAAAACCAATTTTTGGGTGGAAGGAAACGGTGCGCAGTACGGTGCCAGATGGACGAGCTTAGCGAAGATTACAGACCAGAAATCGCGGAGCTCGCGTGCACACGTCAAAGGAGAATGAATGTAGCTGAATAGAAAGCTCAGCTACCATAATAAATGAAGCGACGGAGTAGAGGGCTCAGCTACCCTCATTAAGGATAAGTACAGAAGTTATGGTTGCTCGGATCAAGGAGGAGCAACGGACCAAAGCATTGAAGGCGAAGGACAAGGCACCCATACCCACAATCTGCGCCAGAAGTCACGGAACCTGCAGGAAGCGGTGACGTGACTGCAAGCGGTGCCTACAGTACACCTAGCCATGTGCGTGGTTAGGGTTTTTTGGGATTACTGTTGGGAAAGGCCCACAGTTTTGTAAAGGTGTGACTGTCATGGCCACCTATATATATGTATAATTGATAAGGGAGAAGGTTAGCTGGTTAGTGGTTTCCAGTCAGTCAGCTAGTAAGCTAGCCATTTAGTCTTCTATTGTGTTGTTAGAAGGAAGAGTTAGAGTCGGGATAGCCGTGGAGTTAATCCCTGAGTTGCAGACAGTCTGAGTCGACGTCTGAACTATTGTAATCTCTGTAGAGGAAGAGACTAGATCGAGAGAAGGGCTCCCAGCTGTGTGCGTGGAGTTTCCTGGAAAGATCTAAGGCTGCAGCTGTGTGCGCAACATATTGTGTAGCTCTATCATTTTCTGGTTAATATAACACTCCCGTGGACGTGGTTTTCCTCGAGGAGGTGAAATTCATACTTCTTGTGGTATGATTCTATGTTGAGTGATTGCCTATTTTAGATCATTACCTGTGTATACATGAATCTTGCATTATCTTTATGAATGTTAAGTGAGTTCGTGAAGCTTTCTTGATAGCTATAATCGTTAAGTGTCGAAGGATTTGTAGAACGCTGTCGCCGCAGCGATAGGGGAATGCACTACTGCGCTAGGCGCGTGGAAAGAAGAGATACATAGAGCGTTGATGCAGGGGGATAGTCACCCCATGCACTGGAATGGAGATGCCACGCGGCTAGGCTGTTAAGTGAGAGCTCCGCGCAGTTGCGCAGAAGGGTCTGCAGAAAAGTACGATAGTCTGTTTCAAGGAATCGTCGAGGAAAAAGAGAGCAGTCTCCGCGTCGCCCAGGTTAAGGAAATCTAATTCCTTAGCCCCCCCATAGCCACTTCGGGTGAGATCTCGAGCTGTGCGTAGCTCGTTGCCGAGAGGGCCAGTGTGCCAAGGGGTTTTGTTGCTGCGCTTCATTAAAACCCGGGTCTGCCCCGGAAGCAGCCAACAGCCTTACATAAGAAGACTATAAGAAGTGTCGACAGGTATGACTTAAGGAGGTTCAGGTATGTCTTGAAATCTGATTTTTGATTAAGTTCATGATGTGTTTGTCTTCATATTATTTATTAGTACAATCTTGATTAATGTTAGAATTGTCTTATCACCCTAGTAACAGTATGAATGCATGTGAATGATCGAAGACATTCATTGATTAGGGCTATATGATTGTACTAATGCATTATGGTGTTGTGTGAGGTTGATGTTGTCTGCTAACAAGATACAGGTACATCACAAAAGACAAATCAAGTTCCATGACCATGACAACATGAAGACAAAGACTCATCCATAATCTTTGTTCTACTTACGAGGTATGTATGACTTTGTTATATTATGCTTAACCTATGAGACATGCAGGTTCTAGCTCAGGATCTCTAAATCATTGAAGAGATTGTTTAGGTATGTTATACATAACTAAGCAGGTATATTAATCCAGGTATGTTTACCTATGTCAAGTTAGAATCTTACCTTGTGTTAGGATCCCTTATATAAGTATACTTTGTATGATTGGTTATTCTTATTCATAAAGTTAGTAATCAAGGGTTTATGCATACTATGTCTCTTATCTTGATGATTTAATTAACCTGAAGAGTACTATGATCAAACAAGAATATGCATGAGTAAAAGAAGACTTCCTTGAAACTCTGAATACTAATGATCATGACTATATATATTCAAGATTATTTAGAATTAGAATGTTTTGATAATATTAAGAATATACTAGTGAATGTATGTTTGTGTATGAGATCATGAGGATGACACTAGTGCACACTTGAGCATGCACAGTGGCATAGAATGAATAGAAGTTCAAAATACATATAGAAGATCAAGCGGGAGGCAACCACACAAACATAAAAGATAAGTATTTAAGTTGTTATTTGAAATAATAAATGATATTGTCTGTAATAGGTTGTATGCATATTTGTATTCCTATAATATATCATACTGAGTGTAAACATTCATAGAGCATTGAAACAGTATACTACTAATATGCATATGATTGGTAAGATGGTCAAACATTCCATTGTTGCTTGTCTAGAATGAAACCTCTTTGCTGACATACTGAGAGTTGTGCACACTCTCGATAGTATGTTCTGGTAGAGATGGAAGGCATCTACATAGCCACTGTATTCATACAGGATATGGAAAAGTCTTGTGCCAAAGTATTGATCAAAATAGTTGCATAACTATGTAAATGATATCTGTATGCCTAATAGGTTATCATGTCAATATGATTTGATGATTATGAAGTATGACTAATCATGTACTTAATTTTGATTTGTAGGAAAGATCATGATAAATGATGAACAATGAACAAGCGATGGATGTTCAACAAAAGGATTTACAAATCAAACATACTATAGAAGGCTTGTGGCTAGAAGATTCTCTTAGAAAGAGGAAGAGAATCATGATGAGATGTTTGCTCCAAGTGGCTAGACCATTCTCTTAATGGTGTAATTAAAGAAGAAGTGTGAATCAGGTTCTGTATGGGTTCCCAGGATCGATAATCAATTGATGAGCTTAATGATCACCATGGGTCATGTGGATCTAAACCTTTGCTACAAGGTTGAATATGGTTTCTATACACAGATGACATGGATGCAAGAAGGAACTCACCACAGAGTTCAAGTGATATTGAGGCTCATATCAGTAGACCCATCTAACGAGAGATGGCACAGATATATATGCAAAAGATCATTCAATGCAGAGTGTGAATGATGTTCAGTCACAAAGAGAGAATTGACAGTCTCTTGATAAGCTTGGACTTTACCAAAAGTAAAGTTGTTCCTAACCTTTACCTTAAGGTTGTGGATGATGAACATATCATACCATTATTGTATGATGATGATCTCTTTTTGACAAAGAATGAGAAATAGATCATGAAAAGAAAGAAGAAGATGGCTGCAGAAATGAAAATGAAAGATCTCAGATTGATGCACTACTTCCTAGGTCTGGAAGTATGGAAAGGCTCAGAAGGAATATTTCTCAACCAAGGAAAGTATGATGAGAAATATTAAAAGGACTTGATGTGTTGGGATGGCCACTCTTGAAGTTGTTAGTAGATGAATCATTAGAGTCAGTGGATAGAACTCTGTACAGAGAAAATATTGAGTCATTGATGTGTCTAAATAATACTAGGTCAGATATATGCTTTGCTGTGAACACCTTGAGTCAGTATCTAGTGGAAACTAGATGTGTTCACCTGATAAGCTGCAAATCATGTGATGCGGTACCTATAGGATACAATAAGACTTTGATCTATGTTATCTTGGAGATCATGACTTCATATGGCTACACAGATGTTGATTGGGAAGGAAGTGTATCAGACAGGAAGAGCACATCGAGAGGATGTTATTGTCTGGGATCATCCATGATCTCGTGAGCACAAGCGGAATATAAGGCTTCTTTCTCTGCTAATTATGAAACGATATGGCTTTATAATTGTTTGACTTAGAAATGGACCCAACTGTGATCCTATGTGACAAACAGAGTTGTACCAAAATGGCAAAGAATCCAGTGTTCCATGATAAGTCAAAAGCACATAGAGATCTGGCATTTCTATTTTACAAGATTAAAGTTCGTAGTTGTAACAAGTTACCAATGTACTAACAAAACCTCTACCGATCCGATGTACTAACCAAAACTCTACCTCAAGTAAAGTTTTCCGAGAAAAACTTAATATAGTTCAGAAGGAACCTCCTCGAAAGGGGGAGTGATGTGATCACTTATGATGAGATTTACTGCATCGACAGTGAGGTCGATGATGTGAATACCTATATTGGTGATGCCGACAGAGAGGTTGGTAGATGGTCCTTAGGTTCTAAGGTGGACATATAGGATTTCATGATCCTCAAGAGAGCCGTAGACGTATGTCTTCGAGAATGAAGTCCTTGGTGGAAATATAGGATTGCATCATCCTCAAGAGAGCCGTAGACGTATTTCTTCGAGAATGAAGTCCTTGGTGGACATATAGGATTGCATCATCCTCAAGAGAGCCGTAGACATATGTCTTCGAGAATGAAGTCCTTGGTGGACATGATAGGATTGCATCATCCTCAAGAGAGTCGTAGACGTATGTCTTCGAGAATGAAGTCCTTGGTGGACATGAGGGGATTGGATCATCCTTGGACTTCAGTCCTAAAGAGAGTCGTAGACAAGTGTCTCCAAGAAAGAAGAGGGATTGTATCATCCTTGAACACATGTTCTAAAGTGAGCCATAGACAGGTGTCTCTAAGAAAGAAGAGGGATTGCATCATCCTTGAACACATGTTCTAAAGTGAGCCGTAGACATGATGTCTCCAATAATAAAGTCCTGAATGAATAGGTAGGGGATTGGATCATCCTTGGACTTTAGTCCTTTGAATTGAGCCGTAGACATGATGTCTCTGAGAACAAAATCCTGAATGAACAGGTAAGGGGATTGGATCGTCCTCGGACTTTAGTCCTTTGAATTGAACCGTAGACATGATGTCTCCGAGAAAAAAATCCTGAATGAACAGGTAAGGGGATTGGATCATCCTCCGACTTTATTCCTTTGAATTGAGCCGTAGACATGATGTCTCCGAGAACAAAATCCTGAATGAACAGTTAAGGGGATTGGATCATCCTCAGACTTTAGTCCTTTGAATTGAGCTGTAGACATGATGTCTCTGAGAACAAAATCCCGAATGAATAGGTAAGGGGATTGGATCATCCTCGGACTTTAGTCCTTTGAATTGAGTCGTAGACATGATGTCTTTAAGAACAAAATCCTGAATGAACAGGTAAGGGAATTGGATCATCCTCGGACTTTAGTCCTTTGAATTGAGTCGTAGACATGAGGTCTCCGAGAATTGAATGATAGGACTGGATCGTCCTTGAGCTTCGGTTCAAAAGGTACATGATAGGACTGGATCGTCCCTGAGCTTCGGTTCAAAAGGTACATGATAGGACTGGATCGTCCCTAAGCTGTTGAATATTGTAACTTCTAAGAATATTATATTTGTACATTATTTATTCCGGAGGTGTTTCATTCCTCCGAGGTAATCCTACTATGTATCTGGAGATGTTTATTCCTCCAGGGTTTGGTATTAACTAGGGTTATTAGACCCACCATGTGTGGGTCGGCCCTGTAGTTATATTTTAGGGGTTATTAGACTTCTCCAGGTGAGGTCGACCCCAATAGGTCTTTTAGTCAGTTGAGAGTCAAGTATAAATAGAGGAGGTGAACTCCTCATTAGATCACTCACTCACTTGTGGAAGAGTGCGCACTTTTCTGGGAGATCAGCTTAGGAGACAAAGGAAGGAGGAGCACATCTTGTATTTTGGTTGATCATCTTATTGAGGAAAGCTTTACTGGGTTTTCTACCCCATGAGGGTTTCCCAGGATATATTGTGTGTCTATCTTGTGATTATGTTTCTTTTAGTGATCTTGCTTGGTTATTTGGTTTAAACTTAACATGGTATCAGAGCTAGACTGAATAGGACATCTTTCACAAGGTAAGATTATCTTTCTCTCTCTTTTTGGTGAAGTTAGGGTTTCAGCCCAAAGTTGGTATTATTGATTTTTGGTTGCATGGCTGGATAGCCCTCCTCAATACCTTTCTTTTAAGCCCTAGATCGAACTTTTTGGTTGGGTAGAACTCCAGGAATTGCAAACCTTAATTCTACCAAAAGTGCGATACGTCAGATTTTGGTTTCAGAAAAAAGTTGGAATTTTTTATTTCTGATTACATGGTTGGATAGCCCTTATCAAAAGCATTCTTTTAAGCTATAGATCGAACTTTTTGGTTAAGTAGAACTCCGGGAAAGTCAAACCCTAATTCTACCAAAAGTGCGATAAAATTCTGTTTCAGTTTCCGGAAAAGTGAAAAGTAACTTTTCAAGTAAGTCTACTCTGTCTCTTGGACTCCCCCAAGAGAAGATGGCTCCAAATACTAAGCTTGAAGACAAGCTAGAAGGCATAGAGAATTTCCGGGCATGGAAATACAGAATTGGTCTCATTCTTGAAGAGAATGATCTTGCTCAGTTTATCAAGGAAGAAGTTGCAGAACCAGAAGGAGATGAAGCCAAAGAGAAGCATAGGAAAGATTTGATTAGGGCAAAGAGAATCATAGCTGATTCCATCAAAGACCACTTGATTCCCCAAGTGGCCTCCAAGAAGACTCCAAAGGAAATGTATGATGCCCTAGGAAGAATGTATGAAGGGAAGAACATCAATAGGAAGATGAATCTGAGGACTAAATTGAAGAGCACCAAGATGCACAAAGGAGAATCCATTCAAGACTACTTCTCAAGAGTTTCACAAATCAAGGAACAACTAGATGCAATTGGTGATACCCTTGATGAGGATGAACTTGTGATGACTGCCCTCAATGATCTCACTAGATCTTGGGAGTCATTTATACAAACCATGTGTGCCAGGAAAGAGAGCATGAAGTTTGATGTAGTGTGGGAGGATTGTGTTCAAGAAGAAGCTAGGGTTGCAAATAGAGAAGCCCTTCTCAAAGAGGATGACCAAGCCTTAGCCACTCATACCAAAAGAAGAAGAATGATTCATCTCAAGAGAGTTGACCACAAAGGATCTCAACACTTCTCTAGATCTAACAAGAGAAGAGGACCCAATCCAGCAAGAGATCTTTCTACGGTAGAATGCTACAATTGTCATAAATTGGGACACATCTCCAGATTTTGTCCTTCTCCAAGAAAGAAAGTCTTCCACAAAAGACATCATGCACATATGGCAGAAAATGATAGTGAAGAAGAAGAAGAGGAAGAAGATGAAGAAGAAGAAGAGGTAGAGGTAAAACCCAAAAGGAAAAGATGTAAGGTGAGGAAAGAAGATCCAGAAGAATATGTTCTATTCTCTGCACTCTCTGGATCTGTATCTCCTGGAGAAGATACATGGCTCATTGATAGTGGTGCTTCCAAGCACATGACAGGTCAAAGGAAGACATTCTCAAAACTTGAAGAAGAAGAGGAAGAAGATGAAGAAGAAGAAGAGGTAGAGGTAAAACCCAAAAGGAAAAGATGTAAGGTGAGGAAAGAAGATCCAGAAGAATATGTTCTATTCTCTGCACTCTCTGGATCTGTATCTCCTGGAGAAGATACATGGCTCATTGATAGTGGTGCTTCCAAGCACATGACAGGTCAAAGGAAGACATTCTCAAAACTTGAAGAAAAATCTTCTTCACAGAAAGTATCTCTAGGAGATGACTACCAATATCCTATCAAAGGAATTGGTGAAGCTAGCTATAAGCTAGATTCTGGAACACCCTTGAAGATGAAAGACATCTTATATGTTCCAGGTTTAAAGAAGAACCTTCTCTCTATTTCAGCACTAGATAAGAAAGGCTTCAGAGTAGCCTTCATAGATGGACAAGTACTCATGTGGTCCAAAGGGAAGACAATTAAAGATGCAGTTGTTATTGGTGAAGAAGAAGGAGGTCTCTATAAACTCAAGGGTCATCCAGAAGCTGCCCTTGCACATGAGATCTCCAGCCCCAGTGAGATATGGCATAGAAGATTAGCCCACATCAACTTTAAATCCTTACCCTATGTAAGCAAGGTAGTCATAGGATTACCATATTTAAAAGCTGATCATGATGGCTCATGTAAAGGATGTAAGAAAGGGAAAAATATCAAGAACCCCTTTCCAAAGAGTGAAACAAAGACTAAGAACATTTTAGAGCTTATACACTCAGATGTATGTGGTCCAATGCCCACCACTTCCTTAAGTGGGTTTGAATACTATCTTTCATTCATAGATGACTATTCAAGGAAAACTTGGATATACTTCCTGAAAGGTAAGAATGAAGTCTTTGGAAAATTCAAAGAGTTCAAGGCTCTAATAGAAAATCTATCAGACAAGAAAATCAAAACTCTCAGAACAGATAATGGCGGAGAATTCACCTCAAAGGAATTTGAGGACTTTTGCAAAGAAGATGGAATTAAAAGGGAACTAACTACTCCCTACAATCCCCAACAGAATGGGGTGGCTGAAAGGAAAAATAGAACAATCATGGAAGCTGTGAAGACCATGATACATGACCAAGATCTTCCCATGTACTTATGGGCTGAAGCAGCCAAGACAGCAGTTTATGTGCAAAATAGATTATCTCACAGTGCTCTTGAATTCAAAACTCCAGAAGAAGTGTTTACAGGTAAGAAGCCTGAGGTAAGTCATCTTAAAATATTTGGGTGTCCTGTGTATATCCACATTCCAAAAGAAAAGAGAACCAAGTTGGATCCCTCAGGCAAGAAGGGAATGTTTGTTGGTTATTGTGAAACTTCCAAAGCCTTCAGAATCTACATACCAGGTTTCCATCATATAGAAATAAGTAGAGATGTAACCTTTGATGAGGAAGCAGCTCTCAAGAAATCCAGAAAGTGTCAACTTGAAGAAGTTTATGAAGAAGATTCATCACCCAGAATTTCAGAGACTGTTCACATTCCTGAAGAAGCTACACCAGAGGATCATGACATGTTGGAACCTCAAGAACCCCCTGTTGCAGAACTATCCAGGAAAAGAATACCAGCATGGGCTAGAGATATTATTCAAGGAGATGAAAGATATGGAGCTCCTGAAGGCTCCACTAGAGAAAGAAAGAAACCAAAGCTAGTGTCCAACTATATGGCCTTAATGTGTGATCTTGTGGATCAACTACCTACTAGCTATGAAGAGGCAGCTCAGAAGAAAGAATGGGTAGAAGCAATGACAGAAGAATATCAGTCAATAATGAAAAATGATGTTTGGGATATAGTTCCCAAGCCAAAAGATAAAAGTGTGGTTTCTTCCAAATGGATTTTCAAAATAAAACATGCCGCAGATGGAAGCATTGAAAAATACAAAGCAAGATTTGTAGCCAGAGGATTCTCTCAGAAGGAGGGAATTGACTACGAAGAAACATTTGCACCAGTTTCCAGGTATACTTCAATTAGAACTATTATGGCTCTTGCATCCATGATGAAGTGGAAATTACACCAAATGGATGTTAAGACAGCTTTTCTGAATGGTGTAATTGAAGAAGAAGTATACATAGAGCAACCTCAAGGGTTTGAGGTTAATGATGGAAGAACTCATGTATGCAAATTAAAGAAGGCATTATATGGGTTAAAACAAGCTCCAAGGGCTTGGTACAGAAGGATTGACAATTTCTTAACTAGCATGGGCTTTACTAAAAGTAAAGCTGACCCAAATCTTTATCTCAAGGTGATGGATGATGAACCAGTTATATTGTTGTTGTATGTAGATGATTTTTTCCTAACTGGAGATGAGAAACAGATTATTGAAAGCAAGAAGAAGCTTTCTTCAGAATTCGAGATGAAAGATCTCGGATTAATGCACTACTTCTTAGGTCTAGAAGTATGGCAAGAACCAAAAGGGATCTTTCTAAACCAAGGTAAGTACACTGTGGAGATTCTCAAAAGATTTGATATGTTGGAGTGTAAAGCCATGGCCACTCCCATGGACTCCAACTTAAAGTTATTAGTTAATGATTCATCAGAACTAGTGGACATAACTCTATATAGACAAATCATTGGATCATTGATGTATTTAACAAATACTAGACCTGATATATGCTTTGCTGTAAATACCCTAAGTCAGTATCTAGTAGAACCTAGAAAGGTTCATTTAATAGCTGCAAAGCATATAATGAGGTACCTAAAAGGTACATTAGATTTTGGCCTATTTTATCTTGGAGGTCATGAACTCAGAATACATGGTTACTCAGATTCTGATTGGGCAGGTAGTGTCTCAGATAGAAAAAGTACCTCAGGTGGATGTTATGGTCTTGGATCTGCCATGATCTCATGGTTCAGCAAGAAACAATCAAGTGTGGCCCTCAGTACTGCTGAAGCTGAATACATAGCTTCCTGTTCTGCTAGCTGTGAAGCAGTATGGCTTCGGAAACTTCTATCTGGAGTGTTTGACTTAGAAATGGAACCCACTGTGATTATGTGTGATAATCAAAGCTGCATCAAGATGACTGAAAATCCTGTGTTTCATGATAAGTCAAAACACATAGAGATCCGTTACTTTTATATTCGAGATATGGTGCAGAAAGGAGCTATCAAACTAGAGTATATAAGCACTGAGGATCAAATTGCTGATATCCTGACCAAGCCCCTGTCTCGAGTAAAGTTTGAACACTTCCGAGACAAGCTTGGTGTAGTTCAGAAGAACCCTCCTCGAAAGGGGGAGTAGCACAGTATGAGACAGACAAGCCTATCTCATCAATGATGAGGTTACATATTTTTCTTTGCACTTACTCACCTAAAAATTATTTAGATTTAGGACTCTTATATTCTTTATTTTGATGGTTAGATGTATACACGCTAGATGCTTTTGATGTTAGATGCTTTTGATGGTTAGATGTATACATGCTTTTGATGTTGATACATGTTATGGTTATACATGTTTTTATGATAATGATACATGTTATGGTTATACATGTTTTTATGATAATGATACATGTTGTGGTTATACATGTTTTGATGATGATGATACATGTTATGGTTATACATGTTTTGATGATGATGATACATGTTGTGGTTATACATGTTTTGATGATGATGATACATGTTATGTTTATACATGTTTTGATGATACATGTTGTGATTATATATGCTTTTGATGTTGATGATACATGTTGTGGTGATACATGTTATGATGATGAGGATACATGATTCTTGATGAACATGTGAAGGGATTGGATCATTCCTGGACTTCAGTCCGAAAGAAGAGCCGTAGACGTATGTCTTCGATGATGAAGTTCTTGATGAACATGTGAAGGGATTGGATCATTCCTGGACTTCAGTCCGAAAGAAGAGCCGTAGACGTATGTCTTCGATAATGAATTTCTTGATGAACATGTGAAGGGATTGGATCATTCCTGGACTTCAGTCCGAAAGAAGAGCCGTAGACGTATGTCTTCGATAATGAAGTTCCTGATGAACATGTGAAGGGATTGGATCATTCCTGGACTTCAGTCCGAAAGAAGAGCTGTAGACGTATGTCTTCGAGAATGAAGTCCTTGGTGGACGGTTAAGGATTAAGTCATCCTTGGACGTGGTCCTAAAAGATGGTTGAGGATTAAGTCATCCTTGGACATGGTCCTAAAAGACGGTGGAGGATTAAGTCATCCTTGGACGTGGTCCTAAAAGACGGTTGAGGATTAAGTCATCCTTGGACGTAGGTCCTAAAAGACGGTTGAGGATTAAGTCATCCTTGGACGTGGTCCTAAAAGATGGTTGAGGATTAAGTCATCCTTGGACGTAGGTCCTAAAAGACGGTTGAGGATTAAGTCATCCTTGGACATGGTCCTAAAAGACGGTGGAGGATTAAGTCATCCTTGGACGTGGTCCTAAAAGACGGTTGAGGATTAAGTCATCCTTGGACGTAGGTCCTAAAAGACGGTGGAGGATTAAGTCATCCTTGGACGTGGTCCTAAAAGACGGTTGAGGATTAAGTCATCCTTGGACGTAGGTCCTAAAAGACGGTGGAGGATTAAGTCATCCTTGGACATGGTCCTAAAAGACGGTGGAGGATTAAGTCATCCTTGGACATGGTCCTAAAAGACGGTGGAGGATTAAGTCATCCTTGGACATGGTCCTAAAAGACGGTGGAGGATTAAGTCATCCTTGGACATGGTCCTAAAAGATGGTGGAGGATTAAGTCATCCTTGGACGTGGTCCTAAATGTACGGTGGAGGATTAAGTCATCCTTGGACGCTGTCCTAAATGTACGGTAAGGATTGGATCATCCTTGGACTTTGGTCCTGTAAACTGACCCGTAGACGTGAGGTCTCCGAGAACATGATAGGACTAGATCGTCCCTGGACTTCGGTTCAAAATGTACATGACTGGTTTACATCATCCTTTGACGATGCTGATGATCGTGTGATGACGATGCTGATGATCGTGTGATGACGATGCTGATGACGATGCTGATGATCATGTGATGACGATGCTGATGATCGTGTGATGACGATGCTGATGATCGTGTGATGACGATGCTGATGATCGTGTGATGACGATGCTGATGATCGTGTGATGACGATGCTGATGATCGTGTGATGACGATGCTGATGATCGTGTGATGACGATGCTGATGATCGTGTGACGATGATGATGATGATCGTGTGATGACGATGCTGATGATCGTATGACGATGCTGATGATGATGTTGATGTTCCAGTAACTAGTCAAGTTACTGATGATGATGAATTGAAGAAAGCTTCCGATGATATATAGATGATGTAGTAAATGAATCCTTGCTCCTACAGATGTTGTTATAATATCCTTCTCGTTAAGGGGGAGTGTTGAATATTGTAACTTCTAAGAATATTATATTTGTACATTATTTATTCCGGAGATGTTTCATTCCTCCGAGGTAATCCTACTATGTATCTGGAGATGTTTATTCCTCCAGGGTTTGGTATTAACTAGGGTTATTAGACCCACCATGTGTGGGTCGGCCCTGTAGTTATATTTTAGGGGTTATTAGACTTCTCCAGGTGAGGTCGGCCCCAACAGGTCTTTTAGTCAGTTGAGAGTCAAGTATAAATAGAGGAGGTGAACTCCTCATTAGATCACTCACTCACTTGTGGAAGAGTGTGCACTTGTCTGGGAGATCAGCTTAGGAGACAAAGGAAGGAGGAGCACATCTTGTATTTTGGTTGATCATCTTATTGAGGAAAGCTTTACTGGGTTTTCTACCCCATGAGGGTTTCCCAGGATATATTGTGTGTCTATCTTGTGATTATGTTTCTTTCAGTGATCTTGCTTGGTTATTTGGTTTAAACTTAACATAAGCTTCGGTTCAAAAGGTACATGATAGGACTGGATCATCCCTGAGCTTCGGTTCAAAAGGTACATGATAGGACTAGATCGTCCCTGAGCTTCGGTTCAAAAGGTACATGATAGGACTAGATCGTCCCTAGACTTTAGTTCAAAAGGTACATGACTGGATTGCATCATCCATGGACCTATGCCCTAAAGTGAGCAGGATTGATCATCCTATAATATGATTATGTGTGATGATGTGGTTACTTGTATCGGTAGGATACTTGTATTGATGATGTGGTTACTTGTATCGATAGGAACTTGTATTGATGATGTGGTTACTTGTATCGGTAGGATACTTGTATTGATGATGTGGTTACTTGTATCGGTAGGATACTTGTATTGATGATGTGGTTACTTGTATCGGTAGGATACTTGTATTGATGATGTGGTTACTTGTATCAGTATGGATACTTGTATTGATGATGTGGTTACTTGTATCGGTAGGATACTTGTATTGATGATGTGGTTACTTGTATCGGTATGGATACTTGTATTAATGATGTGGTTACTTGTATCGGTATGGATACTTGTGTGATGACGATGCTGATGATCGTGTGATGACAATGCTGATGATCATTTGCTAACGATGCTGATGATCGTGTGATGACGATGCTGATGATCGTGTGATGACGATGCTGATGATTGTGTGATGACGATGCTGATGATCGTGTGATGACGATGCTGATGATTGTGTGATGATGATGCTGACAATGCTGATGATCGTGTGATGACGATGCTGATGATCGTTTGATAACGATGCTGATGATCGTGAGATGACGATACTGATGATCGTGAGGATCTAGATGTTGATGTTGTTGTAGCTGTTCGAGTGCTGCAGAAGATAAAGACTCAGTACTGAAGATGTTGATGTTCCAGTATTGAAGATGTTCCAGTAACTGCTTGAGTTACTGATGATGTTGAGAAAGCTTCCAATGATTTATAGATGTATCATGTATGATGTTGATGACTCCTTGCTCGTGCAGATACTGCTATAATATCCTTCTTGTTAAGGGGGAGTGTTGAGATATTGTAACTTCAAAGAATATTATATTTGTACTTTATTATTCCGGAGATGTTTCATTCCTCCGTGAAGATCTTATTGTATATCCGGAGATGTTTATTCCTCCATCGGAATGTGGTAACTCGGGTTATTAGACTTCCCTAGTGGGGGTCGGCCCTGTATGTGTTATGTGGGTCAAAGGGTTATTAGACCACCCTAGAGGGGTCGGCCCAGTCAGTTGTAGTGGGGTATTTAACCCATTGGTTAAATACGAGCCTACGTGTTCTTGTGTAAAACACAAGTCGGAGTAGTGTATAAATAGAGGAAGTGTATTCCTCATTTGACACACACACTCACTTGAGAAAGGCACACTTGTGGAGGAGAGGTCTGCTATGGTGGAGGAGGAGATCATGTCTTTGGTTTGCATCTTTGTATATTGCTGGTCATCTATATTGAGGAAGCTTTGCTGGGTTTTCTACCCCATGAGGGTTTCCCAGGATAATTCTGTGTCTCTTGTGTTTATGCTATGCTTGTTGTTTCTTTAGTGATCCTGTATATGCTATTATTGTGAAATGGAATGTAATGCTGCTATTTTCTGTCTTAGCATATTAAATCTTAACATGAACCTCACTGGCCACCCATTCCATCCAAACTACCATCGCACATTCCTAAGTTCGATGCTAAGCCTGGGGAAGACCCCAAGAACCACGTGATGACCTTCCATCTTTGGTGTTCATCCAACTCCTTGATGGATGATTCCATTCGACCTTGGCTCTTCCAACGTACGCTTACCAGGACGACAACAAAATGGTACATCGAGCTGCCACAACACTCTTTCCGTGATTTCAACACCTTGTCTATGCAGTTTCTGACTCATTTCCAGCTCCCCATCCGGTATGAGACTGGAACAGAACTAATAAACTCACTGCGTCAAACCACTTCTACACACATTTCGGATCACATCCATGAGTGGCGACGACGCCGTAGGCTAATTAAGGCACCCATTTTGGATCAGCTACTCATTGATTGGTTCACGAAATCCTTTTTTCCTCCCATAGCCAGAGATATCGCTATGCGCGGGCCGGTTACATAAGAACAAGCCATCTCGGCAGCCTAGTACATGGATTTGGTATACACTCAATCCGGTACTTTACATGAACTTCTTCCTCATGCCACCCGCGTTAACACTGATCCAACGAAACCTACCACTGAACCTTCCATTGATGGTATTGTCGGTTCAGTCAAGACCCATCCTACTATCAACTCGATGGGACAACAAGCTTCTACTTCCCCCACTTTACCCCAGGCTGCTTCAAAAACAACTACTTCTCCTGCTATTTCCTCCGAAGTGAACAGAGTTCAATCTACGTCACAACCATCCGGGGGAAAGAAGAAAAAAAATCATGGTAAACCCAAGAAAAACGAGCAGGATAACCCCAAGCCACAACCCACCCAAAATGACCAGAAACCACGTCAAAAGGCTAAGTTTCCCTGCCTAATTTGTCAAGATGATCACTACACGCGTGACTGTCCCTACAAGGATGAAGTCAACAAATTTGTCAAAGGATCCTCTCGCCCAGCAGTGTTAACTGACCCTTTCCCTCAACAGCAACGGCAGATGGTTGCCCAAGAAACCCCACAAGGGGGCAACCCTACCAACCCTACCTGCGGAGAGACGTCCACAAACCGCGAAATCCTGATGACAAGTAATGAGGAGATTCATAGAACCACTCGTTCAAATACATATGACAATCCTCCAAGTTCAAACAAACAATCGGAGATAGCCAAAGGAAAATCTCCCGTTGAAGATCCGACTCCTATTCCCCCCCCTACCGGCCATCTCCATATCGAGAGACCGCTTACGGATACAGTGCTACGCCCACGCAAGGGCACCATACGAAAGGCGACATTTAATCCCAATGCTCGAGCCACCCAAAATTACAATATTGTTGAGGATCTAGCTCAAGCACCGTGCGCCATGTCGACTCTCTAGGTTCTTCAACACTGCCCCACGCAGCGTAGAACCTTACTTTCAGCACTGGGGGCAATGGACCCAGATACTTCAAACTCTATCATGTTTAACTTGGAGCACACTAAACATTGGCTTTCTCATCAGTTAGCCTTCCAGGTTCACACAAAAATCCATGGAAATATCATCCATCGCACTGTGTTAGATGAAGGTGCTTCCATGTCGATCATGTCTTTGAACTGCTGGAGAGCTTTAGGCTCACCTGAAGTCACAACTTCTCCCACTACTCTCAGGGCGTTTGATGGACACGGTTTTCAACCTTATGGACTCATTCCCTCAATTGGTGTTGAACTGGGGGGAAAAACAGTATCCATACACATTGAAGTCGTAGATGCACCATTGGATTACTATCTCCTCCTTGGCCAAAACTGGTTTTACGCCATGACCGCCATAGCATCTACAGTCTTCTGGATTATGCAATTTCCTCATGAAGGGAAAATTGTCATTATTGATCAACAGGATTACTGTATCCCAGACTCCCATCCAAACTCTGCCAACCCTGTCCCATTATTGGATAAACCTTGGTACCGGTTCCAAGACATTGGTGTTGGTCTCATGAAGGATTCATCCCTTATCGGAGTTTTTCCAGAGCTGGGAACCCATGTTCAACCAATCAACATGATTTCATCGAATATCACCCCTTCCAATGATTCATGGGTGATTCCAAGTCCCGCTTAGATTGAAGACTACGGCAACTCTATGCCCTTGAACAGAAACCTCGCAGCATATGAAGCGATCCAATCAGCCACCAATTGGATCGACTGTTCTACTCATCACACCGTGGTGCAGCTCTCGGCTGAAACTCATCCATACCCACCACTTGTCAATCCTCTCAATTTGATTTTTCCCACTGACGAATCAATTATGGAGGTTATGTGCAGTGATGAGCCACCATGGGTAGATTTTCATCATCGATCTTCCTTCCCCACCATTCAGCCACTTGAGCCTGATACAAAACCTAGTACTTCACTTGGGATGGTTGAAACCAAGTTCCCCACTTCCCTCGACGAGGTATTTTTCGAAGGAAACTTGGCTAACCTCATGGAAACCACTCCCATTGATATTTCAGTGAAGCCTGGTATCGTGGAAAATGTACATATCGGCAAAACATGTACTCCCCTCGAAATGGAGTTCTATAGCGCCTACTTCAAAACTTTCCACGATGTTTTTTCTTGGAGTTATGAAGAAATGCCAGGAATTGACCCCTCGATTGTGGTCCATGAAATTCCAACATTCCCTGGCACCCGACCTGTTTGGCAGAAACTTCGGCCCATCCATCCTTGTAAGGCAGTCGCTATCAAAGTAGAATTTGAAAAACTTTTGCGTGCTGGTTTTATCTATCCTGTCCCATTGATAGAATGGGTATCCAACATCGTTCCCGTAGCCAAGAAACAAGAAATGATTAGAGTCTGTGTCGATTATCGCGACTTGAACAAGGCTTGTCCAAAAGACAACTACCCAACTCCATTCATCGACCAGATCATCGATAACTGTGTCGGGAGTGTCATCTTCTCATTCATGGATGGCTTTTCTGGTTATAATCAGATCGATATCCTCCCATCCGACCAACACAAAATGACCTTTATTTTCCCTTGGGGGATTTTTGCATATCTAAAGTTACCTTTTGGACTTAAAAATGCTGGGGCAACTTTCCAACGGGCGATGTCCTACACATTTCATGACATCAAACATATTGTAGAACCATATCTTGATGATATTCCCGCTCACTCTTGCACCCGGGAAGACCATCCAGACCACTTAAGTGCCATTTTCGAAAGGTGCCATTGCTACAATATACATTTGAACCCGCATAAGTGCGCCTTTTGTGTAGAAGCCAGAAAAATGTTGGGCTTCATAGTCTCCAAAAGCGGGATACGATTAGATCCTGTGAAGGTAGAAGCTATCTTAGCCCTGCCTTCACCCACCAACATTCCAGAACTTCAATGTTTGCAAGGGCATGCAAACTTTCTACCCTGTTTCATCTACAATATTTCCGAGATAACAAAAGGATACATGAGGCTTCTCAAGAAGAACGTTCCCTTTATCTGGGATGATGAAGCCCAACGCTCCTTTGACAACCTAAAGGCAGCCTTAACCAAAGATCCTGTGATCCAACCCCCCGATTACAGATGGGACTACATTCTTTATCTCGCAGCTTCGACTTCCACCATCGGTATGGTGCTAGTTCAGGAAGACCAAAATGGCATAGAACATGTGGTATACTACCTTAGTAAGAGTCTTCTCGACTCCGAAACTCATTATTCACATGTTGAAAAACTGGGTCTGGCAACAGTATTTGCTGTCCAGAGATTTCATCATTACATTCTACTCCGCCGGACCACTGTTATAGCCGATTTCAATCCAATGTATTATATCCTCACACATCAAGTGCTTGGGGGCAAATATTCTCGTTGGATCGTCATTCTTCAAGAGTTTGACTTGGAATTTGTCAAAGCCAAGTCCAAGAAGTCTTTGGTCTTTGCAGAGTTGATTTGTACCTTGCCTCGTGCTATTGAGCAATCCAAGCCCATCGATTCTCTTCCTAATGAATCGTTGTTCCTAATTAGCATGTCTGATCCATGGTATAGGGATATTCTATTATATCTCCAAACCCAACGCTTCCACCCCGACCTCACTCACGATGAACGGCGATGCATCCGACATCACGCAAAATACTACCTCATAGTCAACGATACTCTTTATCGACGTGGTGTCGACACCATTCTTCAACGCTGTTTAACCTTAGATGAGGCGGAACACGTTCTTAATGACTGCCACGCTAGAGCATGTGGTGGTCATCTCTCTGGGATGGCTACGGCCCAGAAAATACTGCGAGCAGGATACTTCTGGCCCTCAATTTTCAAAGACTGCATTGAAACAGTCAAGAAGTGTCCGCCATGTCAATTCTTTCATAGTAAAGTACGCTCACACCCTGCTCCACTCCATCCTGTTATTGCCATCGTCCCTTTTTCCAAATGGGGCATAGATTTCATGCACTGTAAGCCCATTTCAGCCCGGGGGCATAGCTATGTCATAGTAGCTGTCAAATATTTCACAAAATGGGCTGAAGCGATGCCTACATATGCTGAGGACGGAAAAACAGCAGCGCAATTCATATTCAATCATATTATAGCTAGATTTGGTGTCCCACAATCCATTGTGACCAATCATGGCTCCCATTTCAGGAACCACATGATCGAAGAACTAAGTGCCAAGCTGGGTTTTCACCATGAAAACTCAACCCCATATTACCCACAAGCTAATGGCCAAGTTGAAGCCATTAACAAAGTCCTGAAACGAATGATTCAGCATATTGTGGGTACCCAGAAATCCAACTGGCACTCAGCTCTATTCTCAGCACTGTGGGCATACCGAACCTCAGTGAAAAGTGCTACTGGGTTTACACCATTCCAACTAGTGTATGGCCTAGAAGCCATTTTGTCGATTGAATGTGAAATTCCATCACTTAAGATAGCCATAGAGCTACTTCCCCACACTACTTCCGAAGAGGAATGGTTTCTATACCTATCCAAGCTAGATGAAACCCGCCGCGACGCTGCTTTAGCTAATGAAGCTCATAAAAAATGCGTCAAAGCTCAATATGACAAATCCGTTCAACCTCGGATCTTTAATGAAGGTGACCTCGTACTTACATATGATCAAATGCATGATAAGCTCGAAAAAGGAAAACTAGAATCTATGTGGTACGACCCCTTTGTTGTAAAACGTGTCTTGGAAAAAGGATCCTATGAACTAATCGATTGTGATGGTATGCCATTGGCACGGCCCCGCAATGGGCTATACCTCAAATGCTTCTACGCGTAAGGTTTCCCTATGCGGGTTACTTGTTGTACATAATGTACTTAGTTTTCTTTTACTCATTTCTTGGTGTGCGCGTGAACCTCATGTATCCACTCTTACTTTGACTCGTGATTTTATGCGCAGATGTCTGCCTACTTCGGATTCGCCGACGGTGCAAGCCGACATAGCCAGAATCTCGCTTCCAGAGCATGGGTAATATATTCTCCCACTGGCAAGTTGATTTCTTCAGGAGCCAATTGTTTAGGTCCTGCAACCAACAATATCGCGGAGTACCATGCAGTTATTGGTCTCTTGACAGAGGTTGCTTCACTCGGAATTGACTCCCTATCAATCTTTTTAGACTCCCAGCTCGTGGTTTCTCATCTGAACCGTGTTTACACAATTCACGATCCTATCCTACTTCGTTTATTTCGGAGGGTACGCCTCTTGGAACAATCTTTTGATTTCATTTCATATCAACACATACCAAGAGAATTCAATTGTATAGCTGATTCATTAGCTAATTACATTTTGGATTGGCATCTCGCCCATATATAAACACATCATAAAAATAAAATGCACAATTCATTGTAAATAAATAGATCATAAGTAGGTCCATATCACTGTATATAAGAGTGTTTTTCCAAATACATAGAGTTTGTGTCAAAGACAAAATTTGGGACCAAAACCCATACAAAAATTTGGCTCTCAAAGCCTACATATCGTATACATGCCGCAAAAAACAAAAATACCATCTAAGGATATCTAGGAGATCTATCATGTCCCTCGTCAGAATCCTCGCGCTGCTGGTGATAACAAACTACAGCTCGAGCCACCCTACAAAGGAGTCGGCCGATACGCCCAGGCACACCTACGGTATGCCGCTGGAGATGCAAAGGGACATCATCCATCCTCATAGCAGGGATACGATGAGTTAAGCCCTATAAGTTCCTCTCTATATCCCGGACGCCTCCTGCTTCATCTTCGTCCTCCTCCTCATCTTGAACGGCTTGGCGGTCAACACAACCGCGACATAGTGGTGAGTACCCAGCCGATCTCTGTGGTCCACGATCTGCGACATGCTTACAAACGTACATTAGAAGTCTTTTACACATTCTAAAAAATCAATAAAAATCATATATTCGAAAAAGAAAAACATAATCCATGAAGGTCATACCTGAGTTGTCCCAATCTTCATCCTCTGGCAGTGCCAAGTCGATGTCCTCATGGAAGTCCACCCCTGCATAGGGGTAGTCATCGATCATCACTATCTACTCCTCAAGTCAGGAGAAGAAATCCTCACCAAAATCCAAGCGCTGAGGTCCCTCGAGACGTCCTGCATAATCAATCCATCGACCCATCCATGGCTCGGTAGGTGGACGGCGAGGCATAGATATTTGTGGGCGCAACAATGGCACCCTCGCCAAAAATAAGGTGACTAGGATGCTCCCATAGCCAAATTGGGAATTCTCTCCAACCCTACACTTGTGCACTTGTTCTTTGAGGTTGGCCAACACCACCTCACACCAGTTAAATACTGTTCCAGCCATACAATCCACTGCAAGGTTCATCTATGTACGGGACGCCTAATGCAGACCCACACTCCCTGCTGCACGTGTGATGGTGAACAAAACAATTTTTACAGGGAGTTCTATAACATCTTTTATGACCACTTTGCCGCTTTTCTTACTCGAACCCTGACGGAAATACCGAGCAATCAAAGCATCTGTACTCGTCTTCGAGGCTGTGTATCCAGTAAAGTTCACCCGGGCCCCTCTTTTCGAGAGGCCCGTGAGGAAATAAATGTCCTCAAGTTGAATTTCGAGGACGTGCTCTCCCACTCGGAAAGCTTGAATTTCAGGGTCCCACAATTGAATAAGATGGGTGAGAAGATTGGCTTGCTGACGAATGCCTTTGGTCTTGAAGAATTTTAATAGACCACATTCCTGCAGTTCAGTCACGGTCGGTAGGTCATTTTCGGCCGCCAAATCATCTACTTCATGTTCTCTTTCTTTCCAATGGACCATTTTGCTCCAAATAAATTGCAAACTCCTGCAAAAGGTCAGGGGAAACATTTAGTAATCATTTAACAACTTGGTTTCAGCAAAAAATTTGAGAAAAATCAATTTTTTCATCTTAATTTTCTCCTTCATCGTGCCTGGGGAAAATCTTACCACATGGTACTGCACAGTACCATGTTTCGGTTTAAAGACACAGCGTGGTACTGTTAAACAGTACTGCATTTCCCAATAGAGCCCCCACGCAGTACTGTGAAGGGCGATTTTTTCCCATTAGGGCTTTCCCAAAAAATTAATTTTCCTTACTGAAAGCAAATTGTTCATACATCAAATGAAAGAGAAGCTTGAGATCTCTTACCTGGCGCAAACGGTTGGTGCCCTGAAACTCCCGGTATGGATCCTTGAAGTTTTTGCTCCTCAAATGGGTAAAATCTCCTCTTTGGGTAAAAACACAAATGAAATGGTAACTTTCTATTTTTAACCATCCTTTTATAGCTTTTTCACCTATTTTTTACTTATTATTTTATATGGTTAAAATGAAACCCATTTCACATTACTAATATCTGGTTTTATGAGCACTTATTGACAGGATCTCCTTCAAAAAGCGACACATTCACACTGGCGTTTATTCATTGTTTGACCTTCATTTTGAGCCTACTTTATCTTTTTCGTGCTCTGGATTAAAACTTGAAAAAGATTCCAAGCGCTTTTTACATCCGTGTCGTGCTTGTTAAACTCAAGTAAATGGTGTCGAGTTCGGTTAGCTTTACTCATGCTCGTTAAAACGATGAGGAAAGTATTATCCTGGTTGTATTTTATTCTCTTTCGGACCAGAATAATTAAAAAATTACGAAAAAGACCATTGGAGTCCATAGTTAAGCTCTTTTCAGACTCCTTAAAATTGAAAAGATTGCCAAGTGATCTTGAATCTTTCACACTTGTAAAAGTATTTGAAAGGTCGTCTATTCGGTGATAGGTTACCCCTTTTTCGGCCCGTCTAGACTATTTACGAGAAAGGTATACCTCAGTCAATCTTGGCTGGGAGAGTTCTCTCGGGAATTGTTTTAAACTTTTTCGGGATCGAGGGACTAAATTTATGAAAAAGTACATTGCGGAGCTTCCTTTATGTTTTTTAGGCTCTCTAAATATGAAAAACTACCGAGTTTTCCTTCCTTGGACTCATTAAAATTTTACATCGAAGGACCCACTTTGGGACGAACCCCTCCTTTCTCAGGTTCGTAAAACATGTGAGATTGGACTCATCTATGAGATGAGCTACACCAAGCATCTGTTATCCTCTTCAAGCTCAAAAAACAACAAAGAGGTACTCGTCTATCATGTCGGGGGAATATGTGGAACAAGTCAAGTTTGTTATGGCAGCTTGTCAGTCGTTACCTTTGAACATGGCATGTGTCTGTCTCTTGTCTATATTGGGTATGTATTTTTTACTGAGCTATGGTCATCATCCTGAGTCGTTTCCCTGGCCACGAGCCTACTCATTTGGTGTCTATCCTCTGCTTCCAATAATCCCTGCTGCCAAGTCCTGTTACATGCCGTTATATGTTCAAAGGGTTGCATTGCTTAGAGTCGTTCATTGTGTTAGACCTCTAATGTGTCAATACATACTCCATTGTTTCATCATCTTATCGTTCGTTCCGATTTCATGTCGATGATGTGGGAATCATTATGGCCCACCTTCAACAAGTCTATTCCCGTCGACTCCAAATCACTATCCGGGAATTAGACTTAGAGATCAGCCATTAGTACCTTGGTACCTGCATGCCTCAATGGCAGGTTTCCTCATGTTCGACAGTAGGTTTAGATCATTGGCCTCTGATCGAACAATCCCTCGAATGCTCGACATCAACTCATATATTCGCATTTCATTGAGATGTGCTTCAGATACCTTGGGGATCATCATCATCATTGGTGATTTCCCTCGCATTTGTTAACGGTTCACATCATTGACCGGTAATCAAATGGTTTCTACCATGTTCGACTTCAACACTTTGTAATCACATGGCTAGATTCGTATCATTTGCGATCGGGTAGAAGACCCTGGGTGCACCTTTGTATCTTGATTGCATCCAGGTTGCGATGGAGATGTCTTTTGTATTGTCACACAGATCCACTTTTTGTATTGTTCGTGGCTATGTTATTACTATCTCATGGATCTACGCTTGTTCATAGTAGCCATGATCTGTCCACAGTCTCTATCATCTCAATACTCATGGATCTGCAATGTATTGGTCGGCAGCCATGCTTTGAGTCATTTCTTTCCGAGCATGGGGTTGCCCGCCTCGGTGGTATGTCTAACACCTTGTTTATGTTTCAGCTCCTTGTCGCTCTCCTCGATGCTATCTCTGCACACTATATTCGTAAAGTCTTTCGGCCATCCATTCCTTCTGACCTCACACTTTAGGGGGCATCTGTTATACCTCCATATTCCACAGAGTCGCATCTCCACCACAAAAAGAGTTGACGACACTTCCCCTATTGCTTTAAACCACTCAGAAGAGAAAAATGATGAGTGAACCTTGAAGGAAAACTTACCTTGACAAGTTTTCACCTAGCTAAGACTTTTTTTTACCCTAAGTACCACGTTTTGCTCTGTCTTAGAAGCGCGGTAGTCCACACTACTGTGCTATGCTTTGTCCCTGCCACGTGGTACTACCGCGTTATGCTCAAATTTCTGGGCGCGGTACCCTTTTTATAGCCTTTTTGACCATGGCTTGTGGGATTTTGGATTTTCGAGAGATATTGGAGGATTGGGATCCCTGATTCGATCCTAACTCATTTTCTGTGATTAGAAACCCTGATCCACTAAGTTCTCCCAAGATCCACCCATCTCTCTTGTTGGTTAACCCTACCATACCCTATAAAAGAGAGGTATTCCATGGGAAAAGGAGAGGACTCTTAGAAGTACCAAACTTATGATCTTGCAGCCTTGTGGAGATAGCTAGAGGAGGAAGCACTTGGAGCTGGAGGATTGGCTTGGACATCAAGCAACCTTTGTAAGCATTCTTCAAGTTTGTAATAAAGATAACTTGTCTTGTTTTTCCCATTTCATGTGTATTGTACAAGTCTTTAGCATGGAATGTATCTAATCTAGATTTGAATTTAATCTTTACTTCAAGGTATTTGGAAGCTTGTACACTTGTTCTTTGTTTGATTTCAATAGGTTCTACATTGGAGCTTTTGGATCAAGGGCTAGAAGTGGGACAAACGTCAGATTGAAAGGTGAGTCATATCTTTCATTGTTTCTGAATGCATATGATCTTGTTGTGAAAATTAGTTCAGGAATTTCAAGGTAGCATTTGTTTTGTTTTGTTCTTAACTTAGAGTCAGTTAGGAATCTGCTTTAAGTTAAAAGAATTTTGACTTATCTGTAGGGAAAATTTCTACCAACAAGAACCTGAAGAGAAGTACCCTTTTTTTTACACCAATGTACTTTCCATTGAAAACATTTTTTAGGACCTTTTAGATCAGCGTGAAGAAAGGTTGTCCTTGTTACTTGCACAATCCTGTAAGGGTTCCTATTTTCAAGACCAGCCATCAAATTGTTTCACCCCAACTCTTGGCGACTCCAATGGGTCAAAACCCCCACCTTCATCGTCACCTATACCTCCTCAGCTACCATCCACACAAAAAATATCTTCTGCTACTCTTTTAATACCCACGTCCACTATGGCTGTCCCTTTGACCAAAATGGAAAAGATCCTCATTGCTAGGTATGCCCCTCTAAATTTTCCTAATCCCCTTGCCGCTATGCCTACCGTAGATTACCAAAAATACATGCCTAAGTTCACTAGAGAGGGGGACTTCACAGCTGAAGAGCACTTAGAGGCATTCTATAGCTATGCTGAGAACATAAATATTGAGCACGAAGATGTATGGACTAGGGTTTTTGTGCAAAGTCTAGATGGCCAAGCCAGAAAGTGGTTCAAATAATTACCTGTTGGATCAATAGATGACATTGAAGCCCTAGATGAATTGTTTTTGAAGCATTGGGGGGAAGAAGAGACCACCTTTATTACCTCACATAATTTGATAATTTGAAGAGAGAAAATGGAGAGTCTGTGAAAGCTTTCACAAAGATATTTAATCAAATGTTTAGCAAAATCCCTACGGAGATCAAACCTACAGATACCTCAGCCAGGATCACTTATGCAAATGCTTTCGACCCTGATTTTTGTCTTCATCTCCGAGAAAGAAGATCGGCCTCTTTATTGCTCATGCAAGATGTTGCGCTCGAAGTTGATTCTAATATAGCTGCATCTAAGATCCTCAAGGGGAAAATCGACAAAAAAAGGAAGACTCCAGATTCCTCCTCCTCATCAGAAACCAACCTGGAAAAAATGGCTAAAATGCTAGAAAACCTAACCTCCGAAATGTCTAAGCTGAAAGTGAAAGGCCAACAACCCGCAAGAAGTAAAGGTCCGAATGAGTTTGTTCCCAGGAACACTAATGCTTCCCCTTACAAAAGAAACATCCCACAGGTTCAAATCCTCCAAAGAGACAGGAATCCTGCTGAAGAACAAAGGATCAGAGCCCCTTTCCAGCACGCGATATTAGAAGAAGAACAAGAGCTTTCTCAGGGAGGAGAAGAGGAAGAAGAAAATATCAACTGCATGGAGGATAAGGTTGACCCCTCCTTCCTGACACAATCTGATTATGAGGAAGCCCTCATGAATGAACAAATCACTGAGGAATCACTGTATCAGGCGGATGATCAAATAAGTTATGATTTGAGATCCAGGACCGTTGCTAAAAAAACCTGTGACCCTTTCCCCTGGGAAGAAGAATCCTATCCTCACAAAGAAGCCTGTTGCTCCTATAAAACAGGTTGTTACTCTTTCAAAACAGCAACCTGCTGCTCCTACAAAACAAGCTATTACTATTTATAAACAGAAGCAAAGGCTATCACAACCAATTGCCCCTTCTTTGTTCCAGCTTAAAGCTCCAGCTCAAGAGGCAAGAATTTATGACAAGTTTTCCTACTCCTTCAATCTTGAAAGAAAGATTCAGAAACTAAAAATCCCCTTTCCACTGATTGAGCTTATGAAAAACGATTCCTTCAAGTCATCTATACTGAAATCCATTCATCCCAAAACACCCATAGATGTTGACTTTGTGAATTTACAAGATGATAAGCCCTCAGTAACCCTAGGCCCCATGGTTGAAGAACTGGATGGATCCTACCCACCATTCTATATATCCTTAAACATTCACGACAAAATTCTTCACAATTGCTTACTTGACTTAGGAGCCTCCCACAAGCTCATGCCTAAAGCGGTGATGGATGAACTTGGGCTCAACATCACAAAGCCCTACCATGATCTATTTTCTTTTGACCCCAGAAAAGTCAGATGCCTAGGCCTCATAAAGGATCTTGTCATAAACCTATCTCAGCTGCCTTCAAAAAGCATGGTAATGGATGTAGTGGTCTCTGACATCCCACTGAAGTTTGGCATCCTCTTGTCCCGATCGTGGAGTAAACGACTAGGGGGTACCCTAATGATGGATTTGACTTATGCTACCATTCCCATGTTTGGTGGTGAAACTAAAAGGATCTATAGGGAGAACCAGCTTTCCTATATCATCAGTAATGAAAAGAATTATGTAAATCATCCCATTTACGCATGTTATGTGGAATTCTGCCCTACGGATAAGTCAAAATTCCCTTAGGCTAAAGTAGACTTTAACTAGCTCTAGACTAAGAACAGACAAAACAAATGCAACCTTGAATCCCTAGATCTAACAAACATCTCAGGATTAAAATGCTGAAGAGAATAGAAGGAGTTTAACTGACCTTATATCCAAACGCTTGTTTTTGGTATTTGCTCCAAGCTCCAAGTCCTCACAAGTAAACCTGTTGAAGAAGAACCAAAATACAAGTATGCACTATTCTCTAGCAATCTGAAACGTGAGTTAGGATCTAAATCTATGAAAGATACAAATCATATCATTAAAACAAGATTAATACAAATGATTTGGGAAAACAAGACAAGTTATTCCATTACAACTTGAAGATTACTTACAAAGGGTGCTTGATGTCCAAGCCAATCCTCCAACTCCAAGTGTCTTCTCCTCTAGCTATCTCCACAATGCTGCAAGACCATAAGTTTGGTGCTCTCAAGAGTCCTCCCTTTTTCCAATGGCATACCTCTCTTTTATAGTGAATGGTGAGGTTAACCAACAAGAGAGATGGGTGGATCTAAGGAGAGATAAGTGGATCAGGGTTTCTAATCGAAGGAGATGAGGTGAGATCGAATCAAGGAACCCAATCTTCCATTATCTTCGAAAATCCAAAATCCCACGAGCCAAGGGAAAAAAGCTATTAAAAGAGTACCGCGTTTTGCAAAGGCTACAGAACGCGGCACTGCCGCGCTTTGGGGAAAAAGCAGAACGCGGTAGTATCTAGTACCGCGTTTTGGGAAAATAACAAGGCGCGGTAGTGTGTAAGAATAAAGTCCAAGGTGGGTCAAAACTTGGCAGGGTAGATTCACCTTCAAGGTTGACTCATCATCTGTCTCTTCTGGATGGTTCAAAACAGTAGGGAAAGTGTCGTCAGCTTGTTTTGTGATGGGGATGCGACACTGTGAAACATTGAGGTATAACAGATGCCCCCTAAAGTGTGAGGTCAGAAGGGACTGATGGCCGAAAGACTTTACGAATATAATGTGCAGAGATAGCATCGAGGAGAGCGACACGGAGCTGAAATAGAAACAAAGTGTTAGATATACTACCGAGGTGGGCATTCTCATGCTCGGAAACAGATGACTCAAAGCATGGCTGCCGACCAATACATTGCAGATCCATGAGTACTGAGATAATGTAAACTGTGGACAGATCATGGCTACTATGAACAATCGTAGATCCATGAGACAATAATGACACAGCCACGACCAATACAATAAGTGGATCTGTGTGACAATACAAGAGACATCTCCATCGCAGCCTGGACGCAGTCAAAAATGTAGAGGTGCGTCCAGGGTCTTCTACCCGATCGCAAAAAGATACGAATCTAACCATGCGATTACAAGGTGTTGAAGTCGAACATGGTAGAAACCATTTGATTACCGGTCAATGATGTGGACCGTTAACAAATGCGAGGGAGATCACCAATGATGACGATGATTCCCAAGGTATCAATAGTACATCTCAACGAAACGCGAATGAATGAGTTGATGTCAAGCATCCGAGAGATTGCTTGATCAGAGGTCAATGATGTGAACCTGCTGTCAAGCACGAGGAAACTTGCCATTGAGGCATGCAGGTACCAAGGTACTAAAGGTTGATCTCTAGGTCTAATTCCCGGATATTGATTTGGTGTCGACAGGAATAGACTCGTCGAAGGTGGGCCATGATGATTCCCACATCATCGACACGAAATCGGCACATATGATAGGATGATGAAGTAATGGAGTATGTACTGACACAGCGGAGGCCTGACACAATGAATGACTCGATACAATGCAACCCTTTGAACATATAACGGCATGTAACAGGACTTGGCAGCAGGGATTATTGATAAATAGAGGATAGACACCGGATGAGCGGACTCGTGGCCAAGGAGACGACCCATGATGATGACTATAACTCAATGAAAGACGGATACCCAAATATAGACAAGAGATGGACACATGCCATGTTCAAAGGTAACGACTGACAAGCTGCCATAGATAAACTTGACTTGTCCCCCCATATTTCCCCTACATGATGGACGAGTACCTCTTTCTTGTTTTACGAGCTTGAAGAGGATAACAGATGCTCGGTGTAGCTCATCTTGTGGATGAGTCCAATCTCACATGTTTTGCGAACCTGAGAAAGGAGGGGTTCGTCCCAAAGTGGGTCCTTCGATGTTAATGTTTTAACGAGTCCAAGGAAGGAAAACTCGGTAGTTTTTCATATTTAGAGAGCCTGAAAAACTTAAAGGAAGCTCCATAATGTACTTTTTCGTAAAATTTAGTCTCTCGATCCCGAAAAAGTGTAAAACAATTCCCGAGAGAACTCTCCCAGCCGAGATTGACTGAGGTATACCTTTCTCGTAAATAGTCTAGACGGGCCGAAAAAGGGGTAACCTATCACCGAATAGACGACCTTTCAAATACTTTTACAAGTGTGAAAGAATCAATATCACTTGGCAATCTTTTCAATTTTAAGGAGTCTAAAAAGAGCTTAACTATGGACTCCTATGGTCTTTTTCGTAAATTTTTAATTATTCTGGTCCGAAAAAAGAATAAAACACAACCAGGATAATACTTTCCTCATCGTTTAACGAGCATGAGTAAAGCTGACCGTACTCGACACCGTTTACTTGAGTTTGACAAGCACGACACAGGTGTGAAAGCGCTTGGAATCTTTTTCAAGTTTTAAATCCAGAGCACGAAAAAGATAAAGTGGGCTCAATATGAAGGTCAAATTATGTATAACCACCAGTGTGAATGCATCCCATTCCTACCGCGGATCCTGTCAATAAATGCTCAACAACTGGACATTAGCAATGTAAACAAGGGTTTATTTATTTGAAATAGTAATTAATTAATTAAAAAATGTGAAAAATGCTATATAAGGCATGGTAAAAATAGAAATTACTATTCATTTGTGCTTTTTACCCAAAGGAGACATTTTTACCCATTTTGGAGAAAAATTTCAAGGATCGATACCGAGAGTTCTGGGACACCATTTCGACTGCCGTCTGCGCCAGGTAAGAGTGCTTGATCCCCTCTTTCATTTCATGCAAGAAATTTTTGTTTTCACCAGGAAAAATTTAATTTTTTGGCAAGCCCTTTTGGGCAAAAATCGCTCACCGTACTACCGCGCGGGGGGACCTATCGAAAAACGCGGCACTGTTGAACAGTGCCCCGCTGTAACCCCAATTTGAGGCGCGACACTGTGGACTGTCGCGCGGTAGGGTGTCCTCCAGGCGCGGCACGTGCGAATTTTAAGTTCAAAGAATTAAATTTTCTCCCATTTTTTGCTAGAAGTAAGTTGTTAAATAGTTACTAATTACTTTGTTTGTCCTTTTGCAGGGATTTGCAACTTATTTGGAGCAAAATGGTGAGTTGGAAAGAGAAGGAGCATGAAGCGGATGATTTTGCAGCCGAAAATGACCTACCAACCGTGACCGCATTGCGAGAATGTGGTTTGCTAAAGTTTTTCAAGACCAAAGGGATCCGCCAACAACCTAAACTCCTTACTCACCTTGTCCAATTGTGGGACCCCGATATCGAAGCTTTCCGAGTGGGAGAGCATGTGCTTGAAATCCAACTCGAAGACATCTACTTCCTCACGGGCCTCTCGAAAAGAGGGGCCCGCCGAATTTTACCGGGTACAGCGCTTCAGAATCAAGCACGGATGATTTGATTGCTCGATATTGTCAGGCGGGTTCAAGTAAGAAGAGTGGGAAAGTGGCCATAAAAGAGGTCACAAATCTTCCTTTCAAAACTTTGCTATTCACTATTACACGTGCAGCAGGAAGCGTGAGTCCACATCAGGCAACCCGCACACAGGTAAATCTCGCAGCAGAGTGCATGGGAGGAACGGTTTTCAACTGGTGTGATGCAGTGTTGTCCAACATGAAGGAACAGGTGCACAAATGTAGAACTGGGAAAAATACCCAGTTTGGGTATGGGAGCATCTTGGTCACTTTCTTTCTGGCAAGAGTGCCATTACTGCGTCCACAGATATCTATGCGTCCTCATCCGCCTACTGAGCCATGGATGGCTCGATGGAGTGACTACGCTGGACGCCTCGGGGGACCTCAACGGCTAGCTTTTGGAGAGGACTTCTTCTCTTGGCTAGAGGAGCAGATAGTCATGATTGACGACTATCCCTATTCAGGGGTAGATTTCCGTGAGGATATTGTTATACCTCAATATTACACATTATGCATTAGTGTCGCATCCTTGTACTAGCGACCTAAACGACAGTTTCCCTTAAAGATCATCTGAACATCCAGAGTGAAAACCATTGACTGAATACTGAAAGCAAAACCTTTTTCTGCCATCTTCCAGCCCAACTTAGCCCTGTTTGTGAACACTGCCGCTCCTTGCACATCTACAAGGGCGCGGTAGTTAGCACTACCGCGCGTTGCTCCTTCTCTGGGGCGCGGTACTACCGCGTTATGCTCAGTTATAGGGGCGCGGTAGTCTGAAATTAGCCTTTTTGCCTTGGATTTTGGTATTTCGACCTTCGAGGAGATTTTGTTGGGATTACCATCTTTGGTTCGATCCTAACTCCTTCTTTGTTTAGCTGGCCTGATCCACTAAACCCTCCATAGATCCACACTTCTCTCTTGTTGGTTAGCCTTCCCATGTGCTATAAGAGAGAAGCTTTCCATGAGCCAAAGGGAGGACTTTTGGGGCATCAAACCTATGATCTTGCAGCCTTGTGGAGATAGCTAGAGGAAGCACTTGGAGCTGGAAGTTGGCTTGGACATCAAGCAACTATTGTACATGACTTCAAGTTGGTAATGGAATAACTTGTCTTGTTTTCCCAAATCATTTGTGTTAATCTTGTTTTAATGATATGATTTGTATCTCTCATAGATTTAGATCTTAACTCATGTTTTCAGATTGCTAGAGAATAGTACATGCTTGTGTTTTGGTTCCATTGTTAACAGGTTTACTTGTGAGGACTTGGAACTTGGAGCAAATATCAAAGACAAGCATTTGGACATAAGGTCAGTTAAACTCCTTCTATTCTCTCCAACATTTTAATTTTGAGATGTTTGTTAGATCTAGGGATTCAAGGTTGCATTTGTTTTGTCTGTTCTTAGCCTAGAGTTAGTTAAAGTCTACTTTAGCCTAAGGGAATTTTGACTTATCCGTAGGGCAGAATTCCACATAACAAGAATGGCGACTCCGCTGGGGAAGTAAATCCATTTTCTTTGCTTGTGAAGTTTGCTTTCAATTTCACTCATTGATTGTAAGAATTGGGTTCTTTCACCTTCATTCACTTCCCTGCTCTCTGCATTAGACTCCTGTTACAGATCAGTAAGTCCTCTGGGTTGGAAAACCCTTGAAAAAGTCAAGATCTTTTCTCAAAATTCCGCCTCTTTCCCTGTTCACACAGTGCCGCGCCCTCATAACCATTTACAGCGCGGTACTTACACAGTGCCGCGACCTAGGCCTTAATACCAGAGCGACAGTTGCACAGTGCCGCGCTTCAGTCAGGCTATAGACCGCGGTAGTTCCTGGAAAGTGTGTTTATTTGGTTTGTTTGGTTATTTTTGGGTCTTTTCGAGATTTGGATCCATGTTGGCCCTTTGAGTCAATACTAGTGTTTTGCTTGCATTTCTAAGCGAAATGGGTTCTATTTTTGAAAAAAAATCCCCCCTCATGGCCGGGGGGGGGCCATGAATCGTGCATCCTTTAGTCGTTTTGACCCATATTAAGGTTTTGAGATCATTTTTTTTTGGTTTGGTGTGCTTGGCGTGTTTGGATTGCTTGGCATCTTATTTCCTTTACATCCTATCTAATGATTGTTTGAAAAGATTGATTCCTTGCCTCCGCTTTAGTTCAAAGAGAAGCTTGATTTTGTCATTCTTTTACCATATTCATGAAATTGAAACACTAAAGTATTCTTCTTGCTTTAATTTAATCATTTGATATTTTTGGTATTACATTCATGAGAAGAAGAAATGCTTGTTTCATATTTATGTGCATTTGAGTTAGACAATATCATTAGGTTCTTCTCTTTGTCTTGCATTTGATTGGAAGCATTTGTAGAATCTTTCTTTCCGTAGCTTGGATGTGTCTTTTTCAAGTGTGAAAAGATAGGAAATGAATTAGAATCATTACGTTTGGTGTTCATATGAAGAAATTTTTCATTACTTTGGGTTAGTTTTGGGTACATATTTTACTTCTTTCTATCATTTTGAAAAGAAATAAAATTGCATGTGCATTAGGTTGTGCATATTGGGAACGGAAAGAATTCTTCCTTACTTTAGCTAGTATTCATCGAAGAGAAAGGCTCATTTCGATTCATCTTCATTTGCATGGTTTGGGTCGTCATAACACCATCAAGTTGCACTTCCATAACCCGATTGAGTAAGACAACCACTAAAATTAATCTCCCTAATTAAACCAACTTTAACCTCACTTGAGGAAATCAAAAGAATTTGGTAGTTAGGTAGGACATCGGGGATAGGCATCAAAATAATTCCCCCTTGTCACTTTCATCTGAGACATAGTCGTTGTCTTTAGGGAACTAAAATCCTCTAGTACTTATTGACACGGTCACAGCTAGTTTGTGGAGGGGCCTCCTGATTGTTTCCAACTTTCAGGGGTTAAACGGCCGCGAGATTGAGAACCGGACGGACTCTGTGGAATACCGCACTCCACTTAGCCCTAAGGCAACATCGATCGCTGTCTTCTTCGGAAGGCTGAAGTGCCCAAAACCTTTTCCGACGTGTCATGAACGAGGTGGCTTAGTATCTATTCTACTAGGGCTCTTTTACCTAGGATCCCTTTCGGTAGAGGGATATCCTTCTTATATCGGTCTCTCATGTTGTATTGTTCGACTTGGATTTCATCACCTTGCGAAGGATACAATTTGTTGAGGTCTCCAGCTCTTAGTTAGGAGGTTTTGCTTGCTATCTTGTAGAGGGTCTTTTTCTTTGTAGGGCTGCTTGTTGGCATTCTGGCCGTTTTGTTGTACAGCTCGCTTACTTTGGCAGCGGCCTCAGTATAGTTTTTTGAGCTTGCTCTTTTTGGCCTGTGAGCCTTGTCTTTTCCTAGCTCCCCTTTCGCACGCTCGGTTGCCTGAGGGTTTTTGAGTTCTTTTTAACAAGACTTCGTCCACATCACTTAGTTTTGTTTCATGGAGAATCTACCTCCATGCACCCATGCTCCTTCTGGGACTACCAATCCGGGGACCCCTTTTCAAGGGGCACCTTTTACTTTTCCTCCAGTTGGAGATATTGGTCCTCCCTTTATTGCCACGTTAAATCTTCCTGGATTAACCATAGGATTACCGGTATGGTTATTCAATCCGGTAATTCCGATTGCGCCCAATGTTTCTAATGTTAACTCTCCACCACGAGAGAGTCAATCCCAAACTAATCCTTCTCCTTCTTCATCGGATGAATCTTCTTCCGTTCCTTCTTCCTCGCCTGACGAAAGCAATAGTGTTAGTAATCAGGTGGATAAGAAGAAGAAGAAAAGGAAAGTTAAGAAGAAGAAGGATAAAAAAGAGACCAAGCGTAAACCAGTTACCTCTAATGGTACTCATTCTACGAAAACACCCCGTAAGCCCAAGTTCCCTTGCAAACTTTGTAAGGGTGATCACCTTCTCAAGGATTGTCCTGATCTTTCCCGTGTGTCAGAAGTGTGGTCTAAAAACCCCAAACCAATCGTATCGTCGACCTCTGACCATCATGTCGATGGCACTCCCTCAACCAGTGACCCCTTGGTGAAGGGTCGTAAGGGTAAAGTCCTATATCCCTGTTTGATATGCAAGGGTATGCACCGTACTTTCCTTTGTCCAAGCATGGATGAAGCCTCGCGGTGGTTGGAAGATATTACTAGTTCTCAACTGGTGCCTCCAACAGACCATGGTAAACTATCCCTCGACCCCCCGCTGGTTGACCAAGTGATCAATTCAGTTTCATCTGCAATTGATCCCACTCTCCCTTCCGAGAGTGAAGTGATTGAGTCGCTGTCATCCCCACTTGATCCCGCTCTTTCATCGGAGAAAGTCCAGACTGAAGCAGTCACCTTGACACAATCTTTGTCTCATTCTTATCTTCCAAGAGAGAGTGAATTGGAAACCACTGATGTTTTCCTTATCGATTCAGAATGTCCTCGGCAAGGGGAAACCCTGTCCGTTTCCGCGAGACCCCCTCCAAGCACTGAGGTTATTTCCTTTGATTGGAATGGTCTAACAGAATCTCGTCTTCCTTCGAGTGTTCCTTTTCAAATATCTGTAGGAGTTTCCGATAAAGAAATTTTTCGTACGATAGTTGATGAAGGAGCTTCTGTTAGTATTCTATCCTCAACTGCTTGGCAAGCCTTAGGTTCTCCTCGGCTTGTGCCCGTCACTGATCAGATACTGGCTTTCAACAGAAGGCCTACTGGACCTTTAGGGTCCCTTCCTCAGTTACCTATCACTTTGGGAGGGAAAACTGTCTGTATTGATGTCATGGTCATCCAAGGTCCCTTAGATTTTAATCTACTCCTTGGACGCGATTACGTCCATGCCATGAAGGCTGTAGTGTCCTCACTCTTCCGAGTGATGTATTTTCCTCATCATGGGAATGTTGTGACCATCGATCAGCTTTCCTTTGTGACGCCCACTCATCGCATGACTCCTAGTCACCAGACTTCCCTAAACGTTCCACATGTTTTAGTGGTTTCTTCCCCCTAGGGGGGGGGACGTTGGAGCAAAGTTCTATTCTGGTGTCAAGCTCATTAAAAAATGAAACCATCATCCCAAGCATAGTTTACTTTTGGTTTTAATCTTGCGTAAAAATGAAACCAACCACCATCTTTGGAGCAAAGTTCTATTCTGGTGTCAAGCTCGTTAAAAAATGAAACCATCATCCCAAGCATAGTTTACTTTTGGTTTTAAGCTTGTGTAAAAATGAAACCAACCATCACTTGGAGCAAAGTTCTATTCTGGTGTCAAGCTCGTTAAAAAAATGAAACCATCATCCCAAGCATAGTTTACTTTTGGTTTTAAGCTTGTGTAAAAATGAAACCAACCATCACTTTGAGCATAGTTCCCTTTCTATGTCAAGCTCGTTAAAAAATGAAATAGATTCCCACGAGCATAGTTTATTCTTTGTTTCAAGCTCGTTAAAAAATGAAACCAACCCTCAAGCACAGTTTACCGTTGGTTTTGAGCTTGTGTAAAAACGAAACCAATCCCAAGCATAGTTTACGTTCGGTTTCAAGCTTGCGTAAAAACGAAACTACTCCCAAGCATAGTTTACGTTCGGTTTCAAGCTTGCGTAAAAATGAAATTACCTTCGAGCATAATTTCTTTCTGTTTTAAGCTCCTTAAAAAATAAAAAGGACCCTTTCAAGCATTGTTATTATCTATTTCAAGCTTGTGTAAAAATGAAATAGATCTCCCTTCCATTTGTTCGAGTCTCTCGCGTGAGTTAGGATTGGAACCTTCATTTCATCTGCCTGGGTCACTTGGTCCTGGTTCTCCCTACCCCCCTGGTGAACACATTCAGATTAGTAGCCAGGATTTTTTGGGTAAGGAAGAAGAGTAGTCAGACGAAACGAAGCTTGGGGGGCATGTTTAGCCGTTAGCAATCATGCTGGGGGCATTTACCAACCTCTGGTCATCATGTTGGGAGGGAACCCATCAATGGGCCTTAACCATGAGCAGAGTTTACTTTTGGCTTCAAGCTCATTAAAAAATGAAACCAGTAGTCTGAGCAAAGTTCTACTCATGTGTCAAGCTCGTTAAAAAATGAAACATATCCTTTCCCTTTGAGTCGAGTCTCCTCGTAGACTTAGTACCTGAACCTTCTTTTCACTCGCCTATACCTTAGGTGAATGAAATGAAGCTTGGGGGCATGTCTTCAACCTCTGGAAGTTACGTTGAAGTCAACTCGATCGCCTCTCCACACCACGTTGGAGCTAAGTCACTTACTTCTAGCAATCATGCTGGGGGGCATGTACCAACCTTTGGATTTCATGACGGGAAGAAGTTCACCATTAGGAACATTTTAGAGCATACTTTCCTTTTTTAGGCTTCGAGCTCATTAAACCATGAAAATTATTCCGAGCATAGTTCATTTTCTGTTACAAGCTCGTTAAAAAATGAAGCAGACATCATGAGCATTCTTCCAACCTATCTTCGAGCTCGTTAAAAACAGTAAGATGGTGTTTGAGCTTACTTTTCACTTTTTTTCGTGCTCTGGTTAAAACATGAAAAGTGGTTTGAGCTTACTTTTTCCTTTTTCGTGCTCTGGATCCAAACATGAAAAAGATTCCGAGTGCTTTTGATACCATTATCGTGCTCGTTAAACAATTGGAGTAAAAAGGTGTGTCTAACGAGTATAGGTTTATCACTTTATCCGGCCTCGCTAGACTATTTACGGAAAAGGAACTGTGCCGAGTTTACTTTTCCTTTGTCGTACTCGGTCATCAACCATGACAAAGTTGTACATGGAGTCCATAGTTAAGCTCTTTTCAGACTCCCTAAAATTGAAAAGATTGCCAAGCGAAATTGATTCATTCGCGCTTGTAAAAGGATTTGAATGATCGTCTCCCTAGTGATAGTTTACCCCTTTTTTCGGACTAGGGGGCACTACTTACGAAAAAGGAATACTCCAGCCAATCATGACTGGAAGAGTCCTCTCCCGCGTTGTTTTACCCTTTTTCGGGCGATGAGGCTAACCTTACGAAAAAGGACCGTTGGAGTCTTCTTTAGTTCTTTTCAGACTCTCTAAACATGAAATGACAATCGAGTTTTCCTTCCTTGGACTCGTAAAATCAAACATCGAAGGACCCACTTTGGGACGAACCCCTCCTTTCTCAGGTTCGAAAAACATGTGAGATTGGACTCATCTATGAGATGAGCTATATCGAGCATCTGTTATCCTCCTCAAGCTCGTTAAAAAACAAAGAGGTACTCGTCCATCATGTCGGGGGAAAATTGGAAAATGAGTCAAGTTTACCTTGTTGGCAGCTTGTGAGTCATCACCTTTGAACATGGCATGCATCCTCACCTTGTCTGTTTTGGGTAGTCAGTCTTGCTGATAGTGTCATCATTATGATCATGCGTCCTCATTATTGCTATGAGTTCACACTTTCTGTGGTTCTGTCTGTTCAAGTAATCCCTGCTGCCAAGCTCTGTTTCATGCCGTTATATGTTCAAAGGGTTATTACCTTGAGTCCACCTCCACTTCATGTCAAACCTTCCCTTTGTGTCAGTACATATTCTATTGTTTCATCGGTCCATACTATCTCTCGTTCTGATTTCGTCTCGATGATGTGGGAATCATTATGGCCCACCTTCGACGAGTCTATTCCTGTCGACACCAAATCACTATCCAGGAATTAGGCTTAGGAGTCAACCACTAGTACCTTGGTACCTGCATGCCTCAATGGCAGGTTTCCTCGTATTCAACAGTAGGTTTTCATCAATGACCTCTGATTGAATGATCTCTCGGATGCTCGACATCAACTCCTTTATTCGCATTTCGTTGAGATGTACTATAGATACCTTGGGGATCATCGTCATCATTGGTGATTTCCCTCGCATTTGTTAACGGTTCACATCATTGACCGGTAATCAAATGGTTTCTACCATGTTCGACTTCAACACCTTGTAATCACATGGATAGATTCGTATCGTTCGTGATCGGGTAGAAGACCCTGGACATCCATTTGTATTTTGATCACGTCCAGGTTGCAATGGAGATTTCCTCTGTATTGTCACACAGATCCACTTTTGTATTGGTCGTGGCTGTGTCATCACTGTCTCATGGATCTACGCTTGTTCATAGTAGCCATGATTTGTCTACAGTCTATATCATCTCAGTACTCATGGATCTGCAATGTATTGGTCGGCAGCCATGCTTTGAGTCATTTGTTTCCGAGCATGGGAATGCCCGCCTCGGTGGTATATCTGACATTTTGTCTCTATTTTTCAGCTCCTTGTTGCTCTCCTCGATGCTATCTCCGAACCATATTTGTAAAGTCTTTCGGCCATCAGTCTCTTCTGACCTCACACTTTAGGGGGCATCTGTTATACCTCAATATTACACATTATGCATTAGTGTCGCATCCTTGTACTAGCGACCTAAACGACAGTTTCCCTTAAAGATCATCTGAACATCCAGAGTGAAAACCATTGACTGAATACTGAAAGCAAAACCTTTTTCTGCCATCTTCCAGCCCAACTTAGCCCTGTTTGTGAACACTGCCGCTCCTTGCACATCTACAAGGGCGCGGTAGTTAGCACTACCGCGCGTTGCTCCTTCTCTGGGGCGCGGTACTACCGCGTTATGCTCAGTTATAGGGGCGCGGTAGTCTGAAATTAGCCTTTTTGCCTTGGATTTTGGTATTTCGACCTTCGAGGAGATTTTGTTGGGATTACCATCTTTGGTTCGATCCTAACTCCTTCTTTGTTTAGCTGGCCTGATCCACTAAACCCTCCATAGATCCACACTTCTCTCTTGTTGGTTAGCCTTCCCATGTGCTATAAGAGAGAAGCTTTCCATGAGCCAAAGGGAGGACTTTTGGGGCATCAAACCTATGATCTTGCAGCCTTGTGGAGATAGCTAGAGGAAGCACTTGGAGCTGGAAGTTGGCTTGGACATCAAGCAACTATTGTACATGACTTCAAGTTGGTAATGGAATAACTTGTCTTGTTTTCCCAAATCATTTGTGTTAATCTTGTTTTAATGATATGATTTGTATCTCTCATAGATTTAGATCTTAACTCATGTTTTCAGATTGCTAGAGAATAGTACATGCTTGTGTTTTGGTTCCATTGTTAACAGGTTTACTTGTGAGGACTTGGAACTTGGAGCAAATATCAAAGACAAGCATTTGGACATAAGGTCAGTTAAACTCCTTCTATTCTCTCCAACATTTTAATTCTGAGATGTTTGTTAGATCTAGGGATTCAAGGTTGCATTTGTTTTGTCTGTTCTTAGCCTAGAGTTAGTTAAAGTCTACTTTAGCCTAAGGGAATTTTGACTTATCCGTAGGGCAGAATTCCACATAACAGATATCGACTTGGCTTTGCCAGAAGATGATGACTGGGACAACTCTGGTATGACCTTCATGGATATATATTTTTCTTTTTGAATATTTTAATTTTTATTGCTTTTTTAGAATGTGTAAAAGACGCCTAATGTATATTCGCATGCATGTTGCAGATCGTGGACCACAGAGGCCAGCTGGATACTCTCCACTACGTCGTGGCGGTGTAGACCGTCAAGCTGATCCTGTCGAAGAAGAAGATGAAGACGAGGCAGGAGGTGTCCGGGACATTGAGAGGAACCTGCAGGGATTGACTCATGGTATCCCTGCTATGCGGATGGATGACGTCCCTTACCCCCTCCAGCGTCATACTGTAGGTGTACCTGGTCGTATCAGTCGACTTCTTCGCAAGGTGGTTCGAGCTGTGATGTGTTACCACCACCAGCGGGAGGAGTCCGATGAGGGACGTGATAGGTCTCCTAGATCTCCATAGATGGTCTTTCGATCTTTTTGCGGCATGTACACGATATGTAGGCCTTGAGGGCCAATTTTTGTATATGGGATTTGATCCCCAATTTTGTCTTTGACACAAACTTTATGTATTTTGGAAAAAACACTTTTATATACAGTGATATGGACCTATTTATGATCTAAATATTTACAATGACTTGTGCATTTTCATTTTTTATGATGTGTTTATGTATGGGCGAGATGCCAATCTAAAATGTAATTAGCCAATGAATCGGCAATACAATTGAATTCTCTCGGTATGTGTTGATATGTGATAAAATCAAATGACCGTTCCAAGAGACGTACTCTTCGAAATAAACGAAGTAATGTAGGATCGCGAACTGTGTAAACACGGTTTAGATGAGAAACCACGAGTTGGGAGTCTAAAAAGACCGATAAGGAGTCAATCCCGAGTGAGGCAACCTCTGTTAAGAGACCAATGACTGCATGGTACTCTGTGATATTATTGGTTGCGGGACCTAAACAAATGGCTCCTGAAGAAATCAACTCGCCAGTGGGGGAATAGATCACCCATGCTGCGGAAGCGAGATTCCGGGTATGTCGGCTTGCACCGTCAGCGAATCCAAAGTAGGTAGACATCTGCGCATAAAGGCACGAGTCAAAGTAAGAGTAGATACATGAGATCCACACGCACACTAAAAATAAAGTAAAAAGAAAATTAAGTACATTATGTACAGGAAGTAACCCGCGTGGGGTAACCTCACGCGTAGAAACGCTTGAGGTATAGCCCGTTGCGGGGCCGTGCCAATGGCGTACCATCACAATCGACTAGTTCATATGCTCCTTTTTCTAAGACACGTTTTACAATGAAGGGGCCGTACCACATAGATTCAAGTTTACCTTTACCAAGCTTATCATGCATCTGGTCATATGTAAGTACGAGGTCACCCTCATTGAAGATCCGAGGTTGAACGGATTTGTCGTATTGAGTTTTGACGCGTTTTTTGTGAGCTTCATTAGCCAAAGCGGCGTCGCGGCGGGTTTCATCTAGCTTGGCTAGGTATAGAAACCGTTCTTCTTCGGATGTAGTGTGTGGAAGTAGCTCTATGGCTATCTTGAGTGATGGAATTTCACATTCAATCGGGAGAATGGCTTCCAGGCCGTACACCAATTGAAATGGTGTAAACCCAGTCGCACTTTTCACTGAGGTTCGGTATGCCCACAGTGCTGAGAACAGAGCTGAGTGCCAATTGGATTTTTGGGTACCCACAATGCGCTGAATCATTTGTTTCAGGACCTTATTGATGGCTTCAACTTGGCCATTAGCTTGTGGGTAATACGGGGTTGAGTTTTCGTGGCGAAAACCCAGTTTGGCACTTAGTTCTTCGATCATATGGTTCCTAAAATGGGAACCATGATCGGTCACAATAGATTGTGGGACACCGAATCTAGCTATGATATGATTGAATATCAACTGCGCTGCTGTTTTGCCGTCTTCAACATATGTAGGCATCGCTTCAGCCCATTTTGTAAAATAGTCCACAGCTACTATGACATAGCTATGCCCCCCGGCTGAAGTGGGCTTACAGTGCATAAAATCAATGCCCCATTTGGAGAAGGGGCCGACGGCAATGACAGGATGGAGTGGAGCAGGGTGCGAGCGTGCTTTACTATGAAAGAATTGACATGGCGGACACTTCTTGACTGTTTCAATGCAGTCTTTGAAAATCGAGGGCCAGAAGTATCCCGCTCGCAGTATTTTCTGGGCCGTAGCCATCCCAGAGAGATGACCGCCACATGCTCCAGCGTGGCAGTCATTGAGAACGCGTTCCGCTTCATCTAAGGTCAAACAGCGTCGAAGGACAGTGTCGACACCACATCGATACAGAGTATCGTTCACTATAAGGTAATATTTTGCGTGATGTCTGATACGTCGTCGTTCATCGCGGGTGAGATCAGGACGGAAGCGTTGGGTTTGGAGATATAAGAGAATATCCCCATACCACGGATCAGACGTGCTAATGAGGAACAATGATTCGTCGGGAAGATAATCAATGGGCTCGGATTGCTCAGTAGCACGGGGCAGGTGACAAATTAACTCAGCAAAGACCAGAGATTTCTTAGACTTGGCTTTGACAAATTCCAAGTCAAACTCTTGAAGGATGACAATCCAACGGGAGTACTTGCCCCCAAGCACTTGTCGTGTGAGAATATAGTACATTGGATTGAAATCGGCGATAACGGTGGTCTGGCGGAGTAAGATGTAGTGACGGAACCTCTGGACAGCAAATACTGTTGCCAGAGCCAGCTTTTCAACATGTGAGTAGCGAGTTTCAGAGTCGAGAAGACTCTTGCTGAGATAGTACACCACATGTTCTATGCCGTTGTGGTCTTCCTGGACTAACACCATACAAATGGTGGAAATCGAGGCTGCGAGATAAAGGATGTAGTCCTGTGTGTAATTGGGGGGTTGAATCACAGGATCTTTGGTTAAGGCTGCTTTTAAATTGTCAAAGGAGCGTTGGGCTTCATCATCCCATATGAAGGGGACATTCTTCTTGAGAAGCCGCATGTAGCCTTTTGTTATCTCGGACAGATTGCAAATAAAATGGCGTAGAAAGTTTGCATGCCCTTGCAAACATTGAAGTTCTGGAATATTGGTAGGTGAAGGCAGGGCTATGATAGCTGCTACCTTTGCGGGATCTAGACGTATCCCGTCTTTGGAGACTATGAAGCCCAACAGTTTTCCGGCTTCTACACAGAAGACGCACTTATGCGGGTTCAAACGTATATTGTAGCGCCGACACCTTTCGAAAATGGCACTCAAGTGATCTGGATGTTCTTCCCGGGTTCGAGAATGAGCGGGAAGGTCATCGAGATATGGCTCTACGATATGTTTGATGTCATGGAATGCGTAGGACATCGCCCGTTGGAAAGTTGTCCCGGCATTTTTGAGGCCAAAAGGTAACTTCCGATATGCAAAGATCCCCCAAGGGCAGATAAAGGCCATTTTGTGCTGGTCGGCTGGGAGGATATCGATCTGATTATAGCCAGAAAAGCCATCCATAAATGAAAAAATAACACTTCCGGCACAGTTATCGATAATCTGGTCAATAAACGGAGTTGGGTAGTTGTCCTTAGGACAAGCTTTGTTCAAATCACGGTAATCAACACAGACTCTGATCGTTCCTTGTTTCTTGGCTACAGGGACGATGTTGGATACCCATTCTGTCAATGGGACAGGATAGATAAAACCAGCACGCAAAAGTTTTTCAACTTCTGCTTTAATGGCGGCTGCCTTACGAGGATGAACGGGTCGAAGCTTTTGCCGAACGGGTCGGGCGCCAGGGAAAGTTGGAATTTCGTGGACCACAATCGACGGGTCGATTCCTGGCATCTCTTCATAACTCCAAGCGAAAACATCGCGGAAAGTTTTAAAGTAGGCATTATAGAACTCCGTCTCGAGAGGAGTACATGTTTTGCCAATGTGTACATTTTCCACGATACCAGGCTTTACTGAAATGTCGATGGGAGTGGTTTCCATAAGATTGGCCAAGTTGCCTTCAGAAAATACTTCGTCGAGGGAAGTGGGGAACTTGGTTTGAACCATCCCAAGTGAAGCACTGGATTTGGTGTCAGGCTCAAGTGACTGAATGGTGGGGAATGAAGATCGATGATGAAAATCTCCCCATGGTGGCTCATTACCGCACATAACCTCTATGATTGATTCATCGGTGGGAAAAATCAAGTTGAGAGGATCGAACAATGGTGGGTGTGTATGAGTTTCAGTCGAGAGCTGTGCCACTGTGTGATCAGTAGAACAGTCGACCCAATCTATGGCTGATTGGATCGCGTCATATGCTGCAAGGTTTCTGTTCAAAGGCATGGAATTGCCATAGCCTTGGATCTGAGTAGGACTCGGAATCACCCATGAATCATCGGGCGGGGTGACATGCGACGAAATCATGTTGACTGGTTGAAGATGGGTTCCCAGCTTTGGAAAAACTCCAATGAGGGATGAATCCTTCATGAGACCAACACCTATGTCTTGGAACCGGTACCGAGGTTGATCCAATAACGAAACGGTATTGGCGGAGTTCGGATGGGAGTCTGGGATACAGTAATCCAATTGATCAATAGTGACAATTTTCCCTTCATGAGGAAATTGTACAATCCGGAAGACTGTAGATGCTATGGCAGTCATGGCATAGAACCAGTTCCGACCAAGTAGGAGGTTGTAATCCAAAGGTGCATCTACGACTTCGATGTGTACGGATACTGTTTTGCCCCCCAGTTCAACACCGATTGAGGGAATGAGTCCATATGGTTGAAAACCATGTCCATCAAACGCCCTAAGAGTAGTGGGAGAACTTGTGACCTCGGGTGAGCCTAAGGCTCTCCAGCAGTTCAAAGACATAATCGACGTGGAAGCACCCTCATCTAACACAGTGCGGTGGATGACATTTCCACGGATTTTTGTATGCACCTGGAAGGCTAACTGGTGAGACAGCCTAGGTTTAGCGTGCTCCAAGTTAAACATGATGGAGTTTGAAGTATCTGGGTCCAGTGCCCCCAGTGCTGAAAGTAGGGTTCTACGCTGCGTGGGGCAGTGTTGGAGAACCTCGAGAGTCGACATAGCGCAAGGTGCTTGAGCCAAATCCTCAACAATGTTGTAGTTTTGGGCAGCTCGCGCATTCAGATTGAATGTCGCCTTTCGTATGGTGCCCTTGGGTGGGCGTAGCACTGTATCCATCAGTGGTCTCTCGATATGGAGATGACCGTTAGGAGGGGGAATAGGAATCGGATCTTCAACAGGAGATTTGCCTTTGGCTATCTCCGATTGTTTGTTTGAACTTGGAGGATTGTCATACGTCTTTGAACGAGTGGTGATATTAATCTCCTCATTACTTTTCATTAGGATTTCGCGGTTTGTGGACGTCTCTCCACGGGAAGGATTGGTCGGGTTGCCCCCTTGTGGGGATTCTTGGGCAACCATTTGCTGTTGCTGTTGGGGGAAAGGGTCAGTTAGCACTGCCGGGCGAGAGGATCCTTTAACGAACTTGTGGACCTCGTCCTTGTAGGGACAGTCACGCGTATAATGATCATCTTGACAAATCAGGCAGGGAAACTTAGCTTTCCGACGTGGTTTCTGGTCATTTTGGGTAGGTTGTGGCTTGGGGTTCTCCTGCTGGTTCTTCTTGGGTTTGCCACGATTGTTTTTCTTCTTTCCTCCGGATGGTTGTGAAGTAGATTGGACTGCATTCACTTCGGAGGAGACAGCAGGAGAAGTGGAAGCTTTTGAAGCAGCCTGGGTAAAAGCGGGAGAAGCAGAAGCTTGTTGTCCCGTCGAGTTGGAAGTAGGCTGAGTCTTGACTGAACCAACAATACCGTCAATGGGTGGTTCAGTGGTAGGCTTTGTAGGATCAGTGTGAACGCGGGAGGCATGTGGCAGAAGTTCATGTAAAGTACCGGATTGAGTATATACCAAATCCATGTATTGTGCTGCCGAGATGGCTTGTTCTTCTGTAACCGGTCCGTGCATAGCAATATCTCTGGCTATGGGAGGTAAAAAGGATTTTGTAAACCAATCAGCAAGTAGCTGATCCGGAATAGGTGCCTTTATTAGCCTACGGCGTCTTCGCCACTCGTGGATGTGATCCGAAATATGTGTAGAAGTGGTTTGACGTAGTGACGTTAGCAGTTCTGTTCCAGTCTCATACCGGATGGGAAGCTGGAAATGTGTCAGAAACTGCATAGCCAAAGTATTGAAATCACGAAAAGAGTGCTGTGGCAGCTCGATATACCATTTTGCTGCCGTTCCGGTGAGCGTACGTTGGAAGAGCCGAAGTCGGATGGAATTATCCATCAAGGAGTTGGATGAACACCAAAGATGGAAGGTCATCACGTGGTTCTTGGGGTCTTCCCCGGGCTTCGCATCGAACTTGGGAATGTCCGATGGTAGTTTGGATGGAATAGGTGGCCAATGAGGTTCATGCCATATAGGATCGTTGATAAGCCTCGACAAATCTGGTAAGTCAAGTGTGGACAAAAAGGGAAGTTGACGGTTGGTCTGCAGGTATGAGTAATAACCATGTGGTGCAGAGAACCCTGGAGGGCCTTGCATAGCGTGCTGCTGTGTGTTATACCCATATGTGTTTCCTGCGGGATACTGCTGGAAGTTCTGCGGATAGTAAGCCATCTGGTTAACTGGTTGATTGTAAGCAGCCGGTTGGTAAGTGTTCTGCTGAGTGGGTATGGTACCCTGAGGTTGTTGAAATTCAGGAATGGTTGCTGTTCCTTGTTGGGGAAAAGTTCCTTGGAATTGTTGTGTTCCGAGGATGTTACCACTATATTGTGTAAGTGGCAGATTTCCCATAGCAGGGTTGGGGGGTGGCTGCGACGGTGGTGTCCATGGAAGACTCGTTCTTGCTTGAGGGACGAGTGGAAATTGAAGTGATGGGTTCCATGGAGTTGTAGCAGCTGAAGGGTAAGGGAAGCCAGAATTCAGGTTGGGGGAAATCTGAGATTGCCCCCCAGCTTGGTTCCAGTTTCCAAAAAGTGAGTACCCCCCACTCTGTGGGATTTGATGATCCCAAGAAGGAAGCATGCCTGACGGGGGTTGTTGAGAGTGAGGCCCGGTTGGAACACCGGAATAAGGTTGCCCACTGCCAGGTGGATTGTACATACCAAACTGAGTAGACGCTGCTGGTTGGGAAGCTTGTTGGATTGAGCCAATAGGTTGTCCGCCAGCAGTTAGGTTGGATGGCCCTATATGAGGAGGCTGTAGACTGGGAACTGGGTTCCCAGCAAAAGGTTGTCCTCCGACTGGTTGGGTTGATGGCCCACCAGTTGGAGGTTGTTGACTAACAATGGGGTTCCCGACAAAAGGCTGTCCCCCAGCTGGTTGGGTTGATGGCCCACCAGGGAGGGTTTGTATGTTGGAGTTAGGGACCATTGCAGTCGGTTGTCCACCTCCTGAAATAGTATAAATGGTGGCTGAAGGTGATCCTCCGGTTGAAACGGAAGATCCAGCAGTATGACTAGGTGTTCTTCCGCCCCTAGCCAAATATGATAGCATGGATTGGCCAACGGCGCCAAAAGTGCCAATTTGCGGAGGAGGTCGTCCATATTGGACAGGTGAGGACGGAGAAAAAACTGGGTTATCCCTCATAGAATGTGCACCAAACATTGGTGATGACAGCAAATGTGGGGAATTTAGCCCAGGGGTATCGGCGTCGTCCATAACGTGTTCAATAATAAGAGGACCAACGAGTACTGGGTCCGATTTCACATCCTGAAAGAGATTTTGGGGATCCGGCAGGAACCTAGGTGTAGTAAAGTCCGAAGGTCCTGAGCCGTCTGCAAAGGAATGATGAAATTCTGTGCTAGACGGGACGTTGGGATCCCTATAGTCAGAAGGACGAGAAACAGGGGGGTATCTAGACGCTGTCGAAAGCATTTGCTCTGTGTTGCGTCTAAATTGTGCCGATGCTAACGGAGAGTTCGCTAGGCTAACCATGCTAGACTGGATGGAAGCCATGATTTCGTGTCCCGGTGGGATGTTGGGTAGATGTAAAGTGCGAGGTACGTTGCTAGAAGAACTTGTCTCCTGAGGATGAACACTGGGTGACGTAGTAATAACAGGCGGAAGTTCCGTCTGGGAAGTAATGAAGCCATAATCATGTTCAAAAGGTGTTTCGGGTAGACGAGTATCTTCAACGATCTCAACGTATCCGCCTGGGACTGAAATTAAGCCAGGTATATCCTGGTCGGATCCTTCCGTGGTGCCAATAGATCCATCTATATCATTGTGAAAAGTGTCTGATGGACGGGAAGTGTTGGCATCCGGTAGAAGGATGACCTCTGGTCTAGCACTCTGGGTTGTGCTAGGTTCAGCTGCTGTAACTGTGTCCACTGTTACAGATAAATCTGGAATGACAGTGGGTGAGGTGACAGTGGAAGTCTCAGACATGCTAGTGGTTATGGAATCTGTAATAGATTCTGAGACTGTGCTGTGTGTGGCAGTTACGGGCGTAACTGAAGATGTTGTACGTATCGGCGGTGGGATGTTGCCTCGACCAGCACCGCGGCCAGGAGGAGCAGGAATGCGTGATGCAGGCGGACCAGAAGTCCGTGGCGGTGGTGGTGGTGGAGGGCTTAGGCCCTGTTTTCTTCGTGATTTTCGTGGTTGATCTGACATGATGACAGGAAAATGAAAATCGGGGGCAGTACCGTAAACAAAGAACTCAAAAACTCTAATGCAGCCGAGTGTGCAAAAGAGGAGCTAGAAAAATCAAGGCTCACAGGCCAAAAAGAAAGCTCTAAAATCTATACTGAGACCGGTGTCTCAATAAGCGAGCTAATCAACAAAATGGCCAGAATGCCAACAAGCAGTCCCTACAAAGAAAAAATGACCCTCTACAAAGATGAGACGCCAAGCAAACTCCTAACTAAGAGCTGGAGACCTCAACAGGCTGTATCCTTCGCAAGGTGATGAAATCCAAGTCGAACAATACAACATGAGAGACCGATATAAGAAGGATATCCCTCTACCGAAAGGGATCCTGGGTAAAAGAGCCCTAGTAGAATAGATACTAAGCCACCTCGTTCATGACACGTCGGAAAAGGTTTTGGGCACTTCAGCCTTCCGAAGAAGACAACGATCGATGTTGCCTTAGGGCTAAGTGGAGTGCGGTATTCCACAGAGTCCGTCCGGTTCTCAATCTCGCGGCCGTTTAACCCCTGAACAGTTGGAAACAGTCAGGAGGCCCCTCCACAAACTAGCTGTGACCGTGTCAATAAGTACTAGAGGATTTTAGTTCCCTAAAGACAACGACTATGTCTCAGATGAAAGTGACAAGGGGGAATTATTTTGATGCCTATCCCCGGTGTCCTACCTAACTACCAATTTCTTTTGATTTCCTCAAGTGAGGTTAAAGTTGGTTTAATTAGGGTGATTAATTTTAGTGGCTGTCTTTACTCAATCGGGTAGTGGACGTGAAACTTGATGGTGTTATGACGACTCAAACCATGCAAAATGAGAATGAATCACAAACAAGCCTTTGTCTTCGATGAAATCTAGCTAAGGTAAGGATAGAGGTTCTTCGATCAAATATGCATAACAATTTTCACAAGCAATCAAAGTAAAAGATTTTTCTTTTCTTTTCGATTTATAAACAAAGCCAAACTGAAGTAAATACTCTTTTCAATGCACTGATTTTACAATCTACAATGCTTCTATAATGAGAATTTCTATGGCAAAACTAATGGTTCATTTCTCTATGCAAAATACCACTAGACTTTTCAATTTAAACAACAAAATTTGCTCTCAACCAATGATCTTTTAAATTTACTGAAAATGATAATGACAATATGAATGTAAAACTACAGTGTTCAGTAACAGAAGACAGTGGTGTTGAGTTGGCTGTGGGGAAAAAGTCAAGTCAAATGCAATCAAATTGAAAAATGACCAATAAGTCAAAAGTGCCACTTAATTCAATCAATCAAACTCACAAACTAGGTGATAAGCAGACCATACAGACTGGAAATTAACCAGGATGTTAACAGGCAACAGTAAAGACTATCTGAGGAAGGGAGAAACTCAGGAAACCAAGCAAAAATTAAAAAATTTACACACTTGCAGACACTACCGCGGGCTATAGCCTGACTGAAGCGCGGCACTGTGTAACTGCCGCTCTGATATTAATTCTTAGGGCGCGGTACTACCGCGCTGGAAGTGGTTATGAGGGCGCGGTACTGTGGCAAGAGATGAAAAAAGCGCAACTGGAAAAGAAAAAATAAAGTTTTCAGGGTTGTTGCTAACCCAGGGGACTCAGTAATTAAACAGGGAGATAAATCCTGCGAGGAGGGATGAATGATGGTCAAAAAGGACCAAGATTCGAACTGGTTTGAAGTGCAACAAAAACTCACAATTCAAAGATAAATGACTGTGAATTGAGTCAATCAAGCAGTAATCAAAACCAGTGGAGTCGCCATTCTTGTTATGTGGAATTCTGCCCTACGGATAAGTCAAAATTCCCTTAGGCTAAAGTAGACTTTAACTAGCTCTAGACTAAGAACAGACAAAACAAATGCAACCTTGAATCCCTAGATATAACAAACATCTCAGGATTAAAATGCTGAAGAGAATAGAAGGAGTTTAACTGACCTTATATCCAAACGCTTGTTTTTGGTATTTGCTCCAAGCTCCAAGTCCTCACAAGTAAACCTGTTGAAGAAGAACCAAAATACAAGTATGCACTATTCTCTAGCAATCTGAAACGTGAGTTAGGATCTAAATCTATGAAAGATACAAATCATATCATTAAAACAAGATTAATACAAATGATTTGGGAAAACAAGACAAGTTATTCCATTACAACTTGAAGATTACTTACAAAGGGTGCTTGATGTCCAAGCCAATCCTCCAACTCCAAGTGTCTTCTCCTCTAGCTATCTCCACAATGCTGCAAGACCATAAGTTTGGTGCTCTCAAGAGTCCTCCCTTTTTCCAATGGCATACCTCTCTTTTATAGTGAATGGTGAGGTTAACCAACAAGAGAGATGGGTGGATCTAAGGAGAGATAAGTGGATCAGGGTTTCTAATCGAAGGAGATGAGGTGAGATCGAATCAAGGAACCCAATCTTCCATTATCTTCGAAAATCCAAAATCCCACGAGCCAAGGGAAAAAAGCTATTAAAAGAGTACCGCGTTTTGCAAAGGCTACAGAACGCGGCACTGCCGCGCTTTGGGGAAAAAGCAGAACGCGGTAGTATCTAGTACCGCGTTTTGGGAAAATAACAAGGCGCGGTAGTGTGTAAGAATAAAGTCCAAGGTGGGTCAAAACTTGGCAGGGTGGATTCACCTTCAAGGTTGACTCATCATCTGTCTCTTCTGGATGGTTCAAAACAGTAGGGAAAGTGTCGTCAGCTTGTTTTGTGATGGGGATGCGACACTATGAAACATTGAGGTATAACAACGCAGTAGATACAGACTTTAGAGCATGTATCCTACAAATAGATGACAATCAGCCAGCTCCTTTATAGCTCACAAATCATACTAGCTAGCAATCCGAGGAAGTAACCACTACCGTTTGGAGCATGTTTTTTTATGGTGCCAGTACCTAAGCTTTAGCAGGTGCAGGTGTAGTTTTGATCTCTCCTTTGAAGGACGTTACCCATTTGTCTTATAAACTGGATTTCAAAACTACTAATAATATAGAAGAGTACGAGGCTTTGCTGTTGGGAGTCAAGGCCACCAAAGAAATGGGAATCATGTGCCTGAAAATATTTGGAGATGCAGAGCTTATCATACAGCAAGTGAATGGCAATTATCAGACAAAGAACGTCAAACTGAAGTCATACAGAGATGAGGTATGGAAACTTAGATATTCCTTCATGTTTTTTGACATTTCTTATATCGCGCGAGCTATGAACCACCTGGTTGATTCCCTTGTTGTCTCTAATAGCACATTCATTCCTCCCATGCCTCCTAAATTGAACTATGATATCCAAGTCAGGTACAAGCCATCCCTACCAGATAATGTCAAATTTTAGAAAGTCTTTGAGGATGATGATGAGCTTAGTAGATTTCTCCTGGTTGTTGATGAATTTTTTGATATGCATATTGACCAAGAAAACCTAAATGTAGAGGAATCCTAGAGGTCTAAATTGAAAGGGAAAATAGGCCAACATGACATTGTTCAATTGCCAGGAAATCATATACCTCAGGGCTTAGTACCTCTCGAAAGGTTGTTTGACCATAATGACATCCCCTTCAAACCTGTGAACAAGGAAAAAGACCCTGCTGTCCATGAACATAATAAAGGTATCCAAAATCACCCTAAATTCATAAATCTGTCTACTGAGTTGACAACCGATCAGAGGTCATATTATTGCATCCTGGTAAAGGATTTCGCAGATGTGTTGGCTTGGGAATACAGTGATCTGAAAACTTATGACGAAGATACCATTCAACATAGAATTCCACTGGAAAAAGGCACCACCCCTTTTAAGCAGATGCTAAGGCCTATCTACCCTCTCCTGTTACCTATGATCGAGAGAGAAATAAAAAATATCCTTGATGCTAAGATCATAATCCCACTAATATATTATAAATGGGTCACAAATTTGGTAATAGTAAGGAAGAAAAATGGTGAGGTTAGGTTATGTGTCAATTTTGGAAACCTCAACAAAGGCTCCCAAAAAGACAACTATCCTCTGCCTAAGATGGAGGATTTACTGCAGAGAGTGTCGGTAGCTAGGGTCATGTCATTCCTAGATGGCTTCTCGGGCTATGATCAAATTTTTGTACACCCTAATGATCAGGAGAAGACAACCTTTACCTCTCCCTGGGGTACCTTCATGTACGCCAAGATGTCGTTTGGGTTGATGAATGCTGGGCCACTTTTCAGAGGGCCATGGACATAGCCTTCATGGGGATAAAGGATAAATTTGTCCTCATATACCTCGATGATATCACAGTATACTCAAACAGTCACGAAGAACATTTGCAGCACCTAAGGGAGGTTTTTCTAAAATGCAGACAATTTGGAATTTCCCTGAATCCTAAGAAGTCTCAGTTTTCTCTCGGGGAGGGAAAGCTCCTAGGCCACATAGTTTCAGCGTAGGGTGTAAAGATTGATCCAGTTTGGGTTGAAGAAATTCAAAAGGTATCTATACCAAGGTCGAAAAAGGATATCCAATCTTTCCTCGGTAAGATAAATTTCATCAGGAGGTTCATCCCAAATTTTTCTGAGTTAGTAAAACACATAACCTCCATGCTAAAAAAAGGAATCAAAACCAAATGGACAGAAAATGCAAGACACTCTTTCGAAGCCATCAAGCAGGCTATCATGGAAGCTCCTACCCTGATTATCCCAGATTACACCAAGGTATTCTATATTTTCTCTTTTGCTTCCTATGATACAGTGGCAGCAGTCTTGTTGCAGAAAGATGATGAAGGGCTTGATCATCCAATAGCCTTCTTTAGCAAAACATTGAGGGGCGCCGAACTGAAATATGATCCCATAAAAAAACAGGCTTACGCTATGATCAAGTCATTGAAAGCATTCAGAATTTACATCCTACATGCAAAGGTCATAGCCTATGTCCCTTTAGCTTCCGTGAAAGATGTGTTAACTCAACCTGACATTGATGGAAAGAGAGCCAAATGGATCACTAAGCTGATTGAATTCTATATAGAGGTGAAGCCCACCAAGTTAGTAAAAGTTCAAGGTCTAGCCAGGCTTATGGCTGAAGAAAATTGCAAACTTTTAGACATAAATTTCATCGAAATAAATTCTTCCAGTTTACCAACAGAGGTAGCTGCAGCAGGACGACATAACAGTCAATAGGTGTCTGAAAATTTGCTCTCATGCGAGTGGTATTCAGGTATCATTAATTTCCTGTAGAATTTAAATGTTCCCCCCGGACTTAGCACAACCCAGGAACGATCTCTAAAGCTTAATTCTGTAAAAGTTTGCATAAGTAATAATCTGTTGTATTGGAAAGATCCTACTGGAGTTTTATTAAGATGTCTAGATAAAGAAGAATCAGTTCAATTCATGCAACACTTCCATTCAAGCATATGTGGGGGGCATCATTACTGGAAGACTACTGCCCACAATATTCTAAGGGCTGGGTACTATTGGCCTTGTCTGTTCTCTGATGTATACACTTTCATGAAAACTTGTGACAAATGCCAAAGATTCACAAGAAAACAACAGCTAAAATCCCTTCCCCTGAAGCCTATTATGGTTAATGGCCCTTTCCAGAAATATGGACTTGACTTCATAGGGGAGATCAATCCTTCATCCAGTGGTCAAAACAGATGGATCTTGGTAGCCACTGATTATTTCACCAAGTGGATATAGGCAATTCCTACCAGGAACGCTAATCACCGGGTTATCATGAAATTTTTCTATGAAAACATCCTTATCATATTTGGTTGCCCAAAAAGGCTGGTAACTGATAATGCTCCATCTTTCAAAGATAAAGCATTAGTCCACATGTGCGAGTCAATGGGAATTCAATTAGTTCACTCTACTCCCTACTACCCTCAAGGCAATGGCCTCGCTGAGTCCTCCAATAAAAGTCTAGTCAGAATCATGAGAAAACTACTGGAAGAAAATCAAAAGAGTTGGGATTCAAAGTTAAAGTTTGCTCTTTGGACTGACAGGATGATGAATAAGAAATCCATAGGGACTTCCCCCTTTAGATTGGTTTATGGTACTGATGCCATTTTACCAGTTCATCTAATCCTGCCAGTGACTAAATTTATTCAGGAGGAACAGGATGAACCAAATGACATGGTGAAAAGAATGCTCGATTTGGTCGAATTGTAGCAGACTAGAGAACAATTGGTGGAAAGGTCAAAAGCTCATGAGGAAAAAATAAAAAGCACTTTTGATAAGAAGGCAAAGATGGAGAGATTTCAGGTTGGGGACTGGGTGCTAAAATGGGATGCCCCAAGGCAAGATAAGGGCAAGCATGGCAAATTTGATTCTCTATGGATGGGTCCTTTTGTGATAACTCAAGTACAACAAAACAACACTTTCAAATTGCAGAGTCTAGAAGGTGAAGACATGTTTGGTGGCCTAGTCAATGGGCATTTTCTGAAACTCTATTTCATCTGAGGCTTCAAAGCCTGGTCATTGTAATTACCGTTTTTGTTTTTAGTTTTAGTTTTTGTTTGCAAAATAACTCCATGCCTAATGGAACACTAGAAGATAGGTTTTGAGTTTTGTTTTATGGGGAAGGCATTAGACCTGTGGTTGTTGGAACCTCACAGGGAGGTTTCCATCCCTGAGTAAGAGCCAGATTTTAGCTCCCCAAATAAAAATAGACTAGGTGCTTGTTTAGGTGATAGGAGTTTTGTATTTTTATTTTTATATGCATTTGAGGTCGTGTGTCATAGGTTTGGATTATGTAATGAAGCTTGAAATAAATTTTGAGTTTACTCTTCTATGAAAAGAATTTTCAGGTTTTGGTAGCTTGGGAGGGCCTGACGATGGTTCATTAGCAACCGAAAACCCCACTTTCGGTAGCTTACTACGTGAAAGATGAAACTCTCCAACTATCGAAAAGGCATACATATATCGTGGTTCATGGGGCAGTTTTCGGTGGCTTGGGCAAATACGACGGTGTTCATTAGCCACCGAAAGGCAAATGCTTTTCGCAGTTTGCAGTTCAAGAACGAAACTTTCTATAGCTACCGAAAGCAGAGGCAACTCCCAGATTCATGGGACTGCCTTCGGTGGCTTGGGAGAATACGATGGTGTTCATTAGCCACCAAAAGGCAGATGTTTTTCGCAGCTTACAGTCCAAAGGCAGGATCGTCCACAACTACCGAAAGCAATGGCATGTGTGAACTTTTTCCGACAGCTTACGGTTTTAAAGGAGAAATCATCAGCTACAGAAATTGGGTTGGTATCAAATGGTGGAAACGTCAAATCAAGGGTTAGTCATGAAGTAAAGGGAGTCCATCATTTCTTAACTGCCGAAAGTGGGAACCTCCAACGAAAACATGATCCTTTCATTTCAAGACCAGCTGCAGATGATGATCGCTCCTGGGTAAAAAGGAAAGATTGACAGGTCATGTAAATCCTCATGATTGGCCTTCAGTACCATCTCTCGAAGTCAGGGCCCTGAACCAAGTCATACCCCATCCTTCGTTACTACCTGTCAACGAGCTATTTCTTCCCCGATTCCGCGTCGTTTTTTCCCTAAGGCTCGGATTTTCTGAAATGCAGGTGTCGACAAGGGTTTACAGATGAAGAAGGGAGGAGCTATGCGTAGGAAGGAGCTAAACGACGTCATCTACCTCGAGTTGCACCCTGAAATAGGCCAATTATTCAAAAGCGTGGGATGCTATAACTATTTCCTGAAGCTCCAAGCCTCCCATCAACAAATTGCAGAGGCCTTCGCATTATCATTTGACGGAAGGAAAGTGCAAATTGGGAAAGAAGAAGTCCAAGTGGATGAAGACTTCATAGCAGCGGCCACAGAAATTCCAGGGATAGGAGAAAGATGGTTCAAAACCACCACCACCCAGAAGGTCGAATTCATATCATATATGAAACCTGTGCACCAGACAATCACCTGGAACAAAGACATCCCTATGTCTTTTCTGGAGGAAAGGTGGAAGCACCAGTTAAAGGCCATCTTGGTCTATTTTACATGCGAGGGTAGATATTCCAGAGTGTTGGTCTATCATTTCATATTTTTGGATCATTTCACTGGCAGAAGCCCTCTAAACCTACCCTTCTATCTTCATAAAAACCTAACAAAGATGGCTCACAAGGTCCAGGCAAAGCCAAGTAAGGTTCAGAGTAGGTTATCCCACCATGGCCTAATTAAAATCTTGGTATCAGAGCATCTACGGAGAAAGATTGAGGAGTGGGTTTATTTCCTTTTCTGGAACGAATTTGACACAGAATTGCGACCCAAAGACAAGGATAACCCCTCCTCTAAAAATCCATCCACCCCTAGAAGCGAAAAGAAGAAAAGACAAGTTGTCTCTTCATTGCCAACAGTCCAAATTACCCCTTCTTCTGAGCCTGCGAAAATTGGGAAAAAGCTAGTCTTCAGAAAAGGAGAAAGAGTTCTTCAAAGAATGCGAACCTGTTAGGCCTTCCCTACATAGACTTTGAAGACGAAGAACTGCAGGAAACAGGAGCAGATCATAAGGAAATGGCAACAGAACCAGAGCTTCAGGAAGCATCTCTACCTATGGAAGAATAGGAGACTGTCTATGTAAACCTGCCTTCCCCTACACTTGTGGAAGAACAGGAGACTGCATGTGTAAACTTTCCTTCCCCTGCACCTATGGGAGAACAAGATCAGCAGGCAGCTGAGGTATTAACAACTAGAACAAAAATTTCTTCATCGCAGAAAATTAATCAGCTTCTCAGGAAGGTGTATGAGCTTGAAATACTCCAGAGGGTGATCAAGCAAAAAAATGAAAGGCTGACTGAAAGGCATAATGAATTATATGTTTCTTTTCGAGGGTTGACTAAAAAACATAGTAAGATGAGAGGAAGAAATATAAGGCTGTTAAGAGAAAATATTAGGCTGAGTAGGAAGGTCGAGCTTCTGGGAGGTGAGGAAACAACTCAGAAAACCTAGCCCAAGGTGCACTCAGATCTTGACACTTTAGCAGCAGTAGCAGTCAGTTTTTCTGACACTCCAGTTTTGGTCCAGGATGCAGAGAAAACCAAGAAGCAAGAAGATAAGTAGTGGAGGTCAAAAAACACAGTTTTGTCCAAATTTTGCAGGCTAGACTAGGCATAGATTTTCGGCGATTTTGGAAAACATGGAAATTGTTCATTTGCTGCCCAAAATTCAGTTTCGGCGGTTTACGACATGAGCACATGACTCTCCTAGTTACCGAAAGAAGAGACATGCTTCAAAAATCTAAAGGGTGATTCAGTGATTTAGGCAAAATGTCAAACTGATTCATTAACCACCGAAAGTAGGGGTTTTCAATAGCTTATAAATTTTGAGCCCCATCTTTCTAGCTACCGAAAATGCAGAATAGGTAGAAGGTTATTTTTGGGAACCAAACCCAACTTTCGCTGATCTAAGCACCCCAAGGGCATTTTCTCAATGATAGACAAAACACTTAAAGGCATCATGATCATTTTTCATTTCCAGACTGAAGGGCTGCAGCGATGCGAAAGGAGGAATATTCCTGTCTATTTTGGGAAAAAGACAACCTGCAGTTTCTCCAGGCAGCAGTTTCAACCTCACTCTTCAGCCTCCGGAGGCTCATTACGCTATCGAATATAGGTGCCTTAGCAAGATGCCAGTTACTTTGAATGTAGGACGCTGTCATAATTTATAGAAATGTTTTAATTTCGTATTTTTAGTAGATTCGATCCATTTTTTCAGGATCTTAAAAGTTTGTAAAGGCTATAAAACCCAGGAAGTATGTAGAACAAGACTTAGATTTTGGAGAGACTTTTCTATACTTGTATTCTCAGACTTTCGGTTGCATCTCAGTTATATAATCTTCTTTTTCTATTTGTGTTCAGATTTTCTTTCTTAACTTTCTATACTTGCAGTGAAATGTTCATTTGTCTATGCCAGATAGCTGTAATCCTACCTTTCTATTGAGAATTGGAAATCAAGTGTCTCTTATTTGTTGTGATTGACCATTTATATATATATTCTGTGTATGAATCTGCTAGCACGATAAGAATTCTACTCTCATTTACCTTTTATAAACTCTTTGAACAACAATAGTTAAAACCTTGTCTACTTGAGTGTCTCCATGCATATTTTGAGTGTGTGAGCTTCGATCCAATCATCCAACTTGATCCAAACATACCCCATCCTTTAAAGTAAGATTAAGTTACTAGGCTCTTTCAATATCAAACATGGACGGGTTAATCCTAGAACAGGAAGCAACTCTCTACTTGGCGTTGAAGCCGCTGAGGGACAAGAATTCAATTGGTGCCAATATCTACTAAATGAGTTCCTCGAGGAACTGAATGACACACAAATCAATGGTGGTTACTTCCACTTCACCTGGCTAATCGTACTAGTCGCCTTTTTGGGGTGGAGGGAACCGAAGCAATATGTCGGAGTGGTCACGGACACTACGGACTATAGAGGTGCTCGATATCATAATCTGTGGGAGAATTTGAATCCCGAAAGATAGCACGAGACAGCATTGGTCTTTTACACATATTATGACCAGCTGCACGGGGCCATCATGCTTACACCTCGAATACCAAATCAAGTAACAAGAAAATATATCCGCATTATAAAATTTTATGATGTGATGAAATGCATCTCGATTTCAGCTAAAGCATAGACGAAGAATCTTGACTGGTACCCAGGAAACTACCATATGTACGAGGAAGATATTGAGAATATCATGAAGGAATGGCCACCTGAATTCCCAGTTGAGGTTGTGTACATCCAAAGTGATTCTGGAGAGGATAACCCTATCCCATGTCCCATAGTAGAAGATAAAGAGTCAAGCAAAAGGAAGTACGCTGGGAGTCCCTCGAGACGCAAGGAACCATGGAAAAAGTAGAACTCAAGCAAAGACCAATTAGACACAGTGCTTCACAAGGATGACTACCTAATGATTGCCGTGGATTTCATTGAACAGATGGAGGAGCTCTCGATCGATAAGGAGAAGAAAGAAAAGGAAATTTAGGATAGTTTGGACCAGAACCTGGCGACACTGCAAGGAATTTACCAAAACATTGATGAAGTAATCAGAAGATTACCCTTGCAATGTGAATCAATAGCTGAAGGGCAGTCAGCGGGAACTTCGCAGCAGCAAATCATCATTCCTGTGAGGTCTCGTGTTGTCCATTTGCAATCATTATCTATAAGTTTTCCATTACTTGATCAAGTAATGCTAGATACGAAGAATGTAGAGCGGGTGGAGCTTGATCTTGCAAAAATACCATTTCCAGGACTACATTACTTGCAGACCCAAGTTTCTGAAGAAATGCATGATAGAACCATAGATGCGCTAAGAGGACAGGTGGAGCTGCAAGAAGCTAATAGACAGCTAGAGGAAGAGAGCTTGTGAAAAACTATGCAATTGCAAGATGAGCATGATCATCGACTGAGATTGGAGACAACGATCACTGTGGTTGCAGATAACATTGATGAGTTTGAAGTACAACTAGAACCAGCAGATACTATTTTCAAGATTGGCGATCTGGTCAATAGTATTAAGACGGAGAAGGATGACATGGAAATTCTCCATGATTCATAGATTGCTTCCTTGAAGGCGCAGATCAATCCACAAACCCCACCAGATGAACAACAATTAAGGCAGGGAGCAGTGAAAACCGCGGCATAGAATATTGCAGTCGAAGTGGCGAAGTGCCAAGTGTTGTTGGACGCAGCATTGACATCGTTCACTACCCTCGAAGAGGACTAAGAATTGTAGGAAGTGAAGGATATTGTAAAACCTAATCACGCTACACTGGAGCAGCTAGATACAAAGGTAAAAGCTCTTCTACCAAGAGATCGGCTACCAAAGTATCGAGAAATCAATGCGCTGAAAAAGGAAGTACAGGCATTGCGGGAAAAAGAAAGTGAACTGGGAGATAAATCACAATATTTGCTGGAGGATGCTAGCACGATCTCAATCAAGCACAAGTGGAAGGCCATATCGACGACGAAATTACACTGGACATAATGGAAACAGTCAGGCAAGTCGAGCAGGACACAAAGTAAGTGGTCAAAAAGTTGTTCAACACATACAATGAGTTCGTTGCGAAGATAGCTTCATAGCTGAAAGAACAGCTTGGCAGTTTTGCAGGTGGCTCGGAGGCGAGCCACATGTAAGTGCTAGGGGCCTGTTGGACCTGGCCTAAGGGGTAAAATTTTGAACACATTCAGTTTTGGAAGCTGCGAGGAGAAGCATAGAACAGTTTTGGTATGTTGCGACGTTGCGCGCAGCATAGTGTTGAAAAAACTGCGAGGTCGGTGCCGCAAGGATTACAGCACCGTGATGTGCCACGTTGACAGAGATCCAACTAAGCAGAGTGTGGATGGATGACGACAGTTATTTTTTTTAGGTCACAAAAGACCTATTTTGGAAAAGATCGTCGATAACTACCAAGCAGTGGGTAGGTGCAGATCAGGAGGTAGGTGACTAATCACACAAACATAAGACTACTGCTACACTGGAACCAGTCATCTAAGGCCATGAATGAAAGAACAACTCGGCGTAAGCAACCTATTGGTGCGCGCATGACAGAATATCCGCTGCCAAATACCAGTAGTCCGGTTTTAGGAAAACTATGACAGTTTTGTAAACCTAAGGGTTTTGCCTTCGCAATGTAAAGACATGACCTACAGGTCTTGATCTATAAATAAGGAAATTTTGTAAGGGAAAGGGGGAACTCTTCATTTTTTTATTATTATTATTGAATATTGTTAGATCTGTAAGCTTAAATCATTGTAAAGGCTCTACAGCTGAGTGCGCAAAGACCAAATTTTGAGAGAGAGTGAGAAGAGTGTCTGTGGCTGAGTGCACAGACGAAGAACTGTTGTACCCTTTCCAAAGACAATAAACAATAGTTCTTGTGGACATAGATTCCCATCCGGGGGAGTGAACCACGTTAAACCTTGTGTTATGTGATTGATGTGTATGATTTCCATTATTTTTACTTAAATTACTTACAGTGCATGCATAAAGTTACTATTATCTGATATGTGTTTACTTTTATCTGTATTCACCATGGAAGGGATGGAATAAGATGTTAGTAGTTCATGTATGGATGAATGTTAATAGTCAAGCACCTATAAGTCCTTGAATGAATGGATCTATGAGATGACCACATAGTTAATCGTTAAGGTTGAATCGCGGTATCAAGCACACAGCGCCACGCACCTCACTCATCTGTATAAGTTATGATTTTTATTGGTCTAAGTAATGATGAATGATTAAGGGCTATCCAATGAGATTGAATAGAAGTGATTGGGTCTTAGAAATGACCGCGCGGTCTAGTTGACACACCGACCCATAAGAAGTGTTGTGTGATAAGCTGTTGATAACTTATCGCGCAGAGTGGAAGTAATCCTAGTGCCCAGTCGTTGAATGTGCTAGATGCACAAGCATCCTTGATCGCTGTGACATTCAACGCAGAGTAGAAGACCTCGCGCAGTTACTAACTGCAGTATGCAGTTTGTCACCACGTTGCGCATTAACAAGTTGAAACACTCGCATCACAAGGTTGTGGAAACCTTCTTATGCAACCACCCCCTCAGCTTCACCTCGGGTGAGACCTCAGGATGCTTGTGGTTTGTTTCTAAAAGGACCAGTGAATAGGGGTTTTGTTGGTATCTTGTACCGCGAAGTACCTGGGTCTACATTGGAGAACCTCTAGATCAGAAGTTACGCCAACAAATGGTTTTGTTTCCACGCTAAGACCAGTGATGCGATAGTGTATTCAGAAAATTAATGTCCAACAGTTGGCATCTAGAAAGAACGAAATATGGGCTTGGTGCAATAAGATCGAAAGAGATTTCGCAAAGAAAGAAAATAGACATCCACATCTATCTAACATACAGTGGTTGAACAGATACTTGTGGAGGGGCATCCACGAAATGTTCTGGGTGTCATTTCCAAACGAGCTACAGGAGTGGATATCGCGCCTAGCAGAAAGAAAGAATTGTTCCCAAGGTGGAGTACCTACGTAGTGGACTCCAAATCTTACGGCACATCTCAAAGCCATAGAGAGCCCACTGTCGCAAGCAATCGACTTCTGGGTCGATAGCATACTAGAGGGATTTGTGACCGAGTTTGCTGTAGATACGCTGAAGTCCTACAGCTAGGCCGAAGCATACTTTTTCAAAGGATTCAGAGGTAAGTTCCTAAAAAACCTTAGTCTATACATTAAAATGATTTTAGCTGAGAAAGGTGTTTTAAGAATGCAGCAATAATTCTAAATCTGTCATGGTAGAGAATACACACATTGATTCTGACGAAGAAAACCACACTTGAGAAGTGGAAAGAGATATAAGCTTACTAACGAAAAGAGTCCCAGACAATCTAGAAACCGTATAGATACCGGAATTCCATGTGACCTCAATAATAAGTACACTCAGTTATCAACCACAATCCAGCGTATTACACCTCAGAATCAATCAGTCCAGAACCCACCTGTTGCGAGTGTTGCGCAGCCCATACCACGGATGAGCAATATTAGTAACACTGCAGGAGAGAGTTCTCACAACACTACGACTTAGCTCATTTCGTAGAATACTATCCCTAGCACAATCCAACATCCTGCAACTACTTTTGTCATAGAGAATCGGTCCCAGAACAGTACACAATCCAGAAGGAGAATGATAGATAACGATATAAAACTATCGATATTCAAAGGAACAGGCCAGTAAGACCCTGATCAGCATTGGTTTCTATGTGAATCTGTGTGGAGTGTCAAGCAAGTTACGGATGATGCTATAAAAAGAGTGCAGCTCATCACTACTTTTAGAGATAGAGTACTGCATTGGTTTATGAAGTATTCTCAAGCACAATCGAGAACCTTAGCAGACATCAAGACTGCGATTGTAGCAGAGTTTAAAAAAACCAAATCAGAATAACAACGCATAACAGAGTTGAAAGAAATGAAGAAGAAACCTACTAAATTGGTATGGGAATTCGACCCAAAAATTCAAAACATTGTTGGACCAAGTAAGCTTTGTTATAGGTCCGCAATAGCATCAAGACTGGTTCATTGCTGCGCTATTGCCCCACATCAGACAACCACTGATGCAACAGAAGGTTGTATTTCAAGCTGAGGCCTTCAAGATCACAATGAAGTTGGAGGCCTCACCAATTGGAGAAAGTAGTTCTGGGATGATACAAATCCAGAACCAGTTGGATACCTTGACATTAGAATTACAAGGTATGAAAAATGGAAAAGAACAGAGACATGAACAAAGACATGAATTTTGGTGCACAGGATGCAAAGGAGAGGGCCACACTAGAGAACATTGCCCCTTATTTGAAGATTATATTAACAGTGGCGCACCAAACCCAATAAATATGAATCAGAACCAGGTGCCATGGTGTGAAATTTGTAGAACCAGAGGACAACGGCCTGAGGATTGTTACCTCATACAGAAATATGTCAAAACGTCTAAAAACTTATACTGTAATTTCTATAAATCAGTTGGACATGATGAGTCCAACTATTGCGCTTATGAACTGATGAATGAAAGAAATTGAGATATGGAAGCAATGCAAGGTGCTAGAATGTACCACATCCAAGAGGAAAATCAGCCAAAGCAAGAGAACACCCACTATGATTAGGGAGGATATAGAGGCCGCGGTGGTGGATATTGTGGGAGAGGAAGAAATACTGGCCAAGCTCAAGGAAGAGGACGAGGCCAGGTAATATGCTATAACCGTGGCCATCGAGGTCATGTACCTAGAGAATGTACTAATCCATGCACCACATGCAATTACTGTAAATCATTTGATCATGTGATTGAAGATTGCCCCGTGCTTGAGGTAGAAATGCAGAAGTGAAGAAGAACAGAAACATCGAACCCTAACATCCAGTTGATCGCATCAGAGAGCAGACCTACAGGTTAGAGTGTCAATGCAGTAACACGAAGTGGCGCTGATACAAGAAAAGACAAAAGCACAGAAACCTCGACTTCTGGAACAGCTGATCCTAAAAAGAACCCTATAGAAATAGTAGGAATTAGAAAAGCTCCTAGGAAAGAACCTCCATTGAACTTACATAAAAATAAATAAATATTTAAAGAAGCATGGGACATGTTTAAACAACCACCACCTACTTCACCAAGGATCCTGTTGCGCAATCAAGAAACGCAAATAGAATATATGCCATTGGCATATGATCAGACATGTGCTGCACCAGATACATCTATTTTTTTTGTGCAGTTTCTACACAGCTGCATCAAGTTATTAAAAAACAAAGACACTCTTATGGAATTTGAAAAAATGATAAATCAGTATGAATCATGCAGTAAGAAAGGAATAACACATGGCGCAGTACATAACATTAGGAGTCCCAAAAGAACCGGCAGGGAAATGCAGTTCACGGCACAGATAGGAGACTACGAGATGGACGAGATTATTCTTGATCTCAAATCTGAAGTGAATGTCTTGACCAAGCAGACATGGCAGGCGATGGGAAAACCAAAGTTACAGTGGTCACCTATACAGTTAAGAATGGCTAATCAAGGCATAGTTATACCGTTGGGAAGGTTAACCAATACCATTGTCGACATTGACAGAGTGCGAAGTTATGCAGACTTCGAAGTAATTGAAATTGTGGATGATAGCAATCCTTATCCAGCACTGCTAGGCATCGATTGGGCAATGACGAACTCCATCGTCATCAATCTAAAGACAATGAAAATTATATTTGAAGGCAATGACTTAAGGGTCATCGCACCATTGGATCCTTCACAGGGGGAGCGATATGTTGAACCTATTCAAGAAAAGTACAGAGCTCAAGAGCTTGACCGTACTTATAAAATGACAACAAATGTTGCGGATGGAACGCTTAGCTAGCGTTGTGATATTTCTTGCATCCTAGACTCTGAGGCAGGATTAGAAAACTAGCAACACAGAATGCATGAAGTATCTTCCAAGAGATGCGTGACAATTACAAAGTCACTCTGCTGGATTGGAAAGCAGGTAAGTCCAATCCCCACTTATGATGGTACAGCTAACATCTATTCCTTTATCAAATAATACACTGCAGCAGTTGTAGATGAACATTGCGTCTCATCATTAGACATGGCACTCCGCGAGACACCTGCTAGATGGTGGGCTACGCATAAAAATACATTAACAACTTGGGACCAGTGCAGAATCAAACTACAAATCAGATTCAATGATAAGGCTACACTACCATTTGAGAAATATAATTGCCAGACATATACAAAGGATCATATTGCCGCCTGTGCAAAAGCGTGGGAAGAAATACCACAGACAGAATGGGTGCATCTCTTTGTGCATACGCTGGAGGAACCTATTCCAAATAAATGGTACCTGGAGGAGGAGCTGCATGAAGGAACCATGGATTGGTATGTCCTCATTATGAGCTTTCAGAAGGACTTTAGCTTTGAAGATGATCATCTGGCTACCCATGATGTGCTGCAGCTTATCAAGAAAAAGATATTCACACCAGATTGCATGGAGGAAAACATAACATTAGAAGAGTTTTTTTAAACAAACAATGTACTTGCAATTCTACAACCAGATTGGACAAAAAAAGTAGAGCAAGTCATGGACTGTTATAACTTAGCTGAAAAAGATGAAGATAAGGAAGACGGTGATGACGAGGACCTGCGCAATATAAAGATCCCTGAGTCAGAAGGAATGCGCGAGGTAGAAGGACCTCCACTAGAGATTCCATATATGAGTGGACTGGTCAAAACAAAGAAAGTGAACATCGGTACTAGTGAAGAGCCGAAGTTCACAGCAATATGAGACTAATGAGATGATTGTACAGTTGCGGAGATCGCAGCTATATTACAGGAATATCAGGAAGTGTTCCTGACAAAGTTCACAGAGATTAAAAGCATCCTAGGAGACTTAGGAGTGATGAGAATTCCTATTAATCCTGGCGCGAAACCTATTAAACAAAGGCCATATAGACTAAATCCACGCCACAAAGAATGAGTCAAGGCAGAACTCGACAAGATGCATGATGCAGGAATCATTGAGCCGGTTGAAGAATCTAAATGGATAAGCCTGATGGTCATCCAAGACAAGAAAACAAAGGGTGATATTAGGATCAATGTTGATCTCAGAAAGTCGAATGATGCCTCGATGCATGACCCATTTCCTACACCTTTTACCGACAAAGTACTTGATAACGTTGGAGGGAATGAGCCATACTCTTTTACTGATGGATTTTTTGGATACCATCAGATAAGAATTGATCAGGCCGATAGGCACAAAACCACTTTTGCAACAGAATGAGGGTTGTTCCAGTATACAGTGATGCCTTTTGGTTTGAAGAATGCACCAGCCATATTTTTAAGAGTGGTGATCGCAACATTTAAAGAGTTCATCCACAAGTTTTTATAAGTTTACTTTGATGATTGGACCATTTTTTGGTTACGGAAGAACCATGTCGTGAACCTCAGAAAGATGCTGGAAAAATGCAGACAGTGTCATATTTCCTTGAATTTAAAGAAATGTATTTTTTATGTTCCTTATGGGATTCTGCTGGGACATATTGTGTGTAAGCAAGGACTGATGGTTGATCCTGCAAAGACCGCAGTTATTGTAAACTTGCCTACACCAAATTCAGTTAAACAATTGCGCACTACACTAGGGCATACCGGGTACTACAGGAAATTCATAAAGGGGTATGCACAGATAACCACAGTAATGGAGAAGATTTTAAAAAAGGATGCATCGTTCATTTGTAGTGAGGACTATGAGAAAGGATTCGAAACATTGAAAGAGAAAATGGTCACTACGTCGATCCTAGTTTTTCCAGACTGGGAAAATCCATTTTGTGTACATGTTGATGCTTCATGTATAGGATTGGGTATTGTTATTGTGCAACCAGGAGAAGGAGGCATTGATCATCCCATTGTAGTTTCGAGCAGAAAGATGTCATCTGCTGAGAAGAACTGTACCACTACTGAAAGGGAAGGACTTGCAATGGTATATGCAGTACAGAAGTTCAGGCAGTATTTGCTTGGTGCACACTTCTCAATGTTTATTGACCATTTCGCATTGAAATACCTGGTCAATAAGCCAGTGTTAGGGGGGAGAATATGCAGATGGCTCTTACTCTTCCAAGAATATGAATTTGAAATAGTAGTTAAGCTAGGCAGATTAAATTTAGGCCCTGATCATCTGTCAAGGATCGAGTCAGGAGAGGAACCTACGAATCTAGAAGACAATATGCCTGATGCGCAATTGTTTTCTATACAGGTTGTCGATGATTATTATCAGGATATCATTGATTTTCTAACTATTGGGTTCGCACCTATTGAATTCACTACCTAGCAAAGGAAGCAGCTGGTAGTGCGAGCCATAGACTTCACCATTGTCACAGGACAGCTCTACAAGTTAGGACCTGATGAAGTGCTGTGAAGATGTGTATTAGAACATGAGAAGCCATTTATATTAGCTTATGCGCATTCAGGAGCCGCAGGAGGTCATTTTGCAGGAAGGGCTACTGCACAGACGATATTGCGCATAGGGATATGGTGGCCTATGATTCATAAAGACTCAAAAGAACATTGCCAAAACTGCAATGTCTATTAGAGGACAGGGAAGCCGTCAAGAAGAGATGAAATGCCATTGAACCCTCAGCTGACCTTGCAGGCATTCGACAAATGGGTAATCGATTTCGTGGGACCTATTAACCCACCGGGAAAAAGAAATGGTGCGAGGTACATTATTACTGCAATTGACTACCTCAACAAATGGGCAGAAGCAAAACCAGTCAAAGACTATAACGCAGCTACAACCACATAGTTTATCTTTGAGAACATCCTTACATGATTTGGATGCCCAAAAATTTTGATGAGCGATCAAGGCACCCATTTTCTGAACAGAACTATTGAATCTTTGACTGAAGAGTTCTACATCCATCATCAACGCAGTATGCCTTATCACCCACAAGCGAATGGAACTGTTGAAGCATTTAATAGAGTACTTGAAAATGCGCTAACCAAGATATGCAACGTAAACCGCGATGACTGGGACCTGCACATTCCATCTGTATTATGGGCGTACAGAACAACATGCAAGAAATTAACTGGACATACACCTTTCAGATTGGCTTATGGATAGGAAGCAATAATGCCAATGGAGTACATTATCCCCAGCTTGAGAATAACTGCATTTATAGGGATGTGTGAGTATTTTGATCACAGAAGATCTAGGAGCTATGGAGAACCTCACAAAATCAAATTAATTTGCAAAAACAGTGGAAAAACTTGAAAAAGATGATAATTTTACACACAATGTATGCTCAAATCTTTGATTAACTGACTGTCTAACATGTGAAAATGTTAGTAACAGGTTTTTATTACATCCATGAGAAAATCGAGAGCATTAGGTGGCTCAAGCTGAGTGTACAAGTCATCAATGCCAAATTGGCCTCAATCCCCCCCAGGTGGGTCCAACTCAATCCCAATCACCCCAAACAACCACGAATTCTGGTGTGGAGGTGGCTGAAGCATGCTGGGTCATTAATGAGCTCAAGGCAGGCGTGGGTGAGCAAGTAGAGGAGGTTTGGGGGCCCAAGAGAGCATTAAATGCTCCAAATCTAACCAAAAATGGGCAAAAATCCACCCTAGCGCCCTTGGTCAACTAAAATCCCCCAAAACAAGGAGAGAGGGCGCACCAGCAATTAATGAGGGCGCACTTGTGGACAAAACTAGAGGCTGGGTGAACTGGTTTGCTTGGAAGTGGGTGTGAACACTCTCAAAAGTGGGTTTTTGACCAACTATAGTCACTTAATCCAAAACATGGTTTAATTAAGCACATGGGCAATAAAAATTTATGGATTATGGTACTAAGTGTGGATTACTGTTCTAACACCCCCCCTTAACCATAACTTAGTACATCTCATGAAATATAAGTGGGAGGCCTTGGCAACAAAGGCTCAAGTCACCTCAATACAAACAGAAATTTTATTTGTCCATATGAACCGAGGAAAAGAAGTAAAACCTCATGGGATAAAAACTTCCCTCAAAAATGGACATGGGGCTGAACCTGCAATTAAATTGCAGCAATCACCATCCATCACTCACTCCAAGCAAAGCTCTCAAGTGAGTGAAGGTCTTCTCAGTAAAGCACTTGGTGAAAATATCTGCAGTTTGCTCGGTGGATGGGAATACTGCAGTGAAATCACCCTGTCATGCACCAAGCCCCGAATGTAATGCATGTGGATCTCAATGTGCTTTTTTATTTGCCTCTGTACTGGATCAATAGATATCTTTATGGCACTTTTATTATCCACCCAAATATTGGTTGGAGAATCAATAGCAACACCAAACTCCCGAAGAATTCCTTGCAACCAAACACACTGTGTGGCTGCGTTCACTGCTGCCCTGTACTCGGCCTCTGCTGATGAAAGAGAAATTGTATGTTGTTTCTTACTTTACCAGCAAATAGGACCTTCATCAAACATAAACACAAAACCTGAAGTGGACTTTATATCGATGGGATCTCCCGCCCAATCGGAATCAGAAAATCCAGCTAGTTGAAGTGAAGAACCAGCTGCATAGTGTACCCCAAAGTTCTTTGTTCCTTGGACATAATGAAGGATCCTTTTGGATTCCTTCCAATGGATCTCATGTGGCTGCTGCATATACCTTGCTACAGCACTTACAGCATAAGACAAATCAGGTCTTGTATGTGTAAGGTACAGCAAACTTCCAACTAGCTGCCTGTAGAGAGTGCAATCCACCAATGGAGAGTCTTCAAATTCACCTAGTTTTATGCCTGAAAGGAATGGGAACTTGGCTGCCTTACATTCAGCCATTTTAAACTTGAATAACAGGTCTGAAGCATACTTAGGTTGACTCAGCAATATACCTCTCTCAGATTGCTCAATTTCCAAACCCAAAAATTGCCTTAGCAATCCTAGGTCGCTCATGGCAAATTCACTGTGCAAAGAAGCTTTGATTGAGCCAATTTGTTTGGTGCAGCTCCCTGTAATTAAGAGATCATCAACATACAGTACAATTACCTGCAAATTATCATCACAATGCTGCAAATAAACATTTGGATCAGACTTGCATCGACAGAAACCAATTGAGAGCAAAAAAGCATCCATTTTGGCATACCAAGCCCTGGGGGCTTGCTTGAGTCCATAGAGTGACTTCTTCAACCTGTATACAAGTGTGGGATCCTCTTGGAATCCTTCAGGTTGCTGCATATATATATCTTCCTGTAGCTCACCATGCAAGAATGCACTTTTGACATCCATGTGGTGAACTTCCCAACCTTTACTAGCTGCCATGGCTAGAGCTAGTCTAATTGAGTCCATCTTTGCAACCGGTGCAAAGGTCTCTGTATAATCCACGCCATGGATTTGTGAGTAGCCCTTAGCCACTAAACTAGCCTTATACTTCAGATCAGAACCATCAGCAACAGGTTTGGTTCGAAAAATCCACTTACATTGCACAAGTTTCCTCTTGGGAGGAAGAGGCACCAAATCCCATGTTTTGTTCTCTTGGAGAGACTAGAATTCTTCTTGCATTGCTGCTCTCCACCTTGGATCATGATGAGCTTCCTGATATGATGTTGGATCCGATCCAATCATCATATAACAGTGATCAGCAAGTTCACTTTCATTTGCAAAGGAAGCATTGATTGTTTGAGATCTAGTCTTCATAGGCTCTTGGGGATTGCCTCCCAATTCACCTGCATCTTGTATGATTTTCTCAGCCCACTTGGGCCTTGATGGTGACTCATGTACAGCAATGTCATCTTCAGCCATGTCATCTTCAGCAATATCAGAAAAATCAGAGGTGGAATCATCACTAATTTCATTAAGGTGTGGAGGAGAGGAGCTTTCCCCCGGTGCAAGCTCAAAATCTGGAATTGGTTCTTCTTCGAATTGCACACTTCTCTCAATGAAAGTTTTAAGTGTGGATGTGTCAAAGAGCTTGTAGCCCTTTGTGTCCTCACCATATCCAACCATGATACATTCCCTGCTCTGTGGCTCCAAAGCCTTCCTCTTTTCTGATGGAATTCGAGCCCATGCTCTAGACCCAAAAATCCGGAAATTTGACACATTTGGTTTTTGGCCAAACCATGCCTCATAGGGGGTTTTTCCTTTGACTGATTTGTGAAAGGCTCTGTTCTGAATATGATCAGCACAATTGATGGCTTCAGCCCATAGCTTAGGGCTTAGATCCCTAGCTTCAATCATGCAAGTAGCCATCTCCTTGAGAGATCTATTTTTCCTCTCTGCCACACCATTTTGCTGAGGTGTGTAGGGGATTGAATGTTGCATTTGGATGCCACATTCCTCACAAAGGTGCTGAATGTTATTATTCACATATTCCTTTCCATTATCAATCCTAAGGATATTTATCTTATGACCACTATGGTTCTCCACTAGGGCTTTCCAAATCTTCAATTTCTCAAACACTTCTGACTTCAGTTTAAGGAAGTAAACCCAGCAGAATCGAGAGTAGTCATCTATGAATGTAAGTACATACCTTGATCCACCATATGATGGAGTGGGAAGAGGACCAATGAGGTCTGAATGTACCAATCCAAGTGGTTGAGTGGCTCTCCTTGCCATTCCCTTCTCATAGCTGCGCTCAGGATGCTTTCCAACTACACACCCAATGCATGCACCATTTGAAGATCTGATTTCTGGAAGCCCTTCCACCATCTCGTCCTTGTGCAATTGCTGGAGATATTTGTAGTTCATGTGGCCAAATCTTTCATGCCACAACTTGGAGGTATCGTTGGCATGAGAGACAAGAGCATGGTCACTAGAATTTGGAATGAAATTTGAGAATTTGTACATTCTCTCATCATGGTCTGCATACCCTACTGCCACAACTTGGTTTGAGGAAATTCTGAGATTTCTACCAAATCTGGAGTAAATGTTACTCTCTTGGCTTCTCCTGTATGGGTCATTTGATAAACTGATAGCAAATTTGCAGCCAATGAAGGTACATAGAGCACATCACTGAAATAGCCATGCTCCATGTCAATCCTACCAATCCCCTTGGTCTGGATTTCTGAATCATCTCCCATTTGAACTGTTGGGCCACCATTCGAATGCATAGAGGAGAAGAGCTCTCTGGATGAAACCATATGTCTGGAAGCTCATGAATCAATGATAAAGGATGAGGGATTCGAAGTACCTGCTACCAAAGCATGACACTTCTCCTTATTGTCAGGGTTTGAGGTGCTCTCCTTCTTCCTTGCGCCCTCGGGGACTGGGATGTTGTTCTTCTCCAGCAGCTGCGCCATTGAGTCAATGGTTTTCTTCATACATGAGCTCTCTGGATGCCATCCCCTATGACAATAGGTGCATTTGGTCTTTTCCTTACCCTTCTTGTCCTTCTCCTTTGACAGATTCGAACCCCCATCTGCAGACTTGGTCTTGTCAAATTTCCTCTTCTCTTGCTGCTTCGAATTCTTGGCTTTCTGCTTTCCTTTGCTTGCATTTGAAACACCCATTGCCAATGCTTGGTCCTTTGATTTTATGGTGCCCATCTGAACTATTTTATCCTGCTCCTGAGTGAGACAGTCCATGAAGGTAGCTAGTGATGGCATTTGCCAATTTCGAAGGGTCATTTTGGCTGAGTGAAATGTGCTAACAAATACTGAAAACTCTGGGCCTAGCTTCGAAAGGATGGACAGAATCAGTTGTTCCTCCTTCTTAACAATTCCACATTGTTGCAGTTGAAGCACCAGTGACTTGAATTTCGTGAAGAACTCCTGGATGGTTTCAAAATGCGCTGGGCTCAAGCTAATGAGCTCGTTTTCAAGCTGGTGGCCTCTCAGTTCATCAGTTTTCCCAAAGAGTGATTCTAGCTTCACCCATACTTCATTGGGAGTTGTCAAACTGTCTGTATGAAACAAGAGTTCCCTTGAAATGCTCAGGCATAGCAATCCATAAGCTTCATCAAGTCGATTGTAGTACTTTGCTTTCTCCACAGCAGAATTTGGCTCCACTTCTGTGCCCATGGTCACTCTATAGAGACCCTTAGATCTCAGCTTGATGACCATCTTAGCCTTCCAATCAAAAAAAATGAAGGGTGTGAGCAACATTTGGTTTGCTTCCATGACTGCTGCGTTCATGATGAGAAAACTACTGAAACACCTACAAAAAACACTCAATTTTTATCTGGAAATCCTCTCTAGAATGCAGTTCAATGCTCAATATTGACCTGCAACTCACTAAATCCACGATGGATCTGATACCATGTGATTATTTTGATCACAGAAGATCTAGGAGCTATGGAGAACCTCACAAAATCGAATTAATTTGCAAAAACAGTGGAAAAACTTGAAAAAGATGATAATTTTACACACAATGTATGCTCAAATCTTTGATTAACTGACTGTCTAACATGTGAAAATGTTAGTAACAGGTTTTTATTACATCCATGAGAAAATCGAGAGCATTAGGTGGCTCAAGCTGAGTGTACAAGTCATCAATGCCAAATTGGCCTCAATCCCCCCCCAGGTGGGTCCAACTCAATCCCAATCACCCCAAATAGCCACGAATTCTGGTGTGGAGGTGGCTGAAGCATGCTGGGTCATTAATGAGCTCAAGGAAGGTGTGGGTGAGCAAGTAGAGGAGGTTTGGGGGCCCAAGAGAGCATTAAATGCTCCAAATCTAGCCAAAAATGGGCAAAAATCCACCCTAGCGCCCTTGGCCAACTAAAATTCCCCAAAACAAGGAGAGAGGGCGCACCATCAATTAATGAGGGCACACTTGTGGACAAAACTGGAGGCTGGGTGAACTGGTTTGCTTGGAATTAGGTGTGAACACTCTCAAAAGTGGGTTTTTGACCAACTATAGTCACTTAATCCAAAACATGGTTTAATTAAGCACATGGGCAATAAAAATTTATGGATTATGGTACTAAGTGTGGATTACTGTTCTAACAGGATGGCATATCGCATAGCACTAGAAGAAAGGATATTACACTTGGTTGGGTTAGAAGAAGAGCGCTTCATCACGGGATTCCACTAGCAAGTGCAAAAAGAACGAGAAAAAGCATGGCACGATCGCCACATCAAGAATAAGTCTTTTCAGGTATGTGATCTATTCCTCCTGTACCATAGTAAATTAATGAAGTTTCTTGGAAAATTTAAAATGCATTGGCTTCGACCATATACTATCATACATGTTACTAACGGAGGCACAACCCAGTTAGCTACTTTAGCCGGTGATACATTACCCAATTTGATAAATGGAAGCAGGCTAAAGCTTTAGTGCGATAGTCCTGCTCCACAGCATCCAGTATGATCGGAAAGAAGGAAAATTTTCTAAGTGCCAAGTACAGTTGGAATTGGGCACTAGAAACTGTGAAAACGTCTGTACACAAACTTGTAGAGATATATCTATACAGCGCGCAACGTTGTTGAAACTACACGGAAAAAAAATGATAAGAAAGGAAAAGAAACAATACGTTGTTGCAACATTCAAAAAGCTACCCTAAAAAGAAAATAAATTATACACTACGAAGTCACTGCGCAGAACCAAAGATTTCCTGCCGCGCAGTTCGATGCAAGGCTCTAGAAAATAGCCATTATAATGTCGATCGGAAAGATAGCCGTTATGCAGTACTTTCCTATCGAACGCTCGGGCATTTAAAGCACAGACAGCCGTTCTGAATGACTTAATGACAGAAGTGACCGAAGCATCCGTCGGATTCTGCCAACAGATACTGCTATTAATGCTTATCTAGCCGTTGCAAGGCGCGGAGGAGGGTCCGACGCGCCTATAAATAACACTACATATCGTCTCGCGGGCGTTACCAAAGCACTTAGAAATTCTTGTACATATTTTTTTCTGGGTTAAATCTGCAAATTATCCACTGTTATCCGAGTAGTGAGCAAGTGAATGAAACCAAGGTCCTTTATTGACAAAGAGTTCACGGTCGAAGAGAATATGAGGTTGTTCCAACACAGAGGAATTGATGAGTTAATGAGAACCCCAAACAAGAAAGTCGTCATTGAACTAGAATAGGGTCCAAGAAGATCACCAAGACATAGCCCCTCAATGCAGGACAAAGGAAAAAATCCAGTCGCGCCGAGATAAAAACTACCAAAGACATGTTCGGTAGGGCCAAATAAGCCCTTTTTTTATAAAGAGATACCTTTAACTATGACGCCAGACTATATCTTGCCGCATGCAGGGGATGCACCGTCCATTAGACTACTGAAGAGTCCAAAGTATGAGATACCACTCTCGCCGATGTCGAAGCATGTTGAGGTGGACAAAAATCTGTTGGGAAAGACTCCAAAATGTAAATGGGAGGACTATGATTTGCTAGCAATGCATAAGGAAAAGCCAACCAAGCCAAGGTTCCCATAGTTCTAGCCCAACAAATACATGTGCTAGAGGAAGAATGCAAAGGGCGACCTCACCTTGGTCGCTGAGAGCTGGTTGTTCGGAGTAGCCAAGTCAGGGCTGCTCAACCTGCTCAGGCTCCCACATTTCGACAGATCACTAGAGCTCAACGAGGTAGTGAGAACTCTTATGGCTCGCATCCACCAGTGATATTTATGGCTGGACCAGAATTTTGACCTAACAATTGACTTAATCCACTGGATAACTGAATTGAGCAAAAGGGGAGCAGACCCAAGGAAGTTCTTCCAGGAGAAGACAAAGGATAAAGAGGTAGCCGCATTGATGAAGCAAACACAATCTGTAGTCAAAGGGAAGCGAGGCTTCCATACAGATGACATAAACGACCAAGCAATAATATTTGTCATGCAGCTGTTAGAGGGAAAAATTCTAAGAAAGTGCAGACCGTTAGAAGTCTTTGTGAGTGCAGTACTACTTGGCGTTGTAGCCGTCGAGGGACAACAATTCAATTGGTGCCAATATCTACTAAATGAGTTCCTCGAGGAACTGAATGACACGCAAATCAATGGTGGTTACTTCCACTTCACCTGGCTAATCGTACTGATCTCCTTCCTGGAGTGGAGGGAACCGAAGCAATATGTCGGAGTGGTCATGGACACTTCGGACTGCAGAGGTGCTCGATATCAGAATCTGTGGGTGAATTTGAATCTCAAAAGACAGCATGAGACAGCGTTGGTCTTTTACGCATATTATGACCAGCTGCGTGGGGCCATCTGCTTACACCTCGAATACCAAAGCAAGTAACAAGCCAATATATCCACATTATAAATTTTTATTCTACAATGAAATGCATCTCGATTTCAACTAAAGCACAGATGAAGAATCCTGACTGGTATCCAGGAAACTATCATATGTACAAGGAATATATTGAGAATATCATGAAGGAATGGCCAACTAAATTTCGAGTTGAGGTTGTGGACATCCAAAGTGATTCTGGAGAGGGTAACCCAATCCCGTGTCCCATAGTATAAGATAAAGAGTCAGGCAAAAGGAAGGACACTGGGAGTCCCTCAGGACGCAAGGAACCAAGGAAAAAGAAGAAATCAAGCAAAGACCAATTGGACATAGTGCTTCGCTAGGATGACTACCTAATGATCACCGCGAAGGTCACTGAACAGATGGAGGAGCTCTCAACCGATAAGAAGAAGAAAGAAAAGGAAATTCAGGACAGTTTGGACCAGAACCTGACCACACTGCAAGGAATTTCCCAAAAATTTGATGAAGTAAGCAGAAGATTACCCTTGCAATGTGAATCAATAGTTGAAGGGCAGTCGAAGGGAACTTCGTAGCAACAAATCACCGTTCCTGCAAGGTCTCGTGTTGTCCATCTGCAACCATTATCTAAAAGGTTTCCATTACCTGATCAAGTAATGATAGATAAGAAGAATGTAGAACACGTGGAGCTTGATCTTGCAAAAATACAATTGCCAGGACTACATTACTTGCAGACCCAAGTTTCTCAAGAAATGCATGACAGAACCATAGATGCACTAAAAGGATAGGTAGAGCCGCAAGCAGCTAACAAACAGCTAGAGGAAGAGAGCTGGCGGAAAACTATGCAATTGCAAGATGAGCATGATCATCAGCTGAGATTGAAGACAACAATTACTACGGTTGCAGATAACATTGATGAGTTTGAAGTACAACTAGAACCAGCAGATACTATTGTCAAGATTGGTAATCTGGACATTATTCTTAAGACGGAGAAGGATGACATGGAAATTCTCCATGAGTCAGAGATTTCTTCCTTGAAGGCGTAGATAAATCCACAAACCCCACCAGATGAAAAGCAATTAAGGCAGGGAGCAGTGACAACCGCAGTACAGAATATTGCAACCGAAGTGGCGAAGTGCCAAGGGTTGTTGGACGCAGCATCAACAACATTCACTACCCTTGAAGAGGACCAAGCATTGCAAGAAGTGTAGGATACTGTAAAACAGAAGCAGGCTGCACTGGAGCAGCTAGATATGGAGGTAAAAGCTCTTCTACCAAGAGATAGGCTACCAAAGTACTAAGAAATCAACGCGCTGAAAAAGAAAGTACAGGCGTTGCGGGAAAAAGAAAGTGAACTGGGAGATAAATCACAATCTTTGCTGGAGGATGTTAGCACGATCTCAAAAGAGATCGAGGATAAGTTAAAAGAGTTGTGCGAGAATCAAGTGTAAGTGGAAGGCCAGATCGACGATGATATTACACTGGACATAATGGAAACAGTCCAGTAAGTCAAGTAGGACACAAATCAAGTGGTCAACAAGCTATTCAACACATACAATGAGTTCACTGCGAAGATATCTTTGCAGCCGGAAGAACAGCTTGGTAGTGTTATAAGTGGCTCAGGGGTGAGCCACATGTAAGTGTTAGGGGCCTGTTGGGCTTGGCCCAAGGGGGTCAAATTTTGAACACATTCAGTTTTGGAAGCTACAAGGAGAAGAACAACACAGTTTTGGTATGCTGCGACGTTGCGTACATCGCTGTATCGGAAGGACTACAAGGTCGGTGCCACGAGGATTACAGTGTTGCGATGTGCCACCTTGATGGAGATCCAGCTAAGCAGAGCGTGGACGGATGACGGCAGTTATTTTGGTTAGGTCACAGAAGACCTATTTTTGGCAAAGATCGTCGATAACTACCAAGTAGTGGGTAGGTACAAATCAGGAGGTAGGTGACTGATCAAACAAACAGAAGACTACTACTACTTGAACTAGTCATCTAAGGCCATGAAAGAAGGAATAGCTCGGCGGAAGCAACCTGCTGGCGCGCGCGTGACAGAGGATCCGCTGCCAGATACCAGTAGTCTGGTTTTAGGAAAACCGTGATAGTTTTGTAAACCTAAGGGTTTTTCCTTCGCAATATAAAGATATGACCTACAGGTCTTGATTTATAAATAAGGCAATTTTGTAAGGGAAAGGGGGAACTCTTAATTTTTGTTGATTATTATTAAATATTGTTAGATCTATAAGGTTAAAGCATTGTAAAGGCTCTGCAGCTGAGTGTGCAAAGACCTAATTTTGAGAGAGAGAGAAGAGCGTCTGCAGGTGAGTGCGCAGATGAAGAACTGGTGTACCCTTTCCTCAGATAATAAACAACAGTTATTGTGGACGTAGCTTCCCATCCGGGGGAGTGAACCGCGTTAAACCTTGTGTTATGTGATTGTTGTGTATGATTGCCATTATTTTTACTTAAATTACTTACAGTGCATGCATAAAGTTACTGTTATCTGATATGTGTTTACTTTTATCTGTATTCACCACGGAAGGGATGGAATAAGATGTTAGTAGTTCATGTATGGATGAATGTTAACAGTCAAGCACCTATAAGTCCTTGATTGAATGGATCTATGAGATAACCACATAGTTAATCGTTAAGGTTGAATCGCAGTATCAAGCACACAGCGCCGCGCATCTCACTCATCTGTATAAGTTATGATGTTTATCGATCTAAGTAATGTTGAATGATTAAGGTCTATCCAATAAGATTGAATAGAAGTGATTGGGTCTCAGAAACGACCGCGCGGTCTAGTTGACACACCGGCCCATAAGAAGTGCTGCGCAATAAGATGTTGATAACTTATTGTCGTAGAGTGGAAGTAGTCCTAGTGCCCAGTCGTTGAATGCGCTGGATGCACAAGAATCCTTGCTCGCTGCGGTATTCAACGTAGAGTAGAAGACCTCTTGCAGTCATTAACCACAGTACGCAGTCTATCACCGCGCTGTGCATTAACAAGTTGAAACACTCGCATCACAAGGTTGTGGAAATATGCTTCTGCAACCACCCCCTCAGCTTCGCCTCGGGTGAGACTTCAGGCTGCTTGCAATCCGTTGCCGAAAGGGTTGGTGAATAGGGGTTTTGTTGGTATCTTGTATCGCAAAGTACCTGGGTCTACATTGGAAAACATCTAGATCATAAGTTACACCAACACTTGATAAGCTACAGGACCTACAAATAATATCAATGAAAATTTATGAATACCATCATCCTCTCACAGGAAGCAGGGCGCGTTCTTCATAGCTCGAACCCCCGGATTTAGTAAAATGGCCATAACTTGCTCATCCAGACACCTTTTTTGGTGAGACAAAACAATTTTCATACTGGAAACGATGTTATGGACACCATGGAATAGGTATCAATTTACAGAAAGGATCATAAAGTTAGAAACTAGAACCTCTATTTCGGCCCTCCAACATTGTTCCTATTGAATGAAGGAGTTGTACCGCACAATGAGAACACCAACCAATGGATCAGAATTGAGGACCTGCAATAGACTCAATGATGAATATTGGATGTCATCATCCTTTCAGTAGAATCTTGGGGCACATCCCCCATCTAGGACTAGGGGCACATCTCCCAGGTTAATGAAGCAAAATTGCACTCAATTCAAATCATTAATGATCAAAAGTTGTGAAAAGGAGTTTCTTGGATTAATTTATAGAATTTTGGGTGAACTATTGAGCAATTTGAATAGCTTGGTGACCTGTGATAACCCTTCCACATGGGCCACCCATGAGTGGATGAGGAAATCCTACTTTCCTTCTTTTTCCTTTTTTTTTGCTTTGCTTTGCTTATTTTTCTTTTTCCGATTGCATTTCCACTTTCTGCTTTGGATTTTTCTTCTTGTTATTCTTTTTTTTTAACTTTCCTTTTTTTTCTAACTTTCCTACTTTATGTTGCTTTTCCTGATTTGTTCCTTTTAGCATGTTTTTGACCACTTTTATAAATTTTCATCCTCCTTGGTCCACTTGGCCTCTCTAATTCGCACTCCTTAACTTAGATAATTATTTATAGTCCAAATATTAGTAATTAGAAATAAAATTACTCAAACCAACTAATTAATTATTCCAAAGTGCATATTCTGGAATTTAATTAATTAAATGTCTCCAAACCAAAATTAATCCCTTGGAATAATTTAATTATTTTCCTTGTACTATTGGCATCATTAATTAAATGTTTTAATGCATATGTCCTAGTGACATGGACCTTGTCAAAATTTGGGGACATGACAGGATAAAACCCAATGCACACAAACACATGAATCCCCATCAATAAAAAACAACCAAAACACAATATAGAACAAATGGCCCATCACTAAAGAATATGCTACAACTATTGGACGATACAAAGATATAGAGGCAAGGATAGTAGATAGTAGATGCAAACCAATATCTTGGAAGCAAGTGGCACCTATTTGGAAAAAGGAGTATGAAGTAGGATAAAAACTTTAAAACCTTAAAGGCATGAGCATCAGTGAATCATGTCGATGCTTTACATATTTATACAGATTTCTGTGACTATCAAAAAGTAGTTGTATGGAAAATTTTCTCAATGGGAACTTGCAATTGTAATTTTATGCATATTTTAATTGCATTAAAACCCAACCTCTGAGGTTTTGAGTTTTCCCTTGAACTATGAAAGAGATAAAATATATTATGCAAATGTGAGGGTACCCACACAACATCTCTTTCTAGTGTGTTATAACTTACGACAGATATTGACAAAGATTATTTGTATGCACTCTTCAGGAATGCAGATGACAGCTGCAAATAAAATCAATATCATGGACCAGCAAAAGCAAAACCATAATAAAGCCTGATATATTTCAAAATAGAGGTTAGGAGACATTTAGAATCTAGATATTTGATAACCTGCCCAATTTAAGTAGCAGTCTACCCGAAACATAGACGATCATTTCCATGATAGCGTCACCTTTAAACGGGCTCTCTGTTGCATTTGGGCATGTAGAGGCCAAGCAGTGACTTTTAAAATGCGTAGGATTACATAAATTCATTGCAGTGTTGCAATTGAAGTGCAAAACACAATAGTACGACCACATCCATGAACGTTGAGAACATAGTACAAATATGCCTCTTTTCCTCTTTACACTTGCATGATTCAATGTACCAAAATTCATAAATACTAGTTGCAATGGCATTTCCAAACAACGCCAATGCATCAATATCACCAAAGAAGTAAATCGCTACTCTAAACACATATCCACACATAATTTTCATCAATGAGGAACTTAAGCCTAATAAAATTTTCAAAAGTAGAAACGTACTCTATTGCTGCCTCTTCCAGTTTATCTGCCATGATGCTTGATGATGTCAAATCAACAATTACCGCATTTTCCCGTAAACCTGATTTTTCAAATAGTGTTGCAAATGAATCATTGTCATCAATAGCTCATATTTGAACCAAAATGGCCTTTGTTCAAATTCTTTAGGAAACTAGCATTCAGTACTATAGTGGCTGAAAATACAAATATTTGCCTTCGTTTTCTTTCAAAACTATTATTTTCCTTATCATTCCTTGAAGAATTTTCAAGTTGTTGTGTGCCATCTGAGCCCACAGGTTTTGGAGAATGATCTAATACCATTGGAATCATCCCAATAATATATTGAATCTCATAAAAGTGACCTTTCTCTACCATCCAATCAGCCTCATCAAGAACAAATAAAGATAAGGATTGTAGCTGCAAAAACACACACTAAGAATCAATATGTATCCAGATATGTTAACTTCAATTACACTTTTTTTGAAGTGAGGAAAGTACCAACCTCAACAAGGTGTCTTTCCCCACCAACCATAAGTTCACATAGTCTCCCTGGTGTCCCAACTATAATGTGTGGCCTTTGCTTTAAAAGACGCTCTTGATTTTGTGGTTCCATCCCACCCACTATAGGAACTACCTTGATGATTGTGAACTTGGTATCCGCTTTAATATGATTACAGACCTGCACAATCAGCTAGTTAAGTCTAGTTGATGAATAAAGCCTAAATATAAGCAATTATTCTCACATTAAAAGCATTTACATTTACAAGGAAACGTGTAAGACTCAAATATGAAAAAAATGGAAGTGCAAATAGAAACTTCCAAATTGCTTGCATTCTTTCAAAAGATGAGGCATAGCCAGAAATAACAACAAGATAAGATATAAATATGCATAAAGTACATTGTATATATCATTGGAATTTGGAGTCCAAATTCACTATTTCTGCTTCACTTCATCTTTAAAGGACATATATATCAATTAATTCATATAGTAAAAGATAGTAGGACTTGCAAAAGGATGAAGGGGAAATATTTGTGTGTTAACTATTAAAATCCGTGGTTTTCAAGACAAATGGTCAGTTTTTAATGCAACCTTGCATGCACATGTGCCTTCCAAAGATTTGAAATTATGCCTAGTTTTGGTATCATGGTATTCTTTTATTTTATGGGAAAATATAGATAATATATACAACAATTAAAAAAATAATAATGAAAAAACAATAATTGTAAAATGATAATGTTCAAAAGGATGAGTGAAATGGAGTCATACAATTGTGAAGAACTTACAGCATATCCATTAGTTGTGAAGAAATGAATTGGCCACATGATGAATTCAATACCATTCACCTGAACCAAGAATACTATGAATGTTCAATCCAATCTAATACATATGAAGATAATAATGCGCCCCCCCTAAAGAAAATGTAGCCCAATAATATTTATTCATTGCAATTTACTACTCTAGTCCTTATTAGCATCGTTACTATTCCCATCTTTATTTTGTTGCAAGAGAAAGAGCCATGAATGATGTTTTCAGTATTGAAAATGAAACTACAACATGTTGTCTCATTTTAATGATTGTAGGAACCACCAAATAGGTACTTATCGGATCTATCTTCCTCAAGTGACGAAGATAGACTAGAATAGGTTGAAATCGAGATGTTTATTACAATATCTAATAGGTCAAGATCAACTAGAGGTGAAAAGATAAGGAGAAAATTTTGTAGACGCATGGAACGTTTTGTTTCTTAAGGAGAATCATGTGATTATGATAATTAGAGAATAGGTGACATTGATTTTCCCCTGAGGTATAGACATATTGTCAAACGATGGCTAACCAAGGAGATACCCCAAGTGGACATGGATTTCTTACTCAATGGAAGGATTTATCGCATTGCTTCATCGTCTTTACATGGATTGGGGCTATTTTCCATGGATGGTATAAAGGTCAAATATGCCACTGAAACTGAATTGATGGGGCATGTCGGACCATGATACAAATACAATCACTAGTTTTTTTGGTCCGATATACGTGAAGTATGTAGACATATGGAGTGTTAGCAAATTATTTTAAACTACTGGACAACAATATGAACAAATGAGCTACTACGTATATTGATGGAAGGCCAAAATCTATGAAAAACCTGCAATAATTAATTAATGAAAACACACGAGATAGCAGAAATAACATAACTCAAAATCACTTTTATATTGATCGCAGGTCACTTTGAGGGGGCAACCTCCTTTGAGAAAGCTCAATACAAATAACTTCACGGTTCCTTCATAGGCCTCAACACACACTTATATACTAAGTCTAGGCTCCAATACTATGGGTCAAAACCATGGGCCAATACAAACTATGGATCAACAATACTATGGGATACTTACAAAGCATATGCGCCAAACAACAATAACACAACTATGGATCAACAAATACTACGGGACGACTTACAAAGCATATGCGTCCAACAACAATATATTAACAAAGTAAATAGAAGGGTTGACATGGGTTCCTAATATCCCCTCCCTTAGAAAAAGCTTTGTCCTCAAAGATTTAGATGTGGAAATAGATTCAGAATTGGATGGAGTGGTTCCCCTATAGCATCTTCGGGTTGCATTCCAGGCCACTGATGCCATTTGAGTTTCAGGAGGATTGCTTGGAATGATGAAGAAGAACCATATCAGCTGCGTGAAAAGTGCACTCTGAACGGTGTTGAGCGGCTTGTTGTTTCAGTCGAATTCTTGCCATGTGAAGATTGTCCTGCAGAATGAGAAGAATCTGATCGCGGTTTCGAAGAACCGAGTCAATTTCCTGAACTGGGGAGCTGCTGAGGGTGTATGGAAGAAGAACTGGTGGTGCCTGTCCATAGACTGCTTCATATGGTGTCCTTGTAGATGTGGTATTGTACCACTAGAGCGCTTCTAGGTAATCCATAGAAATAGTTGTCCAAATCTATGTAGGGATGGGAAAGGGTTCGAGCAGTCCCGAAAGGAGTGTCGTTTCACCCTTGTTAACCTAGCAAGTATCATAGTCGACCACCATCTGTTGAATTGGAATTTTCAGTCCCTGCCAAAAGAAGTTACTTTATTCCCAGTCATACTTTTGGAGGAACCCAGAGTGCCATGTCGATGAAGAAGCATGGAGTTCATAGAAGAGATAGCCCTGTTGAACATATTGCAACCAGTTTGGAACAAGCAGAGAAATAGCTATAAGAGAAATTGGGTCATCAAATGTGCGAGAAGGAGCATATGCCACCATATTGTCCTTACCCTTCTTGTAAGTGATCGCATAGCCATAAAGCATGAGGTGGATAACCCAGTTCAGGTGTGTTGGGGAGGAGACCCATTGTCCCAGGAAATTTTTCAGACTCTGGAGATCAGTCTTGATGCAGAAATAATTCCCTAATAGGGATGGCTGCCACGTCGGTACTGCATGAAAAATAGCCATCATTTTCTATTGAGATGTATACACAGCTAAATGCTTACTGGAAAGGTCTCTTGAAGGAGGAAATCCCACTGGTGCAGCAAAGACACCTGCATATCTATCCAAGGAAGTAGTGGAGACCGTTGATGGGGGCATCTAAATGGAATGGATCTTAGTGATGACACCATGTGAATTCTTCTTAAGAATCTTTTCCAGGCGATGTGAATTTATGATGCGGAGAGACCCTAGTTGTAAGCCTGTAAATTTGTGTTGTGTCCCATTGACTAAAAACTACATCCAAAGTTCAGCAAAATCCCATAAGATGGGCCCAAGTGTGCGTAACCATTGAATTCCCAAAACCCCATCACATCCACCTAAGGACAAGGAAAACATGTCAGAGCATAGATTATAATTTTCCAGAGAGATACACACATTGTGACACTTTCCCTTGCAAGGTAAGGTGCCTCCATTGGAAACCATGACTTCAAAGTTGGAGCAAGGATGGACAAAACAATCAGCCTGTTTGGTGATCCAGGGGTCAATGAAGTTATGAGTGCTACCATAATCAATGAGTATTGTAAGAGGAAGCCTCTTGAAATAACCCCTAACCCGCATTGTTTGAGGGGTCGTGACGCCGGATAAATCATGGAGAGATATCTCTGGTTGTTCATCCTGAGATGGGGGGTCAATAGGAGCCTCCTGAATGTCGACTTGAGCATCCATTGTGTATGGAGCTTCTTCACTAATTTTAGAGGTAGGCGGAGAATCCGTATCCAAGAGATAGAGCTTTTGTTGAACACATCTATGTCTTCGAATGAATTTCTCATCACAATTATAACAAATCACTTTTTCTCTGCGTGTCTGCATCTCTGTTTCAGACAAATGCTTGATAGGAATTGGTCGAGTTGCTGGCGAAATGGGAGGTCGTTGAGAACCCATATTTTGGAAGGGGACAAAAGTGGGTTTGGAACGCTGTTGGGCTGCAAGCTTGTCTTCTTCCAACTTAGCTAACCCTAGGAATTCCATCATTATGTTGGGACAGAACATTTTAACCTCTGACCGGATTTCATCCTTAAGACCACTGATAAAACAACTCATGTAGAATTCATCAGACAATCCTTCTGTGTGATTGGCTAGTTTCTCAAATTTGGTCTGATACTCTCTCACAGTGCCACTTTGACGGAGTTTAGTGAGTGCTCCGGTGAAGTCATCAAAAGCACTAGGACCAAATCATTGCAAAAGGAGTTGGCAAAAATATGTCCATTTTGGCTCGTCATGAGCCTTGATGTACCAACGGTACCATTGAAGGGCTTCCTGTTCCAAATGAAAGGATGCAAGTGGAACTTTTTGGACATCAAAAGTATTATGCAGAATGAAATACTATTCTGCAGGATAGACCCATCCAGTTGGATCAGTATCATTGAAGTGAGGAAATTCAAGCTTCGGACCATGGAAATTGCTGGAAGAAGAGAACCCAGTGGCTGCAAAATATTCTTGCTGTCGGTTATTGTTCATGGCTGAATGCTAAAGATGGAGGCTGAGAAATTTTTCATCCAGATCTTGGAGTTTGGTTTGGATGGCTGCAAGTGCTTCCTCCATGGTTTTTGCTCCTACGCGGGTGACAACCATAACCAGGAGTGTTTTTTTGGGGGGGAGGGGGATGGATAGAAAAACACAAACAGAAGCTTATTTAGTAAGGGGAAATTTGGATTTGGGAAAAACTCGGAGGGGTAATTGGGGTTTAACTAGGTTTTGGACACTTTCTGATGGACAGGGGAGCAAAAAATGGGGATTTTAGAAGCAGGGTGAAAGAATGAGAAAATTTGGTAGAGAGGGACAAAGAAGCAGAATTAAGAAAGGAACTCAGTGGAAATTTTTTAAGGCAATTGGGTGAAATCCATAAAATTTATGGCAAACCCTAAAAATAGACAAATGTGGGATTTCGGGCTTTGGGAAGTGGAATTTGGGATATGGTCCTGAGGAATGAAATATGCAGAATGGGATTGCAGGGGTGTTAGTGAAGTTTCAGGGAAAATGGAGTGAAAGGAAAATGGATCTGCAACGGTGCGGAAGGGATTTGGAACAGATAGATCTGCAACGACGCGGAAGTGATTGCAAACAGAGGGATCTGAAACGGCGTCGACTGGATCGAAAATGGATGGATCTGGAATGACTTTCAGAATGGATCTGAAACGACGCGGAAACAATTTAGCTAAAAATAGATATGGACCCCAGGTATGTGCGGCTTCCTAATAGTTCAGGGGTTTCACTCGGCCACCAATGTTGTCTGACGGCTTGCGTATTGGGGAAGTACCCCTCACTCCATGGCTCATGTAAAACTGGTAACCGCTTTGCCACAAACAACAGCTCTTGGTTTACCTCATGGGTGGGAACTAGTCAATTAGGTAGGGGTCGCTGCCCTTTTCGCTGGCAGCTCCTCTTAATGAGCCAGCTACTTTGGGGTTCCTGTGGTACTCCTCACAATGAGTTTTAGGGCTTATTCCCAAGTACTTCCCACAATTAAGCAGATAGGATTATTCCTAGATCTGAAGCTGCAACAGATGCAAAAATAAATAAAAAATTGGCAGAAATTCCACCCAGCGAGCCCAAGAAAGTGCTCTGATACCAGATGTGAATAACCTGCAATAATTAATTAATGAAAACACACGAGATAGAAAAAATAACAGAACTCGGAATCACTTTTATATTGATCACAGACCACTTTGAGGGGGCAACCTCCTTTGAGCAAGCTCAATACAAATAACTTCATGGTGCCTTCATAGGCCTCAACACACACTTATATACTAAGTCTAGGCGCCAATACTATGGGTCAAAACCATGGGCCAATACAAACTATGGATCAACAGTACTATGGGTGACTTACAAAGCATATGCGCCAAACAACAATAACACAACTATGGATCAACAAATACTACAGGATGACTTACAAAGCATATGCATCCAACAACAATATACTAACAAAGTAAATAGAAGCGTTGACATGGGTTCCTAACAAAAGCTTCCAGAAATATCTCAGGGTTTATAAATAGTACATGACCAGGGACAACACATAAGCTACCCAATTGCATATTTGAGGGGTGTGAAGGAAAGTGTGTATTCGTATGTGCAACAAAACCAATAGTTGCAGGTGAAGAGTTTTTTATCAATTACAGTTTGAATTGAATAGATGTGGGGGTTTCTATTATGGGGGTAATTATCTTATACAACATTTAACTCAACCTTTGATCGATGACTTGTTATTTTTCTCTTGCAACAAATTTATTTATATGTCATGATTTTTATAATATACACATGGTTAATTATATGTCATGTGTTTCATTAATCACATTTAAGAGACATGGTTAAATATGTACTTTTCATTTTTAATATGTCTTAATTCTTATATTGTGGCAAGGTGATCGTGGTCGTATTCCACAAGCAAGTGCATCTGTTGAGGTAAACATCAATGTAATAGTAACCACAATTCATGATTATATTACAGTTGTTAACATTTGACCTTTTTTATGCTTATGAACTCAATATTTCAAGATGATATCATGCTTATTATATTGTGGCAGGGGGGTACTCAGAACAAACCTGCAGCTTCTGGTCAGGTAAATGTGGCTTTCATATTAACACTAAATTTTTTCTTCATTAATCATTTACATTTATTAGACATGGTTCAATTTTTACTTTTAAATATGACTATGTCTTTCTTCTTGTATAATGGCATGCTGACCATGGAAAGTCACCAATGGTGTCGCATGAGGTAAATGTTACCGTAATAGTACCTAATAGCATCAATGTAATAATGTTATACCTCCATAATTCACAGTGTCGCATCTTCACCACAAAAAGAGTTGATGACACTTCCCCTACTGCTTAAAACAACCAGAAGAGAAAAATGATGAGTGATCCTTGAAGGCAAGCCCACCTTGTCAAGAATCAACCTAGCTGAGACGTCATTTACCCTTACTACCGCGCCTTTCTCCATCTTAGGAGTGCGGTATTCCGTACTACCACGCTATGCTATTTCTCTGCCACGCGGTACTACCGCGTTATGCTCTGTTCTAGAGGCGTGGTACGCCTTTTTTAGCCTTTTTGCCATGGCTTGTGGGATTTTTATTTTCGAGAGATTTTTGAGGATTGGTGTCCCTGATTCGATCCTAACTCACTTTCTGTGATTAGTAGGCTTGATCCACTAAACTCTCCCAAGATCCACCCTTCTCTCTTGTTGGTTAACCCTACCACACACTATAAGAGAAAGGCATTCCATGAGCAAAGGGGAGGACTCTTGGAGACATCAAACTTATGATCTTGAAGCTTTGTGGAGATAGCTAGAGGAGGAAGCACTTGGAGCTGGAAGTTGGCTTGGATATCAAGAAACCATTGTAAGTGACTTCAAGTTGATAATAGAACATAAGTTGTCTTGTTTCCCAAATCACATGTATTGATTTTGTTTCAATGATATGATTTGTATCTATTGTGGATTTAGATCCTAACTCATATTTCAAGTTGCTAGAGAATTGTATATGCTTGTATCTTGGTTTCATTTTGACAGGTTCATTCGCGAGGACTTGTGAATTGGAGCAACCATAAAGACAAGCGATTGGATTGAAGGTCAATTAGACTTCTTCCACTTCTTCTAGCACTTTAACTTTGAGATGTTTGTATAGATCTAGGAATTCAAGGTAGCATTTGTTTAGTTTTGTCTTAGTTTAGAGTCAGTTAAAGTCTACTTTAATCTAAGAGAATTTTTACTTATCTGTAGGGAAAAATTCTACCAACAAGAATGGCGACTCCATTGGTTTGAACCCCATTTGATTGATTGAGTTCACTTTCACCCATTTTTTTTATTGTTATCTAAGAGAATTTTTACTTATCCGTAGGGAAAAATTCTGCCAACAAGAATGGCGACTCCATTAGTTTGAACCCCATTTGATTGATTGAGTTCACTTTCACCCATTTTGGTCTCTTTGACCTTTATTCACCCCTCCTCTCTGTATTTTTTCTCCCTGTGTCATCAGTGAGTCCTCTAGGTCTGCAGCAACCCTGAAAAATTCATCTTTCTTTTCAAAAGTTGAGCTTTTCCATACTTTGCAACAGTACCATGCCCTCAGCATTGACCACAGCGCGATAGTACCGCGTATCCTGCATTCTTACCAGAGCGGTACTGTAACAGTACCGCGCTCTAGTCTTATCATACCATGTGGTAGTGTCTGCATACTGTCAATTTTTTCTTCCCTGCTTGGTTTCCTGAGTCATTTTTCATTTTTCTCTACCTTAGTTGGTGTTTTCTGTTGCCTGTTACCATCCTGTTCGTTACACAGTCTTTGCGGTGTGTTTATTTCTTTTGTGAGCTTGATTATTTTGTGAGTTAGTGGCATTATTTGCACATTGGGTCACCCCTTTAGTTTGATTGCATTGGCTTGATCTTCCCATCACAACTAGACCATTACTACCGTTCTCTGTTACTGAATTGTGTAGCTTTTCATAGTCACATTGTTTCCATTGTTATCATTAAAATCCATATTGAAAATTATCATTGGAAAACATTTGTGTTGTTTTGATTAAAATGGTCTAGCAATATTATTGTGCATTAGGAAGTAAACCATTGAAATTTGCCACAGAAATTCTCATTTTTTGAAGCATCTTAGTTGTAAGATCAGTGAATTGGAAAGAAGTGTTTATTTCAGTTTGGCTATTTACAAAAAGAAAACAAAAAAATTTTGTTTTGGTTTTTAATTGCTTGTGAAAGTTTCATGCATTTATGATCGAAGAACTCTCTCTCTTCCATAGCTAGTTTTCATCGAATACAATGCTTATTTCGATTCATTCTCACTTGCAAGGTTTGGGTCGTCACAACACCACCAAGTTTCACGTCCATTTACCCGATTGAGTAATACAACCACTAAAATTAATCTCTTTAACTAAACCAACATTAACCTCACTTGAGGAAATCAAAAGAATTTGGTAGTTAGGTAGGAAACCAGGGATATGCATCAAATAAATTCCCCCTTGTCATTTTCATCTGAGACATAGTCGTTGTCCTCTAGGGAACTAAAATCCTCTAGTATTTATTGACACTGTTACAGCCAGTTTATGGAGGGGCATCCTAACTATTTTTAACTTTCAGGGGTTAAACGGCCGCGAGATTGAGAACTAGACAGACTCTATGGAATGCCGCACTCCACTTATCCCTAAGGCAACATCGATCATTGTCTTCCTTGTAATTCATAGTAATGCAAGGGTGATAAGGCAGAAGCACCCAAAACCTTTTCCAACATGTCATGAACGAGGTAGCTTAGTGACGTTTCTACTAGGGCTCTTTTACCCAGGATCCCTTTCTATAGAGGGATATCCTTCTCATATTGGTCTCTCACGTTGTATTGTTCGACTTGGATTTCATCACCTTGCGAAGGATACAGCTTGTTGAGGTCTCCAGCTCTTACTTAGGATTTTGCTTGTTATCTCATCTTTATAGAGGGTCATTTTTCTTTTTTAGTGACTGCTTGTTGGCATTCTGGCCATTATTTTTCTCAGCTTGCTTACTGAGACACCAGTTTCAGTATAGATTTTAGAGCTTGCTTTTTTGTCCTGCGAGCCTTGCTTTTTCTAGCTCCTCTTCTGCACACTCGGCTGAATTAGAGTTTTTGAGTTCTTTGTTACGAAACTGCCCCCGGATTTCATTTTCCTGCCATCATGTCAGAACCACCATAGAGATCACGACGAGTACAGTGAAAAATCCCTCCACCACCACCTCCGCCATGGACCTCCGGTCCACCTGCATCACGCATTATTTCTCCTCCTGGCCGTGGTGCTGGTCGAGGGAACATTCCACCGCCGATACATACTACATATTTAGTTCCGTCTGTAACCGTTACTCACAGCACAGTCTCATAATCTCTTGCAGCTTCTGCAACCACTAGCATATCTGAGATTCCCACTGTCACTTCACCCACTGTTATTCTAGATATATCTGCCATAGTGGAAAACATTACAACGGCTGAATCTAGTACAGCCCAAAATACTAGACCAAAGGTCATCCTCATACCTGATGTCAACATCTCCCTTCCACCAGAAACTTTTCATGATGACACAAATGGATCTATTGGCACCACCGAAGGGTCCGACCAGGATATACCTAGCTTGATTTCAGTCTCGGGCAGGTACGTCAAAATTATTGAAGATATTTGACTTCCTAACACACCTTTTGAACCCGATTATGGATTTATCACTTCCCAGGCGGAACTTCCGCCTGTTATCACCACGCCATCCAGCATTCATCCACAGGAAACCAGTTCTTCCAGCAACGTACCTCATACCATATCTCTCCCCAACCTCCCTCCGGGACATGAGATCATGGCCTCCATTCAGTCTAGTATGGTTAGTCTAGAAAATTCCCCGTTAGCATCGGCACAGTTTAAACGCGACACAAAGCAAATGCTCTCGACAACCTCTAGATATCCCCCTGTTACTTGTCCTCCCGACTATCGAGATCCCAACCTCCCATCTAGCATAGAGTTTCATCACTACTATGCAGACAGCTCCGGACCTTCAGACGTTACTATACCTAGGTTCCCACCAAACCCCGAAAACCCTTTCCAGGACATGAACTCGAACCCAGTCTTCGATGGTCCTCCTATCGTTGAACACGCTATGGACGATACCCCCGATACCCCTCGGTTAAATTCCCCACATCTGTTGCCATCACCCATGTTTGTTTCCCATTATATGAGGGATAACCCAGTTTTTTCTCCGTCCTCGCCTGTCAGATATGGAAGACCCCCTCCACAAATCAACACTTTTAGCGTCGTTGTCCAATCGACGCTATCATATTTGGCTAACGGCCAAAGAACACCAAGTCATATTGCTGGATCTTCCATTTTGACTGGAGGTTCAGCTTCGGCTACTATCTACACTATCTCAAGAGGTGGACAACCGACTACCGTGGTCCCCAACTCCAACAACCAAACTCCTCCTGGTGGGCCATTAACCCAACCAGCTGGAGGACAATCCTTTGTTGGGAACCATGTTCCTAGTCAACAACCTCCTCCTATAGGGCCATCCAACCCATCTGCTGTAGGACAACCCATTGGCTCCATCCAACAACCCTCCCAACTAGCAGCATCTGCTCAGTATGGTATGTACAACACACCTGGCAGTAGACAACCTTATACCGGTTTTCCAACTGGGCCTCATCCTCAACATCCCCCATCAGGTACACTTGCTTCTTGGGAACCTCAAATCCCACAGAGTGGGGGGTACTCATTATTTGGAAATTGGAACCCAGCTGGGGGGAATTTCAGATTCCCCCCAACCTGAACTCCGGCTTCCCTTATCCTTCAGCTGCTACAACTCCATGGAACCCATCCCTTCAATTTCCACACGTTCCTCAAGGAGGAACGAACCTTCCATGGACATCACTGTTGCAGCCATCCCCCAACCCTACTATGGGAAACCCTCCACTTACTCAATATGGTGGTAACATTCCTGGAACACAACAACTCTGAGGAACTTTTTCCCAACTAGGAGTAGCAACCATTCCTAGGTTTCAGCAACCCCAGGGCACCATACCTACCATCCCCACTCAGCAAAACATCCACCAACCGGTTACCAACACTCAACCGATTAACCAGATGGCTTACTACCCACAGAAATTCCAGCAGTACCCCCAGGGAAACACATATGGGTATAACATGCAACAATATGCTATGCAGGGCCCCCCAGGTTTCTCTGCACCATACGGTTATTACTCATACCCGCAGACTAATCATCAACTTCCCTTTTTGGCCACGCTAGACTTACCTGATTTGTCGAGGCTCATTAACGATCCGATATGGCATGAACCTCACTAGCCACCCATTCCAACCAAACTTCCATCGGACATTCCTAAGTTCGATGCTAAGCCCGGGGAAGACCCCAAGAATCACGTAATGACCTTCCATCTTTGGTGTTCATCCAACTCCTTGATGGACGATTCCATTCGACTATGGCTCTTCCAGCGTACGCTTACCGGCACGGCAGCAAAATGGTACATTGAGCTTTCACAACACTCTTTCCATGATTTCAACACCTTGGCTATGCAGTTTCTGACCCATTTCCATCTCCCCATCCAGTACGAGACTGGAACAGAACTGTTAACCTCACTGTGTCAAACTACTTCTATGCACATTTCAGATCACATCCATGAGTGGAGTCGATGCTGTAGGCTAATCAAGGCACCCATTCCGGATCAGCTACTCGCTAATTGGTTCACGAAGTCCTTTTTGCCTCCCATAGCCTGAGATATCGCTATGCGCGGGCTAGTCACAGAAGAACAAGCCATCTCGGTAGCTCAGTACATGGATTTGGTATACACCCAATCCGGCACTTTACATGAACTTCTTCCCCATGCCTCCCACGTTACCACTGATCCAACGAAACCTACCACTGAACCCCCCATTGATGGTATTGTCGGTTCAGTCAAGGCCCATCCTACTACCAACTCGACGGGGCAACAAGCTTCTGCTTCCCCTGCTCTACCTCAGGCTACTTAAAAAGCTACTACTTCTCCTGCTATCTCCTTCGAAGTGAACGCAGCTCAATCTACGTCACAACCATCCGGAGGAAAGAAGAAAAACAATCGTGGTAAATCCAAGAAGAACCAGGAGGAGAACTGTTGGCTGCTTTCTTGGGCAGACCCGGGTTTTAATGAAGCGCAGCAACAAAACCCCTTGGCGCACTGGCCCTCTCGGCAACGAGCTGTGCAGCAGCTCGAGGTCTCACCCGAAGTGGCTATGGGGGGCTAAGGAATCAGGTTTCCCTAACCATGGTGACGTGGAGATTGCTCTTCCTCTTCTTGTTCCTCGGATATCGGCGGTCGGACTTTCCCGCAGGCCGCTCGGCGCAACTGCGCGGATTCCTTCCTCGCCAGGCCCACTGCGCAGTTTCTCCTCTCTAGCGCAGAGGGCAACTATTCCTTGCGTCGACACGTTAAGTACTTCCTCGCCCTGCGCATCCAGCGCAGTAACGTACTCCTCGCTCGCTGTAGCGACAGCACTTTACTACTTCTTCGGTACTTAACACTTATAACTATCAAGGGACCTTTCCAACTCACTTAAACAGTCGCAAAGATAATACAAGAGTCTTGCATATACAAGTAATGAACTCTAAACAGTTAATCATTCATGCAAACATTATAACAAGAAGACATATGTGAAGCTCATCTCCTCGAGGAAAACCACGTCCACGGGAGTTTATATTAACTAGAAAACCATAGAGTTATACAATACGCTGCGCACACAGCTGCAGCCTTAGATCTTTACAGGAAACTCCACGCACACAGCTGGGAGCCCTTCTCTTAATCTAGTCTCTTCTCTACAGAGATTACAAAGGCGCAGACGTCACCCAGACTGTCTGGCAACTCAGGGATTAGCTCCTCGGCTATCCGATTCTACTCTAGTTCTACAGACTCGGTAGAACACATACAAAGGATAATCAACACATGATCTATCCTCGAGACTGTCTATCTAACAGTCTAACCATCTATCTATCCCAAGAGTATCTAACTCTTACTCGCTGACTCTCTAATGTCTACCCATTACAATTATTCATATATATAGGTGGCCATGGCGGTCGCACCTTTACAAAACTGTGGGCCTTTCCCAACAGTGATTCCCAAAAACCCTAACCACACACATGGCTAGGTGTACTGTAGGCGCCGCTTGCAGTCACGTCGCCGCTTCCTGCAGGCTCCATGAATTCCGGCGCAGCTTGTGGGTATGGGCGATCGTCCTTTGCCTTCAATGCTCTGGTCCGTTGCTCCTCCTTGATCCGAGCAACCATAACTTCTGTACTAAGCCTTTAAATGAGGGTAGCTGAGCCCTCTACTCCATCGCCTTATTTATTATGGTAGCTGAGCCACCTTCATTCCTCGATGACGTGCGCGCGAGCTCCCCGATTTCCGGTCCGTGATCTTCGCTGAGCTTGTCCATCTGGCACCGTACTGCGCACCGTCTCCTTCTTGCCCAAAACTTAGTGCTTGTCCCAAAATTAGCACTTTCCTTTCATACTTGTGTCTTTTCCCCAAAATTCGCAGCTTTACCGCAGCTACGACCTAGGCTCCAACAGGCCCCTAACACTCACTTGTGGCTCACCCTCGAGCCACTCGCACTAGCGCGTGGTCGCTTGATTTGCGCATCTGCTTTTGCTTGAGTCTCCGCGAATGTTTTCTTCCACTTCGCAATAGCGGAGTCCAATTCCTCGACACACTCGTCAGCTGTTTGCACCGTTTCTGCGGTTGCTTCGTCTTTAGTGAGGGTATCAATGATCTCCTGAGATTCAGCAATCTCTTTGATTTTTGTCTCAACCTGGGCAACGATTTCAGCATACTCATCCATGAATGGCTGAATGCTGTTGGTGAGCTTCTCATCTTCAGTTCTGAGCTTGTGCAGTTGTTGCTGCATTTTGCGCACTTCGCCCATTTTCTTCATTTTTGGTAAGCCTGTTAAGGCCTTAGCTTCTTCATTCAGAACAGTGAGAGATTGTTCTGTATCTTGCACCTGTTCTGACAGTCCCACTTTAAAAGGGAGCTTCACAAGCTCCGTCCAAGCTTCCATAGCCTGGTTCATCAGGTTCTCGGCTTCCTGTACTCAATCTTTCATCTGTGTGTAAGCTCTGCTCAGTGCTTCAAATTGTACCTGCGCATCATCCGTAAGATGCGCAGCAACGCGAGCTTCTAGCTCAGCGATCTGGGTTCTATGGCCTTCTGCCATAGCAACTATTTCTTGCTCCAGGGTTTTCGCCCTTTCTCCAATAATTTGAACTTTTGCAACCAGAGGGAGGTCTGGTTGAATCTCGCAAGTCGGCAATAATTGGGCAATCTCATCCACTGCGTTTCAGATACCGATGTCTTGCGCCTCATAAAGTGCAAGCTTCTCAGAGGTATTCTGATGGATTGCCTTCAACTCTAACTCCTGTGATTGCAGTCGTTGATTTTCCTGAAATGTAGAGAGCTCTCTAGCTCTCAACTCAAGAGAAACTTTCTCATGCACTAGCTGTAGAGTCTCTATAGGAATTAGAGACAAATTAATTTCAACGGGACCAACGGTGCTTACCTGTAGTGCAGTTAGTGGATCTGGAAGTGTCATGCTGGTAGTCAGAATATGCACGACAGTATGCCTTTCCATGAGTTCTTCAACTCGCTCGGCACTTGGAATTTCTTGTGGCGCCTGCGAAGTAGATGCTGGCGCATGGGTCTGCGCAACTCTTCTTGCGAGACCTTTCAGTTCTACGAACTGCAAATCTAAAGCACTTCTGATGTGAGCGTGCGCATTGCGCAGCTCGCGAAATTGCTCGTGTATGTACTGGTGGATCCCCGAGGGAATAGCCTCAGCGGGATGCGACACTTTTTGCTTCTTGGTGGCCGGTTCTGTGGATCCTTCATCACTTCTCTGCTCACGAGCTTCCTTGCCCTTATCCTTCTCTTTCGTAGCGGCGGTTGGCAGCGCGGCTGTGAGATCAGCGGCCTCCCTCCACTCATCCGACCAAGACTTGATGGTTTCTTCAACATCCTCTGTAGTCATCCTGTATAGGCCTAGCGCCCATTCATCTGGAATGCCGCAAGGGCGGAGGTAAAGTTGATGTAGGTCGGCAGTAAAAGCCAACTTCCCGTCATATAATGTGGCTGTCTCCTCGCTCAGCCTTGGCATTTCTTGAATGGTATCTCGGAGGAGATAGTAGTACTCACAAAAGACAGCGCGATTCATCTTGCGCTTCGCGGGATTAGGGGAATCCCAGAGGTTGATGTAGCGCATGCCGGCAACCTCTCCTGCGCGGCGCGGAAGGAACTGAGTATTCGGGGGCTCCTTCCACCCAACGAGAGCGCATAAAATTAAAAGCCATGAAAAATGGAATGATTGGGCCGCATTGTCCTGCACATTCAGGCAATCAGCCAAGAAAGAATTCAGCAGAAAGAGAGACCAGTTGTACTGCTCTCCCTCCGCAGCTGCGATGGCGAGCTCCACGACAGCTCCAGTAACTTCCTTCGGTCGGCATTTTGTGAGAAGTCTGCCTGCAAGCAGACTTCCTGTAAATCGAAGTGCCTCATCTTCTACTGCAGTGAGGTCATAAGCCCGACCTCCTCTTGTTAAGTTATACTTCTGCACCACCTGTGCAGTCAATTTTCTGTCCTTGTCCTTTCCCACAAAATGAATATTGGGATCCTTACCAGCCTTAGATAGACCAGTAATGCGGTGAATTAAATCAACATTTAGATCAATTGGCCTCCCGAGCCAAAGGTAACCTCCATGAACGCAGGATAGCAGTGTTTTAACGACTGCGTTCGCTTCATTGCTACGCCCAAAGTGCGGTAGCTTCAACAAATTCAGGAGTCCAGGGCGCTCAATATTTGCTGCAAATCCCTTCGGGATGAACTCGTCAACCTTTCTGGTGGGATTATGCACTATATTCAGATATCGATCTAACTGGAACTGAGGATATGTCTTATAGTCTCCGAGGTTGAAGTCAGAGAACTTGACCAGTGGAATGTTTCCCAACAGTTTCCCTTCTACCCGCACACTAGCCGGTAGTGGCGGTAGCGGAATAGGATACTTTGCATTCTTCGGAATCTGTACTTCTGGCACATCCTCTGGACGCGGCGGAATAGAATTTGCCATGGTCGCCAACGGCTCTGGAACAGGTTCTTCTGGCTGCGATGGCGACGCTCTTGTAGCCGGAGACTGTCTGGGATCCTGATAACCAGGATGTACATAAGTTGAAGCTGTGACTAGAGTAGTCATGCCGAAATCTAATCCTCGGCGCAGGAATTGACGAACAACTTCTTCAGTTGACAGGTTCTCCGTCGTGAATCGATGTAGGGAACAAAAACTTTGGACAACAAATGGCGGACCTTCGTAGGATATGGACGCTGAAAACAAGGGAAAATACTCTGCACAACTCGGCTCTGAAAACAATAACTTGGATTCGTAAACAAGATAGCAACTCGAGGAAAGTAACCCAAAAATTATAGAAGTGTGAGGTATTTATAGCCAGAGGTGAGTAAATGCGACCAAGTGGGGTAACGTAGCTATAGGCGGCTATAGATGAGTTGACAACACGCTATCCTCCTCGTCGTAGGGGTGCATTTAGTGTGATTGACGGGTTCTGACAGCCTTCCGGGAGAAGCTAATGCTTTCGGCGCCAGAGTTAAATGCAAATCTTTCGGAGATTAAGCCGAATCCGTCAGAACGGCTAGACTTAAATAGCGGACTTATCCTTCATTTATTCAGACGCGGCTACATAACTGCTGTAATTCAAAATTTCCGGCGGGTCATTTCAACTTAGGGAACTGTGCCTCTAGGGGTCCACAACAAAACTTTTTCAAGCGGCAAATTATCAAAGGGAACTCCGCAAGAGCGATAGTTCAATGGTCCGGGGAGAAGCTTCACAAGAGCGCAACTATGTTCGCTCCAACCAAACTTTAGACATGCGCGGATGTTTCTAGGAACTACGCAGGAAGCCGGAGACTGGGTGTCTCGCAACTTCCGTGTAGACTGAATGCGGTGCCTCTTTCAACTACACTGGGCATCTGCATCTCTTTTAGCAAAATATTAGGTCGACAGAGCGGAGTGGCCGTCGCGATAAAGCTTGAGCCGACTCCCGTTGATCCTTGTAGGTAGTAATTCTCCATCCAGCTTTGCAAGCTAAACTGCACCTCCGTCTGTTATTTTTATCACCTGAAAAGGACCTAACCATTGTACACGAAACTTGCCTGGGAACTTGGTAAATTTACTGTCATAGAGGAGTACCAAGTCTCGTTCCTGAAAGACTTTATTCTTAATATGCCTGTCATGCCAAGCTTTCTGTCTTGCCTTCTGTACCTGTTGATGGAATCCGGCTAAGAGTCTGTCTTCTTCTAAGGCAAGCAGTTGCGAAAGTCTTTCATTCATAGTATCAGGATCTGCCATTTCTGTGATTTGCGCAATTCTAAGGCTGGGAATAATGTATTCCATGGGAATAACTCCTTCTTGTCCATACACCAAGCTGAAAGGTGTGTGACCTGTTAGTTTCTTGCAAGTGGTTCTGTAAGCCCATAATACAGCTGTGACTCTAAGGTCCCAATCATCTCTTTGTTGATTACAGATCTTCGTCAGGGCATTCTCAAGAATCTTATTGAATGCTTCCACCGTACCATTAGCTTGAGGATGGTAGGGTGTACTCTTATGGTGATTAATTTGAAACTCTTCAGTAAGGGCCTCTATAGTCTCATTGAGGAAATGTGTACCCTGATCGCTCATGAGAATCACTGGACATCCAAATCTAGTGATAATATTCTCGAAAATGAACTGCGCGGCCGTAGCAGCGTCGCAGTTCTTAACTGGCTTCGCCTCAGCCCATCTGGTGAGGTATTCAGTAGCTGTAATGATGTATCTTGCGCCAGTTCTTTTTCCTGGTGGGTTAATAGGTCCTACAAAGTCAATGGCCCATTTGTCAAAAGCGCGCAGCGTGATCTGGGGTCTTAGCGGCATTTCATCTCTCCTTGAGGGTTTTTCTGTGCGCTGGCACACATCGCAACATTTACAGAATTCCTTAGTATCCTTGTGCAATGTCGGCCACCAAAGACCTGCGGCTAATATCTTTTGCGCAGTCGACTTTCCTGCGAAATGGCCTCCTGCGGTACCTGAATGCGCTTCTGCGATGATAGAGTTCTTTTCATGTGGTAAGATACATCTGCGCAAAACTTCGTCAGGGCCCAACTTATAAAGCTGTCCTGCTATCAAAGTGAAGTCTGCGGCTCTGACAACAAGTTGCTTCTTTTGCTGGATTGTAAACTCAGCCGGTGCTTGTCCGGTAGTGAGAAACTCAAGAATATCAGAATAATATTTGTCTGTTGCTTGAATAGAAAACAACTGTGCGTCGGGCAGATTGTCCTCCAGACTTGTAGGTTCCTCTCCTGACTCTATCCTGGATAGATGGTCAGGCCCTGCATTCAATCTGCCTGGCTTTACAATGACCTCGAAATCATATTCTTGGAAGAGCAGTAGCCATCTGCAAATTCTTCCTCCTAACACTGGTTTATTGACTAAATATTTCAAAGCAGAGTGGTCAGTGTACATTTTAAAATGAGCGCCTAACAGGTAGTGTCTGAATTTCTGTAGGGCATACACCATAGCTAATCCTTCCCTTTCTGTAGTGGTGTAGTTCTTCTCAGCTGTAGATAGCTTTCTGCTGGAGTAAGCAATCGGGTGGTCAATACTTCCTTCTCCAGACTGTGTAAGCACAACCCCCAATGCTATAGAAGAAGCATCAACATGAACATGAAAAGGTTTTCTCCAGTCCGGGAAAACTAGAATAGGCGCTGTGATCATCTTTTCTTTAAGTGTGTCCAAACTCTATTGGCATTCCTCTGTCCATTGGAACTTCGAATCCTTTTTGAGCAATCTTTCCATAGGCGCTGTGATCTTTGCATAACCCTTGATGATTTTTCTGTAGTATCCTGTATGTCCCAATGTAGTGCGCAATTGTTTAACTGAGTTGGGAACAGGTAAATTAGCAATGATGGCAACCTTCACAGGATCCATCAGGAGTCCTTGTCTGCATACAATATGTCCCAACAAAATACCAAAGGGCGCACAAAATATACATTTTTTCAAGTTAAGGGAAATCTGATGCTGTCTACATTTTTCTATCATGCGCAGATTTGTAATATGGTTCTTTAATAGGCCAAATACAGTCCAGTCATCAAAATAGACTTCTAGAAACTTGTGAATGAATTCTTTGAAAACAGCAACAACAACTCTAGAGAAGATAGCAGGTGCATTTTTAAGACCAAAGGGCATTACCGTATACTGGAATGAGCCCCATTCAGTTGCAAAAGTAGTCTTGTGGCGGTCGTCCGGATGGATTCTGATCTGATGATATCCCGAGAAACCATCAGTGAAAGAGTAAGCCTCTTGTCCTCCAACATTATCAAGTACTTCATCTGTGAAAGGAGTGGGAAATGGATCGTGCGCTGATGCATCATTGAGTTTGCGCAAGTCGACACAGATTCTTATTTCACCTTTTGTTTTCTTTTCTTGGACCACCATAGGACTAATCCAATCGCTTTCCTCTACCGGTTCAATAATACCTGCTGCGAGCATCTTATCAATTTCTTCTTTGACTTTTTCTTTATAGCGCGGGTTCAACATGTATGGGCGCTGCTTTACTGGCTTGGCGTCTGCTTTCAGAGGTATGCGCATCACTCCTAAGTCTCCTAGGATGCCTTTCATTTCTGTGAACTTGGTAGGAAAGATATCCTGATAGTCACGCAATAATTCTGAAACGTGTCCAACAGTTTCATCATCCCAATAATCTCCTATAGAAGCGAACTTTGGTTCAGCTTCTGTACCAATGTTAATCTTCTTGAGCTTGATGTGTTCTATGATGGCAGGAATATCAAGCTCAGGACCTTTAATATTGCGCGTCCCTTCTGATTCTGGGATATTGATGTTGCGAGGATCGTCCTCCTCCTCTTCAACGGTGAAGTTATAACATTCTAGGGCATGTTCTATCTGGACAGCCCAATCTGGTTGGGAATATTCTGTTACTAGACATGGTTCAAATACCTTCTTTTTAATATACTTCAGAGCCTGATCAATACTTGGATGCTCTGACTCAAAACTGAAGGTAAGTTGAAAACTTTCCATCATTAGAGGCCAAGTAAGAGTGCCTTTGCGCAATTCTGTTTCAGTATACCAGTTCCTTGGAACTGTATCCAATGTGTGGATGAATAGGTGAACCCATTCATCTTGCGGAATATCTGACCATTGCTGAATGCATGCTTCAATGTGTGACCTGGGGTCACTCTGTCCCTCATATTTGCGCGACACTTCTGCTGTAGTGTCCTGGAATCTGCGCAGTATCAATCTGCGACAGTCTTGCCATGTATGAATATTCTCTTTATGCGCAGCCCACCATCTTGCGGGTGTAGCGCGTAATGCTATATCTAGTGCCTGTATGCGTTGCGGTTCTAGAAGCTTTTGTTTATATTCCTGTATGAATTTAGTTACTTCAGTTAGACCATCAAAAATTGGAGTGTCAGTTAATTCTGTGCCAATCCATCGAATGGATTTAGTCATCATTGCGCAACGTCTTGCAGAAACCTCATGTAAATGATTCTGCCAGTTTTCCAATCCTGCATCTGAGTCTGATGTGCACGAGCTATCGCATCGCCAGCTGATATGGCCATCTGCTGTGGGGTTGACATAGTCACTGTGGTTAGTGGTCATTTGGTACAAACTTTCCATGTGGCGCGCTTCCTCTTCTGCGCGAATGGGTTCTATATACCTTGGTCCTTGAATAGGATCAAGTGGTGCGATGACCCTAATCTGGTCATCCTCAAAGGTCATCTGTCTTTTCTTCAAATTAATGACAGCCAAATTATCAAATGCCCAGTCTATTCCTAAAAGTGTTGGGTATGGTCTACTATCATCCATGATTTTGATTACTTCAAAATCTGCAGAGCTTCTGACTCCTTCAATATTAATAGGTACATTGGGTAATCTGCCCAATGGAGAGACTCGTTGCTGATTTGCGAGTCTTAGCTGGATAGGGGATCTTGTAAGCTGAGGGATTCCCATCTATTCCCATGTCTGCATAGTGAGAACATTAGCTTCGGAGCCCAAATCTAACATGACTTCGTCCATTTCAAATGCTCCAATCTGCGCTGTAAGCCTCATCTCTTTTCCAGTTTTAATGTGACTCCTAATCTAGTGAACAGCACGCTGCGGTGTGTTCGTCGAAGCAGACTGTTGGCACTGATCCAACAGGTGTTGGAGTTCTAGAGTTGCCTTTTCATTGCGCAACAACTTTAAACATTGTCGCAGGAGCGCATGAACACTGCCTAGGGCATGCTCCTCGTCAGGCCTTCCAGCTGTAGTGGCCTGTTCTTGTACCAGGTTGTCTTGTCTTAGCACTTGCGATCTAATATTGTTCTGCGGAATTGCGGCAGAACTTGAAGCTCTCGGATCTGAGAAATACTCTTGAGCTTGCTTAAATGCTTCTTTTTGATTCTGCAGGTTAAGTGGGGCTGGTTTAATATTAGCACGGCGCACCCATTGCGTCGCTTGCTTTCCCATTCCCATCTCTTGCGCACCAGTGGTTGCTCCACTGCGTGTTACTATATTAACTGTAGGGTCTGGTTCTCTTTTTTCTTCTGCAATCAACTGAATATTCTGATTGACCTGTGGGGTCTTTGCTTGCATCTTAGCCTGTAACTGAGGGCATTCTTCAATGATATGGTCAGAAGATTTACAATACCTGCAAAGGGTTGTAGGATTTTGGCAATCCCTGGCAAAATGACCTTGTGCTCCGCAATTATAACAAGTGATCTGTCCTCTTCCACGACCAAAATTTGTTGTGCATCCGCGTCCCCTGTAGTTTCTTGCTCGGGCGTCCCGAGTTTGGTCATAAGGTGGACCTACTGTGGGTCCTTGTGTCTCTGCTTGTACCCTATAAACATCATGCTTTCTTTCTATCATGAGATCATATGCTCTACAATTGTTCTCATCATGACCTACTGATTTACAGAAATTACAATATAGGTTCTTTGGAGTTTGTACATATTTCTGAAGTAAGTGACATTCTTGTGGTCTATGACCTCTAGTTCTACAGATTTCACACCAAGGCCCTTGTGCCTGTGGTAAAGGGCTAGGTGCTCCAGTTGCAATATAGTCTATGAAAACGGGGCAATGGTCCTTTGAATGACCTTGGGCTTTACACTTTGTACACCAAATTTCTTCCTTAATCTCCTTGCCTTTCTTAATATCGTGCACTTGCAGGGTTAAGTTTGCTAATTGGTTCTGTAAATGCGCAACATCGTTGCTTGTTCCCGCAATAGGAGAAGCTTCTAGTTTCATAGCCATCTCTAGAGCTTGTTCCTGAGTATTGAGATTCTGTTGCATAAGAGGAAGTCTAATGTGTGGAAGCAGTGCAGCAATGAACCATTCTTTATGCTGTTGTGGTGCAAACTCGAAGCTTACTTGATCTATCAAGGCTTTGAACTTCTGGTCAAAGTCCCATACTGATTCTGTAGGTAACTGTTTGATGTCTTTGAGCTCTGTTATACACTGTGATTCTGATTTAGGTTTCTTGAATTCTCTAATCATGGCATTTCTTACGTCAGCAAGCGTTCTGTTCTGTGCTGCTGAGTATTTCATGAACCAAGTCAAGGCTCTTTCTCTTAGTGTGGTTGCTAACTGAACCAGTTTAACAGCATCATCATTAATTTGCTTAATTGTCCAAATGGCTTCACATAAGAACCAGTGCTGCTCAGGGTCTTCTATCCCTGTTCCTCTAAAAGTTGGTAGCTTCATGTCATCACCCATCCTTCTTGTGCTAGGTTGAGGTGAGGCTGCTGTAGCAGTGCTTCTGGGCTGGTTAAAGAAAGGTGGTACAGAGGTACTGGAAGTACCGTGTGGGCTACTAGAAGATGTTACTGTGGGGTTATACTGAGCTTTGTCTGGTTTTTGCGGTGTAAAGGGGTGATAAGGGATATGAGTACTCCCTTTTCTTTCTATATGGCTTGGTCCAGGGACTTGGCTATTGTCTGGGCTAGACTCAAAAGAATATTGGTCAGGGCCTACTTTATATCGTTTTCCACTACGAGTGCAACCAATAACTTCAGGATCACTATCAGAATCTACGGACATTACTTGTCTATGCTATTCATCAGAAGCAATACATAGCTTTCCTTTTTCATACAGAAGCATTTTAATCCATAAGTTCAGAGAATTTAAGAACTTACCTCTGTGTACTTGGAAGAAATTCCTCTCGGCTTCACTGAAACTCTTTCTTGTATCTACTGCAAACTCGGTGATGAAACCTTTCAGTAGACTATTCAACCAAAAGTCTACTGCGCGGGACACAGGATTGTCTATCCGCTTCACAATGCTGACTAGCTCAGGCGTCCAAGCGACTGGTCGATCAATATGCACAGTAGGTCTAGAATCTGCTAACTTGGCTATCCAAGCGTGTAACTCCAGTGCAAATGTAACAAAGAAAATTTCGTGAAGGTCAGTATAAATATACTTATGTAACCAGTCTTCTGTTTGGAGCATAGAACTTCTATTTTCTTGTTCAGCGAACTCTTTAGCCTTTAAATCAAACCAGTCTCCAATTTCTTTAGCTGTAGGATTCCAGTAACACATTTGTCAACTGAGCAAGTCTCAGTGTAACAGAACCTTGTGCTGGTCTTCAGCAACAATCTCAGATGTCTTGGAAATAATAAGTCTCACAACAGCAAGTCGCAAGACAACGGAACCCTTTGTTCTCCTCAATCTTACGCGTCGCCGAAATAACAAGTCTCACAACAGAACCATTTGTTGGCTCCTCGATCTCGCGCGTCTCTGAAATAACAAGTCTCACAATAACAAGTCACTAGGCAACGGAACCATTTGTTGGCTGCGCAACAAGGTTCAGAGCAACGGAAGTGACGTGACCAAAAAAAAAGTCATAAGGCAACGGAACCATTTGTTGGCTGCGCAACAAGGTTCAGAGCAACGGAAGTGACGTGACCAAAAAAAAAGTCATAAGGCAACGGAACCATTTGTTGGCTGCTTTCTTGGGCAGACCCGGGTTTTAATGAAGCGCAGCAACAAAACCCCTTGGCGCATTGGCCCTCTCGGCAACGAGCTGCGCAGCAGCTCGAGGTCTCACCCGAAGTGGCTATGGGGGGCTAAGGAATCAGGTTTCCCTAACCGTGGTGACGCGGAGATTGCTCTTCCTCTTCTTGTTCCTCGGATATCGGCGGTCGGACTTTCCCGCAGGCCGCTCGGCGCAACTGCGCGGATTCCTTCCTCGCCAGGCCCACTACGCAGTTTCTCCTCTCTAGCGCAGAGGGCAACTATTCCTTGCGTCGACGCGTTAAGTACTTCCTCGCCCTGCGCATCCAACGCAGTAACGTACTCCTCGCTCGCTGTAGCGATAGCACTTTACTACTTCTTCGGTACTTAACACTTATAACTATCAAGGGACCTTTCCAACTCACTTAAACAGTCGCAAAGATAATACAAGAGTCTTGCATATACAAGTAATGAACTCTAAACAGTTAATCATTCATGCAAACATTATAACAAGAAGACATATGTGAAGCTCATCTCCTCGAGGAAAACCACGTCCACGGGAGTTTATATTAACCAGAAAACCATAGAGTTATACAATACGCTGCGCACACAGCTGCAGCCTTAGATCTTTACAGGAAACTCCACGCACACAGCTGGGAGCCCTTCTCTTAATCTAGTCTCTTCTCTACAAAGATTACAAAGGCGCAGACGTCACCCAGACTGTCTGGCAACTCAGGGATTAGCTCCTCGGCTATCCGATTCTACTCTAGTTCTACAGACTCGGTAGAACACATACAAAGGATAATCAACACATGATCTATCCTCGAGACTGTCTATCTAACAGTCTAACCATCTATCTATCCCAAGAGTATCTAACTCTTACTCGCTGACTCTCTAACGTCTACCCATTACAATTATTCATATATATAGGTGGCCATGGCGGTCGCACCTTTACAAAACTGTGGGCCTTTCCCAACAGTGATTCCCAAAAACCCTAACCACGCACATGGCTAGGTGTACTGTAGGCGCCGCTTGCAGTCACGTCGCCGCTTCCTGCAGGCTCCATGAATTCCGGCGCAGCTTGTGGGTATGGGCGATCGTCCTTTGCCTTCAATGCTCTGGTCCGTTGCTCCTTCTTGATCCGAGCAACCATAACTTCTGTACTAAGCCTTTAAATGAGGGTAGCTAAGCCCTCTACTCCATCGCCTTATTTATTATGGTAGCTGAGCCACCTTCATTCCTCGATGACATGCGCGCGAGCTCCCCGATTTCCGGTCCGTGATCTTCGCTGAGCTTGTCCATCTGGCACCGTACTGCGCACCGTCTCCTTCTTGCCCAAAACTTAGTGCTTGTCCCAAAATTAGCACTTTCCTTTCATACTTGTGTCTTTTCCCCAAAATTCGCAGCTTTACCGCAGCTACGACCTAGGCTCCAACAAGAACCCCAAGCCACAACCCACCCACAACGACCAGAAACCACATCAAAAGGCTAAGTTTCCCTGCCTAATTTGTCAAGACGATCACTACACGTGTGACTGTCCCTACAAGGACGAGGTCAACAAATTCGTTAAAGGATCCTCTCACCCAGCAGTGTTAACTGACCCTTTCCCTCAATAGCAATAGCATATGGTTTCCCAAGAAACCCCACAAGGGGGCAACTCGAACAACCCAACTCGCGGAGAGACGTCCACAAATCGTGAAATCCTGATGACAAGTAAAGAGGAGATTCATATAACCACAAATTCAAAGACATATGAGAACCCTCAAAGTTCAAACAAACAATCAGAGATAGCCAAAGGCAAATCTCCTGTTGAAGATCCGACTCCTATCCCAACCCCTACTGTCCATCTCCATATCGAGAGACCGCTTAAGGACACAGTGCTACGCCCACCCAAAGGCACCATACGAAAGGAGACATTTAATCCCAATGCACGAGCTGCCCAAAATTACAACATTGTTGAAGATTTAGCTCAAGCACCTTGCGCCATGTCGACTCTCAAGGTTCTTCAACACTGCCCCATGCAGCGTAGGACCTTACTTTCAGCACTGGGGGCAATGGACCCAGATACTTCAAACTCTATTATGTTTAACTTGGAGCACGCCAAACCTCGGCTTTGTCACCAGTTAGCCTTACAGGTTCATACAAAAAATCCATGGAAATAGCATCTATCGCACTGTTTTAGATGAAGGTGCCTCCACGTCGATCATGTCTTTGAATTGCTGGAGAGCCTTGGGCTCACCCGAAGTCACGACCTCTCCCACTACTCTCAGGGCATTTGATGGACATGATTTTCAACCTTATGGACTCATTCCCTCAATTGGTGTTGAACTGGGGGGAAAAACAGTATCTGTACACATTGAAGTCGTGGATGCACCAGTAGATTACAATCTTCTACTTGGTCGAAACTGGTTTTACGCCATGACCGCCATAGCATCTATCATCTTCTGGATTGTGCAATTTCCTCATGAAGGGAAAATTGTCACCATTGATCAACTTGATTACTGTATCCCAGACTCTCATCCGAACTCCGCCAACACCGTCCTGTTATTGGATCAACCTCGGTACCGGTTCCAAGACATTGGTGTTTGTCTCATGAAGGATTCTTCCCTTATTGGATTTTTTCCAGAGTTGGGGACCCATGTTCAACCTGTCAACATGATTTCATCAAATGTCACCCCTTCCAATGATTCATGGGTGATTCTGAGTCCCTCCAAGCTTGAAGACTACGGAAACTCCATGCCTTTGAATAGAAACCTCGGAGTGTACGAAGCGATCCAATCAGCCACTAATTGGGTCGACTGTTCTACCCATCACACTGTGGCACATCTCTCATCTGAGACTCATTCATACCCACCACTTATCGATCCTCTCAATTTGATTTTTCCCACTAACGAATCAATTATGTAGGTTATGTGCAGTGATGAGCCACCATGGGGAGATTTTCATCATCGATCTTCATTCCCCACCATTCAGACGCTTGATCCTGATACAAAACCCAGTACTTCACTAGGGATGGTTCAAACCAAGTTTCCCACTTCCCTCGACGAAGTATTTTCCGAAGGAAACTTGGCTAACCTTATGGCAACCACTCCCATAGATATTTCAATGAAGCCTGGTATCGTGGAAAACATTCATATTAGCAAAACATGTACTCCCCTCGAAATGGAGTTCTACAGTGCCTACTTCAAAACCTTCAGCAATGTTTTTGCTTGGAGTTATGAATAAATGCCAGGAATAGATCTCTCGATTGTGGTCCATGAAATTCCAACCTTCCCTGGCACTTGACTTGTTCGGCAGAAACTTCGACCCGTCCATCCTCGTAAGGCAGCCGCTATTAAAGCAGAAGTTGAAAAACTTTTGCGTCCTAGTTTTATCTATCCTGTCCCATTGACAGAAAGGGTATCTAACATCGTTTCCGTAGACAAGAAACAGGGAACGATTAGAGTCTATGTCGATTACCGCGACTTGAACAAAGCTTGTCCAAAGGACAACTACCCAACTCCGTTCATTGACCAGATCATCGATAACTGTGCCGGGAGTGTCATCTTTTCATTTATGGATGGTTTTTCTGGCTATAATCAGATCGATATCCTCCCAGCCGACCAGGACAAAACAGCGTTTATCTTCCCTTGGGGGATTTTTGCATATCGAAAGTTACCTTTCGGCCTTAAAAATGCTAGGGCAACTTTCCAACGGGCAATGTCATACGCGTTTCATGACATCAAACATATTGTAGAACCATATCTTGATGATCTTCCCGCTCACTCTCAGACCCAGAATGACCATCCTGATCACTTAGGTGCCATTTTCGAAATGTGTCGTCGCTACAATATCTGTTTGAATCCACATAAGTGCGTCTTTTGCATGGAATCCGGAAAACTTTTGGGATTCATAATCTCCAAAAGAGGGATACACTTAGATCCTGCGAAGGTAGAAGCTATCTTAGCCCTGCCTTCCCCCACAAACATTCCAGAACTTCAAAGTTTGCAAGGGCATGCAAACTTCCTATGTCATTTCATCTGTAATATTTCTGAGATAACAAAAGGATATATGAGGCTTCTCAAGAAGAATACTCCCTTCATCTGGGACGACGAATCCCAGCGCTCCTTTGATAATCTAAAGGCAGCCTTAACTAAAGATCCTGTGATCCAACCCCCCGATTACACAAGGGATTACATTCTTTATCTCGCAGCTTCGACTTCCACCATCGGTATGGTGCTAGTCCAGGAAGACCACAATGGCTTAGAAGATGTGGTATACTATCTTAGTAAGAGTCTTCTCGACTCCAAAACTCATTATTCACATGTTGAAAAACTGGCTCTGGCAACAGTTTTCGTTGTCCAGAGATTCCGTTATTACATTCTACTCCGCCGGACCACTGTTATAGCTGATTTCAATCCAATGTATTATATCCTCATGCGTCAAGTTCTTGGGGCAAATATTCTCGTTGGATCGTCATCCTTCAAGAGTTTGACTTGGAATTTCTCAAAGCCAAGTCCAAGAAATCTTTGGTCTTTGCTGAGTTGATTTGTAACTTGCCCCATGCTACCGAGCAATCTGAGCCCATCGATTCTCTTCCTGATGAATCATTGTTCCTCATTAGCACGTCTGATCCGTGGTACGGGGATATTCTATTAAATCTCCAAACCCAACGCTTCTGCCCCAACCTCACTCACGATGAATGTCGACGCATCCGGCATCACGCCAAGTACTACCTCATAGTCAACGATACTCTTTATCGACGTGGTGTCGACACTGTTCTTCGACGCTGTTTGACCCTAGATGAGGCGGAACGCGTTCTTAATGACTGCCACGCTGGAGCATGTGGTGGTCATCTCTCTGGGATGGCTACGGCCCAGAAAATACTACGAGTAGGATATTTCTGGTGGTCAATTTTCAAAGACTGCATTGAAACGGTCAAGAAATGTCCACCATGTCAATTCTTTCATAGTAAAACATGCTCGCACCCTGCTCCACTCCATCCTGTTATTGCCGTCGGCCCCTTTTCCAAATGGGGCATCGATTTCATGCACTATAATCCCACTTCAGCCGGGGGGCATAGCTATGTCATAGTAGATGTCGACTATTTCACAAAATGGGCTGAAGTGATGCCTACTTATGCTGAGGACGGAAAAACAGCAGCACAATTCATATTCAATCACATTATAGATAGATTTGGTGTCCCAAACGCCATTGTGACAAATCATGGCTCCCACTTCAAGAACCATATGATTGAGGAATTAAGTGCCAAGTTAGGTTTTCGCCATGAAAAATCAACCCCATACTACCCACAAGCTAATGGCCAAGTTGAAGCCATTAACAAAGTTCTGAAACGAATGATTCAGCGTATTATGGGTACTCAGAAATCCAACTGGCACTCAGCTCTATTTTCAGCACTATGGGCATACCTAACCTCAGTAAAAATTGCTACTGGGTTTACACCATTCCAACAGGTGAATGGCCTATAAGCCATTTTATCGATTGAATGTGAAATTCCATCACTTAAGATAGCCATAGAGCTACTTCCCCACACCACTTCCAAAGAGGAACGATTTCTATACTTATCCAAGCTAGATGAAACCCACCGCGACGCTGCTTTAGCCAACGAAGCTCATAAAAAATGTGTCAAAGCTCAATATGAAAAATCCATTCAACCTCGGATTTTCAATGAAGGTGACCTCGTACTCACATATGATCAAATGCACGATAAACACGGGAAAGGAAAACTAGAATCTATGTGGTGCGGCCCCTTTGTTGTAAAACGTGTCTTGGAGAAAGGAGCCTATGAACTCGTCGATTGTAATGACACGCCATTGGCATGACCCCGCAATGGGCTATAACTCAAACGCTTCTACGCGTAAGGTTACCGTATGCAGGTCACTTGTTGTACATAATGTACTTAGCTTGTTTTCACTCATCTTTTTGGTGTGCGCATGGACCTTATGTATCCATTCTTACTTTGACTCGTGATTTTATGCGCAGATGTCTGCCTACTTCGGATTCGCTGATGGTGCAAGCCGGAATACCCAGAACCTCGCTTCTACAGCATGGGTGATCTATTCTCCCACTGGCGAGTTGATATCTTCAGGAGCCAATTGTTTGGATCCTGCAACCAACAATATCGCAGAATACCATGCAGTCATCGGACTCTTGACAGAGGTTGCTTCACTCGGAATTGATTCCCTATCAGTCTTTTTAGACTCCCAACTCATGGTTTCTCATCTGAATTGTGTTTACATAGTTCGCGATCCTATCCTACTTCGTTTATTTTGGAGGGTACACCTCTTGGAACGATATTTTAATTTCATTTCATATCAACACGTACCAAGGGAATTCAATTGTATAGCTGATTCATTATCCAATTACATTTTGGATTGGCATCTTGCCCATACATAAGAACACATCACAAAAATAAAGACACAAGTCATTGTAAATAAATAAATCATAAAAATAGGTCCACATGTATATCACTGTATATAAAAGTGTTTTTTCCAAATACATAAAGTTTGTGTTTTAAAGACAAAATTTGGGACTTAATCCCATACAAAAATTTGGCTCTCAAAACCTACATATCGTATACATGCCGCAAAAAGATAAAAGCTACCATCTAAGGAGATCTGGGAGACCTATCATGTCCCTCATCAGATTCCTCACGCTGCTGGTGATAACACACTATAGCTTGAACCACCCTATGGAGGAGTCGGCCAATACGCCTAGGCACACCTACAGTATGCCGCTGGAGATGCAAAGGGATGTCCTCCACCCTCATAGCAGGGATACCATGGGTTAAACCCTGCAAATTCCTCTCTATTTCTTGGACCCCTCCCGCTTCATCTTCGTCTTCTTCTTCGTCTGGGGCGGCTTGGTGATCAACACCACCTCGACGTAGTGGTGAGTACCCTGCCAGTCTCTGTGGTCCACGATCTGCGACATGCACACGTACATATATTAAAGTTTTTTACACATTCTAAAAAACAATAAAAATTATATATTCAAAAAAAAAGAAAAAATATATCCATGAAGGTCATACCTGAGTTGTCCCAATCCTCATCTTTCGGCAGTGCCAAGTCTATGTCCTCATGGAAATCCACCCCTGCATAGGGGTAGTCATCGATCATCACTATATGTTCCTCGAGCCACGAGAATAAATCCTCACTGAAAGCCAAACGTTGTGGTCCCCCAAGTTGTCCTGCATATTTGCTCCATCGATCCATCCATGGCTCAGTAGGTGGACAGGGGGGCATCTCTATCTGTGGGCGCAACAACGGCACCCTCGCCAAAAAGAAGGTGACTAAGATGCTCCCATACCCAAATTGAGAATTCTCTCCAAGCCTGCACTTGTTCACTTGCTCTTTGAGGTTGGTCAACACTGCCTCACTCCAGTTGAATACTGTTCCTGCCATACAGTCCACTGCAAGATTCATCTGTGTACGGGACGCCTGATGGGGACCCGTGCTCCCTGCTGCACGTGTGATGGTGAACAACACGGTTTTTATAGGAAGTTATATAATGTCTTTAATGACCACCTTGCCGCTTTTCTTCCCCGAACCTTGATGGCAATAACAAGCAATCAAAGCATCCGTGCTCACCTCCGAGGCTGTGTACCCAGTAAAACTCACCCGGGATCCTCTTTTTGAGAGGCCCGTGAGGAAATAAATATCCTCGAGTTCAATCTCGAGGGTGTGTTCTCCCACTCGGAAAGCTTGAATTTCAGGGTCCCACATTTGAATGATGTGGGTGAGAAGTTTTTCCTACTTGTGAATACCTTTGGTCTTGAAGAATTTTAACAAACCACATTCCCGCAGTGCAGTCACAGTCCTTTGGTCATTTTCAGCCAGCAAATCATCTGCCTCATGCTCTCTTTCTTTCCAATGGACCATTTTGCTCCAAACAAGTTCAAACACCTGCAAAAGGTCATAGGAAACATTCATTAATTATTTAACAACTTGATCTCAGCTAGAAATTTGAGAAAAAATGATTTTTTCATCTTAATTTTCGCTTCTATCGCGCCTGGGGAAAATTTGACTGCGCGGTTGTTTGTTAGAATTTTTCCCTACGGATAAGCCAAAAGCAAATTCTCAACTAACTCTAAAGCAAGAAACAAGTCAAAACAAATGCTACCTTGAAATTCCTGAACTAACTTTCACCACAAGATTAAATGTATTCAGAAACAATGAGAGATATAACACACCTTTCAATCTGACGTTTGTCCCGCCTCCAGCTCTTGATCCAAAAGCTCCAATGTAGAACCTGTTAAGATCAACCAAAGAACGAACATGCAAGCTTCCAAATACCTTGAAGTAAAGATTAGATTCAAATCTAGATTAGATACATTCCATGCTAAGAACTTATGCTATACACATGAAATGGGAAAGACAAGACAAGTTATCTTTATTACAACTTGAAGAATGCTTACAAAGGTTTCTTGATGTCCAAGCCAATCTTCTAGCTCCAAGTGCTTCCTCCTCTAGCTATCTCCACAATGCTGTAAGATCATAAGTTTGGTACTTCAAGAGTCCTCCATTTTCTCCATGGGATGCCTCTCTTTTATAGTGTATGGTAGGGTTAACCAACAAGAGAGATGGATGGATCTAGGGAGAGATAAGTGGATCAAGGTTTCTAATCACAGAAAGTGAGTTGGGATCGAATCAGGGACCCCAATATTCCACTATCTTCAAAAATCCAAAATCCCACAAGCCATGGAAAAAAGGCTATAAAAAGAGTACCGCGCCCTGCAGTCTGAGCATAACGCGGTAGTACCGCGCGGCAGGCACAGAGCATAACGCGGTAGTGTGGACTACCGCGCACCTATAACTGAGCAAGGAACGGTAGTGCGGGTAAATAAAGTCTCAGCTGGGTGAAAAATTGTCAGGGTAAGTTTACTTCCAAGGTTCACTCATCATATTTCTCTTCTAAGTGGTTTAAAGTAGTAGGGGAAGTGTCGTCAACTCTTTTTGTGGTGGAGATGCGACACGGTGGAATATAGAGGTATAACAGATGCCCCCTAAAGTGTGAGGTCAGAAGGGACTGATGGCCGAAAGACTTTACGAATATAGTGTGCAGAGATAGCATCGAGGAGATAGACAAGGAGCTGAAACAGAAACAAAGTGTTAGATATACCACCGAGGCGGGCATCCCCATGCTCGGAAACAAATGACTCAAAGCATGGCTGCCGACCAATACATTGCAGATCCATGAGTAATGAGATGATATAGACTGTGGACAGATCATGGCTACTATGAACAAGCGTAGATCCATGAGACAATAATGACACAGCCACGACCAATACAATAAGTGGATCTGTGTGACAATACAAAGGACATCTCCATCGCAACTTGGACGCAATCAAGATACAACAGTGCACCCAGGGTCTTCTACCCGATCGCAAAAGATACGAATCTAGCCATGTGATTACAAGGCGTTGAAGTCGAACATGGTAGAAAGAATTTGATTACCGGTCAATGATGTGAACCGTTAACAAACACGAGGGAAATCACCAATGATGAAGATGATCCCCAAGGTATCTCAAGTACATCTCAACGAAATGCAAATAGATGAGTTGATGTCGAGCATTCAAGAGATTGTTCGATCAGAGGTTAATGATGTGAACCTATTTTCGAACACGAGGAAACCTGCCATTGAGGCATGCAGTTACCAAGGTACTAATGGTTGATCTCTAAGTCCAATTCCTGAATAGTGATTGGTGTCGACGGGAATAGACTCGTCGAAGGTGGGCCATAATGAATCCCACATCATCAACACGAAATCGGCACGAACGATAAGATGATGAAACAATGGAGTATGTACTGACATAGCGAAGGCTTGACACAATAAACGACTCTGAACAATGCAACCCTTTGAACATATAACGGCATGTAACAGGACTTGGCAACAGGGATTATTGATGATAGAGGATAGACACTGGATGAGTAGGCTCGTGGCCAGGGAGACGACTCAGGATGATGACCATAACTCAGTGAAGAAATGAATACCCAATATAGACAAGAGACAGACACATGCCATGTTCAAAGGTAACGACTAACAAGCTGCCATAAACAAACTTGACTTGTCCCCCATACTCCCCCGACATGATAGATGAGTACCTCTTTGTTGTTTTTCGAGCTTGAAGAGGATAACAGATGCTCGGTGTAGCTCATCTCATAGATGAGTCCAATCTCACATGTTTTACGAACCTGATAAAGGAGGGGTTCGTCCCAAAGTGGGTCCTTCGATGTTAAAATTTTAACGAGTCCAAGGAAGGAAAACTCGGTAGTTTTTCGCATTTAGAGAGCCTGAAAAACTTAAAGGAAGCTCCGCAATGTACTTTTTCGTAATTTAGTCTCTCGATCCCGAAAAAGTGTAAAACAATTCCCAAGAGAACTCTCCCAGCTGAGATTGACTGAGGTATACCTTTCTCGTAAATAGTCTAGACGGGCCGAAAAAGGGTAATCTATCACCGAATAGACGACCTTTCAAATACTTTTACAAGTGTGAAAGAGTCAATATCACTTGGCAATCTTTTCAATTTTAGGGAGTCTGAAAAGAGCTTAACTATGGACTCCTATGGTCTTTTTCGTAATTTTTAATTATTCTGGTCTGAAAAAAGAATAAAATACAACCAGGATAATACTTTCCTCATCGTTTAACGAGCATGAGTAAAGCTGACCGTACTCGACACCATTTACTTGGGTTTGACAAGCACGAGATGAGTGTGAAAGCGCTTGGAATCTTTTTCAAGTTTTAAATCCAGAGCATGAAAAAGGTAAAGTAGGCTTGAAATGAAGGTCAAACAATGAATAAATGCCAGTGTGAATATGTCGCTTTTTACAGGAGATCCTGTCCATAAGTGCTCATAAAACAAGACATTAGTAATGTGAAATGGGCTTTTTATTTTAACGATATAAAATAATAATTAAAAAAAAATAGGTGAAAAAGCTATAAAAGGATGGGTAAAAATAGAAATTACCATTTCATTTGTGTTTTTACCCAAAGAGGAGATTTTTACCCATTTGAGGAGCAAAACTTCAAGGATCCATATTTGGAGTTTCAGGGCACCATTTCACCAACCATCTGCGCCAGGTAAGAGTTCTTAAACTGCTCTTTCATTTCATGCATGAATCATTCGCTTTCAGGAAGGAAAATCGATTTTTTGGGCAAGCCCTATTGGGCAAAAATCGCCCTTCACAGTACCGCATGGGGCCCATATCGGGAAACGCGGTACTGTTAGACAGTACCGCGCTGTGGTTCCAAACCGAGGCACAGTACTGTACAGTACCGCGCGGCAAAGTTTGCCCCAGGCGCGATGAAGGCGATTTTTGAGATGAAAAATCAATTTTCTCAAATGTTTTGCTGAAACTAAGTTGTTAAATAGTTACTAAATGTTTTCTCTGACCTTTTGCAAGAGTTTGCAACTTGTTTGGGTCAAAACGGTCAGTTGGAAATAAAGAGAGCATGAGGTAGATGATTTGGCGGCCGAAAATCACTTACCGACTGTGACCGCATTGCGAGAATGTGGTTTGTTGAAGTTCTTTAAAACCAAAGGGATTTGTCAGCAACCCAAGCTTCTCACTCATCTTATTCAATTGTGGGACCTTGACATTCAAGCTTTCCGAGTGGGAGAGCATGTTCTCGAAATTCAACTTGAGGATATTTATTTCCTCACGGGCCTCTCGAAAAGAGGGGCTCGGGTGAACTTTACTGGATACACAGCCTCGAAAACGAGCACAGATGATTTGATTGCTCGATATTGCCGTCAGGGTTCGAGTAAGAAAAGCGGGAAGGTGGCCATAAAGGATGTTATAGAACTCCCTGTAAAAACCGTACTGTTCACCATCACGCATGCAGCAGGAAGTGTGGGTCCGCATCAAGCGTCCCTTACACAAGTGAATCTCGCAGTGGAGTGTATGGGGGGAACAGTATTTAACTGGTGTGAAGCGGTGTTGGCCAATCTCAAAGAACAACTGCACAAGTGTAGAGTTGGAACGAATTCCCAATTCAGCTATGGGAGTATCCTGGTCACCTTCTTTTTGGCGAGGGTGCCATTATTGCACCCACAGATATCTATGCCCCCCCGTCCACCGACCGAGCCATGGATGGCTCGATGGAGTGATTATGTTGGACGTCTCGGGGGACCTCAGCGCTTCACCTTTAGTGAGGATTTATTTTCCTGGCTCGAGGAGCAGATAGTTATGATAGATGACTACCCCTATGCCGGGGTAGACTTCCACGAGGACATCGACTTGGCACTGCCAGAGGATGATGATTGGGACAACTCAGGTATGACCTTCATGGATATATATTTTTTCTTTTTAAATATATAATTTTTATTGCTTTTTTAGAATGTGTAAAAGACTTCTTAATGTATGTTCGTATGCATGTCGCAGACCGTGGACAACAGAGACCAGCTGGGTACTCGCCATTACGTCGTGGTAGTGTTGATCGTCAAGCTGTTCCTAACGAGGAGGAGGACGAAGACGAAGCAGGAGGCATTCAGGACATAGAGAGGAACTTACAGGGGTTGACTCATGGTATCCCTGCTATGAGGATGGATGACGTCCCTTATCATCTCTAGCGGCATACTGTAGGTTTGCCTAGTCGTATTGGTCGACTTCTTCGTAGGGTGGTTCGAGTTGTTGTATGTTACCACCAGCAGCGGGAGGAGTCTGATGAGGGACATGATAGATCTCCCAGATCTCCATAGATGGTCTTTTTTGTCTTTTTGCGGCATGTATGCGATATGTAGGCTTTGAGAGCCAAATATTTGTATGGGATTTGGTCCCAAATTTTGTTTTTGACACAAAATTTATGTATTTTGGAAAAAACACTCTTATATACAGTGGTATGGACCTATTTTCATGATCTAAAATTATTTACAATGACTTGTGCATTTTATCTTTTATGATGTGTTTATGTATGGGCAAGATGCCAATCCAAGTTGTTATTAGCCAATGAATCAGCTATACAATTGAATTCTCTCGGTATGTGTTGATATGTAATGAAATTAAATGATCGTTCCAAGAGGCGCACTCTCTGAAATAAACGAAGTAGTATAGGATCGCGAACTGTGTAAACACAGTTTAGATGAGAAACCACGAGTTGGGATTCTAAAAAGACTGATAAGGAGTCAAATCCAAGTGAAGCAACCTCTATCAAGAGACCAATGAATGCATGGTACTCCGCGATATTGTTGGTTGCAGGACCTAGACAATTGGCTCCTGAAGAAATCAACTCGCCAGTGGGGGAATAGATTACCCATGCTGCGGAAGCGAGATTCCGGGTATGTTGGCTTGCACCGTCGGCAAATCCGAAGTAGGCAGACATCTGTGCATAAAATCACGAGTCAAAGTAAGAGTGGATACATGAGGTCCACGCGCACACCCAAAAGAAAGCAAAGCAAACTAAGTACATTATGTACAACAAGTGACCTGCATAGGGTAACCTTACGCGTAGAAGTGTTTGAGGTATAGCCCATTGCGTGGACGCGCCAATGGCGTACCATCACAATCGATTAGTTCATAGGCTCCTTTTTCTAAGACACGTTTTACAACAAAGGGGCCGTACCACATGGATTCAAGTTTTCCTTTTCCAAGCTTATCGTGCATTTGATCATATGTAAGTACGAGATCACCTTCATTGAAGATCCAAGGTTGAACGGATTTGTCATATTGAGCTTTGACACGTTTTTTGTGAGCTTCATTAGCTAAAGCAGCGTCGCGGCGGGTTTCATCTAGCTTGGCTAGGTATAGAAACCATTCCTCTTCGGAAGTATTGTGTGGAAGTAGCTCTATGGCTATCTTGAGTGATGGAATTTCACATTCAATCGGCAAAATGGCTTCTAGGACATACACCAGTTGGAATGGTGTAAACCCAGTAGCACTTTTCACTGAGGTTCGGTATGCCCACAGTGCTGAGAATAGAGCTGAGTGCCAGTTGGATTTCTGGGTACCCACAATACACTGAATCATTCGTTTCAGGACTTTGTTAATGGATTCAACTTGGCCATTAGCTTGTGGGTAATACGAGGTTGAGTTTTCATGGCGAAAACCGAGCTTGGCACTTAGTTCTTCGATCATATGGTTCCTGAAATGGGAACCATGATCAGTCACAATAGACTTTGGGACACCAAATCTAGCTATAATATGATTGAATATGAATTGCGCTATTTTTTTCCGTCCTCAGCATATGTAGGCATCGCTTCAGCCCATTTTGTAAAATAGTCGACAACTACTATGACATAGCTATGCCCCCCGGCTGAAGTGGGCTTACAGTGCATGAAATCTATGCCCCATTTGGAAAAAGGGCCGACGGCAATAACAGGATGGAGTGGAGCAAGGTGCGAGCGTGCTTTACTATGAAAGAATTGGCATGGTGGACACTTCTTGACTGTTTCAATGCAGTCTTTGAAAATTGAGGGCCAAAAGTATCCTGCTCGCAGTATTTTCTGGGTCGTAGCCATCCCAGAAAGATGACCACCACATGCTCCTGCGTGGCAGTCATTAAGAACGCGTTCCGCCTCATCTAAGGTCATACAACGTCGAAGAACGGTGTTGACACCATGTCGATAAAGAGTATCATTGACTATGAGGTAGTATTTTGCGTGATGTTGGATGCGTCGCCGTTCATCGCGAGTGAGGTCGGGACGGAAGCGTTGGGTTTGGAGATATAAAACAATATCCCCATACCACGGATCAGACATGCTAATGAGGAACAACGATTCATCAGGAAGAGAATCGATGGGCTCGGGTTGCTCAGTAGCACGGGGCAAGTTACAAATCAACTCCGCGAAGACCAGAGACTTCTTGGACTTAGCCTTGACAAACTCCAAGTCAAACTCTTGAAGGATGACAATACAACGAGAGTATTTTCCCCCAAGCACTTGACGTCTGAGGATATAATAAATTGGGTTGAAGTCGGCTATAACGGTGGTCCGGCGGAGTAAGATGTAATGACGGAATCTCTGGACAGCAAATACTATTGCAAGAACCAGTTTTTCTCCATGTGAATAGCGAGTTTCGGAGTCGAGAAGACTCTTACTAAGATAATATACCACATGTTCTATGCCATTTTGGTCTTCCTGGACTAGCACCATACTGATGGTGGAAGTCGAGGCTACGAGATAAAGAATGTAGTCCCGTGTGTAATCGGGGGGTTGAATCACAGGATCTTTGGTTAAGGCTGCCTTTAGATTGTCAAAGGAGCATTGGGCTTCGTCATCCCAGATAAAGGGAACATTCTTCTTGAGAAGCCGCATGTAGCCTTTTGTTATCTCGGACATATTGCAGATGAAACGGCGTAGAAAGTTTGCATGCCCTTGCAAACATTGAAGTTCTGGAATATTGGTGGGTGAAGGCAGGGCTAGGATAGATACTACCTTTGCAAGATCTAAACATATCCCGCTTTTGGAGACTATGAAGCCCAACAGTTTTCCGGATTCTACACAGAAGACGCACTTATGCAGGTTCAAACGTATATAGTAGCGATGGCACCTTTCGAAAATGGCACTTAAGTGGTCTGGATGGTCTTCCCGGGTCCGAGAGTGAGCGGGAAGGTCATCAAGATATGGTTCTACAATATGTTTGATGTCATGAAATGCGTAGGACATCGCCTGTTGGAAAGTTGCCCTGGCATTTTTCAGGCCAAAAGGTAGCTTTCGATATGCAAAAATCCCCCAAGGGCAGATAAAGGCCGTTTTGTGTTGGTCGGCTCGTAGGATATCGATCTGATTATAGCCAGAGAAGCCATCCATAAATGAAAAGATGACACTTCCGGCACAGTTATCGATGATCTGGTCGATGAACGGAGTTGGGTTGTTGTCCTTTGGACAAGCCTTGTTCAAATCACGGTAATCAACACAGACCCTAATCGTTCCTTGTTTCTTGGCTACGGGAACGATGTTGGATACCCATTCTGTCAATGGGACAGGATAGATAAAACCAGCACGCAAAATTTTTTCAACTTCTTCTTTAATGGCGGCTGCCTTACGAGGATGGACGGATTGAAGCTTTTGCTGAACAGGTCGGGTGCCAGGGAAAGTTGGAATTTCGTGGACTACGATCGAGGGGTCTATCCCTGGCATTTCTTCATAACTCCAAGCAAAAACATCGCAGAAAGTTTTGAAGTAGGCACTATAGAACTCCATTTCGAGGCGAGTACATTTTTTGCCAATGTGCACGTTTTCCATGATACCAGGCTTCACTGAAATATCGATGGGAGTGGTTGCCATAACATTGGCCAAGTTTCCTTCGGAAAATACCTCGTCGAGGGAAGTGGGGAACTTGGTTTGAGCCATCCCAAGTGAAGTGTTGGGTTTTGTATCAGGCTCAAGTGGCTGAATGGTGGGGAATGAAGATCGATGATGAAAATCTCCCCATGGTGGTTCATCATCACACATAACTTCCATAATTGATTCGTCAGTTGGAAAAATCAAATTGAGAGGATTGAAAAGTGGTGGGTATGGATGAGTCTCAGCCGAGAGTTGTGCCACGGAATGATGAGTAGAACAGTCGACCCAATTGGTGGCTGATTGGATCACGTTATATGCTGCGAGGTTCTTGTTCAGAGGCATAGAGTTGTCGTAGTCTTCAATCTGAGAGGGACTCAGAATCACCCATGAATCATTGGAAGGGGTGATATTTGATGAAATCATTTTAACTGGTTGAATATGAGTTCCCAGCTCTGGAAAAACTCCAATAAGGGATGAATCCTTCATGAGACCAACACCAATGTCTTGGAACCGGTACCGAGGTTGATCCAATAATGGGACGGTGTTGGCGGAGTTTGGATGGGAGTCTGGGATACAGTAATCCAGTTGATCAATAGTGACAATTTTCCCTTCATGAGGAAATTGCACAATCCAGAAGACTGTAGATGCTATGGAGGTCATGGCGTAAAACCAATTTCATCCAAGGAGGAGATTGTAATCCAATGGTGCATCTACAACTTCAACGTGTACGGATACTGTTTTTCCCCCCAGTTCAACACCAATTAAGGGAATGAGTCCATAAGTTTGAAAACCATGTCCATCAAACGCCCTGAGAGTAGTAGGAGAAGTGGTGACTTCGGGTGAGCCTAAGGCTCTCCAACAGTTCAAAGACATGATCGACGTGGAAGCACCTTCATCTAACATAGTGCGATGGATGATATTTCCATGGATTTTTGTATGCAACTGGAAGGCTAACTGGTGAGAAAGCCTAGGTTTGGCGTGCTCCAAGTTAAACATGATGGAGTTGGAAGTATCTGGGTCCATTGCCCCCAGTGCTGAAAGTAGGGTTCTACGCTGCATGGGGCAGTGTTGGAGAACCTCGAGAGTCGACATGACGCAAGGTGCTTGAGCCAAATCCTCAACAATGTTGTAGTTTTGGGCAGCTCGCACATTCGGATTAAATATCACCTTTCATATGGTGCCCTTGGGTGGGCGTAGCACTGTGTCTGTAAGCGGTCTCTTGATATGGAGATGACCAGTAGGGGGGGTATAGGAATCGGATCTTCAACAGGAGATTTGCCTTTGGCTATCTCCGATTGTTTGTTTGAACTTGGAGGATTGTCATACATCTTTGAACGAGTGGTGATATGAACTTCTTCATTACTCGTCATCAGGATTTCGCGGTTTGTGGACGTCTCTCCGCGGGTGGGATTGGTCGGGTTGCCCCCTTGTGGGGTTTCTTCGGCAACCATTTGCTGTTGCTGTTGGGGGAAAGGGTCAGTTAATACTGTCAGGTGAGAGGATCCTTTAACAAACTTGTTGACCTCATCCTTGTAGGGACAGTCACGCGTGTAATGATCATCTTGACAAATTAGGCAGGGAAACTTAGCTTTTCGACGTGGTTTCTGGTCATTCTGGGTGGGTTGTGGCTTGGGGTTCTCCTGCTGTTTTTTCTTGGGTTTACCACGATTGTTTTTCTTCTTTCCCCCGAATGGTTGTGACGTAGATTGAACTGCGTTCACTTTGGAGGAAATAGCAGGAGGAGTAGTTGTTTTTGAAGCATCCTAGGGTAAAGCGGGGGAAGCAGAAGCTTGTTGTCCCGTCGAGTTGGTAATAGGCTGGGCCTTGACTGAACCGACAATACCATTGATGGGGGGTTCAATGGTAGGATTCGTTGGATCAGTGTTAACGTGGGAGGCATGTGGAAGAAGTTCATGTAAAGTACTGGATTGAGTGTATACCAAATCCATGTACTGGGCTGCCGAGATGGCTTGTTCTTCTGTAACCGGCCCATGCATAGCGATATCTCTGGCTATGGGAGGAAAAAAGGATTTCATGAACCAATCAGCAAGTAGCTGATCCGGAATGGGTGCCTTCATTAGCCTACGGTGTCGTCGCCACTCATGGATGTGATCTGAAATGTGTGTGGAAGTGGTTTGACGCAGTGAGGTTAACAGTTCTGTTCCAGTCTCATACCAGATGGGGAGCTGGAAATGAGTCAGAAACTGCATAGCCAAAGTGTTGAAATCACGAAAAGAGTGTTGTGGCAGCTCGATGTACCATTTTGCTGCCGTACCGGTAAGCGTATGTTGGAAGAGCCTAAGTCGAATGGAATCATCCATCAGGGAGTTGGATGAACACCAAAGATGGAAGGTCATCACGTGGTTCTTGGGGTCTTCCCTGGGCTTAGCATCGAACTTAGGAATGTCCGATGGAAGTTTGGCTGGGATAGGTGGCCAGTGAGGTTCATGCCATATAGGATTGTTGATAAGCCTCGACAAATCAGGTAAGTCAAGTGTGGCCAAAAAGGGAAGTTGATGGTTAGTCTGCGGGTATGAGTAATAACCATGTGGTGCAGAGAAACCTGGAGGGCCCTGCGTAGCATACTGCTGCGTGTTATACCCATATGTGTTTCTCGGGGGGTACTGCTGGAAGTTCTGTGCGTGGTAAGCCATCTGGTTAATCGGTTGATTGTAAGTAACCGGTTGGTGGGTGTTCTGCTGAGTGGGTATAGTACTCTAGGGTTGCTGAAACCCAGGCATGGTTGCTGCTCCTTGTTGGGGAAAAGTTCCTTGGAATTGATGTGTTCCAGGAATGTTACCACTGTATTGAGTAAGTGGAGTGTTTCCCATAGCAGGGTTGGGGGGTGGTTGCGGCGATGGTGTCCATGGAATGCTCGTTCCTGCTTGAGGAGCGAGTGGAAATTGAAGTGATGGGTTCCATGGAGTTGCAGTAGCTGAAGGGTAAGGGAAGCCAGAATTCAAGTTGGGGGGAATCTGGGATTGCCCCCCAGCTTGGTTCCAGTTTCCAAAAAGTGAGTACCCCCCACTCTGTGGGATTTGAGGGTCCCAAGAGGGAAGCATACCTGACGGGGGAGGTTGAGAGTGAGGTCCGGTTGGAACACCGGAATAAGGTTTCCCGCTGCCAGGTATGCTGTATATACCATACTAAGCAGATGCTGCTAGTTGGGAGAGTTGTTGGATGGAACCAATGGGTTGTCCGCCAGCAGATGGGTTGGATGGCCCTATAAGAGGAGTTTGTTGACTAGGAACGGGGTTCCCAACAAAAGGTTGTCCTCCAGCTTGTTGGGTTGATGACCCTATGGGAGGAGGTTGCTGACTAACAATGGGGTTCCCAACAAAAGGTTGTACCCCAGCTGGTTGGTTTGATGGCCCACCAGGGGGGGTTTGTACGTTGAAGTTGGGGACCACTGTAGTTGGTTGTCCACCTCCTGATATAGTGTAAATGGTGGCTGAAGGTGATCCTCTGGTCAAAATGGAAGATCCGGCAGTATGACTAGGTGTTCTTCCGCCGCTAGCCAAATATGATAGTGTGGAATGGCCAACAGTGCCAAAAGTACCGATTTGTGGAGGGGGTCATCCATATCTGGCAGGCGAGGACGGAGAAAAAACTGGGTTATCCCTCATAGAATGTGCGCCAAAAATGGGTGATGGAAGCAAATTTGGGGAATTTACTCCAGGAACATCGGCGTCGTCCATAAAGTGTTCAATGATAGGAGGACCATCGAAAACTGGGTCCGAGTTCATGTCCTGGAAAGGGTTTTGGGGATTCGGTGGGAACCTAGGTATAGTAAAGTCCGAAGGTCCTGAGCCGTCTGCATAGGAGTGACGAAACTCTGTGCTAGATGGGATGTTGGGATCCCTATAGTCAGAAGGACGAGTAACGGGGGGATATCTAGACACTGTCGAGAGCATTTGCTCTGTGTTGTGTCTAAACCGTGCCGCTGCTAACGGGGAGTTCACTAGACTAACCATACTAGACTAGATGGAAGCCATGATTTCATGTCCCAGAGGGAGGTTGGGTAGAGCTATAGTACGAGGTACGTTGCTAGAAGAACTTGTTTCCTAAGGATGAACACTGGGTGACGTAGTGATAACAGGCGAAAGTTCCGCCTGGGAAGTAATGAAGCCATAATCAGGTTCAAAAGGTGTGTCAGGAAGCCGAGTATCTTCAACGGTTTAAACATACCCGCCTGGGACTGAATACAAGCCAGGTATGTCCTGGTCGGACCCTTCGATGGTGCCAACAGATCCATCTGTGTCATCGTGAAAAGTGTCTGATGGACGGGAAGTGTTGACATCCGGTAGAAGGATGACCTCTGGTATAGTAGTTTGGGTTGTACTAGGTTCAGCTGCTGTAACTGTGTCCACTGTGGCAGATATATCTGGAATGAAAGTGGGTGACGTGACAGTGGAAGTCTCAGATATGCTAGTGGTTGTAGAAGCTGCAATAGATTCTGATACTGTGCTGTGAGTGGCAGTTACGGGTGAAATTGAAGATGTTGTACGTATCGGTGGTGGAATGTTCCCTCGACCAGCACCACGGCCAAGAGGAGTGGGAATGCGTGATGCAGGCGGACCAAAAGTCCATGGCGGTGGTGGTGGTGGAGGGCTTTGGCCCTGTATTCTTCGTGATCTTCGTGTTTGTTTTGACATGATGATAGGAAAATGAAAATCGGGGGCAGTTTCGTAACAAAGAACTCAAAAACTCTAATGCAGCTGAGCGTGCAGAAGAGGAGCTAGAAAAAGCAAGGCTCGTAGGCCAAAGAAGCAAGCTCTAAAATCTATACTGAGACCTACGTCTCAATAAGCGAGCTGATATAAAAAATGGCCAGAATGCCAACAAGCAGTCCCTACAAAGAAAAATGACCCTCTACAAAGATAAGATAACAAGCAAACTCCTAACTAAGAGCTGGAGACCTCAACAAGTTGTATCCTTCGCAAGGTGATGACATCCAAGTCGAGCAATACAACATGAGAGACCGATATAAGAAGGATATCCCTCTACTGAAAGGGATCTTGGGTAAAAGAGCCCTAGTAGAATAGATACTAAGCTACCTCGTTCATGACACGTTGGAAAAGGTTTTGGGAACTTTAGCCTTCTGAAGAAGACAGCGATTGATGTTTCCTTAGGGCTAAGTGGAGTGCGGCATTCCACAGAGTCCATCCGGTTCTCAATCTCGTGGTCGTTTAACCCTTGAAAGTTAAAAACAGTCAGGAGGCCCCTCCACAAACTAGCTGTGACCGTGTCAATAAATACTAGAGTATTTTAGTTCCCTAAAGACAACGACTATGTCTCAGATGAAAATGACAAGGGGGAATTATTTTGATGCCTATCCCCGGTGTCCTACCTAACTACCAAATTCTTTTGATTTCCTCAAGTGAGGTTAAAGTTGGTTTAATTAGGGAGCTTAATTTTAGTGGCTGTCTTACTCAATCAGGTAGTGGACATGAAACTTGATGGTGTTATGATGACTCAAACCATGCAAATGAGAATGAATGAAAAATAAACCTTTGTCTTCGATGAAATCTATCTAAGGAAAAGAGAGAGTTCTTCGATCAAATATGCATGAAATTATTCACAAGCAATCAAAAATCAAAGTAAAAGATTTTTTCTTTTCTTTTTGTAAACAAAGCCAAACTGAAATAAACACTCGTTTTAATGCACTGATCCTACAACTAAGATGATCCAAATATAAGAATTTCTGTGGCAAAATCAATGGTTCATTTCCTAATGCAAAAATAATGCTATTAGACTTTTCCAAATTAAACAACAGAATTGCTCTCAAGTGACAATTTTGAAATGATTGAAAATGATGAACACAATGTGATTGTAAAAGCTACAGGGTTCAGTAACAGAGAACAGTGGTGTTGAGTTGGTTGTGGTGAAAAAATCAAGCCAATGCAATCAAATTGGAAAAATGACCGAATGTGTCAAAAATGCCACTAATTCAAACAAATCAAGCTCTCAACAAAGAAATAATCAGACCACACGGACTGTAAAATGACCAGGATGCTAACAGGCAACAGTAAACACTACCTAAGGCAGAGAGAGACTCAAGAAACCAAGAAGGGATAAAAAAATTTAAAAAAATGCAGACACTACCGCGGGTCAGGGTTAGACTGGAGCGCGGCACTGTAACAGTATCGCTCTGGTACTAATGCAGATAACATGGTACTACCACGTTGTAAGCAGTTCTGAGGGTGCGGTACTGTGGCAAGGTAAGGAAAAAGCGCAACTTGAGAAAAGAAAATGAATTTTTCAGGGTTGTTGCTAACCCAGGGGACTCAGTGATCAGACAGGGAGAAAAAATAAAGCGAGGAGGCATGAATAAAGGTCAAAAAAGACCAAGATTCAAACTGGTTTGAAGTGCAGTAAAACAAATCACAATTAGCAGATGGATGACAGTGAACTGAATCAATCAAACATAAATCAAAACCAGCGGAGTCGCCATTCTTTTTTGTTAGAATTTTTCCCTACGGATAAGTCAAAATTCTCTTAACTTTAAAGCAGATTCTCAACTAACTCTAAAGCAAGAAACAAGTCAAAACAAATGCTACCATGAAATTCCTGAACTAAATTTCACCACAAGATTAAATGTATTCAAAAACAATGAGATATATAACACACCTTTCAATCTGATGTTTGTCTCGCCTCCAGCTCTTGATCCAAAAGCTCCAATGTAGAACCTGTTAAGATCAACCAAAGAACGAACATGCAAGCTTCCAAATACCTTGAAGTAAAGATTAGATACATTCCATGCTAAGAACTTATGCTATACACATGAAATGGGAAAGACAAGACAAGTTATCTTTATTACAACTTGAAGAATGCTTACAAAGGTTTCTTGATGTCCAAGCCAATCTTCTATCTCCAAGTGCTTCCTCCTCTAGCTATCTCCACAATGCTGCAAGATCATAAGTTTGGTACTTCAAGAGTCCTCCCTTTTCTCCATGGGATGCCTCTCTTTTATAGTGTATGGTAGGGTTAACCAACAAGAGATATGGGTGGATCTAGGGAGAGATAAGTGGATCAAGGTTTCTAATCACAAAAAGTGAGTTGGGATCGAATTAGGGACCCCAATCTTCCACTATCTTCGAAAATACAAAATCCCACAAGCCATGGAAAAAAGGCTATAAAAAGAGTACCGCGCCCTACAGTCTGAGCATAACGCGGTAGTGTGGACTACCGCGCACCTATAACTGAGCAAGGCGCGGTAGTGTGGGTAAATAAAGTCTCAGCTGGGTGAAAACTTGTCAGGGTAAGTTTACTTCCAAGGTTCACTCATCATATTTCTCTTCTGAGTGGTTTAAAGCAGTAGGGGAATTGTCGTCAGCTCTTTTTGTGGTGGAGATGCGACACGGTGGAATATAGATGTATAACAGCAATATTGCATAGTACCGCGCCTCTGTTTAACCTTACAGCGCGGTACTGTTACACAGTACCGTGCTTCCCAATATGGCCCCCACGCGGTACTGTGGAGGGCGAATTTTTCCCAATAGGGCTTGCCCAAAAAATTATTTTTCCCTACTGAAAACAAGTTATTCATACATGAAATGAAAGAGGGGCTTGAAAGCTCTTACCTAGCGCAGACGGCTGTTGAAACGGTGCCCTGAATCTCCAGATATGAACTGTTGAAGTTTTTGCTCCTCAAATGGGTAAAATCTCCTCTTTTGGTAAATGCACAAGTGAAATGGTAACTTTCTTTATTTACCCATCCTTTATATAGCTTTTTCACTTATTTTTCACTCATTATTTTATCTGGTTAAAATAAAACCCATTTCACATTACTAATATCTGGTTTCATGAGCATTTGTTGGCAGGATCTCCTTTAAAAAATGTTCACATTGGCGTTCATTTATTGTTTGACCTTCATTTTGAGCCTACTTTATCTTTTTCGTGCTCTGGATTAAAACTTGAAAAAGATTCCAAGCACTTTTACACCCATGTCGTGCTTGTCAAACTTAAGTAAGTGGTGTCGAGTTTGGTCAGCTTTACTCATGCTCGTTAAACGATGAGGAAAGTATTATCCTGGTTGTATTTTATTCTCTTTTCGGACCAGAATAATTAAAAATTACGAAAAAAAACCATTGGAGTCCATAGTTAAGCTCTTTTCAGACTCCCTAAAATTGAAAAGATTGCCAAGTGATATTGACTCTTTCACACTTGTAAAAGTATTTGAAAGGTCGTCTATTCGGTGATAGGTTACCCCTTTTTCGGCCTGTCTAGACTATTTACGAGAAAGGTATACCTCGGTCAATTTTTGGCTGGGAGAGTTCTCTCGGGAATTGTTTTACACATTTTCGGGATTGAGGGACTAAATTTAGGAAAAAGTACACTTTGGAGCCTCCTTTAAGTTTTTCAGGCTCTCTAAATGTGAAAAAATACCGAGTTTTCCTTCCTTGGACTCGTTAAAATTTAACATCGAAGGACCCACTTTGGGATGAACCCCTCCTTTCTCAGGTTCGTAAAACATGTGAGATTGGACTCATCTGTAAGATGAGCTATACCGAGCATATGTTATCCTCTTCAAGCTCGAAAAAAAACAAAGAGGTACTCGTCTATCATGTCGGGGGAATATGGGGAACAAGTCAAGTTTGTTTTGGCAGCTTGTCAGTCATTACCTTTGAACATGGCATGCGTCGGTCTCTTGTCTATTTTGGGTATCATCACTGAGTTATGGTCATCATCATGAGTCGTCTCTCTGGCCACAAGCCTACTCGTTCGGTTTCTATCCTCTGCTATCAATAATCCCTGCTGCCAAGTCCTGTTACATGGCGTTATATGTTCAAAGGGTTGCATTGTTCAGAGTCATTCATTGTGTCAGGCCTCCGCTGTGACAGTACATACTCCATTGTTTCATCATCCTATACTATCTTTCGTTCCGATTTCGTGTCGATGATGTGGGGATCATTATGGACCACCTTCAACGAGTCTATTCCCATCGATGCCAAATCACTATCCGAGAATTGGACTTAGGGATCAACCATTAGAACCTCGGTACCTGCATGCCTCAATGGCAGGTTTCCTCGTGTTTGACAATAGGTTTACATCACTGACCTCTGATCGAACGATATCTCGAATACTCGACATCAACTCATCTATTCGCATTTTGTTGAGATGTACTTCAGATACATTGGGGATCATCGTCATCATTGGTGATTTCCCTCGCATTTGTTAATGGTTCACATCATTGACCGATAATCAAATGGTTTCTACCATGTTCGACTTCAACACTTTGTAATCACATGGCTAGATTCGTGTCATTTGCGATTGGGTAGAAGTCCCTAGGCGCACCTTTGTATCTTGATTGCGTCCAGGTTGCGATGGAGATGTCCTTTGTATTGTCACACAGATCCACTTTTTGTATTGGTCGTGGCTATGTCATTACTGTCTCATGGATCTACCCTTGTTCATAGTAGCCATGATTTGTCTATAGTCTATATCATCTCAGTACTCATGGATCTGCAATGTATTGGTCGGCAGCCATACTTTGAGTCAATTGTTTCCGAGCATGGGGATGCCCGCCTCAGTGGTATAGTTAACATTTTATTTCTGTTTCAGCTCCTTGTCGCTCTCCTCGATGTTATCTCCACACAGTATTTGTAAAGTATTTCATCCATCGGTCCCTTCTGACCTCACACTTTAGGGGGCATCTGTTATACCTCCATATTTCACAGTGTCGCATCTTCACCACAAAAAGAGTTGACGACACTTCCCCTATTGCTTAAAAAACCCAGAAGAGAAAAATGATGAGTGATCCTTGAAGGCAAACCCACCCTGTCAAGAATCAACCTAGCTGAGACTTCATTTACCCTTACTACCGCGCCTTGCTCCATCTTAGGAGCATGGTATTCCGTACTACCGCGCTATGCTATTTCTCTGCCACGCAGTACTACCGCGTTATGCTCTGTTCTAGAGGCGTGGTACACCTTTTTTATCCTTTGTGCCATGGCTTGTGGGATTTTGATTTTCGAGATATTTTTGAGGATTGGTGTCCCTGATTCGATCCTAAATCACTTTCTGTGATTAGTAGGCCTGATCCACTAAACTCTCCCAAGATCCACCCTTCTCTCTTGTTGGTTATCCCTACCACACACTATAAGATAAATGCATTCCATGAGCAAAGGGGAGGACTTTTGGAGACATCAAACTTATGATCTTGAAGCTTTGTGGAGATAGCTAGAGGAGGAAGCACTTGGAGCTGGAAGTTGGCTTGGATATCAAGCAACCATTGTAAGTGACTTCAAGTTGATAATAGAACATAACTTGTCTTGTTTCCCAAATCACATGTATTGATTTTGTTTCAATGATATGATTTGTATCTATTGTGGATTTATATCCTAACTCATATTTCAAGTTGCTAGAGAATTGTATATGCTTGTATCTTGGTTTCATTTTGACAGGTTCATTCGCGAGGACTTGGGAATTGGAGCAACCATAAAGACAAGCGATTGGATTGAAGGTCAGTTAGGCTTATTCCACTTCTTCTAGCACTTTAACTTTGAGATGTCTGTTTAGATCTAGGAATTCAAGGTAGCATTTGTTTAGTTTTGTCTTAGTTTAGAGTCAGTTAAAGTCTACTTTAATCTAAGAGAATTTTTACTTATCCGTAGGGAAAAATTCTACCAACAAATAGTAACCACAATTCTTGATTATATTACAGTTGTTAACATTTGAATTTTTTTATGCTTATGAGATCAATATTTCAAGATGATATCATGCTTATTTCATTGTGGCAGGGGGTTACTCAAAGCACACCTGGAGGTTTTGGTCAGGTAAACGTGAATGTCATGGTAGCACTAAAGTTTTTCTTCATTAATCACGTTTATTATACATGGTTCATTTTTTACGTTTCGATATGAATATGTCTTGCTTCTTGTATTGCAGAAGGATGATCGTGGGAAGTTACCAATGGTGTCATAATAGGTAAATGATAGCGTAATAGTACCTAAACATGATTAATGTAAAAAAAAATTTATTATATGCATGTTATTTTTTTACGTGAAAGTTTGTAATGATAAAAATAAATTAACTACTTTTAATGATTGATGTTTGTAGAGCACACCACATTAGGATGATGAGTTGGTCGTTGAGGAAGATATATTTTATTCAACTAACCCAATGGAAATTGTGAAGAAGGATTTGAAAAATTCCAATCAATGTCTTCTTAGACTGATTGTAATCAAACCCAAGACTGAAGAAATCAAAGCAAGAATTGATGACTTGAGGAAAAAATAGAACAATACAGGGTAAGTGGCATCTTTGAAATATTTTAAGAACTATGACATATATTCATTTATGTTATTTTAGTTCTCTTTTTTTTATATCATCTAATCAATTAAAGTTTTGTTTTTGTAGGAGTTTTTGGAGATAACACCCGTGCATCGAGTACAAGCTGTAGAGGTCAGTATTGGTACGTAGTAGTGATGGTTCAACACATATTCAATATACTATACCAACGAGGCTATTTGAATCTCCTGACTAGAAATTACCTTTAGATTCTACGAGCTCACCAAATTTTGCATACCAGCAGGGCCCTTCACCCACTACTACTTCATAGGATGTTAGAGAGGATAGTAGCATCGAATGTGAAAGTTGTTATCCTGGAGCAGTATGTGTGGTTATCATGGGATCATTTCCCATTAGCTTCTTGGGGGAACAAGACTGCGTTCCAATCAAGATACCGAAGATTGCATGTATTATTTAATTTATTCAGTGTTTTTTTCATGTAATTCAAAGCCACATACCTCAAATAAGTTTTAATTAATGGTCATATTTTTTGCAGGAAATAATGATTTTTATAAGAACATGCATGAGAAGGATTTGGAATTTTTTGGGCCCACCATTTGTACACGGTGGAATTCCCAAAATGACAAATTGAAAGATGATCTAATGAACCACATGGTCAGCTTGTTTGGTGATACCTTCAACAGAAAAGGTGTCACCGTAACAAATGGCTTAAATTTAAAATATGTCAGGGAAGATTATAAGGACAATTTGCAAATTAATAATAAGTATGAGCGTCCTCCGATGGTTTCAGAGAAGGAGTGGAAGGCGCTCATGGATGATTCAAAGGAGAATGCATTGATAAAAATAAGGAAAGACTCATCAACTCGGTTCAAGAAACCATGGCACATATCATATTTTCAATGAAAAATGTTCAATTTTGTTTTTACTTTTAAATATATTTAAGTTGCAATATCTAACATATTTGAAACCTTTCATAGGCTCCCTGACACCTCTAAAGCGACAAAGGAAAGAGCAGAAAAACATGAGAAACACAAACTAGTCGAGGGTGGATATCATAAACTAAGGGAAAGAATTGTAAGAATTAAACGATCATTATTTGTAGCCAAAAAATTTCTAGCTGTGGCGAACAAATAATTGATTTATCACAAGCAATTTTCATGGTGTTATGCATTGCAAGGAAATGATTTTCAAGAGGAATCCATTGAAGAAGACTTGAGGCTTGGCTTCAAGTATGGTTTTCAACTTGTGTTGGGACGTCAAAAAAGCTTGGGGAAAACCCCAATTTCCCCATTTACGCACACAGAGGTAAATAAAAAAAATAAGGCCATCATTATAATGTAATTGTGTAATCTATTCATGAATGATTACATCAAAAAATAAATGCATTTTTTTGTTTTCAGGGTGAGAGCAACAAAATCAGCAAGTGTAGCAGTACCGAACAGGTACCACATGATGTTTGGGAGATGCCTCATGGTGGTGGCGAGTATCCTATCCATTCAAGTATGTATGCTATAAAACAAAAGTATTTAATATGATTTTAAATATATAATTGATGACGTGTACTAATAAATTTTCTTTTGTGAATGGCAGAGCATGTACCTGCTTATGCTCAGCTGGGAGAGGAACAAATGGAAGAACCAATGAACACTCCAGATGTCTCATCTAGTCAGCCAACAGGTAAAGGCATTGTAATGATATTGGAAATAATGAAATATGTATCTCAATAATAACTATGCATTTATATCTATATAACTGACTTGGTTTTTGCAGATGATGCCCCTCTCCAGTGACCTCCACGCCCTGCTAATAGACATACGAGAAGTATGGTACAAGAGAGCATGCCCATACAATCAATAGAAAGAGAGGGAACAACAACTACAATAGGTAATCACAACGAATATGATGTCCCCGTCTTGGAATTTCTGAAAAAAAAAACAAAAAAAAAAAAAAAAATGTAGTTGTATACATTTAAGATTTGTATTTGACTGATTAAAGACAGGAAATATTTAGAGTTTTGTTACAAGTTTCTTGATTTAGTTGGTGCATGGTCATAATTGAGAATTGAGGTTTATAATGTGAATTTTATTGTTGAGTTCATATTTCTGAATATGTGTGACATCTTTCGAGGACTATGGTTATCCTCAAGGGGTTGGCCACCCCTTCCTGAGTTAACCTGAGGAAGATGAGATGACCATATCGTTTATAATTGGTTTAGATCTAATATATTCATGTTATTGTTATTTGATCATTGTTGTCTTTTATTAACAACTTAGATATGATATATATTGATAATGTTATTAATGTTTTTATTTTCAGATCTTTAATGATTATTGCAGCTCTCTGTTTGATAGTATTGTGTTGATTAAAACAATTAATATACCTATATTTGTTCTTTTTAAAAATTTTATGCGAAATGTTTGTTCACTTTGTTGCATAGATTATTTTTTAATATGTGTAACATCTTCATAGGGCTATTGTTATCCTCGAGGGGTTGGCCACCCCTTGCTGAGTTAACCTGAGGAAGATAAGATGACCACATGAGCTTCCTTATCCAATGATGATGATTATGAGCTTCCACTCTTTTCATGAGACACATGAGATGTATGACCACATACAGTTGAAAAGGTCAGGTAACCTAATATCATGTTAACTTGATGTGCATGAGCCTAGTATGATGTCATGTTTCCTTGTTATGTTACGTTGACTTGCATGTTTACTTGTATGTGATGTTTAGCCTTGTGGTGACTCGTGATTGACCCTTGCATGGTAACGTTGAGATATACAACCCTTAAATGTTTACTTCCATCTTTTTTATGACTAGCGTGAACCCTTAGGATTTTTTTCCACCCTTGTGTTGACCTTAGATCCCTCCTTAGGTGCCATCCACCATAGCGCTACCTTATATGACTTTTTTGGAGTACTTTGCTGTCATTTTTTATTGTGAGTTGGTTGTACTACTGTGTTGCTACTTTTTTTTATTTGTGAGGGTTGGATGATCTATTTTAGGGTCTTTTCCAATTCTGGGTTCTCTCCTTTCACAGGTATGTTGGTCTAGTTGAGTCGCATCCAAGTAACCTAATGCTAAGAGGTTGAAGTCCGTTTAGAAGCATGGTTTTTTAGGATAAGGGAGGTCTTCCCTAACATCTGATGTTGAGTTTATAATTGGTTTAGATCTGATATATATTTCCATTGTTATATATATATATATATATATATATATATATTGATACTATTATTAATGTTATTATTTTCAGTACTTTAATTACAATAATTACACAATAATTATTGTTATTGTTTTGAGGTATAGTTTTTCTTTTCCACAATAATTACAAAATTTTATTATACTGTAGTGATACATACAACATGAAAACTGTGCCATATTGTTTTTCTTTACAGGTCCTATATCTTGTAGACCCAATTGATGAGGTTTCTATTCAAAATATCCATATGTATAAATACATAGGTTGCTATTCAAAATCAATCGTGTGGCGCTGTGTGAGATGCACAGTAGTTGTACATAAGGCATGTCGTGCATGGCCAGAAGCAATGACTCTTTTGATGGATACACCAGGGCCCACAATTTGTTGGAGGCATCACAAAGATTGGAGGTTGGATCACAAGGTTATATTTTTTCTATCCTTCCTTGTGGTGGGTTACAAGTGTTTTTAATCATTTTTAGTAAAGTTTATGAATGGAAACACATTAACACCATAACACATTATCTCATCTACCCTAGACTATGGGTAAACTCAAACCAACACATTTGTGGAGTAGGTTTCCTCACCTTATTTTGTAGAAAATACATCCTCTAGAGGATCTAATAGAATTTCCAGCTACTGAACACCAATAATATACAGCAATAATGACCCAATAAGCTAACACCTTCAACCTTTCTATCTACCTCACCCTTAGCCTATGCAAAATTGATGAGCACCCCTTAACTAACCTACAAAGTTAAAGTATGATATACCAATGGAGTAACACTACCCTTGTTATGGACTAGATGAGTAAATATTTCAATGCTGAAATAAACAAGTTACCTCAAATTTTAAGCCACCATGTTGAACCTAATGTGAAGAAATCCCAAGAGAAAAAGAGGAAAGAGTGCTAAGATGATAGTATTATTCTCTAATCACAACAACATGCTACAATGAGGAATAATATCTCTTCTATAGGAGAAAAACTCAACCTCCTTTACAATAAAGTAATAATACATGATCTAGTACCCTATATCTAGCCTAGGGACTCTAAAATATACAGTAAAAAATAATAAACAATGCTCAACTAACCAACAAAATCCTCAAAGAAAGAGGGCACACCATCTAATCATGGTAAAATGAGTGAGAAACGGTATAATATAATCCTCAATAGGGAGGGAGCTCCATGAGAAAGGGTCCAAGGCATGACAAAACATCACAACCAAACCCCAAAGCTAGGGTGCTCCAAAAAGAATGGTCCAATATGCCACAATATAGCTCAAAATACTAGAATTCTCCCTCAAAAATTGCCACACGTGTGGCTCAAAGGATCTCCAAGGGTGACATAAACCTAAAATGTGGTGACTTGCCTGTAACCCACATCCTCAAATGGGAAATAAATACCCTAAATAATGGTGTAAAGTGGTTGGAGGTTCCAATCCAAAGGTCAAATTCTAGGATGCCCTCCTCAAAACCATCAAGCAGTCCATCCTTTAGTACCAAAGTGTGGGATGTCTCCATGAAACAAACTCCAATGTTCATCTAGAATCCTCCACGTGTCATGTCAATGGTCCAAAAGTGAAGTGGTAATGGTCCAAGCAAGGATCAAGTCTCCCATGTTCCAAGAACAAGGGTTTACATCATGTAGAAGGGAACATCGCTCCAAAAAATGCTAGGAAATATCATGTGTGAAACTGTAGTGCTCCATGGAAATATTCCTAATAATTATCAAACAAACCAACTCAAGTGTCATATCATGTATATAAGATTAATCACTCTAGTGGATAAGGTTAACCCATCATTTGACTTAGGCAATGTTATCAAACATGAAAATAATACATGAAATAAATTTACAACCACGCCTCTCTAACAATTCAAAACTTATTTAACCTTTACTCATCCAGTCTAATTTTGGTTTGACCCTATTAAACCCTTATTAGATGTGATACCCCTAAGTTAAGATGCATAACCTAGCTACCTAATTCAAGTGAGGTTGCATGAAGTGAATTATGTACTAGGGAAGAATGGGGGTCTTTATGAAATCACCATCATAGAAACATAGGAGAGAGAGGTCTATCCTTAACTTTCAAGAGTTAGGATTTTAAATGTTTCTTCCACATGTGTGCCAAAGGATGTGTTGTATGGGTTATTTATCCTTGCGCAATGATATTGCAATCCCCCTTTTATTTTATTTTTCCTTTGATATTTCATTTATTTACATTCCATTGGCTTAGTACTGTTTGCTTTAGATTTGGCTTTGATAACATGGGACAAGGGAAGTTGGCTTTTTGCAAGGGGAGTGTTAACCCTCATTTTGTAGGGGTGTCCACATATGATTTTTATCACACTCTTGAAGCAATGGGTGACCTCAACTTTGATGACAATTTGATGGTGCTTTGGGATATCTAGGGTGAAATATGAAACTAACCAAGCAACCTTTGAAGTCATGATCAACATTTGGGGAATAATTTCAAATGTAATAATCCTTCATCTAGGATTCTAAGATTAATTATTACTTAAGTCATATAATCATCATATTTATTACTATAGAGAAGATTTACAGAAGAACATATTAAAATATGAATATCTATTATACCCTTATTTTCCACCCTTGGGGTCTATAGGAGACTTTCCATGCTTGTTATTCCTAGACACTGCCTTTTTGACCCTTGACTTGGAGAATTACTACTAATTTGAGGACTATCACCCTCCATTCATTGTTTAGGGAGTGATAATATTCCACTATTACTCCTTTCATTATAGGAAGCGATCAACCCTATCCCACCTTGCATTACTTACAGGGAGCAATAACCTTCACATTTGGTTAGTTTTCAAGGAGACGACTATGATGAGTTGGATCATGACTTGAGTGTGACAAGTCCTAGGATTCTATACTCATCCCATTTCCTCCTCCATCCATTTATATAATGAAGGTAATTCAAGAGGGAGAGAGGATACTAAGGAGAGTATTGTTATGTTGTTAGGTTCTAGAGTGAATTCCTAAATATCTCTTTCAGATCATTGTATATGTGATTGGATCAAGGAAGGATTGGAGCAAGGATATTGGAGAATACTTGTGTCATGACTCAAGGAATATGCATGATGTATATTTCTTATTGAATTTATATAGATATATGCATTTCCCCCTCCATTTCATGTATTGTTTACCATTATATGTATCGTGCTTATGATTACATGTACTATATGTGGAGGATCAGATCTATCCTTGAGCATATCAGATTAGATCTAGATTGTATCTTGATTATATTGATCTATTTATATCTTGATTATCTTGTTTTAGTTTATATCTTGATTATATTAGTGCTTGATAGGTTTGAGATGGTTACTATTATTTAATTGTGTGTAGTCAACAGGTGCAAAGAAGCTGGAGAAAATTCCACCAAATCTACACCAACAAGTGATCTAAATCAACGAACATCGCTAATGACAAGGTGAGTTACCTTCACACTTTCTCTTTCTATGTAATATGTTGTCAAGATTAGATCTAGAGTGGAATCATAGTGGTATAACCCCCATCTATCTTGGGTAAGGGGAAAGATATCCAAGGGAGGTATCATATGTCTGTAGAAGGGAAATGTCTACAAATAGAATTGGTGACTCTAATAGGGAGGAGATTATGATATTTCTCTAGTTTGATTTGAAAATTTCCTTGTTTCTCTCATCCTTTTGAACCTCATTTTGATCTTTGAGTCCTCCATATACATTTTTATGTCCATTGGAGACTTTGGAAACCTTCAGATATGAAACAAATCTTTAAAAAATTCCTTTCTTTGGGCTATTTCCCTTGACAGTGAAATACAAAGTGATATTATCCCTCCCTGCTAAGATTCTCGGAGAGATAGTCATTGTTTATCCTTCCTTGGCTAGCTTGATAGGATCAATAGTGTCCTGTAGGAGATTTTTTTGTCTTCTTCTAATCTATCTCAGGTCTAGGTTTTTTTTTGTTCAAGGAGTGTGTTTATGGTTTGTATACATCATCATCATGCCTAGATAATGCCCTCTTGCTCATTTGGGTGATATCTATTTTCCTCTTTTACCATTTGTTTGAGTGTGATTTGCAGCACCTTAACTTAATGAATAGTTATATGATTTGATTTTTCTAGCCTACTAGTGATTTTCCAATGATATTATCTCTGTTTCAAGTGATTTCCAAAGAATATTCCATAGTACGTAGTCATCCTTTGTCATTGTTTTTTGGTTTGCTTGTCATGATGCAATATAATGGTATAAGTCAACAATGAGATTTACCACTATTTGCAACCCTATTTATTTTGTTTGAAAGTATTCTTGACATATTTATTTCTTTCATATTCATTAATTCATATTAGTGAGAAAATAGTTCATTTTCATCACCTTCCAAGGTTGAATTTTTGGTTTCATAAGCATTCTTTGGATTGCTTGTTTTGGTTTAATCATATTAAAATATCTTCATCGAAGAAAATAATTGCATTTTCATCTTTGCATTCTTTCTTACTATGTCATATGATGCTTATATGACTTAAAGTGACAAAGAAATAGGCAGCAACCTTAAAATAAGTTCACCGTCACCAGTTGAATCCTGATGATGAGTCAGATCCACTCGCTAAGGTACTACTTTGTTGTTGGAGTATTTTGTAGCAGTATAAGGATGAGTCATCCACCCTAGAATGAACCCTTATGTCATCCTTGGATATACCTTTTGAGGTATCCTTCTAAATAAAATGTTTGCTGCAAGATATGAGGAGGTCGATCCACTTTAAAAGATATCTCTTACCATTTGGAGGACTATACCTGGTTCTTTTTCCCTAATGGATGGGCCATCCATCATGGATAAGGGTCATCAACATCAAATTTATTTTTAAAAAAATACTCAGACATCGTCGCTATAGCGACGGGAAAAACTTGTTAATTCCTTTCCCAGGCAACGCTATTTTGTGGCTATAGCGACGATCATTATGTCGCTTGTATAGAAAAATCGTCAGTATGTGCATGACTGATCGCCGTGATAGCGACGATCCATCATGCACTCAACGACGATTTTTCTATACAAGTGATGGAATGATCGTCGCTACAGCCATGGAATGGCGTTACCCGGGAAATGAATTACCAAGTTCTTTCCATCCCTATAGCAATGATGTCTGATACACCAATGTTGCTATAGTGACATAGTTCTATCGCTTTAGCGATAGATTAACGTCGCTATAGCGATTCCTATATGTTTTTTAAGCATTGTCCACTCACGCCACGTGCCAGTTCTTTCCTGTCGCCATAGCGACGAAGGGTTCAAAGTGTGGCTACAACGACGAAAAATGTTGCGACAAAAATATGGGGTCATGTTCGTCGCTATAGCAACGCAAAAGAGTTGCAATAGAAACTATTTTCCGAAGGAAAAATGTGCACATGTACCAGTGATAATTGTAGCAAATACATTTGAGTTTTCATTATGACATTTCAACTTGGGTTAAATTTTGGATCTTTAGAGGTAGAGAGGATGGGGATGGATTAGAGGAAGGAAAGGTAGGTGGGTGAGAACGATGAATAAATGGGCCTTTTTTTACTGAGCATTCATCACCCTTTCATATTCTCTATCTCTTTGTATGGAATTCAACCCAGTAATAGACTAAGCTATTAAGACTTGTGCATGTATCTCATATTTCAAACCACTAATGAGACATTCCCTATAAAAAGTATTATGCATGTCTTTGATGCAAATGGATAGATGCTTAAAAGACAAGATGAAATCTTTGACTGTGCATGCTTGTTTGATATTGGTCAGCTACCCCAAATAATGAGTTTTTAAATGGTCATGAAGATCATAAACAAATTGTGTCCAAGCAATATAACCCTTGTAGGATTTCTTATGCCATTTCCATCATTCAGGATCTAAATATAAGATACCCACTCCAATTTTCATCATATTATCTATGATGCCATGCAAGGAAAATTAATCTTCCATCTAAGTTACCCATTCTATGGGGTTTGACCCATCAAATTCGGTTATGGAGAAAACTTCCTATGGCTTCGGGGAAGACCACAATAGACAGTTGACTACCAGAAAATGACTCAATTCCCAATGCAATGCTAGATAAATGACAATGCTAAGATAATGGAGAATAAGACCAACCTTCAACTGGATGTTCGAAGTAGATCCCCGTTGAGCTTTCAACTTGTGCACTTGAACCTGCAAATTAGTCTCGACAACCAATACAAAACAAGCGCATATAATATGTGAAATACATTAGCATAATCAATAGCAATGGTCCATGATATCATAAGAAAATATAACCCAATGTAATTTAACAATATTCACAACATCAATTGGATGAGAAAATGAGTATTTACATTAATGAATAACAAGAAGTACAACATACAACCTCTTGTCGGCAACCAATCTGAACCAAGAACTGGGTCTCTCCACTTGTGCCTCCACCACTTCAATCCTCCATACTATGAAAAACTCAAACTATGAAAAGGATTTTGGGAGGTGAACATAAGAATTTCACAACAAGAAGGATGAATGAATGTAGACTCAAGTCATGGAAAAAATCCACTAGATTTATCTTGCTTTCTCTTTCTCCTCCCTTCCATATGCCATAAGAGCTCAATATATAGCCTTCCAAAGGTAAGTGAAAGAACACATCGAGGCGTTTCGGGGCACATGGAGGGCCAAAGGTCACCCTAAGACCGCTTTTTGGGAGTAAAAAGTAATTTTCTAATGATTTTTACCATTTTAATTGGTACCCGCGGGCTATAGTGGAACAGCCTGCGTGTACGCGGGATAAAGTGGAACAGCTCGCATACAGGAACAAAAATAGGGAAAATGTGTTCCTGGAGGACAAAATGATGGATCTGAGTCAATGAAATGGATCCTGAAGGCCAATCAATGCTGATTCTCACAAGGTGGAAAATTTGCTACGAACATAAATAGTAAATAATTAATAAATAAACATAATTAATTGTACTTAAGAATGAAAGGGCATGACCTTTCATTCACAATGCCCAAGCCTTATTTAATAGGCAAGTTATCAACCATTGTAGTCATCTTTATCCTATCATCTAATTTATTATTCATATTTATCATTCAACATGAGAGTCAGATTCGACTATTAATGAGCCAACCGGATACGGTTGTTGCATTTGGTATCAGAGCCAGGCTTGTAGCCACCAATCTAGGACCTTGTCCAAAAAATTAGGCCCTTGGCCCAAAGAAGTAAAAAAGAAAAAAGAGAAAGAAAATAAAAAGAAGAAAAGAAAGATAGTGAGAAAAAAAAAAGTAAAAGTAAATTAAAAAAAAAGAAGTGAGAAGAAGTAAAAAGGAAAAAAAAAAGTAAAAGTAAAGTAAAAAAAAAAGAAGTGAAACCGCACACGGTTTTAAGGTGCACGTGGTTTTGTGAGAAGTGGCTTTGGTTTTATTCCCTAACAACAAACCAAAAGTGAGATTTGAACCTAGGTGGGGAAGGTAACAATCATTCCTCCCAACCACTCAATCCACACCATTTTTATTATCCTTTAACTCCAAAAAGAATTATTATAATAATTAATAATTATTATTATCATTAATAATAATTATTATCATAATAATTATCATATTATATTTATTAATAATATTATAATTATTAACTTTAAAATCATAATTATTTTTGGAAAAAAAATTGTTTAACCATAACAAAAGAATATTTTTATGAAATAACCACATTAAGGGTTATCACACATTTTTGGTGTCCACTTGTTATCGAAAGAAAGAAGAAAAATCGAAGCAGACAAATTATCGTCGAAAAAGTCAAAATCAAAGGGAGACCAATTATCATTGAAGAAATCAAAGACCAATTAGCACCAAAGTAGTCAAAGGAAGACAAACTCAAAAAAAAAAAAAGTCAGAGACCATATATAGTCGAGATCAAGCATCTAACGTCGAAGAAGTCAGAAACCATGGAAGACGATTTGCGGCTACAAATAGAAAAATTAGAAACAAAGTTAAAACGTTATCGAAAAGACAATGAAGAATTGCGTGACATAAATAACAGTTCAAAAATAAGAATTGAATTACAAGCAAGGTGCAATAAAATAAAAACCTCTGACCAGGAAAAGTGTATAGAAAAATTGTATGCGCAAATTAATGAATTAAAAAATGAAAACGAATATAATCAGAGGTTATGAAATCAAGAGATAAAGAAAGAAATAAATAATTACGAAGAAGAAATAATATGCTTGAACAAGATCCTTAACGACAAGGATGAAGAACTGGTGCAGATACGAAAGAAATTAGAGAATCAAGAATCAGCGATCAACCAGTATCGGGAGCAGATAAAAGTTCTTCAAATACAAAATGACGATTCTAAAAAGACACACAAATCAGAGATCGCAAATAATAATAAAGCATTATCCAACAATGCTGAAGAAATTTTCAGACTAAGAAATCATAACAAGATACTAGTCACAAAAATTAAGAAGTTGAAAAATAGCCGAAAGATGGAACAATCTACGGACGACATTGAAGGGAGACTTTTAGAAAAGCAGGAAGAAAATAGCTGCATCAAAAGTCATAATGAGGATCTTAAAGAACAACTTAAGAAGTCAAAAGATGCCAGGAAATCACAAGTAGAGTTGGTTAAGAAGTTTCAAAATGATAAGAAAAAGTTGGAAAAAATACAGAATGAAACCTTAAAACCTCAAGGGACGAAAATACAACTTCCAACTCAAATCAATGCTTAAAGAATGACATTCGTAAAAGAAAATGACATTGTGAAAATTCCCTATCGACACCCCAACCATAAAAACCAATATTTTGAAAAGTGGGAAATGTCGAAAGCTAATGATACTAATATGATCAAAGTTCCTAACGACAGATCAGTATGGACTCCCAACAGTCCACAACAAATCAATTTGGGATGGATTGACCCATCCACATATCGAAAGTTATGCTCTACACTTAGCAGTTCTTATCGACATCTTTCGTCAGCCACGACATCGCAAAGAACAATGTGAAAACCTTATAAGGCTTTGAGGACAAAGCCTATCTAAGAGAGTGGCAATGCTACGAACATAAATAGTAAATAATTAATAAATAAACATAATTAATTGTACTTAAGAATGAAAGGGCATGACCTTTCATTCGTGATGCCCAAGCCTTATTTAATAGGCAAGTTATCAACCATTGTAGTCATCTTTATCCTACCATATAATATATTATTCATGTTTATCATTCAACATGAGAGTCGGATTCGACTATTAACGAGCCAACCGGATACGGTTGCTGCAAAATTACCCTGTAACAATAAACAAATTGTGTCCAAGCAATATAACCCTTGTAGGATTTCTTATGCCATTTCCATCATTTAGGATCTAAATATAATACACCCACTCTAATTTTCATCATATTATCTATGATGCCATGCAAGGAAAAGTAATCTTCCATCTAAGTTACCTATCCTATGGGGTTTGACCCATCAAATTCGGTGATATTGTTTTAGGAAGTCTATGCCGCATTTGTGTTATCATATCATGAACAATTAGAGTGGAGTGAGGACCAAGTAAATTGGATTGAGGCCCATTAGGTATGGATGAGTCAACTTATTATATATGGGAAGGTTGGTTTGTTTCATGATATCTCGAATATGATGAAGGAAAAAGTGTCATGAATTGGCTTATATGGTTTAAAAAAAACTCTAATTTGGTAAGATTCCCACAAATGGCATCAATATTTTGTTGAGTAGAGTAATTGTAGTCTAAACTTGTCTTGGAACTCATCAAATAGTGTTTCCAATTGGTAAAATTTATGGGATATCTCACCACCTTGAGTGTTAGTCATATGGGAAATGGACCCACAAAAAGGGGTACATAAGGGTGGTATCAATGTGAGCAACTTGATGCAAGGATTCTATTGAGATGGGTTGGAAATAAGGGTTTAAAGATGTGGGACCAACAAAAGGGTTACTAGAGAGTGGCACCAATGCAATCATCACAACACATAGATCGTGGTGAGATAGGTCTATAATAAGGGCATGGGTAGGACCCATATTTTTTATTTGAAAATCCTGCCCAAAAATTATTGCACTAATAAAATTTCCAAATTCTTGATACTATAATTTATTGCACCGAGAGTATATATGTGCTTACAACCTATTATATAGGGAGATGTTGTAACGCCTAATGTTGTGTAATGATATATAACATGCCTTTCTTATAAAAATGAAAATGATGCGGTTTAAACAAAAAAATTAAATTATATTGATTTGATCTTAAACCTAGATATATCAAGAACCGAAAATGATCAAATATCTTGAGATCAAATTTTATTCTTAATGTGTAAAAAATATAATATAAAAATAATTTACACCTCAAGAAAAATTGGATCCCTCGCGGTGCTTGATAGTTCCATGTTTAAGATGGATATATGTTGTTGTAGGAATTTCACGGACTAATCACGTATGGTAGGGATTCTAAAGTCCTAAGGGTAAGGGGATGATAGATGTTATAAATATCTGATATACTTGCAAGTTCCAACAATATTACTTGGCCCAATCTCTTAGGGCACTAACTAAGTAGGCTTGACTATGCCCTTAGTTATACTACCCAACTACCTAGGTACTAGAGAGTGTTGGGTCACGGATTTGTCCATATTTTCATCGCCTATTGACATATATTCCATCCCTCTTCTTCCTATCATTATCCATTTATCATTCCATTTTCCATCCATTTGTTGTAACTGCACGCAAAATACCATATTACTTCCATTGATGCTTTAGTGGTTAATCGTGATTATTTTTCTTTATTTTTGATGAATTGAAGACTCTTATGCATAATTTTACTGATGATGGTTTATGGAGTGATTGTTCATATTAGCAGTTGTAGCAGCCATGGTTCGACCCTCCAAATTTGGCATGCTAGCACACGTCCACATGGATATTTCACAACATGATTTCATCTTATGATTAATTATGTGGATTTGTGATTTCAATTCGTGCCCAAGTCCAACATGGAAGCCTCCAGCTCATGATCAAACTACCTCAACCAAAAAGGCATGTCAGATAAGAACACAGTGATTCGCGTCTCGCTTTGCGGGAAGATGGAGATGCATCTCACAAATATGAGACATGGGTTTTGTGCGTACCGGCCCCAATTACCTAACTCGCGTGGAAATCGACAAACAAAGCTACGATTTGATATATACAGCTGGTTCTTTAAACATATAATTCCCAGATTTACTGTTACAGCCTGTTTTACAAATTAGCAATTGGTTGAAATAGAGCACAAGTTGGGGATTCGGTTTCTCATTCTCTTGAGAGCATTTTATGTGTAAATATGTAATCATTCTGATGTATTGGGGGAGGAGAGAAAGCAATGTTATGCTGTAGAAATTGATCCAGACTGTTGTAATAGTTTCATTCTGATAATACATGCTGCCAGTTTCTTAATTCTGGAGTTGTAGACTTTCATTGTGGAGATCTAGCTCTGCTCAGTGGAGGAAGGGCCCTCTTCCCTGAGCAGATGCTGATAGTGTTGATTGTTATTTTGTAGATTTGTTTACTATTTAGTTCATGCTTTCATTTCATTAGATTTATCATAGTTGTATGCTTTCATTCATTAGATTTATCATAGTTGTTTTCATGTTAATTTCTTTTCATAGATCGTTGGCCAACATAGCATTTCTTTCAGATTTATGCAATTAGATCTTTCTTCATAAGAGTTGATTTTGTTTGAAGTGTGATTAGATTTACAATTTGATTTTATGAATAGGTTGAGGTTTGATTTATTTTCAAGAAGGTGTGATCTAGTTTACAAATAGTTTTGATTTCATACCAATAGATCAATAGTGTCAGGTAGAAATTGTGCTTGCATAGATCTTGCACGATAGCTTTGAAATAAAAGACTTCCTTGGGTTGATAATTTATGTTCTGGTAGTATCAGTTGTTTAATTAATTAGACAATTAATCCGACCAACATTTTGGCGTCATTGCTGGGGAAGTTATCAATAGTGGAAAAGTACATCTAACATTGTTTCGTAGATGCATTGTTAAAGTAGAGCATGTAGGTTGCATGATTACTTTTCAGTTTATTGAATTTGCTTTGAGTGTGGATTTTTCATTTTTATTTGCATTTAGTTTCATTTCATTTTGAATTTTTGGAGCTTAAATCTTATCATTCCCCTTAGTGGTGTTGTAAGCACCACCCATTATACTAACCCATTGACAGGAACATTCGAAGGAGGAGCCTCAAGATATCACACGAAGAATCTAATGAAGAGATGGCAGGTAAGAAAAATTCAGAAGTTGTTACCTTCGAATTTCCCATCAGAGATTCAGGAGGAGTGGCACCAACGAAATGCATTTCCCCACATGTTCTACCAAATTTTCATGGTTTGGAAAATGAAGACCCTGATGTATTTTTATTTGAATTTGAATTACTTTGTAGAGGATATTATTGTACTAATGATCAAAAGTTGAATGTGTTTCCCCTTACTATAAAAGGAACAGCCCTCCGATGGTTCATGAGCCTTGATGGGAATTGTATACAAACTTAGGAAGAAATGAAACATGTATTCTTGAAAAGGTACCAAGATTATTACAGGGTCAATGAAGATATCTTCAAAATGACACAAGGAGAAGAAGAGAATTTGGAGGAATATGTTGAACGCTTTCAATACAACCTTCAACGATCAAAACAAAGGCAACTGGGGAAAGAGACATTAAAAACACTTCTACTCAAGGGAATCCAAGATGAATCTTTAGAAATCTTAAATTTGATGGGAACAGGTGATGTATTTCAGTTAGAATATGATGATATTTGTGAGTTATGTAGAAGGTATTCAAGAGGAAACTTCAAGATTGGTAAGAATTCTAGTAATCCTTATTTTCAATCTTTGAAATATGCTACAAGAACAAGAGTTATGGGAGCTTAAATCAATAATTTATTTGAAAATTGTAATGCCGATATCAATGGTTCACTAAATTCACAATTGGGTGTTTTAAAGGTGAAGGAAAAGCATGAGGAATTTGAAGAAATAGTAGTCCCCCAGTGCCAAAAGAAACATCTTGCAATAGATTGTCCTATGGATAGTCTCACAATGTGTGGCCTATGTGACTTGAATCATTCCATAGATCATTGTCCCTCCTTACCAAGGATGAAAGAAACATATCAAAGATATCTAGGAGTTGCAACCAACTCGTTGCAACAGTCATGGAAACCGTGGCCTACATGTATGGTTCAAAACTCCAGATCCCTCTATTTCCTTACTTTCATACTCAATCATTGAATACTCTTCCACCATGGCAGCTGTTGCAGCCCCAATTTAACTCTTACTTACCTTATCCACAGGTTGGAATGGCCTATCTTATGATCACATGGCTACTCTCCCTCATGTTGCAACACAACTTGGTCCTTCAATATCAACCTCACAAACCAATCCTCAACATCAGCCACATCTATATTCTCATCAAACTCCTTGGTATCCAACACAATTTCCTGTCCAACCCACCCTCCACCCTAACCATAATAAAGAAGTACAGTATGCTTACAGTGCTGAACTGCAAAATTTTCCTACATTTCCCTCATGTTCTACCTAACCTACACCGTTGCAAAAAGACTGTGCACTGTTGCAGCAAATCCATACGAGGCCTGGACATGTTTTAAATCCAATACTTGGAAGTGAAGTTTCTTATGATCATCAACAATTTAACAAGATCAACAAATCTGATGAACGGACATTGGAACCAAAAGCATCCATCACATCATTATATTTGAATCTCTTATGCAATCAGGAAGATCAGTTTACTAAGGAGATTCATGGTGTAACAACCATGAGAAATCAAGGGAACAAAGACTATATTGAAGCTTGGTTTCAATTTGTTATCAATCTGCAGTATCATTCCTTACTTCACCAATTCTTAGCACCATCATTTCAAGGGAAGTTGACCTCTCATATCCTAGCATTCATAAAGTTATATTTTTATGTTTGGAGTATGAGAATACTTGAGTCATTTCTTCGAAAGTGGCTCCATTGGAAGTTCTCCTACACTTGAGAAGAATTTGTTATTTCCAAGTAGTGTAGGACATTGTAAATAAATAAAATTCGAGTTATTTTTCTCACTTAGATCTAGGATGCAAAGATAGTATCATTTTGTTTTGAATAAGAACTCTTGGACACATGGTGCAGTAAGAGCCACCCATATTACTAATCTCTCTTTTTCAGGAAGTGGGTGAGAGGAAGGAAGCATTAGTGAATGAAGATATTACGGGAAAAGGAGCCAAACGATTATGGAAACATTCAAGCATGAAACTTATGCGATCATCATGGTATGTATTTAGTTTTTATTTCTATATAACAGATCCATAAAAATACACAGACTTTATTTCAACATTATATCATTTCTTAAGAGTTGCAACTGCAGCTGTAACACACTGTGTAAGTCAATATAGGTACTCAAGGCTTGAAATGTTTGGTATGTGTGTGTGTTCTATTTAAATTTACATCATTAAAAACATTCATACCTATTTCGGTCACTTTATGGGAGTCAAATTTCATTTATTGGATTTTTGTGGCATTTTGACTTGAAATTTTTACTGAAACACAGTCGGGACAGTCCATTTTTGGGAGATCAAATGGGATTATTTTTAAAACCTTTTTACATCATAAGTATCCCTTTGAATCTAGTTTCCAAACCAATTTGAATTTTTGATATTGGGCATCAAACGAAACTGTTATGGTCAAAATACTAACAGGGTGTCTAGCAGGAAGCTTACGAACAGAGCTAGGACAATCACTTTTTGGATGCCTTATTGGATATATCTTGTAAACCTGTTTCATTGGTATATTCCCCTATGAATCTAGTTTACAACAAAATTTTAATCACTCAATTCCGATATCGTATGCAAATGTTATGACCAAAATACCGACTGTCTATCACAAATCAGCATTTTTAAAACTCGGTTTCCTAGACTATTCATTGGCTTATTTGACCCATGTATTCTCATTGGATTCAAAACCTGCTTCTATTGGAGATCCCTACATGAATCTAATTTAATTTCCAATTGTAATCACGTCAATCCATTATCAAACGAAAATGTTATGCCTGAAACCGTGACTGTTGGTCTAGTCCAGAATTCGAGAAACACCTTGTCATGCAGGTTGTTACGGAGCAAATTGGAATATCATCACAAAGAATTTTTAAAACCTATTTCTAGGGGACACAGACCTATGAACTTAATTTCATTTGGATTTTGAATCACTCAAATCGGACAAGGAATGAAGAAGTTATGATCATAATACTGTTGGTGAGTCTAGATGGCCATCGCTCTCCCGCAAGTATAAAGTGGATTTTTCTTCGTTCATTTTTCTTTGGATTTGTTTTATAAGTAATTGCTTGTTTTTTTTATTCATAATTTTTGGGTGAACAGAGACCAATCATCTCTCTTATTCCATCATCTCATGTTTTATCGCAGGCAAGTGCTAGGGTTTTGCAGGTCCTTGGAAGAAGAAGGTCAATACATGCACGAGTGACTCTTGAAGACTTTTTATCAATTTGCAAACGGATTGAGCACATAAAAAAATGAAGAGATTGATGTGCAAACCATATGAATACCAATGTTCCAAAAGTCAAGTTGCATTGCTACATGAATTGCTACTAAAGAAGCCTCCCAAAAGACCTTTCTCATTCACCAACACCATGATTGCCCATACATTTTCTTCTTGCCTCCACCATTCCATCACTTCCATGACTTTCTGCTCCATTTCATCACTCCCATACTATCCACTCCACTCACACCTAACCCATGAATAATGTCTCTCAGCTCTCTTACATGCTGAGTCACCCCCTATCCTTTTCATTTTACCAATAAAGCCTACCTGTTGGAGAAAATATTTCATCTCTAGTTCTTCACAATCATTTGTTTTGTACTCATATTGGATGATGTGAAATTCATTAAGGTCCACCTTCCAATGGTCTTTTCCCATTGACATAAACACACTATCTAGGAAACAAGACTTGAGTGATGCATAGTACCTTGGAATTTACATGCATCAATGGTAAATTTCCTCGTTGATGATCAAGGGAATACATCAATGTCTCTTGTTTGTCAGATCGTGTAGGTGACTCGACGTCAACACATACATTCGTACCTGATAGTTTGTACTATTGTACCTTGATAGCTCATTGTCATCACTGGTGAGTTGTCTCACGTTGGTTAACAATTTTCATTATTGACTGGTAATCCAACGAAGTTTCTCCATGTTCGACTTCAAGAACATTCATTCGCATGGATTAACTTGTACATAAGCATGGATATCAGATGAATACTATATACTTGTATTGTTCCATCAGTTCAACAGTATTCTTTTCATTCAGTTGACAACATTTGTTTTCAGTCAGCTTGCACAGTTCCTCATCATGGATCAGATTCAGCCTTCATAAGCTTCATCTTCCAGCTACATCTCTCAGCAGCAGTTAACCAAGGCATCCACTGAGGTAACACTTGAGGTAAAATAGCATGACTTTTTGATTTATTGAAGATTTAGAAATATGTCATGAAACACCACTAAGAATTATCCATTTCCATTTTCTATATAGCGTTTTTTGTCCATCCATTCCCATCCTTGCCTACTCAACTCTAACAATCCATCATTCCAATTCATGCACACCCAATTCAAGTCCTTCCCAACATCCAAGTATGAAAAAATCGTCTACTACTGCTACACAAGAACCAGCATTAAGAATACCAAGCATTTGGTTGCTCCACGAGAACCCACAGCTAAAGAAGATTATGCTACCATATAACAGAGAAAGAAGTATTGCTGACAGAGTAGCATAATACCACGATGATGAAAGAAAAACCAACATTTGAGGTATTTTTAAATATCAATCATGCTGCTAAATTCTTATTAATGCATGACTGTCCCACATTGATCTTCAAGGTTGAATGTCACTAGAAATAATTGGAGCAGTCATTTCAGAATTTTTACAGTCATAAGGATTTGATGGGTTGTGAAGTTCATAAACATTTCAAGAAAGAATGATTACAATGCCTTGCCCTCCCATATGAACAGCGTGGTTGGTTTTATGTCTGCACGTTATTTTCCTGCTTGCTGGTACACATCATTGTTTGAAAGTGGTTTATGTGCTCATAAGATTTACCAGGGCAGCATGATAAGGGTTCTCTTAGGTAGTAGCATCATAATTTTGTGGCAGCCTCCGTTGCAAGTATGAAATTTTTTTATGGTTGTTTACACCAATGCTAATGGAAGACAATTTGTATTAAAAAGAAAATGCAGCCTATAGATGGAGAAGATTTCTAATTACAGTGATTTCATTAGCTTCTTTCACATGGTTCAATATGATGCATCTCTCATTGTTATGAATTACAAGGTTTTCCTGAAAATTGATTCCAGTAAAGGTTTATTGGAGGCCACATTACATATGGCACATGTGAGCAGGTTCAAACATGGTTTACTCATAACTAATATGGGCATGATTGATCTTGGCATGTGGCATGACAGGATGCAACATTTTGATTTGATTTTGAGTGCTTGGAGAAAGCCAAATTAAAAAGACCAACTCAAAAAAAATTCAATATGTTTTGAGAGCACTTTTTGCTCATTGTTTCATGCAGATGAGGTCGAATCCAGCAATACTCAAGTACATTCCTTAACAACATCGTGATGGAAGAAACATACAAGAAAAATAATTCTCCACATGGAGACTGGGCATTAGAAAATGGCTGAAAAACTCATTAGGATTTCCAAATTTTGTCTTGGGGCAGCCATGTCTTTGTTGGATGGTAAACTTGGAATTTTGATACCATGAGCTGATTTGAATCATATTTGATGCTACCATAAAGTTTATATGCTTGATTTTTGTTGATGGAGAGCCATATAAATCTGATCTTCGTATTCCTGTAGCAACATCTTCAACAAATCAGCATTATCTTGTACATTCAAAGCAGGGGGATGGAGGAGTGTAATGCATACGTTGTTGCAAAAATTTATTATGGTACATAAATGGTTGTTATAGTTGTTTGTTTGACTATCATGGTTGGAGTGTAAGTTCACTGATGCTTGGATTAATTATTTGAGAAACAGCTTGTCCTCATAATGGTTTATTTCATCTTTCTTTATCAGCTCACAGACATGAGCCATACTCTCATATGAACCAAGGATTTTAAGGGAACCTTGGGACTGTAAGTATAATTGATCAAGCATCTTATACTCAGCAAACAAATATGCATTATGTTCTCTCCCACGGAGAAATTTATCAACTGCTAAAGATTAAAAGGTTTGTGGAAATTAATTGGAGAACCGTTGTATGATGCATGTATTGGTTTATATCCTCTAAGGTATTTGAGAATGACATCATGTTAAGTTTGGGGGAGATGGCTATTTTCCAACTAAGCTAATAACTCTTACTTTCCATGAGGACATGGAAATTATTCAGTTTGGGGGAGGAGTTATTATGTTTGCTAGTTTGCTCTCACATTTGGCATTCATATTTGTTTTTCTCATATATATAAAGTGCAGAAATTGAAGTAAGCATATCTTCCAAACCATGCAATAGATTTTCATAAAATTTGGACAAGAAGTGCATAATATCAAGATGAACAAACCTGGTAAGTTTCAGCCCCATCTAGTGTGCGGTTTTCGAGAAAATGGCCACCATCACCTACAGCCATTTTACATATATATCGATATCCGTGCATCAGATGAATTTGAGCTTTGGGATGCAAAAGCATTATGTTAAGAGGAAGATACTCACCAATTTTCAGAAGAAAAAAAAAAAAAAAAAAAAAAAAAAAAAATAACTAACTAACTTCATGGATTGAGAAAAAATGGCCATCATCACCTACAGCCAATTTGCATTTTTATTGAAATCTGTGATGTGTGTATCTCTGATTTTCGGTGTGTAGATGCATTAAACTTGTAGTAACTTGCTTGCAAAATTTCAGCCAAGCCCAGTTTGTATTTTGGGAGATATTAGTTCAAGAATTTTGCTTCAACACCAGCTGTGACTCCGCCAATATTGTCCATTTCCCTATTCTGGCAACTGTGACTCCACCAAATTCTCTGCTAAATGGCTGGGACTCCGCTAAATTGTTCGTACAGCTGTGACTCCGACAGATTTGGCCATTTTTCGCAGTTGTTACTCTGCCAAATTTGGCCATTTTCGGAGTTGTTCCTCCGCTAGATTTATCCATACAATAGTTGTTACTCCGCCAGATTTGGCCATTTTCGCAGCTGGTACTCCGCCAGATTTGGCCATTTTCGCAGCTGTTACTCCGCCAGATTTGGCCATTTTCGCAGTTGTTACTCCGCCATATTTATCCATACAGCAGTTGTTACTCCGCAATTGTTACTCCAGCAGCTGTCACTCTGCCAATTTTTCGACTGCAAATCTTCCGGTTGCAACTGTGCCAATGGTAAAATGAAAACAACAATTGAATCAGTCTTTCTATTTTGGATGCTACACATGAATTGGGTTGCATGAGGACATGCAACAAGTTCAGTTTGGGGGATATGTTGGGTCACGGATTTGTCCATATTTTCATCACCTAGTGACATATATTTCATCCCCCTTCTTCCTATTATTATCCATTTATCATTCCATTTTCCATCCATTTGCTGTAACTGCACATAAAATACCATATTACTTCCATTGATGCTTTAGTGGTTAATGATGATTATTTTCCTTTATTTTTGATGAAATGAAGACTCTTATGCATAATTTTACTAATGATGGTTTATGGAGTGATTGTTCATATTAGCAGTTGTAGCATCCATGGTTCAAACCTCCAAAGTTGGCATGCTAGCACACGTCCACATGGATATTTCACAACATGGTTTCAGCTTATGATTAATTATGTGGATTTGTGATTTTAATTCGTGCCCAAGTCCAACATGGTAGCCTCCAGCTCATGATCAAACAACCTCAACCAAAAACACATGTCAGATAAGAACACAGTGATTTACGCCTCGATTTACGGGCAGATGGAGAAGAATCTCACAAATCTGGGACATGGGTTTTGTGCATAACGGCCTCAATACTTGACTAGCGAGAAAATCGACAACCAAACCTATGGTTTGAGATATACAACTAGTTCTTTAAACATGTAATTCTCAAATTTACTGTTATGGTCTGTTTTACAAATTAGCAATTGGTTGAAATAGATCACAAGTTGGGGATTCGGTTTCTCATTCTCTTGAGAGAATTTTATGTATAAATATGTAATCATTCTGATGTATTGGGGGAAGAGAGAAAGCAATGTTATGCTATAGAAATTGATCCAGACTGTTGTAATAGTTTCATTCTGATAATACATGCTGCCAGTTTCTTAATTCTAGAGTTGTAGACTTTCATTTTGGAGATCCAGCTCTGCTCAGTGGAGGAAGGGTCCTCTTCCCTGAGCAGATGCTGATAGTGTTGATTGCTATTTTGTAGATTTGTTTACTATTTAGTTCATGCTTTCATTTCATTAGATTTATCATAGTTGTATGCTTTCATTCATTAGATTTATCATAGTTGTTTTCCTGTTAATTTCTTTTCATAGATCGTTGGCCAACATAGCATTGCTTTCAGATTTATGCAATTAGATCTTTCTTCATAAGAGTTGATTTTGTTTGAAGTGTGATTAGATTTACAATTTGATTTTATGAATAGGTTGAGGTTTGATTTATTTTCAAGAAGGTGTGATCTATTTTACAAATAGTTTTGATTTCATACCAATAGATCAACAGTGTTAGGTAGAAATTGTGTTTGCATAGATCTTGCACGATAGATTTGAAATAAAAGACTTCCTCGGGTTGATAATTTATGTTCTGGTAGTATCAATTATTTAATTAATTAGACAATTAATCCGACCAACAGAGAGTAATTTTGTTGAGTGTTGTGCTCAATGCCATCAATCCAACAAGACAATTGATAAGATATCTAAAGTTGATTTCAAGAAGCCTAGGGGACTTTAAATATACCCAATGGTACATGGAAGTAAAATTTTATATATGGGTGATTTCTAATGTGGTGCTACTCGAAGAGGTACCAACAGGGGTTACAAAGGTGTCTAGTTAGATGAAACATCTTTTATTTCCTTGGTGTAGTCTTCCCCGATTGTAGAATTACCCGTTGAACGACAAATCATTATATTATTTATAGACATTGAAGCACGTCTCTAGCCTTGAAAAAAATCTATATTTTTTGGTAAATTAAAGTGTTGTAATACCAAATGTTATGTGCCTTAATAAAACAATTGGAAACTCATAATAGAAATAATAAAATAAAGCAATATTTCAAAATGAATGGATTGGATTACCACATCAACAAACAATTGTAGATAACAAAATATCATAATATTAGCAATACTTAAATATTGATGAAATCAATGTTCACTTGCCTCTATGAGGGGGAAACCTCTAAATGAAGCCAAACTCCAATTACATAATAATTGACAAAACATCTTGTTACATTGCTTCTATTCCTATATATAGTTTTTGGTGAAGGAAATATTTAGGAGGTTCTAGTAAGCCTTCTTAGTAGAGGAACTTTCTAGTAGGTAGAAGCTTATAGTAAGTCTCCTTACAATAGTTTCACCCTATATCTACTTTATGGGCCTCATTTAATATAAATGGCCTCAATACATAAAAACCTATATTTTTAAGGGGGTCAAGGTAGGACCCTAACACATTCAACCCCTTGTGTCCACATTCTTATAAAAACATGTTGATTTCCCAAGGAATTCCAAGTCTATATAAAGACAACTCTTGCTAAGTTAAATGTTTCGCCAAGTTGTTTAACTATCTGTCATGCATCATATAACTCTATTTCATTATTCTTCACTTCCTTGCACATACTTAAACCAATTACCCAAGTTATCTAATGTCGTGTAAAGATAAAAACCTTAAAAAACCTTTAAATCTAAATAAAGATTAAAAATAACATATTATATTGATAATGTTTTTTCAGCAAGAAAAAAAACCATACTTTTGATATTCATAGCAAATCAAAAAGTACAACCAACCTGTCAAATCATCCAATAGTTGGATGATCAATCAAAAAGAGGTCATCAAACCATGTCCAATATGATCTTATACAAACATACATCTTGGAAATACCCATAGAGGAGATATTACATAACTTAAAGAAGCCTGAAATCCAAAAAGACATGAAAGGATCATAAAAAAAAACCTAAGTAATGACAGAATCAATCACTTCCAGTAAAAATATTGTGAGAAACACTTCCCATCAAGAGTGATTCAACATATTCCTCCCAATATAATATGCCTTAAACTTCATTTAAGGCCAATTTGGATAACCTGTTAGCTTCCATATTAAGTTCACTGAAGATGTGAGAGATGTCTACATTGTCAAAAGATGATATAAGAACTTTTGTACACCAGCACCAATAATATAGAGCCATTGCCTGTAGATCATATTGATTATTATCCCATTTAACCACCACCATAGAATCACCAGAAATGTTCAAGGAGACAATCCCAAATAGCAATGACATTCTACATAAGCACCAGAGAGCCAATAGCTCAACCTTTGTATTTGAAACCTGCCCACAATTCAATTTAAACCTAAATATATGATAGATCCAGTTGCACAATATCCAACCATTGCAGCACCATAAAAAAAACATGTAGAAACCTTTGAATATGAAAGAGGAAACACATTTTTGACTACTGGAGTACCGATAATAGTTGTAGGAAATTCTTTATAATAGTTTAAAATCCTCAGACATAAATCATCTATGTCCATATTTTTGTCATCAAAGATGATAGAATTTATAGCCTTTCAAATGCACCATGAAATGAAGGCATGTAAATATCTATGACTGAGACGATGTTTGTGCAAAAAGTAGAAATTTGTTTCAAAGGATTTATTACCCCAAGAAAGGGGAATGCTTAAGGCAGAGAAGATAGAGATCCATAACTGATTTGTGATCTAGAATTGAACAAATATATGATCCAGAGATTCCAAGTCAACCCTACATAAGACACATTTGTTTGGACCACTCCACCCCCTATACATTAAATTATCCAAATTTTCAGACAGTTTTCGAAATCAAGCCATAAAAAGCATTTGATTTTCAATGGAATGTTCCAATTTCATATTTTTTGGTACCACCATATAGGATCCATGAAGGTGTGTTCTTAATCTAAACATAAGAAGCATACCTGATAGTAATAGTACATGTAGAAGTGTTTGGATGCCCAATAAGAGAATCTTTTTCAAAATTAAGTCTAAGACCAGTAGAATTCAATTTTGAAATGTAATTATCCCACTCTATAGCCCATTTGTTGCCCAATCCAAGATCAAAATTTGAAATCCAATAGGACTGCGAAGTTAGGAGCCAGCTCTTTCTTTTAATGTGGGCTAATGTAAAAAAACCAATTTCATCCAAGTATTCTAACAAATAAGAGGAAAGCTGAAACTTTTCTTCCATTCCAACAATAGGATCAATGTCAATTAGAACATTTGTGCCTGCTCCAAACTTCCACATTAATCCTCTTCCCAACTACGGATAGGCCTTTATAAAGCCTGACCATAAATTTGAGGTATTTCTAGTAGATTTTGCAGGGTTCCTTAACCAAGACAATAAATTTACTTTAATGTATTTACCATGAAGAACTTATGTCCAAAGACCCCTGCCAAAGAGGACTCTCCAGAAAATTTTTAAGCATAATGCAGTACTAAAAAAATAGATATTTTTTATAACCCATCCACCTTAATTTTTTGGCGTAGATATCCTTTCCCATCTAACCATCTACATTTGACCTTTTTATGCATTTCCAAACCAAATAAAATTAAACATAAGCTTTCGGATCCAACTGAGAATGGGATTAGGAACATGAGCCAAAGATAACCAATAAACATGCATCCCCATCAAAACTAGTTTAAGCAGAGTTAGTCTACCACCCAAATATGGTAATCTAAATGTCCAGTGAATGATTCTTTTTTCAAATTTTTCCACTGACCAAAACCAATCTTTAACCATGTAACCAGTCGACTTAAGGAAATAGACCAAGTACTTAAAACCATCCCCAATATTCAGAACTTTGAATGGAAAGATATATGAAATCCAATTTTAAACACCGCTAGCAACCTTATGATTATAAAAACAATATTTTTTTATGCTAACCTCCATTCCATAAGCTACACAAAATAAATTAATAATCTCGGAAAATCATTTCCATTCATCAGTTGTACCATTCCCAAACAAAATAACATCATCAACAAATAAAATATGTGTAATGAAAACAGAAGCTGAGATTTTGATTCCCTAAAGCCGCCCCTCTGATTTTTCCTTAGATATCATGTGGCTTAATCCCTCAGTAACAAGTAGGAAGAGTAAAGGAGATAACGGGAAAACCTATCTAATGCCCCTTGAGATTTTGAAGAATTCGGAAGGAGAGCCATTAATCAGCACAAAGAATTGAGCAGATGTTATACATGACATGATCTAGTTTGTAACCAATAAAGGAAGGCCAATTTGTAAAAGAAGAAGTCTCAATAAACCCCATTTGACTCGATCATAGGCCTTCACCAGATCCATCTTCAATAATAAAGCCTCCATATTCTTGATATTGATAGAATAGATAACTTCCTGAGTGATACCAGTTGCATCCAACATCTCTCTATCAGCCAGAAAGCCAAATTTCTCTTTGGCATGCCTCTTGATAGATAGGGATTGATCTATTAGAAATATTTTTAGTTATGATTTTTTCATATTCCTATTTTGTCAGCACCATGAAGCAGATCAAACCCCATGGATCCTAGTGACAGATTGAATTAACTAATTAATGAGGGGTTAAGTTGAGGCAGTTAATTAATTAGGAGTTTGAATTAATTTTTATCCAAATTTTATTATGCACTTGGAATATTTATTTTTCATGCATTTAATAATTTTATCATAAATAAATGAGGATAGGGCGCATTAGTGGATGAGGTTAACTTGTATATGGATTAAAGAAGAATTTAAGGAGAAAGCACCCAAATCTAGAAAATCGGGATAAAGGAAAGAAAGATGGAGAAAATTAGAAAAGCAGGAGAAAAGTAGAAAAACATGACAAAGGCAGAAAAGCGGGAAAAAGCAGAAAAAACAAGACAAAAGCAGAAAAGCAGGACAAAGGCAGAAAATCAGGGAAAAGCAGAAAAGCAAGAAAAAGCAGGGCAAAGCAGAAAAGTAGGGTAAGGCAGAAAAACAGGAAAAAAATAGGACAAAGAAGAAAATAAGGGTAAGGTAGAAAAGTAGGAAAAAACAATATAGAAAAGCAAAATCGGGATAAAGAAAAAGAAAAAGAAAAAGCATAAAGCAAGGAAAAAGCTAGAGCATAAAGCAAGGCAAAAACTAAAGCACAAAGCAAAGAAACCTTATCCACTCCATGAGGGATCCTTAGCCTATATTACTTGCTTAAAAAGTCACCTCAATCTATAAAAGAATGATTACAACTCCATTTCACATATTTTTTCAGTTTGAGTAGTGGTATGAGAGCAATTTTGCCTCATAGACTTGGGAGATGTGCCCCTAGTCCAAGCTGGGAGATGTGCCCCTAATTCCTATGAAAGGATTATGGTATTCATTTATTATTACTGATTTTATTTTCAATTCTTGTATCTTATCAAGTCGAATTTGAATTTGAGAAGAAGCATCATTCAGTTCATGGTTCGAATCTCTAAGCTTCCTATGGATTTTTAGAGCTAGATTATTGTGTATAAGTGGATAGGTGTTTCTATAATGTTTTGAGAGGAATAATGGCCCATATATGATGTAATTAAAGTCAATTTAAACCTATAATATCATTCATGTCAATTAAAATTACAGAACTCTGATTTATTCGCATATTTATCCACCCTCTCTAGATTTGCATAGCAATTAACTAGTTTTCAGAATGCTTGTGGTAGATAAATGAGAATATATCCAAATGAGATTATTTTTGTTCATGATGTTAGTTAAAATGATTAATTATCCAATACATGTCTTATTTGAATAATTAGTGAGCCTTTCTTTCTTGTTTGGAAGTTCTTGAATTTACTAGTTGTGCAATCCTTAAATGCAAATTTTCTTGTATCTTTGTGAATATTTCTCATAACTTTATTAAACTTTATGGAGTTACCTATGACTGTGTATTGAATTATATTTCATTTTTATTATCCTCCCATATTCTGAAACATTCATCCATAGATTCCAGTCAAATTTTAAATAAATACTAGTCTGCATATGTTCGGGTGCCCAGGAGCATTGGAGTATATTTAATCCTAGATGATCTTGAAATATAATGGTCCCAATAATTTTTTCATAGATATTAAAAAATATCATACCCTACCTTCCTTCCAGAGCTTTTGATGTATCCACCCATAGCCAAACTGTTAGAACATTTTTCCACCTATGTACATTAATCATTTATTAATGATGATTAATTAGCCCAAGTGATTAATGATTACATCCCTAAGTTGATTAGCTACTAAATGGTCAATTATCATGAACTAGATAGCAAATGTGAACAAGTGCTGAGTCAAACCAGCTAAGTGGAGCGCTCCCCAGGGTAATTAATGCACTCAGCATGCCTAGAGCGCCCTCCTCAGGTCATTTAATGCACTCAGCATGCTTCTCTTCTACCTAGGGCGCATTTGCTCTCTTTGTGGACAATCTTGCCTTGTTTTGTCACATTTTTGACCAATTTTAGACTCCAAACCTCTATCCAACCAGTTTCTTCACATGTGTGAGGTCACATGGGCCTGTCCAGTCATTCCCAGCATTCACACTGCAGATTCGAACCAGTTTGGGATGGTTTGGGATATTTTGGTCAACCTAGGGGGGTTTGAGCTTTTTCTAAGCTAGATCAGTGTGAACACTCCAGATGGATTCGAATTCTTCCAGATTTGTATATATGGGTGTTCTTAACCTTTGTTAAGGTTGGACAGTTAATAATATTGACATTATTCACCATTTCATGTGTAATTGTTCTTCATTCATTTAAATTTTTTATGCCATTCTTGCAAATGTTGTGCAATCTTTCACCAGTGAGGAATCCACAGTAGCTAGATTCAGCTGTGCTTGAGATTTTACATGGTATCAGAGCTCTTGGAGCTAGAATTCGAACCAGCAGACTGTTGTAGTGGATTGCCAGAAACAGTGGAGAAACCACATAATTCCTGAGGCCATTGCCTTGAGCTTACTGGAGAAATCTAGTGGCTCCTCTCAGGTGTGATGCTCTCCCGAATGCACCCACTATCCATACAGGGTTCGAATCTGTGAGTGTAGATCCCTCCAGAGTGATTTGAGAGTTGTTTGCAGGTATTGGAGTTCAGCATTGTCAGCAAGTGCGAATTGCAGCAGAGGAGAATGGAGCCATCTCACCCAAACGTGCTCACACCCTTCAACTATTTCGATTGGAAGGCAGAAATGGTGATTTTGCTGAGATCCAAGGGTCTCTACAGAATCACGATGGGCACTGAGGTTGAGCCAAACTCAGTTGTGGAGAAATCCAAGTTTTTCAACAGAATGGATGAGGCATTTGGCCTCCTTTGTCTCAGCATTTCGAGAGACCTCCTGTTTCATGTAGAAAGTCTAGCAACTCCAAATGAAGTGTGGCTCAAGCTTGAGACACTGTTTGGAAAGACTGATGAGATGAGAGGCCACCAGCTCGAAAATGAGCTTGTCTCACTGAGCCCAGGGAATTTCGATTCCATCCAGGACTTCTTCACCAAGTTCAAGAACTTGGTCTTGCAGATCAGACAATGTGGCATAGAGAAGAAAGAAGAACAGTTGGTGTTGTCCATTCTCTCAAAATTGGGTTCAGAATACTCAGTTTTTGTGTCTTCCTTCAACTCCACAAGGCTCACAGTCAGAGGTTGGAAGATGCCATCCTTGGCTGACTTCATGGAGATGCTAACTCAAGAGCAAGACAAGCTGGTCTTGATGGGCTCCATCAAACAAAAAGATCAAGTTCTTGCAGCTGGAGATTCGAAATGTGGAAGAAGCAAGCAAAAACCCAGGGTTTCGAAACCTCAAGAGAAGAAGAAGAAGGATGAGAGGCCCAAATCCTCTGAGGGGGTTTCGAATCCTATCAAGAACAAGGGAAAGAAGGCTGAGAAGACAAAATGTAGCTACTGTCAAAGAGGTTTTCATCCAGAGAGCTCATGCATGAAGAAAACCATAGACACCATGACACATCTCCTACAGAAAAATAACATTCCTCTTCCTGAAAGTTCCAAGAAGAAGGAGTGCGCTTCTGAAGACAAGGAGAGCTGCCATGCTTTGGTGGCTAGCTCATCTCATTCACCATTGTTCATCATTGATTCAGGTGCCTCAAGGCACATGGCTTCCTCAAGAGACTCGTTTTCTGAACTTGCTCCCTACAGTGGTCTCTCAATTCGAATGGGAGATGACTCAGAAATCCCTGCTCATGGCATTGGGAAAATCTCTATGGAGAATGGCTTCTTCTCCAATGTGCTGTATGTGCCAAACCTTGCAGCAAACTTGCTCTCTGTATATCAAATGACTCATACTGGAGCAGCAAAGAAGGTGGTCTTCACTCAGGATGAAGTGGAGATATCAGAAGTTTTCACCGGGAAAATTGTTGCAAAGGGTGTTGCAGACCATGACATGAAGATGTACATGTTCTCCCACTTCCTCGAATTTTCTTCACCAAGTGTGCTGCTGTCACATGGGAATGAGACCAGCAAGCTATGGCATCAAAGGTATGGGCACCTAAACTACAGATATCTTCAAGTTTTAAGCAAAGAAAATATGGTAGAAGGGCTGCCCCAAATCAGATTTTCGAGTGGAACATGCAAGGGTTGCATGATTGGGAAACATCCTGAAAGGAAGTATGACAAAGGGAAGGCTAGGAGGGCTGATCAACCTCTTGGGATAGTACATTCTGATCTCATAGGGCCACTCCCCACACCCTCCTATGGCTGCAGCAAATATGTGCTCACCTTCATCGATGACTACTCAAGGTACTGCTGGTTATTTTTCCTTAAGCAAAAATCTGAAGTCTTTGATTGTTTCAAGATTTTTAAGAGCATGGTTGAGAACTTCAGTGGGAAGGCCATGAAGATTTTGAGGACTGATAATGGCAGAGAGTATGTCAACAACAATTTGCAGCAGCTCTGTCAAGAGCATGGCATTCAGATGCAACACTCAGTGCCCTACACACCTCAGCAAAATGGTGTTGCAGAGCGCAAAAATAGAGCACTGAAAGAGATGGCAACTTGCATGTTGCAAGCAAGGGATTTGTCTCCTAAATTATGGGCTGAAGCTATGAATTGTGCAGCATATGTTCAGAACAGGGCACCACACAAAGCATTGCAAGGAATCACTCCATTTGAAGCTTGGATGGGCCACAAGCCAAATGTCTCACATTTCAGAATTTTTGGCTCAAGGGCTTGGGCCAGAATTCCACCGGAGAAGAGAAAGGCATTGCAGCCCCAAAGCAAGGAGTCAATCATGGTTGGGTATGCAGAGGATTCCAAGGGCTACAAGCTCTTTGATCCATCCACTCACAAAACTTTCATTGAAAGAAGTGTCAAATTCGAAGAGGAAGAATTTTTGCAAGCTAGTGAACAAGGTGATGGGGAATGCTCATTCCCTCGTCTTGATGATGAAGTAAGTAGTGATTCATTCTCTGATATTTCTGATTCTGAGATTGCTGAAGATGATGTTGATATGGATTCTGAACATATCCCCCCTTCAAGGCCCAAGTGGGCAGAGAAAACAATTCAAAGTGCCGGAGAGCTAGTGGGAGATCCCCAAGATGCTAGGAAAACTAGATCTCAATTTCACAATTCCTTTGCATATAATAATTCTGATCTGAGTGAGGCCTGTTATTTGATGGTTGGATCTGATCCAATGTCATATTCAGAAGCATGTACAGACCCAAGGTGGCAATCAGCCATGCAAGAGGAGATGAACTCACTCCATGAGAACAAAACTTGGGATTTGGTCCCTCTTCCTCCCAAGAGGAAACTAGTGCAATGCAAGTGGATTTATAGAACCAAAATTGGATCTGATTGCTCTGATCTGAAGTATAAGGCCAGGTTGGTGGCTAAGGGTTACTCTCAGGTCCAAGGAGTGGACTATACAGAAACATTTGCACCGGTGGCAAAGATGGACTCCATAAGACTAGTTTTGGCAATTGGGGCTTCCAAGCGATGGGAGATTCATCACATGGATGTAAAAAGTGCCTTTCTTCATGGGGATCTGAATGAGGAGATTTATATGCAGCAGCCTGAAGGTTTTATTTCTGATCATACACTTGTTTGCAGGTTGAACAAATCACTCTATGGGCTCAAGCAAGCTCCTAGAGCATGGTATGCAAAAATGGACAATTTTCTGCTATCTTTGGGGTTTGAGAGGTGTAAGTCTGATCCAAATGTGTATATGCAGCATGTTAGTGATCTGATATTGATTATTGTACTGTATGTTGATGATCTTTTGATCACTGGTAGCTGCACCAAAGAACTTGACTCAGTTAAGAGAGCATTGCACAGTGCATTCTCCATGACCGATCTAGGATTGCTAAAACAATTTCTGGGTTTGGAGATTGATCAATCTGTGAATGGAATTTCTGTATGTCAGTCAAGGTATGCTTCAGATTTGCTGCAGAAATTTAAGATGGCTGAATGTAAGTCTGCAAAATTTCCATTTCTTTCAGGAGTTAAGCTTACAGAATGGGGTTCTTCACCACTAGTTGACAGTTCGTTGTATAGACAACTAGTTGGGAGTTTGTTGTATCTTACACACTCTCGACCAGATTTGTCTTATGCTGTTGGGGCTGTTGCAAGGCACATGCAAGAGCCTCATGAGATCCATTGGAAGGCAGCCAAGAGGATCCTTCATTATGTTCAGGGTACTAAGTCTTTTGGTATCCATTATGCTGCTGGTTCATCCCTTGAACTAGTAGGATTTACAGATTCTGATTGGGCCGGTGATTGTATTGATCGGAAGTCAACTTCCGGTTATGTCTTTATGCTTGCACATGGACCTATATGCTGGTCAAGCAAGAAACAGAGCACTATTTCCTTATCTTCAGCTGAGGCCGAGTACAGGGGAGCAGTCAATGCAGCCACACAATGTGTTTGGTTGCAAGGTATTCTTGCAGAGTTCGGGATTGTCTTTGATTCACCCACTATTCTTTGGTGTGATAATCAAAGTACAATCAAGATTTCTACCGATCCAGTACAGAGGCAGAGGACCAAGCACATAGAGATACACATGCATTACATTCGGGGTTTGGTGCATGACCGGATCATAGCATTGCAGTATTGCCCATCCGGTGAGCAAACTGCTGATGTCTTCACCAAGTGTTTTACCGAGAAGACCTTCACTCACCTTAGATCTTTGCTTGGGGTGAGTGATGCATGGTGATGATTGGTGTATTTTGATATATGCCACATGTCCATTTTAGAGGGGAGGTTTTATTTCCCATGTGGTTTTCCTCCTTACCTTGGTTACATGGACAAATAAATTTTCATGATGTAAAAGGTGACTTGAGCCTAGTTGCCAAGGCCTTAATTTTTGATATTTCACTAAGTCTAGCTTAAGGGGGGGTGTTAGAACATTTTTCCACCTATGTACATTAATCATTTATTAATGATGATTAATTAGCCCAAGTGATTAATGATTACATCCCTAAGTTGATTAGCTACTAAATGGTCAATTATCATGAACTAGATAGCAAATGTGAACAAGTGCTGAGTCAAACCAGCTAAGTGGAGCGCTCCCCAGGGTAATTAATGCACTCAGCATGCCTAGAGCGCCCTCCTCAGGTCATTTAATGCACTCAGCATGCTTCTCTTCTACCTAGGGCGCATTTGCTCTCTTTGTGGACAATCTTGCCTTGTTTTGTCACATTTTTGACCAATTTTAGACTCCAAACCTCTATCCAACCAGTTTCTTCACATGTGTGAGGTCACATGGGCCTGTCCAGTCATTCCCAGCATTCACACTGCAGATTCGAACCAGTTTGGGATGGTTTGGGATATTTTGGTCAACCTAGGGGGGTTTGAGCTTTTTCTAAGCTAGATCAGTGTGAACACTCCAGATGGATTCGAATTCTTCCAGATTTGTATATATGGGTGTTCTTAACCTTTGTTAAGGTTGGACAGTTAATAATATTGACATTATTCACCATTTCATGTGTAATTGTTCTTCATTCATTTAAATTTTTTATGCCATTCTTGCAAATGTTGTGCAATCTTTCACCAGTGAGGAATCCACAGTAGCTAGATTCAGCTGTGCTTGAGATTTTACACAAACTAGCTCCCTGAAACATTGTTTTTAATGGATTCTTTGAGGAAGAGAGTTTTTGTATCATTAATCCTAGTTGGTGCATTACAGTGGTATCATAGCACTTTCCTTAGCTCATCCCATGGAAATTAAATCTCAGATGAATAAATATCTTAGAACTATTTTCAAGTTGCAGCTATAAAACTAGATACAATCATGGAAGATGAAGGCTTTGAGTTATACGAGGAAGAAGAAATCATTTACATTGATGGAGGCCTACCAAGAGATGATGATGGTTACATTTATGACCAGATGTCCATATGTCAATGGGATGAACCATCGATGGCTAATCCTAAGAAGGAGTTAGCAAAGAGGATATTTGCAGGTAAAAATTTTCCCTACCACTACTAAGAGTATCTAGATTTGAGAGAAGAGATTCGTAAACCCATTTCCTTCAAAGACTATTTTTATTTCATATTTGGATTTGAGATCAAGGATGAATCTTTGTATTTAATAGATATCATCAAACCACCCATAGAGGAAACAACTTGTTCCACCTCTATGAGCAAAGAAGAAGAAACAGGAATCGAAAGTGAAGCCTCATTGGATGCCATTGTTTCTAGCATGGAGAGACTTTTTGGATTCTCTTCAAGCAAAGTCTCCAATAATATTGATTCTAAGGTCAACAAGGAGAAATATGCATCATCTATTTTGAAGGATAAAAATCATAATAACAATCAGCCATCAAAGGAGAGGAGCAACTGTTTGGTATAATTTTTCCCTACGAATAAGTCAAAATTCTCTTAACTTTAAAGCAGATTCTCAACTAACTCTAAAGCAAGAAACAAGACAAAACAAATGCTACCTTGAAATTCCTGAACTAACTTTTACAACATGATTATATGCATTCAGAAACAATGAGAGATATAACACACCTTTCGATCTGACGTTTGTCCTGCTTCTAACCCTTGATCCAAAGCTCCAATGTAGAACCTGTTGAGATCAAACAAAGAACAAACATACAAGCTTCCAAATACCTTGAAGTAAAGATTAGATTCAAATCTAGATTAGATACATTCCATGCTAAGAACTTATGCTATACACATGAAATGGGAAAGACAAGACAAGTTATCTTTATTACAACTTGAAGAATTCTTACAAAGGTTGCTTGATGTCCAAGCCAATCTTCTAGCTCCAAGTGCTTCCTCCTCTAGCTATCTCCACAATGCTACAAGATCATAAGTTTGGTACTTTAAGAGTCCTCCCTTTTCCCATGGAATGCCTCTCCTTTATAGTGTATGGTAGGGTTAACCAACAAGAGAGATGGGTGGATCTAGGGAGAGATAAGTGGATCAAGGTTTCTAATCACAGAAAATGAGTTGGGATCGAATCAGGGACCCCAATATTCCACTATCTTCAAAAATCCAAAATCCCACAAGCCATGAAAAAAAGGCTATAAAAAGATTACCGCGCCCTACAATCTAAGCATAATGCGATAGTACCGCACTGAAGGCACAGAGCATAACGCGGTAGTGTGGACTACCGCGCACCTATAACTGAGCAAGGCGCAGTAGTGTGGGTAAATAAAGTCTCAGCTGGGTTAAATCTTGACAGGGTGGATTTACCTTCAAGGATTACTCATCTTCTGGGTCGTTCAAACAATAGGGGAAGTGTCATCAACTCTGTTTGTGGTGGAGGTGCGACACTGTGCAATATAGAGGTATAACAGATGCCCCCTAAAGTGTGAGGTCGGAAGGGACTGATGGCCGAAAGACTTTACGAATATAGTGTGCAGAGATAGCATCGAGGAGAGAGACAAGGAGCTGAAACAGTAACAAAGTGTTAGATATACCACCGAGGCAGGCATCCCCATGCTCGGAAACAAATGACTCAAAGCATGGCTGCCGACCAATACATTGCAGATCCATGAGTATTGAGATGATATAGACTGTGGAAACATCATGGCTAATATGAACAAGCGTAGATCCATGAGACAATAATGACACAGCCACGACCAATACAATAAGTGGATCTGTGTGACAATACAAAGGACATCTCCATCGCAACCTGGACGCAATCAAGATACAAAGGTGCGCCCACGGTCTTCTACCCGATCGCAAATGATACGAATCTATCCATGTGATTACAAGGCGTTGAAGTCGAACATGGTAGAAACCATTTGATTACCGGTCAATGATGTGAACCGTTAACAAATGCGAGGGAAATCACCAATGATGAAGATGATCCCCAAGGTATCTGAAATACATCTCAACGAAATGCGAATAGATGAGTTGATGTCGAGCATTCGAGAGATTGTTCAATCAGAGGTCAATGATGTGAACCTACTGTCGAACACAAGGAAACCTGCCATTGAGGCATGCAGGTACCAAGGTACTAATGGTTGATCTCTAAGCCTAATTCCCAGATAGTGATTTGGTGTCGACGGGAATAGACTCGTCGAAGGTGGGCCATAATGATTCCCACATCATCGACACAAAATCGGCACGAATGATAAGATGATGAAACAATGGAGTATGTACTGACACGGCGGAGGCCTGACACAATGAACGACTCTAAACAATGCAACCCTTTGAACATATAACGGCATGTAACAGGACTTGGCAGCAGGGATTATTGATAACAGAGGATAGACACCGGATGAGTAGGCTCATGGCCAGGAAGACGACCCAAGATGATGATCATAACTCAGTGAAAAACGGATACCTAATATAGACAAGCGACAGACACATGCCAGTTCAAAGGTAATGACTAACAAGCTGCCAAAATAAACTTGAATTGTTCCCCCCATATTCCCCCGCCATGATAGACGAGTACCTCTTTGTTGTTTTTCAAGCTTGAAGAGGATAACAGATGCTCGGTGTAGCTCATCTTATAGATGAGTCCAATCTCACATGTTTTACGAACCTGAGAAAGGAGGGGTTCGTCCCAAAGTGGGTCCTTCGATGTTAAAATTTTAACAAGTCCAAGGAAGGAAAACTCGGTAGTTTTTCACATTTAGAGAGCCTAAAAAACTTAAAGGAAGCTCCGCAATGTACTTTTTCGTAAATTTAGTCCCTCGATCCCGAAAAAGTGTAAAACAATTCCTGAGAGAACTCTCCCAGCCGACATTGACTGAGGTATACCTTTCTCGTAAATAGTCTAAACAGGCCAAAAAAGGGGTAACCTATCACCGAATAGACAATCTTTCAAGTACTTTTACAAGTGTGAAAGAGTCAAGATCACTTGGCAATCTTTTCGATTTTAGGGAGTCTGAAAAGAGCTTAACTATGGACTCCTATGGTCTTTTTTCGTAATTTTTAATTATTCTGGTCCGAAAAAAGAATAAAATACAACCAGGATAATACTTTCCTCATTGTTTTAACGAGCATGATTAAAGCCGACCGAACTCGACACCATTTACTTGAGTTTGACAAGCACGACATGGGTGTGAAAAGCGCTTGGAATCTTTTTCAAGTTTTAAATCCAGAGCACGAAAAAGATAAAGTAGGCTCACAATGTCTTTTTCAAGTTTTAATCCAGAGCACGAAAAAGATAAAGTAGGCTCAAAATGAAGGTCAATCAGTGAATAAACGCCAGTGTGAATATATTGCTTTTTACAGGAGATCTTGTCAATAAATGCTCATAAAACCGGATATTAGCAATGTGAAATGAGTTTTATCCTAGCTAGATAAAATAATAATAAAAAATAGGTGAAAAAGTTATAAAAGGAATAGGTAAAAGGAGAAAATTACCATTTCACTTGTTTTTTACCCAAAGAGGAGATTTTACCTACTTGAGGAGCAAAACTTCAAGGATCCATATCTGGAGTTTCAGGGCACCGTTTCAACAACCGTCTGCGTCAAGTAAGATCTCTCGAGCTCCTCTTTCATTTAATGTAGGAATCATTTGCTTTCAGTAAGAAAAATTGATTTTTTGGGCAAGCCCTACTGGGCAAAAATCGCCCTTCACAGTACCGCGTGGGGCCCATGTCGGGAAACGCGGTACTGTCGAACAGTACCGCGCTGTGTCTTTAAGCCAAAACGCGGTACTGTGCAGTACCACGCAGCAATGTTTTCCCCAGGCGCAATGAAGGGAATTTTTAGGATGAAAAAAATCAAATTTCGTCAAATTTTTTGCTGAAACCAAGTTATTAAATAGCTACTAAATGTTTCCCCTGACCTTTTGCAAGAGTTTGCAATTCGTTTGGGTCAAAATGGTCAGTTGGAAAGAAAGAGAGCATGAGGTAGATGATTTGGCGGCAGAAAATCACTTACCAACTGTGACCGCATTGCGAGAATGTGGTTTGTTGAAGTTCTTTAAGACCAATGGGATTCGTCAGCAACCCAAGCTTCTCACCCATCTTATTCAATTGTGGGACCCTGACATTCAAGCTTTCCTAGTGGGAGAGCATGTTCTCGAAATTCAACTCGATGATATTTATTTCCTCACGGGCCTCTCGAAAAGAGGGGCCCCAGTGAACTTTACTGGATACAGAGCCTCGGAAACAAGCACAAATGACTTGATCGCTTAGTATTGCCGTCAAGGTTCGGGTAAGAAAAGCAGCAAAGTGGTCATAAAATATGTTATATAACTCCCTGTAAAAACCATACTGTTCACCATCACACGTGCAGCAGGGAGTGTGGGTCCGCATCAGGCGTCCCGTACACAAATGAAACTCGCAGCGGAGTGTATGGCGGGGACAGTATTTAACTGGTGTGAGGCGGTGTTGGCCAATATCAAAGAACAAGTGCACAAGTGTAGGGTTGGAACGAATTCCCAATTTGGCTATGGGAGCATCCTGGTCACCTTCATTTTGGCGAGGGTGCCACTATTGCACCCACAGATATATATGCCCCCCCGTCCATCGACCGAGCCATGGATGGATCGATGGACTGATTATGCAGGGCGTCTTGGGGGACCTCAGCGCTTGGCGTTTGGTGAGGATTTCTTCTCCTGGCTCGAGGAGCAGATAGTCATGATCGATGACTACCCCTATGCAGGGGTGGAATTCCGCGAGGACATCGACTTGGCACTGCCAGAGGATGAAGATTGGGACAACTCAGGTATGACCTTCATGGATATGTATTTTTTCCTTTTTGAATATATAATTTTTATTGCTTTTTTAGAATGTGTAAAATACTTCTAATGTACGTTCACATGCATGCCACAGATCGTGGACCACAGAGGCCAGCTGGGTATTCGCCCTTACGTCGCGGTGGTGTTGATCGCCAAGCTGTTCCTGACGAGGAAGAGGATGAAGACGAAGTAGGAGGCGTTCGGGACATAGAGAGGAACTTACAGGGGTTGACTCATGGTATCCCTGCTATGAGGATGGATGATGTCCCTTTACATCTCCAGCGGCATACTGTAGGTGTGCCTAGTCATATTGGTCGACTTCTTCGTAGGGTGGCTCGAGCTATAGTATGTTACCACCAACAGCGGAAGGAGTCTGACAAGGGACATGATAGATCTCCTAGATCTCCATAGATGGTCTTTTTGTCTTTTGCGGCATGTATGCGATATGTAGGCTTTGAGAGCCAAATTTTGTATGGGATTTGGTTCCAAATTTTGTCTTTGACACAAACTTTATGTATTTTGGAAAAAACACTCTTATATATAGTGATATGGACCTATTTTCATGATCTAATATATTTACAATGACTCGTGCATTTTATTTTTATGATGTGTTTATGTATGGGCAAGATGCCAATCCAAAATGTAATTAGCCAATGAATCAGCTATACAATTGAATTCTCTCGGTATGTGTTGATATGTAATGAAATTAAATGATCGTTCCAAGAGGCGTACTCTCCGAAATAAACGAAGTAGTATAGGATCGCAAACTGTGTAAACACGGTTTAGATGAGAAACCACGAGTTGGGAGTCTAAAAAGACTGATATGGAGTCAATTCCGAGTGAAGCAACCTCCGTCAAGAGACCAATGACTGCATGGTACTCCGCGATGTTGTTGGTTGCAGGACCTAAACAATTGGCTCCTGAAGAAATCAACTCGCCAATGGGGGAAAAGATCACCCATGCTGCAGAAGCGAGATTCCGGGTATGTCGACTTGCACCGTCGGCGAATCCGAAGTAGGCAGACATTTGCGCATAAAATCACGAGTCAAAGTAAGAGTGGATACATGAGGTCCACGCGCACACCAAAAATGAGTAAAAGCAAACTAAGTACATTATGTACAACAAGTAACCCGCGTAGGGTAACCTTACGCGTAGAAGCGTTTGAGGTATAGCCCATTGCGGCACCGTGCCAATGGCGTACCATCACAATTGATTAGTTCATAGGCTCTTTCCAAAACACGTTTTACAACAAAGGGGCCGTACCACATAGATTGATGTTTTCCTTTTCCAAGCTTATCGTGCATTTGATCATATGTAAGTACGAGATCACCTTCATTGAAGATCCGAGGTTGAACGGATTTGTCATATTGAGCTTTGACGCATTTTTTGTGAGCTTCATTAGCTAAAGTAGCGTCGCGGCGGGTTTCATCTAGCTTGGCTAGGTATAGAAACCGTTCCTCTTTGGAAGTGGTGTGTGGAAGTAGCTCTATGGCTATCTTGAGTGATGGTATTTCACATTCAATCGGCAGAATGGCTTCTAGGCCATACACCAGTTGGAATGGTGTAAACCCAGTAGCACTTTTCACTAAGGTCCGGTATGCCCATAGTGCTTGGAATAGAGCTGAGTGCCAGTTGGATTTCTGGGTACCCACAATACACTGAATCATTCGTTTCAGTACCTTGTTAATGACTTCAACTTGGCCATTAGCTTGTGGGTAATACGGGGTTGAGTTTTCATGGCGAAAACCTAGCTTGGCACTTAGTTCTTTGATCATATGGTTCCTGAAATGGGAACCATGATTGGTCACAATAGACTTTGGGACACCAAATCTAGCTATAATATGATTGAATATGAATTGCGCTGCTGTTTTGCCGTCCTTAGCATATGTAGGCATCGCTTCAGCCCATTTTGTAAAATAGTCGACAGCTACTATGACATAGCTATGCCCCCTGGCTGAAGTGGGATTACAATGCATGAAATCTATGCCCCATTTGGAAAAAGGGCCGACGGCAATAACAGGATCGAGTGGAGTAGGGTGCGAGCGTGCTTTACTATGAAAGAATTGACATGGTGGACACTTCTTGACTGTTTCAATGCAGTCTTTGAAAATTGAGGGCCAGAAGTATCCTTCTCACAGTATTTTCTGGGCCGTAGCCATCCCAGAGAGATGACCACCACATGCTCCAGCGTGGCAGTCATTAAGAACGCGTTTCGCCTCATCTAAGGTCAAATAGCGTCGAAGGACGGTGTCGACACCACGTCGATACAGAGTATTGTTGACTATGAGGTAGTATTTTGCGTGGTGTCGGATGCGTCGCCGTTCATCGCGAGTGAGGTTGGGACGGAAGCGTTGGGTCTGGAGATATAAAAGAATATCCCCGTACCATGGATCAGATGTGCTAATGAGGAACAATGATTCATCAGGAAGAGAATCGATGGGCTCGGATTGCTCAGTAGCACGGGGCAAGTTACAAATCAACTCTGCGAAGACCAAAGACTTCTTGGACTTAGCCTTGACAAACTCCAAGTCAAACTCTTGAAGGATGAAAATCCAACAAGAGTATTTGCCCCCAAGCACCTGACGTGTGAGGATATAATACATTGGGTTGAATTCAGCTATAACGGTGGTCCGGTGGAGTAAGATGTAATGACGGAATCTCTGGACAGCAAATACTGTTGCCAGAGCCAGTTTTTTGACATGTGAATAGCGAGTTTCGGAGTCGAGAAGACTCTTACTAAGATAGTATACCACATGTTCTATGCCGCTTTGGTCTTCCTGGACTAGCACCATAACGATGGTAGAAGTCGAGGCTACGAGATAAAGAATGTAGTCCCGTGTGTAATCGGGGGGTTGGATCACAGGATCTTTGGTTAAGGCTGCCTTTAGATTGTCAAAGGAGCATTGGGCTTCGTCATCCTAGATAAAGGGAACATTCTTCTTGAGAAGCCGCATGTAGCCTTTTGTTATCTCAAACAGATTGCAGATGAAATGGCATAGAAAGTTTGCATGCCCTTGTAAACATTGAAGTTCTGGAATATTGGTGGGTGAAGGCAGGGCTAAGATAGCTGCTACCTTTACAGGATCTAAACGTATCCCGCTTTTGGAGACTATGAAGCCCAACAGCTTTCCGGCTTCTACACAGAAGACGCACTTATGCGGGTTCAAACGTATATTGTAGCGACGGCACCTTTCAAAAATGGCACTTAAGTGGTCTGGATGGTCTTCCCGGGTCCGAGAGTGAGCGGGAAGGTCATCAAGATATGGTTCTACAATATGTTTGATGTCATGAAATGCGTATGACATCGCCCGTTGGAAAGTTGCCCCGGCATTTTTAAGGCCAAAAGGTAACTTTCAATATGCAAAACTCCCCCAAGGGCAGATAAAGGCCGTTTTGTGCTGGTCGGCTGGGAGGATATCGATTTGATTATAGCTAGAGAAGCCATCCATAAATGCAAAGATGACACTTCTGGCACAGTTATCGATGATCTGGTCGATGAACGGAGTTGGGTAGTTGTCCTTTGGACAAGCCTTGTTCAAATCACGGTAATCAACACAGACCCTAATTGTTCCTTGTTTCTTGGCTACGGGAATGATGTTGGATACCCATTCTGTCAATGGGACAGGATAGATAAAACCAGCACGCAAAAGTTTTTCAACTTCTTCTTTAATGGCGGCTTCCTTACGAGGATGGATGGGTCAAAGCTTTTGCCGAACAGGTCGGGTGCCAGGGAAAGTTGGAATTTCATGGACCACGATCGAGGGGTCTATCCCTGGCATTTCTTCATAACTCCAAGCAAAAACATCGTGGAAAGTTTTGAAGTAGGCACTATAGAACTCCGTTTCGAGGGGAGTACATGTTTTGTCGATGTGTACATTTTCCACGATACTAGGCTTCACTGAAATATCGATGGGAGTGGTTGCCATAAGATTAGCCAAGTTTCCTTCAGAAAATACCTCGTCGAGGGAAGTGGGGAACTTGGTTTCAACCATCCCAAGTGAAGTGCTGGGTTTTGTATCAGGCTCAAGTGGCTGAATGGTGGGGAATGAAGATTGATGATGAAAATATCCCCATGGTGGCTCATCACCGCACATAACCTCCATAATTGATTCGTCCATGGGAAAAATCAAATTGAGAGGATCGAAGAGTGGTGGGTATGGATGAGTCTCAGTCGAGAGTTGTGCCACGGAACGATGAGTAGAACACTCAACCCAATCGATGGCTGATTGGATCGCATTATATGCTGTGAGGTTTCTGTTCAGAGGCATAGAGTTTTCATAGTATTCAATCTGAGAGGGACTTGGAATCACCCATGAATCATTGGAAGGGGTGATATTCGATGAAATCATGTTAACTGGTTGAATATGGGTTCCCAACTCTGGAAAAACTACAATAAGGGATGAATCCTTCATGAGACCAACACCAATGTCTTGGAACCGGTACCGAGGTTGATCCAATAACGGGACGGTGTTGGTGGAGTTTGGATGGGAGTCTGGGATACAGTAATCCAGTTGATCAATAGTGACAATTTTCCCTTCATGAGGAAATTGCACAATCTAGAAGACTGTAGATTCTATGGTGGTCATGGTGTAAAACCAGTTCCGGCCAAGGAGGAGATTGGAATCCAATGGTGCATCTACGACTTCAATGTGTACGGATACTGTTTTTCCCCCTAGTTCAACACCAATTGAGGGAATGAGTCCATAAGGTTGAAAACCGTGTCCATCAAATGCCCTAAGAGTAGTAGGAGAAGTCGTGACTTCAGGTGAGCCTAAGGCTCTCCAGCAGTTCAAAGACATGATCGACGTGGAAGCACCTTCATCTAACACATTGTGATGGATGATATTTCCACAGATTTTTGTATGCACCTGGAAGGCTAACTGGTGAGAAAGCCTAGGTTTGGCGTGTTCCAAGTTAAACATGATAGAGTTTGAAGTATCTGGGTCCATTGCCCCCAGTGCTGAAAGTAGGGTTCTACGCTGCGTGGGGCAGTGTTAGAGAACCTCGAGAGTCGACATGGCGCAAGGTGCTTGAGACAAATCCTCAACAATGTTGTAGTTTTGTGCAGCTCGTGCATTCGGATTGAATGTCACCTTTCATATGGTGCCCTTGGGTGGGCGTAGCACTGTATATGTAAGCGGTCTCTCGATATGGAGATGGCCGGTAGGGGGGGGAATAGGAATCAGATCTTCAACGGGAGATTTTCCTTTGGCTATCTACCATTGTTTGTTTGAACTTGGAGGATTGTCATACGTCTTTGAACGAGTGGTTATATGAATCTCTTCATTACTCGTCATCAGGATTTCGCGGTTTGTGGACGTCTCTCCGCGGGTGGGATTGGTCGGGTTGCCCCCTTGTGGGGTTTCTTGGGCAACCATTTGCTGTTGCTATTGGGGGAAAGGGTTAGTTAACACTGTCGGGTGAGAGGATCCTTTAACGAACTTGTTGACCTCATCCTCGTAGGGACAGTGATGCGTGTAATGATCATCTTGACAAATTAGGCAGGGAAACTTAGCCTTTCGACGTGGTTTCTGGTCATTATGGGTGGGTTGTGGCTTGGGGTTCTCCTGCTGGTTTTTCTTGGGGTTCTCCTGCTGGTTTACGACGATTGTTTTTCTTCTTTCCCCCGAATGGTTGTGACGTAGATTGAACTGCATTCACTTCGGAGGAAATAGCAGGAGAAGTAGTTGTTTTTGAAGTAGCCTGGGGTAAAGTGGGAGAAGCTGAAGCTTGTTGTCCCATCGAGTTGGTAGCAGGCTGAGCCTTGACTGAACCGACAATACCATCAATGGGGGGTTCAGTGGTAGGATTTGTTGGATCATTGTTAACGCGGGAGGTATGTGGAAGAAGTTCATGTAAAGTACCAGATTGAGTGTATACCAAATCCATGTACTGGGCTACCGAGATGGCTTGTTCTTCTGTAACCAGTCCGCGCATAGCGATATCTCTGGCTATGGGAGGCAAAAAATATTTCGTAAACCAATCAGCGAGTAGCTGATCCGAAATGGGTTCCTTGATTAGCCTACGGCGTCGTCGCCACTCATGGATGTGATCCGAAATGTGTGTGGAAGTGGTTTGACGCAGTGAGGTTAACAGTTCTGTTCCAATCTCATACCGGATGGGGAGCTAGAAATGAGTCAGAAACTGTATAGCCAAAGTGTTGAAATCACAAAAAGATTGTTGTGGTAGCTCGATGTACCATTTTGCTGCCGTGCCAGTAAGCGTACGTTGGAAGAGCCTAAGTCGAATGGAATCATCCATCAAGGAGTTGGATGAACACCAAAGATGGAAGGTCATCACATGGTTCTTGGGGTCTTCCCCAGGCTTAGCATCGAACTTAGGAATGTCCGATGGAAGTTTGGCTGGGATAGGTGGCCAGTGAGGTTCATGCCATATAGGATTGTTAATAAGCCTCGACAAATCAGGTAATTCAAGTGTGGCCAAAAAGGGAAGTTGACGGTTAGTCTGCGGGTATGAGTAATAACCATGTGGTGTAGAGAAACCTGGAGGGCCCTTCATATCATACTGCTGCGTGTTATACCCATATGTGTTTCCTGGGGGATACTGCTGGAATTTCTGTGGATAGTAAGCCATCTAGTTAACCGGTTGATTGTAATTAACCGGTTGGTGGGTGTTCTGTTGAGTGGGTATAGTACCCTGGGGTTGCTAAAACCCAGGAATAGTTGCTACTCCTGGTTGGGGGAAAGATCCTTGGAATTGTTGTGTTCCATGGATGTTACCGCTATACTGTGTAAGTGGAGGGTTTCCCATAGCAGGGTTGAGGGGTGGCTGCGACGATGGTGTCCATGGAAGGTTCGTTCCTCCTTGGGGAGCGAGTGGAAATTGAAGTGATGGGTTCCATGGAGTTGTAGCATCTGAAGGGTAAGGGAAGCCAAAATTCAAGTTGGGGGGAATCTGATATTTCCCCCCAGCTTGGTTCCAGTTTCCAAAAGGTGAGTACCCCCCACTCTGTGGGATTTGAGGGTCCCAAGAAGGAAGCATACCTGACGGGGGAGGTTGAGAATGAGGTCCGGTTGGAATACCGGAATAAGGTTTCCCGCTGCCAGGTGTGTTGTACATACCATACTGAGCAGATGCTGCTGGTTGGGAGATTTGTTGGATAGAACCAATGGGTTGTCTGCCAGCAGATGGGTTGGATGGCCCTGTAGGAGGAGGTTGTTGGCTAGGAACGGGGTTCCCAACAAAAGGTTCTCCTCTAACAAGTTGGGTTGATGGCCCTATAGGAGGAGGTTGTTGACTAACAATGGGGTTCCCAACAAAAGGTTGTGCCCCAACTGGTTGGGTCGATGGCCCACCAGGTGGGGGTTTGCATGTTGGAGTTAGGGACCATTGTAGTCGGTTGTCCACCTCCTGATATAGTGTAAATGGTGGCTGAAGGTGATCCTCTGGTCAAAACGGAAGATCCATTAGTATGACTAGGTGTTCTTCCGCCGCTAGCCAAATATGATAGTGTGGATTGGCCAACGGCGCCAAAAGTACCAATTTGCGGAGGGGGTCGTCCGTATCTGACAGGCGAGGACGGAGAAAAAACTGGGTTATCCCTCATAGAATGTGCGCCAAAAATGGGTGATGGCAGCAAATGTGGGGAATTTAGTCCAAGGATATCAGCGTCGTCCATAACGTGTTCAATGATAGGAGGACCATCGAGAACTGGGTCCAAGTTCATGTCCTGAAAAGGGTTTTGGGAATCGGGCGGGAACCTAGGTATAGTAAAGTCCGAAGGTCCTGAGCCGTCTGCATAGGAGTGACGAAACTCTGTGCTAGACGGGATGTTGGGATCCCTATAGTCAGAAGGACGAGTAATGGGGGGATGTCTAGACGCTGTCGAGAGCATTTGCTCTGTGTTGTGTCTAAACCATGCCGATGCTAACGGGGAGTTCGCTAGACTAACCATACTAGACTGGATGGAAGCCATGATTTCATGTCCCGGAGGGAGGTTGGGTAAAGATACCGTACGAGGTACGTTTCTAGAAGAACTTGTTTCCTGTGGATGAACACTGGGTGACGTAGTGATAACAGGCGGAAGCTCCGCATGGGAAGTGATGAAGCCATAATCAGGTTCAAAAGGTGTGTCAGGAAGTTGAGTATCTTCAAGGATTTCAACGTACCCGTCTGGGACTGAAATCAATCCAGGTATGTCCTGGTCGGACCCTTCGGTGGTGCCAACAGATCTGTCTGTGTCGTCGTGAAAAGTATCTGATGGACGGGAAGTGTTGACATCGGGTAGAAGGATGACCTCTGGTCTAGTACTTTGGGCTGTACTAGGTTCAGCCGCTGTAATGGTTTCCACTGTGGCAGATATATCTGGAATGACAGTGGGTGAAGTGACAGTGGAAGTCTCAGATATGCTAGTGGCTACAGAAGCTGCAATAGATTCTGAGACTGTGCTGTGAGTAGCAGTTACAGATGGAACTGAAGATGTTGTACGTATCGGCGGTGGAATGTTCCCTCGACCAGCACCGTGGCCAGGAGGAGGAGGAATGTGTGATGCAGGTGGACCAGAAGTCCATGGCGGTGGTGGTGGTAAAGGGCTTTGGCCCTTTATTCTTCGTGATCTTTTTGGTTGTTCTGACATGATGACAGGAAAATGAAAATCGGGGGCAGTTTCGTAACAAAGAACTCAAAAACTCTAATGCAGTCGAGTGTGCAGAAGAGGAGCTAGAAAAAGCAAGGCTCACAGGCCAAAAAAGCAAGCTCTAAAATCTATACTGCGACCGGTGTCTCAATAAGCGAGCTGATACAAAACAAATGGCCAGAATGCCAACAAGCAGTCCCTACAAAGAAAAATGACCCTCTACAAAGATGAGATAACAAGCAAACTCTTAACTAAGAGCTTGAGACCTCAACAAGCTATATCCTTCGCAAGGTGATGAAATCCAAGTCGAACAATACAACATGAGAGACCGATATAAGAAGGATATCCCTCTACCGAAAGGGATCCTGGGTAAAAGAGCCCTAGTAGAATAGCTACTAAGCTACCTCGTTCATGACACGTTGTAAAAGGTTTTGGGCACTTCAGCCTTTCGAAGAAGACAATGATCGATGTTGCCTTAGGGATAAGTGGAGTGCGGCATTCCACAGAGTCCGTTCGGTTCTCAATCTCGCTGCCGTTTAACCCCTGAAAGTTAAAAACAGTCAGGAGGCCCATCCACAAACTAGTTGTGACCGTGTCAATAAATACTAGAGGATTTTAGTTCCCTAAAGACAATGACTATGTCTCAGATGAAAATAACAAGGGGGAATTATTTTGATGCCTATCCCCGGTGTCCTACCTAACTACCAAATTATTTTGATTTCCTCAAGTGGGGTTAAAGTTGGTTTAATTAGGGAGATTAATTTTAGTGGTTGTCTTACTCAATCAAGTAGTGGACGTGAAACTTGATGGTGTTATGACGACTCAAACCATGCAAATGAGAATGAATCGAAAATAAGCGTTTGTCTTCGATGAAATCTAGCTAAGGAAGAGAGAGAGTTCTTCGATCAAAAATGCATGAAATTTTTCACAAGCAATAAAAAATCACAACAAGAAATTTTTGTTTTTCTTTTTGCAAATAGAGCCAAATTGAAATGGACACTCTTTTTAAATTCACTGATCCTACAATCTACAATGCTTCAACTATGAGAATTTCTGTGGCAAAATCAATGGTTTATTTCCTAATGCAAAATAATGCTATTAGACTTTTTCAATTCAAACAACATAATTGCTCTCAAATGATAATTTTTTTTTGTTTTAAATTACTGAAAATGATGGAAATAATGTGACTGTAAAAGCTACAGGGTTCAGTAACAGAGAACAGTGGTGTTGGGTTGGTTGTGGTGAAAAAATCAAGCCAATGCAATCAAACTGGAAAAATGACCCAATATGCCAAAAATGCCACTAATTCAAACAAATCAAGTTCACAACAAGGAAATAATCACACCACTCAAACTGTAAAATGACTAGGATGATAACAGGCAACAGTAAACATTACCTAAGGCAGAGAGAGACTCAGGAAACCAAGCAAGGATAAAAAAATTTAAAATTGCAGACACTACCGCGTGTCAGGGTCTGACTGGAGCGCGGCACTGTTACAGTACCGCTCTGGCACTAATGCAGAGAACACGGTACTACCGCACTGTAAGCAGTTCAGAGGGTGCGGTACTGTGGCAAGGTAAAAAAAAAGCGCAACTTGAGAAAAGAAAATGAAGTTTTCAGGGTTGTTGCTAACCCAGGGGACTCAGTGATCATACAGGGAGAAAAATTACAGCGAGGAGGGATGAATAAAAGTCAAAAAAGACCAAGATTCAAAACTGGTTTGAAGTGCAATAAAACAAATCACAATCAAAAAATGTATGATAGTGAACTGAATCAATCAAACAGAAATCATCCCCAGTGGAGTTGCCATTCTTGTTTGGTAGAATTTTTCCCTACGGATAAGTCAAAATTCTCTTAACTTTAAAGCAGATTCTCAACTAACTCTAAAGCAAGAAACAAGACAAAACAAATGCTACCTTGAAATTCCTGAACTAACTTTTACAACAGGATTATATGCATTCAGAAACAATGAGAGATATAACACACCTTTCGATCTGATGTTTGTCCCGCTTCTAACCCTTGATCCAAAGCTCCAATGTAGAACCTGTTGAGATCAAACAAAGAACAAACATACAAGCTTCCAAATACCTTGAAGTAAAGATTAGATTCAAATCTAGATTAGATACATTCCATGCTAAGAAATTATGCTATACACATGAAATGGGAAAGACAAGACAAGTTATCTTTATTGCAACTTGAAGAATGATTACAAAGGTTTCTTGATGTCCAAGCCAATCTTCTAGCTCCAAGTGCTTCCTCCTCTAGCTATCTCCACAATGCTGCAAGATCATAAGTTTGGTACTTCAAGAGTCCTCCCTTTTCCCATGGAATGCCTCTCCTTTATAGTGTATGGTATGGTTAACCAACAAGAGAGATAAGTGGATCTAGGGAGAGATAAGTGGATCAAGGTTTCTAATCATAGAAAATGAGTTGGGATCGAATCAAGGACCCCAATCTTCCACTATCTTCAAAAATCCAAAATCCCACAAGCCATGGAAAAAAGGCTATAAAAAGAGTACCGCACCCTGCAATATAAGCATAACGCGGTAGTACCGCGCTGAAGGCACAGAGCATAACGTGTTAGTGTGGACTACCGCGCACCTATAACTGAGCAAGGTGCGGTAGTGTGGGTAAATAAAGTCTCAACTGGGTTAAATCTTGACAGGGTGGATTTACCTTCAAGGATTACTCATCTTCTGGGTGCTTCAAACAATAGGGGAAGCGTCATCAACTCTGTTTTTGGTGGAGGTGCGACACTGTGGAATATAGAGGTATAACAGCAACAATCTTCCAAGAGAAGATCCATGTGTTTCCTCTAATGAATGCATTGATAAAAAACAAGAAGACTTCAAGCTAAGGAAGGAAGGTAAATCTGATCGTGGTAGCATCAATTCATTTTTTCATCAATCTAAATAATATCCCACTAATTTAATCACAAAAGGGAAAGGATCAACCCTTCAAGCATTATCATAACATCCATGTGGAGAAAAATACAACCACACTCTAGTTGAGAGTGAACCTAGAGATTTGGAGGGGGGAGTATGCCATCACCACTCCACATCATGAAAATATAGAGGTGTCACAAAGGTATTTATACAAGCATTATGATTTTTGCATTCACCAAATTCCTTTTTTTCATCTTGATATGGTAGCCACTTCTGGTGATAAGGTTGGCAGAAAATTATATCCTTCTAGAACTGAGATCCAAATTTTTGAGAAGGATGAACTTTTAAAAGAGAGTTTGCATGATTCTCAGGAGTTGCATGAAAACAAATGTGATCATATTTTTATTTCTAATAGTACACATGACATTATGGATCAACATCATTTCCAAGGTAAACATAAGGATTCCTCATATTTACAAGTGCTTCAAGGAAGCATTGACTTGCAGGATGATTGCCAGGCACATGTTTCACTCCAAAGAGATTATGAGCCTCTTTCATGTAAGGAATGCTTATCCTTGATGAATATGGCTGATTACATCCCATTTGGATCAGCAATCAAAGAATCCTATTCATCATTGAATTGGATGGATATCTACATCACCGAGATGGAGACTCAAGATTGTGCAAGACTAGCTCACATTGGTAAGAGTTATTTTTGCATTAATATTGGATGTATTGTTGCATTTAAATTTGTTATGATCAATGAGCAGCATGCAATGCATATATGGCTGCAATATGATGCTTACTATACATTTCCATTCATACCTGGGAGGAAAAATTACATAGCAGATGAAGAGTTATCCCATGGCATGATATTCATAGTAAAGCATGGTGACATTGTGGGGGATACTAAGGGATTTGCCACCATTCAAGGCACACGTATGGAATACTTACATCATATTGAGGTCATATGGAAGTCACTACAACAACATGATAAATTTCTTGAATACCACCCATCGGGTACACCACCTGATAGGGTGAATAAGCATGAGGTTGAATTGATGATGGATGTGCAATCCATCAATATCTTTCATTACAATCAATTGAAAAGGTTCAAGGAAGGAAATGAAAGGTACCCCAAGAGTTTCTTTGACTGGAGACACATCAAACCAAGTCATATTGTATTTATTATGGGCCTAGTTAAGATGAAGGCCAAAATAGAGTACGTATGCATAAGGAACAAAGTCCTTAACATGGGGATTGAAGAGGCCTTAAACATTCTCCATGTCGCACATGATTCAATACGACAATCTGGTTGGAGAGCTACTTCATTGGAAAATTCATCTTTCCTTGAAGCCATGGAGAAGATTCAGAAAGCAAAGACTACAATCCAAGGTAAATTTTCACATATGCTTTCTAATAGATATTATTTGCATGATCTTCTTCATATGTTGCAGGAAGCATCCTTGAAGGATGATGAAGATATTTGCAATCTCAATGATGATTTGATGGACACTCGAGATTATTTTGGAAGCATTCAAAGTTCCCTCTTGGAATCCAAGATGGAGATTGAACAATTTCACCAAGAATTGCAGAAGTCACATACTCCCTCCTACATTCAAATCATTCATTCTCTTTCGGTTGATGACATTCAGAGTTCTATGGAGGAACCTCATGATATGGTGGTTCATGAGATTCATGATGACATTCATGTGCTTGAGGAGTCAAGAGAGTTCATGTTTTATGGACCATCCTTTGATGGAGTTGATGCTTCCACATATTTGGTGAATACTTGTTGTAGAAATTTGGTTCATCTTTGGACCAATGGCAGATATTTGAGCCATTGGGAACACTCACATAGGGAAACATATTGCTTTCCAGTTGGAGCATTGGGTTGGAGTGTCTCTTCTTGGATACATTACACTTTTTGTGAGCAGCATGGGCTTCCGTTTTGATGATGCCTATTGTCTTTGTGATTGGACATAGGACTTTAACCCTTTTCATTGGAACAACAATGTTTTAATTTTTGGTACTTGTGTGCATTTGACATATGAAGTACAATCTAATTTGCATGTGCTTGGGGAGTTTGAGGTCAAGGAGAATGAAGACCGAGCACCTGTTCATTACCAGAGAGATTATGAGTTGCCTCTAGGTGATGGTTGTACAATTTTGAAGGAGGCACATGATCTCCCTTCGGTTGAGCCAACTATGATGGATGATTATTATAGAGATTTGATTCACCATTCTCCATCCATATCACTAATTTGGAGTATGCATTCATTTGTTGATTGGGTGGATAGTTACATAAGGGAATTGAGTACCCCAAGAGGTAAGTTTGTTGCTTGCATTAGTGGAAATTTTATGGACACATCATCCATATTTTGTGATCAATTGTATAGGAATTTATGGCTGCTATGTGATGTCTTCAGTATACTTGGATGGACATGGGATTTCCATCTATGTCTTAGGAAGGAGAATTGCAATGCTAGTTTGCACATGGCTCATGAGGAGATTCAATATTCCTTTGGAAGTGATGAACTTCCAGTTTGGTGGAGTGTTCTAGACATCCCTCATGATGATATATTATTTTTGTTGATACTGATGTTTGGGAGGATGTAGTTAAGACAATGGAACCCCATAGTTCTTTGGGATGATAGTTTTCCACAAGCAGCAGTGCTATTAGGAGACATCCAACAATGGGAGTGGGATCCAGGAATTGATGGGTCATCTCAGTTAGCGTCGATGACTCGAGGAATGCAACATAAGCTGTGGGACCCTGAGATCAATATTGAAGATCTATATATAATCAGAGTGATGCAGCAAAAACATGGTAGAATTTTGGTATTTTGCTTGGAATTGAGGATTTCGATTCTAGACAGATGACATCATATTTTGAGGATTGAAGTCACTGATTGGATTCATATATGGATGGAGTTGGTTTCTTGCTTGAGGACAAGCAATATTGGTAGGGGAGGACCATCATGTTCCTATTTTGTCAGCACCATAAAGCAGATCAAACCCCATGGATCCTAGTGACAGATTGATTTAATTAATTAATGAGGGGTTAAGTTGAGGCATTTAATTAATTGGGAGTTTGAATTAATTTTTATCCAAAGTTTATTATGCACTTGGAATATTTATTTTTCATGCATTTAATAATTTTATCTTAAATAAATGAGGATAATGCTCCACTAGGGAGAATTAGTGGATCAGGTTGACTTGGAGATGGCTTGAAGAAGAATTTAAGGAGAAATCACCCAAATATAGAAAATCAGAAAAAGGAAAGAAAGATGGATCAAATTAAAAAAGCAGGACAAAACAAAGATGGATCAAGTTAGAAAAGTAGGACAAAAGTAGAAAAGCGGGAGAAAGGCATAAAAGTAGGAAAAGGAATAAAAACAAGAAAAAGCAGGACAAAAGAAGAAAAGGAGGACAAAGGCAGAAAAGCAAGAAAAAGCAGTACAAAGCAGAAAAGCAGGGTAAGGTAGAAAAGCAGGGAAAAAGTAGGACAAAGCAAAAAAGAAGGGTAAGGTAGAAAGCAGGAAAAATTAGGATAGAAAATCAAAAGTAGGATAAAGCAAAATAAAAAGCAGGATAAAGCAAAAGTAAAAGCAAAAGCAAAATTAGAAAGCAAATCCAATCAGAAAGTAAGGAAAAAGCTAAAGCAGAAAGAAAAGGAAAGAAGAAAGTAAGGAAAAATATAAAGCACAAAGCAAAGCAACATTATCCACTCAATGAGGGAACCTTAGCCTATCTTAATTTCTCAACAAGTCAACTCAATCTATAAAATAATGATTACAACTCTATTTCACATCTTTTGTCAGTTTCAGTATTGGTATGAGAGCAATTTTGCCTCAGAGACTTGGGAGATGTGCCCCTAGTCCAAGCTAGGAGATGTGCCCCTGCTTCCTATGAAAGGATGATGGTATTCAGCCATTATCACTGATTTTATTTGCAGGTCCTGTATCTGATCAAGTCAAATTTAAATTTCAGAAGAATCATTATTCAATTCATGGTTCGAATCTCCAAGCTTCCTAAGGGTTTCTAGAGCTAGATTATTGTGTAGAAGAGGAGAGGTGTTTCTATAAGGTTTTGAGAGGCCTCTTGGCCCATATATGATTTAATGGCAGTAAATGTAAACCTATGATATCATTCATGTCAATTAAAATTACAGAACTCTGAATTATTATCATATTTCTTCACACTCTCTAGATTTGCATAGAAATTTACTAGTTTTCATAATGCTTGTGGTATATAAATGAGAATAGACACAAATGAGATAATTTATATTCATAATGTTATTTAACATGTTTAATGATCCAATCCATTTCTTATTTGAAGAATTCGTGAGCCTTTCTTGCTTGTTTGGAAGCTCTTGAAATTTACTAGTTGTGCAATCCTTAAATGCAATTTTTCTTGTATCTTTGTGAATATTTTTTAGAACTTAATTAAACTTGCCGGAGATACCTATGAATATTTATTGACTGATATTTTATTTTTATTAGCCTCCCAGAATCTGAAACATTCATCCATATCTTATAGTCAAATTTTAAAGCAATACTAGTATGCATATGTTGGGGTGCCCAGGAGCATTGGAGTAGATTTCATCCTAGCTGATATTGAAACATAATGGTACCAGTACTTTTTTCAGAGGTATTAAAAAATATAAGATCCTACCTTCCTTCCATAGCTTTTGATCTATCCACCCATAGCCATACTAGCTCCCTAAAACATTGTTTTTAATTGATTCTTTGAGGAAGAGAGTTTGTGTATCACTAATCCTAGTTGGTACATTACAGATTTTATAAGCCAGATTGCAAAAAGAAATTGGTATGAAGTCATTAAATTTTTTTGGTTCATTACATTTAGGGATAAGAATTAATAAAGTGGATTTCAAGGCACCAAAAATATAACCCTCTAATCTTGATTGCTCAACCATAGATAAAAGATCCAAACCCATCACATCAAAAAATGAAAGGAAGAGTTCCACAGTCCATCCATCCAGACCTGGACTCTTATCCTTGGAAAATTGTTTTAGCGTTGTTTCAATATCATCAAGAGTGACAATCTTCCTAATGTCATCATCTTCCTCTGGCCCAAAAACGTTGGGAAAGTGACTAAACACTTTTAATTGAGCGTCAATCTTGCAGAGACCAAGATATTTGAATAATTAAAAAAATGAGATTTAGCCATCCTTTGTATATCCTTTTGACTTTTGAAAATTTGACCCTTATCATATTTCATCTCCCATATTGAATTTATATTTCTTCTATAGGAGCCATAATTATGAAAAAAACTAGTGTTATTGACCCCAAGGGAAACCCACAATGGAACGACTCCTCAATCACCATTTTATTTCTTCCTACTTTAAAACACATGCCCTTTTATAATCAAGATATTTGATGATCCCATTTTATTCTCCATTCATAATGTAGTCCTCTTTATTTGACCAAATCAAATTTAATTGGTCATTGATTCTCCTTAATTCTTGATCATCAATATTCCCTTGTTTCATTGACCAAGTGATAACTTCCTTTTTAAACCTTTTAAGTTTCAAAACCAGGTTTTGCATGGGAATACTATCCTCGAGGATCTTAGAATTCTTCCACTTTTCCCGTACCATACAACATAAATCATAATTTAAGAGCCATGAACTATTGAATTTGAAAGGATAGTTATTAATGGATTTAACCTCGTCTAATTGGAGAAAAACCGGATGATGACCAAAAATGGTTGATTTTTCCACCCAAGTCTTATATTTACCAAGAGTTTGAACCAGATTAGAACTCATAAGGAATCTATCTAGACGCTTACATATCCTAGCATCACCACATCTACCATTGGACCATGTTGGTTCCACCTTGATAGGAGTAATGTCAATAAGGTTTGTTCTCTGCAGCAGGTTTGAAAAAAAAATAGCCAGGTTATCTAGACAAGCCAAGGGTCCCCAAATTTCAGCTAGAGATAGGGTAAAGTTTAAATCCCCTGTAACAATCAAATAATTTAACTTCAATAAGCCACGGGCCTCCAATGAGTGCCAAAAACATTCCCTTTCCTTATATGGCTCATAGCAATTCAAAATAGAAAATCGCTTATTGACCCACCATCAAAATACTCCCCAAGGTTCTGAAAGGTTTAAAGTCCGATATCAAAGGATTCCAACAAGACTAGAGACCAATAGAACAACCACATGAGTCCATTGCACATATTTCCCAATTGGGTATAATTTTAGAGATAACCTCAATTGATTGTAAATCAGAACACATAGTCTCTTGGAAGAGGACTATGTCAAGGTTAGAAGCTTTTAACAGTTTAGATAGGGCCCTAACCTTATCATTGTTTGACGGACTATCTACCAAGAGAGGACTCAAGGCCTGATCTCCCTAGCTTAACGTAAGTCTAGAACAAATAGGGTCATAATAGAAATAACTCTCCTAGATCTAATTAGAGATCAAGGAACTAGATGCTTTACCTTTCAGATCGCTAATCCTTTCTCCTTGAATGTTGCTCCAAGCTTAATGGTATTCTGATCTCAGCTGCAAAACTTGTCAAGACATACAAAACAATACAAGTAGTAAAATGCATCTACACAATAATAGATCTAAGTAAGCAGTTAAGCAGGAAAACTACACAAATGTAATCAATGTAACAACATTTGGTGGAAAGCATTTATATTACTGTATAAAAGGGAAATACATAGAAAGAAGTGATTACAACCAAGGCTTAACGTAGTAATCCTTCACCAACAAAGCCAATGCCAAAGCCTCCCAAGGAAGTATGAGTCTCCCAATAGATGAGTAGGGATCTCTCCTAGGCTAATTTCACCAGCATGTACATACTATAGACTTCCTCCCTTTCATATGGGAATGAGCTTCACTTATATAGGACTAGGAGGATAGGATAGGTTGATATATGGTAGGAGAGAGATAGGGGATCTCACCCAAAGGCTAGGGAACCGAATGCCAGCTCCCCTATAGGCTAGGGCTAGGGATCCACATCACTCAACTTCGAGAATGGGCTCAAAGATGCTCTTTTATCCAAGTAAATGACACCGTCGCAGGTTGCATTAGGACAACCTACGATGACCTCCAAAAATGGGTCAATTAATCCCTCCAATCATGGTAAAATTCAAGGATGTTTACATTGGGTCTCATGGTAGTAAGATTTAGGTGTAACAGAATTCCCCCCAAAGCATGAAGCTGTTGAAACTGGACAGGTGAAATTCTTTTACATAAGGAATGGCAATGGACTTGTCGGACGAAGGATGCTGCAAGGGTATTTTTTAAGGATTATAAAACTATACTTAAGTATGGTATTCTAGGCGATTATTTTGGATTGAAAAAAACATATATATAGATTCGTAGGAAAATATTAAATATGAAACATACAATTTAGTACTAAAACTTGTAAATTTTGGCGAATATTATGATAAAAAAACATATTTTATGTAAATATACCCAATATGGGAGACTGAAAATGACCAAAAAATGAATTTATTTTTTGAAAAAAAACCCAAAAAATAGCCAATTGGCGAAATTTTGCCCCTAAAAATTTCCCTGGATGTTGCTACGGTTTTACTGACTCTAAGTACACAGTCTCATATGACTCACAACATGGTTTCTGACCAATACAATGCAGATCCATGGTAGTAATGACCGACTGAACACAATCATGGCACCTAGACACAAGTGTAGATCCATGATGAGATGATAACACAGCCATGACCAATACAAAAGTGGATCCATGTAATATGACTCAAAACAATCTCCATCACAACCTAGGTAAAACATGACTCCCCAGGGTCTTCAAGGCGAACCCGCAATGATACGAATCTATCCATGTGATTACAAATGTCTTGACGTCAAACATGGTAGAAACCACTTGATTACCAGTCATTGATGTATACTGTTAACAAGTGCAAGGGAAATCACCATTAATGTCAATTATTCCCAAGGCATCACAGTACATATCATCAAGCACAAATAAATGAGCTGAAGTCGAACGCATGATGAAATCTTTCAATCAAGAGTCAATGATGTAAAATCATGTTGAAAGCGAGGTAACCTACCATTGAGGCATGCAGGCCCAAGGTGCTCGATTGGTTTCTAGATTCAATCCTCAGATGATGTGTTGAAGTCGTGTTGTGACCACAACAGATACCATGCCTACTTGATCATGGGAGCCCCTATTTTAATAAACACTAAGGTGTTTGGGTGAGTCATTTTGTGAGTATTAGAATTTTGATTTTACCTCTAAAGTTATTCACCCATGCCTTTGGTTTGCTTGTTTGCAACTGTTGTTCATTTTTCCAAGGTGTTTCAGTCTAAAAGAAAAGAAAGCTAAATTTTTGGTTATTTTGTTGATTGTTATCACCATCCCAAAAATTAGCATTTGGAGTCTCCGAAACCCACAACCCGACATTTGCGGGTTACGGGACTATTGTTTAAAATTTTGGTATTTGGTGATCCCGCAATCTGCAACCCGACATTTGCAGGTTGCAGAACTAATCGGTAATTAGATCAAGGAATAATTACCCCGAAACCCGAACTCCGCAATGGCGACATTCGACTTTCGAGATGGTGTTTTTTCATTTATCTGTTGTGTGCTCCCGAAACCCGCAAACCATAATTTCGGGATGCGGCTTTCAGGATGGATATTTTACGTCACAATTCAACGTTCTGAAGCCCGCCACCCACACAATATGTTTTCGGCTATCGGGAATCCTTTTTTTATTTTCATTTTTGCTACCTGCAAGCCTGCACTTTCGGATTTCGACTTGCGGAATCTTTCAATAAAATTTCATGAACATAATTGAATTCGATTTCGCATCCCGCTCCATCTAATCTCAGCCGTCCATTGCTATGAACTTATGATCATGTTGATTTTGGGTAATCAGTTAAGTCAGGATGCATTATTTTGTCTATTGAAAACTGGTTCTCCCAAATTATCATTTTTCTGTAACAGTGGATACTACTACAAGATTATCAAATGCTTCATGTTGGATGGACACCATTGCTCTGCTTTAAGTTCGTCGTGTCTGATCTCGAGTCTTGACAATTTGTCGTTATTCTTCCGCTTTTTAATGATCATGTCTTTTCACTTAAATTCTGACTTCAAAGCTTCTATCCTTCTCATCGAAGTTGGGTCAGATTGATCCGATTTTTTACGTGTGAAGAATTAACCACCCATGTACTAGAACTCCTAATCGATATTTTTTGCAAGTCAATTCTATCACCGCAGCCTCCGTTTCCATTATTAATTACCAGTTATAATTATTGATGGGGGGTTTCCTATAACGATGTGATCGTAATAGCAAGTCAAAATCATGCAAGCGGTAATTGAGCCTGTACTTCACACAAGCTTAAACTCAAATCTTGGATTTTTCATGACAGTTGAAGTAATTATAATGGATTCACTGCGTAAGTTTAATCATTGCAAATTTCCCCGCTCAATTGAATTCACCCTGCCTGTTGGTCTTAAAATAGCAATTAACTTGAAGATTCTACATTGTTCATTACTTTCTATAATAGGGAACGTTCTGTGCAGTGTTACGGGCATCTTGTCATCTAAGATTTATCCAAGATGAGTAATTTTCATGCAAGAGGTGAACCTTCTAATATTCATGTTGATAATGAGGAACTTTACCCCTTGTTGTATCAAGAAACGTTGTCACCACCATTTGATGCAGGTGTTCCTGATCTTAGCAGTGACAGTAGTGAGGAGGACTTTGAAGCGATCTTCCTATGTGCAAAATTCTATGGAGCAGAGCAAGGAGGTTCTAGAAGAACCAGCTGACCTTGATGACGATCTCATACAAGACTTTATAATCAATGGAGAACCTGACGTATCGGCCACTGCGTCTGAAGTAAATCCTTTAATGGATTTCTCTGTTTTTTACCATGAATTACCTGGTTCTGAATTTCCTACAGCAGATGTTTCACAAACCATGCCACCTGTCGAAGATAATGAAAAATATGTTATTGAATTTTTATGGTGCCACGAGACACTATCTGATTAAACAGCGAGTCTTTGTAACATCTAACATCTTTTTGGTAATAAGGTGGCGGAAAATCCTTCAATCTAGAAAGTAGCAAGTTTTATTGGATCGACGGTTGGAGCCGATTTTTGTAATTTCTATTTTGTATAATTTCTCCTTTTAAGATTTTGGGTAAAAGTTAGTATTTAAAGAGGAATGTTTTTCTTAGCAATGGGTTGGGAATTTTGGAATTTTGATTCAGTAGGAGTATGGACTGAAGATGCTTTGTCTATTTGAGCCATTGTAATTTTGGTACAGGACTTTTATATGCAGTAAAGTTATTTTTTCTCCACCTTCTTGTGTTCTTCAAATTTATTTGAGAATCGCTGAGTTAAATGTTTCAAATTGTCATCGGTTTAAATGTATTTAATCTTTTGCAGGTTATTTATTTCTACACAAAGCCTTCATATTGATTTTTCTGTATGTTAGGTCCAAGCTATCGATTGTTCTGTTAAATTTCTTTGATTAAACAGTTATTACTTTTATATTTCTGCAAATGATTCGATGCAATTAAATATGCATAATCAATTTTTAATTTTTCAATTAACACCATGATTACAGATCAGTTATTTGAATGATCTTAAACACTTTGAAGGATTCTCACTTAATTTCTTAATTGATAAAACTTTAATTAACAAGTGAAGAACCATAAGACATTTCTGTTTAAGGTACTTGATCACTTGTTTATCATACTTCAGTTCTGATCTGCACATTATCAACTTTTCCTCTTTAGGTTAGATCTGACTTAAGATAGATTCTTTCCCTAGGTAGGTTAGGTTAAGTTTGTTAATTAGCTATCACATTCCGTTTTCCTTAATAGGAAAACTGATATTTGAAAGATCAAACCTTTTACTCTTAGAGTGCCAGCGGAGGCCAAATATCCGTGGGTGATTACCACACCAAACAGCTCGAGGATAGGGTAGCTCTTGCATAGGGTTAACTAAATCCTTTGGATGGGTTTTCATATCCCCTGTTGTGTGCCTTGGAACCCATTCCAACACTTTGCACTTACCCTGCACCCTCGATGCATCAACAAGTCGACAAGGATGAATCTGTCGAAGGAGGGCCATAATGAATCCCCCATCATCGACATGAAACACGACAAAGAATGTTTTGAAGTAGATCAGATGGTACAGTGACATGCAAGACTGAATCAGAGTAGACCGACATGGTGGAAGGTGTACTAACTGCAGATAATGAGTGGTTAAAGTATTCTTGAACATGGGCATGGCATGACTTGGCAGTATTGACATGACGAGTATGACGTTGAATCCTAATGAAACTGATGATGGAAGCATTCTTAGGATGACCCAAAGGAGTAACAAGACTTGGGAAGTAGGAAAAACACGAGGACAAACGGATGGTCCAAGTACTGTATGCAAATGCAAATGAGTGCCATGTTCAAGAACGACCAGGTACTGCCACTGATAAAGGGTGTAACATAAAATCTTTCCTTTTTCCCCATCATGAATGATGAGTGCCTCATGTGTTTTTTATGAGCTTGATGAGGGTAACTAGATGCTCAGTATATATCATCTCATAGATGAGTCCAATCCCAAATATTTTCTGAACCTGGGAGAGGAGGGGTTCATCCCATAGTGGGCCCTTCAATGTTAAGTTTTAACGAGTCCATGGAAGGGAAAATCGGTCGTCATTTCATGTTTAGAGAGTCTGAAAAGAACTAAAGAAGACTCCAACGGTCCTTTTCCGTAAAGTTAGCCTTTTCGCACGACAAAGGGTAAATCAACGTGAGAGAGGACTCTTCCAGTCATGATTGGCTGGAGTATTCCTTTTTCATAAGTAGTGCCCCCTAGTCTGAAAAACGGGTAAACTATCACCAAGGAGACGACCATTCAAATACTTTAACAAGCGTGAATGTGAAAAGTTCGCTTGGCAATCTTTTCGTATTTCAAGAGCCTGAAAAGAGATTAAAGATAGACTCTAGGAGGTTCCTTTTCTGTAGGAGTTTAACGAGCCGAGAAAAGTGATAAATTGTAACTCGGTGACTTATTCTCATGGTTTTACGAGCGCGAGAAAGAACAAAGAGTTAGATAGTCATCATTAAATAACTGAACAATAACAACAAAAATGTTCAACAGGTCGTTCATACCTTACAACATTTATGAGATGATCACTACGATGTGAGAATGGCACAAATGAACACTTAACGTCTCCTGCACACTTGAAAACTAGGTCAAATAGTCAACTGAGTATTCAAATGCGATAAAAATGATCCAAACTATAGCAAATAACCCATAGAGCATCTAAATTTGAAAAAGAATATTCCCTTTTTGTTTATAAAATAGAAAAAATGACCAAAAATAGTTACCATTGTCATTTGCCAAATTTGGGGAGAAGAAAGCGCCATTTGGAGCAGATTTTCCTTCGTTGATTTCCAGAGCTACGAGTGACCATTTCGCATACCGTTAGGAGCAGGTAAACCTAAATCTCAGCCAGCATCTTTCTAGTGGTTTACAATTTCATTTTTTGTCCATTGTTTAGGTTTTTTGGTTGATTTGTGAGGGGATTTTGCACCCTCGGGTCGTCACAGGTCTCCCTTACGGGAACTGCAACGAACCCGGGTCGTTGCAAAACCCATAAGGATGTCTTGCAACGATGTCGCCCTGTCATCAAATATGGGGTGCGACAGCGGAAAATTCCATCTCCAACATCAAACCTATCCCACAAGAAAAACTTTTGATGGTTTGGGTGAGTGCTAGTAGTGTTTAAATGCTTCCTTCGACAGGTTTGTGGCCGCCACCATGGTTCTAGAATGGTGTGAGCGTGAACATGAAGTGGAAGGTGTATAAGCAGCAAATGATCCATTATGTGTGGAGGAATTGAGGAACTATCGACTGTTGAAGTTCTTCCAGGTCCAGGGCATGATGGCCCAAGTCCCACCACTAGAGCACATGCTCTGGAGTTGGGACGCAGCACAACAATACTTCATGATCGGGGAACACATACTGAATATAGATGTTTTTGACATCTATTTCTTGACAGGACTATCCTGGAGAGGGGATAATGTGTCACTCACCAGATCACGAGGGAGTGACCGGACAGTAGATGACTTGATCGCCCAGCACTGTACTCCACATGCTCGTGCCTATATTGGGAAAATTCCCATTAAAGAGGTTCGAGAACGCCCATTACGTGTTATAATATTAACCATAGTGAGGATAGAAGGGAGCCAAGTGGATCATCTGGTTACCAAGTCCCAAATATTGTATGCAGAGGACTGTATGTCTCCGAAGGTGTTCAACTAGTGTGAGGGACTCCTCACCAACCTTCGAGCTCAGCTGAACAAGTGTCGGCGTGGTGAGCTCAAGCAGTTCGAGTATGGATCAGTAGTGATCTCATTCTTGTTGGAGCAGACTCCTCTCTTACGCCCGCAGGTGATCTTGGATGGTAGAGATGCCAAGGATCCTCACATGGCCCAATGGACAGAGGTGATGGCCCACCATGGTGGTTGGGGTCCGATCATCGGTTACGGTTCTGGATTCTTCACCTGGCTGGAAGGCTAGTTACTCGTGATCGAGGACTATCGATACAGTGGTACGGACTTCAGGGAGGATCCAAACCTAGTGCTTCCTGAGGGAGCAGAGTGGGGAGATATTGCTAAGAACAATGACCCTTGTACTTTTTCATTTTGTGTATTTATAATTTTTTTGGGTAGTGTTGATGAGTTAATAACATGTGTGTGCAGATGTGGGCCCTTCACAACTGATGGGAGTTTCACTTCTCGTGAGGAGAGGAGAGGCACCACCATTATCCCCATCCATGCATGATGCCATCGTAGAGATGGAGGATTTCTATGATAACCTTACTAGGTTGACATTCGACGTTCCAAATGCAGCAGTGCATGAGTTACCGAGGCCCATGCAGAGGTACATCATTGGTGTGACCTTGTGTTTCAGTGAGCTACTCCCAAGGTAGCGAGAGCGGTAGACTGCTTCCATGGCCAGTAGGCGAGAGCTGCGAGACCCAGGGATGCATGGGCCAAGCGTTAGGCCTTATGTTATTATGTATGTACTGAGAGCTTGTGAGCCTCAGATTTTGTACTACTGAAAGCTATCAGGCTTCATATTTTGTATAGACTCACTGAAATCCATCATGCTTCATATTTTGTATCGGCACTACTTTATCTTGATATATATATATATACATACATTTTGGCAGTTTTATACACTTGTGTTCCATATGAGATATTTTTTATGTGTTTTCTTATGTGATGAATTATTTACAATGTTATGTCTGCTTTTACAATTTATGAAAATGTTATGTGTGTGCAATGTACCAATCTAAGATTAAGTTGGCTATCGAGTCGGAAACTATGTTCATGTCTCATGGAATGTGCAAGTACTGAATGGATTCGAAGGACCTTTCCAGAATACAAACTCGTCGAAAAAGACGGAGTAGGGTAGGGTCGTAGATGGCATAAACCCGGTTGAGATGAGAGACCACCAGTTGCGAATCCAAATGGATGACAACATGGCCCATATCCAAGGAAAGAGCATCGATTAGGGTTCCAATGACTGCCTGATATTTCGCGGCATTATTGGTTGCAAAACCTAGACACATTCCTCCTGATCTGATAAGCTTGTCGTTGGGAGAGTAAAGCACCTAAGCTACCAAAGCAAGGTTATGGGTATGCCGGCTAGCGCCGTCCACGAATCCATATCAAGTTTCCATCTGCACACGCAGGTAGAACATGGTATAAGTAATGAAACAAGACCTACGCACGCAAAAAATCAAAGCGTCACACCACACAAAACACACACCATGTATAGTATATACAAAGTACTTATGCATGAAAGACTCAGGCATAGTACCTCTTCAGGTAGATCTTGTTGCGAGCTCACCTAAAGATATCCCGTCATATTCTTCTATCTCATAGGATCCTTTCTCCAGGATGCACTTTACTATGTAAGGTCCATGCCACATGGACTCAAACTTTCCTGGCCCCAGCTTATCGTGTCTTTGGTCGTATGTAAGGACCAAATCACCCTTGCTATAGACGTGAGGTTCTACCGACTTGTCATACTGTGCTTTGATGCGTTTCTTATGAACCTTGTTGGCAAGAGTGGCATCATGGTGAGTCTCGGTGAGTTTTTCAGGTAGAGGAAGCATTCATCCTCAATAGTAGTGTTAGGGAGAAGTTCAACTACGAGTTTGAGGGATGGAATCTCACACTCAATCGGTAGGACTGCCTCTAATCCATAAACTAATTGGAAGGGGGTAAATCTAGTGGCGGTCTTGGAGGAATTTCGATAAGCCCACAGTGAGGAGAAGAGCATATTGTTCCAGTTGGACTTGTGGGTACCCACCATGCGTTGGATCATGGTTTTCAAGACCTTGTTAATGGCCTCTAATTATCCATTGGACTGTGGGTAGTACGGTGTTGATTTTTCATGGCGAAAACCCAATCTAGTGCTCAACTTGTCAACCATGTGGTTCATAAAGTGAGAACCATGGTTGGTAACTATAGCTTAAGGAACTCCGAACCGCGCTATAACATGATTGAACATGAAGAGTGTGGCGGTTTTTCCGTCGTCCGTGTATGTAGGCATAGCCTCAGCCCACTTTGTAAAGTAATCCATGGCTATTATGACGCAACCATGCCCCTGACCGAGGTAGGCTTACAATGCATGAAGTCAATGCCCCATTTAGCAAAGGGGCAAATGGCAATAACCGGGTGTAATAGGGTTGTATGGGTGCGCTTCTTAGTTTGGATGTGTTGGCATGGAGGAAATTGTTTTACGGCCTCGCTACAATCTTTAAAGATAGATGGCCAAAAATATCCTGTGCAAAGTATATTCTGGGTTGTAACCATCCCAGAGAGATGACCGCCACACACCTTAGCATGACAGTCATTCAAAATGTGTTCAGCCTCTTCATGAGTGAGACAACGTCGAAGAATAGAATCGATACCACAATGGTACAAAGCATCACTAATGATTAGATAGTACTTTGCATGGTGGCGTATTCGACGACGGTCGTCCCGCGAGAGTTGGGGGATGAAACGTTGGGTCTGAAGATATAAAGTGATATCTCCATACCACGGATCAGACGTGCTGATGAGGAACAATGATTCGTCTGGAAGAGAATCATTGGGCTCAAATTCTACATCAGGACAGGGAAGATCACAGATCAGCTCAGTAAACACCAAAGACTTTTTAGACTTAGCCTTTTCAAATAGGAGATCAAATTCCTATAGTATCATGATCCAGCGTGAATACTTGCCCCCAAGCACCTAACATGTCAAAACATGGTACATGGGGTTCGAATCGGAAATGAGGGTGGTGGTGCGAAGCAAGATGTAATGTCAGAACTTTTAGACGGCAATAACTGCCATGAGAGCGAGTTTCTCAACATGTGAGTAACGGGTTTCGGTGTCAAGGAGACGCTTACTTAAGTAATAAATCACATGTTCCTAGGCGTTGTTGTCTTCTTGAACCAAGACCATGGTGATCGTGGTGGCAGAAGCGACCAAATAAAGGATATAATCCTTGTAGTAATTGGGCGGTTAGAGCATAGGGGCATGCGTGATAGCATGTTTTAGACTTGAAAAATATTGTTGAGCTTGGTCATCCCATATGAACGGGACATACTTCTTCATCAATATCATGTAGCCCTACATATTTTGCATGAAATTACAGACAAAACGACTTAAATAAGTTTCCTTCCCTTGTAAACTTTGAAGTTCCGTAATGTCGGTGGGAGGTGGGAGAGCGACGATGGCTGCCACCTTCAAGGGATCAATGCGGATCCCATCTTTGGAGACAATGAAATCGAGGAGGTGTCCAGACTCAACGTAGAAGATACACTTGTGAGGATTCAGGCGGATTTTATACTGCCTTCATCTGAGGAATATCGATGTCATATGGTCAATGTGCAGGTACTCACGTTGTCGTGAATGGGAAGGTAAATCGTCCAAGTATGGTTCCACAAAGTCCTTCACGTCGTGAAAGGAATACGACATGACCCGCTGGAACGTAGCACTAGCATTTTTAATGCCAAAAGGAAGTTTGCGATAAGAAAACTTACCCCAAAAGCAGATGAAATTTTTCTTGTGTTGATCAACCGGGTGGATCTCAATCTGGTTGTAGCCAGAAAAGCCATCCATAAAAGAGAAAATGACACTTCCAGCACAGTTGTCAATAATTTGGTCGATAAAGGGAGTCGGGTAATTGTCCTTAGGACAAGCTTGGTTGAGATCCCGATAATCGACGCAAATATGAATGGTACCCTTCTTTTTAGCTATAGGGACGACGTTTGAGACCCATTCTGTCAACGAGACAGGGTAGATAAAACCAGTTTTCAAGAGCTTTTCAATCTCGACCTTGATTACCGCAGTCTTCCGGGGGTGTACCGGTTGCAGTTTTTGTCGGATTGGTTTAGCGTCAGTATAGGTTTGAATCGTGTGTGAAACAATAATGGGGTCTATCTCGAGCATCTCCTCATATGTCCAAGAAAACACGTCTCGAAATTGCTTGAACAAGGTCGTAAACGTTGTAATGTCTTCAGGGGAACACTTATGGCCTAAACGAATGTGTTCCACTACACCAGGAGTAACCGATATGTCGACCGAAATGGTAGGCTCAATGTTGTCCAAGTTGCCTTCAGAGTCCATTTGACACGTAAGTATCAAGGACTGAGAGCCAGGGTAGACATCAGGTGTAAATATGGTGGCGATGCTATTCTCCATAGTGTCCAAAGAAGGAAGGAAAGATGACCAATGATGGAGGTCTTCCCACGGAAGTTCATCCGCACTCATGATTTCCATAATGGACTCATCAAAATGAAAAGTCCGGAGTAGAGGATTGGGTAGGGATGATGTTCATTGTAGAGAACAAAAGGTGGATGCCACAACTAAGTGGTCCTCCGGGGCTGATTGGATAGCCTCGTAAGTGAGTTCAGCGGGTGAAAGAGGCATAGTGTCTCCAATCAGGTGTGTTGTGGCTTCATTAGGTATCAGCCATGGATCAGTGGAGTTGGGGATAGATGAAATCTGAGAGGAGATCATGTTCACCATGGAAACATGATTTGGGGGATCCGAGGTTGGAAAAATTCCCATAAGGGATGAGTCCTTGATGAGGACAACCCCCACGCTCTCATAAGGATGCGAATATTGTCCAAGTAATGGAACATTATCGCCTAGATGAGTAGCGGTGTCAGGTGTACAGAAATATAGTTGGTCGACAGTAATAATTGGGCCTTGGTGGGGGAATTGTACTATGCGGAATACAGATTATGAAACCGCGGTCATGGCGTAAAACCAATTACGACCAAGAAGAATATTATAATCTAATGGGGCAACAACCACCTCCACTTTAATGGTTGCGGTCTTTCCCCCCAACTAGACTGCTAAGGCTTGTAACATCCCATGAGGGTGAAAGCCACATCCGTCGAATTCTTTCAAGGTGGTAGGAGAACGGTTCAACATGAAATCGACATGACTAAAGTAGAGGCACATTCATCCAAGACAGTATGATGGATTTTCTTCCCAACAATGTTTGTGGAAACTTGAAATTCCAATTGATGGGAAAGCCTCGAATTAAAGTATTCCAACCGGAACATGATGGTATTCGAAGAATCTAGGTCAACCATGCTGATGGCAGCGAGGAGATTCTTGCGTTGGTTAGGACAGTTCTGCAAGACCTCAAGCATCGACATAGCACAAGGAGCTTGTGCCAATTCCTCTACAATGTTATAGTTATGAGTGGCCCGAGCATTGGGATTGAAAACAGATTTTCGAATCGTGCTCTTGGGAAGACGCAACACTGACTCTAAGGAGGGCTTCTCAATGGTGAGATAAGCGTGCAGTACAGTGACATCGGGAATCGAAGTGGAACCTTTTTTAGTATTACTTCCAACGAGTTCCTTAGACGGGACGGAGTCATACGAACGAGAACACGTGTTCAAGTTGACGGTCTCACTACGCATCATGAGAACATGCGCGGTGGAGGATGCTTCTCCTTGGGAAGGAGAGGTGTGTGCGATTAGTTGTTGATTCTTAGTGGGAAGGGATCATTGAGAACTGCGGTAGTAGACTTTCCTTTGAGAAACTTCTGAACTTCGTCTCGGTGGGGACATTCTTTTGAGAAATGGTATCCACCACACAACAAACAAGGATACTTTAACTTCCTCTTTTGTTTGGTGTCTTCCTGAATGGGTTTGGGCTCCTGTTGGTTAGAAGATTTCTTAGGTTTCCCTTTGTTCTTATTCTTACCACCGGCCTTCTAAGATGAAGCTGATTGCATAGAATTCACCTCTTCGGTGGAGGAAGGAATGGTGGAGTTGGTAGGAGAAGGATTGCTACTTTAAGCCTTGGTTGTAATCACTTCCTTCTATGTATTTCCCCTTTATATAGTAATATAAATGCTTTCCACCAAATGTTGTTGCATTGATTACATTTGTGTAGTTTTCCTGCTTAACTGCTTACTTAGATCTATTATTATGTAGATGCATTTTACTACTCGTGTTGTTTTGTATGTCTTGACAGGTTTTGTATCTAATATATGAAGACCATCAAGCTTGGAGAAGCATTCAAGGAGAACTGATCAGCGATCTGAAAGGTAAAGCATCTAGTCCCTTGATCTCTAATTAGATCTAGGAGAGTTATTTCTATTATGTCCCTATTTTTTCTAGACTTACGTTAAGCTAGGGAGATCAGGCCTTGAGTCCGCTCTTGGTAGATTATCTGTCAAACAAATTTGGAGACCATACGGGTAGATTGTTCATCCCCAGTATGGTTGCCATATTTGTTTGACGAAAAATCTACCAAGAGCGGACTCAAGGCCTGATATACCTAGCTTAACGTAAGTCTAGAACAAATAGGGACATAATAGAAATAACTCTCCTAGATATAATTAGAGATCAAGGAACTAGATGCTTTACCTTTCAGATCGTTGATCCTTTCTCCTTGAATGTTGCTCCAAGCTTGATGGTCTTCTGATCTCAGCTGCAAAACCTGTCAAGACATACAAAACAACACAAGTAGTAAAATGAATCTACACAATAATAGATCTAAGTAAGCAGTTAAGCAGCCAAACTACACAAATGTAATCAATGAAACAACATTTTGTGGAAAGCATTTATATTACTATATAAAAGGGAAATACGTAGAAAGAAGTGATTACAACCAAGGCTTAACGTAGAAATCCTTCTCCAACCAAGCCAATGCCAAAGCCTCTCAAGGAAGTATGAGTCTCCCAATATATGAGTAGGGATCTCTCCTAAGATAATTTCACTAGCATGTGCATACTATAGACTTCCTCCCTTTGGTATGGGAATGAGCTTCACTTATATAGGACTAGGAGGATAAGATAGGTTGAGATATGGTAGGAGAGAGATAGGGGATCTCAGCCAAAGGCTAGGGAACCGAATGCAAACTCCCCTATAGGCTAGGGATAGGGATCCACATCACTTAGCTTCGAGAATGGGCTCGAAGATGCTCTTTTATTCAAGTAACTAACATAATCGTAGGCTGCAATAGGACAACCTGTGATGTCGCAGGTTGCACAAAGGTGAACTGCAATGACCTCCAAAAATGGGTCAGTTAAGCCCTCAAGTCATGGTAAAATTCAGGGATGTTTATACTGGGTCTCACGGTAGTAAGATTTAGGTGTAACAATCGTCCCTACCCAACCCATGAATATTCAATGATAATAAGGACATTATGAAACTAGAGAGAAGGGTAGCTCTTCTCTAAGGGCCCGAGAGGATTGTTCACTGTCAATTGGGGGGGAATCTATAGCTTTAGAAAGTCTAACATATAAGTGTTTATACACAGTATTAGCCTCATTTCCTTTTGAAATCCAGTTCTTTTTCTTTCTATTTATAATGGTTACATTCTGAAAGCCTATTGAATGAACTAGAGAAACCCCCATATTTCCTGAATGAGTTTCAGAGTATACTTTTAAAGGGTATAATTGGATAAGAATATCAATGGAGCCAATAGGTCGAGAATCAATGGGGTTGGATGGGGAAGGGGAATTATGACCAGATGCAGGAAACCCTAACAGGAGGAGTTTGCAGATTTGGTAAGAGGGACAATCTAATATTAAGTTTGAATGTGTTGGCACGGGGTTAGACCCAATAAAGTGTGGAAACCGACAACGACGAGAAGGACCATCTGTGGAAGAAAGGACCATTCGCGGAGAACAAGGAGTTGACGAAAGCGCAATATTACTTTAGTTGGTTACAAAGGGTCATTTGGACCATTTTGTAACCACCATAGTTGCCTATAAATAGGACTATGATTGTAAGCATAAGGGCAGCATCAGTTGATCAATAAACGAGCAAATGAATTGTCTAATGTTTTGCTCTGCCTTCAGCAAGTTTTGTATGGATCCATGATAAGTTGTTTAGAACTATCCCTGCGAAGGTTGTACCACAGGATTTTGATGAGTTAATGCATGAAGATGTTCGGATATGTCTCTTTTGTATCTTTGTTTGTGTTGAATGATGAATGTGACCTAATTACTGTGTTGTGCTTAAGTTATGTTGATGTGATCACTAGTTTTACCATGTTAATGTGAATGTCGATTACATATTGAATATGCGAATGATGAATGTATGTTTGAATTGGTAATCATGATGCGAAGATAAATCTCTGGTTTCTGTAGCGATAGAGTGAGAATAGATGTATGTCCTCCCCCCACTGTGGAAACATGGTTCCTGCAGCCCCCTTAATCATCTCAGGTGAGACCTCACTTGCTCTGCGGGTGTTGCTGGAAAGGGTTAAACCTTTTTGGTCCGATGCTTAAGGGTGTTTGGTTGGTGTTTGTTGACAACAGTGCGAAGCAAACCCTTGTCGACAGAACTGTGTCAACAAATGGTTCTGTTGTCAGGAACTTGAAGAATAAAGAAGAGGACATGTTGTGGCACCCGACGAAACCAGAGATTCAGGATTGGTTTGACAAGAAGACAGAAGAATTCGCAGAAGGAGAAAATCGGAACCCTGGGCATATGACAAGCAATTGGTTGAAAAATCATATCTATTATGATATCCACGTGATATTTTTCTACGAATTCCTGGTATTGTTGCACGAGTGGTTGGCGCAGCTGACATTTCAGAAGAACAATTTCCAAGGAGGTGAACCTGACCACTGGACTCCAGAACTGATCCAACAGTTAAAACATATCGACAATAGGGTATCAAGGGTTGGAAACTTCTAGGTAGACAGTATCCTAGAGGGATACATCATTGAGTTTGTCATTGATACAATCAAATCATACAGCGACGCAGAAAGGAAATTTTTCAAAGGACCTAGAAGGAGATTCCTACTATCGCTGAAGTTGTGGATTAAGATGCTCCTCTACAAAAAAAGGTATACTGAAGATGAATTTCGACGAGTAGAAGATCAGTGTGCGGAAGTTGTGGGTACCGCATGAATGTGGGGTAGATGGACATGAGTGATGATGAATTTCTAAGGGAGGCTAAGGAATATTGTGGTACCTTGAGAAGTGGGGCGATATTCCAGCGACCATAGAAGAAGAGGAGGGGTAAGAGAGAGTCTCTTGAGGTGACCAGAACAGAAAAATGAGAAACAAGACCACAAGGGACGAAGCGACCTTATTACGACGAAGAAGGTGAACAGGATACCCCAAAAGTCGAAGAGGGATGGAACCTAAGCTACAATGTCCTTCAACCCCGCGCACTACTCAGAACTTTGTAGGAATAAATACAAGTTATTTGCATAGTTGTCCTATGTGTCAGAACAACGGTAAGAGTAGCAGATCAGTAAATAATAACGGTAGGAGAGAAAGAATGACAGGTGACGACGCAAAAATTCCAACTTTCCAGGGTAACGGGACCGAGGATCCCAAACAGTATTGGTTTTTGTGTGAAGCAGTATGGACTGTGAAGTAGGTCCAGGATGAAAATATATATAAAAGGGACAACTAGCGACGACCCTCAAGGGTCGTGCACTAGACTGGTTTATGAAATTTACTAAGGTACCAATAGGGAGTCCAGATAAGCCACTTCCACAGATCAAGTCGGGAATGATTGATGAATTTAGAAAACCGAAATCTGAGTCGTAGTACATCACAGAGCTCAAGGAAATCAAGCAGTTAACAAATGAATCAATATGGGAATTTGACCAGCGGTATAAAACGTTAATGGCAAAGGTGAGTTTCGAGATGAGCGACATGCAACATAAAGAGTGGTTTATCGCAGGGTTGGTGCCACACATTCATAGCCGCTAATGCAACAGAAGGTAGTGAGTCAAGCAGAAGTGCTGGAAATTGCAATGAAGCTGGAGGCTTCACCGATCAGAGAAACATGCATAGGCATGGATCAGATACAAGCGCAGACAGAAAATTTGACGATCCAGCTACAAGATATGAAGAAGGGAAAAGAATTCCGCGAAGACATATGGTGCAGTAGATGCAAAAATGGACATCACAAGGATCAGTGCCCAGAATTTCGAGAGTATTTACAGTCAGGTGCACCGAATCCCCTCAGTTAAGGAGGGATGCCTTGGTGTCGTGTATACTAGACGAGAGGACTTCGACTAGAAGAATGTGTGTACCTGCAGAAGATAGTGTCAAAGCTAGTTAATTTGTATTGCAAATTCTATCGATCGGTTGGCCATGAAGAAAAACATTGCAGGGCTTACGACCTACTCCAAGAACGGATTGCGGATACATTTTTCATGAAAGGAGAGGAGAAATCGTCAGTACAGCAACAATACAACCAGCAGCAGCCTCACTATAATCTGCCACTACAGTATGATCAGTCGCAATATGGTCAACCACAATATCCAAAACCGTAGTATGGTCAACCGCAATATCCACATTCATAATATCAACAACCACAGTATGGTCAACCACAGTACCCACCATACGGGGAGGAGGTTTCCGAGGGGGGTTCCGCGGAGGCCGAGGTACCAGTGTTGACCGAGGAGGAGCGGCTGGATGAGGTTGAGGACCAATCATATGTTACAATTGCAGTTAGCAGGGGAATTACCAGAGGGATTGCCCGAATCCAACCCCATAGTGCACTCATTGCAGCACTGCGGACCATGGTGTCAAAGAATGTCCTCAGCTCATCGTGAAGTTGAAAACTAAGAAACTAACCCCACCTCCACCAAATCAGAATCAGAACCGGAATCTTCCACCAGCGGTGCAGAAGATATCAACATAGGTCAGAATTCAAACTGTGACTGTTGGAGTAGTGACCCGAGGAGGAGCTATGACAGGGGCCGATAGGCCACAGGCTAGCGTCTGACCGACAGCAAGAAAACAAGTCACATTCGATGTGGAAGTAGAAAGGGATATTTTATTGAAAGCACAAGAGGCAATCAGACATATGAGGCAGCCACCTCTTCACCAGAAAGAATTCACTTATGACATGCCATATACATTTGACACGTTGAATTCACGGAAAAAGACTAACACCTTAAGAGCCTTCTTAGAGAGCTACTTGGAGTTGGAAAAATATCAGGACACATTAGTAGAGATATCCATATTGCTGCATCGAAAGGAGGGTGCATGATAGTATCGAACGATCAATCGAATACATAAGAGGAAGATAGGAATATAAATGAGGATGTTTGCGCAAATTGGAGCATTCGATGTCGACTCCATTACCTTAGACCTGGGATCAGATGTAAACATCCTGATGAAACAGACCTGGGAAACGATGGGGAAACCACAGTTGGCATGGTCCCCAGTACAACTGCGACTGAAGAATCAAAGTAAGGTCACCCCGATTGGTCGATTATGCCAGGTCCCAGTTAAGATAGAAGGACTCAAAACATACGCAGATTTTGATGTGATAGAGATTAGAAAAAACAAAATCCCCTATCCAGTGTTGCTAGGGATAGAATGGGCGATGGAGAACCATGCCATCATCAATTTCAAGAAACGAACCATGTCATTTGGAAACCGTGAGATGAGGGTAGTTGCACCTCTCGATCCTACAGAAGGGCAAAGATATGTTGAGATGAAAAAGGATGAATTCACTGAGGGATGGGAGAGTCTCTACAACATATCAGAAGACTACATCAATCCTACTGCATTTGGAGAGTTAGGATGGCACAGCATCAGCTTGGCGTCGTCAGATTCGGATGAATCACTTGAAAATTGGAAGAATCGACTACATGAAGTATCGTTTAGGAGGTGTGCATGGATCACCCAGTCACTAAGATGGGTAGCTATAGAAGCATGCGAACTACCAACATATGATGGGTTTCCCAACTTGATTGCATTTATCACTGAGTTTGAAGAAAAAGTGGCAGAACCACAGCGACTACTGGCCTTGGAGGAAGCATTGAAGGCTACACCAGCGCAATGATGGGAAATGCACAAGTCAATAATAACAAACTGGCCATTATGTCGACACCTAATGGAGGTTAGGTTCGGCGACACTGAAGGATACTACAGAAGGAAGTACAATGGTATAGGAGATCCAAAGGATCATTTGAATGAATGTCAAATCAAATGGGGAACACGATAAAAAACGGAATGGGTCCATGTTGGCTTACTACCTCGTTCTTTAAATTTCTTGTACCGACCCAGGTTCTGCGCAGTGATGGGGTCAACAATGCCACTTCTTCACCAGCCCTTTCGACAACAGTTTGTGAACAAAATGAGGTCTCACCCTAGGAGAAGCTATGGGGGATTACAAAAGCAGGTTTTTGTAATCAGGTGATGCGTGGTTAATAAGTTGGTGAGTTGTGCGAAGTCACTCCTACTTCGCGTTTACTCCTTATGCTATAGTGCGCACTGGGACTACGCACTTCGCAATTTCCACAATACCATATGACAACGCAACTCCAAATTGCATTTCTAAAAAATCACACACTTTTCAGACTTCATTGACTTAGTGTTATTCCTATTACTTATGCATTCAACATATTCCGAAGTGCTTTCACATTTAGTTATACATGTTCCATACTTAACATATTATTCTCATCTATCATACACGTGATAATACATATGAAAGCACGAACATACATAAGCATAAGTATGAATGTAAACATAAACATAAGTATACACAATCACACTCATTCAATCACATAACACACTCATTTACGTGGTTCACCCCCAGGATGGGAGCTACATCCACAGGAACTGTTGCTATATTAATGGGAAGGCTCAATAGTTCCAGTATGCGCACACAGTTGCAGACTCTTCTCTTTGTAGTAGGTCTATGCACACACAGCTACAAAGCCTCTTTCTCTCTTCAATAGGTCTCTGCACACACAGTTGCAGAGCCTATTTACAATGCTTAGTCTTTCAGAAGACCGTGAGAGATAAAAAATAAGACTAACAATGACCAATGAAAATCCAACCCTTCCCTTACAAAATTGCCTCTTTTATAGATCGTGCCTGAAGGTCACGTCTTTACAATGATTGTGGGCCAAAAACCCTATGGAACCAAAAATCCCCCAAAAGTGGCGCGGTTACCTCGCTAAACCGGCCTGTCATAGTTGACAACTACTTCACTTGCCTTCGGTCGCCTTTCTGTGCCACTCCTAGCTCTGATGCCCTTCTGACGGAACGGCTCTAACTGCATATGGGCATGTCCCTTTTCGTCATTCTTTCTCTTCTATCTCTGTTGATCCGTCGTTCTGCCTCTAACAATTTCCACTGCCCTAGTTGTCTCAGTTGTCCTGGTCATCCTTAGTACTCTGCTTAACTAAGGTGACAGGTCCCTTTTCCTCTGACAGCACGTCATTCCATACCCTTCGCCCGGGAATTACGAATACTCTTACCAAAAATTAGGTCATTACCAACCTTCACTGAATCCATAATTCCTTGAAGCTGTTGTACTTTTACTTCGCTTCATCGTAGCTTCGCTAATCCCCAAAAATGCGCTAACTTGTCCTCAAGATATGCTTCGCCAAAACAGCGCTTCTCTTGAGTCTCTTTAGCACAACTGCGCAAACCCTGTCAAAATTGTGCACTCCTTGGGCCTCGCCCAACAATCCACACATTTATTCACACATTGGATGAAGTAACGAGAAGTTGGTATATCACAGCAGGGCTGCGACGCAGAACAACCTCATGGGAACAACTAACTATTGCCTTTATCCAAATGTTCATTTTATCTGACAAAAACCCCTTCATCCACAATGCGTTACAGGAGGTCCGTGAGAAAGTACTCGAAGCAGTTTCGATAGAGAAACCTATGGGACTTCAGTGAACCGCAACACCGAAAATGTTGATGGAATGCTATAAAATAATAGGAGAACCAGATAATGAGGATGATCCGAGGGCTACGTATATACCAGAGTCAGAAGGAAGTCACAGTGTCGAAGCACCAGATATGCCTTTCGAAAATTTTCAGCAGCCATTGTGAATCAAGAAAGTGAACATTGGTCAAAAGAAAATCCCAAGTTTGCGAGCATCGGAGATTATTGGGATGACTCGACCATTGCCAAGATGACTGACCTATTACATGAGTTTTAGGACTTATTCCCGACAAACTTTCTGGAGATGAAAGGTAAATCTGGGGACCTAGGCGAGATGAAAATCCCATTGAAACCTGATGCGAAGCCAGTAAAGCAGCAACCTTGTAGGTGGAATCCAAGGTACAAGGAGCATGTGAAAGCCGAAATTGAGAGAATGTTGGAAGTAGGAATTATAGAACCAATGGAGGAATCAGAATGGATCAGTTTGATGGTGGTCCAAGATAAGAAAACTGGCGAAGTCAGAATCTGTGTTGATTTAAGAAAGCTGAATGATGAACCATTCTCGACATCGTTCACCGACAAAGTACTAAACCGACTCCAGTGAAGGACTAGCGCCGAGAAACCGACTATGGCCCTATCAGGATGAAAAAAAAGGTATGTGTCGATGAGATAGAACAAAGAAGTGATAGGATGGAAATACTATGATATGCGATAAGGTCTGAACAAGCGAAGGCTGGACAGGTCAATTCAAGCAATAAATGTTGTAATTAACATGGCGCAAGTGAGGTAATGGAAGATCTGGTCATCATTTCCTAGAATTGAGTTGATTACTGTGAACGAAAAGACAACAAGTTATAAAAGCAGGATGCAATCTACCGCTAGGCTCATGGAGAACCCGCAGAAGCTATAGGAGAGAGTTCAAAAGATAAGCAGAAATAGCACGACTACGATGGCGCAAGTAATTTCTAGTGCAAGTATGCTGGAAGCACCAGCAACTAGGGCCGAAATAATCTATGAACAACTATATATCGCATCAGTCCCTCAGAAAATAGTAAGGTAGAAGCGAACCACCAACCATCCGGCTAGCTCACAGCGGAAACCAAAGGCGGGTCATTGGAGCACCGCGGTAGCAAGAGGGGTGGGCACATCGGTCGCCACAGAGGAAGAAACAGTAGTAGGAAGAAGGCCGGAAGAACCGACCATAGAAGACATCCCAGGGTATGTTCCCCCATGGAGAATGAGCGCAGTAGAGGTCCAGATTGGAAAGAACGCAAAGTATACTATTAAGGAACCTGCGATCCCAAAGGGTGTCCGCAGAATAGGTAACATCATTCTGCGGCTGCAGAAACTATAGTACAGTGACCACGACGTCCTATTACAACCAGAATGCATGACTAAGACATACAAGGAGGTAACGCACGGTAAAAATGGTCCAATTACGTAGGATACTGAACAATGGGCGCTAGGACTAGAGAGGTCTGACCTACTGAACCTGGTCCAAATGCCCCGTTTCAGAAGATGGGCCAAGGTAAATGCATGCATAAAGAAACTCCTTTCCTGCTTTCATGGAGGTTATTTATGGCTCGAAAAAAAAGTACCAATAACGGTCGAACTAAATGGTCCGAAAGAATTTACCAAACCAGTGCACATTGGGGGTGATCGCTACTGCAGAAAAATGCGTTGCAGGGGTCCAAATGAATTGGTTGCTGTTCTTAGTGAACGATCTGATGGAGGATGCAATCCTTGTGCAGGAACAAGGGAAAACTTTCACATATTCATGGTTGTTGATCCTCATTGCCATGGTCGGTTGGAAGGAACCAATAGACTACCAAGGGATGACCACATCAGTAGCCGGGGTCTGCCAAGGAGCGAGGTACCATAATTTATGGGCGTTGAATGACAGGGATCTCACAAAAAGAAGCAACATCATCTTCTACATCTATTTAGAAATGTTGAAAAATGGTGCGGAGGAGGTCCCGCGCATAATAGAGGAAGCGGTGCAAAAGCATTGATGAGTTTCAAGATTGACAACAGAGTCATAGGTAATCAAAATACAAGAACGCGCCGACCCAGTAAAACAGTGGTTGACGACACACTACAAGTTGATGAATGAGGAGCTCGATGCAATAATCACCGACTGGCCTCAATATTGGAGGATTCCAGTCGCAGAAGAGGAACTGTCGGATCAAGAAAAGGGGAAGCCAACAACCGGACCAGAACCAGCCAAAGACAATGCACAAGAGGAAACAGGGGAAGGCAACAACATAGAAGAGGACCAACATTCGCACACCGTGACTAAGGATGGAGCATCCACCACGACACCAACAAAATCCAATGTGGAGGCCCAAAGAGAGGAGGGATGAACAAAGTTCCGGTTCAAAAGAGGACAGGGGAGTGCACCTAACGTTATTCCCCAAGAACAAATAGACACGTTCGTACAGAAGATGACAACAATGATAGAAGACAACCGAGAAAAATCCACTCAACATGCGACCGACTTCTTCAACCATGTGTAGCAGTTATTGGAAGTGCTAACAGACCTGACTGAGACGGTAATTCAAAAAGACAAAGCACAACCAAGTGCTTCAGTACCTAGAACCGAAGTCGACATCGACACAAAGCCAAGGTTAGTGCATATCCTGCCATAGGATATGACGACAGGGACAAAAGAGTTGGATGCATAGTTATGAAAGCGTGACCAATTCATGGTAGACTTCAACATTCTGCTAATACTGTGACTACAAAAAATTCAGACAGCGGCAAGTGAGGAAATTGTGGAACGCGAAGAAACAGCGCATAATCAAATGATACAGTACAAACGACAGGTGTAGAACATTGGGGCATAAATTCAGCACCTTCAAGAAGAAAAAGAAGTAAGCTTGCAAGAGGCTGCAAAGGCCGTAGAATACAGGTGAAGGATGGAGCATGTGATTTCCATCGCATGTGGAGAAGCACCGGAAATATATAAAGACAACTTACCCGAAGCAAAAGCAATACAACTGGGAGTAGTCATCTCATACCTGTGGAAGGAAAATGAAGCTTGCAGGCAAGGGTGGCACCCAACACACCACTATAATAGATCCAATGTCTCCAGGATACGATAGAAGAGGCCACAACTGAGATCGTAGAGATGGAAAAGGCGGCTCAGAAAATTGTCGAAGAGGCTATAGAGTTTTGGGGAATTTTAGTACAAGATGAGCAGTTGCACCAAATGAACGCGCTACTCACCCAGGAAGAAGCGCAGCTGGAAATGATGAAGGGTTCACTTAGGGTGATGCCCCTACTCACGCAGATGACAAAGGCCCCGGAGCTTAAGGAACTTGAGCAACGGGTAACTAAAGTATGCGAAAGGAAACAAAGAAGGACGACGCACCTAGATGAGTTAAAAACAAAGGAAAAACAGTTGGCCATGCAGGAAATAGCAGGAATGGCACAAGTTAAGCAGAATCTGGGACAGGAACAACAGATGAATGGCAAGCACCCAACAGAACAATAGGTACAAGGCTGTGCAGTACTCAAAGTATCGACAAAAGAAGCTGTTGACCAGATCAGAGTTGCATACGATGATTACAAGTCCCAAGTAAATGCACCAGAGGTGGCTCGAGGGCAAGCCACAAGTTTGTGTTGGGGACCTGTTGGCATGGGGTTAGACCGCATAAAGTGTGGAAGCTGATAATGATGAGAAGGACCATCTGTGGAAGAAAGGACCATTCGTGGAGAATAAGGAGTCGACGAAAGCGCAAGATTAGTTTAGTTGGTTACAATGGGTCATTTGGACCATTTTGTAACCAACAAAGTTTCCTATAAATAGGACATGATTGTAAGCCTAAGTGCAACATTAGTTGATCAATAGAAGAGCGGATGAATTGTCTAATGTTTTTCTCTGCCTTCGGCAAGTTTTATATGGATCCGCAATAAGTTGTTTGGAACTGTCCTTGCGAAGGTTATCCGCAGGTTTTTGATGAGTTAATGCATGAAGATGTTCTCATCTGTCTCTTTTATATATTTGTTTGTGTTGAATGATGAATGCGACCTAATTACTATGTTATGCTTAAGTTATGTTGATGCGATCGCTAGTTTTACCATGTTAATGCGAATGTCAATTACATATTGAATATGTGAATGGTGAATGTATGTTTGAATTGGTAAGCATGATACGAAGATAAATCTCTGGTTTCTATAGTGATAGATTGAGAATAGATGCATGTCCTCCCCCCACTGTGGAAACCTGGTTCCTGCACCCCCCTTAATCATCTCGGGTGAGACCTCACTCACTCCGTGGGTGTTGCTGGAAAGGGTTAAATCTTTCTCGGCCGATGCTTAAGGGTGTTTGGTTGGTGTTTGTTGACAGCAGTGCGAAGCGAACACCTGTTGACAGAGTTGTGTCAACAGAATGTCATTACTACTAACATACCTTTTAGAAGGAAAGGCCCCTTTTTTTATAGAAACTACATCAGAAACACCCGCGTCAAAAGAAATCCTTTTATCTAATTCCTTTTCCACAAATAGGTAAAAATTTAATTCAGATTTAGAGACACCTTCATAGAGCATTGGAGAGTCATCAAGTTGCATACCTTTAGAATTATCATGAAAATATTATCAAAGACCAACTGAGATTGCAGAGTGCTCTATAGTCTGAGAATCTGAGAGATCTTCACTGGACTCCTCCCCCGATGTGTTTAGATTCAGACCAGAAAGTAAATGAGGGCACCTTGCTTTAATATGACTAGTTTCATGCAAAAAATGGCATCTGGTTGGGATATGAAGGTAGTCCAGTCACTGGTGTATGATCTTATTACCCTAATGAATTTCCAAAACTATCGGAAGCCCCTTGGAAACATCTAATTCCACCATGGCACGAGCGACCTTTTTCACCATACCAAACAAGTTTTGTTTGTCTAACCGAATGAATTTTCCCAGTGAATTGGACAAACCCTTAAGGACATTTGACGTCCAGAGCTCCAAAGGAAATCCAGGTAGAAGTAGCCATAGATGGCGACGGGTCATTTTCTCCTTTTCAGGATCAAATGCAGAGTGCCATCGCTTCAGATTCAGAGATCCACCTTTAATAAGCCAAATCGAATTCAAAACCTGTGGAATATGGTTTTCTTCAGGAAATATACAACATATCCACCCATTAATAAGCATAGTTATGCGGGGGGCATAGCCATACACCAGAAGCCAATTATGGTTAACCCACTCAACTAGCTCCATATTTGAAATCCTTGCCCCTTCGATTCGTCCCAAAGCGCACGTCTGGTTAGAACACCCACCCTATACAGGTTAACATCCTCACCGAATACATATCTTTGTAGATCCGACTAAGCTTTGTAAGTCTTTAGTCGCCACCTAGCTCGTGCCCTCTCACTAGGTTGGTCCAATTTTTTCAGAGAATTTGCCTTAGCCTCCTCAACCAGGGAAGCAGAAAACCCCTCGTCTTGTACCGCATTCACCTCCAGGCCAACACCACCATTCAGTTCCATTAAAAAAGAAGATTACTGGGTAACAAGAACACTTTGAAGGGAAAACCTTTCAACCAGATCCATGAAAAGTGACCAAGAGAAAAGGTATCGCCAACCGTTGCTTTCTCCCACACAGAAACCCTAATCCCACTAAAAGAGCGACACCCCACAATCTATGTCAAAAAAAATAGAAAAGACAAATAATAATCACCAATAAAGAAAAAACAAGAGGAAATGTGATGGAAACTCAAAAAAACCGATGTAACAAGATAGATCTTAGGGAAAGAAACTTGAGAAACCCTAGATTAGAAATTACTCAATCTATCTACAGTAAAAAACAAAAATTCCCCTTTTTTTCTCTTAGTTGGTACTAGGCTCATCAATCACCTTAACTCCAAGTTTACTGCTGTAAATTCAACACATCTAAGAAGGATTCGCAAGAAAATATCCCATCACTATCCCCACAAGGGTTTCACCAACATTAAGGTTCCATCATTCCCCATCCTCCAGAGTTCTAATAAGGTCAATCCAATTATATTAATAATATTTTATAACTATATATAATTTGTATTTCCATTGATTTTTTTTAATTTAAAATATACTTCATTCATATTTAATAAATTTGACATATAGATTAATTGTATTTCCATTGATTTTTTTAATTTAAAATATACTTCATTCATATTCAATAAATTTGTCATATAGATTAATGTATTTTAGTCGACATAAACCTAATATAATAAACTAATGTACTTTATTCATAAAAATTTACACCCAATATACATTTAAAAAAAAAAAAATAACCGACTAGATTGGTACCAACTTATTAAATTAACTCTTTAAACTTGGCAAAGCATGCTACACAGCTGGGCTTAACTGGTACTTTGAGAAATGAATGGGAAGGATATATCAGGTCGTTTTATCAATCAAACTTACAATTATCAGATTCTGCTGATAGATTAGCCTGGTCATGGGATGTGGCTTGTGGAAATGTCTCAGCTAAATTGGCATATGATGCAATGTTTGCCGAGTCCCATTCGGAGGTTCGTTGGTGGGAAAAAATTATCTGGAAGCTGGTCATTCCCCTTAAGATAAAGTGTTTTATCTGGATTGTGATGTATAATAGGATCCTTACTTGGGATAACTTATGTCGTCGAGGTTTCATTGGCCTGGGATGGTGTCCTCTATGCTTCACGCTGGAGGAGTCTGTTGATCACCTGTTTTCTTCATGTACTTTCATCGGGGATCTTTGGGAACTTATTGCATATAAGGCTGGGGTACATTTCCGATGGGGATATCATACTCTCTGTGATTGTCTGGAGGCTTGGTCTCGTCTTTCCTCTGGTTGTGCAGAGCTCCCATACTTTATGATATGGGAGGTGTGGAAAGCTCGCAATTCTAGAATTTTTGAAGACTTGACCCCACACCATGCTGCGATATGCTATAGAACCATTGCTGCACACAAGGAATATATAACTACCTATGGAGTTGTTGAGGGCAGGAAGGCTCGAAATCTGAAATACCGATTGGCCCATCCAATACTGGTTTTTCCTTGTGGTTACTTTGATGGGGCTGCTGTGTGTCGGAATGGAGCGGGTGGGGCGGGTGCAACTATTCTCATTTCCAACACTGTCTCAATTCATATTTGGTTAAATCCGGGAAATGGATCCAATACAAGGAGTGAGATATGTGCCCTTTGGCTCTTACTATTTTGGGCCCGTCGAAGAAAGATCTCTTCCCTTGTTATTTTTGGTGACTCTTTATCTGTAATCTCATGGGATAGGGGCTCTTCACCCCTCAATGTTCTACAACTTTCTCATTGGATGGAAGTGGCTCGAAAGCTCATTCTTGAATTTGAGCACATTCATTTTGATCACATCTTCAGAGAGGTGAATATGGTGGCGTATATGCTCTCAAAGCAGGCTCTTAATTCTCAGGCTGGGGTCATCATGTGGTAGGAATGGCGGGATGATAGACTTTTTACACATGGTTCTTATCAGTTACATTGGACATGTTGATTATAGACTTTACTGTTTTCGCTCTTTTATTTTCCTTTCTAGTATTATGCGGCATTATTAATCTTATATGACTTATAGTTTCATGTGCAGATCCTTAATATATTCTGCGTCCAATTTCTGTTGGGCAATATTTATTCTCACATACTTTTTGAGGCCTATATTACAGCCTCATGCAGATGTTGTATGGTATTTTCAGATCGGACACTTATCTTCAAGTTGATGTTTTTGGTTTGCATAACTACTACTCTTCAGTTGGTGGTACCATTGGGGAATGGTATTGGCGGGTGTCTATATTTTTGGACCTTTTTTTATTTGTACATATGTGATGATGTGGCATATAGTCACTGTTATGCTTCAGGACGTATTTCTATATTGCCTTATGGATGATTTTGGGACATGTGACACTTTTCATTGTTATTTTCTGAACTAGTTTGTCGGCTCATGCTGCTGCTGTGACCGGTTTATCCCTGGTCCTTCATATGACAGGGTTTGTATACCGTTGTTTGGTCTGACAGTTGGACATATTTTACTATTTCATATATTAATAGTAAGTTAAATTTTTCTATAAAAAAAAACTTGGCAAAGCATATCTGTTATTAAATCTAAATATTTTAGAAAATTTGCACCCAATATACATAAATATAAAAAAAAATAATAACAACTAACCCACCACATTGATACCAACTAATTAAAGTATCTCCGTAAACTTCGCCAAACATAATATGTAATTAAATCTAAACATTTTAGAAAAGGAAAAAGGGCAGAAGGATACTATTGCTAAAAAGGTGCATGGATGGACATGGTAAGGTAACTAACTTGAATGTATCTGAGGTACAAATAGTTTATGATATATTAATACAATTAGCCACTTGATATCTAAATTTAAAATTAGGCATCTTTAAAAGTAGAAAGGCTAGAGAGGAAAATATTTTTATTTTCCAAATAAAAAGTTATCATCCTATTTAATATTGTGGGAAACTCTGCTTATTTTCTAAATTGTCTTTGTTGAAATAGACTTATATAATACACCATATTTATATATAAATGAATTCAAAGTTTCTTAATACATTAATTAAGATAGAAATCGGTATAGTTAATTGAATGATTTAAATGGTATTTGAATAATTTTTCTAATAATAATTGGCGAGGCTACGACTCTATAACTTGAAATTGTAAATTTTAGGAAAGCGATTAATGAGCAAAATGTGAAACACAGTTAAAGCTAAAGTGAATTGTCCGTCATTTGACGGAATATACGTATCTACCAAATAGCAGCCTACGGACCCTGTCGTACGTCACAACTGAGACGTAGCCGACAGTGTCTAAATCAATTTGTGAATAACCGAGACCGCAGGCGATGGGCTCGCTCACTGTCTCCCGAGTCCCCACCACGTGTCCTTCCACCTTCCGAGAGAGTTCTGTTCTTCCACACCACGTGATCTTTCCACCAAGTTCCAATTACACCATGTCGGATGCCTCCCACGTGGCATTCCCAAAAGCCAAATAATTGGTGTAGATAAGGTGGAAATGGAACGCCAGCCGCGTCGGGTGCGGGTCCCATGCCCACGGCGCCAGATCTTTCTTCTCGAGTCTCGGATAAGGCTGCAACTGTTCGAGGCCCACTGTTACCATATTTATACTCCACAGTTTTGTAAACTAGAGTGACGTAATTCTTATAATTGTTTATAAGAATTATAAAAATATTGCAATCAAAGCACAAACTGAGAATGTTTACGTACTTCACTGGAGGTTTTTCTATTAATGTTGCTAATTAAATTATACAAATTGATAAAGTTCAATACATATGGAAATATGAAAATATGAAGAACACAAAATTCTTTTGCAAGCATCTATAACGTCATGGTATGGTATTATGATAATTACAATTAATTTAAACTAGCATAGATCCATCTTAAACTCGTATCTATCAAGCATCGAGAGGGATCCAATTTCTTGAGATGTATTTCTTTTTTTAAATTTAAACTCAAGAAATTTGATCTTTCTTGATTGATAGATCCGGGTTTAAGTTTTAAATTTTTATTTTATAAACGAACATCTATTTTTTAATTACTTTTCATAATATTTTATTTTATGAACCAACATGGATTTTTTTTATAAATATTTTCCATAATTTTTTATTTTATGAGCCGACATGATTTTTTTTAATTATTTTCTTACTAATGTTATAACGTTATATCACGTTAGAGGATCTCTCCCAGAGTCCCATACTGGGTTGTAGAGCACCTCGTTTCACTTGGTGCAATAATTTTGAGTTAGTAGTTGTCTAAAGGAAAATTCTCTATTAATGGTTTAGGCAAGTCTCACATAATAGGTTAATGTCATTGAGAGACAAAAGATGATGGATCTTTATATAGTAGGTTAATGTCATCGAGAGACAAAAGATGATGGATCTTTATTTAGACATTTCAAAGATTTATGAGCATAATAATGATCAAAGTGAAAGTGAAAGAGGAAGAGAAAAACATTGTTTCACTTAAAATTGTCCGTAGTTTTCTTAAGCGGCTTTATCAATTAGTTCTAGCTCTAAAGTCCAATCAATAGTTATACACAAAATAGAAAGAAACCACCTTCCTCATTCCCTTTAATGGTAATAAACTTAACATGTAAATAAGAAATATATTTAGAATATTCGAGAAAAACAAATCCTTACTAAGCTCAAAATCCAGTCATGATAACCATTCAATACAAATACAAGAGTTTGGCAAGGAGGAGGAGGAAGAAAGTAGATCTATATTTATGATAAGAGTTATAAAATAACAATTGCAATACATGAGTCTCCTCATGTATTTCCTTCATTAAACATTGGGTTCTTTTCACTGTGACCCACTACAAGGTAAACACTTTCTAATGGAGATTGTTGCAGAACCTCTCCAAAAAAATATTCATTTGCCCGACTATAGCAAACACTGTTAGTGGAGGTGGGTGGCCAAAGGTTTTAGTGGAGGTTTTTTTTTTTAACTAGAATGGATAATATAATTCATATTAAAAAAGATGAGAAGGATCATCCAAAATAATTACATATTAGATATTGCTCAAAAACCTCTAACTTCTGTAAAGATATATCACAAAATTTCTCCTTAGTAAACATCCATATAATTGTGTTTCCTAACTTATCCAAAGACTTATAGCTATTATCCTAATGTATTGTCCTGTATAAATATGTAAGTAAAATACATAAAAAATCATAAACTAAGAGAAAACATGGCCAATATGGCCTTCTTCCATTTGTTGCACCTCTTTGTCAGGTCCCTTGGACGTTGAATTTTCCATAATGGCTATAGCAAATTGTTGCACAGTGTCTTCCTTCATCACTCAAATATTGACAAATTGGTTCCTTCTTCGACAATTTTTTTGTTACATGTTTAATGATCAAAAGAGAGTCTCCTAGAATTACAACTTTTTGGATATGAACATGTTAGACTATCTCCATTTCCATTTATAATGCATATAAATTAACTTGATTATTAGTTGTTCTTCCTATACCCGAATATAAATTCATTATTGTATTTCCATCGAAGTCCAAGAGGAATCCCCCCACACTTACTGCTCCAATTAAAAATCAAAGGACATCGGGGTGGGCTTTGTTCCACTTATGTGTTCACGGGTCACAAAATCATTTATACAATCTCTCTAGGTGCAACCACACATTTTACCACTACCTCAAGGTGACCCCATGGATCCAAGAAAATCCCTCATAGGAATTGAACCTTGCCCACTAGTGAAAAACTCCTCGCTCTTCATCAATGGATCCAACCCCTAGGATTTTTTTCAAATTTGAAAGACATGGGGGTGGGATTTGATCCACTCATGTGTGAACAATTCAGAATGTCATTTAATAAAATCTCTCTGGGTGCAACCACACATTTGACCACTACCTCAAAGTGATCCCATGGCTCTAAGAAAATCCTTGACAAGAATTGCATTTAAAATTTTGAAGGACATGGGAGTGGTCTTTGATCAACTTATGTGAGCACGGATCATGAGATCAATTAATAAAATATCTCTTGGTGTAACCACAATTTTGAACACTACCTCAAGATGACCCCATCGATCAAACAAAATCTCTCACGAGAATTGAACCTTGCCCATGGGTGAAAAGAACCTCGCCCTTCACCAATGGATCCAACCCCTTTAGGATTTTAGTAGAGGCTTTATTAACAATATGTTTAAATGGGAAATAACACACTAGTGTGCCACATTGTACTGCACATTAGTGCATCATAATTTATCAATCATGGAAGACAAATATTTACATATTGGGTGAAAAAATGTTTTTTATAATTATTTTAATGCTTGATTTTTCGGATGTGTTTAATATGACCAAACACACATGGAATAATTCTATCAAATACACCGATTCTTGTCAAATTTTATGGATCTTGACAATTTTTTATAGTAAAAACATATACATATATAAATGGTGCATTAGATATATGGAAACGCATTGGTGCAACTTGTTCACATTACTAAAATGGTGCACTATAATTCCTATAGAGCAATAGAGGAGCATCAAGGCAAGATAAAATAGTTAATAATACAAGTTTTTTAATTTTAATAATCTTTAAAACTTAAACAATGTGTGTTAAATAATTAAACACCCCATTGTGCATTATAGTATTGAGCACTGAAAAGTTCACAGATGAAAAAAAAAAATTAGTTTGGTATTTTTTAAAATCTCAATAAACTCACCGGTGCATTAACGTTGAAAAAACACATTGGTGTGTTTTATGTAATTGTGCATCACTTTAATTCTATAACATGCCAATCATTGGTGCACTTAATGGAAACATGTGCACTGGTACAACATGTCACGTCCCCATTCATCATTCAAACCATAAGAGTGGGGTATTTACGAATTCCATGCTTAAAAATTTCACATCATAGATATAATATGAATTTATAAATAAGATATGTGTGTAATTTCAAAATGAAATACACAACGGAATTTAAGACTCTATCTACACATACATCATGCATAAACAATTACATTTATTATAGGAATAAAATCAAATCATTCTGCATCCATATACAAGAGAATACCTATCTTTTAACAAAGAAGATCCAAGCAATTGGCTGTATAACAGAGATTTTCCACCCAACCGTAGGTATCAATTTCCGACACCACCCCTAAGTTGGGTTATGAGTCCACTAGGGTGAAGGAAACACCTACATCTCTCTCTCTCTCTCTCTCTCTCACACACACACACACATATCCCACCACCCAATTGATCTCAATGCTTAGCCCAAATGCTCATCTAGAGCTTCTACATGATTCTCACTTAGCCATCACAACCATGGCATTCCTTCCAATTGCTCCACACAACAAAAGAAAGCATTTCCATTCATTGATCCATTGTTCCCTTAGGAAATACGATCCTTATAGTACTTACCAATGTTTGCAATAAGAGTCCAAGCTACTGTGTGCCTTTTAGGTATTCCAAGTAGAATCAATCGTGGCTTCTCAAGTATCTCATGAGTAGCAAAACTCAATGGGAAAAGGTTCCTATATTTCCTAGCCTATGTGCACACCTACAACCACTATTTTCTCTAATTTTTGCAATCCTCCTTCCAAATTTGAATTTATGCTTAATGCACAGTCTAGTAATGGTAATGACAATGGAATGAACAACAAGAGAGAAACTCTATGTAGTGTAAAATCTAGTTAAGAATGAGTGGTAGACTCCAAAGGAGATGAGCATGGTGAAAGGAAAATGGTCAATCCATGAAGGCGGTTCACAATTTTTGGCAAGGGAAGTGCCAAAAATTTGTGCCGCAAACCCTCGATCGAGGGCTAGGTTAAACCCTCGATCAAGCAATTGCTCGATTGAGGGCTTGGTTAAACCCTTGATCGAGCAACTGCTCGATCGAGTTGTTGAAACAATAAATAAAAACAAAAACAGGGTCGCGGCCGACCGACCCTGTTCCAACGAAAACGAAAATGCAAAGGAGCTCGACCGAGGGAGATAGATCGACCAAGAAGCTGCTACCACGCCACACCACGCTGCCACACCGCCACGCCACCAGGTAAGTTGACCCTAAACCTCTATTTATTTTTTAAATAAAATAAAATATCTTTTTTTTTTGTATAAATTTATATCAACCGGTAGCGTTTGTGCTGCTGATTTTATTTCTAAATGTGTATTGGCAAGCAAAAATGCTGTCGAATTACACATTTCGAAATAAAACAGGCAACATAAATGTTGCCAGTTTTTTTTTCAAAACATTTAACCAAATTGTGTAAAAAATCCCTTGAAACCTTAATTTTTTAGACCTATGAACCTTGGAATTACCAAAACCATTTGAAAACTAATTGAAAACATGTTTTAAATTTACCATTTAAAACCATTTACATTATCTTAAACATGTTTTAAATTTTAAATTTATGTTGTATTTTTTTTTTTCAAGTTATTAATATTTTTGTTTATATCAACGGGTAGGGTTCATGCTGTGGGTTTTATTTTAAAATGTGTTTTGGCAAGCACAAATGCTTCCCGTTTTTTTTCAATCCTCTGAGAAAGCCAGGAGGATTGAAAAAAAAATATACACATTTCAAAATAAAACCGACAACATAAACCTTGCCCGTTTTTTTCCAATATAAGGTCATATAACCATGTAACCAAAACCATTAACATTAAAAAAAAGAGTGCGTTGAATATCTTATTGAGTAGGATGGAAATACATCTTTATGGTTTATTAAAAAAAAAACATTTGAAATCCTTTGAAATTGAAATTGAATTGAAATTTTAAACTAAAATTCAAAATTAAATTTTAATTACATATTTCAATTTGATGAAATTGCAAATTGCAATTGGATTTGCAATTGAAATTTGAATTTGATATTGAAATTGAAATTGAATTTGAAAATTGACATTTGAAATTGAAATTGGTATTGGAAACTGGATATGGAGATGTAAATGGAATTGAAATTGAAATTGTAAGTGGAAATTTAAAATTTGAAAATTGCAATTTGAAATTTGACTTGTGATTTATCGGTGTTCATCGATCACAATTGCAATTTGAAATTTCAAAATTGAAAATGAAAATGAAAACTAAATTGAAATTGAAATTGAAATTGAATTTGAAATTTGAAATGAAATTGAAATTGAAATGTAAATGAAAATTACGAATTGGAAATAGAATTAGAATTGGAAATCGAAATTGAAATTGAAATCCAAATTTGAAATTTTGAACTTGAAATTAAAATTTCTTTGAAATTTGAGATTGAAAATTGAAGTTGAAATTGAAATTTAAAATTGTAAATAAAAATGAAATTGGAATTGGAATTGAAATGTAAATTTGAAATTGAAAATTGAAAATTCAAATAAAAATGAAAATTGAATTGGAATTGGAATTGGAAATTGAAATAGAAATTGAATTCAAATTTCAAATTGAAATTGAAATTGAAACTTGAAATTTGAATTTGAAAATTGAAAATGAAATTGAAATTCGAAATTGAAAATTGAAGTTGAAAATGAAAATGAAAGTTAAATTGATATTTGTAATTGATATTGAAATTCAATTTGAAATTTGAAATGAAATTGAAATTAAAATTGAAAATTGAAATTGAATTGGAAATGAAAATTGAGAATTGAAAATGGAATTACAATTAGAAATCGAAATTGAAATTGGAATTTGAAATCGAAATTTGAAATTGAAATTGACATTAAAATTGATTTGAAATTTAAGATTGAAAACTAAATTTGAAAATTGAAAATTTAAATTGAAATGGAGTTTGAAATTGGAGATGGAATTAGAATTAGAATTGAACTTGAAGTTGGAATTAGAATTAGAATTGAACTTGAAATCTGTAATAGAAATTTGAAACTCGAAACTTGAAATTAGAAATTGAAACTTGAAACTTGAAACTTGAAACTTGAAACTTGAAACTTGAAATTTAAATTTGAAATTTGAAACTTGAAACTTGAAACTTGAAATTAGAAATTGAAACTTGAAATTTCAAATTGAAAACTAAAGATGAAATTGAAATTCGAAATTGAAAATTGAAATTGAAAATGAAAATGAAATTGATATTGAAATGGAATTTGAAATTTGAAATGAAATTGAAATTAAAAATTGGAAATTGGAAATTGGAAATCAAAATTGAGAATTGAAAATGGAACTAAAATTGGAAATCGAAATTGGAATTGGAATTTGAAATTGAAATCGAAATTGACATTAAAATTTATTTGAAATTTGAGATTGAAAACTAAAGTTGAAAATTGAAAATTGAAATTGAAATGGTATTTGAAATTGGAATTGGAATTAGAATTAGAATTGAACTTGAAATATGTAATAGAAGCTTGAAACTTGAAACTAGAAATTAGAAATTGAAACTTGAAATTTGAATCTTGAATCTTGAAATTATAACTTGAAACTTGAAATTTTAAACTTGAAACTTGAAACTTGAAATTAGAAATTGAAACTTGAAATTTCAAATTGTAAACTGAAGATGAAATTCAAATTCAAATTTAAATTGAAAATGAAATTGATATTTGTAATTGATATTGAAATTGAATTGGAAATTTGAAATGGAATTTGAAATGAAAAATGAAAAATTGAAAATTGGAAATGAAAATTGAGAATTGAAAATGGAACTAGAATTGGAAATCGAAATTGGAATTGGAATTGGAATTTGAAATTCAAATCGAAATTTGAAATTGAAATTGACATTAAAATTGATTTGAAATTTGCGATTGAAAACTAAATTGAAAATTGAAAATTGAAATGGAAATGGAAATTAAAATTGAAATTGGAATTAGAATTATAATTGAACTTAAAATCTGTAATAGAAATTTGAAACTTGAAACTTGAAACTTGAAATTTGAAACTTGAAATTAGAAATTGAAACTTGAAACTTCAAATTAGAAATTGAAACTTGAAATTTCAAATTGAAAACTGAATATGAAATTCAAATTCAAATTGACATTGGAATTGTATATGAAATTGAAATTTGAAATTAAATTGAAAACTGAATATGAAATTCAAATTCAAATTGACATTGGAATTGTATATGAAATTGAAATTTGAAATTAAATTGAAAATTGAAATTGAAATTTGAAAATTAAATTGAAGATAAAATTGAAATTTGAAATTTGAAATTGAAGTTGAAATTTGATTTTGGAATTTGGAATTTGAAATTGAAATTGAAATTGAAATTGAAATTGAAATTGAAATTGGAATTGAATTTGGAATTGAAATTGAAATTTTAGATTTTAAATTTTAAATTTCAAATTTTAACTTGAAATGTGAAATTGAAATTGAAATTGAATTTGAATTTGAATTTGTATTGAATTTGAAATTTGAATTTGAATTTGAAAAGTGAAATTTGAAATAGAATTATAAATAAAAATTGAAATGTGATGCAGAGAGTTCTCAAGAGAGAACTTTATTGCTTCATGCTCAGCTGAGCGCGAGAGGATCCGATGTCGCCCAACAGGGTGGCCATCGGTAGTGCTCTCGTTCACCAAGGAGCGAGGCCACACCGAGGTCAACTGTCGTTGGTGGCAACAACATGAGAGATAGTGTGTCGGTTCATCCCAACGATATACATATTGATCCCGAGGAGGAGGATGTGTGCCAGGATACAAGTACATCAGGTGCATTATTTTTTGTTAAACACACTTTTAGTAAATTTTTAATATAGAATGCATTGAATTTCACTTGCAAGTTATAATATATATTTTCGCTAACATTTGTGTTTTGGTTTGGATCGCAGGTGCATCGGGTGGATCGTACGATGATGAGGTTGCACACATCACTCTTGCTGATATTACCACCCAGCGAGAGTGGGTGCACTCGTGCATGTGCACACTCAGGGAGGATTCTCCTACTAGACGCTCATTATTCATGATGCTATCAGCAGTTGATGATATGTTGTCACTCTACAAGAGAGTGGGACCTCTTAGTGACATTTGGTGTTTTACATGCCAGGGGAGAAGACATGATTTCATGGGCCCCATAAATGGGCGGATGTCAAAGGTGCCACAAGAGGGCATGACGTAAAGGGTACTTTGTCCGACATCCCTCCTGACCGCTCTTCTGGTCATTCGCTTAGACTCAAGGAATTTAAGCTCGAGGCGGCTGCACCATATGTATACGATAGATTCATCGGAGCGAGGGGCATGTCCCCCCACCATGAACATGTCCCTTTGTACTTTGAAAAAATATATATGTAGAGTTTGTTCTAGACATGCACCCGGACTACACCAGCACGGGATATGAGTTCTTTGGTGCTGGTAGGGAACGTTCCTACCAACGTCCTGGGGATCATAGAGACCCCGCTTTCGTGCCACCCCCTCTGAGATTGGTACCTATTCTAAATAGGATGGTCATCAGGGAAGATGACGTGACACAGTCATCCCACCTTGCCTTAAAGGCTAGGCAGGGATTGCAGACTCGTTGTTCACTTCCATGGGCAGTGCTATTGTTGTTGTGCAAGGAGAGGTGTCTAGACCACCCCATGCACCTGCACAACCAGAGATAGAGTGGTTCGACGATGACCTACTTGATTTTTTGGATGATCAGGCCATACAAGGGTATGCTCAGTTATCCCGAGATGCATACTTTCGCATGTATCATAGATACGGCTCTCCGGGAAAGGTATATTTTTGTACAATTATGTTTATATGCTTTCATGTTACATCATATTATATGTCGTAAATTGAATTCTCAATAATACTTAAGGGGTGTATTTTATTGCTCCATGTAGGGGACCACATACTTGGATTAGCTCTTTCGTAGTGAGCCATCAGTTGGTCCATCTGCTCATCCCAACTGGACAGACACAATAGTTGAGGTAAGTAATAATTTATGTTCCAATTTAATTTGTGTTTATTAATCTTAGTTTAAATAATTTATGTTTTAATTCTTAATTTGAGATTTCATGTTTTAGATCCTAACTTTGAATTTCAAATTTGACAGGGAAAAGGCAAGGCCGTTGTTCAAGTTGATACACATGAGGACCGTGAAGGTCCTGACTAGCCAGGCCTAGACACAGAGGTGAGTTTTAATTTATATTCCAATTCATTTCACATTTAGTAATTTCATTGTATACTTTAATAAATCTAACTGATTACATGTAATGGCATCTTACACAGGAATCACTACAGGTGGGTGTCGATGCTGCAATCACTTTCTTGGATGATTTGGATGTAGCTCGACCATGTGGTCCTGATGAGGACCCATCTACCCATATTCCAACCCAGATGCCGGATATCACCCTTGACTTGACTCAGGTGATTTTCGCATCCATCCATTAAAAAATTTCACTTCTTGTTGAATATTATGCATTGGTCAAAATATAACTAAATTACAGAGTTCAAAATTTTAACTTTTACAGTGAGTTGAGATCGGCAACTTCTTTCATAGTTTACTGCCTCAAGGCCAGCATGGGTTTACTACAGGTGAAGGCGGTCACAGGGACGATCAAGGGCCTCGTGGGGGTAGCGACCAATGAGTTGATAATGTATACATTTCCATGTTTTGTATATTTTCATATGTTGGTATTTCCATGTTTTGGATGATCTATACATACATACGTTTTCATGTTTTGGATATGGAATTCTATCATATATATTGTCTATTATCATATATGGACTTTGGATATGGACTTTTCCATATATTTTGTTATATATTTTACATATATTTCATCATATTGATGTCTTGATGTGTATTTTGTATCTTGATTAAATGAAGCTGATCGTCTTTTATTTTACATCTAGATATAGTTATTACAGTTACATTTATGTTTTGTCGTTTCAATTGCAAATTTAATGTACAATGATTACAATTTACAGTTCAATCTCAATTACGTTACAATTGCAAATTTCAAAATTCCAAATTAAATTGTACAATTCAATTACATTTTACACATTCCAATTCAATTACAATTTTAAAATTTAAAATTAAAATTTCAAATTTAATGTGTAATTTCAATTGGAAATTCGATGTGTAGTTACAATTTAAAAGTTCAATTCGATTACAAATTACAATTGCAAATTCAAAATTTAGAAGTCAATTGTACATGTTACAATTTAAAATTGAAATTAAAATTACATTATGGTGTCTACGCATTACAATTCAATTACAATTTATCCATTCCAATTCAATTAAAATTTTAAAATTAAAATTAAAATTAAAATTTAATGTGTAATTTCAATTGAAAATTCGATGTGTAGTTACAATTTAAAAGTTCAATTTCGACTACAAATTACAATTGCAAATTCAAAATTTAGAATTCAATTGTACATTCCAATTTAAAATTGAAATTACAATTACATTATGGTGTCTATGCCTTACAATTCAATTACAATTTACACATTCCAATTCAATTACAATTTAAAATTTAAAATTTAATGCGTAATTTCAATTGAAAATTCGATGTGTAGTTACAATTTAAAAGTTCAATTTTGACTATAAATTACAATTGCAAATTCAAAATTTAGAATTCAATTGTACATTACAATTTAAAATTGAAATTACAATTACATTATCGTGTCTACACATTACAATTCAATTACAATTTAAAATTTAATGTGTAATTTCAATTGAAAATTCAATGTATAGATGCATCTCCTTATTTCTATCAAATATAGAAGATTGTGGGGTGTATGAAACATTCTATGAATGGATACATGCAACATAGGGATCTTTCTTGGACGATTTAGTTTCTATCCATCCACATAAACTTTAAATAAAATATTGTTTCCTAGAACTACAATCAAATAAAATTTACCCGTTTTATAAGGTTAGGTGGAACTGTATTAAATAAAAATTATTGGTTTTTAGAGATTATGACTATTTAACACATGTTTATCCTAGATATTGAGGAGTTTCATGGAGCACTAACCATACATTCAAGTGTATTCAAAGTATCAATGTGCTTATCACATTGCAAAAAAAACTCCCATCTAGTATTTTTAATCCTGCCATTAAAGCATCTAAAAAACTACATTTATAAAACTATTGGTCACCTTGCAAAACAAACCCTATATAAATGAGGAAAAAACAACCTCCACAAAAATCTCCAATAAAATCTTCAACAAGACAACATGACATATATGTCAATGATGCAAGTGGCATACCTGTAACTCATTCATCTGGCCAATGGGTTATAGGAATGCAAGTCTCCATAATACGATCATGGTCAACTTCTTTCATCTTCCATCTCTTTGGTTCATCTCTCTTCACCTTGATTTCTGTTAGATGTATCCGAGCTGCTGCCACCAAATGACTGTATTGGAATGATATATATTCAGGCATAAAATCTCTGTAAATAATATAAGCACCATGTTTTTTCACTCTTTCAAAAAATTGTCCCATTAGAACCAGGTCTCCAATTTGGTATGTGAACTCTCCATCTTGATAGGGTCGCACCAACCTGATTTTAATTTGTGTGCACCGCATCAAATAATATGCAACATTTCTTGATTGTAGGGAGGCGCAATGACAACGAATATCTCACCTGCGAGATAAATTACATATATTATTTAAATGTCCTACATGCATTTCTACAAGATTTGTATATGTGTAATATATAGTGAACTAATTAACTTAATGAATTTTTGTACCTTCCCTAACCACATCAGAAACTTGATCATGATCTAGTGAGACCATTGCCTCGTCAGTGTGCATCTCTTGCCATGTTAGAATTGGATGTGGGCCCTTTGGATTAAGAGGGACATATTTCCATGGTTTCACATACACATCATTTTCATAGTGATGAAGCCCGCATCCATTTGCATCAATGCAAAAATATCAAAAACAAGCATTCTTCCTCGTTTCAATGGAAAATATGTCACCCATGTCTTTACTACGACCATAATGTAATTCCCTCGTACTAGGTATGGTCTCACAATACCACAACATGGATCTATTCACATCACCAAGAGCAACATACCAAAAGAACCTACATGGAATTCAATTTGTCATATATAAATTCCTACTAAGTAGGTGTTCTTTTGGAAATTATGATATTGAATGTTGTTAGCTTATTAATTGAGTTTGGAGTTTATTACTTGCACACCGGACTTTCTTGTTCGCGACCTTGATGTCCCAAATGACGTGTGCACCAATCAACTACTTATGCGGAGCATTTGAGTCGGGTTTCACCATGACTCATCTGGTACCTCCGAAGTGCTCGTTTCACACATGCACCTGTGCCATCATGTTCACACTTTCCATGCCCTGTTTAAAAAAAGCTCCAGGTGTGCTAGACTCCTGTCTCTTCATGAAGGCGACTCAACCAATAAAAAGAGCATGCCAATTTGAATTGCCTTGCACACCCATCTGACCAAATCCAGTGTTCAGTAGATGATATGCCTCTCTTCCTGAATGAATCATAAATCAACCCAAAGCAGTGTTGAATGAACAATGTGTCATGCTCACGATCATCACTAACATAAAAATGGTACTCCTTGATCACTTCACGTGACTGAAGAGTGCTATCCCTACCGTCAATGCTTGCCTGAGCATGTCTGTACAATACATGTAGGAAGATAAACACCTGGTCGGAGTGATAGTACTCACTCTGTATCTCTCTCTGAGGAGCAAATGTGTAGTTCTCAGCAAAGTCTACCACTGATAAGATTGTGCTCGGCTCAAATACCTCACGAGAATGTTTGAATTATGAAGCTTGCCACCTGGACCTATGGGAGTGCTTTATGTATTTATAAATCTGACTTTGAAACTTCTCCATGAAATCTCAAATAGGAATCTCATCCTCGAGCAAGTCGATCCTCTTAGATGGAACAGATGAATATGATGATGGATTCATGGAGATATACTTGTACCTCTTCCACATGACTGTGATATCTGACAATCCAGGGTGTGTTGGATCGATAGGAAATTTCCTATGGAACAATGTCAAATCACCGTATTCAGGGCATCTTCTCCCACCTACACACCTCTTATTGAAAAACACTTGTTTAGGATTCCTGTTGCATAGTACCATACAAATAAAATCTCTCACTGTGTGAGGAGCTAGTTCACCGTTCGAGTGCCTTTTGTAAAAATCCAGAAATGTGTCATAATATAGTTGAAATTCAACGTGGTATCAACAACAACAAGTGTCGTGAATCGTATTCGGCCTAATATACCACGGTTTCAATTTGTTGAACATGTTAAATGATATTAGAACTCCAGTATTGGTTTCTTTGAATTCCTCATAAAGTGCAACTCCCGTCATCTATCACATGCTTACAGTGCTCCTGATAAATGCATCTAGATAAATGTTGTCGCAGGACATGCTTTCGATCTGGAATAACACGAGAATGGCTATCCCAAAACTCGATCACCTTCTCTCTAATGTCTGCTGCCATCCTGCCTCAATAGGGTTCCCTGCAAATAAGATCCCAACAAACAACTTCATCATTTTCAGCTAGTCGGACCTCGAATTTAGTATATTTGAACAATGTTCTTTTTGAAACTTTGAACAATGATGCCATTGCTGATACCATTCGATTTCTTGAGGTGCTTTGTGCCACAACAACTGTTGTAATTTCCCTACGAGCAGCTCATATATCATTCTTTCTTAATTTTCCAAATGAAGATAATGCAGTTCTTACATTTTCTATTGCGTTCTCGCATGTATTTTTTGTTTTAGCATCTTGAAAACCCAACAAATTTGTGGCATGTTTCAATTTTTTGTGTTTTATCAACCCATGTAGGATTTGAGCTTGTGCCATCACTGAATGTTGTTCAAAATATGACTTAATTATGTTACTGACATGCTCTCTAACTATCTGACAAGGGATCGGTTTCCCAAGCTCTTCTCATGTAGAAACAACTGCACAATCCTCTAGACAATTTTCACCCCTTCCAACCCCACTGCAACTTTCAATTATACTTGAAATGTGAGAGGGAAAGGTGTCATGTGATGGCTGATCAAGATCATGAGGGGGCACAGGGTCATGTGATTCTTGATCACCATGATGTGATGGCTGACCATAATCTATCCCCACATTATCAAAATTCATGTGAAATTAACAAATTGAAAATTACCAATTTGTTACATGGAAATTAACAAATTGAAAATTGCTAATGACTTGAGACTTGGATCTCACATGAGGTTATGCAAATATTTTTTTGTAATTCCTTATTATGGTAAGTTATAAGGAAAAAAATATAACTTATCCATACATTCATGCATATAAAAGGTTTGTACAAGAACTGGCAATACTTTTAAAACAAGAAAATTGTTTGTAACTTGAATTCAAAATAACTAAATATGTACATTTAACTTGAAGTTGTACATTTAGCTTGAGAATTGTTCTAATTGAAGTTTGAAATTGCTAGTAACTTGAAATTTGAAATTGTTAGTAAAGTTTGAAATTGCTTGTAACTTGAAATTTCTAGTAAAGTTTGAAATGGCTTGTAACTTGAAATTGCTAGTAAAGTTTGAAATGGCTTGTAACTTGAAATTGCTAGTAACTGGTACATTTAACTTTAAAATTGCTAGTAACTGGTACATTTAACTTTAAAATTGCTACTAACTTGAAATTTGTTACATGTAAATTAACAAATTGAAAATTGCTAGTGACTTGAGAAAAATTTGGTACAAGCATTGAAAATACATTAAAAACAAGAAAATTGTTTGTAACTTAATTTCAAAATAACTAAATATGTATGTAACTTGAAATTGTACATTTAGCTTGAGAATTGTTAGTAAAGTTTGAAAATCAAGTATATATTTAACTTGATAATTACTAATAACTTGATAGTTGTGCATTGAACTTTAAAATTGCTAGTAACTTGAAATTTGATGTGGAAATTGACAAATTGAAAATTGTGTGTGAATTGATTTTTCCAACTAATACATTTAGCTTGAGAAATTTTATAAGTAAAGTTTGAAATTGCTAGTAACTTGAAATTTGAAATTGCTAGTAATTACTTGAGAATTGTTCTAACTAAAGTTTGAAATTGCTAGTAAGGTTTGAAATTGCTTGTAACTTGAAATTGCTAGTAAGGTTTGAAATTGCTTGTAACTTGAAATTGCTAGTAACTTGTACATTTAACTTTAAAATTGCTAGTAACTTTAAATTTGTTACATGTAAATTAACAAATTGAATATTGCTAGTGACTTGAGAAAAAATTGGTACAAGTATTGAAAATACATTAAAAACAAGAAAATTGTTTGTAACTTAATTTCAAAATAACTAAATATGTATGTAACGTGAAATTGTACATTTAGCTTGAGAATTGCTAGTAAAGTTTGAAAATCAAGTATATATTTAACTTGATAATTATTAATAACTTGATAGTTGTACATTGAACTTTAAAATTGCTAGTAACTTGAAATCTGATGTGGAAATTGACAAATTGAAAATTGAATGTGAATTGAATTTTCCAACTAATACATAACTATCAGTTTAACTTGAAAATTATCCATTTAACTTGAAAATTGTTACAAATTTTGAAATATAAATAACATATACTTACTATAAGAAAACAAAATTTCACTTATCCCGACATTCATGCATAGAAAAAATTGGTACATAAATTGAAAATACTTTAAAAATAACGTAATTGAATTTTCCAACTACTACATAATTATCACAATGTTCATTTTATTTGTTGTCATTGAATTTTACATCTATTACATAACTATCAAAATATTCATTTCATTTGTTTTCAAATTGATTTTTCTAACTAATACATAACTATCATAATGTTCTTTTCAAATAAAATGAGGGTAAGTTAAACTTCGACATTAATAGTTATTTCAATCAACAAATGTTGAGACTAGAGCTCACATGAGGCTATACAAATATTTTTTTAACAAATAACAAAACATGAATTGGAACTACATTTAACTTAAAATTGTTAGTAACTTAGAAAATTGAAAATAGTTAAATATGTACATTTTAACTTGAAAATATGGTCATAGTGTACATTTAATTTGAAAATTGTTAGTCACTTGAAAATTATTCATTTAACATGAAAATTGTTACAAATTTTGAAATACAAATAACAAAGTTATGAAATAAATAAGAATCTCATTAAAAACAAATATTAAATAAATTAGATTGCGAGATAGTTATTTTTTTTTTAATTGTTACTAATTTTGTAGTCTAAATAACAAATTGTTAAAAATCTTATTACAAACAACATATAGTAAGGCTAAAATGAAAAAAAATAGTTAGTATATATAACAAATTAATAGAGAAAGATAAAATATGAAATTTAAATTAGGTAGCAAGTAATTAAAAATTTTACCTTGGTTGTCCTCCATTGGAATTTCTTGCGCTAAAGGTGCATATTCTTCTTTTCTCAATCTTGCTCTATGTTGTCTCATTTTTTCCCTACTTTTCTCACGCTCTTCATGCTCGTTTTGTTAACAAGAATACTTCCTTTGTCGTTTTATTTTGCTTCCCATCAAACTACAATGAAAACAAACAAAGAATTCTTCAAATTATTATAACAAACAAAAATATGTTAATATGAAATTGAACAACAATAATACTTCTTACATGTCCAATAAACTCTAATTGAACAACAATAATACTTCTTACATGTCTAATAAACTCTAATTGAACAACATCAAATTCACATAGCTCTAATTGAAAGTAACTTAACAATGAATTTAAATAAGTGTTGTTTGGAAATTGTTTAGTGATTATATAGAGGTTTCTTGTTGTTTTTGCATGAGAATGGTGGTTAGAAACATTAATTGTCCAAGTCCTTTCTCGGGTTCCTTTTTATGTTTTTTTTACACAGACAAATCCTTGATCAAGGCTTTTTTTACAAACCCTTGATCGAGCAAAAAAACTCGATCAAGGGCTTGACAAGACTTCGATTGAGGTCTGTTTCAAACCCTCGATCGATGTTTAGTTTATCCCTCGATCGAGGGCCTAAAAAAAGGCCGAGAGCCCTTTTCATTGCAGAAAATACATTTTGTCTTCCTTTCACAGGCTTAAACTATGTCATTAAATGCACATTAATGGGTGGACTTGATACCATTGGATTTGTCAATGAATCCTCTACCCATATACATATAATTTACGATTTTTATCTTCGTATGCCATTTGTTTTTTAATTTCTGCTAAAGCTTACCCTAAAAAATCTTGTCGACAACTTCGACTGAGCTCAAAGATAAATCAACAACATTCAAAATACACATCCAAAAAATTTGAAAAAATATACAAGCACTACATCGGTGCAACCTCTTCAAGATGGTATTTTTAGTTTTGCAAATTATGTAAACAATCAAAATATTTGGCGCACACACACACATGTGTGCAAAATGCGACTGAAATATTCACTAATCAGTTTCGAAAATAATAATAAATATAATTTTTTGAGGAAAATTAAAAGAAAAATATGTACGCACTAGTGCATTCTGTCTAGATCATGTTCACATATTTCATTTTTTTAAATTATTACTTTAACATTAAATTATTTTACACACACACAAGCCACTTGTTAATTGCTCTTCAAATGTTTAAGAACACACTTTTCCTTAAATGCAAATTTGACACGATAAATGACATTGGTATATTTTTAAAAATATCATTGGAAAGCCAACATAATTATCTACATTTCTCTTTTTAACCACATGTATAAAATCATATGGAAAATATGAGTTTCGAGGGATTCAATTTAATATATGGGTAGACTTTCTATTTTTCATTGCCATATTTGGCCAAAAAGAGTTACCCATCTTCATAGAATCACCCAAAACTAACATAAATTCTAAGCATAGAAGAAAGTCTCTTACAATTGTCATATAACTATATTCATCCCTCACTTCCATAACTACATGAGAGGGATTTCCCCACCAACCTCACACATACATTAAGTGATTGGATTTAATAGTCAAAATGAAGTAATTGTCTCATTTAAGGCACATAGAAACAATTTGATAAGTTCTAAGGTTGACACTTGAAAATAGAGGATTTAATTTCCCATATGCCCACTTTCCTCTTCCCATCTAATGGAATCATAGCCCTTATAATGCTCTTTACACAACCATCTTGGACCATTTTATTATTTTTCCAATATAAGATTTACATTGCTTTCGAGTTAGCATGACAAGCCAACCACATGGTCCATATAGAAATATTTACGTTATATATGCCTAGCGATTCACTAGTCCAACCTTGGCCTTGAGCTTCGCACAAGGAATCAATACTAGCATATTTACATTATTTACATGATTTGATTAATACATTTCAAGTAAATAATGGGGTATGACAACCCCCCCCCTTGGAATAACACCATCTTCAGTTTTTCTAAAAATCAAAACAAAATGGATATGCCTCTCTCATGAAATCCTCTAGTTCCCATGTAGCCTCATCGAGACCAAAGTGCTTCCATTGCACCTTTACCTATTCAATGGCTCAGTTTTGAAGCAATGTCACCTTCTTGTAGATGATGCATAATGGCTTTGTTTGAAACTCTTCCTATAGTTCCACCTTGATCACTCTCAATCAATAACATGGTTAGGATCATGTACATATTTCTTAAGTAAAGAAACATGAAAAACATTATGAGCTCTAGTGTTGGAGGGAAATGCATCTCTATATGAAAATGACCCTATCCTCTCAAGAAGAGTCAAATGGCCCTCAATATATTGGTGTTATCTTGTCACAACTTCCAAGCTTCAATGAACGCTTCCTTGGCCTTACTCGGAGGTAAAAATGATCCCCAACATTGAATTCCCTATGCCCTCAATTCTTACCTACATAGATTTTGTACCTATCTTGGGATACCTGTATATTTTTCTTAACATTTGCAACCTCTTGTTCCATTTCCTTAAGCATTTTCAACTCAAGCAAATTTAGGTTCACTAAATTATCCCAACTCACTGGTCCTACACCTTATGCCATACAAAGCTTCAAATGGACTCATTTTCAGTGATGCTTGTTGCTCATTGTTAAATGCAAACTCTACCAAGTATAGATAATCTTCCCACTTGGATGGTTTGTCCATCACATACATGTGAAGCATGTATTTTATCATCTGATATACACTTTATGTTTGTCCATTTGTTTGTGGATGGTAGGACATACTAAATTTCAACCGTGTACCCAAATCCGAAAAATGACTTTTCCAAAAATTAGAAGTAAATTTTGTATCACTATTGAATACAATTACTTTGGGTAACCCATTCAATTTGAATATTTCTTTCATGAATATTCTTTCTATCTCATCATCCTTGTAAGTAGATTTAACTGAAATAAAATGAATTGCCTTAGACAATTTATCCACCACAACCATGATGGAATAACGCTTTCTTAAATTAGTTGGCAATCCGATAATAAAATCCACAGTTACCACTTCTCATTTCCATTCCAAAATTGGAAATGACTGTAATAAAACGACTCCGAGTTGATGTTCAACCTTCACTTGCTGGAATTTCATACATTTAGAAATATAATTAGCAATGTATTTCTTCATTCCCGACCAAAAATATTGATTTCTTGTTGTAGCAATTGTTTTCTGGTATCTTGGGTGACCAAAATATGACATTTATGGGTTTAATCCATAATAATTCTTGTCAAATCTGCCACATTGGGAATATACATTCTATTTTTTTATAAATAAGAAGTCCAACATCAACCTCCAAATGATAACCTTCATACCTTTTTTTCCAAATTATGCTGCTGTAAAATATCTTTTATTTGCACATACTGCTCATCTTGAACAAGAGATTCAACAATATTTTGCCTCAAATATGATTGGAAATGCTAATGGATACCACATGCATTTCATGCATTTATCTAATGAGTGCATCAACCAATTTATTTTCTTTCCACTTTATGTGTTTGATTTCAAAATAAAACTCACACAAAAATTCCATCCATATAGCTTGCCTTCCATTTAGTGTTGGTTGCTCCAACAAATATTTCATTCCACAATGGTATGTTTTACGCCTAAATTTCCTTCCCATCAAATAGTGCCTCCACATTTTCAGAGCATTCACTATAGAAACAAGCTCTAAATCACGTGTAACTTAATTATTTTAATGTTATTTTTTCTTTATTGACACAACTTATCACATGATTGTATTGCATAAGAATTCCTCTAATTCTTTGTTTACATGCTTCAGTACACACCATAAAATCATTTTTTGGATTTGCAATTTTTAAAATTGGAGCAGTTGTAAGAAGCTTCTTCAACAGTTGGAAGCTTTCTTCACTTTTTTGTGTCCACTTTATTTTTATTATCTTCTTTTGCAAAGAAGTGATAGGGTGTGCAACCTTGGAGAATTCTTCATTGAACCTCATATAATAACCATCAAAACCCATAAAAAATCTCACATCTGTCACATTCTGTTGAGCATTGGTTGTCATTGATGTCAACTAATGTTAAAGAGGATGTCAATTGATTTAGTTTGATACATTAATTTCAACTGATGTCAAAGTGGATACAACATTCCTACAACAACTTAAAGAAGTATATGGAAGCCGCTTTGAAGAATTATATGCACAATATGGTGAAAGATATGGATGCCAGTTTGAAGAAGTATATCTAGAAGTTTCATCCAGTCTGAAGATGTGTGTCCAAGGATACATCATGCATGATCAGTATGAAGAAGCATCTAAGGAAGGTACATCATCGAGATCCAATTCAAAGAAGTACATAAGTAATGTATCCTACTACATGTGGTACCTATGTAGATATCAAGTCCACCAAGTCATACTATCTCAAGGTAGCAGCCAAAGAGTTGGTTGAACAAAGGTACATGTGCATAAGAAACCAAGGATTTGACCAAGAAAAGGTACAAGTATGCAAGCATGTCAAGAGAAGATTATGGAATGCGCAAGCATTGATTGGTCAAAGATCGGGAGTGCACAAATGGTAAGAAGCAACTTATGGTTAAATAGTCTTGAAAGCACGCAGGTCTAACAAATCATAAGATGCTTTCAGTTAGTGAAGCATGTGTTGCTTGGTTTTGCAACCCAGGTTGTGCAATGGGCACCTATCAACAATGTGATAGCAGTTTCAATATAGAAAGTAAAAACAATTGTAAAGCAAATCTAATCTAACATTAACATGAGCATTAAAATTTCAAAAGATAAATAACAAGAACAAGAAACGAAATAGAAAATGGTTTTTTGTATTAAGATACCTCAAATGGTGAGGATATGATGTTGAGCAACTCCAAGGGTGAGTAGCTCCAAGCTCCAATGGTCTCTTCTCCAAGATTACTGAAAATGGTCAAAGTACTCAGGAGAGATTTTGACAGCATGAGGATAGGATGAATGATGGATGGAAAGTGAGGAGCCCCTACCACCTTTTTATAGTTTTTGGTGGTGGGGAATACCATTATGGTTTTGAGGAAACCAATGGTATTGATCAACATGGTTTAGGTACATTTTTCCCTCTTTTTTCCTTTTTTGAATATTTTGAATATTTTTATTCCCTTTTAATATTTTTGGGAATTCTGGACCTTTTTTGAGGGTTTTTTATGTTTTTAAAATATATCTTTTGAGGGGAAAAAGGGTGTATTATGGTCTTTTGGTGACCTTTTGATAGCTTTAGAGGCTGAAATGGTGGAAAAGTGGACAAATGGGTCATGTGAATAAGGAAATGAGCTAGTGAGCACTTTTTTGGGTGTTAACAGATTGCCCCCTGATGTGTGAGGGCAAGAGCTCATCATATGGCTGATAGACATCATAGTTCTTTTGTTTTTTTCCTAGGGTTTGGGGAAGAGAAGAGACCGGTTGGAAATTGGATCAATGGCCCTTGGAAGTTACAAAGACAAAAAATATTACATGGCCTCAATATGAATGAGGAATAATCTCTGATAATGGACAAGGCAGGCATACCCATGCTTGTATCAAGACATATACATAACAATTAGTCCCAAGAAGGGGGACCTGAATAAGACATAAAAAATATGCTGGTACATCATAATGGTCCAAAGGGGACACTATTCTGGGATGTATTCATGATCATAACATGACTGATCTCAATAACTGATACACTGGAATAAAGCGACAACCGTTCTGAATAAGGTCTCAGAAGGGTTGATGAACTGCTGAAACTGAAGGTGTCCAACATCTGTAGGGACTCAATGACTGTGAGTCATCTCTGAGAAATACATGTAACTGTTAACACCCAAAAAGTGCTCACTACCTCATCTGCCCCATTGCATGACTCATTTGTCCATATTTCCTACCATATTTGTCTCCAAAACCTTAAAATCCCATTAAAAATCCTCCAAAAGGCCAAAAAACCCCTTTCCCCCCCAAAATAATCCAAAATTCCTCCAAAATAGCAAAAACCCTCTAAAAAGGGAATAAAAAATACAAAAAAGAGGAAAAAGAGGGAAAAAAGGAAGCAAAAACCCTATACAACTGACCTAAACCATATGGTGCCCAAAACCATGGGCCAGCACTCCACCACTAAAAACCTATAAATAGGTGATGGAGGCCCCTCATTTCATATCCACAGTCAACCATACCCTTAATCTGCCAAAATCACTCATGAAACCCTAGCTCACCCTTGAGCTACTTATACATTTGAGTGCCCCTTTGGCCCATTTCCAAAACCCTTTGGAGAAAGAGAAATGAGCAAAACTGGAAGCTTGGAAGCAACCCTCTTGGACTGCTGTTATACCTCAATATTGCACATTATATATTAGTGTCGCATCCCTGCATTACCGACCTAAATGATAGTTTCCCTTAGAGATAATCCGAACATCCAAAGTGAAAACCATTGATTGAATACCGAAAGAAAAACCTTTTTACCATCTGCCAGCCCAACTTAGCCCAGTTTGTGAGCACTACCGCTCCCTGCACATCTACAGGGGCGCGGTAGTTAGCACTACCACGCGTTGCTCCTTCTCTGGGGTGCGGTACTACCGCGTTATGCTCAGTTATAGGGGCGCGGTAGTCTGAAATTAGCCTTTTTGCCTTGGATTTTGGGATTTGACCTTTGAGGAGATTTTGTTGGGATTACTACCTTTGGTTCGATCCTATCTCCTTCTCTGTTTAGATGGCCTGATCCACTAAACCCTCCATAGATCCACACTTCTCTCTTGTTGGTTAGCCTTCCCATGTGCTATAAGAGAGAAGTTTTCCATGGGCCAAAGGGAGGACTTTTGGGGCATCAAACCTATGATCTTCATACTTCTGCAGAGATAGCTAGAGGAAGCACTTGGAGTTGGAGGATTGGTTTGGATATCAAGCAACCTTTGTAATCACTCTTCAAGTTTGTAATAAGATAACTTGTCTTGTTTTTCCCATTTCATGTGTATTGTGCAAGTCTTTAGCATGGAATGTATCTAATCTAGATTTGAATCTAATCTTTACTTCAAGGTATTTGGAAGTTTGTATGTTTGTTCTTTGGTTGATCTCAACAGGTTCTTCATTGGAGCTTTGGATCAAGAGCTAGAAGCGGGACAAACGTCAGATTGAAAGGTGTGTCATATCTGTCATTGTTTCTGAATGCATATAATCTTATTGTGAAAGTTAGTTCAGGAATTTCAAGGTAGCATTTGTTTTGCCTTGTTTCTTGCTTTAGGGTCAGTTAAGAATCTGCTTTAAAGTTAAGAGAATTTTGACTTATCAGTAGGGAAAAATTCTACCAAACAAGAATCCTGGAAGTTTGTATGTTTGTTCTTTGGTTGATCTCAACAGGTTATTCATTGGAGCTTTGGATCAAGAGCTAGAAGCGAGACAAATGTCAGATTGAAAGGTGTGTCATATCTCTCATTGTTTTTGAATGCATATAATCTTGTTGTGAAAGTTAGTTCATGAATTTCAAGGTAGCATTTGTTTTGCTTTGTTTCTTGCTTTAGGGTCAGTTAAGAATCTGCTTTAAAGTTAAGAGAATTTTGACTTATCCGTAGGGAAAAATTATACCAAACAACGCTTTTGTTTTTTAGTGTCTTTAGATCTTGTTTCCACTCCTTATACCATGTTCTGTTTGCATGTGTAGATGGCAACATGCTATGGATTCGCGGACGGCGCCAGCCGGCATACCCGTAACCTTGCTTCGGCATCCTGGGTACTATATTTCCCAATAGGTGAGCTCATTAGCTCAGGAGGAAGTTTCCTAGGGTTTGCGACCAACAATGCCGCAGAGTATCAGGCAGTAATCAGAACCCTAGCTAATGCCATTTCCTTGGGTATGAACCACATTGTCATCCACATGGATTCTCAATTAGTGCTTTCCCATCTTAACCGGGTTTACGCCATCCATGATCCCACCTTACTCCATTTCTTCAGACGAGTACGTCTCCTGGAAAGGTTATTTGAATCCATTCAGTACCTACACATTCCACAAGAGTTAAATGCAATTGCTGACTCTATGGAAAACTTCATTTTGGATTGGTACATCACACACACATAATATTCATAATATGTAAAAGCATTCACAACATGTAAATAATGCAATGTATAAAAGAAAACATGTAAACATGATCACATCACTCATCATTTTTAAAAAACACATAATGTATAAATCGTCGAGAATGTTTGTATATATATATATATATATATATATATTGCTCAAAAGTAGTGCTGGTACAAAATCTGAAGCACGATGGTTTTCAGTGAGTCTCTACAAAATATGAAGCATCGTAGCTTTCAGTAGTACAAAATATGAGGCCTCTAAGCTCTTAGTAGAAGTATAATAGTGTCATCAGTCCTGACGCCTAACCCGTACACCACCCCTAGCACGGACATCTCACTATCATTGAGTGAGGAAGAAATCCACGGTCCTTGCTACCTTGTAGAGTAGGGCATTGAAGTGTACGGATGCTCCAACCCCAAACCTCTACATAGGTCTCGGTGGGTCATCTATAGCTAGCTCAGGAACTTCCACTGTCAACTGGGACAAGTTCCTGTATACCTCCTCCATCTCCTCGATGGTAGTATGAGCACCTGGGGGAAAAACTGCTTCCCCACCTCTATCTCTCCTAGCCAAAAGGAAAAGTCCTACCGGTCTTACGGGCCCCACATCTGCACACACATTTTACATAATTGTCAGCACTGCATCAAAAAAATGATAAATATACAAAACTAAAAGTACAAGGGTTTTTGTTCTCACCTATGTCACCTCATGCTGCACCCTCGGGAAACACCAAGTCAGGATCCTCTCTGAAATCCATACCACCATATGGGAAGTCCTCAACCATGAGTAACTGGCCTTCCAGCCAGCTAAAGAACTCAGGACCAAAGATGATGATAGGTCCTCCACCATGACAAGTCATCACCTCATCCCATCTGAGCATGTGGGGATCTCTGGGCTCCCTGTCATCCAGTACTATCTGTGGATGCAAGAGAGGGATCCGCACCAAGAGGAATGATACCACGATCGATTGATAACCAAACTGCTTGAGCTCTCCCTACCGACACTTGGTCAGCTGAGCTCGGAGGTTTGCGAGGAAGCCCTCGCACAAGTTGAAACCATGGAGGACATGTAGTCCTCCGCATAAATCATCTAAGTCCGAGTAGCCATGTGTGGGTCTTGGATTCCCGCCACACTAGTAATAGTAAACAATATGGTACGCAGTGAGCAGATCACCACATCCCTGATAAGGATCTTCCCACTGGAAGATCAAGCAAGAGCAGTACAATGCTGTGACACCATGTCATCGACTGTGTAGTCACTGGCCCGTGTTCCATTAGGATGTACAGGTTCCCCTCTCCAGGACAAACCTGTGAGAAAATAGATGTCCTCAACATCTATTGTGAGGATGTGCTCACTAATCACGAAATGTTGTTGGGCTGCATCCCAACTCTGGAGCATGTGTGATAGCAATGGGATTTGGGATCTCATCCCTTGAATCTCAAAGAACTTGAGCAAACCGCAGTTCCTAAAGGCATCCACGCATTGTGGATCATTGGCAGGTTGTTCATCTTCTACTTCATGTTCTCGTTCCTGCCACTCTAAAACCATGTTGGCTTGCTAGCAACCTGCCAAAAGGGACATTTAAACACTATTAGGTCCAACTTCAACCACAACAAGTTCTTTGTTTGAGTTCAATTTGATATTTGGGAAATGAAACTCCGCCGTCGCACTGTACTTTTGCGTACATTGCAATGTCGTCGCACTTCACCCATTCGGGACTTGCGTCGAGTCGGTCTCATTGCAGTTCCCGAAAGGGACAACTGCGACGAGCCGAGAGCACAGTAGCCCTCCATGAATTCATCAAAAAACACAAAAATTGAACCTTAAAACAAAATCTAATCCATTAGAAAGTTGCTAGATGAAGTTTAGGCTTACCTGCTCCTAATGGTGGGTGAAATGGCGTATCGTATCTCTCGGAATCGACAAAGGAAGTTTTAGCTCCAAATTGGTACTTCTCCTCCCAAATTTGCAAATGAAACAATGAAATCTATTTTTGGCCCATTTTTTTATTTATAAATAGAATGGAATATTCCTTTTGAATATTTAGATGCTCTTGGGCCATTTATCATAGTTTTTGACCATTTTTGTCATATTTGAGTCTATTTGACACATTTTCTAGTGTGCAGGAGTTGTAAGTAGTCTTTCGTGCCGTTTCTCGTATCACAACGGTCATCACAGGTATGAACACTCCCTTGAACGTGTTGTCGTTATTTTTGCAACAGTTAGTCTATAATTATTGCGTGATGATAATTTTACTCTTCGTTTGTTCTCGTACTCATGAAACTATGAGAACAAGTACCGAGTTATGATTTATCACTTTTCCGGGCTCGTTAAACTTCCACGGAAAAGGACACCCCCAGGAGTCTACCGTTAAGCTTTTTTCAGGCTCAGAAAACGAAAATATTGCCAAGCGAACTTGTCACGTTCACGCTTGTTAAAGTATTTGAATGGTCATCTTCTTGGACATAGTTTACCCATTTTTCGGACCAGGAGGCACTAATTACGAAAAAGGTATACTCCAGCCAATCATGACTGGAAGAATCCTCTCCCGCGTTGTTTTACCCTTTTTCGGGCGATGAGGTTAACTTTACGAAAAAAGAATCGTTGGAGTCTTCTTTAGTTCTTTTCAGACTCTCTAAACATGAAATGACGACCGAGTTTACCTTCTATGGGCTCGTTAAAATTCTCAAATTGAAGGGCCCATCATGGGATGAACCCCTCCTATCCTAGGTTTGGAAAATATTTGGGATTGGACTCATCTATGAGATGAGCTATACCGAGCATCTGGTTACCCTCATCAAGATCTTAAAAAACACATGAGGCACTCATCATTCATGATGGGGAAAAAGGAAAGAATTTATGTTACATACCTTATTAGTGGTAGTATGTAGTCGTTCTTGAACATGGCACTCATCTGCATTTGCATACAGTACTTGGATCATCCGTTTGTCCTTGAGTTCCACTTATTTCATGAGTATTATTAATCCTTTGAGTCATTCAAATAAAAGATTCCATCATCAGTCGCTTTGATAATTTGTGTCGCACTTGTCATGTCAATACTTCCAAGTCATGCCATGCCCATGTTCAAGAACATGTCTATCATTTATCATCTTTAGTCGGTACACCTGCCATCACGTCGGTCTACTATGAGTCAGTCTTGCATGTTACTGTACCATCCAATCTACCCTATAAATTTTTGTCGTGTTTCATGTCGATTGATGGGGGATTCATCATGGCCCTCCTTCAACGGATTTATCCTTGTCGACTTCAACACATCATCCGAGGATTGAATCTAGAAACCAGTCAAGTACCTTGGCCCTGCATGCCTCAATGGCAAGTTACCTCGCTTTCAACATGAGTTTACATCATTGACTCTTGATTGAAATATTTCATCTTGCATTTGACTTCAACTCATTTATTCACGCTTGATGATATGTACTGTGATACCTTGGGAATCATTGACATCAATGGTGATCTCCCTCACACTTGTTAACGGTTGACATCAATGGTCGGTAATCAATTGGTTTCTACCATGTTCGACGTCAAGACATTTGTAATCACATGGATAGATTCGTATCATTGCGGGTTCATCTTGAAGACCCTGGGGAGTCATATTTTACCCAGGTTGTGATGGAGTCTATATTGAGTTATATCACATGGATCCACATTTGTATTGGTCGTGGCTGTGTTATCATCTCATCATGGATCTACGCTTGTGTCTAGTAGCCATGATTGTGTTCAGTTAGTCATTACTACCATGGATCTGCACTGTATTGGTCGGAAGCCATGTTGTACTTCATATGAGATTGTCAGTTTAGAGTCAGTTGTACTGCAGTAGTGTCCTTCGTCCGACAAGTCTCTTGCCATTACTTCTATCAAAGCACTTCACTTGTCTATCTTCAACAACTTCATGCTTTGGGGGGCATTCTGTTACACCTAAAATCTACTCATCATAAGATTCAGTGTATACACCCATAAAGATACCTGGACTAAGTAATCATCTTAGGAGGATTTGTACCCAATTGTGTTGATTTTTCAAGGGTCATCGCAGGATGCACACTAGCAACATGCGACGTCGCACCTTGCTCCATTATAGGGTGCGACGAAGTCTGTTAGATGGAAAAAATAGCTTCTTTGAGGTCCATCTCAAAGCTTGCTGACTTGGGACCCTAGTCCTGACCTCTTGGAACAGCTGGCACTCGGTTCCTAAACCTTTAGAGAGATCCCTTAAGCCTCTCCTACCATCTTTCAACCTATCCTATCCATACCCTATCCACTTAGTCCTATATAAATTAATCTCACTCCCTTCCCAAAGGGAGGAAAGCTATGGTGTCTACATGCTGGCGAAATCACTCTTAAAACATCTCCACTCACCTATTGGAGAACTCATACTTCCTTTGAAGGATATGGCAATTGGATTTGTCGGAGAAGGGCTACAACGTTAAGCCTTGGTTGTGGTTCTATATCTCTATTATGTACTCCTCTTTTTGCAGTAATACAAATGCTTTCCACCAATATTGTTCATGTGTGTAATGATATTGAATAGTTTACCTTCTTAACTGTTTACTTAGATCTCTTATTGTATAGATGTCTTTTACTGGTTTCTCTTGTTTATTGTCTTGACAGGTCTTGCAGCTTGGATCTGACGACTGTGGGACGTGGAAAAACATTCAGGAGAAAGGATTGTGAAGTGAAAGGTAAGACATCTAGTACTCGATCCTTAAGTAGATTGATACGAACCGTTACGCCAAAACCTCGAGGTGTTAGTGAAGTCCGCCCACTAGGATCTTAACATCCCACCACGCTCCACAGTCCAGAATCTGGGCTGGATGTGCACCCGTACGATGGTGTCCCCTTTGCACCGTACGAGCCCCGGGCGAACACTGCAATGCCGGCGTTGCCACCCGCTTTGTGACTTGAACCTGGGTGGAGGCTCTGATACCAGATGATACGAACCGTTACGCTAAAACCTCGAGGTGTTAGTGAAGGACGCCCCCTAGGATCTTAACATAGATATAGGAAATGCATTGGTAGTTTGTTCTATTTGTTCTAGAATCACTTTGAGCTAGGGAGATCCGGCTCATGTATTCTTGAGTGGATTGTCTGATAACAGTCATATGGGAGTATCTCAATCTGATTGTAGCTGGAGAAACCATCCATGAATGAAAAGATGACGCTCCTGGAACAGTTGTCGATAATTTGGTCAATACAGGGAGTTGGATAGTTGTATTTGGGACAGGCTTTGTTCAAATCTCTATAATTGACGCAAACCCTAATCATACCCTGTTTCTTAGCTATAGGAACGATATTAGACACCCAATATGTTAATGGGACAGGGTAAATGAAACCAACACAAAGAAGTTTTTCAAATTCCGCTTTAATGGCTGCAGTTTTGCGGTGATGGATAGGTCGAGTTTCTTCCAGATATGTTGGGCACTAGGATAAACTTGAATTTCATGAACCACTATAGAGGGTTCTATCCCTGGGATTTCTTCATAACTCTAGGAAAAAACATCGCGGAACTCCTTAAATAAGGAAATATAGAATTCCACCTCAGTAGGTGTACAGGTTTTTCCTAAATGGATTTGTTCCACGATACCAGGTTTCATGGATATGTCAATTGGAATGGTTTCCATGATGTTCGATAGGTTTCCCTCAGAAAACAAATCATGTGTAAGGATGGGAATATTAGTGTGGACAATATCTGGCGAAACAATGTATTTTGTATCAGGTTCTAGCGCCTGGATCATAGGGAAAGAAGATCAATGATGGTGACCTTCCCATGGTGGCTCATCGATGCTCATGATATCCATGATAGACTCATTGAAAGGAAAAGTATGTGAAAGGGAGTCAGTAGAGGGAAAATATGAATGGATCTGAGATGGGGGAGGTGCCACGGTTTGGTGGTTAATTGTGTCGATCCAATTGGAAGTGGATTGAATCGCTTTGTATGTTTCTTGGTTGCGGTTCAGAGGCATGCAATCACTGATGGTCTTACATTCGTCGGGACTCGGTATGACCCGAGAATTGTTGGACTTATGAGGTTGGAAAGTACTCAACAAGATCATGTTGATCGAAAAGAGCGGGGGTGGAAGCTCCAGAAATGATCCAATGATGGAGGATTCTTTTAGCAATCCAACACCAATGTCTTAATAATGATGTTGATCTTGTGTCAACAACAGGGAATTGTTGGTGCTGTTGGAGTGAACGTCCGGAGTGCAAAATTCTAATTGATCAATGGTGACAATTTCCCCTAATGAGGAAATTGGACCAAAAGGAAAACATAAGATGCTACGGAAGTCATGTAATAAAACCAATTGCGGCTGAGTAGGATATTGGAATCCAATGGAGCATCTAAAATTTCAACATGGATAGAGACGGTTCCCCCCCCTAGTTCTACGGTAAGGATGGAATGATTTCGTAAGGTTGGAAATCACGACTGTCAAAAGCTTTTAAAGTAGTGGGAGACTAAGTTACCTCTGGAGTTTTGATAGCTTTCCAACAAGACAAAGTTATGATAGAGGTGGAAGCACCCTCATCCAAGATGGTACGATGGATGTTGTTTCCACAAATCTTAGTATGAATATGAAAATCCAACTAATGACATAGTCTTGGCTTAAAGTATTCCAAATTGAACATGATTGTATTGGAAGAGTTAGGATCAACAACTCCTAGTGATGACAATAAGTTTCTACGCTGAGTAGGATAGTGTTGTAGAACTTCGAGAGTGGACATTACACAGGGTGCTTAAGCTAAGTCCTCAAAAATATTGTAATTTTGGGAAGCTCGCGCGTTTGGGATGAATGTCACTTTTGAATGGTGTCCTTTGGTGGGCGCAACACAGTGTTAGTAGGAGGCCTTTCTATATGACGAGATCCTGTGGAAGGAGGAGTAGAAGGAATTTCTTCCAAGGGAGTTTTCTCTTTAGAATTCCCATTCTTTTTTGGAGTGGGAATAGAGTCATACGTCTTTGATCCAGTGGATATGTGGGAAGTCGCATTACTCATCATAAGTATTTCATGATTTGAAGATGTATCTCATTGAGTATTATCATTTTGGTTGCCCCATTGCGGGGGGGTTGTGTGAAACCATTTTCTGTTGTTGATGTGGGAAAGGCTCGGTTAAGACCGTCAGGAAGGAAGATCCTTTGACAAATTTATTGAATTCCTCTTTATAAGGACACTTCTTTGTATAGTGGTCTTCCTGACATATGAGGAAGGGGAACTTAGATTTTCGGTTAGGTTTTTTATCAGTGTTGGTTTGTTTTGGTTTAGGATTTTCCCGTTGAGTGGAATATTTTATAGGTTTCCATTTATTGTTCTTCTTCTTCGCTCTGGATTGTTGTGGAGAGGATTGAACCGCATTCACCTCGAAGGTATAAGCAAGAGAAGTATATTTTTTGTATGTAGCTCGGGTTTGAGGGGGAGCATCAGTGCTTTGTTCTCCACTAGATTTGGTTTCACGATGGGCCTTCACAGAGCCAACTACACCATCGATAAGGGGGTTTGGTAGCAGGCCTAGATGGATCGCTAGTAGGGCGTGGGGAGTTGTGTTGGAGAAAACTCACTCTGGCTTGGGGTATACCACAACAGACAGATGACTACCATAAATCAACTCAATTCCCAGAACTATGCTATATAAATGACAATGCTAAGATAAGGAAGAAGATAACCAATCTCGATCCAAACATTTGATGTAGATCCCCATTGTAGCTTTTCCGATCCGTGCACTCGAATCTGCAAATTAGTCTTGAAAGCCAATATACAACAAGTATATATAATATATAATTAGTATTAACATCATCAATAGCAATGGTTCGTGATATAACAAGTAAATGCAACCCAATGTAAGATAAACAACATTTACAACATTAATGGACGAGAATATGAGTATTTCTATTAATAAACAAGAAGAAGTACAAAGTGATACGACCTCTTGCCGACAACCAATCTAAACCAAGATCTGGATCAACACACTTGTGCCTCCACCACTTCAATCCTCCATGAATGGCAAACTCAAACTAGATAGGAGTTTGGAAGGTGAACATAAAGGGTTCACAACTACAAGGATCAATGAGTGTAGACTCAAGATAGGGAAAAACTCCACTAGATTTCTCTTACTCTTCTTTCTCCTCCCCTCCATAAGCCATATGTGCTCAATATATAGTCAGTCCTCTCAAAGGTAAGTGAAAGGACACATCGAGATGTTACTTGGACAAATGGAGAGCCAACGGTCACCCAATGATCGCTTTTTGGGAGTAAAAAGTAATAAACTAGTGATTTTTACCATTTTACTTGATACCCGCGGGCTATAGTGATGCAACTCGCGGGTATGCTTGCTATAATGATGCAACAAGCGGGTCAGAGGAAAAATGAGGAAAAAATATGTCTGAAGGATATAAAGTGAATCTGAGTCAGTGAAATGGATCCTACAGACCAAAGAATGCTGATGCTCACAAGGTGGAAGATTATGTTGTAACAAATGCCCCCTAATGTGTGAGGTCAGAGACTGATGCTACGATGGCCGAAATACATTATAAAACTCAGAAGTGGAGTGATGGAGACACAAGTGGAAAGAGCAGCTCACTTGTCATAATACAATAGTATCCCTGAATACATGTCGGTAGTACAACAATTTGATACAATGGCCATGAATAGGCAGTACATAGTGAATACATGTCATAAGTGATCATATCCATGATCCCTCTACAATAAGACATGGTCTCCTGCTGAAAAGGAAACAACTGGTGCAAACTGGAGGTACAAACTACTGATAAGTGAGAGGTGATATCTCAGATGTAAAGTCAAAGTCATAAGTAGCATACTGAATGCCACTATCGCCTGGGGTCTTCTACACAAGTCTTCGATGATGCAAGTCCCATCAAGTGAATAAAGGAATTGGGGTTGAACCTGATGTGACATCGTCTGACTACCAGTTAATGATGTATACCATTAACAAACGCGAGATAACCCACCAATAATGAAGATGGGCATCAAGGCACATAGCACAATCATCGAAATATGAATAAATGAGTTGAAGTCGAACACTAGGATGAATCCATCGATCAAGGGACATTAATGTATTCCCAAAACTGTCGATGGTGAGAGAACCTGCCACTAATGACTGCAAGCCTCAAGGTACTCAACCGAACTCTAAGCCTCAAGTCCCGGAATAAATGGGTTGACGTCGATGGAACGAGACTCGCTGGAAGGAGGGCATTAAGGCATCCCCCATCGACCAGCATGAGGTGCCAGCTACGCTGAAAGATTTGGAAGAACACAGGTGAAATGAATTGACTCAATAAGGATGGCTGACATGCAATAGTCAAGAGATCTGAGGAGTGGCCAACACTGGTTCAGGACTTCCTTTGAATAAAAGCATGAACATATGGATAGACTCAGGAAGCATAGACTTGACATAAATTGTGCAATGCAGGAGGCATTACAAAGGGCTCCATAATGAATGGAAGCTTAACCAGTTGGTGGAAAAAATTGAGAAACAAGTACAACTCCTAAGGTCCAACTATAGTCCCGACTCATAATGTACGGAGTGGAATGAATGCTCTGTTCAAAGGCGACACAACAACTGCCAACAAGAAGTAGTAACCATAATCCCATCCGGCTTTTTGGAATATTTGATTGTTTTGGTCTTTTTCATATTTGGGAAAAGCTTGAAAAAGAATAAAATTGCTTATAGTACAACAAGTGAGGGAACGAGTGTCAAATAGCGAGCAGTGTAGTTCCAAGCAGTGGAACATACCTATGATCAATGCAAGGAAGTGCATGCAGGATGTGGACACTCGGGGGGTGTTCCCTCAGGGTCAAAAGGTCATCAAATTATGAATGGAAAATATAAGCTCTACAGGGCTCGACAGGGAAAAGTGCTCAGACCAGGCTAACAACTAAGTAAGTGGGAGTCGGCACAAGGCTCAAGCGGCAAGCAGGATGATGCAATGCAATCATAGCATGATATGACTGAGGGGAGTCCTTAAGGGAGATGGCCAACATAAGACAAAGTAGAGTATGAGTCTTAATCGCAACATCATGGCGTAACTATGAAGGACTCCCAATCCTAAGGACAAACAACGACATGGGAAACAGAATGCACAAAGGGGTTCTAACTAGGGTACCCATGTTCGGAAAATCCCTACCACCACATAACGACACTTCTATAGCAGTGTGAAGGTTTCGTGTCAATTACGAAGTGGGGTCGCAACTAGGGTTTATGAAAGTGGTGAACATGTCAAATGCATAATGCACATGGAAATGGCATCTAACCTATATGCCAGGTGTGAAACGTACCTGCCGTAGGTGGGAAATGGTCCAAAACAACTTTCGTCGAAGAAATCTAATTAAAAAATACTACTGCAAGACATTATATTAGTCCATAACGGCACAAAAGGGTAAAAACTATAGAAAAGTGGGTCCTAAAAATTATAAATAGTAATAAAAAATTACAATTTACAATTCATTTTTACTATTCACCACTTTAGAGCTTTGTGGTTAGTTTTCACTTGAAGGTTCAGTTACCGATTCTGGGAGCTACGAGCGACCGTTCATTGAACCGTCCGGAACAGGTTGGTAGTCTCATCCATACCTTTCATTTCAATGCTTTCATTTTAATTTTCAATGGTGGGATTTTTAGTTTGGCCAAGCCCTAAATGGCTTTGGCGCTACCCGCGGGCTGTATCTATGCAGGTCGCGGGTAGGGAAAGATACTTGCAGTCAATACACAGACTGGCCGCGGGTACCCACACCTGTATACAAGTTAGCCCGCGGGTACGTCCGTGTAGTTAGTTTTTTAAAAGAATTTGACTAAAATGCTTGTTTTTCTTCACTCCAGGATGGTTCTAGAGTGGAGGGAGAGGGAGCATGACAAAGTTGATGAGTCCATGCACAATGATGTGCAAGCACAGCAGGCGTTGCAAGCATGTGGGTTTTACAAATTCTGGAGTATAGGGGGTTTGAGGGCCCAAAACCTATTACTACACTGCTTGATCGACTATTGGGATGTTGATGCACAGAACTTCAATCTCAATAAGAAAATCCTCACAGTGGAAGTTGATGACATCTACTTCATTATCGGTTTGTCCCGTCGATGTGAGGAGGCTAGTCTTTGGTCTCGTACTGTGGGTGGTGGGATCACCGTCCTTGACTACATAACGCGGTATTTCCCCGCAAACACACGCACGGTGGGAAGTCAGTTTCCCATCAATTCCATAGTAAATCTGAGCATGAAGATCATTGTGGCTACCTTAGTGCAGATCACAGGATCCAAAGCTCTGCACCAGGTGTCCAGTCCAGTGATGTTCTATGCATCACAATGCATGCAGCTTATAGTATTTGACTGTTGTACCACACTATTGGGTTCTATGAAAACCCAACTGACAGAATGCAAAGAAGGGAAGGCCAGAAGATTCGGGTATGGGAGTATCCTATGCAGCTTCTTCTTTGAGAGGGTTCCAGGGCTTAGTCCGAGGGTGGATGTCCCTCCTCATAGTCTCCGGGATCCAGCCCTGACCCGGTGGGTTGAGGTCTTGACATGATAGGGTGGTGGCCATATGGCATCACCATATATCGAGGATTTCTTCCGCTGGTGGGACCGGCAGGTCATTGCCATAGAGGACTACCCCTATGCAGGGATAGACTTCCACCAGGATAGGGACATGCCACTCCCACCAGATGCAACGTTTGAAGACATTAGTGAGTACTCTTTTTAGGTTTTTTGTGTATTAAATTTTTATGGTTTTCTTATTATAGATGTAAATGCAAAAATCGTTTTGGTGGTAGTATCATATTCTAATGGTTGACTGTTTGCTCGCAGATAAAGGCCCATTGATACCCAATGGCTTCCCAAGACATGGTCATTGGGGTAGGGGTGAGGAGGCAGGTGATGCTGTAGGAGGACGCACTCTACAGACCTTGCGGCACAACCTCACACGGATGGTTGCTAGGGTTCCACAGATAGAGGTGGCGAGACTACCTGAGGCCATGCAGCGCCAAGTAGTGGGGGTTCTGGGTGACTGGGTGCGGCTACTGCAGTGGGTATCCAATGCAGTTCAGTATTTTTACGAGACACATCCTGTCGGGGCGGAAGCTAGGCCTCCTCGTAGAAAGTAGATATCTCAGGATCTCATTTTTTGTATCGATATGTATATTTTTGAGGGTTACGGGCTTCAGTTTTGTATGACACTACCATTTTTGGACATATTTATATATATAAAACTTTGGTTCTCTGGTTCTAATATATGTGTGTATGTACAAATGTATGAATGTCTTCTTATATTTGTGTGTGTCATGACAAATGTGACAAATTCCAATCTAATACATAGTTAGAGTATGCATCAGATATATGATTAACACTTCTCGGAACATGTATGTATGTAATTGAAACAAAATTTCATTCCAAGAGTCTTACCCTTAGGAATTCCATAGTAGCGTAGGATCTGGCACACGGTACTGCCCATTCAGCTGAGACACAACTAGTTGTGAATCCATGCGGACTTATAAAGACTGGATGACATGGGAAATGGAATCTTGAAGTAGCTTAATGATGGTACTATACTCAGCCACATTGTTAGATGTAGGACCAAGACAAGCACCTCCTAAGGACACAACTAGGTGGTTAGGTGAGAAAATAACCCAGGCAGCAGAAGCAAGCTACTGCGTATGATGACTAACACCATATGAGAACCCTAAGAATGTAGGAAACTCTACTGACATCTGTCAATCAAACAGAAGCTAATCAGCAGACCCGAAAACCAAAATAAATCTAAACTATGTATAGAAGCAACTATACAATAGCATATAAAAGTATCATCCTGAACCAGAGGTTCAAGTGTAATATTGCTTGAGGTAGAGCCCATTTCTAGGCTCCTTCAAGACAATCCCCTCATAGTCTTCTAACTCATAGGCTCCTTTTTCCAGGACATGCCTCACGATGTAAGGACCGTGCCACATGGGGTTGAACTTACCTGCCCCCAGAGGTTCTTTAGCTTGGTCATATAAGAGGACTAAGTCACCTTCAGCATATTTCCAGGGACGGATAGACCTATCATACTGAACCTTAATACGACATTTTTTGGCATCTATAGCCACAATGGCATCTCGACGTTGCTCGTCAAGTTTCTCAAGGTGGATTAAACGTTGCTCAAGACCCGTCGTATCAGGGAGGAGCTGTATGGCCAGTTTAAGCGAAGGGATCTTGCATTCAATCGGTAAAAGTGACTCCACACCGTGAACTAGCTAAAACGGTGAGAACCCGGTGGTAGTCTTGACTGCGGTTCAATACGCCCATAAAGCAGGATATAACATGATGTGCCAATTGGTCTTGCTTTGTTGGATGGTACGTTGGAAAATGGTCTTCAGAGAATTATTGACTGCTTCTACTTGACCATTCACTTGGGGATAATAAGAAGATGAGTGTTCTTGATGAAACCCAAGCTTGAGAGACAAATCCTCCATCATCTTGTTCTGAAAGTGACTTGCATGGTCAATGACATTCTCTTTTGGAATACCAAACCGAGTTATAATTTGATTGAATACGAAGTGGGCTGCTGTAGCGCCAACGACTTTAACGGTAGGCATGGCCTCAGTCCATTTGGAAAAATAGTCCATGACCACTATGATATGGTGATGCCCCCTAGCCGAAGCTAGTTTGCAATCCATGAAATACACCCCCCACTTAGTGAAGGGACAGACGGTGACGATCGGATGAAGGGGTGCTAGATGCGAGCGTATGTTCCGAGAAAACACCTGCCAAGGGTGACATCTCTTCACAGCATTAACACAATCCTTAAAGATGGAAGGCAAAAAATAACCAGCTCGCATAATACGTTGGGATGGAGCAAGCTGGATAAGTGACCGCCACACGCCCCAGCATGGCAATCATTAAGCACCCGCTCCGCTTCTTTGTGAGTTAAGCAATGAAAGAGAATAGAGTCCTTTCCTCAGCGATACAAAGTGTCACCGACGATGGTATAATATTTAGCGTTATGTTTCACATGCCGTCGCTCATCTCGTGAATAGTGCGGAGGAAACTTCAAAGTTTGGAGATATACAATGACATCCCCATACCAAGGGTCCTCGGACGAGATAATAAATAAGTGCTCATCCACAAAGGAATCTTCATGAATGACATCCTCATCACCTCTTGGAAGGTCCGATATAAGCTCGGCAAAAACCAACGATTTCAACGACTTTGCCGAAGCAAAATCAAGATCCAATTCCTAAAGGATAACAATCCATTTATTGTACTTCTCCCCGATAAGGCGTCGTGATAGCACGAACTGAAATGGATTGATATGCGCGACAATAGTGGTGGTTCTAAGCAGAATGTAATGTCGTAACCGTTGGACTGAATGAACAGTCGCAAGCGCCATCTTTTCCACACAAGTAAACCTTAGCTCAGCGTCTACTAGATTTAGACTAATATAATAGATGAAATGCTCGAAAAGCGCATCATCAACCTGAACCAAGACCATGCCAATCGTCTCTTGAGATGCGGCCACATAAAGGATAAAATATCGCACGAAGTTTTGTGGACTAAGCATAGGGGCTGATACCAAATCTTTCTTAAGGGCATCGAAAGACTGTTGGGATTGCTCATCCCAGATAAAAGGTGTGTCCTTCTTCAATAAGCGCACGAAACCTTTGGTAATATTAGCATAATTGACTACGAAATGATGTAGAAAAGTGGCTCTCCCTTGGAGGCTCTAAAGTTGTAGCAAATTGCGCGGAGGAGGCAACTAAAGTATTGCCTCAACTTTGAGAGGGTCGACTCTAATACCCTCTTTCAAAACTATGAAGCCCAGAAGGCGACCTGTCCTTACAGCAAAGATGCATTTGTTAGGATTCAATCGAATCTTGTATTGTATACATTGTTCGAGAATCATGTGGAGGTGCTTGGGGTGGTCCATCCTCTTGCAAGAATGGCCAGCAAGATCATCCAAGAAAACCTCTATAATCGTCTTAAGATCATGAAAGGCGTAGGTCATGGCATGCTGAAATGTAGCTCCGGCATTTTTAAGGTTGAAGGGAATTTTCCAATATGCAAACGTTCCCCAAGGACAAATAAAAGCGGTATTATGTTGATCCTCAGGTTTGATTTGAATTTGGTTATATCTAGGAAATCCGTCCATGACGGAAAAAATCTCCCTTCCGACGCAAGCATCCAAGATTTGATCTTTGAATGGTGTGGGGAAGTTGTCTTTCAGACATGCACAATTCAAATCTCTAAAATCGTTGCATACAAAGATCGTTCCCTGTTTCTTATCCACAAAAACGGGATTTGACACCCATTTGGTAAGGGGAACGGGGTAGATGAAAACAGCTTTGAGCAGTTTCTCCACCTCTGCCTTGATAGCGGTTGCTTTTCTAGGGTTCACAACACGTAAGCGTTGTCGAACCGATTTAGCGTTGGGATACGTTCTAATCTCATGTTCAACAATGCAGGGGTATACTCTTGGCATCTCCTCATATGACCAGGCGAAAGCTTTCCGGAGTTCTATAAACAATTCAGTGTAAATAGAAATCTCCTCAGGAGTGCAATCGTCATCGATGTAGACATTATCAACTATTCCGGGAGTACGAGAGATATTGATCGACGTATTTGGGTAAATGTTATCCATATTCCCTTCCGCAAAAACATCATGCGACTCCAAAAGATCCACAGGGTGACCAACCATCTCTTCTAGAGTCGTCCTAAACTCTTCTCGTTCGGCAAGCTCGAGTTTGGGAAGGAAATAAGAGTGATGATGCATATCTTCCCAAGGTCTCTTACTACCACACATGGCCTCCATGATAGCTTCATAAGAAGGCAAAGTATCATCGAGGCAATCATGGGAACAAGACGAGTTGGCTGCCCAAACTGACAGCGTAAGGGGATCTTCCTCGACAGTCTGGGAAGAAGAGAGATCCGGTTCTGCAGTGGCTTGTTGAATATGCTGGTAAGCAATCTCATCTACAGACAGTGACATAGACATCCTGATATGTGAAATTTTTCTAGACGTGGAACTCGTGGATGGTAAATTCCATGGATCATCGAAATAAGAAGTCCGGAATGAAATATTATGTGAAGGAGGAGACGCATCGTCAGTAATGGTTCCAATAAAATTCACAGGTGTGGAAAAATCATAAGTTCCCATCAATGAAGGATACATGCCAACACCCATGTTCCCAGTTGCCGGCTGAGAATGAGTAACCTGCGGGACTATGGATCCCGTGGATGCTGTGGAAGAGGACTTAACATAATCTAGCTGATCGATGGTCACAATATTTCCTTCGTGAGGAAAGTAGATAACTCTGAATACAGTGGACGCGACATATTTCATGGCATACATCCAATTTCGACCCAGTAAAAGGTTGTAGTCGATGGGCGCATCAACCACCTCGACTTCAATAGGTACAGACTTACCTCCCAAGGAGAAAACAAGGGAAGGGATAATTCCATGTGGCTTAAATGAACAACTGTCGAATGTAGTGAGCGTGGTTCTAGACACGAGTAGGGGAGTGTTATACCTCTATGTTTCACGGTGTCGCATCTCCATTACAAAACGAGTTGACGACACTTTCCCTACTGTTTTAAACCATCCAGAAGAGACAGATGATGAGTCAACCTTGAAGGTGAATCTACCCTGGCAAGTTTTGACCCACCTTAGACTTTATCTACACACACTACCGCGCCTTGCTAGTTTGCCAAAACGCGGTACTAGACACTACCGCGTTCTGCTATTTTCCCAAAGCGCGGCAGTGCCGCATTCTGCAGTCTTTGCAGAACGCGGTACTCTTTTAATAGCTTTTTTCCCTTGGCTTTTGGGATTTTGGATTTTTGAAGATAATGGAAGATTGGGGTCCTTGATTCGATCTCAACTCATCTCCTTCGATTAGAAACCCTGATCCACTTATCTCTCCTTAGATCCACCCATCTCTCTTGTTGGTTAACCTCACCATTCACTATAAAAGAGAGGCATGCCATTGGAAAAGAGAGGGACTCTTGAGAGCACCAAACTTATGGTCTTGCAGCATTGTGGAGATAGCTAGAGGAGAAGACACTTGGAGCTGGAGGATTGGCTTGGACATCAAGCACCTTTTGTAAGTATTCTTCAAGTTGTAATGGAATAACTTGTCTTGTTTTCCCAAATCATTTGTGTTAATCTTGTTTTAATGATATGATTTGTATCTTTCATAGATTTAGATCCTAACTCATGTTTCAGGTTGCTAGAGAATAGTGCATTCTTGTGTCTTGGTTCCATTTTAACAGGTTCACTTGTGAGGGCTTGGAGCTTGGAGCAAATATAAAAAACAAGCGTCTGGATAGAAGGTTAGTCAAACTTCTTCTACTCTTTCTAGCATTTTAATCTTGAGATATTTGTTAGATCTAGGGATTCAAGGTAGCATTTGTTTTGACTTGTTTCTTGCTTTAGAGTTAGTTTAAAGTCTGCTTTAAAGTTAAGAGAATTTTGGCTTATCCGTAGGGCAAAATTCTACATAACAGGGAGGAGAGCCAAGAGATTTCCAACAAGCTAACGACATTACTGACGCAGAGGCACCTTCGTCAACCATAGTACATTTCACAAAAATTTGAAGGCACACCACCTGGATTTGAAAAGCCACGTGGTAGGGTAAGCGAGGTTGGACATCAGTAGTGTCGAACTTGATAATAGTGGGACTTCCCCCATCCTGAACTCCTAATGCACTCAAAAGAGCATGCTTCTAAGAAGGATAATCTTGCAAAACTTCAAGAGCCGACATGGCAGACAGAGTTTGGCCCAAATCTTCTATGATGGATTAGTTGTGGGCGGCTTGAGCATTAGGATTATGCATAGAGCACTTAAGAACACCTTTCAGTATCCACGACATAATAGAAGGCTTCTCGATATGCAAGGAAATGTCAGGAGGAGGGGGAGGCTCACTCCCCAAATTGGGTTATGGTGCATCATAATCGCGCTGACAAGTGGCAACACTAACCTCTGACTGAACCATGTTCACACATCCATAATCACTAGTATTGGAAGCAGACGTTGTCATATCAGTAGGTCCATAAACAGTGGTGGGAGCATGCAAAGCCATGTTTTGGTGATGAGGTAGGGGATTCTTCAACACAGCTGGGCTCTGTGCCAAGTGCTTCGATGCTTCTTCAATATGATCACATAAGTGAGTAAGATGGTCTTCCCCATAGAGCTTGCAAGGAAACTTCACCTTACGCCTAGGTTTACGGTCCTCACCAGCATTTTCTCCTTCCCGAGGAGGGTTGGAATTATCCTTACGGGGGGTATTGAGATTTCTATTGTTAATCCCATTGTTTCCACCCTTACGATTATTTCTCCCCTTTTTCTTACCACCAGGTTGATGGTTACCTGATTGGTTCGTCGTTTGCATACTGTGTAAATCGGACGATGGGGTGGAAGTGGACAAGGTGTGAACTTGTCTGGGAGTAGACTGGTTTAGCGACAAATTCTACATTTGATTAGCTACCAAATCTACGGGGTGAGTGCTTGCAGATCCAACGATGCCATCGACATGTGGTCCAGGAACTGACGTGGGCTCATGACGTGTGCGCGGTGCATCACGGATGATGTCATACAAAATGCCAGACTGAGAGTAATAAGTCTAACTACTGGACTTTCAAGATAGCCTATTCCTCAGTCACAATGCCGGACATCGAAACATCCTTAGAAATGTATGGGAGTAGAGACTTGAGGAACCATTCCAACAGGAACTCTAGAGGAATGTTGGATTTCACTAACCTCTTCCGTCGATGCCACTCTTGAACGTGGTCAGAAATATGCATAGCCTTGTTCTGACGGAAGGTAGATAAAAGTTCAGTGCCAGTATCATAGAGAATCGGCAACTGGAAATGATCTAAGAAAACCAAAGTGATATTGTTAAAACCCCTATAAGTGTTTCCAAGCAACTCGATGTACCACTTCGTGGCTGCCCCAATGAGGGTGCGTTGAAATAGTTGCAATCTAACAAAATCATGATTCAATGAGTTGGAGGAGCACCAAAGGTGAAATGCCATGACATGATCTCTCGGGTCCTCACCACCTTTCCCCTCAAACTTAGGAATGTCCGAAGGGAGCTTGGTAGGGACCGGGGGCCAAGTAGGGTTGTGACACACCGGATCATTCGTGAGCTTTGAAAGATCCAGAATATTCAAGCTTGCAAGGAACAGGAATTGAGGCAGGAAAGCTTGATTATAAGCTCCCATAAAAGGTTGGTTAAACAGAACCATATTATAAGATGGACCAAAAGCTTGACCATGAGTATTAAACTGCTAATAATAAGGAACTGACGGACCATAAGCTTTCCCATGGCCATAGGATTGATAACCTCCTCTTGCCTAACCCATTTGAGAGTAAGCAGGTATGTGCATATTTTGGGCACCATATTGGGGTGGTGGGTTATACTCGTGGCCAGCACCGACTGTGTTGTAGTAAGGGTTGCCACCATGAGTATGGGGCATATACATATTATTCATAGTGGGAACTGTGTTGTAATGACCATAATGGTATGGTGTGTTCCCACCCCCAGCATTAGGATTAGCTTGAGCAGTCGTGTGGTGACTAGAAGCATGAGAAGTATTCCCAGCTCCAACATTGGTGTGACTAGTAGCAGGGATGGTGGTGTGATGTCCATGTGGATAGGAGATATTCCCACCCCTCACATTAGCATTACTAGTGGAGGTAGTGGACACAAAAGTATGCGGTATATGTCCACCCCCGTGGTTGGGAGGAGCATTAACATCCGTAAAAGTAGTCCTGGGTTGACGAGTAGCGACATGTGTATTAGGTGGTGGATGGTGAGTCATGTTTCGAACAACGTTCCTATTAGGTTGGGAAATCCTAGGAGGTGGTCTTCTTCCAACATTAGTATTGTTAGGAGGAACATGACCAGTTCCCATACTATGTGTGTGAGTAGACAATGTAGTGCCCCCAGTGGGTATAGTATGGCTAACACCATGACTAGTGCCAGCGTGACTACCAAACGTAGTGGAAGGTTCAACTATATTATAACTAGGCATACCAAAAGAAAGTGTTGTTGGGTTGATCGTAGGACCAGTATCGTCATGTAACTCTGGAATCCCATATCTATAACTGTGTGGAAATGAAGGAACAAACAGATCATCCTGTTCTTCGTCCTCGGGTAAGGTTGGCATTCCGTGAAGATAATTATCCGGACTCGAAGGATGAAATGGATCTTGTTCAAGTGGATTAGGCCAAATCGAACCAGGTTGAGTCTCAAGTGGATCACCTCCCCACTCCTCACGAGGTGTATGGGGATCGGAAGTGTGGTCAACTCTACCCGATGGAGTTGAAGGTTTTTCCTCAGTATCGGAATGTGTAGCAGTCATGACGTCTTAGACGTATGTCTTGTAAGAATCCGAAGACTCAGAGGGAGCCCTCCTGTGTCCTCTAGCAACACAGTGTGAAAACTCAACCGGCTTTAAACCAACCAACCGACGGGATCGATGGAGAGTATGGTTCTGCACCACGATATCTCCAGGGAGAATATATAATTAAAACGTCCCCTAAAGGCCAACTATCAATAAAAAAAAAGTAAATCAAAATCACACACCTAGAGAAACTACAGCCAAGAGCAGACAAACAGAGTGGCTAAATGAGCTCCCGACACTAGAGCCTATATGTCTCTACTCGAAGAGGCTTGAGACTCCGAAAATATAGCCAGAGGTAACAAAATCAGTTATAGAGACACCCAGGTTTCACTGGGTGCAAAGGGCCGTAACCCTCGGAAACAAACAACTATGCTATCCAATCCCTATTTGAATCAGGACACGAACAATATAACCACTGTAAGTACCTTGTGTGATACCTAGTGTTAACACCCAAAAAGTGCTCACTAGCTCATTCCCTTATTCACATGACCCATTTGTCCACTTTTCCACCATCTGAGTCTCTGAAGCCAACAAAAGGTCACCAAAAGACCTTAGTACACCCCTTTTTCCCACTCAAAAAGATTATTTTTCCTAAAAAAGCATAAAAAACCCTCAAAAAGGGTCCAAATTCCCAAAAGTATTAAAAAGGGAATAAAAATATTAATTTTATTCAAAAAATGAAAAAGGAGGGAAAAGTACCTAAACCATGTTGGTCAATACCATTGGTTTCCACAAAACCACAAATGGTATTCCCCACCATCAAAACCTATAAAAAGGTGGTAGGGGCTCCTCATTTCACATCCATCCATATTCCTATCCTCATGCTGCCAAAATCTCCCTTGAGTATTTGGTCATTGTAGCAACCTTGGAGAAAGGAACCATTGGAGATTGGAGCTGCTCACCATTGGAGCTATTCAACAACCTTCATCACTTGGAGGTATTGTTATTGCAAGCACTTGCTTGCCCCCATTTTTTAATACAAAATTATTTTCTTATGTTTCTTGTTCTTGTTTTTTTTAATTTGAAAATGCACATGCTAGTTTAGTTTAGTTTAGATTTAGTTTATTGTTATTTACTTCTATTGAAACTGCTACTACTAGTTAGCAGGTGCCCATAGCACTAAGCTTGGTTGCAAAACCAAGCCAACAGTTTTTGGCGACTCTGCTGCTTTTGAATCTTTAGATATTACTTTTTGATAGTATTAGGTAGTTTAATTCATAGATCTGCCACCCTAGATAGCAGATCCATTGCTGTTCTAGATCTTGGCCCATTTTTTAGCCATTAACAGCCCGAAATTCTCAATTTTTGAGTTTGTTTTTCGGCATCCACGTACGGCTTTCGCCTCACGGCTTTTTGCCCAATAGTCGCGCGGCTCATCGCGACTGCGTGGCCTTTTTCTGCGCGGTTCACCGCGGCTTTGTGGCCATTTAGCACGCTGCACATCACGGCTTCGCGGACCTTTTCCGCGCTGCACATCACGACTGTGTGACGAAATCCCGCGCTGCACATCACGGATTTGAGGTCAAAACCCGCGCTACACATCGTGGATTCGCAGTCAAAACCCGCGCTGCCCATCGCGACTGTGCGACAGAAATCCGCGCGGTCCATCGCAGCTTTTCTGTCAAAACCCGTGATGATAATTTTTTATTCGGCCGAATCGTTTAAAAAATTAATTTCTTACTGTATTTTCTGCCTACATAGCGCATTTTCTAGTATTAGAAATCTTGCATATTTTACAGCCATAGAAAATTTTACTATTTAGAATGCACATGTGAAAAAGTCTTTTTAAATATTTTCAGAAATTGAAAGAAGGATCTATTTGCATTTTATCTAGATTAAAATTTTTTGTTGTTTGCTTCTTTAATTTTTGCCCATAGCAATTGTTGAAAACGAAATCCATTTATTTCTCAAAGAAGTCATATTATTTGCTTTTCTATTTCAAAAGATCCTTCGTTTTTTGAATAGTTTTTGCAAAAGCATTTAATTTCCATTTATTGAAAAAGTCATAGTATTTGCTTTTTATTTCAAAAGATCCTTTGTTTTTTGAATACTTAGCATTTACTTTTTCAATTTCAGTTTAAATATCACACGTGCACCCACTCAAACACTAATTTTAAACTGAGCCTTAAAACGTACCCTAATTTCAACCCACTTTTAACCCCACTTGGGAACACTAAAAGAACTTTGTAGCTAGGTAGTATTGAGGGGATAGGTGTTCCAATAGCACCCCTCAGTTATTACATCTGAGACATAGTTGTTGTCCATTAGGGAGCTAAAATCTCTTAGTATTTATTGGCACGGTCACAACTGGTTTATGGGAAGGCCTCTCCTCTAGGAGAGTTGAAGTCGCGAGGATGGTTTCCGAAGCCTGAGTGGAATACCAAAATCCATTCAGTAACCGAAGGGCTACCATTCGCAGTTCTCGGGATATCCCTGTATTGGGATATTGCGATAAAGGACCAAACGGAAGATTTACCTTTTCTCGACGTGTCATGAACGGAGTATCCTAGTAGCCATTCTTTAGGATTGATTACCCGGTGTCCCTCCCGGTAGGGGGATATCTAGCCGTTGACTCAACACTCAATATTGTCTGACTTGGATTTCATCACCTTGCAGAGAATATAGTTTGTTGATTCACAATACTTTTAGTTAGGTGTTTGCATGATTCAACCCACCTTTGGTCTAGTTACACCTATTTTTTCTAGAAGTTGTTTGCATGTTGGTACTCTGACCATTTTTTGCATCCCTCCACTTATTGTAGCACAACTGCTATAATAAGTGCCTTTTTGAGGTTGATTTTTTTGGCCTGAGAGCCTTCGTTTTTCACTCCCCTTCTTGCACCCTTGGTTGCATTAGGGTTTTGAGTTTTTTTATACATTACCATTTTTACACATACAGATTTTTTCACAAAAACTTATTTCTCACCATTGAGAATTTTAGATGCTCTCGTCGTCTTCAGGGCGAACTCCCAGAGTTCAATCTACTTGGCTCGCCACGTCACCGACGCCGAGCCTTATCCCTTGACTCGACACATCGTCGGTCAACTAGACAGTCATCCGATTCTGACACGCCTCACTTCACATCTGATTCTGAGGCAGAATCCGAAAACCCCACTGCATTTTTTCCAACCAACCTTATGGCTGGAACACCATTTGACCCACTCTTTACCAGCACCATAGGTGAGACATCTACAGACCCTTTTGCTGCGGTGCCATCCATGGAAACCACCACCCCCCTAGGTATGCCTAATATGGCAGACACTCCACATTTAGGAATGCCCAACACAGGGCCACCTCCTGTTATAGGAATCCCCAACATAGGGCCACCACCTGTTATGGGTATGCCCAACATAGGGGTCACACCCCCTCTGATTCCCACAACCCAAATTCCAGGAATCACCACTACTATTCCCAACCCCGGTGTAACCCATGTTGCACTTGGAAACGCTGGCCCATACCAGACCACAGCTATTGGAGGACACATACCTTCAATACCTAGCATACCTTTAGGCACTACTGGACCCCTACATCATACCACCATGACTAGGCATGTCCCAGTCCCAGTCACCACATCTGCTAGCTTACCGTACATGGAAAGTATGAACTTGCCAGACTTAGCTAGGCTCACCAATGATCCTATCAGACACGATCCTGCGTGGCCTCACATGCCCACCAAACTCCCATCCGACATCCCTAAGTTTGAGGGCAAGGCAGGTGAGGACCCCCAGAACCATATCATGTCCTTCCATCTATGGTGTTCCTCCAACTCTATAGTGGACGACTCTGTCCGCCTCCGTCTATTACAGCGCACATTCACTGGCTCTGCAGCTAAGTGGTATATCGAGCAGCCCCATGGGACGCATGCCACCTTTACCTCCCTTGCCTCGACCTTCCTACAGTTCTTCCAGTTACCTGTCCGCTACGATGCAGGCGTTGAGATCCTACTGTCTTGCAGACAGAACACGGCCACCCACATCACTGACCACATTCATGAGTGGCGTCGACGCTGAAGCCTCTGCAAAATTAAGTTAGATGACCGTATCTTCTTAGATTGGTTTCTCAAATCCCTCCTCCCTCTCATTGCGAAGGATGTGGCATCCGAACGACCCCAGTCCGAGGAAGAAGCTATCCTAAAAACTCAGGAATTCGACCTAATTTACGCCCAATCAGGCTATCTCTACACCATCATACCAGACGCCCCACGAGGTGATTCTTCACACGGTGACGCGCCGGGGGCATCACATGTTGCTGATGGTATTATTGGCCAAGTCACACCGCAAATTAAACCTTTTAGCATGGTGAGCACCATAAATGCCCCCAACCTCTCTAGGGCTACATCTAATTTTGGAGCGACAACTTCCTACGCTCCAACGAATCAGACTCATCACACTCATGGACCCTCTTGTCCACAACATTTCTATGGGAAAGCGCCATTGGCATATGCACCTCCCGCATACTATAACCAACCTGCCACCCAGAACCCGATTCAGTTCCCGCCACAACCAATCTATTACCATCAGCAGGCCACACATGCTCTTGTTCACTCACAAGCCCCAATGGCTTATTTCCCACCACAGGTAGTCCTTGATGCACCACAACCTCTGATCGCTCAGACTTATCCTCCAAACGACAACAATGCTACCCCCGCCAACCAAAACCCTGATCGACCACTGAAACAGGGTAAGAACCCTAATTTATGAACAAACCACCCATGTTCCATATGTAGGATATACGGCCACTATACACACACTTTCCCCCATTTGGGGCGAGCACACCAAATGTGGTTTGATGACACCCAACACCAAGGGCACGCAGCACAACCAGTGCCACCTCCTGAACCACAACCCATGGTTCTGCAGAATCCTTTGCCCACATAAGGAATGGCGAACACTCGTCCATTGGATCCTCTTCAAGGAACCACAACACCACAACAGCAAATCACATATGCTGCACACACAAACCAATCGATGGATTCATGTAGTCATCATCTCCTTATGATTTCATCATCCGACATGAATCTCCAAACGCGTCGAAACCAATCCGCCCCCATTGCACCTAAAAATCTTCTCCCCATGGTTCAACAACCTAATTGTGGTGCAACTACCTCGTTTGTTTCCTCTGTGGGACCCAGATTTTACTCAGACACGCCGATGACCTCAACATTCCAATCCATTCCACCCTCGTCACCCACGCCCAAAGTATCTGACCTATGTACCCTGTCCCACAATACATAAACACCCAACAATCAACCGTCCTTGTTACCTAAACCACCATTGGTCCCTAGTCACATTGGTGTTACACCCATCCACACAATCCCCTTTCTATTCCCTCCCTCGGGCGTAGTAAGCGCTCCGGCTATGGCTACCCTTAGTCTCCCCGGGTTAACATTGGGATTACCCGTGTGGTATATTTCGCCTCCCGTTCCCCCGCCGACACCAAATGTCATCCTACAACAGGTGCAACCCATTGTCACTTCTATCCAACCACCTCCCGGTATCACTACCCCTTCGTCAGCTACAAATCCCCCTCCTCTCATCAGGCCCACTGGGGGTAGAGGCCCCCAACCATACACTGCGGTACCCCCACCCAAGGCAGTTAAACCTCCCCCCGTGTTTCGTGCTCCTCCTAAATGCTCGTTGTGTGATGAGTTAGGCCATCCAACCCATCAGTGTCCACAGTTACCTGCATTACAGGAACACATGCAAATGCTTAACGACGACCCCAACATCCCGGTTGTCAACATTGACTCAAACCCCAAACCTCGTGATAAATCATTACGCACAAACCATCCTTGTGCAATATGCGGAATCTACGGCCATTATTCACATCACTGCCCTGATCTCCCAGATTACAGAGCAACACTGTACGAGTTGAATAATGTCGACCTATAGATATCCCCTCTTCTCATTGAGGATATTCATCCCCCACCATCTTCCTCCTCAGAAGAAATTAACACCATTTACACGATTTCCACTGGATACCCCTCTGTCCGGTTAGCCCCTTCCATTGATCCCTTTGACACACAGGTTCAACCCTTTCAAATCGACCAGGAAACCACATGTCCACAACATGGGGGCAGGCCCAAAACCTTGCCTACTCATCATCATCGTGATCCTCGTCGGAGATACTGGGGGAATCCACCCCACAAAGGAAATCCCCCATCATCATATCATCACTTCAGTATGCCACCATGACCCACAGCCTCATGGTATAACACCCCGCCAGCAGTTGCTCAATGCCCTATTGATCTCTCTCTGAGACAACATCTGCACCACATTGACACCTCTAAGTTAGGGGGCATAATAGATTACCTCGACCCCGGGATAGGGGGCATGATCAATCATTTTGAACCTTCCCCATCATCTCTATCTCAACACCTCAATGATCCCATCGTTCAAACCAACACATATGTGATCCACAATCACAAACCCCATGCACATAGCATGGGGGAAGGTCATTAACCCTACTGACTTCTTCACATGCGTGATCTCAACCATTTTTTGAGGTCACATATCACTTGTATATTCGATTTGATTTGATACACCTAGTATTCTCCCCCTGCTGATCATCATTTCTCCCCACCACTGCATCCTTGGCTTGGTGGGATCACCTTTATTAGTAGCCATTTTTTAACCTAGTTATTTGCTTTGACCATTCCGAAGTCCTTACGACCTCCGTTTTTCGCACCATTTGCACCGCCAGATTCATATTTCCATGCTCGTGATGACGCTTGAGATAATTTCTCACTCTCACGCCCAGATTTTTCGGGCATGTTTTTCCCATGCCCCCTCGTTGCCTCGATTTGCATGCCACATCGGCCGTTCTCCATTTTTAACAAGTATTATATCGCCAGGTTCAGTTTTCTGCGCTCGTGATGATGCTTGAGATCATTTCTCGCTCTCACATCTAGATTTTTTGGCCATTTTTACCATGCCCCCTCGTCGCCTCGATTTGCGTGCCACATCGACCATCGTCCATTTTTGACATGCCTTATATCGTCGGATTCAGTTTTTCGCGCTCGCGATGACTCTTGAGATCATTTCTCGCTCTCACGCCCATACTGTTCGGCCATTTTTTTCAAAATGCCCTCTCATCACCTCGATTTACGCGCCACATTGGCCATTACACCCTTTCGACAATGTTTATGTCACTGGATCCAGTATCCCGCAAACATGATGACGCTTGAGACCTTTTCTCGCTTCCATCAATTCCTAGTTGTTCGGTATGATTTTATCCCTTTTTCGGGCCAAGCAATACCTTTTACGAAAAAGGCACTTAGGGAGTTTCTGTTAAGCTCTTTTCTGACTCCTAAAACAATGAAAAGATCGCCGAGCAATCTTGCTTCCTTTCATGCTCGCTAAACGTATCTGAAAGGGCATCTACCTGGTATAAGTTTACCCCTTTTTTGGACCTTGTAGACTAATTACGAAAAATGTATACTCTAGTCACATCGGCTAGAAGAGTTCTCCATCTGCATCATTTTATGCTTTTTCGGTCCTTGGAGACTAAACTTACGAAAAAGAACACCAATGGAGTCCCCTTACCACTTTTAGACTCTCTAAACATGAAAGCGACCACGAACAATCACCATCCTGGGCTCGTAAAACCAACAGGACAGTAGTCATAACCATTGCAGAGTCTTCTTATCGTTTTCAGACTCCTTAAAAATGAAAGCACCAATGAGCACGAACAGTCCTGGGCTCACAAATCCACAGGACAGTACCATTTTAGAGCACACTTTTATACCTTCTTGGATCTCATTAAAACTACGAAGAAGGACCCAACGACGCTTCTCGGTGCCATGACAGATCACGGCTACTCATATGGCAGCTTCCCCATTTTGGTCGCCTTTGTTCAGAGTATTCTGCAGTATGTCACCCTGAAAACCCCTCGACAACATAATTCAGCTTGACCCCCCCAGAGTCAATACATACCTTTCAGTCCCTAAAAGCTATGATCCCCACACCTATAAGTTAGTTCCCTATGCTGCCAAGTCAACCATGTCATCATGCTCTGACAAAGGAAGTTTGAGTCTACCCACTATATGAACCCAGTTACTTCCCATCCCCACAAGTATGTCAGTCCTACCATCAGTACTACCACACTTCAGTTCTACACCTCGTGCTCCTATCAAGAAAACATCATTGCCTGGTTAGTCTGGTCTCCCTCTGTCGATGATGACCAAATGTATTCCAGAGGATAGACCTAGAGGTCCCTGTGTCTTGGACTCATCACCATTTATGATGAGTGCCTACGAATCATTTCGAGAAGAGTCCTCAGTGCTTCTCCAAATGGTTGTTTCTCACATGCTCGACTTCAACACCTTGATCACATCATTTAGACTCGCACAGGGTATCAGTCCTTTCAGTTATTAGTCAAAGACCCCAGATACCTCCTGACTCCTCCACATTTGAGAGTCTACCTATGGATACAACCTGTTACCACTTTTTCTATAGATATCCGGGTTGCGCATGGCGACAGTATTCAGATGTACACTAGTTTTATACTCCCTCAAGTATACAGTCACATATACTTCCCAGAGATGGCTCACACTCATTGAGTCCCTACAGATGTTGGACACCTTCCGTTTCAGCAGTTCATCAGTTATTCCAGTGTATAAGTTATTGAGATCAGCCATGTCATGATCATGAGTACATCCCAAAATAATGTACCCTCTGGACCATTATGATGTACCAGTATATTTTTTTATGTATTAGATCCCCCTTCTTGGGACTAATTGTTATGTATATGTCTTGATACGAGCATGGGTATGCCCGCCTCGTCCATTATCAAAGATTATCCCTCATTCATATTGAGGCAATGTAATATTTGTTTATTTTTTGCAGCTCCCATGGGACGCGGATCCAGTCTCCAATCGGTCTTTTCTCCTCCCCAAAACCCCAGAAAAAAGACAAAAGAACTATGATGTCTATCGGCCATACGATGAGCTCCTGCCCTCACACATCAGGGGGCAATCTGTTAACACCCAAAAAGTGCTCACTAGCTCATTCTCTTATTCACATGATCCATTTGTCCACTTTTCCACCATTTGAGCCTCTGAATCCAACAAAAGGTCACCAAAGACCTTAGTACACCCCTTTTTCCCACTCAAAAATAATTTTTTTCCTAAAAAAACATAAAAAACCCTAAAAAAGGGTCCAAATTCCCAAAAGTATTAAAAAGGGAATAAAAATATTAATTTTATTCAAAAAAGGAAAAAGGAGGGAAAAGTACCTAAACCATGTTGGTCAATACCATTGGTTTCCACAAAACTACAAATGGTATTCCCCACCACAAAACCTATAAAAAGGTGGTAGGGGCTCCTCATTTCACATCCATCCATATTCCTATCCTCATGCTGCCAAAATCTCCCTTGAGTATTTGGCCATTGTAGCAACCTTGGAGAAAGGACCCATTGGAGATTGGAGCTGCTCACCATTGGAGCTATTCAACAACCTTCATCACTTGGAGGTATTGTTATTGCAAGCACTTGCTTGCCCCCATTTTTTAATACAAAATTATTTTCTTATGTTTCTTGTTCTTGTTTTTTTTAATTCGAAAATGCACATGCTAGTTTAGTTTAGTTTAGATTTAGTTTATTGTTATTTACTTCTATTGAAACTGCTGCTACTAGTTAGCAGGTGCCCATAGCACTAAGCTTGGTTGCAAAACCAAGCCAACACCTAGGTAAGGAAACTATGGTCACCGCAATATAACCAATGCTCAGGGGGACAGTCGCAGGTGGGATATGTCGTATGGGAAGGGTAGCTGAGCTCGAAACTCAATGAGGGTCAAATCCCCCAAGAGTCCCCAGATACGAACAAATCCTGGAAATATCTCCCATTTTCAGCCGGTATCAGAGGGATATGCCTTCAACCAACCTCCCGTGACCTCGTGCTTAACTCTGGATTGAGTAGAGCTTCATGAGAACACCAATCTATACCATGGATTCCTCCACTCCTTGGTCAAACACCTAATGTTTCGTCTAGTAGTCTTGGATTGTTAACTCACAATGATCTATTCCAAGATTCGAAACCTATGCTAGTTGGTGTACCCTATAAATAAAATCGGTCTAATCAATTTTAAGTTTAAGCATTAATTTTAATGGCTGTGATTACTCAAGGGATATGATCGTGAAACCAGTGATGTGTAAGACTCAATAGTATGCAAAATCATCAAATCCTAGACTCATCTATCCAATGAAAACAATGCCCCTAATATGCACAATCAAACCAACGATTTCGAAATAAATATGCAATCCTTTTATATTTTTCAATGCACAATCACAATCTAAATGAAGGCAGAAAGCACTCAATGCAAGATGCAATACATAAAAGATTTTTTTTTTTTTTGTATTTTCTCTTATAAACGAAAGGAAAATGCAAAAAATATATGTATTTTTTTTTCAATATAAGGAAATGAAAAATGCAAGCAAAATCCTACTATTTAGTCACTTATATGCTAAGGAGATCACTAAGACAACTAGGCAGATACCAAATAGTAAGACTCGGCCAAAGGAATGAGCTCAAAAGGAAAAAACCAACAAGGCTAAATCCAAAGATGGGTAAAAATCCAACAAGGCTCAACCAAGAGAAACAAAAGTTCTGGTCATAACCAAGGCATGGAACAGTCAAGAAACAAGCCAACAAAGACTCAGGATCAACCAAAACCAACCCAACAACAACCAAAGGTCATAAACCAACAAAATCCAGAGTTGTACGCTACTGTCGAAGGAATACCTGCAGGTACCCACGAGCAGTAGTGTAAATAGATGCAGGTATATGCGGACAGAGCTAAGCTAGCCCGCGGGTGAGGAAAGGTAAATTGGCAAATAGAGAGTCCAATGGCTCAGAAAAAGCAAGTTTTCTATAGTGTATCTCAATGGCAGATAAGTGACACAGAGCTTTGACAAACAACAACTCTAATTATGGACTAATGCTCAAAAAATCCCCAAGATGGATGTTTTCCCCAACGGAGTCACCATTTCTGTGTTGGTGAAAAATCACGATGGCTTGGGGTATACCACAATAGACAGATGACTACCAGAAATCAACTCAATTCCCAAAACTATGCTATATAAATGACAATGCTAAGATAAGGAAGAAGATAACCAACCTCGATCCAAACTTTTGATGTAGATCCCCGTTGGAGCTTTTCCGATCCGTGCACTTGAATCTGCAAATTAGTCTTGACAGCCAATATAAAACAAGTATATATAATATATAAACGGTATTAACATCATCAATAGAAATGGTCTGTGATATAACAAGTAAATGCAACCCAATGTAAGATAAACAACATTTACAACATTAATGGACGAGAATATGAGTATTGCTATTAATAAACAAGAAGAAGTACAAAGTGGTACGACCTCTTGCCGACAACCAATCTGAGCCAAGATCTGGATCAATCCACTTGTGCCTCTATCACTTCAATCCTCCATGAATGGAAAACTCGAACTAGATATGAGTTTGGAAGGTGAACATAAAGGGTTCACAACTACAAGGATCAATGAGTGTAGACTCAAGATAGGGCAAAAATCCACTAGATTTCTCTTGCTATTCTTTCTCCTCCCGTCCATAAGCCATATGTGCTCAATATATATTCCTCTCAAAGATAAGTGAAAGGACACATTGAGACGTTACTTGGGTAGATGGAGAGCCAAAGGTCACCTAATGACCGCTTTTTGGGAGTAAAAAGTAATAAACTAGTGATTTTTAGCATTTTACTTGATACCCGCGGGCTATAGTGATGCAACTCATGGGTATGCTTACTATAATGATGCAACAAGCGGGTCAAAGGAAAAATGAGGAAAAATATGTCTGAAGGATATAAAGTGAATCTAAGTCAGTGAAATGGATCCTACAGGCCAAAGAATGCTGATGCTCACAAGGTGGAAGATTACGTTGTAACATGAGTGAGGAATCAGTTCGTATAGGGTTCCAGATTGGGAATAAACCAAATCTAGGTATTGTGCATGAGCGATTTCCTATTCTTCTGTAACAACCCCGCCCATTGCAACATCCCTAAAAATGGTTGGAAGCAATGACTTTGTAAACCAATCATCCAGTAATTGGTGAGGGATAGGAGCATTAATTAATCTTCGGCATCTCCTCCAATCATGAATATGAATGGAGATGTGAGTGGCATTAGATTACTGTAACGAAGTTAAGAGCTCTGTGCTAGTCTCATATCGAATGGGAAGCTGGAAATGTGTCAAAAACGGCATGGACAGAGTGTTGAAATCTTTGAAAGAGTGTTGTGGCAGCTCAATATACCATTTTGTTTTCGTTTCGGTAAGTGTACGTTGAAAGAGCCTCAATAATATAGAGTCATCCATCAATGAGTTCTAAGAGCACCAAAGATGAAATGTCTTGACATGATTTTTTGGTTCTTCCCTGAGTTTGGAATCAAACTTTGGAATGTCAGATGGTAGTTTGGTATGAATGGGTGGCCAATGTGGTTCATGCCAAATGGGATCGTTTATTAGTCTCGAAAAGTCAGGTAGGTCTAATGTATCTAGGAATGGAATTTTCCTATTGGGTTTTGGGAATGAATAGTATTGATGGGGTGCTAGGACGCATGTTGGGCCATGCACTACATATTGTTGCATGTTATACCCATACATGTTACTCGCAGGGTACTGTTGGAATTTTTTGGAATTGGGGACCATCTGGTTAACTGATTGTTGGTTGGGAATCATTAGATTCACCAACAATTGATTTAGAATTGAATTGTAAACCAATTGTTGAGGATACTGTTGAGTGAGATTAAATGGAGTAGATACTTAGGGTTGTGGGATCCAGGCAGAGTTCCCAAATCCTTGATTGGGTGGATTTCCCATACCTTGATTAGGGGGAAGTGTTTGAAAGGGTGGATCCCATGGATTGTTTTCTTCTCTCTGATTAAGAGATGGGGTTTGAGGGGGTGGGTTCCATTGATTGTTTGAGACACTGGGATAAAGTACGATAGAATTGAGATTGGGGGGTAAAAATATCGATGTTTATTTGTGTGTCCCCCGGCTAGATTCTGGTTTTCAAATATATGTTTCCCACCAGTAGGTGGTATTTTTGTCCCCCATGAAATAAGTGGGACTAACAAATGAAATTGGTTGTTGGTCCCACTTGGCGTACTAACAAAAGGTTGTCCTCTGCTAAGTTTGGTTTGTGGCCCCCATGGAGTAGATGATGCTGATGGAGGAGGTTAGTGGTTGGTTCCACTTGGGGAACCAACAGATGGTTGTCCTCCAAAAAGTGAGGTTTTTTATCTCCACAGGGTGGATGGTATTGACGGAGAAGGTTGGTTATTGGTTCCGCCTAGGGTACCAATGAACGGTTGTCCTCCAGAAATAGTATAGATTGTGGTTGAATATTGTCCTCTAGTCACAACAGGTCTTCTAATAGTAGAAATGGGTGGCCTTCCAACATAAACATTAGAAGGGATTGGTTGTGCAGGTTCGTTGGCTGCACTATGGGTGCCAACTTGTGAAGATGATCATGCACTAGTTCTAGATGATAAGGGTAGTGATGGGAAAGTAGGGTTTGTCCCTTGAGTAGGAATGTTTCCCAAAGAAGAACCAAAAATTTCATTTGGTAATAAATGAGGGTAAGGTTGTAGGGGAATTTCCGACATCAATTGCATGGGTACTGAAAAAGTGCACAAACCATTGAGGGCTTGGACCAAAGTTGTGTTCCATAATGATGAAGTTGGTTAAAAAATGTTTGTTGTTCCTGATTCATTAGGGAAATATTCTGGATGGATCCAATCTGTGGGTCTAGATCGACCTATGAATGATGTGTCATAGGTAGTATCATAGGAAGTGGATCGGAGGGCTTTGGAATCACAAGGATTTACCACTTGAGAAGTGGATATTGGTGGGAATTGTGAGGTTGAAGCCAATATTTACGCAGATTCATGTCTAAATTTTTTCGGTTCCTCCTATTCGTGGGCTAGAATAACCATTTTTTCTAGTATGGATTCCATGATATCATGGCCTGAAGGGAGATCGGGGGAAGGAATTCCGAATGATTTATTGCTGGAATATCCAACTTCATAGCTACATATAACTGGAAAAGAATTTATGATAGATGGGTTTACCAACTATACAAGAGGTTGTTTAAAGTTCGTAGGGAAGTGGATCATCATAGGGGGGAAAGAATCGGCTTCGTCAATAACCTCGTCATATCCTTTGGGGAGATAAAATTGTGATGGCATAACTGGAGCAGTGCTAGCTTACAGAATGATATCAACTTCTAGCATAACATCATCTTTGGGTGAGACACTAACCTCAGGTGCTAAAGTGGTTTCCACTGTGGTGCTTCCTTGTGGTGCAACAGTGGATTGTGGTACTTCACTAGTCTCAGGTACTACACTAGTTTGCAGGATTGTACTAGTATCTAGTACTATTCTATGAGTTTGCTGTACCGTAGCAGCTAGAGGTGTCGTACTAAGTGATTGTAGGACTGTCCCTCGACTAGCAGGTATGCTAGTAAGGGGGTGGGTATGCCTGAAGGTGGCATGCAACTAATACTAGGCACAGGTTTGGGACTCTTCCCTTGTTGTCTTTGTGATTTCCTTCAGTTCTCCATGGAACAATATTAAATGTTCTAGGGGAAGTCTCATTGAAAAAATAACTCAAAAACATTGAAGTAGCTGAGTGTGCAAAATTGGAGCTAGGAAAAGAAGAGGCGCGCAGGCCAAAAAAGAAAGCTCAAAAACCTACACTGAGACCACTGTCACAGTAAGAAATCTACAACAAAGTGGCCAGAAAGCCAACAAGCAGAACTAAATATAAAAAGACTCTCTGTAAGGTAAAATAGCAGTAAATCCTCCTATCTATGGTCTGGATACCTCGACAGATCGTATCCTTCTCAAGGTGATGAAATCCAAGTCGAACAATACGAAGTGAGAGACCAAAAGTTGAAATGATATTCCTCTACCAAAAGGGATTTTGGGTAAAAGAGCCCTAGAAGGAAGGTCACTAAGGTACCTCGTTCATGACACGCCTAAGAAGGTGAGTTAGGATTCGAGAGGAACCCCAATCCCAAGAAAATATCCTCAAGGGTAAGATCCAATTTACAAGATAAATATGAGTTAAGGTAATTTTCACGCCCCAGGCATTGGGCAAGGCGCAGAATGTTGTGATTTACGCACCCCTGCAGGCATGTAGGGCCTGAAAATGAGGAATTTTTGTGCCTTGTACCACTAGCAGGGCGCGTAAATCCTAGTAAATGTGTTCAAGGAGGTGGAGTTTTGACTCTATGAGTTGGTATCCGACTGAGGTGAATTGGAATTGTCTCCAAGGACTCCAAGGAAGGCCAAGGAGGTGACTAACAAGGTAGGAGTAAGGTCCAACACTCGTTAGTAGGTAGTACCATTAGCTTCTGCATGGTGATATGACATGAAGAAGTGAAATGGCACTCAAAGTGAGACTTTGAGGTATAACAACAAAACTTTGATGCTGATCTGTTAGCAAACATCGCTTCTAGACTAATTCCACTTGAGGGTTTATCCCCAGACACTTTTTCCATTGAGTTGATGTACAAACCTTCAATTCCATACAATGTTACCAGCTGGAAGGTATTTGATGATGATCAACAAATATTAGATTTCTTAATAGCTCAAGACACATTTAAAGACATAGATATTAATGAAGCTGAACATGAGAAATCATTATCAGATCCTCAATTTCCTTCTAACTTAATTCCTAAATCAGTAATTAATTTAGAGAAATTTTACGATTTGTAGGATAAATTCAAAAATACTACCAACTTCAAAACTCATAGTTCTTCTCTAACTTATCAGCTCGTTAAATTAGGAACTTAGCAGAACCATCAATTGATTAACCTTGGGATTGATTGTTCACCTGTTTAAAAAAGAGCTTACATCAAACTATGCAAGGAATTCAAAGATGTTTTTGCATGGACTTATGATGATCTTAAAACATTTGACACGAAAATAATCCAGCATAACATTCCTATGAAACCTCAGGTCAAACCATATCAACAAAAGTTAAGAAAAATGAATCTTAGCCTAGAACCGTCTGTTAAGAAAGAATTAGAGAAAGTACTTGCAACAAGAATCATATTTCATGTGAGACATACACAATGGGTAGCTAATCTAGTCCATGTTTGTAAAAAGAATGGGGAAATAAGACTTTGTGTGGATTTTAGGAATTTAAATAAGGCATCCGAAAAGGACAATTATCCTGTTCCTCCCATGGAACAAATTTTGCAAAAAGTTGCAGGTGCAAAGCTGTTTTATTTACTAGATGGTTTCTCTGGTTACCATCAAGTCTTGGTTACTCCTTCTGATCAACTCAAAACTGCATTTAGAACACCTTGGGGAAATTTTTCTTACAGAAAAATTCCCTTTGGACTAATTAATGCAGGTGCTACTTTCTAAAGAGCTATGGATATAGCTTTCAGAGGCCTGATGAATAATTCTGTAGTAGTTTATCTTGATGATATACCTATTTATTCTAATAAGAGACATTATCATATATCTTCTCTTAGACAGGTTTTTTAAAGATGTCAGAAGTATGGTCTCTCTTTGAACCTGAAGAAGTTCATATTTGCAGTGACAGAAGGTAAACTTTTAGGATTTATAGTTTCTAAACATGGTATGATTATTGATCCTGAGAGAATTGATTCTATTGCTAAAATTGGACTCCCAAGTTCTAAGAAATCTATGCAATCCGTTTTGGAGATGATCAATTTTTTCAGAAAGTTTGTTCCAAAATTTGCTCATATAGTTAGACCTTTATAGGATTTAATAAAAAGGATGTCCAGTTTAAGTGGTATGATGTTCAAAGAGACTCTTTTGTTGAAATTAGAAAATCTATTGCAAAATCTCTTGCAATAATGTCACCATATTTCATGAAAGATTTATTCTTTATACATTTGTCACTGACTTTTATTACGATGCTGTGTTAACACAGAGACATGTTGAAGACATTGAAATTCCCATTTCTTTTATGAGTTCTACATTCAAAGGCATTGAAATGAATTATCCTAAAATTGATAAGAAAGCTTATGCATTTTACAAATCTGTAAAACATTTCAGGCCATATATCTTAAAGTCTGGGACTAAAGTCATTGTTCCTTATGCAGCAATACGCAATCTCTTAATCCAAAAGGAACTTGGTGAAAATCGTGCCCATTGGATTACTTCCTTGCAGGAATATGATTTAGAAATAAATCATGCTAATATTTTCAAGGGACGAGGGTTTTTTTTACTTTCCACCCAATCTAATGATCCTCAATAAGAACAGTTTGAATGGAACCAAGAAGAAGGTGCTTTTGAGGACATTGTAAATGTGATTTCTTCCCCTGCATCTGAATGGTATGATGATATTAAATTATTCCCTACACACGGTTTTCCTCCTCAAACTTTAGACTTCAAGACACACATATATTTGAGATTAAAGGTTTCACCTTATCAATTAATTGATAATGTTTTGTTTAGGAGGAATTATGATGGAATATTTCTCAGATGTCTTGATAAAGCAAAGTATGATAATATTTTATTACAATTACATGCAGGACCTGCTAGAGGACATTATGCAGGAGAAACCACAACTCATAAAATATTGCGTGCTGGGTATTATTGGCCAACTGTCATGTTCCCATTTTTTGAGCCCCATGAAGAAGATCGAACCCCATGGATGCTACTGACAGATTGAATCAATTAATTAATGAGGGGTTAAGATGAGGCAATTAATTAATTAGGATTGTGCATTTAACTGTATCCATAGTTTGATATCCACTTGGAATAAATATTTATGGTGCATTTAATATTTTATTATTATGCTGAATAAATGGAGAAAATCCTCCACTAGGGTGCGTTAGTGGATAAGGTTGGAGGAGTGACTTGAGGAAGAAGTCAAGTAAAGCACATGAGTCCAAAAATGATGCCAAAACTGAGAAAAGAGGAATATTTCAGGAAAGGAAGCATAAATCCAGAAAGCGGGATAAAATAGGAAAAGTAGGAAAGTCTGAAAAGCAGGAAATTTTAGAAAAAGAAGGAAATTAAAAAAATAAGAAAAGGAAGGAAAGCCAAAGCAAAGCAAAGCAAGAAAATCAAGGAAGGAAAGCAATATTTCCTCATCCACTAAAGGAAGGTGCATTACTCAAGGAGACTTTCTTACCAAGTAATCCAAGTCTAAATAATTCCAAGAGCACCACATTCACATCTTTTGTTAGTATGAGAAATTTTATGAATGCATTTGTGCATTTGAGACTTAGGAGATGCGCCCCTAGTCAAGCATGGGAGATGTGCCCCAAATTTCTATGAGAGGATGATGGTATTCATCCATTTTATTTGAGTGTATTTTCAGGTATTGAAGATGATCAGGTCGAATTGTACTTTTAGAATCATCATCACCTAGTTCATAGATTGAATCTTCAAGCCTTCTTGAGTTTCTGCAGCTAGTTTATTATGTATAGGAAGAGATATTTCTCTCACTTTATGAGAGGAATATTGGACTATTTATGATTTAATAATAGATTATGTAATTTTATGATATCATTCTATTCAATAAAAATTATAGAACTTTGATTTCTTCTCCAAATTCTTTACCCCTTCTAGATTTAGCTACAGTTTGACTAGCTTTCAGTGTATGATTCATAAGTCAATGAGTATAATTCCAAATTAAGTAATTATTGTTTCTGGAGTTAGATAACATGTCATATTTCATGATACATCCCATGTTTCATAAATTCATTGGCCTTTGAGAACTGGTTGGGCATCCATAATTCAAACTAGTTGAGTGTTCCTAAAATGCAATTTTACTAGTTTTATTGTAAGACTTGTCCAAATATGCATATAAATTTATGAGATGATATTTTATGATTAAATTAATGTTAATGAACCTATCTGATGTCTGTAAAAACCTTCTCCATCCTTCAGACAATTTTCCTACCTGTTGGCAGGCGGTTTGGATGAGTCAGCGCAAGGCCGAAGGTACCGTGAAAGGAGGAAAGCAGCACGCAAGACGACAAGTAATTTTTGTAGTTTTGGGTCATTTGGACCACGTCATGAGCATTTTGGGTCATTTGGACCACGTTATGTGTATTTTGTGTCACTTGACCGCATTATGCGGAATTTTGGGTTAGTCTTTGTAAAGTTTGTTAAGAAAGTAGTTAGGCGGTTTCCTAAGTGGACCGTAAATGTAAAGGAGCAAGCCTATAAATAGATGTAGGTTTGTAAGTGTTGAGATATATTGATCTTGAGATAGCTGAAGACTGAGAGTTGATGATTGAATATCTTGTTGTATCTGGGTTTTTGTGGAGATGAACATGATGCGACAGAGTTTTTGAGTAGAATCCTTGTGTCTTTTCCGTTTCTTTGTGGTAAATGCATTATGCTATATGAATCTGTGAATAATGCGATGTTTCCTTGCTGCGATTAATGCTTTACTGGTATATTTGTTGCGCAATTATGGTTATGTCAGTGATAAGATCTATTGAATGATGTTGCGATTATGCTTAATGCCTGAGTTGAACGCATAGATTTATTTCTGAATGTTGCAATAAGTTGATTAGTTGATGCACAAGATCCTCCTTCATTCGACAGAAACATGGTTCCATCAACTCTCCCTTGAACATCTCAGGTGAGACCTCATTTGCTCTGTGGGCGTTGTTGGACAGGGTAAAACCTGTTTGGGCTGGTGCTCAAAGAGATCGTCGTTGTTTGGGTGTCGACAGCGTGAGGAACCCCTGTCGACTGGGTTTGTGTCAACAAATGGTTCTGTTGCCAGGACCGTAGCACAAAGTGAAAGGAGTAAATGTTGTGGCATTTGACGAGACCAGAGATCCAAGATTGGTTCGACCTAAAGTTGCGAGAGTTCGCTGAAAAGGAAAATAAGAACCCTGTGTTGTCGATAGATTGGTGGTTGGCCAAGTACATTCACGACGGTCCACACGAATATTTTTTCTGCGAATTACCAATTATCCTGTATGAGTGGCTGGCAAAATTTACTATAAGAAGAGGAACTTCCAAGGTAGTGAGCCGACAGCTTGGACCGTAGAACTGATCCAGGAGCTACAAGAAGTTGAAAACAAAGTATCGTGGGCTATTGAGGTTTGGGTCGATAGTATACTGGAAGGTTATATCACTGAGTTTGTGGTTGATACAATAAAGTCCTATAATGAAGCAGAAAGGGAATTCTTCAATGGACCAAGAGGTAGATTTCTGTTGTCGCTACAGTTGTCCATTAAGATGCTCATTTGCGAAAAGGGCATATTGAAGATGCACCTAGACCAGTAAGAACCCTGGTGGGCGAAGGCTATGGATATCGCGACAGTAGGGGGGGAGGTACATGGAATGATAAGGGGTTGATGGGTGTAGGTTATGACGAGACTATGAAGGAATCCGAGGAAGAGATTGGTCTTACAAGTGGAGGAGCAAGGTTTCGACAGGAAAAGAGATAGAGGATAAGAGAAGGTCCTGCTGCTATAGAACTACAAAACCACGAAGGAAGACCACACGGGACGAAGCGAACTCACAGTGCCGATAAGGAAAACTAGGCTATGCCCAGGATAGAGGAAGGACCAAACCCCAGCAACAACGTACCCACACCTCTGCTCACTATCTCCCAACCAGCAAGAAATTCAACTTTGACACCACTGTGTTCATCAAGTCAACAGAACTTGATTGCTAGTAGCTCAGTGACTGTAGGAAGGAATCCCAGGATGGTGGGCGAAGATGCAAAGTTACCACTATTCCACAGAAATGGAGCAGATAATCCTGAACAATACTGGTTCTTATGTGAAGCAGTATGGACCGTTAAGCAATTTACTGATGATAATGCCAAGAAAGGAACATTGGCGACAACTCTTTGGGGTCGTGCATTAGACTGGTTCATGAAATTTGTGCAGGTTCCTGTAGGCACTCCCGAAAATACACTGGATGAAGTTCGAGCAGGACTGATTGCAGAGTTCAAAAAACCCAAGTCTGAAGCGCAGTATATTACAAAACTAAAAGAGATTAAGCAGTATCCTAATGAAACAGTGTGGGATTTTGACCAGCGGTTCAAAACACTGATGGGAAGGGTCAGCTTCGACATGAGCAATGTCCAACACAAAGAGTGGTTCATCGCGGCATTTCTCCCTCACATTTGACTACCACTGATGCAACAAAAAATTACAACACTGAATGAAGCCCTGAAAATTGCAATGTGGTTAGAAGCTTCGCCGATTGGTGAGAATGCAGCTGGTATGTCGCAGATTCAGACATAGCTGGCCAACTTGACAATACAGCTGGAAGACCTTAAGAAGGGTAAGGAGCATCATGAGGAAGTGTGGTGTACGCGGTGTCGCAGAGAGGGGCATACTAAGGATAGTTTCCCAGAATTCTGCAACCATCTGGTATCTGGGGCGCCGAACCCATTGATTGGCGGAGGTATAATGTGGTGTCACATCTGTCAGGTATATGGACATCAACATGAGGAGTGTCAATACATGCAAAAGATGGTCACAAAGCCGATGAATTTGTATTGTACCTTCTGCAAATCTGTGGGACATGAAGATAAAGATTGTCGCGCATATGGCTTGCTTCAAGAGAGAACGTACGATGCATTCTATGTAAAGGACGACCAACATGTTGTACAACAACTGCAATCGCAGCCACAAGTATCCCAACCGCTGCCTCAACCGCATATGCAGTTTGTACCGCAGCCACAACCACAACAATAGTTTGTGCCACATTATACTTCGATGCAGATGGCTCCACAACAACCACAGTACGTTCAACAACCACAGTATGTTTAGCCTGGGAAATGTGTTCCCATACAACTGAATCCTATGTAGCAATAGTTCAATCAACCACAATATCAGCAGCAAGTGGGATTCCACGAAGGATTCTGGGGTGGATGTGGTGGAGGTTTTGGTTGCGAAGGAGGACGAGGTCACGGGCCTGTCCAGTGTTATAATTGCAGAGTCTTGGGACACTACCAGAGAGATTTCCCACAGTTTCAAACACATTGTACATTTTGTTTTATCGCTGATCACACTTTTGAACACTGTCTGCAGTTGATCGCGCAATGGCAAGCAAGAAATGTTCAATAGTTACAGAACCAGAATCAAGTGCAGCAACCAGTGCAGAATAAAAACCAGCCACAGAACTAGAATCGATGTCCAAATCAGAATGCCAACCAGAATGTGAACCAGCCTGGGAATCCACCACTGAACAAGACTCAGGGTGCAACTATTGCGACAATTTCAGCAGAGCCGAGGACACAATATGTTGTCGTTGCAGTTACCCTCGTGGAGGTGTGACGACAGGCGAAGATGGTCCACATCCACTTATCCGGTTGGCTGGGTCGAAGAAGGTGCAGTTCGACATTGATGCCGAGCGAGATATGTTCTTTCAAGCACGTCAGGCGATGGGACAAAATCCTGGTAAGGAAATTATTTGTGATATGCCCCCTGTTTTTTATTCAACTTCAGAGGCAGGTCCATCGTGGTATAAGTTTTTTGAAAGTTGTTTATCGCTGGGAAGAGACCCTGATGCTCTTGCCAAGATCGAGGGGTTGTTGCATCGATCAGATAGGGGATGGAAAGAATCCGTGGTAAACTCTTTACAGAGGTGGAAGACAGGTAAGGAGATGCACATGAACATCCATATTGGGGACTATGAGGTCGATTCATTCATTCTGGATCTTGGCTCGTATGTCAACATTCTAACCAAGCAATCCTGGCAGAAAATGGGGACCCCAACGCTGAGTTGGTCTCCCGTACAACTCTGATTAGCTAATCAGGCCAAGGTAACACCGAGTGGGAGAGTTCCATGCCTTGTTGTGGACACTGAGGGAATGAAGACATAGGCTGATTTCGACATTATCGAAGTTGTTGAAGGGGGAAGCTCCTATCCCGCATTGTTGGGGATTGGATGGGCTAATGACAGTGCAACAGTAATTAACTTTAAGAAGCGGATGATGAATTTTGAAAATCACGACCTCAGAGTCATAACTCCATTGGATCCGACTGAAGGATGCAGGTATGTCGAACTCGTAAAATATGAATTTGTCAATGGATGGGACCATGCGTATAATATATTAGAAGATTATATTCATCCGACTACCAACAATGAGCTTGCGTGATGTAGCTCCAGTTCTGCATCTTCTGACTTTGATGACACCTTGGATAATTGGCACAATCGCTTGCATGAGGTGTCACTCCGCAAGTGTGGGTTGATCACGCAGTCATTATGCTGCATTGTGACTGAAACTATTGCACTACCAGTATATGAAGGGTTTACTGGATTGTCTGAGTTTCTCGTGGCGTTTGAGGAAAAGGTCTCAGAACCACAACGATTGCTGGCATTGGAGGAAGCACTGAATGCTTCTCTAGCATGCTGGTGGGTGACCCATAAGAAATCGATTGTTGGATGGTCGCAGTGCTAGAGATTGATGATAGTTCGCTTTGGCGACACCTAATTTTACCACACATGGAAATACGATGGATGGAATGACCTTGCTAATCATTTGCTGGAATTTCAGACATTGTGGGCATCGCCACCAAAGGATGAGTATGTCCATGCCTTTGTCCATATTTTGGACGAGATTTCACGATCATGGTATGCCACAGCTGAATTGTGAGGGGAGATTGCTACTGGGCTAGAGTTAATATTTTTTTTACTCATACCTTCAGCTTCACGGATACCAACTCGGATGTCCATAATGCTTTGTAGCTCATCCGCAACGTTGTTCTGAAGGTTTTTCTAGTGGCATATCCTGCGGATTCGCATACGCATTGCAAGATGTATTCGATGATGGAATGTTATAATATCATTGGTGGACCAAAGGATGGTGATGACCCGCGGAATGTCAATATTCTGGAATGAGAAGGAAGTCACGATGTTGTATCTCCTGATGCACCGATAGATCTGATCAACCAGCCATTGAAGCTCATAAAATTCAACATTGGGAAAAAGGAGAACCCAAAGTTCGTGAATGTCGGGGCCTATTGGGATGATGAGATGATGGCGAAGGTCACGAACCTATTGCATGAGTTCCAAGACTTGTTCCCTACAAATTTTTATGAGATGAAGGGAATCTAAGGGAATTTGGGGGAGATAAAGATCCCATTGAAACCAGATGCAAAACCAATAAGACAGCGATCGTATCGATTGAATCTGTGTCATGAGGAAAGGGTCAAAGTAGAAATTGACCACATGTTTGATGCTAACATCATTGAACTGGTTGAAGAATCAGACTAGATTAGTCTTATGGTGGTGCAGGACAAGAAAACAAGTGAAGTATGAATTTGTGTCGATATGCGGAAGTTGAATGATGCATGTCCGCATGATCCATTTCCGACACCATTCACTAAAGGGGTGCGGGAGGGCATGGGTGGCCAAGAGATTTATTCTTTCACAGATGGGTTCTCTGGATATCACCATATTAGAATTGCAAAAGAGGACCGCCATAAGACAACATTTGTGACAGAATGGGGCTATTTTCAGTACATGGTGATGTTGTTTGGGTTAAAGAATGCACCTGTGATATTCTCTCGGGTCGTTGTTGCTGCTTTCAGGGATTTTATTCAGAATTTTCTGCAAGTTTACATGGATGACTGGAAAATCTATGGATTGATCAATGATCATCTGGAAAATTTACGACTGATGTTGGAGTGCTTTCGATAGCATCATATATCATTGAATTTGAAGAAGTGCATCTCCTGTGCACCATTTGGAATATTACTGGGTCACACTGTTTGCAAGTAGGGACTATTGGTCAACCCAACAAAGATTGCACTCATTCTAAGATTAACACCATCGACCAATGTCAAGCAATTGAGAGCGATGTTGGGACACATGGGTACTATTGCAAGTTTATCCAGGGTTTTGTAGCGATCACGGCATTTATGGAAAAGTTGTTGAAGAAGGGTGCGGTATTTCAATGGAGTCCCGATTCTCAAGTTAGTTTTGAGACACCGAAGGATAAGATGGCTTCAGCGTCGATACTGGTATTTCAAGACTAGAGCAATTAATTCCATGTAGATGCCTCATCGATTGCGCTGGGAGTAGTGCTCACGCAACTAGGGGAAGGGGATCTGGATCACCCAATTTCTTTTGCGAGTCGGAAGTTGTCATCTGCCGAGACGAACTATACAACTACATAAAGGGAATGTCTGGCGATGGTATATGCACTGCATAATTTTAGGCACTACTTATTAGGAGGACACTTTAAGATGTTCACAAACCATTCTGCTCTGAAATACCTAGTCAATAATCCTGTGTTGGGGAGGAAGATATGTTTCTGGCTACTTCTTTTTCAGGAATTTGACTTTGAAGTGATTGTGAAGCCAGGATACTTGAACGCAGGACCAAATCATCTATCATGGATTGAGACAGGGGAGGAACCAACCAACATTGAAGATGGGTTGCTAGATACGCAACTCTTCAAGGTTGACATAGCTAATGACTACTACGAAGAAATAATTCATTTTCTGGTGACGGGAACCGCACCGGAGGGGTTCACCAATAGTAAGAAGAAGCAGTTGGTGGTCAAGGCTATAGATTTCTAGCTGATTGCAAGACAATTGTACAAACTGGGATCAGCCAAGATCTTGAGGCATTCTGTCCTACCTCATGAGCAAGGGCATATCTTGTCGGAAGCACATGAAAAAGTGGCTGGTAGGCACTATGGCGGTCGTGTGACTTCCTGGAAGGTGCTTCGCATAGGTCTCTGGTGGCATACACTTCACAGCGACATGACAGATTATGCGTGGACTTGCAATGTTTTTCAGCGGACTGGGAAACCCTCTAGGAGGGATGAGATGCCACTAATACCTCAAGTGACACTGCAGCCATTTGATAATCAGGTAGTGGATTTCTTGGGACCTGTCAACCCACCTGGGAAGCACACTAGTGCACGATACATAATCACAGCGATAGATTATTTGACTAAATGGGCGGAGGCTGCACTAGTCGTAGATTACACCGCTGCAACATCAGTGCATTTTTTGTTCGACAACATTGTCACTCGGTTTAGCAGCCCGAAGGTATTGATGAGTGATCAGGGCAGTCATTTCATTAATCGCACAATCAACGCATTGACAGTAGAGCATTAGATACAACATAAGAAGAGTATGCCATATCATCTGTAGGAAAATGGCACAGTGGAAGCTTTCAACAAAGTATTGGAGAATGCGTTGACAGAGGTTTGTAATGCATTCTTGTGGTCATACCACACCACTTGTAAAAGGTTGATGGGACAGACACCATTCAAATTGGTGTATGGGAAAGAAGCGATTATGCCTATGGAGTACATTGTTCCGAGTCTATGCATAGTGATAGCGGCCGACTTGGACGATGAAACCGCATTAGGAGAACATCTGGCACAGCTAGTGGAGATTTAGGAAGACCGCTTTACCGCATGTTTTCACTAGAGCGTGGAGAAGGATCAGAAAAAGGATTGGCATGATCGCCATGTAAAGAACAAACAGTTTCAACATGGTGACTTAGTGTTGTTGTATGAAAGCAAGTTCATGAAGCATCTAGGGAAGTTACAGATGCATTGGCTTGGTCCATATCGCATCAATAGTATAACTTCAGGAGGGACAGTACAACTGCAACAGGTATATGGAGCGATGCTCCCAAAGCTGGTGAATGGTAGCAGACTGAAGCCCTACAGAATGGGCTTGGATCAGCGCGATGCCTGAGTTGCATCGGGTAAAAAAAATAAAAAATGCAAGATGCTAGGTGGCACGATGGCGCACCAGCAAGGAGAGAATGCACAAGCAGAAGTGGTTGTATCACAGTTTGGGGTCTGTGCCGCGACAGCTGCAGGGTCATGACCCCGTCAAATTAGTAATAAATGCAGGAATTTAATGATAGTTAAATAGTGGCGCGTGAGGAACTGATCGACATTAATGGTGGATTCAGTCATTGGACAACGGATTTGGGTAATTAAGGCATGATTTGGTCATAATGAGTGGTTTGATTTAGTAATAATGGTTAAGGACGTAATTTGGCACTATAAGAAGGGGAGGACTCTGGTCGGAAGGGACCTTTGTGCATAATATGTGTTATTGTTAAGATGAGTTGCAAAGTTCAGTATAGTGTGTTTTCTAGCAGCGTCAGAGGGTGAGGAACTATTGAGCACGTTTCTCAGCGTCAGAGGGTGAGGAACTATTGAGACGAGTGGGGCCCTGGTGCAGCATGCTGAGTGAACCCATGGTCGACGTTTCCTGTGGTATAGAGTCACCCGCTAGTCTAGTAAGCATTGAAGAGGAAGTCATCAGCATGTCGGGGGGATCAGCGTTCACAGGTATCCCAAAGAAGCGGCAGGGGGGCCAATAGTCTGAGTCCCCGTAGAGAAAATGACAGCTCACATCATCCACCGATGTTGTGGAGGAGGTGCAGGGAGAAGTGGGCCAGTCGAACCGAGGAATTGATGATTCGACAGCTTGGGCAAGGATATCTGCTGCGGATATCCATGGGTATGTACCCCCATGTCGGCCTGGGGTTCCGACCTATAAGTCGACGAAGAACCAACGGTATCAAGTGAAGATGCCAGTTCTACCAGCAGGAATGAAATGCTCTGTCGATATAGTGCTGGAATTGATTCGCATGAGATATGACGTCCATGACATGTTGGCGTACAAGGAGATTACAATGGACCCTTTTGTGTCGAGGACACAAATTGGCAACAAGATGATTTCGCAAGATTGGGCGCGTGGGTTGGACAAAGTAGAATTGCTCGGTCTCATAAACATGCCACATTTTGGGTGGTTTCCAGAGATCAATGCGTGTGTGAAGTAGTTGATAGCCTATTTCCATGGTGGATCATTATGGTTGGACAAAGAAATTACGGCCACTATTGATTTAATTATTGAGATCACCGGGTTGCCGAAGGATGGAGTAGACCCTTCGCAATACTTCTGAGGGAAGGAGAATGACAAAAAAAGGGAAGCACAGTTGGTATTGCATTATGGCTTGGAATGTGATGGTTGTGCCTACGACACTAACAATATCAATGATAAGGATGTCCTCTTTGGAGCCAAGATACTGGGTTGCAAAGTGGTCCGAAAGAATCGACCCAAACAGTGTAATTCCGGGGTCGTGGCGTGTGCGGCACAGTGCGCGGAAGGCATACAAATGAACTGGTCATTATTTTTGTTAAACTAGTTGGCAGAGGATGTCGCATATTTCCAAGATAGGAAGGGAGCATTTACATATAGCTGGCTCCTGATTTTGATTGCGCTTGTCACATGGAAGGAACTCGACACTTACCAAGGAATGGAAGTTGATGCCACAAAATACCATAAGGGTGTGCGCTATTAGAATCTATGGTGGGTGCACGAACCTGAGCGCCTTAAGAAATGTGCAATGTAGTTTTGGCTCTATTGGGATATGATACAAGTAGCAATGACGAAGGTGCCTCTCTTATCTGAAGAAGCCACGGCCAAATACAAGCAGATTGCACTGTTTGTGATTTGACCTCATGCTATTCATGTGCAAGCACGGCGTGAGCCTGCAAAGAAATGGTTGCTGACACACTACAAATTGTCCAAGGATGAGCTGGATGGCATCGTCAATTATTGGCTTGTCGAATGGAAGGAACCAGTTAGTCTGGAAGAGATTGAGGAGGGACCACCACCGATGAGAAAAGAGGATCCGCTATCTACGCAGGACCCACACAATCACCATGAATCGGATCAGGAATCAACAAAAACACCCACGGATGATGACATAGACCACGACCTTGAGGAGGAAAGAATGAAGGCGCATCATGAGCATGGCATGATCAACGGGGCCTCTTTAGGGATGAAAGTGTAGTTAGGATGACTTATAGTGGATGCACCAATGAAACAAATGTGGCAGCTCGAGCAATGATGGAAAAGGAAGAAGCCGGTTTCAAAGAGGTAAAAGTTTGCCTTGATTCTTTATGTGATATTTTTTCGCAGCAGGTACCGGAGATAGAAACTAGGCAGGCAGTTGGAACAATCAACACTGCGCCACGAGTTCAAAACGTAAACATTCCCCTGACTGCGATTGTGACTGACAACGAGGCTCTCCAGGACTTGCTGCAGTAGTTCAAAAATTTGACCGTTAACATCAATGAGATTCCCGAAAAGGAGTTGACAAATGTACAGGTGGTTTCCAGCTTAGAAATGGCGAACGGGATACAGGAGATCAGCGGTCAGTTCCTGGGATCGCAGGAAAATGAGGTAATGACCTAGCAAGAGGTCGTAGAGTTAAAAGGAAAGGCAGTAGTGGTGTGGGAGGTCATTGACGAGTTGGAGGATAAGATCGAGTAGATGATGGTTGAGAAAGCTTGGGCGATAGAGGAATTGAAGCAAGAGAAGGATCGCCTCATAGTGGAGAAAGCCACCATTTGGGACAGCAGAGTTGTCATGTCCCCAATTTTGGCTCATCTAGTTACCATGGTAAAAAGGGGGACAAAAAAACCCCTAGGTAAGTAATTTAATTTCATTAGGTGTGCATAGGATTAAATTTAGCCTAAGTGAAATGGAGAAATTATTTTTATTAATTTTTGTAATTAATTTATGTTGGGCCCTGTAAATGCCCCTTTTTTACCATACCTATTTCATCATTTTTCCCTGTTATACCCTACTTTCTTAAACCATATACATTCCTTTTTCCATATCAATCACCAAACCTGACAAGGTATAATTCATTATTGTTTCATTTAATTAATGCCTAAGATTGTTATGGCTATGAATTATAGCCTTCGATTTATGCTAACTTGTGTTGATTTCATTAAGTTAAGATCAAAGCACAGGTGTATCAACCACAATGCCTTGGGAAAGAATCATACGTGGTGCTAGCTGTTACTCTTCAATATTTGATTCCTCATATTCAAAGGGACAATGCATATTTCCACCTGAAGCTGTAATAAGTCTTCGCTGAAACAGAGCATTGCTACAATATACATGACGCCTCCCAATTTGTTAATCCGTTGATCCATTGACTGCTAGAGTAACAACATCCTTCATGTCTAATGTCCTTATTCATTACGGCTGTAACAATTTAGTTGTAACTCTATAGCATGAAGATTAGATATCTTCATTGCTACACGAAATTAGTGGATCACGAACTGTATTTCTCATGTATAAATACGGGAAGGATTTCAGAGTCTGGGTTTGGTTGATGATCATTTTGTATGGGTTGTAACAGAGATATGAGACTATGAATTACCATCTTTAATGAAGAGCAGAGTTGTTCATCTTAATGTATCTTAATTTGTGGTAGTTCACGGCGTCTCTGTTAGAAGGCCAGGGCCTTCCTTCTCACAGAGATTGCCAAGTTAAGTAGGTAGTTAAATTTATTTATTTCCTGTTGTGTGTTGTGGAATCGCATTAGGCGTATTACTGATAGTTGCAACAAAGAATTTCCAATTGCGATCTTTATTGGTAGTTTATTATTTGCATCCTGAATAGTTGCAACTGTGTGGTGTGACAGTCAACTGTGTAGGTTAGTTTGACTAAAGCATATGTGTTAGAATTAGCTGTTACATCCAAGCTCAACTCCAATTCCTTTTAGTAATTTATGCTTTCTAGGATTTCCAATATTTATCAATTTAGAGTTCAAGCTTATTTTCTAATTCTGGTTGTTGTTGTATCTTTATTGAATTCATAGATTAGGTAGATTATGATTGAGTTACAGTAGTTGTTGGATGAATAATTTTGGTAAAGATTGAATACTGTAGTTTGATAAATATAGGATTTAACTTCTTGCAAAAGTAAACTAGTTCATTTCTATTCTAAGATCAATAACTGCTAGGTTGATTTCTGTAGGAAAGTAGCTATACTTTGAATTCCTAGATGTATGAGTTAGATTAGTTTTATTTATTGAATGAGTTTGGTTGAGCTTATAGGTAGGATTATTATCTCCATTTAGTTAATCAACTACTTTAAATTTTTTTGCATAGATTGTGCTTATTGCCATCGAAATAAAAGACTTCGCTGGGTTGACAATTCATATTGAGCATCACGTGTGTTAGTTGTAATTAATTAGAATATAGGGTGACCAACATTTTGGCTCCATTGCCGGGGATGGTAATTGATAGACATAGTTAGTAGTTGGTTTTATTGATTTCATTTTGGTTTAATCATTTACAGCATGCATGAATACAAGAAAAACAAATCAGGAACCCCCTTTGAACACTAACATTGTAGGTGGAAGAGTTTGAGGTCGTAACGCAAGTCTGGGAAGACAAACATTTATCGACGATATAATTGATAAAGCTAATTCTTCCACCAGACCAGCGCAAAAGTATACAGGAAGAGGAAATTTTGTTCCTCCCAATCTTGAGAATTCAACATCAATGGTGGAGAACACAATGGGACCATCTACTCCCAGCGCAGAAAAGAAACCTCCTTAGGACAAGGGTAGCATTGTGGGTGCACCAGATAGAGAGGAGATTTATCATATTAACGGAACTAGAGTTAGTAAGGAAGTGTGGTTGGAACATCGCTGAGAAGCAGAGGAAGAAAGAAGGCGAGAAGAAGAAAGGAGGAAAGAAGAAGAAGCAAAAGTAGAGGAAGAATGAATAAAGAAGTCCATTGAATTTTGGAACAACATGGATAATAGAGAACATGAAGGGGAGAATGAACATAGGGAGAACAAAGAAGAAGAAGTGGAAGATAATCATCCTGGTAACACTGTGGCCACATTAGAATTTGTTATCCTCTAGACACCTGGAGCAGCTCCTATGAAAAACATCTCACCATCAGTTCTCCCGAATTTCCATTGTAAATCTTCTAAAGATCCTAATGAATTTATTTTTGAGTTTGATATCCTCTGTCACAGCTATGACTATACCTCCAGTGCTTAGAAGCTGAAACTATTTCCAGCCACCTTGAAAGGAAATGCTCTGCCCTGGTTCATGAGTCTAGGTCATGAGATCGTTACTACTTGGGACCAAATGAAACACACCTTTCTTTCTAAATATCAAGAATATTGTAGAACTGGGGATAGAAAGGAAGAGTTGTTTAAAATGGTTCAGAAGGAAGAAGAGAGATTGGAAGACTTTGTGGAAAGATTGTTGTACAATTTACAAAGGTATGGTCACACTGAGATTGGAAAAGATGTACTCAATGTTATTTTGCTACAAGGAATTAGAGAAGATTTCATTGATATGTTGAATTTGTTGGGAAAAGGGAACATCTCAAAGGAACCCTTCAAGAAGATCATTGAATTATGTCAAAGTTACTCAAGGGGCTCCTCTAGAACTAACAAGCGAGATAAAGATCGAGATCACGATGTCTTCACTAGGACACAGAAGTCAGCTACTGGAGGAGCCACTCGAGCAGAAATAGGCAACTTGCTGGAGAATTTTAAAACTGATATGATGAGTTCCATTTGCTCAGAGTTAGATGTTTTGAGAGAAAAACAAAGGCAAGCAGTAGAAGATCTTACACTAGGTGTATTCTGTCCTAAATGTAGGAAAAATAACCCACTGAAAGAATGCCCGTTGGACAAGGCAGATATATGTAGGATATGTGAATTGGAGCATGACACCAAGGAATGTCCTTCATTACCGAAAGTCAAAGAAGTTCTGCAGGAATCCACCTCATATGTGGAACAGGCTTACTTTATTGCATAGAAGAAACCTTGGTAGCCTTGCAATCAAGGTATGAATCCAGATCCATCAATTTTATTGAATAATATGAATGGTATGAACAATATGAATAATATGAATAATATGAATATACAATACCATTCACATTATTCTAATAACCAGTGGCATCCATCTCAGAACCCAATGCAAAATCCTAATTCGTGGACACCATGGTCACAACAGTCAAACAATCAACCTCCCTGGAATTCCAACTGGAGAAATTCTTACCAAGGAAATATCTTTCCCCATCACCAGAATCAATATCAATAGTACCCTCCTCAATAGTATCCTCACCAACAATATCAATAGCCACAGTTGCAGATCCAAAACAATGTCGCACCTATGAATGCACTAGTTCGACCACAGCTACTTGCACAACCTAACCCAAAATCGAATAATAAATCATTTCATCAGTTTGAGACTTCCAACATGCCTGCATATTCCATCTCCCAAGTTCCCTGCAACGATATACAATTACAATTAGGGAGGGTAGTGGAACCCATCATCACTGAGGATGTTCCATCCCTAGTGAATGAAATTGGAGTGAATCAACACTATGAGAATATCGTTCATTCAGCAATCCACATCATTGAGGATGCTGACATTCCTACCGAAACAGTAGCTGAAACTTAGGAAGTAACACACGATGAAGCAAAACCTACACAATTGATGAGAGAATTTCCATATCTTGAACGATTAGACCTACAAAAAATAGTGGAACAACCTCGATTCAATCTCTTAGGAGAATTGAAAAATTTGCATGTCAAGATTCCCCTGTTACAAGCCCTCCATGACGTGCCCATTTATGCTAAGACTGTTAGAGATTTATGTGTCAAGAAACCAAGAAGAAATCCTAAGTATCCTCCCACTGTCCATGTATTGGGAAAAATTTTCAAATTAATAATGGGCAAGACTCCTGTGGAAAAATACGATGACCATGGAAATCCTGTGACAGTTCACATAGGAAACACACAAAGCCCCAACGTCTTGGTATACTTAGGCGCAGCTATTAACGTTATGACCATAGAAACTATGAAGAAACTTGGACACACTAACCTTCGGCCAACCCCTACCATTTTAGAACTCGCTGACAGGTCAACAATCAAGCCTGAGGGGATCCTAGATGACCTAGTAATCTCAGTTGACTCATGGGAACACCCTGCAGAATTCTTGGTGTTACAGCTGAAGTCTCACTTGGGGGGACACCCGCTGATTCTGGGGAGACCGTGGTTGGCCAAAACAGATGCCTATATTATCTATCGGTCAAGATCCATGACTATCTCAGACATGATTGAGATCAAAATACTAACCTTATACCCTCTAGCTTGACCAAGCACAGAAGCTGAAACCCCACTTTGGGTGGATTTAGAGGAGGAGGAAGGCATTCATCCATTACTAACGATTGGGAGAGCCTTAACTTTTAAAGATGAAACAGAGGATGATACCATTAGTAGTTTCATCAATAATCCCACGTCCGTCAATAAGCATGTTTACCAGATTCTTGACAGTACATTTGATGAGAAATAACAAGAAAATCTTATGGAAGAAACTCTAGTAAGTGAAGCCAGTATAATTCCAGTTCTCAAAAATTTGAAAAGTGTCCCAGTGGAAATTGAGCCAGGGAAAACATTAAACATCAATCTAAGCCTTGCGCCCAGTGAGCTGGAACAACTAATTACTCTACCGAAACAACATAAAGGAGTTTTCGCTTGGGAGTACACATACATGAAGGGTATTCCTTCTAATCTGTGTACCCATCATGTTTATATTAAGAGCGACTCCAGGCCAGTGTGTCAACCACAACGAAGGATGAATCTGAACCTAAGGGATGTAGTGAAAGAGGAGATCCAAAAAGTTATGGAAGTAGGGTTTATATACCCAATTTTGGACAGTGAGTGGGTTTCTCCACTTGTGATTGTACCAAAGAAGAATGGGAAATGGAGGGTCTGCGTGGATTATAGAGAATTGAATAAAGCAATGCAGAAGGACCACTTTCCCTTACCTTTTATCGATCAAGTCCTTGATACCTTGTCTGGGAATAAGTATTTTTCCTTTCTGGATGGATTTAGTGGCTATAACCAAATCCAGATTGCTCCAGAAGACCAAGACAAAACCACTTTCACCTGTCCTTGGGGCACTTTTTCATACAAGGTACTTCCTTTTGGGTTGTGCAATGCACCAGCCACATTTCAAAGAGCAGTGATTGGAATCTTTTCAGAGATGCTAAATGATTGCATGGAAATTTTTATGGATGACTTCACTTCATACGGTAGTAGTTATGAAGAAGCACTGAAAAATTTAGAAAAGGTCTTGAAATGCTGTGAACAAAGCCAACTCTCTTTAAGCACTGAAAAGTGCCATATGATGATGAGCGAGGGCATAGTTCTGGGGCACTTCATCTCTTTTGATGGTATCCAGGTAGACCCATCCAAAATTAAGGTAATTGAAAAATATACCAATGCCTGGAACACAAAAAGATGTACGTACCTTCTTAGGGCATGTTGGTTATTACAGAAGATTCATAGAAATTTTTTCCAAACTAGCTTCTCCTTTGTTCACCTTGTTGATGAAGGATGCACAGTTTTTTTGGAATGATTCACGCCAAATGGCGTTTACTGAACTTAAGAAAAGGATGTCTACAACACCCATCTTACGAGGGCCCAACTAAGATCTGCCTTTTCATATCTCTTCAGATGATTCAGACACTACCATTGGAGTAGTTTTAGGACAGCAAGAAGGTAATGCCCCATATGCAATTTATTACATTAGTAAGAACTTATCTCCTAATGAACTAAACTATACTGTCACAGAGAAAGAATTCCTTGCCATAGTTTATGCCATCAATAAATTTAGACACTACATTACTGGATACTCCACTTTTGTGCACACTGATAATTTTTCCATCAAATATTTAATGAATAAACCAATCATGAATGCTAGAGTTACTAGATGGCTGATACTGTTACAGGAATTTGACATCACAATTATTGATAGACTAGGGAAGGAAAACATTGTTGCAGAATTTGTATCTCGACTTACTAATAGTGATGACAATTTACCAGTCGAAGATTCCTTCCATGACGAACATTTGTTTGTAGTATCATCTCATTCCCCATGGTATGCAGATATTGCTAACTTTTTGGCTGCAGGTAAGTTTCCAACACATCTATCGAAGAGAGAAAAAAGAAAGATCATACAACAGAGTGCTAGGTATTGTTGGATTGATGGACATCTTTTCTACATAGGGATTGATTTAGAAATCAAAATATGTGTCAGAGAAGGTGAAATTTTCAGTATCCTTAAAGCTTTCCATGATGAGCCTTGTGGGAGACACTTTACTAACAAAAGGACAGGTCATAAGGTTTTGAGAATGGGTTATTTCTGGCCCACATTGTTCAGGGACGCAAAGAAGTATGTCCAGGCATGTGATAGATTCCAAAGGATGGGCTAGCCCAACATATTGGATGAAATGCCTCTTCAGCCACAGCTCGTGGTTGAATCATTTGACATATAGGCTCTAGATTTCATAGGGCCTATCAACCCTCCCTCAAAACAGAAAGTTCACATCTTTGTTTGCACAGATTACATGACCAGATGGGTGGAAGTTGTAGCCTTGGTCAAAGCTAATGATTAGGCTGTAATTGATTTCCTATATGAAGAAATTTTTACTCGATTTGGAGTACCTAAGTAAATTGTTACATATGGTGGAACACAGTTCGTGTCTCACAAATTGGAAGCCTTGTTATAGAAGTTTCACATTTAGTACAAAATAGCCTCACCATATCATCCACAGGCCAATGGCCAAGTGGAAAGTTCAAACAAGGTCATCGAGGCTTTTTGACAAAGACAGTGAAAAGCCATCGTAAATATTGGGCCGAGAGACATCCAGAGGCACTGTGGGCCTATCGCACTACATGGAGTAACACAAATGGCTTTTCCACATATGAATTGGTGTATGGTAAGAATGTTGTTTTCCCAATTGAATTTGAAATCAGAACTCTGAAAACAGCTGTAGAATCAAATCTTGATTGATCAAAAGCACAGAGGAACCGACTGAATCAACTCAATGAATTGGATGAGAAGCGCACAACCACAGTGCATCAAACAACTTTGATCCAATAGCAACACTCAAAATGGCATGATGGATTTATAAAGAAGAAAGTCTTTTGAGAAGGAGACTGGGCTCTGTTATATGATTCTCAGTTCAAGAGGGATTTCAAGGGAAAACAATGCACTCGTTGGTTGGGACCTTATCAAATAGATCGAGTATTTGACGATGGAACAATCCGGTTGATCACCATTGATGAAAACAAGACACCATTATTTGCAAATGGTCATCAGTTGTGAAAGTATCACAAACCGATCTCAAAGAATGATTTCATTTCACATGTTGCAGCTGATCCAGAATATCAGTTAACGCCAGGGAAGGGATTTTTCTCAACCCTTATGAATTTTTAAGAACTGCAATGTCCACACATAATTTGTACATAAATAATTTATTTTTCACTTTGCACTTGATCAGGTTTGTTTTGAAGAATTGTGTGCAGGAATTAATTTAAGGAGCAGTAGTCGTGACCGGGCTAGATGATTGCAGACACCTTACATTGTTTTCCTAATCTAATAAATCTCTTTGAAGAAGATGGATGATTCATCGGCTTTCAACATCCAGCTGAAAAAATTTCCTACTACCTCATTTTTCACAGCTGCGACTCCTTACCTTGCTCATTATTCCAATTTTCGCAACTATAACTCCGCTATTTTCCATTCACTTCACTTTTCCAGCAGCTGCGACTCTGCTACTTTTTCCCATTCTGCCAAGTTTCGCAGTGTTAGGATATTCCTATACTCCATCCTAGTCCCACCAGTATTTTGATCATTTACATTTTCAGTCATGCATGCACCTTTAGGGTTTGCATGCATTCTGCATGCATCCCAATCATCAGTCCAACACCTAGCCCTCAGTTAGCCAGCCCCCAGGAGCTTCTCACTATTCAGTTTTAGCCCTCCAGTTGCTTAATGTGCCTTTCTTCCTTGATTTTAGGGAGCAAATCGCCCTTCTTCACCTACCATTCCAGTTACAGTCAGTTACAGTCAGTTACAGTCAGTTACACTCAGTTACACTCAGTTACACTTAGTTACATTGAGTTACACTCAGTTACACCTACTAGAGTTAGTTTGACTGATGGTTGACATTTACTTGAGCATTGATGACTCCACTGATGATGATGAAGACTTCCAGTTGCGCTCCGATGATCATGAGGACACCTAGTTGTGCTCCGATGACACTCTATTGATATTATGATCACTCTGAGAGGCTACTTCGAATTTCCACCTTAGGCATTCGAATCCTCTCTACCATTGTACTATTTATTTGTCCATACTGTGATTAATTAATTAGTGTGTTTGAAGTATTATTTATTCTATCTGAGTTCTACTGTACCATATTATTCTATTGCTCATTATACTGTATTGTTCACTCTTCTTCTATTTTCCTGCTTAATCATAATTACTCTTGTGAGGTATACATCATCTCTTAGATCTGTTGTGAGGATTTTCACATGGTATCAGAGCATGTTGAGAGTATTGTTTATCTCCATTCTTGAGATTTTTTTGCAAGTTATTACCAAGATTTTGAGTGCAGCAGTTGCAGCAGTTTCTACGTTTTTGCAGCAGTAGCAGTTGCAGTTATTCTATATTGTTTTTGCAGGTCTTCTACAGCTTCAATGTATTCTGAATTAGAAGAAATCACTCCTCTTTCTATATTCAACTATGATGAATGGAAACCAAAAATAATAGCATATTTAAAGAGTCATGATCTCTTTGATTTTTATTTTGAAAGAGAGTTCGAATCCTCTGATGAGAAGATTGACTGGTTGAATAAAGGTGACATGCACATTGGAAGAATGAAGCTTACTATGCCGGATTACATATTGCTCCCAATCATTATTGATATTGAAACTCCAAAAGAGCTATGGGCTCACCTGGAGGAAAAATTTGGCAGAAAGAATGAAGGATTTGGTCCAAACCCCTTCAAAAGCAAGCAAAGTGATGCATTCCCTCCTCTTGACGGTCTCTCAGATCATGAACCAGTATCATCTCATATTGAAGTTGTTGACAAAGAACTTTCAGATTCTCCACTCATGCTCAAACTTTCTTCTCTTTCTGTGCCAGCTCACACTCTAGATATTGCAGAAGGTCCTAAATCCTCTCTTGCACCAGAGTCTATTGGTTTGCATCATGATCACATGATTATTTCAGAGGTCAAAACAACTTTTGAAGGTAATGCATTCGCTCCTCTCCAGCTATCTCCTCTTTTATACTACTATATGATCATAATTCCATGCTTTCAGAAGGTCATTGAAGAATATGGCCATTGCCATTCGCTTGGTATAATTTCTCATGCATCTACTGGTTTTGATCTCACCTCTCATGGTTCAAAGGAGATCTCAAGAAACCATGATTCAAGTCTTGGATCTAATTTGGATTCTAAGCAATTACTGCTTGGGATAATTTCTCATGCATATGATAGTTTTGATCTCACCCCTGCTGGTTCAAAGGAGATCTCAAGAAACTATTTTTTAAGTCTTAAATCTGATTTTGATTTCAAGTAAACATGTAATAGTTATTTTTGGCATAATCTTACCCATGGTGGTTCGAAGGAGAAGACAAAAGACTATATGCACTTTCACAAATTTGATTCTACCTCAGCTGATTCGAATCAAAGGTTCAAGGATCATTCTCATACTGCTGGATTTGTTCTCATCACATTCGATCTGAAGAGCAAGTACAAGCACATGCTTTTTGAGCATGATCCACTTCTTCCCAAGAAGAAGATACCTCCAGACATATGACCAAGCATCACACATACTTGGGCTTGGAGCATTTATTTTTATGTGTGCCTTACAGTCTATTTTTTGAGGAGGGGGTATGTTTCCCATGAAATTTTCCCACTTCCTTGGTTTATTGATTGTTATTATTCATTGTATTGGGTGACCTTTGGTCTTAGTTACCAGGGCCCAGGATGGATTAAGGGGGGGTGTTAGGATATTCCTATACTCCATCCTAGTCCCACCAGTATTTTGATCATTTACATTTTCAGTCATGCATGCACCTTTAGGGTTTGCATGCATTTTGCATGCATCCCAATCACCAATCCAGCACCTAGCCCTCAGTTAGCCAGCCCCCAGGAGCTTCTCACTATTCAGTTTTATCCCTCCAGTTGCTTAATGCACCCTTCTTCCTTGATTTTAGGGAGCGACTCGCCCTTCTTCACCTACCAGTCCAGTTACACTCAGTTACAGTCAGTTACACTCAGTTACAGTCAGTTACACTTAGTTACAGTCAGTTACACTTAGTTACATTGAGTTACACTCAGTTACACCTACTAGAGTTAGTTTGAATGATGGTTGATAGTTACTTGAGCATTGATGACTCCATTGATGATGATGAAGACTTCTAGTTGCGCTCCGATGATCATGAGGACACCTAGTTGTGCTCCGATGACACTCTATTGATCTTATGATCACTCTGAGAGGCTACTTCGAATTGCCACCTTAGGCATTCGAATCCTCTCTACCATTGTACTATTTATTTGTCCATACTGTGATTAATTAATTAGTGTGTGTGAAGTATTATTGCTTCTATCTGAGTTCTACTGTACCATATTATTCTGTTTCTCATTATACTGTATTGTTCACTCTTCTATTTTCCTGCTTAATCATAATTACTCTTGTGAGGTATACATCATCTCTTAGATCTGCTGTGAGGATTTTCACACGCAGCTGTGACTCTGCTATTTTAGTTCATTTCTCCTTTTTACAACAGCTACGACTCCGCCATTTTCAACCATTTTTCCAATCTTCGTAGCTACAACTCTGCTATTCTTGTCTATTTCTGTCGATCTTTGCAGCTGCAACTCTGCTACTTTTGCCTATTCTTCCAATTTTTGCAGTTGTGACTCCGCCACATTTCGCCAAACTCTGCTCAAGTTTTCATTCTTAGATTCTCTTATTAATCAACTGCAACTCCGTTAGATCGTCTGCCTCCTATAACAGTTTCGCCGCTAATGATTTGACCGGGCTCTAATTTAAATGATGAATCCGCAGCTCCAATCGCGGTCTGCCAAGAACGATGAAAACTATTGGGCCGTCTTGCGTACCTGTCAGCATGGATGTACATATAAGCCTGGTTGGCGGTGGCCAACTCATCTCAACACATACGTATTTTACCAGCGATGCGACTGTGAAATATAATGTAAGGGTAGAATGGCGACACGAGCATTAATCTCGAAGCTATGGGTTCTAACTATAATCATGATTAGGCATCTATTGATGTCAGAAGCAATAATGGGTGTATTTGTCATTCATCCCTGTCATTTATCCACAACAAATCAACTGAACCAAAACCATGTTTAAGCTGTTACCCGTACTTATGGCTATGACTATCATTTTACCTGACTTGTGCGATAATCTTGCCACAATTTTTACTCCAAAACTAACTATGCCACCTTTGCAACAAGGTTCAATTGAAACCTTGACTATCCATCAATCGTGTTTGCATGCAGTCAGCTCGATGTTTGAAACCATGACTGGTGCATTCATTACAATATTTCGCAGAAGCTTAGTGGTATGGGTATCCCTGTGAGATTTGAGCCTCTTATAATAGAATCTCTATATAAAAACATAGATGTCTTTGTTATTTTTCAAGAAGCAGGGTGGACAGATTATTTTCAATGCTTGAATGGTTTTCATGAGGAAACAACCCTTGAATTTGCTCAAAATATGATGAGCACTCATTCATAGGTTCAAGGTATAAAGATAAATGTTTCAGAGGCAATCCTAGTAGAGGTAACGATATTTCCCAGAATTGGGATAGCGCTGGTTCAGTCGGAAACACTCTCATCCGACTGCGGTTAAATATTTTCTGGCAGCCGAAGAAAGTGTTTGATCAACGGGCAGAGGAACAACATTAGAAACCCTTCCAAGTCATTGGGACCAAGTTGCAATCTTTCTGAATAAATACATCACGTGCAAAGGGAGGTATGGTGTTGTTTATATTAATGAATTTTTACTCCTATCACATTTACGTCATCGCCAACTGTTAAACATGCCATACTATCTTTTTTAATCTTTGCAATGCATGGCCTACTCTGTTAGAGGTTCTCAACACCCCTTATCATCCCTCACAAATCATGGGCCAGTTAAACTATTGGTCTTACGTTCCCTTGCACAACATAATTTGACATGGAACAATTTCTGGTTCATTAAGAGGTATCCCATGAACTTTCTTTAAAAATAGTGGATGAGGACTGGGGTTCCTCAAACTTAGTTGGGGGGAGGATTGGAACAATAGAAGTTTGATTCAAGGATGAAGAGGAGATAGAAATAGAGGAGGTTGAAATGGGGGAAGCTGAAACTAAAATAGCAGATGAGGAACATCAAGCAAAGGCAGTATCAGGAAGCGGTCTAGAAGCTTTGAATGTGGAATCCTCTCCCTAAATCATAAGAACTTTAATTCAAAAGGAGGGATTTGGCCCTGTTTCTAAGGAGAAAATATTTTCCCTGCGTCTTAGGAGGAAGGAAGGGCTAATGAGCAAGGGCTAGACGTCTATCCCAGTGAAAAAGAGACGAATCAAAATTGCTACTACAGCAGAAGCGGGTCATCTGATCGGGGTAGATATTGGGATTCCTATCTTAAAACATCGACCACCTGTTGATACATAAGAACCTGCTGTGGACGAACCTCAATTAGAGAATCTTATTTTTGAAAATAAGTTTTTAAAAGAGGAGGTACAAGTGCTTCATGCAAAACTAGAGAAATGGAAGGAGACATGCAGAAAACAAGCAAAGAAGTATGTGAATACAGTGGTGGAGGCTACAAACCAATCGAAGAATTTATCTTCCATTTAGGGGAATGAAGGATGACAAGAATTGATATGCCCGGAATGTGGGGATATATTTAATTTGAAAAGGCATAAAGTTACAGTATTGGACTTAGAGGTACAGAGATAGCCAGGAGCAAGGAAATCAGAGGAATTATTTATGGGTTGAGTCTCATCGTTTCGAGGACATTGAATCGACTCAGCAGGCTAAAAGAATCAGGAAACAAGACGTTGTTACATAAGAACCAGCATCCTCAAAAATTTTGTTGGAAATACAATTCAGGTAAAAGATGTTGAGAATGGGATACAATGAAAAATATTGTTACATAAGAACCAATACTATGAAAAATCTAATGATTCCAATATAGGCAGAAGCTACTAAATGTAGGGGGATGTTGCCACACAAGAACCAGCATTCCCAATGGTTAATTGTCAAAATTGATTCCCTCAACCAATCTGCATAATATGAATGAGGATCAGATTCAAAATCAAACTAATCGGTTGTTGCATGAGGACATGCAAATGGATAGTTGGGGGCAGATGTTGGGCCTTGGAAATGCCCCTTTTTGACCATACCTATTTCATCATTTTTCCCTGTTATACCCTGCTTTCTTAGACCATATACATGCCTTTTTCTAGATCAATCAACAATCCTGACAAGGTATAATTCATTATTGTTTCATTTAATTAATGCCTAAGATTGTTATGGTTATGAATTCTAGCCTTCGATTTATGCTTAACTTGTGTTGATTTCATTAAGTTAAGGTCAAAACACTGGTGTATCAGCCACAATGCCTTGGGAAAGAATCATATGTGGTGCCAGTTGTTACTCTTCAATATTTGATTCCTCATATTCAAAGGGACAACGCATCTTTCCACGTGAAGCTGTAATAGGTCTTGGCTGAAACAGAGTATTGCTGCAACATGTTCGCAGGAGGTTTGATGCGGTACTGCTGACGCCGCGACACATTGGATGAAGGCATGAAAGGAGTATTTTGGGCCAAAGTATACTGCAGTTGGAGGGTTTTGGGTCACTTGGACCATCTATTTTGTAATATTGAGTCAAGTATACCGCAGTTGGCGGGTTTTGGGTCATGTATTTTGTAATATCAAGTCATTGTACCGTGGTATGCGGGTTTTTGGGTCATTAGACCAAGTCAGTTAGTCGATTGTCCACAAGTGTCGGTTAGGAAAGTGGACAAGTATTATAACGGGCGGCAGCCTATAAATAGATGAGAATTGTAAATGTTAGGAGAGTAGATGGATAAGAGAGAGAGATAGTGATGGATGTAGAGATAATGCGGGTGTTGCACAGAGATTTATGTACTACTTTTGGTTTGCCACAGTAATATAAGGGTGATGATTTGGTGCAATCTCTGTGTAATGTTGCTCGATACCCATGTTATTTCTTGTTCTTAATGCAGTTATTTGTTTCTGTTGCTACGATGTGAATGATGTGTTATAGATATATGCATACTGTAATGTGAAAATGTTGCGATTAAAGTAATGTGCAATCTCTGTTTATGGTAATGTTAAATGCTGCGATTAAAGTAATGTGCAATCTCTGTTTATGGTAATGTTAAATGTTGCGATGTGCTAGAACTCTGTGATGAATATTTGGAATTGCTGTTAGTATCATATTGCCGCAACTTTCCTCCTCCCTCGACGGAAACATGGTTCCGTTTGCTCTTCCTGGACGCCTCGAGTGAGACCTCATCTGTTCTGCAGGTGTTGTTGGGTGGGCTCAAACCTGCCCGGGCCGGTGCCCAGGGAGACTGCGGTATGTGTCGACAGTTGGTGGACCCCTGTCGACTGTGAGGTCGCAATTTGGTCAACAAATGGTTCCGTTTCCAGGATTGTGTGCAGAGTAGAAGGAGGTCATGTTGTGGCACCCGACGAAGCCAGAGATACAAAAATGGTTCGATCAGAAGTTGCAGGAGTTTGCTGAAGAAGAAAGTCGGAACACGCAACTGACGATAGATCAGTGGGTGGAAATATACATTCACGACGGACCACATGAATAATTTTTCTGTGAATTCCTGGCTATTATGGATGAATGGTTGTCGAAGTTGACCTTTCAGCAGAAGAACTTCTAGGGTGGTGAACCGACGACTTGGACCCCGAAATTGATTCAGGAATTGCAGGAAGTCGATAATAAGGCATCGCGAGCTGTCGAAGTTTGGCTTGATAGCATTTTGGAAGGATATATTACAGAATTTGTAGTTGATACTAAGAAATCCTCTAGTGAAGCTGAAAGATACTTCTTTGACGGACCGAGGGGAAGGTTCCTGCTATCGCTCCAATTGTCGATTAAGATGCTAATCTACGAGAAGGGTATATTAAAGATGCACCTTGATCAGTAGACAGCCTGGTGGGTGGAGGCAATGGGTACTGTGACTGTTGGGGAACGGTGCATGAAATGGTAAAGGGGTAGATGGGTGTAGACCATGAGGAGACTGTGAGCGAAGCCAAGGAAGAAAGTGGCCTTACAAGGGGAGGAGCAAGGTTCTGATACAAAAACAGGTAGAGGATAGGAGAAGGTCCTGCTCCTATCAGACTACAAGACCGTAAAGGAAGGCCACACGGGACGAAGTGAACTCACAGTCCTGATAGGAACGGCCAGGATATGCCCAGGATAGAGGTAGGACTGAACCCCAGCACTAGCATGCCCACACCTCTGCTCACTAGCTCTCAATCGGCAATAAAAACTACTTCGACACTGCCGAGTACGTCGACACCGAAAAAGTTAATTAGTAGTAGTAGTACAATGACAGGAGGAAGGAATCCCAAGATGGTGGATGATGATGCTAAGCTACCATTGTTCCATGGAAGTGCGACAAACAACCCAGAGCAGTATTGGTTTTTGTGTGAAGCGGTCTGGACCGTGAAATAGATCATTGATGACGATGTTAAGAAAGGACAGTTGGCCATGACTCTGCGAGGTCGTGCATTAGATTGGTTCATGAAGTTTGTCTTAGTCCCTACGGGGGCCCCAGAGAAGTCATTGAATGAGATTCAGGATGGGCTGATTGCTAAATTTAGACGGCTTAAGTCAGAGGCTCAATATATTATTGAATTGAAGGAAATTAAGTAGTATCCCAATGAGATGGTATGGGATTTCGACCAGTGATTCAAGACATTGATGGAAAAGGTTAGTTTTGATATGAGCACTGCCCAACATAAAGAATGGTTCATTTCTGCACTGCTACCCCACATTCGGCTGCCGTTGATGCAACAAAACATTTCGACGCCTAGCGAAGCTCTGGAGATTGCAATGCGATTGGAGGCATCACCGATTGGAGATAATGCAGCTAGGATGTTGCAGATACAGACCCAACTCACTAACCTGACTATACAATTGCAAGATTTAAAGAAGAACAAGGAACAGCGTGATGAAGTATGGTGTACGCGATGTCGACAAGAGGGACATACGAAAGATGATATCCCATATTTTCGTAACTATTTGGTCTCAGGTGCGCCCAATCCATTGAATGGCGGCAGTAAGCCGTGGTGTTGTGTTTGTCACGTATTTGGGCACGGTCATGATAATTTCCCGTATATGCAGAAAATGGTCACAACCTCACGAAATCTATATTGCACCTTCTATAAGTTGGTAGGACATGATGACAAGGATTTCCGTGCATATGGGTTGCTACAAGAGAGAATGTGTGATGCATTCTTTGTGAAAGATGATCAGCGCGCTGCACCGCTACAGCTGCAAGTAGCTTAGCCAATACCTCAACCACAGATGCAGTTTGTACCACAGTAGTTCATACCGCAATATACACTAGTGAACCCCCCATAGCCTTAGTATGTGCAACAACCATAGTATGCACCACAAGGGCAAGGGATGCCACCAGCACCCATGCAGCAGCAGTTTAACCAACCTCAGTATCAGTAGCAGGGCGGCTATCGGGGAGGGTACAAGGGTGGACGCGGTGGTGTATTTGGTCTTGGAGGAGGAGACCAAGGTGGTCGTGGACCTGTTCAAAGTTACCACTGTGCGGTATGGGGCCATTATCAGCGTGACTGCCCACTGCTACAAAATCAGTGTAAGTTTTGTTCTGGTAATGATCATACACTCGAGAATTATCCACAGTTGATTTCAAGATGGCAGGCTGGGAACACTCCGCCGCTACAGAACCCAGTACAACAACCGATACAGAACCCTGTGTAGCAACCAGTACAGAACCATCCCCTGCGACCATCGCCAAATGCTAATCCGAATTTAAATCAACTAGGGAATCTGCGGCAGAATCAAACACAAGGTGCTGATATTGCAACTATTTATGTAGAACCTCAACCACAAGATGCATCGGTGGCTATTGTCACTCATGGAGGTAAGACGACTGGGGAATATGGTTCGCAACCACTCATCTACTTAGCTAGTTAGAAGACGGTACCTTTCGACATTGTTATAGAGTGGGAGACGTTCCTGGAGGCACACCACACTTTGGAGAAAGATCGCAGTAAGGCTGTTGTTTGTGATATGCCGCCTGTCTTTGATGCTACATTAGACGCCGATCGACCACCACCAGGGATATTGCAGAAGTTGCTTGAAAGCTGTCTGTCATTGGCACAAGACCCAGTTTCCCTAATTGAGATAGAGGGATGGTTGCAGCGATTTCTGAAAGGACGGCATGAGTTAGCAGTAAACTCCTTACAGCGAAGGAAGACTGGCAAGGAAATGCGAATGCATATTCAGATTGGTGATTATGATGTTGATTCTGTGATTCTTGATCTTGGTTCAGATGTTAACATCTTAACCAAGCAAGCGTGGCAGAAAATGGGGAGTCCCCCATTGAGCTGGTCTCCTGTGCAGCTCTGGTTGGCTAACCATGCAAATGTTACACCCATTGGGCGAGTTCTGTGGCTTACGATTGATATTGAGGGCATGAAGACATATGCCCACTTCAACGTCATTAAAGTAGTTTATGGAGGAAGCTCCTATCCTGCGCTATTGGGGATAGGATAGGCTAACGATAGTGGAGCTGTAATCAACTTCAAGAAGCGCATGATGACTTTTGAGAACCGTGATTTCTGAGTTATCGCTCCGTTGGATCCGGCTGAAGGATGTCGATATGTTGATCCTATCAAAGATGATCACATTGGATGGGATCATGCATTCAATATTTCTGAGGACTACATTCATCCCACTATCCACGGTGAGCTGGAGTGGCGCAGCGAGAGCTCTGTGTCTTTTGATTCTGATGATGCATTGGAACATTGGTAGAATCACATGCATGAAGTATCAGTCTGGAAATGTGGTTTAGTTACGCAATCTGTATGTCGTGTTGCGACAGAAACGATCACATTTCCTATCTATGAGGGGTTGCCTTGCTTAGACACCTTTGTAGCAGAATTTGAAGACCGTGTTCTAGAACCCCAGTGATTGTTGGCCTTGGAGGAAGCACTGAAGGCTGCTCCAGCATGCTGGTGGGTGACACATAAGAAATTTATTAAAGATTGGTCACAATGTCGAAGGTTGATGATGGTTCAATTTGGCAATACTGAGGTTTCTCAAACTGGCAAGTATGATGGCCGAACTGATCCAGGTGATCATGCGATGGAATGCCAACGATTGTGGGTCACACGACCCAGAGATGAGAGAGTTCATGCTTTTTTCCATACTTTGGAGGAGATACAACGCTCGTGGTATACTGCAGCCGAGTTGCATCGTGACATTACAACATGGGGGGAGTTGACAATCTGTTTCACTCATACATTCACATTTGCGGATGCCAACCCTGATGTCCATAACGCCCTACAGCTCATCTGTAATGTGATTTTTCAGGTTGTTCTGGTGACCTGCCCTATTGACCCGCACACCCACAGTCAGATGTAGTCTCTCATGGAGTGTTTCAACGTCAGTGGAGGGCTAGAGGATGATGATGATCCCCGAAATATTAACATTCCCGAATCCGAAGGAAGTTGCGATGTGGTACCACCTGTTGCACCAAGTAATCCGTTCAATCAACCGTTGCATCTTCGCAAAACGAATATCGACACTGAAGCTAATCCCAAGTTTGCTAATGTTGGGGATTATTGGGATGATGAGATGATGAGTAAGGTTACCGAGTTACTGCATGAATTTCAGGACATGTTTCCCACAAAGTTTTCCGAAATGAAGGGAATCCTGGGTGATTTAGGAGAGATGAGGATTCCATTGAAACTAGACACTAAGCCAGTCCGACAACGACCTTATCGGCTAAATCCGCGACATAAAGAAAAGTTCAAGGTAGAACTTGATCAGATGTTGGATGTTGGTATTATCGAACCTGCAGAAGAGTCAGAATGGATCAGTCCTATGGTGGTGCAGGATAAGAAAACAGGCGAAGTGCGCATTTCTGTCAATTTGCAGAAGTTGAACGATGCGTGCTTTCATGACCCCTTTCTGACCCTGTTTACCGATGAAGTACTTGAAGGAGTGGGTGGCCAGGAGATGTACTCTTTCACTGATGGATTCTCTGGCTACCATCATATTCGCATTGCCAAGGAAGATCACCATAAGACAACGTTTGTTACCAAATGGGGTTTCTTTTAGTACATGGTTATGCCGTTCGGTTTGAAGAATGCACCTGCGATATTCTCTCGGGTCGTTGTTGCCGCGTTCAAAGATTTTATTCAGAAGTTCCTGCAGGTATATATGGATGATTGGACTGTTTACGGGTTGATCCGCAATCATTTTACCAATCTGTGGTTGATGCTTCAGTGATGCCGACAACACCAGATATCACTGAACTTGAAGAAATGTATTTTTTGTGCTCCCTTCAGAATATTGCTAGGACATATTGTGTGTAAACAGGGATTGTTGGTTGATCCAGCCAAGATTGCACTTATTTTGGGGTTGCAACCGCCGACCACTGTTAAGCAGTTATGCATGACTTTGGGTCACATGGGATATTATTGCAAGTTCATTACAGTGCATGCTGCGATTACTGCCCCTATAGAGAAGTTGTTGAAAAGGATGCGACATTCCAGTGGAATCTGGAATGTCAGGATAGTTTCGAAACACTCAAAGCGAAGATGCAGTCGGCACCGATTTTGGTTTTTCCGGACTGGAGTAAGGAATTCCATGTCCATGTTGATGCTTCATCGATTGCATTAAAGGTTTTACTAGCTCAACTAGGTGAAGGTGACACTGATCATCCCATTTCTTTTTCCAGTCGGAAGCTGTCTTCTGTAGAACGCAATTACACTACCACAGAACGCGAAGGTCTGGCCATGGTTTACGTGTTGTAGAAATTCAGGCATTATTTGTTGGGTGGCCACTTTAAAATGTTCACTGACCATTCTGCATTGAAATACTTGTTCAATAAGCCTGTGTTGGGGGTGAAGATCTGTCGATGGCTACTTTTGTTTCAGGAGTTTGATTTCGAAGTTATTGTGAAACTGGGAAGGTTGAATGCTGGACCAGGTCATTTGTCACGGATTGACACAGGGGAGGAACCGACTAATATCGAAGATGGATTTTCGGATGCCCAGCTGTTTCATGTTGCTGCTGCTGATCACTATTTTGATGATATCCTTCAGTTCTTGGTTACCGGCACCGCGCCCGATGACTTTACCATGACTCAAAAGAAGCAATTGGTCGTCAAGGCTGCTGACTTTCAACTGATCACAAGAGAGTTATATAAACTGGGTGCCGATGAGATATTGCACAGATTTTTCTTACCGCATGAGAAGGCGCAGATATTGGCCGAAGCACATGGCAGAGTCGCAGGAAGGCATTATTGCAGTCGGGAGACTTCCCGAAAGGTATTGCATGTAGGGATTTGGTGGCCCACATTACATAATGATGCGCCAGACTATGCACAGTCTTGCAATGTTTGTCAACGAACTGGAAAACCGTCGAGGTGCGATGAGGGGCCATTACTACCTCAATTAACATTACAACCATTTGAGAAATGGGTTGTGGATTTTGTAGGGCCGATTAATCCACCAGGGAAACGTATGGCTGTGCGATACATCATTACAACAACAGAGTATTTGACCCGATGGGCGGAGGTGACACCTGTCATTGATTGTTCCATAGAAACGACTGCTCGGTTCTTGTTTGATCACATTATCACTTGGTTTGGATGTCCCAGATTTTGCTGAGTGATCAAGGCATCAATTTTCTCAATCGCACTATCAGCGCCTTGACGGAGGAATTGCAGATACAACATAAGAAGAGTACACCCTATCACCCACAGACGAATGGGACGATAGAGTTGTTTAACAAGGTATTGGAGCATGCATTAACAAATGTGTGCAATGCGAACCGAGACGACTAGGATTTGAAATTTCTAGCGGTGTTGTGGGCCTATCGCACCACATGTAAAAGGTTGACTGGTCAGACACCTTTTAGGTTGGTATATGGGAAGGAAACAGTTATGCCTATGGAGTACATTGTTCTGAGTCTACGCATTGCGGCTGGTACGAGCATGGATGATGTTGCCGCCTGAGAGGAGCGTCTAGCAAAATTGGTGGAACTTGAAGAAGATCGCTTTATCATTGGTTTTCATCAAGGGGTGGAGAAGGATAACTAGAAGGCATGGTATGATCGCCACATAAAAAAAAGTAGTTTCAGCAAGGTGAGTTGGTGCTATTGTATGACAGTAAGTTTATGAAACATCCAAGCAAGTTGCAGATGCATTGGTTGGGTCCCTATCACATCAATAGTATTACTTCAGGAAGAGCGGTTCAGTTGCAGCGATTCGATGGGGGATGCTCCCCAAGTTGGTAAATGGTCATAGGTTGAATCCCTATCGCGCGGGCTTGGAGCAGTGCGATGTTTGTAGAATTTTTCCCTACGGATAAGTAAAAATTCTCTTAGATTAAAGTAGACTTTAACTGACTCTAAGCTAAGACAAAACTAAACATATGCTACCTTGAATTCCTAGATCTAAACAGACATCTCAATATTAAAGTACTAAGAGAAGTAGAAGAGATCTAACTAACCTTCAATTCGATCGCTTGTCTTTATGGTCGCTCCAATTTCCAAGTCCTTGCGAATGAACCTGTCAAAATGAAACCAAGATACAAGCATATACAATTCTCTAGCAACTTGAAATATGAGTTAGGATCTAAATCTTCTATAGATACAAATCATATCATTGAAACAAAATCAATACATGTGATTTGGGAAACAAGACAAGTTATTTTCTATTATCAACTTGAAGTCACTTACAATGGTTGCTTGATATTCAAGCCAACTTCCAGCTCCAAGTGTTTCCTCCTCTTAGCTATCTCCACAAAGCTTTAAGATCATAAGTTTGATGTCTCCAAGAGTCCTCCCCTTTGCTCATGGAATTCCTCTCTCTTATAGTATGTGGTAGGGTTAACCAACAAGAGAGAAGGGTGGATCTTGGGAGAGTTAAGTGGATCAGGCCTACTAATCACAGAAAGTGAGTTAGGATCGAATCAGGGACACCAATCCTCAAAAATCTCTCGAAAATCAAAATCCCACAAGCCATGGAAAAAAGGCTAAAAAAAGTGTACCGCGCCTCTAGAACAGAGCATAACGCGGTAGTACCGTGTGGCAGATAAAGAGCATAGCGCGATAGTACGGACTACCACACACCTAACATGGAGCAAGGCGTGGTAGTGAGGGTAAATGAAGTCTCATCTAGGTTGATTCTTGGTAGGGTAGGTTTTCCTTCAAGGATCACTCATCATTTTTCTCTTCTGGGTGTTTTAAGCAGTAGGGGAAGTGTCGTCAACTCTTTTTGTGGTGAAGATGCGACACTGTGGAATATGGAGGTATAAAAGATGCCCCCTAAAGTCTGAGGTCAGAAGGGACTGATGGCCGAAAGACTTTACAAATACTGTGCAGAGATAGCATCGAGGAGTGCGACAAGGAGTTGAAAAAAGAAACAAAATGTTAGATATACTACCGAGGCGGGCATCCCCATGCTCATAAATAATTGACTCAAAGCATGGCTGCCGACCAATACATTACAAATCCATGAGTACTAAGATGATATATACTGTGGACAGATCATGGCTACTATGAACAAGCGTAGATCCATGAGACAGTAATGACACAGCCAAAACCAATACAAAAAGTGGATCTGTGTGACAATACCAAGGACATCTCCATCGCAACCTGGACGCAATCAAGATACAAAGGCGCGCCCAGGGTCTTCTACCCGATCGCAAATGATACAAATCTAGCCATGTGATTACAAAGTGTTGAAGTCGAACATGGTAGAAACCATTTGATTACTGGTCAATGATGTGAACCATTAACAAATGCGAGGGAAATCACTAATGATGATGATGATCCCCAAGGTATCCGAAGTACATCTCAACAAAATGCGAATGGATGAGTTGATGTTGAACATTCGAGAGATCGTTCGATCAGAGGTCAGTGATGTAAACCTACTGTCGAACACGAGGAAACCTGCCATTGAGGTATGCAAGTGCCAAGGTACTAATGGTTGATCCCTAAGTCCAATTCCTGGATAGTGATTTGACATCGACGGGAATAGACTCGTCGAAGGTGGGTCATAATGATTCCCACATCATCGACACGAAATCAGAGCGAAAGATAGTATAAGATGACGAAAACAATGGAGTATGTACTGACACAGTGGAGGTCTGACACAATGAACGACTCTGAACAATGCAACCCTTTGAACATATAACGGCATGTAACAGGACTTGGTAGTAGGGATTATTGATAGTAGAGGATAGACACCGAATGAGTAGGCTCGTGGCCAGAGAGACGACTCATGATGATGACCATAACTCAGTGACGATACCCAAAATAGACAAGAGACAGACGCATGCCATGTTCAAAGGTAACGACTGACAAGCTGCCAAAACAAACTTGACTTGTTCCCCATATTCCCCCGACATGATAGAGGAGTACCTCTTTGTTTTTTTTCGAGCTTGAAGAGGATAAAAGATGCTCGGTATAGCTCATCTCATAGATGAGTCCAATCTCACATGTTTTACGAACCTGATAAAGGACGGGTTCATCCCAAAGTGGGTCCTTTGATGTTAAATTTTAACGAGTCCAAGGAAGGAAAACTCTGTAGTTTTTCACATTTAGAGAGCCTGGAAAACTTAAAGGAGGCTCCACAGTGTACTTTTTGGTAAATTTAGTCCCTCGATCTAGAAAAAGTGTAAAACAATTCCCGAGAGAACTCTCCCAGCCAAAATTGATCGAGGTATCTCTTTCTCGTAAATAGTCTAGACGGGCCGAAAAGGGGTAACCTATCACCGAATAGACGACCTTTCAAATACTTTTACAAGTGTGAAAGAGTCAAGATCACTTGGCAATCTTTTCAATTTTAGGGAGTCTGAAAAGAGCTTAACTATGGACTCCAATGGTCTTTTTCATAATTTTTAATTATTCTGGTACGAAAAGAGAATAAAATAAAACCAGAATAATACTTTCCTCATCGTTTAACAAGCATGAGTAAAGCTGACCAAACTCGACACCATTTACTTGAATTTGACAAGAACGAGACGGGTGTAAAAGCGCTTGGAATCTTTTTCAAGTTTTAATCCAGAGCACGAAAAAGATAAAGTAGGCTCAAAACGAAGGTCAAACAATAAACGAACGCCAATGTGAATATATTGTCTTTAAAGGAGATCCTGTCAATAAGTGCTCATGAAACCAGATATTAGTAATGTGAAATGTGTTTTATTTTAACTAGATAAAATAATGAGTGAAAAATAAGTAAAAAAGTTATATAGAGGATGGGTAAAAATAGAAAGTTACCATTTCACTTGCGCATTTACCAAAAGAGGATATTTTACCCATTTGAGGAGCAAAAACTTCAAGAGTTCATATTTGGAGATTCGAGGCACCATTTCAACAGCCGTCTGTGCCAGGTAAGAGCTTTTAAGCCTCTCTTTCATTTCATGTATGAATAGCTTGTTTTCAGTAGGAAAAAGTAATTTTTTGGGCAAGCCCTATTGGGCAATTTTCACCCTTCACAGTACCGCGCGGGGGACGTATTGGGAAGCACGGTACTGTGCAACCGTACCGCATTGTGAGGCTAAACAGGGGCGCGGTACTGTGCAGTACCGCGCAGTCAAGTTTCTCCCAGGCGCGATAGAGGCGAAATTTAAGATGAAAAAAATTATTTTTTCTCAAATTTTTAACTGAGATCAAGTTGTAAAATAATTACTGAATGTTTCCCATGACCCTTTGCAGGTGTTTGAAACATGTTTGGAGCAAAATGGTCCATTGGAAAGAAAGAGAACATGAAGCGGATGACTTGCTAGCTGAAAATGACCAAGAGACTTTGACTGCACTGCAGGAATGTGGTTTGTTAAAATTCTTCAAGACCAAGGGTATTCGTAAGCAGGCAAAGCTTCTCACCCACATTATTCAAATGTGGGACCCCAACATTCAAGCTTTCCGAGTAGGAGAACACATCCTCAAAATTCAACTCGAGGACATTTATTTTCTCACAGGCCTCTCAAAAAGAGGAGCCCCGGTGAGTTTTACTGGATACATAGCCTCGGAGGTGAGCACAGATGCTTTGATTGCTCGTTACTGCCATCAGGGTTTGGGGAAGAAAAGCGGCAAGGTGGTCATCAAAGACATTATAGAACTTCTTATAAAAACCGTGTTGTTCACCATCACACGTGCATCAGGGAGTACGGGTCCCCATTAGGCCTCCCATACGCAGATGAATCTTGCAGTGGATTGTATGGCGGGAACAATATTCAACTGGTGTGAGGCAGTGTTGACCAACCTCAAAGAGCAAGTGAACAAATGCAGTCTTGGAGAGAATTCCCAATTTGGTTATGGGAGCATCTTAGTCAACTTCTTTTTGGCGAGGGTGCCATTGTTGCACCCACAGATAGCTATGCCCCCCCATCCACCTACCGAGCCATGGATGGCTAGATGGAGTGATTATGCAGGACGTCTTGGGGGACCTTAGCATTTGGATTTTGGTGAGAATTTCTTCTTGTGGCTCGAGGAATAGATAGTGATGATCAAAGACTACCCCTATGCAGGGGTGGACTTCCGTGAGGACATAGAGTTCGCATTGCCGGAAGATGAGGATTAGGACAACTCAGGTATGACCTTCATGTACATATTTTTCTTTTTTGAATATATCATTTTTCTTTTTGTTTAGAATGTGTAAAAGACTTTAATGTATGTACGTGTGCATGTCGCAGATCGTGGACCACAAAGACCGGCAGGGTACTCGCCATTACGCTGAGGTGGTGTTGATCGCCAAGCCGCTCCAGACGAGGAAGAAGACGAAGATGAAGTGGGAGGGGTCCAAGAAATAGAGAGGAATTTGCAAGGTTTGACTCACGGTATTCTTGCTATGAGGGTGGATGACATCCCTTTGCATCTCCAACGGCATACTGTAGGTGTGCCTAGGCGTATTGGCCGAATCCTTCGTAGGGTGGCTCGCGCTATAGTGTGTTATCACTAGCAGCATGAGGAATCTGATGAGGGACATGATAGATCTTCTAGATCTCCCTAGATGGCAGCTTTTATCTTTTTGTGGCATGTACACGATATGTAGGCTTTGAGAGCCAAATGTTTGTATGGGATTTGGTCCCAAATTTTGTCTTTAAAACACAAACTTTATGTATTTGGAAAAACACTTTTATATACAGTGATATGGACCTATTTTTATGATCTATTTATTTACAATGACTTGTGTGTTTTATTTTTTGTGATGTGTTTTTATGTATGGGCAAGATGCCAATCCAGAATGTAATTAGCTAATGAATCAGCTATACAATTGAATTCCCTTGGTACATGTTGATATGGAATGAAATTAAAATATCATTCCAAGAGGCGTACCCTCCGAAATAAACGAAGTAGGATAGGATCAAGAACTGTGTAAACACGATTCAAATGAGAAACCACGAGTTGGGAGTCTAAAAAGACTGGTAGGGAGTCAATTCTGAGTGAAGCAACCTCCATCAAGAGTCCGATGACTGCATGGTACTCTGCGATATTGTTGGTTGCAGGACCCAAACAATTGGCTCCTGAAGATATCAACTCGCCAGTGGGAGAATAGACTACCCATGCTACAGAAGCGAGATTCCGGGTATGCCAGCTTGCACCATCGGCGAATTCGAAGTAGGCAGGCATCTGCACATAAAATCATGAGTCAAAGTAAGAATGGATACGTGAGGTCTATGCGCACACCAAAAGATGAGTAAAAATAAGCTAAGTACATTATGTACAAAAAGTAACCCACGTAGGGAAACCTTACGTGTAGAAGCGTTTGAGGTATAGCCCATTGCGGGGCTGTGCCAATCGCGTGCCATCACAATCGATGAGTTCATAGGCTCCTTTCTCCAAGACACGTTTTACAACAAAGGGGTCGTACCACATAGATTCTAGTTTTTCTTTTCCGATTTTATCGTGCATTTGATCATATGTGAGTACGAGGTCACCTTCATTGAAAATCCGAGGTTGAACGGATTTGTCATACTGAGCTTTGACGCATTTTTTATGAGCTTCGTTGGCTAAAGTAGCGCCGCGGCGGGTTTCATCTAGCTTGGCTAGGTATAGAAACCGTTCCTCTTCGAAAGTGGTGTGGGGGAGTAGCTCTATGGCTATCTTAAGTGATGGAATTTCACATTCAATCGGTAAAATGGCTTCTAGGCCATACACCAGTTGGAATGGCGTAAACCTAGTAGCACCTTTTACTGAGGTTTGGTATGCCCATAGTGATGAAAAAAGAGCTGAGTGCCAGTTGGATTTCTGAGTACCCACAATACGCTGAATCATTCGTTTTAGGACTTTGTTAATGGCTTCAACTTGGCCATTGTCTTGTGGGTAGTATGGGGTTGATTTTTCATGGCGAAAACCAAATTTGGCACTTAGTTCCTCAATCATATGGTTCCTGAAGTGGGAGCCATGATTGGTCACAATGGATTGTGGGACACCAAATCTAGCTATAATGTGATTGAATATGAATTGTGCCACTATTTTTCCATCCTCATCATAAGTAGGCATCGCTTCAGCCCATTTTGTGAAATAGTCGACAGCTACTATGACATAGCTATGCCCCCCGGCTGAAGTGGGCTTACAGTGCATGAAATCTATGCCCCATTTGGAAAAAGGGCCAATGGCAATAACAGGATGGAGTGGAGCAGGGTGCGAGCATGTTTTACTATGAAAGAATTGACATGGTGGACATTTCTTGACTGTTTCAATGCAGTCTTTGAAAATTGAGGGCCAGAAATATCCTGCTCGTAGTATTTTCTGGGCCATAGCCATTCTAGAGAGATGACCACCACATGCTCCAGCGTGGCAGTCATTGAGAACGCGTTTCGCCTAATCTAGGGTCAAACAACGTCGAAGAACGGTTTCGACACCACGTCGATAAACAATATCATTGACTATGAGGTAGTATTTGGCGTGATGTCTGATGCATTGACGTTCATCGTGAGTGAGGTCGGGGCGGAAGCATTGGGTTTGGAGATATAATATAATATCCCCGTACCACGGATCAGACGTGCTACTGAGGAACAACGATTCATTAGGAAGACAATCGATGGGCTCGGATTGCTCGGTAGCACGGGGCAAGTTACAAATCAACTCAACAAAGACCAAAGACTTCTTGGACTTGGCTTTGACAAATTCCAAGTAAAACTCTTGAAGGATGACGATCCAACGAGAATATTTTCCCCCAATCACTTGAAATGTGAGGATATAATACATTGGATTGAAATCGGCTATAACATTGGTCCGGCGGAGTAGAATGTAATGACGGAATCTTTGGACAGCAAAAACTGTTGCCAGAGCCAGTTTTTCAACATGTGAATAATGAGTTTCGGAGTCGAGAAGACTCTTACTAAGATAGTATACCACATGTTCTATGCAGTTGTGGTCTTCCTGGAATAGCACCATACCGATGGTGGAAGTCGAGGTTACGAGATAAAGAATGTAATCTCGTGTGTAATCGGGGGGTTGGATCACAGGATCTTTAGTTACGGCTGCCTTTAGATTGTCAAAGGAACGTTGGGCTTCGTCATCCCAGATGAAGGGAGTATTTTTCTTGAGAAGCCTCATATACCCTTTTGTTATCTCGGAAATATTACAGATGAAACGACGTAGAAAGTTTGCATGCCCTTGCAAACTTTGAAGTTCTGGAATGTTTGTGGGGGAAGGCAGGGCTAAGATAGCTTCTACCTTCGCAGGATCTAAGTGTATCTCGCTTTTGGAGATTATGAATCCCAAAAATTTTCCGGCTTCTACGCAAAAGACACACTTATGCGGATTCAAACGTATATTGTAGCGACGACACCTTTCGAAAATGGCACTTAAGTGATTAGGATGGTCATCCCGGGTTTGAGAGTGAGCGGGAAGATCATCAAGATATGGTTCTACAATATGTTTGATGTCGTGAAATGCGTATGACATCGCCCGTTGGAAAGTTGTCCCGGCGTTTTTAAGGTCAAAAGGTAACTTTCGATATGCGGAAATCCCCCAAGGGCAGTTAAAGGCTGTTTTGTGTTGGTCGACTGGGAGGATATCGATCTGATTATAGCCACAAAAGCCATCCATAAATGAAAAGATGACACTCCCGACACAGTTATCGATGATCTAGTCGATGAACGGAGTTGGGTAGTTGTCCTTTGGACAAGCTTTGTTCAAGTCGCAGTAATCGACACAGACTCTGATCATTCCCTGTTTCTTGGCTATGGGAATGATGTTAGATACCCATTCTATCAATGGGACAGGATAGATAAAACCAACAAGCAAAAGTTTTTCAACTTCTGCTTTAATAGCGGCTGCCTTGCGAGGATGGACGGGCCGAAGTTTCTGCCGAACAAGTTGGGTGCCAAGGAAGATTGGAATTTCATGGACCACAATCGAGGGATTTATTCCTGGCATTTCTTCATAACTCCAAGCAAAAACATCGCGAAAGTTTTTGAAGTAGGCACTATAGAACTCCATTTCGAGGGGAGTACATGTTTTTCCAATATGTATGTTTTTCATGATACCAGGCTTCATTGAAATATCTATGGGAGTGGTTGACATAATGTTAGCCAAGTTTCCTTCGGAAAATACTTCGTCGAGGGAAGTGGGAACCTTGGTTTGAACCATCCCAAGTGAAGTACTGGGTTTTATATCGGTCTCAAGTGTTTGAATGGTGGGGAATGAAGATCGATGATGAAAATCTCCCCATGGTGGCTCATCACCGCACATAACCTCCATAATTGATTCGTCAGTGGGAAAAATAAAATTGAGAGGATCGATAAGTGGTGGATATGAATGAGTCTCAGATGAGAGCTGTGCCACGGTGTGATGGGTAGAAAAGTTGACCCAATCGGTGGCTGATTGGATCTCTTCATATGCTCTGAGGTTTCTATTCAAAGGCATAGAGTTGTCATAGTCTTCAATCTGAGCGGGACTCGGAATCACCCATGAATCATTGGAAGGGGTGACATTTGATGAAATCATGTTGACTGGTTGAACATGGGTCCCCGGCTCTAGAAAAAATCCAATAAGGGAAGAATCCTTCTTGAGACAAACACAAATGTCATGGAACCGGTACCGAGGTTGATCCAATAACGGATCGGTGTTGGCGGAGTTCATATGAGAGTCTGGGATACAGTAATCAAGTTGATCAATGGTGACAATTTTCCCTTCATGAGGAAATTGCACAATCCGGAAGACTGTAGATGCTATGGCGGTCATGGCAAAAAACCAGTTCCGACCAAGTAAAAGATTGTAATCTAATGGTGCATCTATGACTTCAATGTGTACGGATACTATTTTGCCCCCCAGTTCAACACCAATTGAGGGAATGAGTCCATAAGGTTGAAAACCGTGTCCATCAAATGCCCTGAGAGTAGTGGGTGAAGTCATGACTTCGGGTGAGCCTAAGGCTCTCCAGCAATTCAAAGACATGATCGATGTGGAGGCACCTTCATCTAACACAGTGCGATGGATTCTATTTCCACGGATTTTTGTATGAACCTGAAAGGCTAACTAGTGAGAAAGTCGAGGTTTGGCGTGTTCCAAGTTAAACATAATAGAGTTTGAAGTATCTGGGTCCATTGCCCCCAGTGATGAAAGTAAGGTTCTACGCTGTGTGGGGCAGTGTTGAAGAACCTCGAGAGTCGACATGGCGCAAGGTGCTTGAGCTAAATCCTCAACAATGTTGTAATTTTGGGCAGCTCGCGCATTGGGATTAAATGTCGCCTTTCGTATGGTGCCCTTGGGTGGGCGTAGAACTGTGTCCGTAAGCGGTCTCTCGATATGGAGATGGCCGGTAGGGGGAGGGATAGGAGTCAGATCTTCAACAAGAGATTTTCCTTTGGTTATCTCGGATTGTTTGTTTGAACTTGGAGGGTTTTCATATGTCTTTGAACGAGTGGTTGTATGAATCTCCTCATTACTTGTCATCAAGATTTTGCGATTTTTGGACGTCTCTCTGCGAGTTGGGTTGGTCGAGTTGCCCCCCTGTGGGGTTTCTTGGGTAACCTTCTGCTATTTCTATTGAGGGAAAGGGTCAGTTAACACTGCCGGGTGAGAGGATCCTTTAACGAACTTGTTGACTTCGTCCTTGTAGGGACAGTCACATGTGTAGTGATCGTCTTGACAAATTAGGCAGGGAAACTTAGCCTTTCAACGTGGTTTCTAGTCGTTGTGGGTGGGTTGTGGCTTGGGGTTATCCTACTAGTTCTTCTTAGATTTACCATGATTGTTTTTCTTCTTTCCTCCGGATGGTTGTGACGTAGATTGAACTGCTTTCACTTCGAAGGAAATAGCAGGAGAAGTAGTAGCTTTTGAAGCAGCTTGAGGTAGAGTGGGGGAAGCAGAAGCTTGTTGTCCCGTCGAGTTGGTAGTAGGCTGGGCCTTGAATGAACCGACAATACCGTCAATGGGGGGTTCAGTGGTAGATTTTGTTGGATCAGTGGTAACGCGGGCGGCATGGGGAAGAAGTTCGTGTAAAGTGTCAGATTGGGTGTATACCAAATCCATGTACTGATCTGCCAAAATGGCTTGTTCTTCTGTAACCGGCCCGCGCATAGCGATATCTCTGGCTATGGGAGTCAAAAAGGATTTCGTGAACCAATCAGCGAGTAGCTGATCTGAAATGGGTGCCTTGATTAGCCCACGGCGTCGACGCCACTCATGGATGTGATCCAAAATGTGTGTAGACGTGGTTTGACGCAGTGAGGTTAACAGTTCTGTTCTAGTCTCATACCGGATGGGGAACTGGAAATGGGTCAGAAACTACATAGCCAAGGTGTTGAAATTGTGAAAAGAGTGTTGTGGCAGCTCGATGTACCATTTTGCTGTCGTGCCGGTAAGCGTGCGTTGGAAGAGCCGTAGTCGAATGGAATCGTCCATCAAGGAGTTGGATGAACACCAAATATGGTGTGAGTATTTTGATCATAGAAGATCTAGGATCTATGGAGAACCTCACAAAATCGAATTAATTTGCAAAACCAGTGGAAAAACTTGAAAAAGGAGAGAATTTTACACACAATGTGAGCTTAATATTTTCATTAACTGACTGTCTAACATGTGAAAATGTTAAGAATAGGTTTTTATTACATCCATGAGAAATTTGAGAGCATTGGTTAGCTCAAGATGAGTGTACAAGTCAAAATTGCCAAATTGGCCTCAATCCCCCCTAGGTGGGTCCAGCTCAATCCCAATCATCCCAAACAGTCACGAATTCAGGTGTGAATGTGGATGGAGCATGCTGGGTCATTAATGAGGCCAAGGCAGGTGTGGGTGAGCAAGTAGAGGAGTTTGGGAGGACCAAGGGAGCAATAAATGCTCCAAATCTAGCCAAAATTGGGCAAAATTCACCCTAGCGCCCCTAGTCAACTGAAATTCCCCAAATCAAGGAGAGAGGGTGCTCTAGCATTTAATGAGGGTGCACTTGTGGACAACACAGGAGGTTGGGTGAACTGGTTTGCTTGGAAGTGGGTGTGAACACTCTCAAATGTGGGTATTTGACCAACTAAAGTCACCTAGTCCAAACTATGGTGTAATTAAGCACATGAGCAATAACAATTTGACTATGGTTATGGAATATGGTACTAAGTATGGATTACTGTTCTAATATATGGAAGGTCATTACGTGGTTCTTGGGGTCTTCCCCGGGCTTATCATCGAACTTAGGAATGTCCGATGGGAGTTTGCCTGGAATGGGTGGCCAGTGAGGTTCATGCCATATGGGATCGTTAATGAGCCTCGACAAACTAGGTAAGTCTAGCATGGCCAAAAAGGGAAGTTGATGATTAGTCTGTGGGTATGAGTGATAACTGTGTGGTGTAGAGAAACCTGGAGGGCCCTGCATAGCATACTGTTGCATGTTTAACCCAAATGTGTTTCCCGGGGGATACTGCTAGAAGTTCTGTGGGTAGTAAGCCATCTGGTTAACCGGTTGAGTGTTGGTAACCGGTTGGTGGATGTTTTGCTGAGTGGGGATGGTAGGTATGGTACCCTGGGGTTGCTGAAACCCAGGAATGGTTGTTGCTCATGGTTAGGGAAAATTTCCTTGGAGTTGTTATGTTCCAGAAATGTTACCACTATATTGAGTAAGTGGAGCGTTTCCCATAGCAGGGTTGGGGGGTGGCTGTGACAATGGTGTCCATGGAAGGTTTGTTCCTCCTTGAGAAGCGTGTGGAAATTGAAGGGATGGGTTCCATGGAGTTGTAGCAGCTGAAGGATAAGTGAAGCCAGAGTTCAAGTTGGGGGGAATCTGAGATTGCCCCCCAGCTGGGTTCCAGTTTCCAAATAGTGAGTACCCTCCACTCTGTGGGATTTGAGGTTCCCAAGAAGGAAGCATACCTAATGGGGGATGTTGAGGATGAGGTCTGGTTGGAAAACTGGTATAAGGTTGTCTGCTGCCAGGTGTGTTTTACATACCATACTGAGCAGATGATGCTGGTTGGGAGGGTTGTTGGATGGAGCCAATGGGTTGTCCTCCAGCAGATGGGTTGGATGGCCCTATAGGAGGAGGTTGTTGACTAGGAACGGTGTTCCCAACAAAGGGTTGTCCTCTAGCTGGTTGGATTGATGGCCCACCAGGGGAGTTTGGTTGTTGGAATTGGGGACCATGGCAGTCGGTTTTCCACCTCCTGAGATAGTGTAGATAGTGGCCGAAGGTGACCCTCCGGTCAAAACGGAAGATCCAGCAGTATGACTTGGTGTTCTTCCGCCGCTAGCCAAATACGATAGTGTCGATTGGCCAACGGTGCCAAAAGTGTCAATTTGTGGAGGGGGTCTTCCATATCTGACAAGCGAGGACGGAGAAAAAATGGGTTATCCCTCATAGAATGTGCGCCAAACATGGGTGATGGCAACAAATGTGGGGAGTTTAACCGAGGGGTATCGGGGGTATCGTCCATAGCGTGTTCAATGATAGGAGGACCATCGAAGACTAGGTCCGATTTCATGTCCTGGAAAGGGTTTTTGGGGTCCGACGGGAACCTAGGTATAGTAACGTCTGAAGGTCCGGAGTCGTCTGCATAGGAGTGATGAAACTTTGTGCTAGACAGGATGTTGGGATCCCGATAGTCAGGAGGACGAGTAACAGGGGGATATCTAGAGGCCGTTGAGAGCATTTGCTCTGTGTCGCATTTAAACTGTGCCGATGCTAACGGGGAATTTGCTAGACTAACCATACTAGACTGAATGGAGGCCATGATCTCATGTCCCGGAGGGAGGTTGGGGAGAGATATGGTACGAGGTACGTTGCTAGAAGAACTGGATTCCTGCGGATGAATGTTGGATGGCGTGGTGATAACAGGCGGTAGCTCCGCTTGGGAAGTGGTGAAGCCATAATCAGGTTCAAAAGGCGTGTCAGGAAGTCGAGTATCTTCAATAATTTTGACATACTGTTATACCTCAATATTACACATTATGCATTAGTGTCGCATCCTTGTACTAGCGACCTAAACGACAGTTTGCCTTAAAGATCATCTGAACATCCAGAGTGAAAACCATTGACTGAATACTGAAAGCAAAACCTTTTTCTGCCATCTGCCATCCCAACTTAAGCCTGTTTGTGAGCACTGCCACTCCTTGCACATCTACAAGGGCGCGGTAGTTAGCACTACCGCGCGTTGTTCCTTCTCTGGGGCGCGGTACTACCGCGTTATGCTCAGTTATAGGGGCGCGGTAGTATGAAATTAGCCTTTTTGCCTTGGATTTTGGGATTTCGACCTTCGAGGAGATTTTGTTGGGATTACTACCTTTGGTTCGATCCTAACTCCTTCTTTGTTTAGCTGGACTGATCCACTAAACCCTCCATAGATCCACACTTCTCTCTTGTTGGTTAGCCTTCCCATGTGCTATAAGAGAGAAGCTTTCCATGAGCCAAAGGGAGGACTTTTGGGGCATCAAACCTATGATCTTCATACTTCTGCAGAGATAGCTAGAGAAAGCACTTGGAGCTGGAAGTTGGCTTGGACATCAAGCAACTATTGTACATGACTTCAAGTTGGTAATGGAATAACTTGTCTTGTTTTCACAAATCATCTGTGTTAATTTTGTTTTAATGATATGATTTGTATCTTTCATAGATTTAGATTCTAACTTATGTTTCAGATTGCTAGAGAATAGTGCATTCTTGTATCTTGGTTCCATTTTAACAGGTTCACTTGTGAGGGCTTGGAGCTTGGAGCAAATACCAAAAACAAGCGTCTAGATAGAAGGTCAGTTAAACTCCTTCTACTCTCTTTAGCATTTTAATCCTGAGATGTTCGTTAGATCTAGGGATTCAAGGTAGCATTTGTTTCTTTTTTGTCTTAGTATAGAGTCAGTATATCCTGCTTTATCCTAAGAGAGTTTCTACCTATCTGTAGGGAGAAATTTCTACAACACATACCCGCTTGGGACTGAAATCAAGCCAGGTAAATCCTGGTCCAACCCTTCGGTGGTGTCAACAGATCCGTCTGTGTCATCGTGAAAAGTTTCTGGTGGAAGGGAGGTGTTGACATCAGGTAGGAGGATGAACTCTGGTCTAGTATTTTGGGTTGTACTAGATTCAGCTGTTGTAATGTTTTCCACTGTGGAAGATATATTTGGAATAACAATGGGTGAAGTGACAGTGGGAATGTCAAATATTCTAGTGGTTGCAGAAGCTGCAAGAGATTCTGAGACTGTGCTGTGAGTAACGGTTAAAGGTGGAAATGAAGATGTAGTATATACCGGCGGTGGAATGTTCCCTCGACCAGCACCGTGGCCAGGAGGAGCTGGAATGCATGATGCAGGTGGACCGGAGGTCCGTGGCGGTGGTGGTGGTGGAGGGATTTTTCCCTGTACTCGTCGTGATCTCCGTGGTGATTCTGACATGATGGCGGGAAAATGAAAACCAGGGGCAGTTTCGTAACCAAGAACTCAAAAACTCTAATGCAGTCGAGTGTGCAGAAGAGGAGCTAGAAAAAGAAAGGCTCGTAGGCCAAAAAAAGCAAGCTCTAAAATCTATACTGAGACCGGTGTCCCAGTAAGCAAGCTGATAAAAAGAATGGCCAGAATGACAACAAGCAGTCACTAAAAAGAAAAAAGACCCTCTATAAAGATGAGATAAAAAGCAAACTCCTAAATAAGAGTTGGAGACCTCAACAAGCTGTATCCTTCGCAAGGTGATGAAATCCAAGTCGAACAATACAACGTGAGAGACCAATATGAGAAGGATATGCCTCTACCAAAAGGGATCCTGAGTAAAAGAGCCCTAGTAGAAAAGTCACTAAGCTACCTCGTTCATGACACATTGGAAAAGGTTTTGGGCGCTTTTTCCGTACAAGGAAGACAATGATCGATGTTGCCTTAGGGATAAGTGGAGTGCGGCATTCCACAGAGTCCGTCCGGTTCTCAATCTCGCGGCTGTTTAACCCCTGAAAGTTAAAAACAGTTAGGAGGACCCTCCATAAACTGGCTGTGACCGTGTCAATAAATACTAGAGTATTTTAGTTCAATAGAGGACAACAACTATGTCTCAAATGAAAATGACAAGGGGGAATTATTTTGATGCCTATCCCCGATGTCCTACCTAACTACCAAATTCTTTTGATTTCCTCAAGTGAGGTTAATGTTGATTTAGTTAGGGAGATTAATTTTAGTGGTTGTATTACTCAATCGGGTAAATGGACGTGAAACTTGGTGGTGTTGTGACGACCCAAACCATGCAAGTGAGAATGAATCGAAATAAGCCTTGTATTCGATGAAAACTAGCTATGGAAGAGAGAGAGTTCTTTGATCATAAATGCATGAAACTTTCACAAGCAATTAAAAACCAAAACAAAAAATTTTTGTTTTCTTTTTGTAAATAGAGCAAAATTGAAATAAACACTTCTTTCCAATTCACTGATCTTACAACTAAGATGCTTCAAAAAATGAGAATTTCTGTGGCAAATTTCAATGGTTCACTTCCAAATGCACAATGATGCTGCTAGACCATTTTAATCAAAATAACACAAATGTTTTGCAATGATAACTTTCAATATGGATTTTAATGATAATAATGGAAACAATGTGACTATGAAAGCTACACAATTCAGTAACAGAGAACAGTAGTAATGGTCTGGTTGTGATGGGAAGATCAAGCCAATGCAATCAAACTGAAAGGGTGACCCAATGTGCCAATAATGCCACTAACTCACAAAATAATAAAGCTCACAAAAAAGAAATAAACACACCGCAAAGACTGTGTAATGAACAGGATGGTAACAGCAAACAGAAAATACCAACTAAGGTAGAGGAAAATGAAAATGACTGAGAAAACCAAGCAGGGGAGAAAAAATTGATAGTATGCAGACACTACCGCGTGGAAGAAGAAGACTATAGCGCGGTACTGTTATACTACCGCTCTGGTACTAATGCAAGATACGCGGTACTACCGTGCTGTAGTCAATGCAGAGGGCGCGGTACTATTGCAAAGTATGGAAAAGCGCAACTTTTGAAAAGAAAGATGAAATTTTCAGGGTTGCTGCAGACCCAGAGGACTCATTGATCACACAGGGAGGATAAATACAAAGAGGAGGGGTGAATAAAGGTCAAAGAGACCAAAGTTCAATACTGGTTTGAAGAGAAAGAAGAAATCACAATCAAAAAATGGATGACAACGAACTCAATCAATCAAATGGAGTTCAAACCAGCAGAGTCGCCATTCTTGTTTGTAGAATTTTTCCCTACGGATAAGTAAAAATTCTCTTAGATTAAAGTAGACTTTAACTGACTCTAAGCTAAGACAAAACTAAACAAATGCTACCTTGAATTCCTAGATCTAAACAGACATCTCAAGATTAAAGTACTAAGAGAAGTAGAAGAGATCTAACTGACCTTCAATCTGATCGCTTGTCTTTATGGTCGCTCCAATTTCCAAGTCCTCGCGATATGAGCCCACGTTCAATCTTGTGTTATGTGATAATGTTTATGAATGACTAACTACATGTATTTTCTGTAGAGTGAATGCTTGAATGTTTCCTTGCATGCTGTAATATGAGAACTTTTATATGCATTTACCAATAGGAGAAGTTTGGGAATGATATGCTAGGTTCCATGGAAGCAGATGAATGGTGAACATTTTAAGTTTAGGATAAGGTTGTGAATCAATCACTCAAGTATAATTACTTTCCTTAAACACAGTGAAGGAATGCAACATAGTTAATCATGTTTATTGTTTCAGTTCATGTTGTAATAATCCAAGTTCTTGACGAATGCTAGAAAGCTAGCCAGTAAGTGCCTGAATGAATGGATGAGTGATATTCATTTCAGTGCCTTAGCATTTCCGATATTCTCCAAGTAGAGGATAATCGTGGGTGATTCACAGTTTCAGTAGAATATTCACAGCAGTAAGAAAACCTCGGTGTGGCCCGCAGTATTGCCTGCACCGGGTAGTACTTTTTGCAGCATAGATCCTGCTGCTTACCGCATCACTCTACTCGTAGCGCCGTCCTTCTGTCCTGCACTGTGTAGCCTTTTAGATAACCAACTCATCATTTACTGTGGAAACCTGATTCTGCAATACCCCATAAAGACACACCTCGGGTGAGACCTCAACCTGCTCGCAGGTTGTTGCCGAAAGGGCCGGTGCGAAGGGGTTTTGTTGGTCAAAGGGAGAAAGGCAAAGAACCTGGGTCTAGTTGAAAACCTCTAGGTCAGTTTAAGCCAACAAATGGTTTTGTTGTCGCACTAGAATCCATGATGAGTTGAAATGGTTTTGTTGAGTTGCAATCATGATGTGGGAAGAAGAATATCAATTCCCTGAAGGATCTGACCATTGACATCCTGAAAAGACAGAAATCCAAGCTTGGTGGGATAAGACCATAAGCGATTTTAACAAACAAGAAAATAGACATCTTCGTCTAAGCGACACACAGTGGTCGGATAGATATCTGTTGGACGACATTCATGAGATCTTTTGGGCATTTTTTCCAAATGAGCTGCATGCGTGGATCTCGCGGCTCACAGAGAAGAAAAAATGTTTCCAAGGAGGAGTTCCTACGGAGTGGACTCCCAAGCTCATAGCGGAGCTTAAAGCGTTAGACAACCCATTGTCACGCGCAGTTGATTATTGGGTTGATCATATGCTAGAAGGCTTTGTAACGGAATTTTCTATAGACACACTGAAATCCTACATCCAAGTAGAAGCAAATTTTTTCGGAGGATTCCACGGTAAGTTTCTGAACAACCTCAGTCTATACATTAAGATGTTGTTAGCTGAGAAAGGTGTTCTAAGAATGCAGTAATATGCTTGAAGTTTGTCATGATAAACAATACATATATTGATTCTGACGAAGAGACACATAATCTTAGAAGTGGTAAGAGATATAAAATTAATAAAGATCCGGAAGGCCCTAAACTTCATATAGATACTGAAATCCCCTGTGATCTTGATAGTGAAGTTACACCACCATTTGTTGAATATTGTAACTTCTAAGAATATTATATTTGTACTTTATTTATTCCGGAGATGTTCCATCCCTCCGAGGTAATTCTATTATGTATCCGGATATGTTTATTCCTCCGAGGAGTTGTGGTAACTAGGGTTATTAGACCCACCATGTGGGGGTCGGCCCTGGGGTTATGTTTTAGGGGTTATTAGGCTTCTTCAGGAGAGGTCGGCCCCATAAGGTCTTTTAGTCAGTTAGGAGTCAGTATAAATAGAGGAGGTGAACTCCTCATTAGATCATTCACTCACTAGTGGAAGAGTGCGCACTTGTCTGGGAGATTTGCTAAGGAGATAAAGAAGGAAGGAGCACATCTTGTATTTTGGTTGATCATCTTATTGAGGAAAGCTTTGCTGGGTTTTCTACCCCATGAGGGTTTCCCAGGGTATATTCTGTGCCTATCTTGTGATTATGTTTCTATCAGTGATCTTGCTAGTCTATTTGGTTTAAACTTAACATGGTATCAGAGCTAGACTGAATAGGACATCTTTCACAAGGTAAGAATACCTTTCTCTCTCTCCGATGAAAGTTAGGGTTTCAGCAAAAAGTTGGTATTATTGAATTTTGGTTACATGGATGGATAGCCCTATTCAATACCATTCTTTTAAGCCCTAGATATAACTTTTTGGTTGGGTATAACTACGGGAAATCCAAACCCTAATTCTACCAAAAGTGCGATAAGTCAATTTTTGGTTTCAGAAAAAAGTTGGCATTTTAAAATTCTGATTACATGGCTGGATATCCCTTCTCAAGAGCATTCTTTTGAGCTATAGATCGAACTTTTTGGTTGAGTAGAACTCCGGGAAAGTCAAACCCTAATTCTACCAAAAGTGCGATAAAATTCTGTCCCAGATTCCGGAAAAATGAAAAGTAACAATTCCAGGTAAGTCTACTCTGTCTCTTGGACTCCCCCAAGAGAATATGGCTCCAAATACTAAGCTTGAAGACAAGCTAGAAGGTATAGATAATTTCCGGGCATGGGAATACAGAATTGGTCTCATTCTTGAAGAGAATGATCTTGCTCATTATGTCAAGGAAGAAGTTGCAGAACCAGAAGGAGATGAAGCCAAAGAAAAACATAGGAAGGATTTGATTAGGGAAAAGAGAATCATAGCTGATTCCATTAAATACCACTTGATTCCCCAAGTGGCCTCCAAGAAGACTCCAAAGGAAATGTATGATGCCCTAGGAAGAATGTATGAAGGAAAGAACATCAATAGGAAGATGAACCTAAGGACTCAGTTGAAGAACACTAAGATGCACAAAGGAGAATCCATTCAAGACTACTTCTCAAGAGTCTCCCAAATCAAGGAGCAACTAGATGCCATTGGTGATACTCTTGATGAAGATGAACTTGTGATGACAGCTCTAAATGGTCTCACTAGACCTTGGGAGTCATTCATTCAAACTATGTGTGCCAGAAAAGAAAGTATGAAGTTTGATGTAGTTTGGGAGGATTGTGTACAAGAGGAGGCTAGGGTTGCAAATCAAGAAGCCTTTCTCAAAGAGGATGACCAAGCCTTGGCCACCCACACCAAAAGAAGAAGGAATCAATCCTACTCCAAAAAGGTTAGTCACAAGGAGTCTCATCCTCCACACAGATTTCAGAAGAAAAGAGGAACTACTCAAAGAAGAGATTACTCTTCTTTCTAGTGTTTTTCTTGTCACAAAATAGGACACATTGCTAGAGATTTCCCTCTAGAGAAGAAAAAGGGTTCTCACTACAAAAGACATCAAGCACATCTTGTAGAAGATGATAGTGAAGAAGAAGAAGTAGAGGAAGAAAGGTCTCAATAAAAGACCTAGAAGTGAAGAGGAAGAAGAAGAAAGGACATTCTTCAAAAGAAGGTCAAGGAGAAATACAAAAGAAGATGCAGAAGAATATGTTCTCTTCTCCACACTCTCTGGATCTATAACCCCTGGAGAAGATACATGGCTTATTAACAGTGGTGCTTCAAAGCACATGACAGGTCAGAAAAAGACTCTCTCAAGTCTTGAAGAAAAGACTTCTCCCCAAAGGTATCTCTAGGAGATGACTTTCAATATCCCATCAAGGGAATTGGTGAAGCAAGCTACAAGCTTGATTCTGGTACGTCCATGAAAATGAAAGAAATATTGTATGTACTAGGATTAAAGAAGAACCTGTTATCCATCTCAGCATTGGATAAGAAAGGCTACAGAATTGCATTCATTGATGGACAAGTCTTAATGTGGTCCAAAGGTAAGACTATCAAGGATGCAATTATCATTGGTGAAGAAGAAGGAGGCTTATACAAGCTTAAGGGCCTCCCAGAATCAACTCTTGTTCATGAAACTATTAGCCCAAATGAATTATGGCATAGGAGACTTGCTCACATTAACTACAAGGCACTACCCTATGTAAGCAAGGTAGTTATAGGCTTGCCAAAATTAAAGACTAATCATGATGGCACATGCAAAGGATGTGCAAAGGGGAAGAATGTCAAGAACCTATTTCCCAGAAGTGAAACTAAGACTAAAAGTACCCTGGAGTTAATACTCTCTGATGTATGTGGACCAATGCCCTCCACATCCTTGAGTGGATATGAATAGTATGTCACATTCATTGATGACTACTCAAGGAAAAATTGGATTTTCTTTCTAAAAGGTAAGAATGAGGTCTTTGGAAAATTTAAAGAGTTTAAGGCCTTAATAGAAAATCTCTCAGAAAAGAAAATCAAGATTCTCAGAACAGATAATGGTGGAGAATATACTTCAAAGGAATTTGAAGACTTTTGTAAAGAAGCTGGAATCAAAAGGGAACTAACCACTCCCTACAATCCCCAACAAAATGGGGTTGCTGAAAGAAAGAATAGAACTATCATGGAAGCTGTAAAGACTATGATACATGACCAAGATCTTCCTATGTATCTTGCTCACATTAACTACAAGGCACTACCCTATGTTCAGAATAGACTCTCTCATAGTGCTCTTGAATTTAAGACTCCAGAAGAAGTCTTCACAGGAAGGAAGCCTGAGGTAAGTCATCTCAAAATATTTGGATGTCCTGTGTACATTCACATTCCAAAAGAAAAGAGAACTAAGTTAGATCCCTCTGGAAAGAAAGGAATTTTTGTTGGATATTGTGAAACATCCAAAGCTTTCAGAATTTACATACCTAGTTTTCATCATATGGAAATAAGTAGAGATGTAACATTTGATGAAGAAGCAGCTATCAAGAAATCTAGGAAGTGTCAACTTGAAGAAATCTATGAAGAAGATTCACCTCCTAAAGTTACAAAAGCTGTACCCATTTCTGAAGATGATACACTAGAAGATCATGATATGATAGAACCTCAAGAATCCTCCCTTACAAATATTTCTAGAAAAAGAAGACCAGCATGGGCTAGAGACATTATTCAAGGAGCTAAAAAATATGGAGCTCCTGAAGGCTCCAGTAGAGAAAGGAAGAAACCAAAATTTGTATCCAACTATGTGGCATTAATGTGTGATCTTGTGGATCATCAACCCACCAGCTATGAGGAAGCAGCTCAAAGTAAGGAGTGGGTAGAAGCTATGATAGAAGAGTACCAGTCAATAATGAAAAACGATGTTTGGGACATAGTCCCCAAACCAAAATATAAAAGTTTGGTTTCTTCCAAATGGATCTTCAAGGTAAAACATGTTGCAGATGGTAGCATTGAAAAATATAAAGCAAGATTTGTAGCTAAAGGGTTCTCTCAAAAGGAGGGAATAGATTATGAAGAAACATTTGCACCAGTTGCTAGGTACACCTCAATTAGAACTATCATGGCACTTGAATCTATGATGAATTGGAAATTACATCAGATGGATGTTAAAACGGCCTTCCTGAATGGTGTCATTGAAGAAGAAGTGTACATGGAATAACCACAAGGATTTGAGGTTAAAGATAGAAGAACACATGTATGCAAACTGAAAAAGGCCTTGTATGGATTAAAGCAAGCTCCCAGAGCTTGGTACGGAAGGATTGACAGTTTCTTAATAGGTATGGGCTTTACCAAAAGTAAAGCTGATCCAAATATCTATCTCAAAATTATGGATGATGAACCTGTTATATTACTACTGTATGTGGATGATCTATTTCTGACAGGAAATGAAAAACAAATTATCGAATGTAAGAAGAAGCTTTCTTCCGAATTTGAAATGAAGGATCTAGGATTAATGCACTACTTCTTAGGACTAGAAGTATGGCAAGAACCAAAAGGAATCTTCCTAAATCAAGGTAAGTATGCTGTGGAGATCTTGAAAAGATTTGACATGTTGGAATGTAAGGCCATGGCCAATCCCATGGACTCCAACTTGAAATTTCTAGTTGATGATTCATCAGAATTAGTGGATGTAACTCTATATATACAAATCATTGGGTCATTGATGTATTTAACAAATACCAGACCAGATATATGCTTTGCTGTAAATACTCTGAGTCAATTCCTAGTAGAACCAAGAAAGGTTCACCTAATAGCTGCAAAGCATGTAATGAGGTATCTAAAAGGTACTTTAGATTTTGGTCTTTACTACCTCAGAAATCATGAACTTAGATTACATGGTTATTCAAATTCTGATTGGGAAGGAAGTGTTTCAGACAAGAAAAGCACTTCAGGTGGATGTTATGGACTTGGATCTGCCATGATCTCTTGGTTCAGAAAGAAACAATCTAGTGTGGCTCTCAGTACTGCTGAAGCAGAATATATAGCTTCCTGCTCTGCTAGCTGTGAAGTAGTATGGCTTCGAAAACTACTATGTGGAGTATTTAACTTAGAATTGGATCCCACTGTGATTATGTGTGACAATCAAAGTTGTATCAAGATGACAGAAAATCCGGTATTTCACGATAAGTCAAAACACATAGAGATCCGATACTTTTATATACGAGATATGGTGCAGAGAGGAGTCATTAAGCTCGAGTACGTAAGCACTGAGAATCAAATTGCTGATATCTTGACCAAACCTTTGTCTCGAGTGAAATTTGAATACTTTAGAGACAAACTTGGTGTGGCTCAAAAGGACCCTTCTCGAAAGGGGGAGTAGTGTGATCTATATTAATGAGATTGCCTCATCGATAGCAAGGTCGATGATATGATTACCTATTTTAGATACTTAGATTTAGGATTCTTATATTTAGAAACACTTATTTTTCTCTCACCTACTTTTATTTATTGATGTATTGATGAGGATACATGTTTTATTGATGTATTGATGAGGATACATACTTTATTGATGTATTGATATGAATACATGTTTTGATAACATCTATATTGATAAGGATACAGATAGGGATTGTATCATCCCTGGATATTGGTTCCTTGAATTGATTCGTAGACGTATGGTCTCCGAGAATGAAGTCCTTAGTGGACAGATAGGGATTGTATCATCCCTGCACCTTGGTCCCTGAATTGATCCGTAGACGTGTGGTCTCCGAAAATGAAGTCCTTAGTGGACAGATAGGGATTGTATCATCCCTGGACCTTGGTCCCTGAATTGATACGTAGACGTGTGGTCTCCGAGAAGTGGGGATTGTATCATCCCCGGACTTTGGTCCCTGAATTGATCCGTAGACGTGTGGTCTCCGAGAAGTGGGGATTGTATCATCCCCAAACTTCGGTCCCTAAATTGATCCGTAGATGTGTGGTCTCCGAGAAGTGGGGATTGTATCATCCCCGGACTTCGGTCCCTGAATTGATCCATAGACGTGTGGTCTCGGAGAAGTGGGGATTGTATCATCCCCAGAAATCGGTCCCTGAATTGATCCGTAGACGTGTGGTGTCCGAGAAGTGGGGATTGTATCATCCCCGGACTTTGGTCCCTGAATTGATTCGTAGACGAATGGTCTCCGAGAAAGTAATTTTGTTTATGATGATGTGGTTACTTGTATCGGTCTAGATACTTGTATTGATGATGTGGTTATTTGTATCGGTATGGATACTTGTATTGATGATGTGGTTACTTGTATCGGTATGGATACTTGTATTGATCATGTGGTTACTTGTATCGGTATGGATACTTGTATTGATGATGTGGTTACTTGTATCGGTATGGATACTTGTATTGATGATGTGGTTACTTGTATCGGTAGGATACTTGTATTGATGATGTGGTTACTTGTATTGGTAGGATACTTGTATTGATGATGTGGTTACTTGTATCGGTAGGATACTTGTATTGATGATATGGTTACTTGTATCGGTAGGATACTTGTATTAATGATATGTATACTTGTATTGGAATGAATACTTGTAATAATGATGTGATACTTGTATTGTTATGGATACCTGTATTGATGACGATGTTGATGATCGTTTGATGACGATGCTGATGATCGTGATATGACGATGCTGATGATCGTGAGATGACGATGCTGATGATCGTGAGATGATGATGCTAATGATCGTATGATGACGATGCTGATGATCGTGAGATGGTGATGTTCATGATCGTATGATGAAGATGCTGATGATCATGAGATGATGATGCTAATGATCGTATGATGATGATGCTGATGATTGTGAGATGACGATGCTGATGATCGTGTGATGATGATGCTGATGATCGTGAGATGACGATGCTGATGATCATGAGATGACGATGCTGATGATCGTGAGATGACGATGCTGATGATCGTATGATGACGATGCTGATAATCATGAGATGACGATGCTGATGATCATGTGATGACGATGCTGATGATCATGAGATGACGATGCTGATGATCGTGTGATGACGATGATGATGATCGTATGATGATGATGCTGATGATCGTGCGATGACGATGCTGATGATCATGTGATAATAATAATAAATTGAAGAAAGCTTCCGATGATATATAGATGTATCATGTATGATGTAGTTGATGACTCCTTGCTCCTGCAGACGCTGTTATAATATCCTTCTCGTTAAGGGGGAGTGTTGAATATTGTAACTTCTAAGAATATTATATTTGTACTTTATTTATTCCGGAGATGTTCCATCCCTTCGAGGTAATTCTATTATGTATCCGGAGATGTTTATTCCTCCGAGGAGTTGTGGTAACTAGGGTTATTAGACCCACCATGTGGGGGTCGGCCCTGGGGTTATGTTTTAAGGGTTATTAGACTTTTCCAGGAGAGGTCGGCCCCATAAGGTCTTTTAGTCAGTTAGGAGTCAGTATAAATAGAGGAGGTGAACTCCTCATTAGATCATTCACTCACTAGTGGAAGAGTGCACACTTGTCTGGGAGATCTGTTAAGGAGACAAAGAAGGAAGGAGCACATCTTGTATTTTGGTTGATCATCTTATTGAGGAAAGCTTTTCTGGGTTTTCTACCCCATGAGGGTTTCCCAGGGTATATTTTCTACCTATCTTGTGATTATGTTTCTTTCAGTGATCTTGCTAGTCTATTTGGTTTAAATTTAACACCATTTACCCCTGAGAATCCGCTGGTTGTAGAAACCGCGCCACCCTTATCGCAAAACCCACCCGCTACGTAGCCCACCCCGCAGAAGAATCAGCGTAGTCCATCTCTCTCGATAGTCCCATTTGTATTTACTGCACAGATCCCTTTACAATAGCCGCGCATTAATCCCGGTGCCCCACCACCTAGTAGCATAATGGAAAACACTGATATCAAACTACCAATATTCAGAGGAACTAGCCTAGAAGACCCTGATCAGCATTGGTTCCTTTGTGAAGCTGTATAGAGTGTAAGACAAATCTAGGACGATGTTGTGAAGCAAGCACAACTCATCACCACTTTCAGGGATAGAGCGCTACATTGGTTTATGAAATACTCTACTGTACAGCCGAGAACCCTCGTAGAAATTAAAGTTGCGCTAGTAGCAGAGTTCAAGAAACCTAAGTCCGAGTCTTAGTGTATAACTGAGATGAAGGAAATAAAGCAGAAACCAACTGAAACGGTCTAGGAATTTGATCAGAAATTTAAGACCTTACTAGACCAAGTAAGTTTTGTTATACCACCAGAACATCATAAAGAATGGTTCATTGCTGCACTGTTACCACATATCAGATTACCATTGATGCAACAGAAGGTTATATCCCAGGTAGAGGACTTGGAAATTGCAATGAAGCTGGAAGCTTCGCCGATTGGTGATACTAGTTCTGGGATGTCTCAGATCCAAAACCAGCTGACCACCCTGACACTTGAACTGTAAAGTATGAAAAATGGTAAAGAACAAAGATATGAACCTAGACAGGAGGTCTAGTGTACAAGTTGTAAAGATGAAGGTCATGACCGCGAACATTTCCCTCTGTTCCGCGACTATATTAACAGTGGTGTGCCTAACCCATTAAATTAGAATCAGGCCCCATGTTGTGAAATTTGTAGAACCACAGGACACAGACCTGAAGACTATTACCTCATCCAGAAATATGTGAAAACTCCTAAGAATTTATAATGCAATTTCTGTAAATCAGTTGGGCATAATGAATCCAACTGCCGCATATATGAATTAATTAATGAAAGAAAAAGGGATATGGACTCAATGCGAGGCACTGGCTTGTATCGCGTACAAGAAGATACCCAACCAAAACAAGAGAATGCACAATATGACCAAGGAGGATACAGAGGTCATGGTGGTGGATACCGCGGCAGAGGAAGAATCATTGGTCCGGCACAAGGAAGAGGCCGTGGCCAAGTCATTTGTTATAACTGTGGCCAACCCGGGCACGTATGTAGAGATTGTGTTAACCCATGCACTACATGCAATTATTGTAAATCATTTGAGCATGTCATTGAAGATTTCCAAGTATTAGAGGTGGAAATGCATAAGAGAAGACGAACAGAGGCTCCGAATCCAAATGTCCAGTGGATCGCAGTAGAGAATAGACCAGTGGATCCAAGCATTAACATGGTCACGTGCAGTGGCGCTGAGACAGGCTGCGACAGAGGAGCGAAAGCTTCAACATCAAGGGAAGCACATATGAAGAAGGATCCCCTTGAAATAGTATGGATAAGGAAAACTCCAGGTAAAGCACCCCCTCTTAACCTACAAAAGAACAAGGAAATCTTCATTGACGTGCGGGATACCTTTAGAGAACAAGTAGATAAGTCATCAAGGATCCCGCTGCACAATGAGAAACTGCATGTTGAATACATGTCGGCTCCATATGACAAAACAAGTACTGCGAAAGATGTTCGTACTTCTGTTGCACAGTTCTTGCGAAGCTGCATGAAGTTACTAAAAAGTGAAAAAGCCATATTAGAGCTCCAGAAGCTTATCAGCCAGTATGAACCTCAGATCATGACAGAGATGCCAGATAATGTTGTACATCATATAAGGAAGCACAAAATAACAGGCCAAGACATGAGGCTTACTGCGCAGATAGGAGATTTTGAAATGGATGAAATCATCGTTGATATAGGATCAGAAGTGAATGTCTTGACTAAGCAGACATGGCAGCAGATGGGTCGACCAAAGTTACTCTGGTCACCTATCCAATTACAAATGGCTAATCAGGAGAAGGTCATACCTTTTGGCCACTTAGCTAATGTAGTAGTTGACATTGACGGAGTACAGAGTCATGCAGACTTTGAGGTTATCGAAATTGTGGATGATAGTCAACCTTTTCCAGTAATATTGAGAATTAATTGGGCTATGGATAACTTAGCTATCATAAACTTGAAGACAAAGAGGATGATATTTGAAGGGAATCATCTTAGGGTCATCGCACCATTGGATCCTAAAGATGGTGATAGATACAGTGAGTCGATTCAGAAGGAATCCCAAGCTCAAGACTTAGACCGACTATACCAGCTGATTGCGAACAAGGAAGACTACATTAATCCTACTGCGGATGGTATGCTCAGCTGGCGATGTGACACATCTTGTATCTCTGACTCGGATATAGGACTGGAGAATTGGCAAAGCCGCATGCATGAAGTATCAGCAAGAAGATGTGCGTAGGTTACAAAATCACTACGCTGGATCGGAAAAGAGGTGAGTCCTATTCCCACATATGATGGTTCTACTAATGTTTACAGTTTCAGAAGGGAATATACTGCAGCTATACCAGATGAGCATAGACTGCCAGCTTTATATATAGCATTGCACGATACACCTGCCAGATGGTGGAATGCACATAAGAAAAAATTGACCACTTGGGATCAATGCAAAACTAAGATGTAGATCCGATTCGCTGAAAAGGTTACTTTACCCTTTGAAAAATATAATGGATAGACAGACCCTAGTCAGCACATTCAAATCTGTTCAAAGGCATGGGTGGAAAGACCACTTACAGAATGGGTACATTTATTTGTACATACATTGGATGCAGGTATCCCATAGAAATGGTACCTCGACCTGGAGTTGCGCAGTGAACTCACTGATTGGGAGTTGCTCGCTGCAAACTTTTGCAAGGACTTCAGTTTTGAAGACAAGAATCCATTAATCCATGAAGCATTACAACTGATCAAGAAGCGCATATTCTAGGATGACTGTCATCATCAAAACATAACACTGCAGGAGTTTTTTGGGACAGAGTGCATTCCTACGCACCTACAGTCAGAATGGAAGGAACATGAAGAGCACTTGATCGAGTGTTACAACTTAGCTGAAGATACCAATGATACAAATGAAGATGATGCGGACTACCCGTGCAACATAGATATACCAAAATTAGAAGGCATGCATGAGGTAGAAGGACCTCCATTGGAAATCCCAGATATGACTTGACCAGTAAAAATGCAAAAAGTGAACATTGGCACAGACAAAGAGCCGAAGTTTGCATCAATAGGAGATTATTGGGACGATCAGACTATTGCAGAGATCACAGATACCTTACATGAGTATCAGGAACTATTTCCAACAAAATTTACAAAGATGAAAGGAATTTTGGGAGACCTAGGGGTCATGAAAATACCTTTAAAGGAAGGTACTAAGCCTGTCAAGCAGAGACCATACAGATTGAATCCACGTTATAAGGAAAAATTCCATGCAGAGCTAGATAAGATGCTAGAAGCAGGAATCATTGAACCAGTCGAAGAATCCGAATGGATTAGCCCCATGGTTGTTCAAGACAAGAAAGCAAAAGGAAAGATCAGGATTTGTGTGGATCTCATAAAGTTGAATGATGCTTCCATGCACGAACCATTTCCTACTCCATTCACAGATGAAGTGCTTGATAACGTTGGAGGAAATGAGGCATATTCTTTCACTGATGGTTTCTATGGTTATCATCAGATCAGGATTGATCCCGCGGATAGGCATAAGATGAAATTTTCTACAGAATGGGGGTCATTCTAGTACGCTGTCATGCCTTTTGGGCTAAAGAACGCACCTGACATATTCTCTAGAGTCGTTGTCGCAGCATTTAAATATTTTATGCACAAGTTCTTAGAAGCGTATTTTGATGATTGGACTGTATTTGGTCTATTGAAAAATCATTGAGAAAATCTCCACATGATGCTCGAGAAGTGTCGACAGCATCAAATATCCTTGAATTTGAAAAAGTGTATTTTCTGTGTGCCTTATGGAATTTTACTTGGCCACATTGTCTGTAAGCAAGGAGTGATGGTAGATCCTGCGAAGATTGTAGTTATTGCAAACTTACCAACACCAAACTCAGTCAAGATGTTTCCATCTACATTAGGCCATACTGGATATTACAGGAAATTTATAAAGGGTTATGCACAGATAACCGCAGCAATGGAAAAGTTGCTGAAGAAAGAAGCACCGTTCATTTGGAACGCAAAATGCAAACAGGGTTTTGACACATTAAAAGAAAAGATGGTCACTGCACCGATTCTAGTCTTTCCAGACTAGACAAAGCCATTCCATGTCCATTTTGATGCATCATGTATTTCCTTGGGGATCGTGTTAGCTTAGCCAGGAGAGGGAGGTATTGACCACCCTATTTCATTTTCTAGCAGAAAGCTTTCGACAGCAGAAAAGAACTATACTACTACTAAGAGGGAAGGCCTTGCGATGGTATATGCTCTACAGAAATTTAGACACTACTTGCTGGGATTGCACTTCCTTATGTTTACTGACCATTCTGCATTGAAATATTTGGTCAACAAGCGAGTGTTAGGGGGATGCATAGGCCGATGGCTACTGCTGTTCCAGGAATATGACTTTGAAATTATTGTCAAGCTAGGTACACTGAACTTGGGACCTGATCATCTGTCAAGGATCGAGTGAAGAGAGGAGCCGACGAATATTGAAGACAGTCTTCCTGATGCGTAGTTATTTAGTATACAGGTTGCCGATGATTATTACAAGGATATCATTGATTTCCTAACCACAGGGCTAGAACCCCAGGAATTCTCGGTCCAACAGAAAAAATAGTTAGTGGTGCACGCCGCGGACTTCACTATAATTGCAGGTCAGTTATACAAATTGGGCCGGATGAAGTCCAGCTCAGGTGCATACTCGATCATGAGAAGCCATTTATTCTAGCCGATGCACACTTAGGAATTGCGGGAGGTCACGATGCAGGAAGGGCTACTGCGCAGAAGATACTGCGTGCAGGACTATGGTGGCCTACGATCCATAAATTTGCCAAATAACTTTGCAAGAACTGTGATGTCTGTCAGAGGACAGGAAAACCATCATGCCGAGATGAGATGCCATTGAATCCACAGCTAACATTGCAGCCATTAGAAAAATGGGCAATAGACTTTGTGGGTCCTATAAACCCACCAAGAAAAAGAACGAGTGCAAGTTATATTATTATTGCTATGGATTACCTCACTAGATGGGCAGAAGCAAAACCAGTTAAGGACTGCAGCGCCAGTACTACTGCGCAATTTATTTTTGAAGAAATACTCACCAGATTTGGTTGTCTGAAGATTTTGATGAGTGACTAAGGTACTCAATTTTTGAATAAGACGATTGAGGCGCTTACAGAGGAATTTCACATTCATCATCAGCGCAGTACTCCATACCATCCACAGGCGAATGGTACTGTAGAGGCTTTCAATAAATTATTGGAAAACGCACTCACTAAGGTGTGCAATGTAAATAGAGATGATTGGGACCCACGCGTCTCATCTGTGCTATGGGCATACAGGACCACATGCAAGAAATTGACAGGACAGACACCCTTTCGGATGGTTTATGGGCAGGAGGCTATAATTCCTATGGAATATATTGTCCCTAGTCTGAGAATTGCTGCATTTATAGGGATGGCAGACTGCGAAGAAAGATTACTACATTTACTAGGCTTGGAGGAAGATCGCTTCATTGCAGGCTTCCACCAGCAAGATCAGAAGGATTGCGAGAAAGCATGGCATGATCACCATATAAAGAACAAGTGTTTTCAGGTAGGTGATCTAGTCGTCCTGTATAATAGCAAATTCATGAAATTCCCTGGTAAATTTAAGATGCATTGGCTTGGCCCATATACTGTGATGAATGTTACTAACACTGGTGCAGTCCAGTTAGCCAATTTAGCTGGTGATACCTTGCCAAATTTGATAAATGGGAGCAGGCTAAAGCTATACCATGACAGCACTACTTCGCAGAACCCTGAATAATGAACCAAGGAAGGAAGTTCTAAGTGTCAAGCACAGTTGAAAGTGGACACTAGAAATGTAAAGAAGTCTATACATGTATGATAAAAGGAAGAAGGTATGAAAAGAAGAATGATCTATGCACCGCGTAGCACTGTTGAAGCTGCACGTGAAAAAAAAATAGATATAGTGGAAGCCGCGCAGTTGGAAAATTTGGGCACTACAAAGTAGCCGCGCAGCTGGAAAATTTGGGCACAGCGAAGTAGCCGCACAGTTGGAAAATTTGGGCACTATGAAGTAGCCATGCAGTCGGAAATATTTGGCACTGCAAAGTATCCACGTAGGGTTGTAGATGGCTAGCCGTGCAGTTCGGCCAAGCACTCAGAGAAAAATAGTCGTTGCATGGCTTTTCAGAAAAATAGTCGTTAGATGACCGTTGCAGCAACCGCTTCAGCATTTAAAGAAAAGATAGCCGTTCTGAGCACACTGACGATAGAAAAGACCGAAGGTTCCTCTCAAATTTGCCAACGGACACCATATTAAATGCTTATCTAGCCATTGAAGGGCGTGGTAGAGGGGCTGCTGTTCCTATAAATAACACTGTTGGGAGACTCGCGGGCGTTACCAAGCACTTAGAATTTTCCTGCAATTAACCTCTCTGAGCTAGTAGCCATCTACATTATGTCTGCCTTAGCCGCTACCTCAATTGTGAATGTCCGAACCTCCCTTTAGAGAAGAAGAACTGACCCTTGAAGAATCCCTAAGGATCTTTCAACAAGGAGGGATTCAACAGTTAATGAAAACCCCAGTTAAGAAGGTCATCGTAGAACAAGGAGAAGGATCCCGTAGATCACCAAGAATTAATCCCAGGATGTAGGAAAAAACAAAAGATAAGGGAAAAGCGGTAACTGCACCTCGATCCAATATCATAAAGTTGGGATCCTCGACACAGAAAGCACCAACCTTTAAGAAAGAACCTCTGAAGATGACACCTGAATACATCTCTCCGCGGGCACTGAATGCCCCTATGTTTAAATTGATCCAGAATGCAAGATATGATATCCCGCTGTCGCCTATGTCAAAGCATGTAAACATTGGTAAGAATTTGCTGGGAAAAATAGAATATTGTAAATAGGAGGATTATGACCTCTTGGGAATGAAGAAAGACGAGCCAAATGTTCCCAAATACCTGGATTTTAAACCAGACTAGTATATGTGCTGGAAAAAGGACGCCAAGGGAACTCTGAACTTGGTAGCTGACAATTGGTTATCACCTGTCGTTCAGTACGAGCTACTGAACTTGTTAAGATTATCACACTTTGACCGTTCCCCAGAACTGAATATCGTGGTTCACACACTCATGGCACGAATCCATTAAGTTTATCTGTGGCTGGATAGAAATCTGGATATTAATATTGATTTGATCCACCGCATTACTGGGTTAAGCAAGCGCGGTAAGGATCTGAAGCATTTCTTCCGGGGGGAGAGCAAAGAAAAAGAGGTTGTTGAGAAGATGAAGAATACCCACTTCGTGGTAAAGGGAAAAAGAGGATTCCTGACAGAAGACATAGAGGACCGAGCAACAAGATTTGTAACGCAATTGCTCACAGGTAAGATGCTCAAGACAGCTAGAACTTCGGAGGTACTTGCGGGCACAATACTCCTTGGCACCGCAGCGGCCGAAGGCCACAGCTTCAATTGGTGTCAGTTTCTGCTGAATGAGTTCCTTGAAGAACTCAACGACACCCAGGTGAATGGAAGTCAGTTCCATTTCACCTGGCTCATCGTCCTGATCACTTTGTGCGGATGGAAGGAGCTGCAAGATTATGCGGGCGTCACTATGGATAGCAAGGATCCTAGAGGGTTTAAGTTCGTCAACCTTTGGGAAAACACAAATCCTGAACGCCAGCATGAAACTACAGAATTCTTTTACCAATACTATATGTAGCTTCCCGACGCAATCACGAAGACACCCTGCATCACAAAGCAGGTCACGGCGAAGTATATTCACATCATCAACTTTGAGGCGGATATGAAATGTATATTCATATCGCCGAAAGCAGAAATGAGGAAACGTGAGTGGTTCCCAGGAAAGTACAACATGTATGAGCAGGATATTGAGGACCTCATGAAAGATTGGCCAGTAGAATTCTGTGTAGAGGTCATGGACGTGGAGACAGATTCAGAAGAAGATGAGCCGATCCCACTCTCATGCCCAATCATTGAAGAAACAGGGAAGAGAAAAGAAGCCGAGACTTCGTAGAAGCCAAAGTCGAGGAAAAAGGTGAAGGATAGAAAGCTTCAATCAGAGGCAGTCCTCAACACCGACAACTATGAGATGATAGCCGAAGCAATCTTAGAGTAGATGAAGGAGATGATTATGGCTAAAGAACAGAAGGACAAGGTCATCCACGATGACCTGCACCAGATGAGGCTCGCAATGCAAGGCCTAATGAAGAAAATGGATGATGTCCAAAAAAGCCTTATTATGCCACAGGAAGCAGGGGCTGAAAGGAGGTCGGTAGAAACCTCGCAGCAAGGAAGCCAACAGCTAGCAATAACGCTACCATCGAAGACCAGAATTGTCCATGTGGAACCATTGGCTATTGTGTTTCCAATAGCAGAGAAAGTGGCCTTGTACACAAAGGGAGTCGAGAGGGTAGAGCTCGACTTAGCCAAAATACCTTTGCCAAGATTTCACTTCATCCACACGCAGATCATGGAGGAGAGGCATGAACGGACGGTTGAAGCGATGAAGTTACAGGTAGAACTCACTGCAGCAAACAAACAAATTCAGCAGAAGGCAGAAGTACAGCTATGCAACGAGCAGGACAGCCGACAGAATTTGGAGACCACCATATCCAATGTGGCGAAGGATATTAAAGACATAGAAATCTGGGATGATCCTGTAGAGACAGTTCTGAGGATCGGAGATAAGGTGAGATCCTTGCAGTCAGAGATGCAGGACAAAGAAATTTACTATGAAGCTGATATTGCTACATTGAAGGAGAAACTAAATAAGCAGGAGCCATTAAATGAACAACAGGTCAGAGAGCAAGAAGTCAGCGCTGCCTTGAAAAGCATCACAAGTGAGATGGCTAATTGCCAATCTATCCTGGATAAGGTTTCGTAGACAATCGCGACCCTTGAAGAAGATCAAGGATTGTTGCAGGTCAAGACCGCGGTACAAGAAAAATAGACCGCATTGGACTAGTTGAATGCAGAGGTGAAAGCTCTGCAACCTAGAGAAAGGCTTCCGAGATATAAGAAGATATCTGGCTTGAAGAAAGAAGTGCAAGAATTACGACAAAAAGAGACTGAGATGGATAATCAGTTGCAACAGCTCCTGGAGAATGCAATGGCGGTGTCGCATCAGATCGAAGATAAGTTAATAGAACTGCGCGATAACCAGGAGCAGGTACAAGATCAAATTGGACAAGAAATAACTCCAACACTGCTTGAGGAAATTAAACAGGTTGAGGAGGATACAAAAGAAGTAGTAGTGAAGCTGTCCGTTACATATGATGAGTTCGTAGCCAAGTTCGTCCCACCAGTTGCGGCGCAGAGTGAGACAACTGAAACAATCAGTGGCTCGGGGACGAGCCACATGTAAGTGTTAGGGGCATGTTGGGCCCAGGTTGAGTTAAAGTTTTGGGAAGCACCTTTTTGAGGCAAGCAAGGAAAGTTGAGCTGAGTGCAGCTCAAAAACACAATTTTGGCTAAGTATTGAGGATGCTGTGAAGTTGCGCGCAGCATCCAACTTTTAACCAGACCGCAGAGTTGCGCATAGTGTCGAAGTGTTGGTCGTGATGCAAAGATCAGTACTGCGCAGAATTAGTGCTGCGGAGTTAGGAGGCCAGGTGGAGCCAGCAAAGCATTGTGCTGGACAAATATCAAGTGTAGTTACCGGCTTGACCAGTAGCAACCATTTTTGGAAAGATACTTCAGGATTGTCGAGCGGCGGATGTAGGCAAAATAGGAAGGCGACCACATGTGGGTTGTTAAGGAAAGCGACGTTTGGCACATGCAGAAGGTAAAACCGTTAGAGAGAAACAGTTCAGAAGAAGCAACCTGCAGGCATGCGTGCGGCAAGAAGGCCGATAGCGATAGAATGAGGACATGGAGATCCGCCATGATCAAGCAGACGCTACTAGGAGCCAACAGGTTGGTTTGGAAAACCGGCACAGTTTTGGAAATGTTATACCTCAATGTTTCACGGTGTCGCATCTCCATCACAAAACAAGTTGACGACACTTTCCCTACTGTTTTGAACCATCTAGAAGAGACAGATGATGAGTCAACCTTGAAGGTAAACCCACCCTGGCAAGTTTTGACCCACCTTGGACTTTATTTTTACACACTACCGCGCCTTGCCAGCTTGACAAAACGCGGCACAGTGCCGCGCCCTGTAGCAGTTGCAAAGCGCGGCACCCTTTTTATAGTTTTTTGCCCTTGGCTTGTGGGATCTTGGATTTTCGAAGATGATGGAAGATTGGGTTTCTTGATTCGATCCCAACTCACCTCCTTCGATTAGAAACCCTGATCCACTTATCCCTCCTTAGATCCACTCATCTCTCTTGTTGGTTAACCTCACCATTCACTATAAAAGAGAGGCATGCCATTGGGAAGGGGGAGGACTCTTGAGAGCACCAAACTTATGGTCTTGCAGCATTGTGGAGATAGCTAAGAGGAGAAGACACTTGGAGTTGAAGGATTGGCTTGGGAATCAAGCACCCTTTGTAAGTAATCTTCAAGTTGTAATGGAATAACTTGTCTTGTTTCCCCAAATCATTTGTGTTAATATTGTTTTAATGATATGATTTGTATCTCTCATAGATTTAGATCCTAACTCATGTTTTCAGATTGCTAGAGAATAGTACATGCTTGTGTTTTGGTTCCATTGTTGACAGGTTTATTTGTGAGGACTTGGAACTTGGAGCAAATATCAAAGACAAGCGTTTGGACATAAGGTCAGCTAAATTCCTTCTATTCCTTTCAGCATTCTAATTCTGAGATGTTTGTTAGATCTAGGGATTCAAGGTTGCATTTGTTTTGTCTGTTCTTAGCCTAGATTTAGTTAAAGCCTACTTTAGCCTAAGGGAATTTTGACTTATCCGTAGGGAAGAATTCCACATAACAAGAATGGCGACTCCGCTGGTTTTGATTACTGCTTGATTGGTTCAAATTCACAGTCATTTATCTTTGAATTATCAGTCTTTTGTTGCACTTCAAACCAGCTTGAATTTTGGTCTTTTTTGACCCTTATTCACCCCTCCTCGCAGTATTTATCTCCCTGTTTAATTACTGAGTCCCCTGGGTTAGCAACAACCCTGAAAACTTTAGTTTTTCTTTTCCAGTTGCGCTTTTTTCATCTCTTGCCACAGTGCCGCGCCCTCTTAACCACTTCCAGCGCGACATTTACACAGTGCCGCGTCCTAGGAATTCATACCAGAGCGGCAGTTACACAGTGCCGCGCTTCAGTCAGGCTCTAGCCCGCGGCAGTGTCTGCAAGTGGGTAAATTTTTTTTTAATTTTTGCTTGGTTTCCTAAGTTTCTCCCTGCCTCAGATAGTCTTTACTGTTGCCTGTTAGCATCCTGGTTAATTTCCAGTCTGTTTGGTCTGCTGATTACATGGTTTGTGAGCTTGATTGATTGATTGAATTAAGTGGCACTTTTGACATATTGGTCATTTTTCAATTTGATTGCATTTGACTTGGCTTTTCCCCACAACCAACTCAATACCACTGTCTTCTGTTACTGAACACTGTAGTTTTACAGTCATATTGTCATTATCATTTTCAGTAAATTAAAAAGATCATTGGTTGAGAGCAAATTTGTTGTTTAAATTGAAAAAGTCTAGTGGCATTTTGCATAGGGAAATGAGCCATTAATTTTGCCATAAAAATTCTCATCATAAGAGCATTGTAGATTGTAAAATCAGTACATTGAAAAGAGTGTTTACTTCAGTTTGGCTTTGTTTATAAATCGAAAAGAAAAGAAAAATCTTTTACTTTGATTGCTTGTGAAAGTTGTTATGCATATTGGATCGAAGAACCTCTATCTTTACCTTAGCTAGATTTCATCGAAGACAAAGGCTTGTTTATGATTCATTCTCATTTGCATGGTTTGAGTCGTCATAACACCATCAAGTCTCACGTCCACTACCCGATTGAGTAAAGACAGCCACTAAAATTAATCACCCTAATTAAACCAACTTTAACCTCACTTGAGGAAATCAAAAGAATTTGGTAGTTAGGTAGGACACCGGGGATAGGCATCAAAATAATTCCCCCTTATCATTTTCATCTGAGACATAGTCGTTGTCTTTAGGGAACTAAAATCCTCTAGTACTTATTGACACGGTCATAGCTAGTTTGTGGAGGGGCCTCCTGACTGTTTCCAACTGTTCAGGGGTTAAACGGCCGCGAGATTGAGAACCGGACGGACTCTGTGGAATACCGCACTCCACTTAGCCCTAAGGCAACATCGATCGCTGTCTTCTTCGGAAGGCTGAAGTGCCCAAAACCTTTTCCGACGTGTCATGAACGAGGTAGCTTAGTATCTATTCTACTAGGGCTCTTTTACCCAGGATCCCTTTCGGTAGATGTTGACTGCTTTTCTGGGCAGACCCGGGTTTTAATGAAGCGCAGCAACAAAACCCCTTGGCGCACTGGCCCTTTCGGCAACGAGCTGCGCAGCAGCTCGAGGTCTCACCCGAAGTGGCTATGGGGGGGTTAAGGAATCAGGTTTCCTTAACCGTGGTGACGCGGAGATTGTTCTGTAAATGTTCTCCTTCCTCAAATATCGGCGGTCGGACCTTCCCGCAGGCCGCTCGGCGCAGCTGCGCGGATTCCTTCCTAGGCCGGCCTACTGCGCGGTTTCTCCTCTCTAGCGCAGAAGGCAACTATTCCTGGCGTTGACGCGCTAAATACTTCCTTTCCCTTCGCATCCGGCGCAGTAACGTATTCCTCGCTCGCTGCAGCGACAGCGCGTTACTACTTCCTGGTACTTAACACTCATAGCTATCAAGAGACCTTTCCGACTCACTTAAACAGTCACAAAGATGATGCAAAAGATGTTCACACAGGTAATGATCTTAAACAGTTATCATTCATGCAAATCTTATAACAAGAAGATATATGTGACGCTCATCTCCTCGAGGAAAACCACATCCACGGGAGTTTTATATTAACCAGAAAATGATAGAGTTATACAATATGCTGCGCACACAGCTGCAGCCTTAGATCTTACAGGAAACTCCACGCACACAGCTGGGAGCCCTTCTCTCAATCTTGTCTCCTCTCTATGGAGATTACAAAGGCACAGACGTCGACTCAGACTGTCTGGCAACTCAGGGATTAGCTCCTCGGCTATCCGATTTCCTCTCTAGTTCTACGCACCGGGTAGAAAATACAGTGAAGGATAATCAACACATGATCTATCCTTTAGACTGGCTCTCTAACAGCCTAGCATCTAACTCTCTAACTCTCCAAAAGGAAGGAACTGAAGGAACCTCTACCCATTACAATGATTCATATATATAGGTGGCCATGACGGTCACACCTTTACAAAACTGTGGGCCTTTCCCAACAGTGATTCCCAAAAACCCTAACCACGCACATGGCTAGGTGTACTGTAGGCGCCGCTTGCAGTCACGTCGCCGCTTCCTGCAGGCTCCGTGAATTCCGGCGCAGATTGTGGGTATGGGCGATCGTCCTTCGCCTTCAATGCTCTGGTCCGTTGCTCCTCCTTGATCCGAGCAACCATAACTTCTGTACTAAGCCTTTAAATGAGGGTAGCTGAGCCCTCTACTCCATCGCCTTATTTATTATGGTAGCTGAGCCACCTTCATTCTTCGATGACGTGCGCGCGAGCTCCGCAATTTCCGGTCCGTGATCTGCGCTGAGATCATCCATCTGGCACCGTACTGCGCACCATCTCCTTCTTACCCAAAACTTAGTGCTTGTCCCAAAATTATCACTTTCCTTCCATACTCGTGCTTTTTCCCAAAATTCGCAGCTTTTACTATAGCTGCGACCTTGGCCCCAACAGGCCCCCAACACTCACTTGTGGCTCGCCCTCGAGCCACTCGCACTAGCGCGTGGTTGTTTGATTTGCGCATCTGCTTTTGCTTGAATCTCCGCGAATGTTTTCTGCCACTTCACAATAGCGGAGTCCAATTCCTCGATACACTCATCAGCTGTTTGCACTGTTTCTGCGGTCGCTTCGTCTTTAGTGAGTGTATCAATGATCTCCTGAGACTCGGTAATCTCTTTGATTTTTGTCTCAACCTGGCCAACGATTTCAGCATACTCATCCATGAATGGCTGAATGCTGTTGGTGAGCTTCTCATCTTTAGTTCTAAGCTTGTGCAGTTGCTGCTGCATTTTGCGCACTTCGCCCATTTTCTTCATCTTTGGCAAGCCTGTTAAGGACTTAGCTTCTTCATTCAGAACAGTGAGAGACTGTTCTGCAACTTGCACCTGTTCTGATAGTCCTACTTTAAAAGGGAGGTTCACAAGCTCTGACCATGCTTCCATAGCCTGGTCCATCAGGTTCTTGGCTTCCTGTACTCAATCTTTCATTCGTGTGGAAGCTCTGCTCAATGCTTCAAATTGTACCTGCGCATCATCCGTAAGATGCGCAGCAACGCGAGTTTCTAGCTCAGCAATCTGGGTTCTATGGTCCTCAGCCATAGCAACTTTTTCTTGCTCCAGGGTTTTCACCCTTCCTCCAATAATTTGAACTTTTGCAACCAGAGGGAGGTCTGGTTGAATCTCGCAAGCCGGCAATTCCTGGGCAATCTCTTCTATTGCGTTTCTGATGCCGGTGTCTTGCGCCTCATAGAGTGCAAGCTTCGCAGAGATATTCTTATGACTTTCCTTCAGCTCTATCTCCTGCGATTGCAGTCGTTGGTTTGCCTGGAAAGTAGAGAGCTCTCTAGCTCTCAACTCAAGAGAAACTTTCTCCTGTACAAGCTGTAGGGTTTCTATAGGAATCATAGACAAATTTATTTCTACAGGTCCAACTGTGCTTACCTGTAGTTCAGCTAGAGGATCTGGAAGTGTCATGCTGGTAGGCGGAATATGTACGACAGTGTGCCTTTCTGTGAGTTCTTCAACTCGCTCATCAGTTGGAATTTCTTGTGGCGCCTGCGAAGTAGATGCTGGCGCATGGGTCTGCGCAATCCTTCCTGCGAGACCTTTCAGTTCTACAAATTGTAAGTCTAGAGCACTTCGGATGTGAGCATGCATGTTCCTCATCTCACAAAATTGCTCTTTCAAGTATTTGTCGACCTCCGAGGGAATGGCCTCAGTGGGATGCGACACTTTCTGCTTCTTTGTGGCTGGTTCTGTTGAGCCTTCATCGCTTCTTTGCTCAGGGGCTTCCTTTCCCTTATCCTTTTCTTGCGCAGCGGCGGGTGGCATCGCAGGTGCGATGTCAGCTGCTGCTCTCCATTCGTCCGACCACGACTTAATGGTTTCTTCGACATCTTCTGTGGTCATCCTGTAAAGACCTAGCGCCCAGTCACCTGGAATGTCGCAAGGCCGAAGGTAGAGTTGATGGATGTCGGCAGTAAAAGCCAACTTTCCTTCATACAATGTGGCTGTCTCCCCGCTCAGCCTTGGCATATCTTGTATGGTATCTCGGAGGAGATAGTAGTACTCACAAAAGACAGCGCGATTCATCTTGCGCTTCGCGGGATTAGGGGAATCCCAGAGGTTGATGTAGCGCATGCCGGCAACCTCTCCTGCGCGGCGTGGAAGGAACTGAGTATTCGGGGGCTCCTTCCACCCGACGAGAGCGCATAAAATTAGAAGCCACGAAAAATGGAATGATTGGCCTGCATTGTCCTGCACATTCAGGCAATCAGCCAAAAAAGAATTCAGCAGGAAGAGAGACCAGTTGTACTGTTCTCCCTCCGCAGCTGCGATAGCGAGCTCGACGACAGCTCCAGTAACTTCTTTCGGTCGGCACTTTGTGAGAAGTCTGCCTGCAAGCAGACTTCCTGTGAAGCGAAGTGCCTCATCTTCTACTGTCGTGAGGTCATAAGCCCGACCTCCTCTTGTCAAGTTATATTTCTGGACCAGCTTTGCAGCCAATTTTTGGTCCTTCTCCTTTCCCACAAAATGGATATTGGGATCCTTACCAACCTTACATAGACCGGTGATGCGGTGTATCAAATCAACATTTAGATCAATTGGCCTCCCGAGCCAAAGGTAACCTCCATGAACGCAGGATAGCAGTGTTTTAACGACTGCGTTCACTTCATTGCTACGCCCAAAGTGCGGTAGCTTCAACAAATTCAAGAGTCCAGGGCGCTCAAGATTTGCTGCAAATCCCTTCGGGATAAACTCGTCAACCTGCCTGGTGGGATTATGGACGATATCCAGATATCGGTCCAACTGGAACTGAGGATATGTCTTATAGTCTCCAAGGTTAAAATCAGAGAATTTAACCAATGGAATGTTTCCCAATAGTTGGCCTTCTACCCGCACACTAGCCGGTAGTGGCGGTAGCGGAATTGGATACTTTGCATTCTTCGGAATCTGTACATCCGGCGCATCATCTGGACGCGGCGGAATATAGTTCACCATAGACGCAAGCGGCTCTGGAACAGGTTCCTCCGGCTGCTGCTGAGATGCTCTTGTGCCTGGAGATGTTCTGGGATCAGTAGCACCGGGGTGTACGTAGGTCGAAGCCGTCACCGGAGTGGCCATGCCGAAATCTAAGCCTCGGCGCAGAAATTGACGAACAACTTCTTCAGTTGATAAGTTCTCCGTTGTGAACCAATGTAAATAACAAAACTCTGGACAGCAAATGGCGGAACTGCGTAGGGTATAGACGCTGAAAACAAGGGGAAATACTCTGCACACTCGGCTCTGAAAACAATACTTTGGGTCTTCAAACACAACTATGCAACTCGAGACAGTAACCCGAAATTGATACAAGTGTGAGGTATTTATAGCCAGCGGGGATAGTAAATGCGACCAAGTGGGGTAACGTAGCTATAGGCGGCTACAGATGAGTTGACAACACGCTATCCTCCTTGCCGTAGCGGTGCATTTAGTGTGATTGATGGGTTCTGACAGCCTTCCGGGAGAAGCTAATGCTTTCGGCGCCTGAGTTAAATGCAAATCTTTCGGAGATTAAGCCGAATCCGTCGGAACGGCTAGACTTAAATAGCGGCCTTATCCTTCATTTATTCAAACGCGGCTACATAACTGCTGTAATTCAAAATTTCCGGCGGGTCATTTCAACTTAGGAAACTGTGCCTCTATGGGTCCATGACAAAAAATTTTTCAAGCGGCAACAAAAAGGGAACTCCGCAGGAGCGATAGTTCCATGGTCCAAAAACAAAACTTCGCCAGAGCGCACCGATAAGCTCTCTTCAAGCAATTTTTATTCAGGATGCGCGGATATTTCAAGGAACTGCGCAGGAAGCTGGAAACTGAGGGTGTGTCGCAGCTTCCGTGTAGACTGAATGCGATGTCTCTTTCAACTACACTGGGCATCTGCATTCTTGAGTAATATATTATGTCGACAGGGCGGAGTGGCCGTCGCAATAAAGCTTAAGCCGACTCCCGTTTATCATTGTAGGTAGTAGTTCTCCATTCAGCTTTGCAAGCTGAACTGCGCCTCCGTCTGTTATTTTTATTATCTGAAAAGGACCTAACCAATGCACACGAAACTTGCCTGGAAACTTGATGAATTTACTATCATAAAGGAGTACCAAGTCTCCTTCTTCAAAGTGCTTATGCTTAATGTGCCTGTCATGCCAAGCTTTCTGTCTTGCCTTCTGTACCTGTTGATGAAATCCGGCCAAAAGTCTGTCTTCTTCTAAGGAAAGCAGTTGCGAAAGTCTTTCATTCATAGTGTCAGGATCTTCCATTTCTGTAATTTGTGCAATTCGGAGACTGGGAACAATGTATTCCATGGGCATAACTGCTTCTTGTCCATACACCAAGCTGAAAGGTGTGTGACCTGTTAATTTCTTGCAAGTGGTTCTGTAAGCCCATAATACAGCTGTGACTCTAAGGTCCCAATCATCTCTTTGTTGATTACAGATTTTTGTCAGGGCATTCTCAAGAATCTTATTGAATGCTTCCACCGTACCATTAGCTTGAGGATGGTAGGGTGTACTCTTATGGTGATTAATTTGAAATTCTTCAGTAAGGGCCTCTATAGTATCATTGAGGAAATGTGTACCTTGATCACTCATGAGGATCACTGGGCATCCAAACCTAGTGATAATGTTCTCGAAAATGAACTGCGCGGCAGTAGCGGCGTCACAGTTCTTAACTGGCTTCGCCTCAGCCCATCTGGTGAGGTATTCAGTAGCTTTAATGATATATCTTGCGCCAGTTCTTTTTCCTGGTGGGTTAATAGGTCCTACAAAGTCAATGGCCCATTTATCAAAAGCACGCAGTGTGATCTGGGGTCTTAGTGGCATTTCATCTCTCCTTGAGGGTTTTCCTGTGCGCTGGCACACATCGCAACATTTACAGAATTCCTTAGTATCCTTGTGCAATGTCGGCCACCAAAGTCCTGCGGCTAATATCTTCTGCGCAGTCGGCTTTCCTGCGAAATGGCCTCCTGCGGTACCTGAATGCGCTTCTGCGATGATAGAGCTCTTTTCATGTGGTAAGATACATCTGCGCAAAATTTCGTCAGGGCCCAACTTATAAAGCTGGCCTGCTATCAAAGTGAAATCTGCGGCTCTAACAACAAGTTGCTTTTTCTGCTGGATTGTAAGCTCAGCCGGCGCTTGTCCGGTAGTGAGAAACTCAAGAATATCAGAATAATATTCGTCTGCTGCTTGGATATAAAACAACTGTGCGTCAGGCAGATTGTCCTCCAGACTCGTAGGTTCCTCTCCTGACTCTATTCTGGATAGATGGTCAGGCCCTGCATTCAATCTGCCTGGCTTTACAATAACCTCAAAATCATACTCTTGAAAGAGCAGTAGCCATCTGCAAATTCTTCCTCCTAAAACTGGTTTATTGACCAAATATTTCAAAGCAGAATGATCAGTATACATTTTAAAGTGAGCTCCTAACAGGTAGTGTCTGAATTTCTGTAGGGCATACACCATAGCTAGTCCTTCCCGTTCTGTAGTGGTGTAGTTCTTCTCAGCTGTAGATAGCTTTCTGCTGGAGTAAGCAATTGGGTGGTCAATACTTCCTTCTCCAGACTGTGTAAGCACGATTCCTAATGCTATGGAAGAAGCATCAACATGAACATGAAAAGGTTTTCTCCAATCCGGGAAAACTAGAATAGGCGCTGTGATCATCTTTTCTTTAAGTGTGTCCAAGCTCTGTTGGCATTCTTCTGTCCATTGGAACTTCGAATCCTTCTTCAGCAATCTTTCCATAGGCGCTGTGATCCTTGCATATCCTTTGATGAATTTTCTGTAGTATCCTGTATGTCCCAATGTAGTGCGCAATTGCTTAACTGAGTTGGGCGCAGGTAAATTAGCAATGATGGCAACCTTCGCAGGATCCATCAGGAGTCCTTGTCTGCATACAATATGTCCCAACAAAATACCAAAGGGCGCACAAAATATACATTTTTTCAAGTTAAGGGAAATCTGATGCTGTCTACATTTTTCTAGCATCATGCGCAGATTCGCAATATGGTTCTTTAGTAAACCAAATACAGTCCAGTCATCAAAATAGACTTCTAAAAACTTGTGGATAAATTCTTTAAAAACAGCAACAACGACTCTAGAGAAGATAGCAGGTGCATTTTTAAGACCAAAGGGCATTACCGTATACTGGAATGAGCCCCATTCAGTTGCAAAAGTAGTCTTGTGGCGGTCATCCGGATGGATTCTGATCTGATGATATCCCGAGAATCCATCAGTGAAGGAGTAAGCCTCTTGTCCTCCAACATTATCAAGTACTTCATCTGTGAAAGGAGTGGGAAATGGATCGTGCGCTGATGCATCATTGAGTTTGCGCAAGTCGACACAAATTCTTATTTCACCTTTCGTTTTCTTTTCTTGGACCACCATAGGACTAATCCAATCGCTTTCCTCTACTGGCTCAATAATACCTGCTGCAAGCATCTTATCAATTTCTTCTTTGACTTTTTCTTTGTAGCGCGGGTTCAACCTGTATGGGCGCTGCTTTACTGGCTTGGCATCTGGTTTCAGAGGTATGCGCATCACTCCTAAGTCTCCTAGGATGCCTTTCATTTCTGTGAACTTGGTAGGAAAGATATCCTGGTAGTCACGTAATAAATCTGAAACATGCGCAACAGTTTCATCATCCCAATAATCTCCTATAGAAGCAAACTTTGGGTCAGCTTCTGTGCCAATGTTAACTTTCTTGAGCTTGACGTGTTCTGTGATGGCAGGAATATCAAGCTCAGGACCTTCAATATTGCGCGTCCCTTCTGATTCTGGGATATTGATGTTGCGAGGATCGTCCTCCTCATCTTCAGCGGTGAAGTTATAGCATTCCAGGGCATGTTCTATCTGGACAGCCCAATCTGGTTGGGAATATTCTGTTACTAGACCTGGTTCAAATACCTTCTTTTTAATACACTTCAGAGCCTGATCAATACTTGGATGCTCTGACTCAAAGCTGAATGTAAGTTGAAAACTTTCTATCATAAGAGCCCAAGTAAGAGTGCCTTTGCGCAATTCTATTTCAGTATACCAATTCCTTGGAATTGTATCCAATGTGTGGATGAATTGGTGAACCCACTCATCTTCCGGAATATCTGACCATTGCTGAATACATGCTTCAATGTGTGACCTGGGGTCACTCTGTCCTTCATATTTGCGTAGCGCTTCGGCTGTGGTGTCCTGAAATCTGCGCAGTATCAATCTGCGACAGTCTTTCCATGTATGAATATTCTCCTTGTGCGCAATCCACCATCTTGCGGGTGTAGCGCGCAATGCTATATCTAGTGCCTGTATGCGCTGCGGTTCTGGAAGCTTTTGTTCATATTCCTGTATGAATTTAGTTACTTCAGTTAAGCCATCAAAAGTTGGAGTATCAATTAATTCTGTGCCAATCCATCGAATGGATTTAGTCATCATGGCGCAACGTCTTGCAGAAACCTCATGTAGACGATTCTGCCAGTTTTCCAATCCTGCATCTGAATCTGATGTGCACGAGCTATCACATCGCCAGCTGATATGGCCGTCTGCTGTGGGGTTGACATAGTCACTGTGGTTAGTGGTCATCTGGTACAAACTTTCCATGTGGCGCGCTTCCTCTTCTGCGCGAATGGGTTCTATATATCTTGGTCCTTGAATAGGATCAAGAGGTGCGATGACCCTGATCTGGTCATCCTCAAAGGTCATCTGTCTTTTCTTCAAGTTAATGACAGCCAAATTATCAAATGCCCAGTCTATTCCTAACAGCGCTGGGTATGGTCTACTATCATCCATAATTTTGATTACTTCAAAATCTGCAGAGCTTCTTACTCCTTCAATATCAATAGGTACATTGGGTAATCTGCCCAATGGAGAGACTCGTTGCTGATTTGTGAGTCTTAGCTGGATAGGGGATCTTGTAAGCTGAGGGCTTCCCATCTGTTCCCATGTCTGCATAGTGAGAACATTGGCTTCTGAGCCCAAATCTAACATGACTTCATCCATTTCAAATGCTCCAATCTGCGCTGTAAGCCTCATCTCTTTTCCAGTTCTAATGTGACTCCTAATCTGGTGAACAGCACGCTGTGGTGTGTTCGTCGAAGCAGAGTGTTGGCACCGATCCAACAGGTGTTGAAGTTCTAGAGTTGCTTTTTCATTGCGCAACAATTTTAAACATTGTCGCAGGAATGCATGGACACTGCCTAGTGTATGCTCCTCATCATCATCATCATCATCATCATCAGGCCTTCCAGCTGTAGTGGCCTGTTCTTGCACCAGGTTGTCTTGTCTTAGCGCTTGCGATCTAATATTGTTCTGCGGAATTGCGGCAGAACTTGAAGCTCTCGGATCTGAGAAATACTCTTGAGCTTGCTTAAATGCTTCTTTTTGCTTCTGCAGGTTAAGTGGGGCTGGTTTAATGTTAGCGCGGCGCACCCATTGCGTCGCTTGCTTTCCCGTTCCCATCTCTTGCGCACCAGTGGTTGCTCCACTGCGTGTCACTATATTAACTGTAGGGTCCGGTTCTCTTTTTTCTGCTCCAATCAACTGAATATTCTGATTTACCTGTGGTGTCTTTGCTTGCATCTTAGCCTATAACTGAGGGCATTCTTCAATGATATGGTCAGAAGATTTACAATACCTGCAGAGGGTTGTAGGATTTTGGCAATCCCTAGCAAAATGACCTTGTTCTCCGCAATTATAACAAGTGATCTGTCCTCTTCCACGACCAAAGTTTGTTGTGCGTCCGTGTCCTCTGTAATTTGCTGCTCGGGCGTCCCGAGTTTGGTCATAAGGTGGACCTGCTGTGGGTCCTTGTGTCTCTGCTTGTACCCGATAGACATCATGCTTTCTTTCTATCATAAGATCATATGCTCTACAATTGTTCTCATCATGACCTACTGATTTACAGAAATTACAATATAGATTCTTTGGAGTTTGTACATATTTCTGAAGTAAGTGGCATTCTTGTGGTCTATGACCTCTAGTTCTGCAGATTTCACACCAAGGCCCTTGTGCCTGTGGTAAAGGGTTAGGTGCTCCAGTTGCAATATAGTCTATGAAAACGGGACAATGGTCCTTTGAATGACCTTGGGCTTTACATTTTGTGCACCAAATTTCTTCCTTAATCTCCTTGCCTTTCTTAATATCATGCACTTGCAAGGTTAAGTTTGCTAATTGGTTCTGTAAATGCGCAACATCGTTGCTTGTCCCTGCAATTGGCGAAGCTTCTAGTTTCATAGCCATTTCTAGGGCTTGTTCCTGAGTATTGAGATTCTGTTGCATAAGGGGAAGTCTAATGTGTGGAAGCAGTGCAGCAATAAACCATTCTTTATGTTGCTGTGGTGCAAACTCGAAGCTTACTTGATCTATCAAGGCTTTGAACTTCTGGTCAAAGTCCCATACTGATTCTGTAGGTAACTGTTTGATGTCTTTGAGCTCTGTTATACACTGTGATTCTGATTTAGGTTTCTTGAATTCTCTAATCATGGCATTTCTTACCTCAGCAAGCGTCCTATTCTGTGCTGCTGAGTATTTCATGAACCAAGTCAAGGCTCTTTCTCTTAGTGTGGTTGCTAACTGAACCAGTTTAACAGCATCGTCATTAATTTGCTTAATTGTCCAAATGGCTTCACATAAGAACCAGTGCTGCTCAGGGTCCTCTATCCCTGTTCCTCTAAAAGTTGGTAGCTTCATGTCATCACCCATCCTTCTTGCACGGGTTTGAGGTGGAGGTACTGTAGCAGTGCCTCCGGGATGGTTAAACAAAGGTGGTACAGAGGTACTAGAAGTAGCGTGTGGGCTACTAGAAGGTGTTACTGTAGGATTATACTGAGCTCCGTCTGGTTTTTGCGGTGTAAAGGGGTAATAAGGGATATGAGCACTCCCTTGTCTTTCTATATGGCTTGCTCTAGGGACTTGGCTATTGTCTGGGCTAGACTCAAAAGGATATTGGTCAAGGCCTACTTTATATCATTTTCCACTACGAGTGCAACCAATAACTTCAGGATCACTATCAGAATCTACGGACATTACTTGTCTATGCTATTCATCAGAAGCAATACATAGCTTTCCTTTTTCATACAGAAGCATTTTAATCCATAAGTTCAGAGAATTTAAGAACTTACCTCTGTGTACTTGGAAGAAACTCCTCTCAGCTTCACTGAAACTCTTTCTTGTATCGACTGTAAATTCGGTAATGAAACCTTCCAGTAGACTATTCAACCAAAAGTCTACTACGCGGGACACAGGATTGTCTATCTGCTTCACAATACTGACTAGCTCAGGCGTCCACGTGACGGGTCGATCAACATGCAGCGTAGGTCTAGAATCTGCTAACTTGGCTATCCAAGCGTGTAACTCCAATGCAAACGTAACAAAGAAAATTTCGTAAAGGTCAGCATAAATATACTTCTGTAACCAATCTTCTGTTTGAAGCGTAGGGCTTCTATTTTCTTGTTCAGCAAACTCTTTAGCCTTTAAATCAAACCAATCTCCAATTTCTTTAGCTGTAGGATGCCAGTAACACATTTGTTAGCTGAGCAAGTCTCAGTGTAACAGAACCTTATGTTGTCTTCAGCAACAGTCTCAGATGTCGCGTGACTAGTAAGTCTTACAGCAACAAGTCGCAAGGCAAAGGAATCATTTGTTGGCTCAATCAACAGGGTTCAAAGCCATGGAAGTAATGTGATCAAAAAGTCATAAGACAACAGAACCATTTCTTGGTCACTAGGCAACGGAACCATTTGTTGACTCCTCAATCTCGCGCGTCGCCAAAATAACAAGTCTCATTCGCGCGGCAACGGAACCATTTGTTGACTCCTCAATCTCGCGCGTCGCCAAAATAACAAGTCTCATTCGCGCGGCAACGGAACCATTTGTTTCGCTGCTTCCTTTCTCTAGGTTGCGCGTCAATCTCGCACGTCACTGAAATAAGAGGTCTCCCTCACGCGGCAACGGAACCATTTGTTTCGCTGCTTCCTTTCTCTAGGTTGCGCGTCAATCTCGCACGTCACTGAAATAAGAGGTCTCCCTCACGCGGCAACGGAACCATTTGTTGACTGCTTTTCTGGGCAGACCCGAGTTTTAATGAAGCGCAGCAACAAAACCCCTTGGCGCACTGGCCCTTTCGGCAACGAGCTGCGCAGCAGCTCGAGGTCTCACCCGAAGTGGCTATGGGGGGGTTAAGGAATCAGGTTTCCTTAACCGTGGTGACGCGGAGATTGTTCTGTAAATGTTCTCCTTCCTCAAATATCGGCGGTCGGACCTTCCCGCAGGCCGCTCGGCGCAGCTGCGCGGATTCCTTCCTAGGCCGGCCTACTGCGCGGTTTCTCCTCTCTAGCGCAGAAGGCAACTATTCCTAGCGTTGACGCGCTAAATACTTCCTTGCCCTTCGCATCCGGCGCAGTAACGTATTCCTCGCTCGCTGCAGCGACAGCGCGTTACTACTTCCTGGTACTTAACACTCATAGCTATCAAGAGACCTTTCCGACTCACTTAAACAGTCACAAAGATGATGCAAAAGATGTTCACACAGGTAATGATCTTAAACAGTTATCATTCATGCAAATATTATAACAAGAAGATATATGTGACGCTCATCTCCTCGAGGAAAACCACATCCACGGGAGTTTTATATTAACCAGAAAATGATAGAGTTATACAATATGCTGCGCACACAGCTGCAGCCTTAGATCTTACAGGAAACTCCACGCACACAGCTGGGAGCCCTTCTCTCAATCTTGTCTCCTCTCTATGGAGATTACAAAGGCACAGACGTCGACTCAGACTGTCTGGCAACTCAGGGATTAGCTCCTCGGCTATCCGATTTCCTCTCTAGTTCTACGCACCGGGTAGAAAATACAGTGAAGGATAATCAACACATGATCTATCCTTTAGACTGGCTCTCTAACAGCCTAGCATCTAACTCTCTAACTCTCCAAAAGGAAGGAACTGAAGGAACCTCTACCCATTACAATGATTCATATATATAGGTGGCCATGACGGTCACACCTTTACAAAACTGTGGGCCTTTCCCAACAGTGATTCCCAAAAACCCTAACCACGCACATGGCTAGGTGTACTGTAGGCGCCGCTTGCAGTCACGTCGCCGCTTCTTGCAGGCTCCGTGAATTCCGGCGCAGATTGTGGGTATGGGCGATCGTCCTTCGCCTTCAATGCTCTGGTCCGTTGCTCCTCCTTGATCCGAGCAACCATAACTTCTGTACTAAGCCTTTAAATGAGGGTAGCTGAGCCCTCTACTCCATCGCCTTATTTATTATGGTAGCTGAGCCACCTTCATTCTTCGATGACGTGCGCGCGAGCTCCGCAATTTCCGGTCCGTGATCTGCGCTGAGATCATCCATCTGGCACCGTACTGCGCACCGTCTCCTTCTTACCCAAAACTTAGTGCTTGTCCCAAAATTAGCACTTTCCTTCCATACTCGTGCTTTTTCCCAAAATTCGCAGCTTTTACTATAGCTGCGACCTTGGCCCCAACAGTAGAGGGATATCCTTCTTATATCGGTCTCTCATGTTGTATTGTTCGACTTGGATTTCATCACCTTGCGAAGGATACAGCCTGTTGAGGTCTCCAGCTCTTAGTTAGGAGTTTGCTTGGCGTCTCATCTTTGTAGAGGGTCATTTTTTCTTTGTAGGGACTGCTTGTTGGCATTCTGGCCATTTTGTTGATCAGCTCGCTTATTGAGACATCGGTCTCAGTATAGATTTTAGAGCTTGCTTTTTTGGCCTGTGAGCCTTGCCTTTTCTAGCTCCTCTTTTGCACACTCGGCTGCATTAGAGTTTTTGAGTTCTTTGTTTACGGTACTGCCCCCGATTTTCATTTTCCTGTCATCATGTCAGATCAACCACGAAGATCACGAAGACAACAGGGCCTAAGCCCTCCACCACCACCACCGCCACGGACTTCTGGTCCGCCTGCATCACGCATTCCTGCTCCTCCTGGCCGCGGTGCTGGTCGAGGCAACATCCCACCGCCGATACATACAACATCTTCAGTTACGCCTGTAACTGCCACACACAGCACAGTCTCAGAATCTATTGCAGCTTCTATGACCACTAGCATGTCTGAGGCTTCCACTGTCACCTCACCCACTGTCATTCCAGATTTATCTGTAACAGTGGACACAGTTACAGCAGCTGAACCTAGCACAACTCAGAGTACTAGACCAGAGGTCATCCTTTTACCGGATGCCAACACTTCCCGTCCATCAGACACTTTTCACGATGATATAGACGGATCTATTGGCACCACAGAAGGGTCCGACCAGGATATACCTGGCCTAATTTCAGTCCCAGGCGGATACGTTGAGATAGTTGAAGATACTCGTCTACTTGACACACCTTTTGAACCTGATTATGGCTTCATTACTTCCCAGACGGAACTTCCGCCTGTTATTACTACGTCACCCAGTGTTCATCCTCAGGAGACAAGTTCTTCTAGCAACGTACCTCGCACTTTTCATCTACCCAACATCCCACCGGGACACGAAATCATGGCTTCCATCCAGTCTAGTATGGTTAGCCTAGCGAACTCTCCGTTAGCATCAGCACAATTTAGACGCAACACAGAGCAAATGCTTTCGACAGCGTCTAGATACCCCCCTGTTTCTCATCCTTCTGACCATAGGGATCCCAACGTCCCGTCTAGCACAGAATTTCATCACTCCTTTGCAGACGGCTCAGGACCTTCGGACTTTACTACACCTAGGTTCCTACCGGATCCCCAAAATCTTTTTCAGGATATGAACTCGGACCCAGTTCTCGTTGGTCCTCCTATCATTGAACATGTTATGGACGACGCCGATACCCCTGGGCTAAATTCCCCACATTTGTTGTCATCACCAATGTTTGGTGCACATTCTATAAGGGATAACCCAGTTTTTTCTCCGTCCTCACCTGTCCAATACGGACGACCTCCTCCGCTAATCGGTACTTTTGGCGCCGTTGGCCAATCAATGCTATCATATTTGGCTAGCGGCGGAAGAACACCTAGTCATACTGCTGGATCTTCCGTTTCAACCGGAGGATCACCTTCAGCCACCATTTATACTATTTCAGGAGGTGGACAACCGACTGCAATGGTCCCTAACTCCAACATACAAACCCTCCCTGGTGGGCCATCAACCCAACCAGCTGGGGGACAACCTTTTGTTGGGAACCCCATTGTTAGTCAACAACCTCCAACTGGTGGGCCATCAACCCAACCAGTCGGAGAACAACCTTTTGCTGGGAACCCAGTTCCCAGTCTACAGCCTCCTCACATAGGGCCATCCAACCTAACTGCTGGCGGACAACCTATTGGCCCGCTCCAACAAGTTTCCCAACCAGCAGTGTCTGCTCAGTTCGGTATGTACAATCCACCTGGCAGTGGGCAACCTTATTCCGGTGTTCCAACCGGACCTTACTCTCAACCACCCCTGTCAGGTATGCTTCCTTCTTGGGATCATCAAATCCCACAGAGTGGGGGGTACTCACTTTTTGGAAACTGGAACCAAGCTGGGACGCAATCTCAGATTCCCCCCAATTTGAATTCTGGTTTCCCTTACCCTTCGGCTGCCACAACTCCTTGGAACCCGTCACTTCAATTTCCACTCGTTCCTCAGGCAGGAACGAGCCTTCCATGGACACCACCATCGCAGCCACCCCCCAACCCAGCTATGGGAAATCCTCCACTTACACAGTATGGTGGCAACATCCCTGGAACACAACAATTCCAAGGAACTTTTCCCCAACAAGGAATAGCAACCATTCCTGGGTTTCAACAGCCTCAGGGTACTATACCCACTCAGCAGAACACTTACCAACCAGTTGCTTACAATCAACCGGTTAACCAGATGGCTTACTATCCGCAGAACTTCCAGCAGTACCCCGCGGGAAACACATATGGGTATAACACACAGCAGCATGCTATCCAGGGCCCTCCAGGGTTCTCTGCACCACATGGTTATTACTCATACCCGCAGACCAACCGTCAACTTCCCTTTTTGGCCACACTTGATCTACCTGATTTGTCGAGGCTTATCAACGATCCTATATGGCACGAACCTCACTGGCCACCTATCCCATCCAAACTACCATCGGACATTCCCAAGTTCGATGCTAAGCCCGGGGAAGACCCCAAGAACCACGTTATGACCTTCCATCTTTGGTGTTCATCAAACTCCTTGATGGATGATTCCATCCGACTTCGGCTCTTCCAACGTACGCTTTCCGGAACGGCAGCAAAATGGTATATCGAGCTGCCACAGCACTCTTTTCGTGATTTCAATACTTTGGCTATGCAGTTTCTGACACATTTCCAGCTTCCCATCCGATATGAGACTGGAACAGAACTGCTAACTTCACTGCGTCAAACCACTTCCACACACATCTCGGATCACATCCACGAGTGGCGAAGACGCCGTAGGCTAATAAAGGCACCTATTCCAGATCAGCTACTTGCTGATTGGTTTACAAAATCCTTTTTGCCTCCCATAGCCAGAGATATTGCTATGCGCGGACCAGTTACGGAAGAACAAGCCATCTCGGCAGCACAATACATGGATTTAGTATATACTCAATCCGGTACTTTACATGAACTTCTTCCACATGCTTCCCGCGTTCACACTGATCCTACAAAACCTACTACTGAACCACCCATTGACGGTATTGTTGGTTCAGTTAAGGCTCAGCCTGCTACCAACTCGACGGGGCAACAAGCTTCAGCTTCCCCCGCTTTTACCCAGGCCGCTTCAAAAGCTTCCACCTCTCCTGCTGTCTCCTCCGAAGTGAATGCAGTCCAATCTACATCACAACCATCCGGGGGAAAGAAGAAAAATAATCGTGGTAAACCTAAGAAGAACCAGCAGGAAAACCCCAAACCACAACCTACCCAGAATGACCAAAAACCACGTCGGAAAGCTAAGTTTCCCTGCTTGATTTGTCAAGATGATCATTATACGCGTGACTGTCCCTACAAGGACGAGGTCCATAAGTTCGTTAAAGGATCCTCTCGACCGGCAGTGCTAACCGACCCTTTCCCCCAACAGCAACAGCAAATGGTTGCCCAAGAATCCCCACAAGGGGGCAACCCGACCAATCCGTCCCGTGGAGAGACGTCCACAAACCGCGAGATCCTAATGACAAGTAACGAGGAGATTAATATCACCACTCGTTCAAAGACGTATGACAATCCTCCAAGTTCAACCAAACAATCGGAGATAGCCAAAGGCAAGTCTCCTGTTGAAGATCCGATTCCTATTCCCCCCCCTAATGGTCATCTCCATATCGAGAGACCACTTATGGATACAGTGCTACGCCCACCCAAGGGCACCATCCGAAAGGCGACATTCAATCCGAATGCGCGAGCTGCCCAAAACTACAACATTGTTGAAGATTTGGCTCAAGCACCTTGCGCTATGTCAACTCTCGAGGTTCTCCAACACTGCCCCACGCAGCGTAGAACCCTACTTTCAGCACTGGGGGCATTGGACCCAGATACTTCAAACTCCATCATGTTTAACTTGGAGCACGCTAAACCTAGGCTTTCTCACCAGTTAGCCTTCCAGGTGCATACGAAAATCCGTGGAAATGTTATCCACCGCACAGTGCTAGATGAGGGTGCTTCCACGTCGATTATGTCTTTGAACTGCTGGAGAGCCCTCGGCTCACCTGAGGTCACAACTTCTCCCACTACTCTTAGAGCGTTTGATGGACATGGTTTTCAACCATATGGACTCATCCCCTCAATCGGTGTTGAACTGGGGGGCAAAACAGTATCCGTACACATCGAAGTCGTAGATGCACCTTTGGACTACAACCTCCTACTTGGTCGGAACTGGTTCTATGCCATGACTGCCATAGCATCTACAGTCTTCCGGATTGTACAATTTCCTCATGAAGGGAAAATTGTCACTATTGATCAATTGGATTACTGTATCCCAGACTCCCATCCGAACTCCGCCAATACCGTTCCGTTATTGGATCAACCACGGTACCGGTTCCAAGACATAGGTGTTGGCCTCATGAAGGATTCATCCCTCATTGGAGTTTTTCCAGAGCTGGGAACCCATCTTCAACCAGTCAACATGATTTCGTCGCATGTCACCCCGTCCGATGATTCATGGGTGATCCCGAGTCCTACTCAGATCCAAGGCTATGGCAATTCCATGCCTTTGAACAGAAACCTTGCAGCTTATGACGCGATCCAATCAGCCACAGATTGGGTCGACTGTTCTACTGATCACACAGTGGCACAGCTCTCGACTGAAACTCATACACGCCCACCATTGTTTGATCCTCTCAACTTGATTTTTCCCACCGACGAATCAATCATAGAGGTTATGTGCGGTAATGAGCCACCATGGGGAGATTTTCATCATCGATCTTCATTCCCCACCATTCAGTCACTTGAGCCTGATTCCAAATCCAGTGCTTCACTTGGGATGGTTCAAACCAAGTTCCCCACTTCCCTCGACGAAGTATTTTCTGAAGGCAACTTGGCCAATCTTATGGCAACCACTCCCGTTGACATTTCAGTAAATCCTGGTATCGTGGAAAACGTACACATTGGCAAAAAATGTACTCCTCTCGAGACGGAGTTCTATAATGCCTACTTTAAAACTTTCCGCGATGTTTTCGCTTGGAGTTATGAAGAGATGCCAGGAATTGACCCGTCGATTGTGGTCCACGAAATTCCAACTTTTCCTGGCGCCCGACCTGTTCGGCAAAAGCTTCGACCCGTTCATCCTCGTAAGGCAGCCGCCATTAAAGCAGAAGTTGAAAAACTTTTGCGTGCTGGTTTTATCTATCCTGTCCCATTGACAGAATGGGTATCCAACATCGTTCCCGTAGCCAAGAAACAGGGAACGATCAGAGTCTGTGTTGATTACCGTGATTTGAACAAAGCTTGTCCCAAGGACAACTACCCAACTCCGTTTATCGACCAGATCATCGATAACTGTGCCGGAAGTGTTATCTTTTCATTTATGGATGGCTTTTTTGGCTATAATCAGATCAATATCCTCCCAGCCGACCAGCACAAAACGGCCTTTATCTGCCCTTGGGGGATCTTTGCATATCGGAAGTTACCTTTTGGCCTCAAAAATGCCGAGGCAACTTTCCAACGGGCGATGTCCTACGCATTTCATGACATCAAACATATCGTAGAGCCATATCTCGATGACCTTCCCGCTCATTCTCGAACTCGGGAAGAACATCCAGATCACTTGAGTGCCATTTTCGAAAGGTGCCGGCGCTACAATATACGTTTGAACCCGCATAAGTGCGTTTTCTGTGTAGAAGCCGGAAAACTGTTGGGCTTCATAGTCTCCAAAGACGGGATACGTCTAGATCCCGCAAAGGTAGCAGCTATCATAGCCCTGCCTTCACCTACCAATATTCCAGAACTTCAATGTTTGCAAGGGCATGCAAACTTTCTACACCGTTTTATCTGCAATCTGTCCGAGATAACAAAAGGCTACATGCGGCTTCTCAAGAAGAATGTTCCCTTCATATGGGATGATGAAGCCCAACGCTCCTTTGACAATTTAAAGGCAGCCTTAACTAAAGATCCTGTGATTCAACCCCCCAATTACACACAGGACTACATCCTTTATCTCGCAGCCTCGATTTCCACCATTGGTATGGTGTTAGTCCAGGAAGATCACAACGGCATAGAACATGTGGTGTACTACCTCAGCAAGAGTCTTCTCGACTCTGAAACTCGCTACTCCCATGTTGAAAAGCTGGCTCTGGCAACAGTGTTTGCTGTCCAGAGATTCCGTCACTACATCTTACTCCGCCGGACCACCGTTATCGCCGATTTCAATCCAATGTACTATATCCTCACACGACAAGTGCTTGGGGGCAAGTACTCCCGTTGGATTGTCATCCTTCAAGAGTTTGACTTGGAATTTGTCAAAGCCAAGTCTAAGAAATCTCTGGTCTTCGCTGAGTTAATTTGTCACCTGCCCCGTGCTACTGAGCAATCCGAGCCCATTGATTCTCTTCCCGACGAATCATTGTTCCTCATTAGCACGTCCGATCCGTGGTATGGGGATATTCTCTTATATCTCCAAACCCAACGCTTCCGTCCCGACCTCAACCGCGACGAACGACGACGTATCAAACATCACGCAAAATACTACCTTATAATGAACGATACTTTGTATCGGCGTGGTGTCGACACTGTCCTTCGACGCTGTTTGACCTTAGATGAGGCAGAACGCGTTCTCAATGACTGCCACGCTGGAGCATGTGGTGGTCATCTCTCTGGGATGGCTACGGCCCAGAAAATACTGCGAGCGGGATACTTCTGGCCCTCGATTTTCAAGGACTGCATTGAAACAGTCAAGAAGTGTCCACCATGTCAATTCTTTCATAGCAAAGCACGCTCGCATCCTGCTCCACTCCATCCTGTCATTGCCGTCGGCCCCTTCTCCAAATGGGGCATTGATTTTATGCACTGTAAGCCCACTTCAGCCGGGGGGCATAGCTATGTCATAGTAGCTGTGGACTATTTTACAAAATGGGCTGAAGCGATGCCTACGTATGCTGAAGACGGCAAAACAGCAGCACAGTTCATATTCAATCATATCATAGCTAGATTCGGTGTCCCACAGTCTATTGTGACCGACCATGGTTCCCATTTTAGGAATCATATGATCGAAGAACTAAGTGCCAAACTGGGTTTTCGCCACGAAAACTCAACCCCGTATTACCCACAAGCTAATGGCCAAGTTGAAGCCATCAATAAGGTCCTGAAACGAATGATTCAGCGCATTGTGGGTACCCAAAAATCCAATTGGCACTCAGCTCTGTTCTCAGCACTGTGGGCATACCGAACCTCAGTGAAAAGTGCTACTGGGTTTACACCATTTCAATTGGTGTACGGCCTGGAAGCCATTCTCCCGATTGAATGTGAAATTCCATCACTCAAGATAGCCATAGAGCTACTCCCACACACTACTTCCGAAGAAGAACGGTTTCTATACCTAGCTAAGCTAGATGAAACCCGCCGCGACGCCTCTTTGGCTAATGAAGCTCACAAAAAACGCGTCAAAGCTCAATACGACAAATCCGTTCAACCTCGGATCTTCAATGAGGGTGACCTCGTACTTACATATGATCAGATGCATGATAAACTTGGTAAAGGTAAGCTTGAATCTATGTGGTACGACCCCTTCATCATAAAACGTGTCTTAGAAAAAGGAGCCTATGAACTAGTCGACTGTGATGGTACGCCATTGGCACGGCCCCGCAACGGGCTATACCTCAAGCGTTTCTACGCGTGAGGTTACCCGCGCGGGTTACTTCTTGTACATAATGTACTTAGTTTGCTTTTTGTTTTATTTTTAGTGTGCGCGTGGATCTTATGTATCTACTCTTACTTTGACTCGTGCCTTTATGCGCAGATGTCTACCTACTTTGGATTCGCTGACGGTGCAAGCCGACATACCCGGAATCTCGCTTCCGCAGCATGGGTGATCTATTCCCCCACTGGCGAGTTGATTTCTTCGGGAGCCAATTGTTTAGGTCCCGCAACCAACAATATCGCAGAGTACCATGCAGTCATTGGTCTCTTGACAGAGGTTGCTTCACTCGGGATTGACTCCTTATCGGTCTTTTTAGATTCCCAACTCGTGGTTTCTCATCTAAACCGTGTTTACACAGTTCGCGATCCTACATTACTTCGTTTATTTCGAAGAGTACGCCTCTTGGAACGGTCATTTGATTTTATCACATATCAACACATACCGAGAGAATTTAATTATATTGCCGATTCATTGGCCAATTACGTTTTGGACTGGCATCTTGCCCATACATAAACACATCATAAAAGATAAATAAATGCACAAGTCACTGTAAATATTTAGATCGTAAATAGGTCCATATCACTATATATAAAAGTGTTTTTTCCAGAAATACATAAAGTTTGTGTCAAAGACAAAATTGGGGATCAAATCCCATATACAAAAAATTGGCCCTCAAAGCCTACATATCGTGTACATGCCGCAAAAAGATCAAAAGACCATCTATGGAGATCTAGGAGACCTATCACGTCCCTCATCGGACTCCTCCCGCCGCTGGTGGTAACACATCACAGCTCGAACCACCTTGCGAAGAAGTCGACTGATACGACCAGGTACACCTACAGTATGACGCTGGAGGGGGTAAGGGACATCATCCATCCGCATAGCAGGGATACCATGAGTCAATCCCTGCAGGTTCCTCTCAATGTCCCGGACACCTCCTGCCTCATCCTCATCTTCTTCTTCGACAGGATCAGCTTGACGATCTACACCGCCACGACGTAGTGGAGAGTATCCAGCTGGCCTCTGTGGTCCACGATCTGCAAAATGCATGCGAATATACATTAGAAGTCTTTTACACATTCTAAAAAAGCATTAAAAATTAAATATTTAAAAGCAAAAAATACATATCCATGAAGGTCATACCAGAGTTGTCCCAGTCATCATCTTCTAGCAAAGCCAAGTCAATATCCTCACAGAAATCTACCCCTGAATAGGGATAGTCGTCGATCATGACTATCTGCTCCTCTAGCCAAGAGAAAAAGTCCTCTCCAAAGGCTAGCCGCTGAGGTCCTCCAAGGCGCCCGGCGTAGTCGCTCCATCGAGCCATCCATGGCTCAGTAGGTGGACGAGGATGCATAGATATCTGTGGCCGCAGTAATGGCACCCTTGCCAGGAAGAAAGTGACCAAGATACTCCCATAGCCAAACTGGGTATTTTTCCCGGTTCTACATTTGTGCACCTGTTCCTTCATATGGGACAACACTGCATCACACCAGTTGAAGACTGTTCCTCCCATGCACTCTGCTGCGAGATTTACCTGTGTGCGGGTTGCCTGATGTGGACTCACGCTTCCTGCTGCACGTGTAATAGTGAATAGCAAAGTTTTGAAAGGAAGATTTGTGACCTCTTTTATGGCCACTTTCCCACTCTTCTTACTCGAACCCGCCTGACAATATCGAGCAATCAAATCATCCGTGCTTGAGTCTGAAGCACTGTACCCGGTAAGATTCGGCCGGGCCCCTCTTTTCGAGAGGCCCGTGAGAAAGTAGATGTCTTCAAGTTGGATTTCAAGCACGTGCTCTCCCACTCGGAAAGCTTCGATATCAGGGTCCCATAATTGAATAAGGTGAGTAAGGAGCTTAGGTTGTTGGCGGATCCCTTTAGTCTTGAAAAACTTTAGCAAACCGCATTCTCGCAATGCGGTCACGGTTGGTAAGTCATTTTCGGCCCTAAAATCGTCCGTTTCATGCTCCCTCTCTTTCCAACTCACCATTTTGCCTCAAACAAGTTGCAAATCCCTGCAAAAAGGCAAACAAAGTAATTAGTGACTATTTAAGAACTTGCTTCTAGCAAAAATTTGAGGAAAATTTGATTTTTTGAACTCAATTTTCGCACGTGCCGCGCCTGGAGGGCACCCTGCCGCGCGGCAGTCCACAGTGCCGCGCCTCATTTTGAGGTTACAGCGCGGCACTGTTCAACAGTGCCGCGTTCCTCGATAGGGGACCCCCGCGGCAGTACGGCAGGCGATTTTGCCTAAAAGGGCTTGTCCAAAAAATTAAATTTTTCCTGGTGAAAGAGAAAATTTCTTGCATGAAATGAAAGAGGGGTTCAAGCACTCTTACCTGGCACAGACGGCGGTCGAAATGGTGTCCCAGAACTCTCGGTATCGATCCTTGAAATTTTGCTCCAAAATGGGTAAAAATGTCTCCTTTGGGTAAAAATCACAAATGAGTAGTAATTTCTATTTTTACCATGCCTTATATAGCATTTCTTCGTATTTTTTAATTAATTAATTACTATTTCAAATTAATAAACCCTTATTCATATTACTAATGCCCGATTTTTGAGCATTTATTGACAGGATCTGCGATAGAAATGGGACGCATTCATGCTGGTTTTTGTTCGTAGTTTGACCTTCATATTGAGCCCACTTTATCTTTTTCGTGCTCTGGATTTAAAACTTGAAAAAGATTCCAAGCGCTTTCACACCCGTGTCGTGCTTGTCAAACGCAAGTAAACGGTGTCGAGTACGGTCAGCTTTACTCATGCTCGTTAAACGATGAGGAAAGTATTATCCTGGTTGTATTTTATTCTTTTTTCGGACCAGAATAATTTAAAATTTACGAAAAAGACCATAGGAGTCCATAGTTAAGCTCTTTTCAGACTCCTTAAAATTGAAAAGATTGCCAAGTGATCTTGACTCTTTCACACTTGTAAAAGTATTTGAAAGGTCGTCTATTCGGTGATAGGTTACCCCTTTTTCGGCCCGTCTAGACTATTTACGAGAAAGGTATACCTCAGTCAATCTCGGCTGGGAGAGTTCTCTCGGGAATCGTTTTACACTTTTTCGGGACCGAGGGACTAAATTTTACGAAAAAGTACATTATGGAGCTTCCTTTAAGTTTTTCAGGCTCTCTAAATATGAAAAACTACCGAGTTTTCCTTCCTTGGACTCGTTAAAACATTAACATCGAAGGACCCACTTTGGGACGAACCCCTCCTTTCTCAGGTTCGTAAAACATGTGAGATTGGACTCATCCACAAGATGAGCTACACCGAGCATCTGTTATCCTCTTCAAGCTCGTAAAACAAGAAAGAGGTACTCGTCCATCATGTCGGGGAAATATGGGGGAACAAGTCAAGTTATCTATGGCAGCTTGTCAGTCGTTACCTTTGAACATGGCATGTGTCCATCTCTTGTCTATATTTGGGTATCCGTCTTTTATTGCGTTATGGTCATCATCATGGGTCGTCTCCCTGGCCACGAGTCCACTCATCCGGTGTCTATCCTCTATTCATCAATAATCCCTGCTGCCAAGTCTTGTTACATGCCGTTTTATGTTCGAAGGGTTGAATTGTATCGAGTCATTCATTATGTCAGGCCTCCGCTGTGTCAGTACATACTTCATTACTTCATCATCCTATCATATGTGCCGATTTCGTGTCGATGATGTGGGAATCATCATGGCCCACCTTCGACGAGTCTATTCCTGTCGACACCAAATCACTATCCAGGAATTAGATTTAGAGATCAACCATTAGTACCTTGGTACCTGCATGCCTCAATGGCAGGCTTCCTCGCGTTTGACAGTAGGTTCACATCATTGACCTCTGATCAAGCGATCTCTCGGATGCTCGACATCAACTCATTCATTCGCATTTCGTTGAGATGTACTATTGATACCTTGGGAATCATTATCATTATTGATGATCTCCCTCGCATTTGTTAACGGTCCACATCATTGACCGGTAATCAAATGGTTTCTTCCATGTTCGACTCCAACACATTGTAATCACATGGTTAGATTCGTATCTTTATGCGATCGGGTAGACGACCCTGGGTGCATCACTATATCTTGACTGCGTCCAGGCTGCGATGGAGATGTCTCTTGTATTGTCACACAGATCCACTTATTGTATTGTTCGTGGCTGTGTCGTTACTGTCTCATGGATCTACGATTGTTCATAGTAGCCATGACCTGTCCACAGTCTACATTATCTCAGTACTCATGGATCTGCAATGTATTGGTCGGCAGCCATGCTTTGAGTCATTTGTTTCCGAGCATGGGAATGCCCGCCTCGGTGGTATATCTAACACTTTGTTTCCATTTCAGCTCCGTGTTGCTCTCCTCGATGCTATCTCTGCACATTATATTCGTAAAGTCTTTCGGCCATCAGTCCCTTCTGACCTCACACTTTAGGGGGCATCTGTTATACCTCAATGTTTCACGGTGTCGCATCTCCATCACAAAACAAGTTGACGACACTTTCCCTACTGTTTTGAACCATCTAGAAGAGACAGATGATGAGTCAACCTTGAAGGTAAACCCACCCTGGCAAGTTTTGACCCACCTTGGACTTTATTTTTACACACTACCGCGCCTTGCCAGCTTGACAAAACGCGGCACAGTGCCGCGCCCTGTAGCAGTTGCAAAGCGCGGCACCCTTTTTATAGTTTTTTTCCCTTGGCTTGTGGGATCTTGGATTTTCGAAGATGATGGAAGATTGGGTTCCTTGATTCGATCCCAACTCACCTCCTTCGATTAGAAACCCTGATCCACTTATCCCTCCTTAGATCCACTCATCTCTCTTGTTGGTTAACCTCACCATTCACTATAAAAGAGAGGCATGCCATTGGGAAGGGGGAGGACTCTTGAGAGCACCAAACTTATGGTCTTGCAGCATTGTGGAGATAGCTAAGAGGAGAAGACACTTGGAGTTGAAGGATTGGCTTGGGCATCAAGCACCCTTTGTAAGTAATCTTCAAGTTGTAATGGAATAACTTGTCTTGTTTCCCCAAATCATTTGTGTTAATATTGTTTTAATGATATGATTTGTATCTCTCATAGATTTAGATCCTAACTCATGTTTTCAGATTGCTAGAGAATAGTACATGCTTGTGTTTTGGTTCCATTGTTGACAGGTTTATTTGTGAGGACTTGGAACTTGGAGCAAATATCAAAGACAAGCGTTTGGACATAAGGTCAGCTAAATTCCTTCTATTCCTTTCAGCATTCTAATTCTGAGATGTTTGTTAGATCTAGGGATTCAAGGTTGCATTTGTTTTGTCTGTTCTTAGCCTAGAGTTAGTTAAAGCCTACTTTAGCCTAAGGGAATTTTGACTTATCCGTAGGGCAGAATTCCACATAACAGGAAACCCTTAGGGTTTTTTGGTTTTTTGGTTTTTAGGTCTTCGACATTGTACAGACATGACCTTCGGGCATGATCTATTTAAGAAGACAATTTTGTATGGGATGGGGGTTGGTTCACTTTGTGGGTTGTTCTCTCTCTGTATTATTGTTATGCTTTTGTTGTTGATGAGAACTTAAGGAAACATCCTTTTTGGATTGTAAAATCTCTCTGAGCTAAGAATATTGAAAAGGCTCGTAGCTATGTGCAAAGAGACCTAGCCGAGAGAAGGAGAGTCTGCAGCTGAGTGCGCAAACTAAGAACAGTTGTCCCATCCCTTTTGAAAGAAATATATTACCAACCGTTCTTGTGGACGTAGCTTTCTGTCCGGGGAAGTGAACCATGTTAAATCTTGTGTTATGTGATAATGTTTATGAATGAATGACTGCATGTATTTTCTGTAGAGTGAATGCTTAAATGTTTCCTTGCATGCTGTAATATGGGAACTTTGATATACATTTACCAATAGGAGAAGTTTGGGAATGATATGCTAGGTTTCGCGAAAGCAGATGAATGGTGAACATTTTAAGTTTACGATAAGGTCGTGAATCAATCACTTAAGTATAATTACTTTCTTAAAACACAGTGAAGGAATGCAACACAGTTAATCATGTTTATTATTTCAGTTCATGTTGTAATAATCCAAGTTCTTGACGAATGCTAGAAAGCTAGACAGTAAGTGCCTGAATGAATGGATGAGTGATATTCATTTCAGTGCCTTAGTGTTTCTGAGATTCTCCAAGTAGAGGATAATCGTGGGTGATTCACAGTTCCAGTAGAATATTCGAAGCAGTAAGAAACCCTCAGTGCGGCTCGCAGTATTGCTTGCAGTGCATGGTATTGTTCATAGCATAGATCCTACTGCGTACCGCATCACTCTGCCCGCATCACCGTCCTTCTTTCCTCCGCTGCACAGCCTGTCAGATAACCAACTCATCATTTACTGTGGAAACCTAATTCCGCAATACGCCATAAAGACAAAGCTCGGGTGAGACCTCAACCTGCTCGCAGGTTGTTGCCGAAAGGGCCGGTGCGAAGGGGTTTTGTTGGTCAAAGAGAGAACCGCAAAGAACCTGGGTCTAGTTCAAAACCTCTGGGTCATTTTAAGCTAACAATCCAACTACGGATGGTACACTCAACTGGATATGTGACAGCTCTTGCATTTTAGACTTCGATGCAGTATTGGAGAATTGGCAAAGCCGCATGCACGAAGTATAAACAAGGAGATGAGCGCAGGTAATAAAGTCACTGCACTGGATTGGAAGGGAGGTAATCCCAATCCCCGCCTATGATGGTTTTGCTAATTTTTATTCATTTATTAAAGAATATACTGCAACAATTGTAGAAGGAAATCGCTTACCAGTATTACACATAGTGATGCGTGAGACACCTGCCAGATGGTGGGCTGCGCATAAGCAGACATTGACCACATGGGATCAATGCAAAATTAAAATGCAGACCAGGTTTGCTGATAAGCTTGCCCTACCTTTTGAGAAATATAATGGAAAGACAGATCCAAGACATCATATTGAGGTCTGTTCACAAGCATGGGGGGAGAGACCAAAGACAGAATGGGTGCATTTGTTTGTGCACATGTTGGAGGACGACATTCACAAGAAATGGTACTTAGATCTGGAGTTGTGCATGGAAACTATATATTGGGCGATGTTGACTGCGAACTTCCAGAAGGACTTCGGCTTTGAGGATGAAAACCCAACTATACACAATGCTCTACACATAATTAAGGACCACATATTCAGAGAAGATTGTCCACATAGAAATATGACTTTGGAGGAATTCTTCAGAACGAACAACATACCTGCGAGCTTACAGAAAGAATGGAAGGAACAGGAAGAGCATCCTACAGAATATTACAACCTAGCTGAAGAGGTTGAAGTAAAGGAAGACAGTGATGAGGAGGAACTCCGCAACATTAAGATACCTGAGTCAGAGGGTGCACGGGATGTAGAGGGACCTCTGTTGGAAATCCCAGACATGAGTGGACCTGTAAAGACAAAGAAAGTGAACATTGGCACCAGTGAAGAGCCAAAGTTCGAAGCTATTGGAGACTACTGGGATGATTAGACTGTTGCGGAGATCGCAGATACATTACATGAATATCAAAATCTATTTACAACTAAGTTTAAAGAGATGAAGGGAATTATTTTGATGCCTATCCCCGGTGTCCTACCTAACTACCAAATTCTTTTGATTTCCTCAAGTGAGGTTAATGTTGGTTTAGTTAGGGAGATTAATTTTAGTGGTTGTATTACTCAATCGGGTAAATGGACGTGAAACTTGGTGGTGTTGTGACGACCCAAACCATGCAAGTGAGAATGAATCGAAATAAGCCTTGTATTCGATGAAAACTAGCTATGGAAGAGAGAGAGTTCTTCGATCATAAATGCATGAAACTTTCATAAGCAATTAAAAACCAAAACAAAAATTTTTTGTTTTCTTTTTGTAAATAGAGCAAACCTGAAATAAACACTTCTTTCCAATTCACTTATCTTACAACTAAGATGCTTCAAAAAATGAGAATTTTTGTGGCAAATTTCAATGGTTCACTTCCTAATGCACAATGATGCTGCTAGACCATTTTAATCAAAATAACACAAATGCTTTCCGATGATAACTTTCAATATGGATTTTAATGATAATAATGGAAACAATGTGACTATGAAAGCTACACAATTCAGTAACAGAGAACAGTAGTAATGGTCTGGTTGTGATGGGAAGATCAAGCCAATGCAATCAAACTGAAAGGGTGACCCAATGTGCCAATAATGCCACTAACTCACAAAATAATCAAGCTCACAAAAAATAAATAAACACACCGCAAAGACTGTGTAATGAACAGGATGGTAACAACAAACAGAAAATACCAACTAAGGTAGAGGAAAATGAAAATGACTGAGAAAACCAAGCAGGGGAGAAAAAATTGACAGTATGCAGACACTACCGCGTGGAAGAAGAAGACTATAGTGCGGTACTGTTATACTACCGCTTTGGTACTAATGTAGGATACGCGGTACTACCGCGCTGTGGTCAATGCAGAGGGCGCGGTACTGTTGCAAAGTATGGAAAAGCACAACTTTTGAAAAGAAAGATGAAATTTTCAGGGTTGCTGCAGACCCAGAGGACTCATTGATCATACAGGGAGGATAAATACAAAGAGGAGGGGTGAATATAAAGGTCAAAGAGACCAAAGTTCAATACTGGTTTGAAGAGAAAGAAGAAATCACAATCAAAAAATGGATGAGAGTGAACTCAATCAATCAAATGGAGTTCAAATCAGCGGAGTCGCCATTCTTGTTTGTAGAATTTTTCCCTACGGATAAGTAAAAATTCTCTTAGATTAAAGTAGACTTTAACTGACTCTAAGCTAAGACAAAACTAAACAAATGCTACCTTGAATTCCTAGATCTAAACAGACATCTCAAGATTAAAGTACAAAGAGAAGTATAAGAGATCTAACTGACCTTCAATCTGATCGCTTGTCTTTATGGTCGCTCCAATTTCCAAGTCCTCGCGATATGAGCCCACGTTCAATCTTGTGTTATGTGATAATGTTTATGAATGACTAACTACATGTATTTTCTGTAGAGTGAATGCTTGAATGTTTCCTTGCATGCTGTAATATGAGAACTTTTATATGCATTTACCAATAGGAGAAGTTTGGGAATGATATGCTAGGTTCCATGGAAGCAGATGAATGGTGAACATTTTAAGTTTAGGATAAGGTCGTGAATCAATCACTCAAGTATAATTACTTTCTTAAAACACAATGAAGGAATGCAGCACAGTTAATCATGTTTATTGTTTCAGTTCATGTTGTAATAATCCAAGTTTTTGACGAATGCTAGAAAGCTAGCCAGTAAGTGCCTGAATGAATGGATGAGTGATATTCATTTCAGTGCCTTAGCATTTCCGATATTCTCCAAGTAGAGGATAATCGTGGGTGATTCACAGTTTCAGTAGAAGATTTGCAGTAGTAAGAAACCCTCGGTGCAGCCCGCAGTATTTCCTGCACCGCGTGGTACTGTTCGCAGCATAGATCCTGCTGCTTACTGCATCACTCTACCCGTAGCGCCATCCTTCTGTCCTGCACTGCGTAGCCTTTCAAATAACCAACTCATCATTTACTGTGGAAACCTGATTTTGTAGTACCCCATAAAGACACACCTCGGGTGAGACCTCAACCTGCTCGCAGGTTGATGCTGAAAGGGCCTGTGCGAAGGGGTTTTGTTGGTCAAAGGGAGAACGGAAAAGAACCTGGGTCTAGTTGAAAACCTCTAGGTCAGTTTAAGCCAACAAATGGTTTTGTTGTTGCAATAGAATCCATGATGAGTTGAAATGGTTTTGTTGAGTTGCAATCATGATGTGGGAAGAAGAATATCAATTCCTTGAAGGATCTGACTATTGGAATCCTGAAAAGACAGAAATCCAAGCTTGGTGGGATAAGACCATAAGCAATTTTAACAAACAAGAAAATAGACATCTGCGTCTAAGCAACACACAGTGGTTGGATAGATATCTGTTGGACGACATTCACGATATCTTTTGGGCATCGTTTCCAAATGAGCTGCATGCGTTGATTTCGCGGCTCACAGAGAAGAAAAACTGTTTCCAAGGAGGAGTTCCTACGGAGTGGACTCCCAAGCTCATAGCACAGCTTAAAGCGTTAGACAACCCATTGTCACGCGCAGTTGATTATTGGGTTGATCATATGCTAGAAGGCTTTGTAATGGAATTTTCCATAGACACACTCAAATCCTACATCCAAGTAGAAGCAAATTTTTTTGGAGGATTCCATGGTAAGTTTATGAACAAACTCAGTCTATACATTAAGATGTTGTTAGCTAAGAAAGCTGTTCTAAGAATGCAGTAATATGCTTGAAGTTTGTCATGATAAATAGTACATATATTGATTCTGACGAAGAGACACATAATCTTAGAAGTGGTAAGAGATATAAAATTAATAAAGATCCGGAAGGCCCTAAACTTCATATAGATACTAAAATCCCCTGCGATCTTGATAGTGAAGTTACACAACCATTTACCCCTGAGAATCCGTTGGCTGCAGAAACTGCGCCACCCTTATCGAAAAACCCACTCGCTACGTAGCCAACCCCATAGAAGAATCAGCGTAGTCCATCTCTCTCGATAGTCCCATTTGTATTTACTGCGCAGATCCCTTTACAGCAGCCATGCACTAATCCTGGTGCCCCACCACCTAGTAGCACAATGGAAAACACTGATATCAAACTACCAATATTCAGAGGAACTGGCCTAGAAGACCCTGATCAACATTGGTTCCTTTTTGAAGCCATATTGAGTGTAAGACAAATCTAGGACGATGCTATGAAGCAAGGACAACTCATCACCACTTTCAGGGATAGAGTGCTACATTGGTTAATTAAATACTCTACTGTACAGCTGAGAACCCTCGTAGAAATTAAAGTTGCGCTGGTAGCAGAGTTCAAGAAACCTAAGTCTGAGTCTCAGTGTATAACTGAGTTGAAGGAAATAAAGCAGAAACCAACTGAAACGGTCTAGGAATTTGATCAGAAATTTAAGACCTTACTAGACCAAGTAAGTTTTGTTATACCACCAAAACATCATAAAGAATGGTTCATTGCTGCACTGTTACCACATATCAGATTACCATTGATGTAGCAGAAGGTTATATCCGAGGTAGAGGACTTGGAAATTGCAATGAAGCTGGAAGCTTCACCGATTGGTGATACTAGTTCTGGGATGTCTCAGATCCAAAACCAGCTGACCACCCTGACACTTGAACTGCAAAGTATGAAAAATGGTAAAGAACAAAGATATGAACCTAGACAGGAGGTCTAGTGTACAAGTTGTAAAGGTGAAGGTCATGACCGCGAACATTTCCCTCTGTTCCACGACTATATTAACAGTTGTGCACCTAACCCATTAAATTAGAATCAGGCCCCATGGTGTGAAATTTGTAGAACCACAGGACACAGACCTGAAGACTATTACCTCATCCAAAAATATGTGAAAACTCCTAAGAATTTATAATGCAATTTCTGTAAATCAGTTGGGCATAATGAATCCAACTGCCGCGTATATGAATTAATGAATGAAAGAAAAAGGGATATGGACTCAATGCGAGGCACTGGCTTGTATCGCATACAAGAAGATACCCAACCAAAACAAGAGAATGCACAATATGACCAAGGAGGATACAGAGGTCATGGTGGTGGATACCGCGACAGAGGAAGAATCATTGGTCCGACACAAGGAAGAGGCCGTGGCCAAGTCATTTGTTATAACTGTGGCCAACCCGGGCACGTATCTAGAGATTGTGTTAACCCATGCACTACATGCAATTATTGTAAATCATTTGAGCATGTCATTGAAGATTGCCCAGTATTAGAGGTGGAAATGCAGAAGAGAAGACGAACAGAGGCTCTGAATCCAAATGTCCAGTGGATCGCAGTAGAGAATAGACCAGTGGATCCAAGCATTAACGTGGTCACGCGCAGTGGCGTTGAGACAGGCTGCAACAGAGGAGTGAAAGCTTCAACATCAAGGGAAGCACATACGAAGAAGGATCCCCTTGAAACAGTATGGATAAGGAAAAATCCAGGTAAAGCACCCCCTCTTAACCTACAAAAGAACAAGGAAATCTTCATTAACGTGCGGGATACCTTTAGAGAACAAGTAGATAAGTGATCAAGGATCCCGCTGCACAATGAGACACCGCATGTTGAAGACATGTTGGCTCCATATGACAAAACAAGTACTGCGACAGATGTTCGTACTTCTGTTGCACAGTTCTTGCAAAGCTGCATGAAGTTACTAAAAAGTGAAAAAGCCATATTAGAGCTCCAGAAGCTTATCAGCCAGTAAGAACCTCAGATCGCGACAGAGACGCTAGATAGCGTTGTACATCATATAAGGAAGCACAAAATAATAGGCCGAGACATGAGGCTTACTGCGCAGATAGGAGATTTTGAAATGGATGAAATCATCCTTGATCTAGGATCAGAAGTGAATGTCTTGACTAAGCAGACGTGGCAGCAGATGGGTCGACCAAAGTTGCTCTGGTCACCTATCCAATTACAAATGGCTAATCAGGAGAAGGTCATACCTTTTGGTCACTTAGCTAATGTAGTAGTTGACATTGACAGAGTATAGAGTCATGCAGACTTTGAGGTTATTGAAATTGTGGATGAGAGTCAACCTTTTCCAGTAATATTGAGAATTAATTGGGTTATGGATAACTTAGCTATCATAAACTTGAAGACAAAGAAGATGATCTTTGAAGGGAATCATCTTAGGGTCATCGCACCATTGGATCCTAAAGATGGTGATAGATACAGTGAGTCGATTCAGAAGGAATCCCAAGCTCAAGACTTAGACCGACTATACCATCTGATTGTGAACAAGGAAGACTACATTAATCCTACTGTGGATGGTACGCTCAGCTGGCGATGTGACACATCTTGTATCTCTAACTCGTATACAGGACTGGAGAATTGGCAAAGCCGCATACATGAAGTATCAGCAAGAAGATGTGCGTAGGTTACAAAATCACTGCGCTGGATCGGAAAAGAGGTGAGTCCTATTCCCACATATGATGGTTCTACTAATGTTTACAGTTTCATAAGGGAATATACTGCAACTATACCAGATGAGCATAGACGGCCAACTTTAGATATAGCATTGCACGATACACTTGCCAGATGGTGGAATGCACATAAGAAAAAATTGACCACTTGGGATCAATACAGAACTAAGATGCAGATCTGATTCACTGAAAAGGTTACTTTACCCTTTGAAAAATATAATGGATAGACAGACCCTAGTCAGCACATTCAAATCTGTTCAAAGGCATGGGTGGAAAGACCACTTACAGAATGGGTACATTTATTTGTACATACATTGGATGCGGGTATCCCATAGAAATGGTACCTCGACCTGGAGTTGTGCAGTGAACTCACTGATTGGGAGCTGCTCGCTGCGAACTTCCGGAAGGACTTCAGTTTTGAAGACAAGAATCCATTAATCCATGAAGCATTACAACTGATCAAGAAGCGCATATTCCAGGATGACTATCATCATCATAACATAACACTGCAGGAGTTTTTTGGGACAGAGTGCGTTCCCGCGCACCTACAGTCAGAATGGAAGGAACATGAAGAGCACTTGATCGAGTGTTACAACTTAGCTGAAGATACCAATGATACAAATGAAGATGATGTGGATGACCCGCGCAACATAGATATACCAAAATCAGAAGGCACGCATGAGGTAGAAGGACCTCCATTGGAAATCCCAGATATGACTGGACCAGTAAAAATGCAAAAAGTGAACATTGGCACAGACAAGGAGCTGAAGTTTACATCAATAGGAGATTATTGGGACGATTAGACTATTGCAGAGATCACAGATACCTTACATGAGTATCAGGAACTATTTCCAACAAAATTTACAGAGATGAAAGGAATTTTGGGAGACCTAGGGGTCATGAAAATACCTTTAAAGGCAGGTACTAAGCCTGTCAAGTAGAGACCATATAGATTGAATCCGCGTTATAAGGAAAATGTCCATGCAGAGCTAGATAAGATGCTAGAAGCAGGAATCATTGAACCAGTCGAAGAATCCGAATGGATTAGCCCCATGGTTGTTCAAGACAAGAAAGCAAAAGGCGAGATCAGGATTTGTGTGGATCTCATAAAGTTGAATGATGCTTCCATGCACCAACCATTTCCTACTGCATTTACAGATGAAGTGCTTGATAACGTTGGAGGAAATGAGGCATATTCTTTCACTGATGGTTTCTTTGGTTATCATCAGATCAGGATTGATCCTGCGGATAGGCATGAGACGACATTTGATACATAATGGGGGTCATTCTAGTACGTTGTCATGCCTTTTGGGCTAAAGAACGCACCTGACATATTCTCTAGAGTCGTCGTCGCAGCATTTAAAGATTTTATGCACAAGTTTTTAGAAGCGTATTTTGATGATTGGACTATATTTGGTCTATTGAAAAATCATTGAGCGAATCTCCGCATGATGCTCGAGAAGTGTCGACAGCATCAAATATCCTTGAATTTGAAAAAGTGTATTTTTTGTGTGCCTTATGGAATTTTACTTGGCCACATTGTCTGTAAGCAAGGACTGATGGTAGATCCTGTGAAGATTGCAGTTATTGCAAACTTACCAACACCAAACTCAGTCAAGATGTTGCAATCTACATTAGGCCATACTGGATATTACAGGAAATTTATAAAGGGTTATGCACAGATAACCACAGCAATGGAAAAGTTGCTGAAGAAAGACGCACCGTTCATTTGGAACACAAAATGCAAACAGGGTTTTGACACATTAAAAGAAAAGATGGTCACTACGTCAATTCTAGTCTTTCCAGACTGGACAAAGCCATTCCATGTCCATTTTGACACATCATGTATTTCCTTGGGGATCGTGTTAGCTTAGCCAGGAGAGGGAGGTATTGACCACCCTATTGCATTTTCTAGCAGAAATCTTTCAACAGCAGAAAAGAACTATACTACTACTGAGAGGGAAGGCCTTGCGATGGTATATGCTCTACAGAAATTTAGACACTACTTGCTGGGATTGCACTTCCTTATGTTTACTGACCATTCTGCATTGAAATATTTGGTTAACAAGCGAGTGTTAGGGGGATGCATAGGCCGATGGCTACTGCTGTTCCAGGAATATGACTTTGAAATTATTGTCAAGCCAGGTACACTGAACTTGGGACCTGATCATCTGTCAAGGATCGAGTCAAGAGAGGAGCCGACGAATATTGAAGACAGTCTGCCTGATGCGCAGTTATTTAGTATATATGTTGCCGATGATTATTACAAGGATATCATTGATTTATAAACACAGGGCTAGAACCCTAGGAATTCTTGGTCCAGCAGAAAAAACAGTTAGTGGTGCACGCCGTGGACTTCACTATAATTGCAGGTCGGTTATACAAACTTGGGCCGGATGAAGTCCTGCGCAGGTGCGTACTTGATCATGAGAAGCCATTTATTCTAGCCGATGCACACTTAGGAATTGCGGGAGGTCACTATGCAGGAAGGGCTATTGCGCAGAAGATACTGTGCGCAGGACTATGGTGGCCTACGATCCATAAATATGCCAAATAACTTTGCAGGAACTGTGATGTCTTTCAGAGGACAGGAAAACCATCACGCCAAGATGAGATGCCATTGAATCCACAGCTAACACTGCAACCATTTGAAAAATGGGCAATAGACTTTGTGGGTCTTATAAACCCACCAAGAAAAAGAACGGGTGCAAGTTATATTATTATTGCTATGGATTACCTCACTAGATGGGAAGAAGCAAAACCAGTTAAGGACTGCAGCGCCAGTACCACTGCACAATTTATTTTTGAAGAAATAATCACTAGATTTGGTTGTCCGAAGATTTTGATGAGTGACTAAGGTACTCACTTTTTGAATAAGACGATTGAGGCGCTCACAGAGGAATTTCACATTCATCTTCAGAGCAGTACTCCATACCATCCACAGGTGAATGGTACTGTAGAGGCTTTCAATAAAATATTGGAAAACGCACTCACTAAGGTGTGCAATGTAAATAGAGACGATTGGGACCTGTGCGTCTCATATGTGCTATGGGCATACAGGACCACAAGCAAGAAATTGACAGGACAGACACCCTTTCGGATGGTTTATGGGCAGGAGGCTATAATTCCTATGGAATATATTGTCCCTAGTCTGAGAATTGCTGCATTTATATGGATGGCAGACTGCGAAGAAAGATTACTACATTTACTAGGCTTGGAGGAAGATCGCTTCATCGCAGGCTTCCACCAGCAAGCTCAGAAGGACGGCGAGAAAGCATCGCATGATCACCATATAAATAACAAGTGTTTTCAGGTAGGTGATCTACTCCTCCTGTATAATAGCAAATTCATGAAATTCTTGGTAAATTTAAGATGCATTAGCTTGGCCCATATACTGTGATGAATGTTACTAACACTGGTGCAGTCCAGTTAGCCAATTTAGCTAGTGATACCTTGCCAACTTTGATAAATGGAAGCAGGCTAAAGCTATACCATGACATCACTACTTCGCAGAACCCTGAATAATGAACCAAGGAAGGAAGTTCTAAGTGTCAAGCATAGTTGAAAGTGGACACTAGAAATGTAAAGAATTATATACATGTATGATAAAAGGAAGAAGGTATGAAAAGAAGAATGATCTATGCACCACGTAGCACTGTTGAAGCTGCGCGTGAAAAAAAATAGATAGAGTGGAAGCCACGCAGTTGGAAAATTTGGGCACTGCGAAGTAGTCGCGCAGCTGGAAAATTTGGGCACTGCGAAGTAGCCGCACAGTTGGAAAATTTGGGCACTGTGAAGTAGCCGCGGAGTTGGAAATATTTGGCACTGCAAAGTATCCGCCCAGGGTTGTAGATGGCTAGCCGTGCAGTTCGGCGCAGCACTCAGAGAAAAATAGTCGTTGCATGGCTTTTCAGAAAAATAGTCGTTAGATGACCGTTGCAGCAACCGCTTCAGCATTTAAAGAAAAGATAGCCATTCTGAGCACACTGACGATAGAAAAGACCAAAGGTTCCTCTCAAATTCTCCAACGGACACCATATTAAATTATTATCTAGCCGTTGAAGGGCGTGGTAGAGGGGATGATGTGCCTATAAATAACACTATTGGGAGACTCATGGGCGTTACCAAGCACTTAGAATTTTCTTGCAATTAACCTCTCTGAGCTAGTAGCCATCTACATTATGTCTTCCTTAGCCACTACCTCAATTGTGAATGTCCGAACCTCCCTTTAGAGAAGAAGAACTGACCCTTGAAGAATCCCTGAGGATCTTTCAGCAAGGAGGGATTCAACAGTTAATGAAAACCCCAGTTAAGAAGTTCGTCGTAGAACAAGGAGAAGGATCCCGTAGATCACCAAGAATTAATCCCACGATGCAGGAAAAAACAAAAGATAAGGGAAAATTGGTAACTGCACCTCGATCCAATATCATAAAGTTGGGATCCTCGACACAGAAAGCACCAGCCTTTCAGAAAGAACCTCTGAAGATGACACCTGAATACATCTCTCCGCGGGCACTGAATGCCCCTATGTTTAAATTGCTCTAGAATGCGAGATATGATATCCCGGTGTCGCCTATGTCAAAGCATGTAAACGTGGGTAAGAACTTGTTGGGAAAAATAGAAGATTGTAAATGGGAAGATTATGACCTCTTGGGAATGAAGAAAGATGAGCCAAATGTTCCCAACTACCCGGATTTTCAACCAGACTAGTATATGTGCTGGAAAAAGGATGCCAAGGGAACTATGAACTTGGTAGCTGACAATTGGTTAGCACCTGTCGTTCAATCAGGGCTACTGAACTTGTTACGATTATCACACTTTGACCGTTCCCCAGAACTGAATATTGTGGTTCACACACTCATGGCACGAATCCATTAAGGTTATCTGTGGATGGACAGAAACGTGGATATTAATATTGATTTGATCCACCACATTATTGGGTTAAGCAAGTGCGGTAAGGATCTGAAGCATTTCTTCCGGGGGGAGAGCAAAGAAAAAGAGGTTGTTGAGAAGATGAAGAATACCCACTCCGTGGTAAAGGGAAAAAGAGGATTCCTGACAGAAAACATAGAGGACCGAGCAACAAGATTTGTAACGCAATTGCTCACAGGTAAGATGCTCAAGACAGCTAGACCTTCGGAGGTACTTGTGGGAACAATACTCCTTGGCGCCGCAGCGACCGAAGGCCACAGCTTCAATTGGTGTTAGTTTCTGCTAAATGAGTTCCTTGAAGAACTCAATGACACCCAGGTTAATGGCAGTCAGTTCCATTTCACCTGGCTCATCGTCCTGATCGCTTTGTGCGGATGGAAGGAGCCGCGAGATTATGTGGGCATCATTATGGATAGAAAGGATCCTAGAGGGTTTAAGTTCGTCAACCTTTGGGAAAACACAAATCCCGAACACCAGCATGAAACTGCAAAATTATTTTACCAATACTATATGCAGCTGCCCGACGCAATCACGAAGACACCCCACATCACAAAGCAGGTCACGACGAAGTATATTCACATCATCAACTTTGAGGCGGATATGAAATGTATATTCATATTGCTGAAAGCACAAACGAGGAAACTTGAATGGTTCCCAGGAAAGTACAACATGTACGAGCAGGATATTGAGGACCTCATGAAAGATTGGCCAGTAGAATTCCGTGTAGAGGTCATGGACGTGGAGACAGATTCAGAAGAAGATGAGCCGATCCCGCTCTCATGCCCATTCATTGAAGAAATAGGGAAGAGAAAAGAAGCTGAGACTTCGCAGAAGCCAAAGTCGAGGAAAAAGGTGAAGGATACAAAGCTTCAATCAGAGGCAGTCCTCAACGATGACGACTATGAGATGATAGCCAAAGCAATCTCAGAGCAGATGAAGGAGCTGATGACGGCTAAAGAACAGAAGGACAAGGTCATCCATGATGACTTGCACCAGACGAGGCTCGCAATGCAAGGCCTAATGAAGAAAATGGATGATGTCCAGAAAAGCCTTATTATGCCATACGAAGCAGGGGCTGAAGGGAGGTCGGTAGAAACCTCGCAGCAAGGAGGCCAACAACTAGCAATAACGCTGCCGTCGAAGACCAGAATTGTCCATGTGGACCCATTGGCTATTGTGTTTCCAATAGCAGAGCAAGTGGCCTTGTACACAAAGGGATTCGAGAGGGTAGAGATCGACTTAGCCAAAATCCCTTTTCCAGGATTGCACTTCATCCACACGCAGATCGTGGAGGAGATGCATGAACGAACGGTTGAAGCGATGAAGTTACAGGTAGAACTCACTGTAGCAAACAGACAAATTCAGCAGAAGGCAGAAGTACAGCTATGCAACGAGTAGGACCACCGACAGAATTTGGAGACCACCATATCCAATGTGGCGAAGGATATTAAAGACATAGAGATCTGGGATGATCCTATAGAGACATTTCTAAGGATCGGAGATAAGGTGACATCCTTGCAGTCAGAGATGCAGGACAAAGAAATTTACTATGAAGCTGATATTGCTACATTGAAGGAGAAGCTAAATAAGCAGGCGCCATTAAATGAATAGTAGTTCAAAGAGAAAGTAGTCAGCGTCGCCTCGAAAAGCATCACAAGTGAGATGGCTAATTGCCAATCTATCCTGGATAAGGTTTCATAGAAAATCGCGACCCTTGAAGAAGATCAAGGATTGTTGCAGGTCAAGACCGCGGTACAAGAAAAACAGACCACGCTAGACAAGTTGAATGCAGAGGTGAAAGCTCTACAACCTAGAGAAAGGCTTCCGAGATATAAGGAGATATCCGGCTTGAAGAAAGAAGTGCAGGAATTACGACAAAAAGAGACTGAGATGGATAATTAGTTGCAACAGCTCCCAGAGAATGCCATGACGGTGTCGCAGCAGATTGAAGATAAGTTAATAGAACTGCGCGATAACCAGGAGCAGGTACAAGACCAAATTGGACAAGAAATAACTCCAATACTGCTTGAGGAAATTAAACAGGTTGAGGAGGATACAAAAGAAGCAGTAGTGCAGTTGTCCGGTACATATGACGAGTTCGCAGCCAAGTTCATCCCACCGGTCGTGGCGCAGAGTGAGACAACTGAAACAATCAGTGGCTCGGGGACGAGCCACATGTAAGTGTTAGGGGCATGTTGGGCCCAGGTTGAGTTAAAGTTTTGGGAAGCACCTTTTTGAGGCAAGCAAGGAAAGTTGAGCTGAGCGCAACTCAGAAACACAATTTTGGCTAAGTATTGAGGATGCTGCGAAGTTGCGCGCAGCATCCAACTTTTGACTAGACTGCAGAGTTGCACATAGTGTCGAAGTGTTGGTTGTGATGCGAAGATCAGTACTATGCAGAAGCAGTGCTACGGAGTTAGGAGGCCACGTGGAGCGAGCAAAGTGGTGTGCTAGACAAATATCAAGTGTAGTTACCGGCTCGACCAGTAGCAACCATTTTTGGAAAGATACTTCAGGATTGTCGAGCGGCAGATGTAGGCAAAACAGGAAGGTGACCACGCGTGGGTTGTTAAGGAAAGTGACGTTTGGCACATGCAGAAGGTAAAACCGTTAGAGATAAATAGTTCAGTAGAAGCAACCTGCAGGCACGCGTGCGGCAGGAAGGCTGATAGCGACAGAATGAGGATGTGGAGATCCGCCATGATCAAGCAGACGCTACTAGGAGCCAACAGGCCAGTTTGGAAAATCGGTGCAGTTTTGGAAACCCTTACGGTTTTTTGGTTTTTAGGTCTTCGACATTGTACAAACATGACCTTCGGGAATGATCTATTTAAGAAGACAATTTTGTATGGGATGGGGGTTGGTTCGCTTTGTGGGTTGTTCTCTCTCTGTATTATTGTTATGCTTTTGTTGTTGATGAGAACTTAAGGAGACATCCTTTTTGTATTGTAAAATCTCTCTGAGCTAAGAATATTGAAAAGGCTCGTAGCTATGTGCACAGAGACCTAGCCGAGAGAAGGAGAGTCTGCAGCTGAGTGCACAAACTAAGAACAGTTTCCCCATCCCTTTTGAAATAAATATATTACCAACCGTTCTTGTGGACGTAGCTTTCCGTCCGGGGAAGTGAACCAGGTTAAATCTTGTGTTATGTGATAATGTTTATGAATGAATGACTGCATGTATTTTCTGTAGAGTGAATGCTTAAATGTTTCCTTGCATGCTGTAATATGGGAACTTTTATATGCATTTACCAATAGGAGAAGTTTGGGAATGATATGCTAGGTTTCGCAGAAGCAGATGAATGGTGAACATTTTAAGTTTAGGATAAGGTCGTGAATCAATCACTTAAGTATAATTACTTTCTTAAAACACAGTGAAGGAATGCAACACAGTTAATCATGTTTATTATTTCAGTTCATGTGGTAATAATCCAAGTTCTTGACGAATGCTAGAAAGCTAGACAGTAAGTGCCTGAATGAATGGATGAGTGATATTCATTTCAGTGCCTTAGTGTTTCCGAGATTCTCCAAGTAGAGGATAATCGTGGGTGATTCACAGTTCCAGTAGAATATTCGAAGCAGTAAGAAACCCTCAGTGCGGCCCGCAGTATTGCTTGCACTGCATGGTATTGTTCGTAGCATAGATGCTACTGCGTACCGCATCACTCTGCCCTCAGCGCCGTCCTTCTTTCCTCCGCTGCACAGCCTGTCAGATAACCAACTCATCATTTACTGTGGAAACCTAATTCCGCAATACCCCATAAAGACAAAGCTTGGGTGAGACCTCAACTTGCTCGTAGGTTGTTGCCGAAAGGGCCGGTGCGAAGGGGTTTTGTTGGTCAAAGAGAGAACCGCAAAGAACCTGGGTCTAGTTGAAAACCTCTGGGTCAGTTTAAGCCAACAATCCAACTATGGATGGTACACTCAACTGGAGATGTGACAGCTCTTGCATTTTAGACTTCGATGCATTATTGGAGAATTGGCAAAGCCGCATGCACAAAGTATAAACAAGGAGATGAGCGCAGGTAATAAAGTCACTACACTGTATTGGAAGGGAGGTAAGCCCAATGCCCGCCTATGATGGTTTTGCTAATTTTTATTCATTTATTAAAGAATATACTGCAACAATTGCAGAAGGAAATCGCTTACCAGTATTACACATAGTGATGCGTGATACACCTACCAGATGGTGGGCTGCGCATAAGCAGACATTGACCACATGGGATAAATGCAAAATTAAAATGCAGACCAGGTTTGCTGATAATCTAACCCAACTCTTTGAGAAATATAATGGAAAGACAGATCCAAGACATCATATTGAGGTCTGTTCACAAGCATGGGGGGAGAGACCAAAGACATAATGGGTGCATTTGTTTGTGCACATGTTGGAGGATGGCATTCACAAGAAATAATACTTAGATCTGGAGTTGTGCATGGAAACTATATATTGGGCGATGTTGACTGCGAACTTCCAGAAGGACTTCGGCTTTGAGGATGAAAACCCGACTATACACAATGCTATACACATAATTAAGGACCGCATATTTAGATAAGATTTTCCACATAGAAATATGACTTTGGAGGAGTTCTTCAGAACGAACAGCATACCTGCGAGCTTACAGAAAGAATTGAAGGAACAGGCAGAGCATCCTACGGAATATTACAACCTAGCTGAAGAGGTTGAAGGAAAGGAAGACAGTGATGAGGAGGAACCGCGCAACATTAAGATACCTGATTCAGAGGGTGCACGCGATGTAGAGGGACCTCTGTTGGAAATCCCAGACATGAGTGGACCTATAAAGATGAAGATTGTGAACATTGGCACCAGTGAAGAGCCAAAGTTTGAAGCTATTGGAGACTACTGGGATGATCCGACTGTTGCGGAGATCGCAGATACATTACATGAATATCAAGAAATATTTACAACTAATTTTAAAGAGATGAAGGGAATTTTGGGAGACCTAGGGGTTATGAAAATACCTCTTAAGCCAGGAGCGAAGCCTATTAAGAAAATACCATACTGACTGAACCCTCATTACAAAGAAAGAATAAGAGCAAAACTGGCCAAGATGCTCGAGGCAGGGATCATTGAGCCAGCCAAAGAATCTGAGTGGATAAGCCTCATGGTTGTCCAAGATAAGAAAACAAAAGGTGAGATCAGGATTTGTGTGGATCTCAGAAAGTTGAACGATGCTTCCATGCACGACCCACTTCCTACTCCTTTTACAGATGAGGTGCTTGATAATGTTGGAGGAAATGAATCCTATTCCTTTACTGATGGGTTTTCGACTTATCATCAAATAAGAATTGATCTCATGGATAGACACAAGACTACTTTTGCTACAGAATGGGGGTTGTTCCTACACACAGTAATTCCATTTGGTCTGAAGAACGAACCCACCATATTTTCTAGAGTTGTCATTGTGGCATTCAAATATTTCATGCATAAGTTCTTAGAAGCTTATTTTGATGATTGGACTGTGATCGCATTGCTGAAGAACCATTGCGCGAACCTGAGAATGATGCTGGAAAAGTGTAGACAACATCAGATTTCCTTGAATTTAAATAAGTGTGTTTTCTGTGTCCCCTATGGGATCCTGCTGGAACACATCGTCTGTAAATAGGGCTTGATGGTTGATACTGTGAAGATCGCCATCATTGTAAACTTGCCAATGCCAAATTCAGTCAAGCAATTGCGCACTACATTAGGACATACTAGGTATTACAGGAAGTTTATAAATGGTTATGCATAGATAACCGCAACAACGGAGAAGCTGCTGAATAAAGATGCACCATTCATCTAGAACGCAGAGTGCGAACAAGGTTTCGACACCTTGAAGGAGAAAATGGTCACCGTGTCGATCCTAGTTTTTCCATACTGGTACAAGCCATTCCACGTACATGTTGATGCCTCATTCATAGTGCTGGGGGTTGTTTTAGCATAGCCAAGAGAAGGTGGTATTGACCACCCCATCTCATTTTCGAGAAGGAAGCTCTCATCTGCAGAAAATAATTATACCACTACGGAGAGAGAAGGCCTCACTATGGTCTATGCACTGTAGAAGTTCAGGCACTACTTTCTTGGTGTGCACTTCTGTTGATGCCTCGTATATCGTAGCATCAATCAGAAAGGGATTCTCCCCGAGAGATGGTCCCAATTAGAGTATCTCCCGTTTGGTGTAGGGAATCCGTCCGGTTAGCAGTTCCGGCAACCGTGGGTGTGGAGTTTAAATCCAATTCTACCGGTTATGGCCCGATCCACCTTTCTTTTGGGTTTTATGTATTTTAAATGAGATGAAAGTGCCTAAATTATACGATCTAGATGCAACTAAAACAGATCTACGACTAGGAATCTAAACAAATCTATCTATCATTGCAGGGAACATGCTTAAGGGATGAGCAATCAGCTGTAACAAATATGTAAATAAAGAACAGGTAGCTGCTATTTCTCACAATTAAAGCTACAGCAAGATAAATATCTTGAGAAGATAACTTCTCATTTAACATGGAACGCATCTATTGCTCATAAAACAGAGAAGGCAAAAAAATTATTTAATCTACGTAACAAGAATAAAGAAACAGATCTAAATGTGACAAACTGAAATTGAACTTAAAGATCCCTGCAAGGAGAAATTTAAAGGCATGAACAATGAGCCACATGAGTTATCTTGAAGAAAGAACAGTTAGCCATTCGATCTAGAAGAGAAATCTACAGCAATGTTAAATATATCAGCAGGTAGCTCCTGACTTAATGTGAAACGCATTCATTGTTCACAAAAATAGAGAAAAAACTCATGCAGGAGTAAAATCATTAATACAAAGAAATAGTTCAGATAATAAGAATGATCTCACATTACAGAACAGCAGTCATTAGAATAGTCCAACATACAGCCGTCCAACATCCCAGGCAAAACATCCATCTCCTGTGGCTTCTATTAGAAAATTCAATTTACAGACCCGATACAAGATAGCTCATATCGTTTTCTAAAATTTCATTCCCTGCCAAAAGTACTTTCTAATCTTTCCTAGCTTCTATTTATATCTACAAATCTGCCCTTTGGGCTGACACCTAGCATCCCCACCTGTCATTTACAGGAATTTCCTCTATATCGACCATCAAAAATGACCACTCCTTTTACAAAATCATTTTGACAAAATATAGGGACAGCTGTCCCATGGCTTACGCCTTACATATTCAAAATATATATAGCAGAAAATTGGCTAACACCAAAGCTTTCCCTGCTGGGCACGTGTTTGGCTGAAGAGAGTTGCTCAACTGAATTCAGTTTACTTCATTCCTGTGCGTGAGCTTCTACTGGCAGAGGGTCACCCAAGTTAATTGTTACTGATGCTGCCTGGGAAGAGGCCCTCGAATCCCCTGCTGATGCTGCTTCTACTTGGGAAGGGGGGATTGAACTGGCCAGACTTTCTGCCATTGCTGGGGAAGAGGCTACTGGGACAGAGGCTGCTGGGAGAGAGGATCCTGGATCTACTGATGCTCCTGCTGCTGCTGCAGCTTTCCTGTCTTCCTCTGCTATGTAGCTGTACCAGACACCTGTGTCCCTTATGATTACGTTTGCTGCAGCAGGAAACAATATTTTCTGAGAAGTCACATTCTTCTCGAGCTCTGTTTTAATGCTTTGAACTTCTGCTACTGTAGCTTGATGTACTTCCTTCAGCAGATGGTTGTGAAGTGATGATGAACCAATATAATGCTGGAGATCATCCATAGCCAGGACATCAATCCTTTTTACATACTCCATCTGGATGCCTAGCTCTTCCTTTAGCTGAGACAACCACTGCTCCTTTTCCGGGAAGTCTTCTAGGGTCTGAGGGAAACTCAATGTGTAGTTGTCATGGACTCCTTTGAGCTTTTGGTATAGGCTGTTAATTCTATCTGTTGTTCTCTGCACACTGGTTATCAGCTTATTGGCACAGTTCCTACCAAACTCTAGCAAGGCTATATCTTCATTAAAATCGTCCACAGCCTTAAAAGGAAGATGCGGGGGGAAACCCCCTTTCCCTTCTCTCCATGCCATCTGACTTATGACGTTTGCCTTGACACGGGTATTCTTAGCTTTGAGCCTGTGGGCCTATGCATTAATTTCTTTTAATCTGACTATCATGGCGTTGAGCTTGCAAACCTCGTCAGTGATCAGCTCCTGCGTGTTGTTTATTTGCTTCAGAATGCTGCAGGACAACTCGTGGAAAGGAGACATGTCTACCGTTTTGCTCTCAGCCTGCTCTAACCGCTCAGCTAATGTTTGCTTGTCTACTTCTAGCTGAGAAGCCTTTTCTTCTACTCCGTTCTTCTCCACTTCTACAATCATCATTTGGAGTGTTAACTGGTCCTTTTCCTCCTCCAGCTGGCTGTACTTGTTTGACAGCTCCTTATGTTCAGCGTACAAGCAATTATACTTGTTCACTGCCAGATCTCTTTGGGCTTGCTCATTAGCCACAGTTTGTTGTAGAGTACGAGCTCTCTTCCTTGTCAATTCACTATCTCTTACCATCACGCCTACATTGGCCAGGGATGCTTTTGCTGTTGCTACAGCTGCGGTCGCCATGGCAAAGGGATCTTGGTCCGTATTCTGCATTATAGTGACCTCCCGGTGGGTAACGATGTCCTCATGGAAGGGACTTTTGATCCTCTCTTCTGATTTGAGGACCATCGCTTTTCTTTTCTTGTCATAGACAAACTCATTCAATTTGGACACCGTACGCTTTCCCGATGGAGTGTACGGGACAATTGGTCGGTTTATGATGTCTATATCTTCTTCTGCCGGTGGGGTCCAGACTTCCTGAGCAGGGTTTCCTCCTTCATTTTGGGCACCAGAGCCACCTTCTTGAGAGGTGTCTATTTCCATGTCCTGTATACCGGATCCACCTGCCTTGGTATCTTCCCTTGTCTTCAATTCTTCTTCTGCCTTCTTTTCTGCCTCAGCCTGCTCAGCTTCAGCTTCTTTCTGCTTTTGGGCTTCCTCAGCCTCTTTCTGCAGTCTTTCATTTTCAGCTTCTTGCTGCTTTCTTGCTTCCTCGGCTTCCTGCTGCAACCTCGCCTCTTCTCTTAATCTGAGCTCTTCCTGAGCTCGGCCATCTTCAGCTTCTTTCTCCTTTTCCTGGCTGGTCTTCTGGGCCTTGGTTGAGCTAGAGCTTGCTCCAGTACCTTGGCGACAGATCCGTAGCTCAATCATGTTGCTGATGCCTCTGAATGCTTCTTCCTCGGCATCAGGGTAGTGGGAGTACTCGAAGTGGGCATAGATATCCTTGCAATGCTCGGCCACTTTACCCTTTTTGTTGTTCCTGTGGAAGATAACCTCACCGAAGTGGAAGGCCTTCAAATCTTGAACAAATTCGTCGGCAGAGGCAACCCCTGAAAACTTGTAAGCACCTATGCATAAAGGTAGGGGGGGAAAGGAGGCCTTATGTTGCTTGTGGAGCATTGCTCCAATCCCATACAAGAAGAGTTGTCTTACTGCTTCTTTGAGAACCACATAGTCTGTGGCATACTGCGGCAAGATGTATGGGGGCTTAGTCCCTCCAAAAATTCTTAGGTAGGTACCTTGCTCCGAAAAGTAAAAGTCCCCATAATCCTCCAGGACTTCCAAAGCATTTTCTGACAGGCAGTTCGGTTCTTCCTTGAACATTTTCTCGTATAGGGGCATGATGAACCCCTCACAGATGAGTTTGTAGCTGGGCTTGTAATTCTGAGCCCACAACATCTTGAATGCAATATAGACCGGGGCGGTAGCCCTATCCCATGTGCAGCCCAATTTGGGGAAGTCTATCTTGGCCAAGATACAATCTATCAGATATGAAGACATGAAGAATTCAGCCTTCTTCAAGGCTAGTTCTGCCCTTGTAGCTACTATCATTGAGGCCAGACTATCTGACAGGATAGTGGCCCAGTCAAACACAGTTCCCTGAAATGCCACATAGTGAATGATAGGGACCCACTGAATCTTGTATACTGTGCCATCGGGCATGCCGAAGATTCTGCACAGCATCACAGCAATCAACCTAAAAGGAGCTCTTATATTCTGTATGTCATACTCATCATTCCCCTTTTTTCTCAAATGCTTGCCCGCTATTAGCAGCTTCTTGGCCATCTCAACGTTATTCATTTGGCCCAGCCATTCGTCAGTCAGAGCTTGTTGGACACGGGGAAACCTGTAGGCCACCGCAATATACGCGGGTTGAAATGAGGCAATAGCCACTTTCCCGCTATCATTTATCACTCTCCCTTCAGCATCGGCATGTTGGAGTATCCATCCGATCACTTCAGCACAGGGGAACAGCTCAGGGCGGGTAGCGGCTCTAGTTATGCATGAGGCTCTGATGTTAAGATAAATCGATGCTTCCTCTAACAACATATCTGGGATCTCCTGGTCCCAGATCATTCTGTAGATGTCACCCCATCTGGTTTCTGGAGGGACACCAGTGGTGCACCTAGTGTCTTGGAGTGAAGTTTCAGTTTTAGGAGGGGCAGGCTTCTTTTCTGTCATCTTAGCCTTCTTCTTACCGGTTTTCGGCATCTTGACTTATCCCTGATAACATCCATATACAAGTCATCATTTGAGCAACATATTGTGAGGTTTTAACAGAGAGCAACATCGTTTTAATATCAATGAGATAAGTCAATGCAGCTGTATATTTAGGAAGCAAAACACTATTTCAACATGAAACATAAATTGAAACATTTGAATCTCTTAAAAAGATGAGTTTGGAATGCTCCTGAGGGGATAGGCTATGTCGCAGACACATCTTGTTCTCGGCTCGATAGGCGAGTTGCGGAAGCAATTGGTTTTCGGTTCCACCCTGGAGAAGAAGGTATCTTCCGTCATCATTGCGGCTGGAAAGGCTAATGGCGGGGGGGACTCAGGTTGGAAAGACTTTGTGACGACAAGGGAGCCCCTTTCGCACTTTCGACTTGGTGAGGGCTTCGAATGCTATTGTCACGCACGGCACTCGCCAAGGTGCCCTATGAGAAGTTCTAATCCGAGCGGGGGTGACGGCGCCGACGACATATTGACGGGGAAGGTTAGGATGGCCACGATTTCAGGTTTCGGCCCGCGCGACATGAATGCTCACGGGATTTGAACAGGGACGATGGTGCCGAAGATTAGGTTTTGACTTGGGTGGAGGGCGTCGAGGGCCTGAGGTTTTATGGAAAGGCCTGGTTTTTTTTTTTTTACATCCCGAGCTCTTCGGCCGGGGACATGAAAGGCCTACGGGGTTTCGACAGATTTTCCCCAAAACGAGGCGCGCAGCCCGGGGATAAAAAATGGGATAGGTTTACCCGTCCAAAACCAACCGTATCTACTCAAAAAGTTAATGTTTCAACCAATGTCTGCTTTATATGACGAGACGAGAACTCCATTCCACTGCGTCTGACGGGCAAAACATAGCCCCTTGATGGGTGTTTTGCCCGTCAAAATCCCACTAAAACTTATTGTTTTCAAACAAAAGACAACCCAATAGCGAAAATTAAGGTTAAAATCCTACCTGGCACCGTGGGGATCGCTAACTGAGGTGGCTGCGAATGTGGCTGCGTAAGATGAGCTGGAACGGTCGCGCGGCGTTCAATGGCTTTGTTTATAAAACAAAACGACAATGGGTTGGCTCGTACCCCATTGATTATTTATATGGGCCAGGCACGTGTGGGGTGTTAATTCGGTTGGTGGGGTTTTAAATCAATTGTAAATGCATCGTACGCCGTCGATTATCGGGTCGTCTCGGTTTGCGTGCGACCACCTTTTGCGGGGCAAACTGGCGAATCTTTCTCGCCGTTGCGGGAGGATGTAGTGGAAGCTTTCGCTGTGCCGGGAGGAAAAGGTGGACCTCTTCTGCACCAAATGATCGTGAGCAAAACATTGAAAATGGGCTCCCGCGGTAGCGGAGAGGAAAAAGGTTTCGGCGTTTCGGAAGGATTTGGGAAATGTTTCCACACAAGGCTTCCGCGGTTGCGGAAGGTTTTGGTGAATGCCTTCTGCGACGTTTCGGGCGGCTTCTTCGAGTTCCTCCGCGATCTTTTGAAAAAGTTCCGAGCTTTAAACAAGCGTCCTCTCTTACTGTGGGATGACACGACGAAAGTTTCCGCCATTTCGGGAGGAAAGGATGAATTGCTCCGCCGTTTCGGAAGCAGAACCGTTTCGGGAGGGAAACCCGAATTGTTCCGCTGCTTCCGCGATTAATTACGAAGACTTTTCTTGGTCCTTTTCGGGTGTCTTAGACGAATGGCTCCCGCCGTTTCGGGAGCACATCTTATACTCTTCTGCACCTTTTCCCGAAATTATTTCGAAGCCCTTTTCCGAGTTTTAAACAATTGGCTTCCGCCGTTTCGGGAGGGTAGCCCGAAAGTTTCCGTGGTTTCAGGAGCAAAGGATGAAAACTTCCGCGAAGCTTCCGCGACGTCTCGTTTCGCAAAGTTTTTTTGGAAAAATTCTAAGTTCTTTCCATAGTTTCGGAAGAAGTTCGTGAATTTCCCGTGGTATTTCGGGAAGCTTTTGCGAATGAGTCCCGCCATTTCGGGAGGAAAATCGGAAGCTTTCCGCGGTTGCGGAAGGCTTGAGCGAAGGGTTCCGCCGTTTCGGGAGGCATTGCCCAAAGGCTTCCGCAGCTTTCGAAAAATTCTAAGTCTTTCGGGCGTCTTTCCCAAGTTCTCCCGCCATTTCGGGAAGAAAAACCGAAGGTTTCCGTAACTTTTTCTCACGGTTTACGATTTTGACAAAGAAAATCTAAGTCCTTCTTCCGGAAAGGTTGGACGTTTGGCTTCCGCAGTTTCAGGGAGATAGCCTGAGAGATTCCAAAACGTTGGGAAAAGTTCTAAGTTCCCTTTTGTCTCTTTGGGGAAAACATGGAAGGATTGATGGCAAGACGTTCACTTGGGAAACAAGATTTTATGTCGAAAACACAGCTGACGGCTGGGATGGATTATTAGGCAAACTTTCTACAAAAATGAAAGGAGGGGCCCCAATATGTACAAAATTTTGGGGAGGGGTGTTGCTGCAACAACAACTTCTTTATGTTCACTGACCATTCTTCTTTAAAATACCTGGTCAATAAGCTAGTGTTAGGGGGGCGAATCGGCAGATGGTTGTTACTCTTCCAGGAGTATGACTTTGAGATAGTAGTTAAACCTAGCAGGTTGAACTTGGGACCTGATCATCTATCGAGAATTGAGTCAGGAGAAGAGCCCACCAGCCTTGAAGACAATCTTTCGAATGCACATTTTTTCGCTATCCAGATAACTGATGATTATTACAAAGACATCATCGATTTCTTGACCACTAGATTATCACATATAGAATTCACTACGCAACAAAAGAAGCAGCTGGTAGTGCGAGCAGCAGACTTCACCATAATTGCAGGTCAGTTATACAAACTGGGACCGGATGAAGTACTGCACGGATGTGTATTAGAGCATGAAAATTCGTTCATATTGGCTGATGCACACTCAGGAGCAGTAGGAGGTCACTATGCAGGAAGGGCCAATGCGCATAAGATATTGCACGCGGGGCTATGGTGGCCTACAATTCATAGGGACTCAAAGGAACATTGCCAGAATTGCGATGTCTGTCAGAGGATAGGAAGGCCATCGCGAAGAGATGAAATTCCATTGAATCCACAACTGACATTATAGGCATTTGAAAAATGGGAAATTGATTCCGTGGGACCTATAAACCCACTGGGAAAGAGAACTGGTGCGAGGTACATTGTTACTGCAATTGATTATCTCACCAGATGGGTGAAAGAAAATCCAGTAAAGGACTGCAGGGCAGGTACTACCACACAGTTCATATTTGAAGACATCCTTACAAGGTTTGGATTCCCTAAGATTCTTATGAGTGACCAAGGCACTCACTTTTTGAATAGGACCATTGAGTCATTGATAGAGGAGTTCCATATCCATCATCAGCACAGTACACCGTATCATCCTCAAGAGAATGGAGCTGTTGAATCATTCAATAAAGTACTAGAGAATGCACTAAATAAGGTATGCAACATGAATCAGGATTACTGGGACCTACGCATTCCCGCAATGTTATGGGCATACAGGACCACATGCAAGCAGATGACTGGCCATAGACCGTATAGGCTGGCCTATGGGCAGGAAGCCATAATTTTGATGGAGTACATTGTTCCCAGTTTGAGAATAGCAACGTTTACAAGCATGGAAGATCACGATGCATTGAAAGAAAGACTCTTACACTTGGTTGGTCTGAAGGAGTGTTGTAGATATTTATTCCTATGGATAAGAAGAAGCCCTCTTAGGATAAAGTGACAAAGATCAACTCTATGCTAAGACAAAAAATGAAACAAATGCTACCTCATTCCCTAGATCTAAATTAGTGTTACCAGTTCTAATCATTTGATAGATGAGAAAGAAGACAACTGACCTTCTGTTTTGATGTTTGTCCAATCAAGTATTTAATCCCGAATTCCTCGTGATGGACCTGTAGAGATCAACACGACAAAAAAATGCACACTATCTTCCAAATAACTGAATCACAAGTTCGATCTATATTCTACTGAATACAATTTATGTAAATGAATCATGATCAATACACATAAATAGGGAAACAAGACAAGCTATATTTTATTGAGAACTCAAGAGTGCTTACAAAGTAGTTGCTTGATGTCCAAGTCCACTCCAGTTGCAACTCCTTCCTCTAGCTATCTCTGCAAAAGGATTATGATCATAGGTTTGATGCCCCAAAAGTCCTCTCTTTAGCCCATGGAATGCCTCTCTCTTATATGATTGTGAAGGGTTGACCAACAAGAGAGTAATATGGATCTAGAGTGTATTTAGTGGATCAGACCCACTAAACAGAGATAGGAGTTGAGATCGAATCAGAGCTGGCAATCCCAATGAAATCTCTCAAAAGTTAAGATCCCAAAATCTAAGGCAAAAGGTTAAAAATGGATTACCACGCCCCTAGAACTGAGCATAGCGTGGTATTATCGCGCCCTAGGGTAGGAGCAAAGCGCAGCAACCAGAATTATCATGCCCCATCAATTATGCAGGGTGCGATAATTCCCTCATATGAGATTTGTCTGCGTGACACGTGGCAGATGAGATGTTTTCTTTCAATGTTCAGGCAATAGATTTCACTTTGGATGTTCAGATGATCCTTAAGGGGAAGTGTCGTTTAGGTTGATGGTGCAAGGATGTGACACTAGGATGTAATGTGTAATATTGAGGCATAACACATTCCCCTAAAGTGTGAGGTCAAAAGAGACTAATGGCCGAAATACTTTACAAATACTTTGTGGAGATAGCATCGAGGGGAGAAACAAGGAGCTGAAACAGAAACAAAATGTCAGATATACCACCGAGGTGGGCATTCCCATGCTCGGAATGTTAGTTTTTCAGAATTTACTTCAATCTGAGTTAGGATCTTAACTGAGAGAACAACATGTACAGCATATCTATAGCATATCAATCATGGACATAATAATGCAAGCACATAAGAGACAATAGACAATGGACACACAGAGTTTCACTAGGGAAAACCATAAAGGTGAAAAACCCCACAACTTCCTCAGAGATAGATAGAGCAATGATACAACCCAAGCATAAGAGATAGTCTTCTCCTAGTAGCAACTTCTCCTCCTCCACAAGTGAAACACTCTCCAATGAGAGTATGAGTGAGTAAGTGAATGATCAAATAGAGTGCCTCCCGCACTCTATTTATACTTGACATGACTTGCCTAATAACCTTTACTAGGTCGGCCTTAACTTAACCACACAACATAATGCTGACAGGGACGACCCCCAATAGGGTGGTCTAATAACCCTTTAACCCACATTACTTATACAGGGCCAACCCCACAAGGTGGTCTAATAACCCATCAAGTATAAGTTATGACACTTACAATATAAATGACGACACTTCCGTATAGAGGAATAATAACATCTCTATAGGAATACAAACACTTCCATATAGAGGAATAATAACATCTCTATAGGAATACATGATAATAGATTATGATGTTTGCATGCAGGGAGTTAGATCTGCAACATATCAATCTATCTTACTAAGAAATGGCGAGTTCCTATGTCAGCAACATGAAAAGATTATCACAAGTTTACAAAGATCTATATTCATTAATCAAAACTCATTAAGATCTAGATTCATTTAAGAATTAAATTCATGCATGATAAGCCAAATTCAAACTCTTAGATGGTATAAACTTGAATCCATTCATATTAAAACTAAGAAGAAGTACATACTTACCAATGATCTTGGTGTGAATCCCCCTTCCATTGTCATGAGATTCCCTTCCTTCACCCTTGCTTTTGAAGAATTTGAGCTCCTTCTCCTCCTTCAGAATCTCTTCAGCATGCCTTTGCTCCTCTTTTTCTCTCCTCTACAATTCATCCCATGCCTTTCTTATATAGCATTGGGAAATGAGCCCTCATGTTTCTCTTTTCAATGTGGGATTATCCCTTTTCATCTTTTTATTTTTATTTTAGCTCAAAACCCACTTTTCCATAGTTTTTAGGCTTTTTGCACAACTTTAACATACTTTAAGTACAATTACTGCACTTTAATGCATTCATCTTCACTTATTGATTGGTGTATCTTAGGTTTAGACCTTTTATGAGTGGTTCAGTCATTGAACTTGATCTTCTTAGGTTCTTACTATCTTCACCTAATCCTTCCATTTATAGGAGAAGTGATTAGATCAGAGAGGACTTGTCTCTGAATGTACTTATGTTTCTGTCTTCATGTTGCAGGTGCATGGTAAAAATGTGCTTCTTCTGTTACATGACTAGGGTGTTAATTTGATTGTTAACAGATGCCCCCTAATGTGTGAGGTCCCAAGCGGAGCTAAGGGATGAAATACATTATTGAATTTTATACTGTGTATACTGATACTCTTTATCATTCAAAGCAAGGATAAGGGAAGGAAAGCTCACGGGCGCAGGATTGAGGATCACACCTGCAAAGCATAACAATTTCTCAAATATATAATATCTTCCTGAGGCGGGCATACCCATGCTCAGCAGTAAAAAAGCATGGCCACGAACAATACATAGTGGATCCATGTCAAAAGAATTTTTTTCTGAAAATGTAAATATGCACTTTGATGAGTGTGAGAACAAAGTCTTTATTGAACTTCTAACATCGTAGTCTAATCTTGCACAGCTCAGGCAGTGCATTGATGAGTGATACAACTACTTTTCCCATAGTCTTCAATACAAACTGATGATAGTACGATTTTATATCATGAGAATAAGTGATCTGATGTCGAGCATAATAAAACACCATCTAATTACTGGTCATTGATGTATACCGTTAACAGATGCGAAGAGACCCACCGATAATGATGATGGACTCTAAGGTACTGAGTACAAACTAACAAGTGTGAATAAATGTTATGAAGTCGAACACTTGTAGAATCAAACAATCAGGGGTCCTTGATGTATACCCATTGTCATTTGCGAGGAAACCTGCCACTAATGACTACAAAATCCAAGGTACTCTCGGGTTTCTAGATCCATTTCCTAGATGATGATGTGATGTCGATAGGAATAGATCCATCAGAAGGAGGGAATTGATGCATCCCACATCAACCGATACAAAACAAAGATCAATAGTATGATATAATTTGGAAGAACTGCAAGATACAACACTGTATGCTGACACAAGGAAGGCCAACATGATTGGTCAAGAATATTTGAGGAATGATCGACTCGGTTTGGACTTCCCTTGAACACATAACACGAATTGAAATGGACACTTGGAAACATAGGACTTTGAGTAACCGACTTTAATGAAATCCGCTAATGCTAGATGCATTAACGAAATCTCCATTGGTGATGGGAAGGATAACCCATCAGTGGAGATCTATTCAAAATATTGGTACAGTTTCCTAAGGCAAATGCAGATGGTGTATTGATAGCGAGGACCAAATTATGTGTCGTTTTCAAGGGCGACAAGGACTAACTATTTCCATTTTCTTCAAGGATTATAATATAAAGTGATTCAAGGCTCTCCCTTTTTGGATTTTTGTGTTTTTTCATTTTTATGCTTTTTCATTTTTGTAAAAAAGAATAAAGAATGCTATGATACATAGGAAGGAACGAGTGTTGCATGGGAATACACCTATTTTTCAAGGGTACGGGTTAGGCCAGGGAAAAGATCCATATTGCAAACAAGGGCTAAGTTGGTTGTGCACAGTCTTATAGTTGTTCCTTCTCGGGGGAGTCTATCTGAAGCAGGATTATGTGTTGACGGACAGTGAAGTAATACCATGTGACTACAGTTATTCGATTTGTGTAAATGGCCAAGTAGGAATGGTTCAATGAGATTTACTTCAACTTGAGTCTTGTGAAAAATGCCAAAATCATAGATCATCATGAATCATAGTCTGTGTCAACTACCTGAGTCAAATAGTTTGAACTGTCAAAGTCTTCAAGTACTGAAATCAAAAACCATTTACTTAGCCAACAATTTAGTTAGACACTGGTGTATGTAGAATTTTCTCCCTATGGATAGGTAGAAATTCTCTTAGATTAAAGTAGATTTTAACTGACTCTAAACTAAGAAAAAACTTAACAAATGCTACCTTGAATTCCTAGATCTAAACAGACATATCAAGATTAAATTGCTAGAAGAAGTAGAAGAAATCTAACTGACCTTCAATCCAATTGCTTGTCTTTATGGTTGCCCCAATTTCCAAGTCCTCGCGAATGAACCTGTCAAAATGAAACCAAGATACAAGAATATACGATTCTCTAGCAACTTGAAATATGAGTTAGGATCTAAATCTACAATAGATACAAATCATATCATTGAAACAAAATCAACACATGTGATTTGGGAAACAAGACAAGTTATGTTCTATTACCGACTTGAAGTCACTTACAATGGTTGCTTGATATCCAAGCCAACTCCCAACTCCAAGTGCTTCCTCCTCTAGCTATCTCCACAAAGATTCAAGGTCATAAGTTTGATGTCTCCAAGAATCCTCCCCTTTTGCTCATGGAATGCCTCTCTCTTATAGTGTGTGGTAGGGTTAACCAACAAGAGAGAAGGGTGGATATTGGGAGAGTTTAGTGGATCAGGCCTACTAATCACAGAAAGTTAGGATCGAATCAGGGACACCAATCCTCAAAAATCTCTTGAAAATCAAGATCCCACAAGCCATGGCAAAAAGGCTAAAAAGGTGTACCGCGCCTCTAAAACAGAGCATAACGTGGTAGTACCACATGGCAGAGAAAGAGCATAGCGTGGTAGTGTGGACTACCACACACTTAAGCTGGAGCAAGGCGCGGTAGTGTAGGTATATGAAGTCTCAGCTGGGTCGATTCTTGATAGGATAGGTTTGTCTTCAAGGATCACTCATCATTTTTCTCTTCTGGGTGTTTTAAGCAGTAGGGGAAGTGTCGTCAGCTATTTTTATGATGAAGATGCGACACTGTGAAATATGGAGGTATAATAGATGCCCCCTAAAGGGTGAGGTCAGAAGGGACTGATGGCCAAAAGACTTTACAAATACTGTGCAGAGATAGCATCGAGGAGAGAAACAAGGAGCTGAAACAGAAACAAAATGTTAGATATACCACCGAGGCGGGCATCCCCATGCTCGGAAACAAATTACGCAAAGCATGGTTGCCGACCAATACATTGCAGATCCATGAGTACTGAGATGATATAGACTGTAGACAAATCATGGCTACTAAGAACAATCATAGATCCATGAGACAGTAATGACACAACCACGACCAATACAAAAAGTGGATCTGCGTGACAATACAAAGGACATCTCCATCGCAACCTGGACGCAATCAAGATACAAAGGTGTGCCCAGGGTCTTCTACCCAATCGCAAATGATACAACTCTAGACATGTGATTACAAGGTGTTGAAGTCGAACATGGTAGAAACCATTTGATTACTGGTCAATGATGTGAACCGTTAACAAATGCGAGGGAAATCACCAATGATGACGATGATCCCCAAGGTATCTGTAGTACATCTCAACGAAATGCGAATGAATGAGCTGATGTCGAGCATTCGAGAGATCGTTCGATCAGAGGTCAATGATGTAAACCTACTGTCGAACATGAGGAAACCTGCCATTGAGGCATGCAGGTACCAAGGTACTAATGGTTGATCCCTAAGTCCAATTCCCGGATAGTGATTTGGCATCAATGGGAATAGAATCGTCAAAGGTGGTCCATAATGACTCCCACATCATCGACACGAAATCGGAATGAAAGATAGTATAAGGTGATGAAATAATGGAGCATGTACTGACACAGCGGAGGTCTGACATAATGAATGACTTTGAACAATGCAACCCTTTGAACATGTAACGGCATGTAACATGACTTGGCAGCAGGGATTATTGATAGCAGAGGATAGACACCAAATGAGTAGGCCCGTGGCCAGAGAGACAACTCAGGATGATGACCATAACTTAGTGAAAAATAGATACCCAAAATAGACAAGGGACAGATGCATGCCATGTTCAGAGGTAACGAATGACAAGCTGCCAAAACAAACTTGACTTGTTTCCCATATTCCCCCGACATGATAGACGAGTACCTCTTTGTTGTTTTTCAAGATTGAAGAGGATAATAGATGCTCGGTATAGCTCATCTCATAGATGAGTCCAATCTCACATGTTTTACGAACCTGAGAAAGGAGGGGTTCGTCCCAAAGTGGGTCCTTCGATGTTAAATTTTAACGAGTCCAAGGAAGGAAAACTCGGTAGTTTTTCACATTTAGAGAGCCTAAAAAACTTAAAGGAGGCTCCAAAGTGTACTTTTTTGTAAATTAAGTCCCTCGATCCTGAAAAAGTGTAAAACAACTCCCAAGAGAACTCTCCCAGCCAAAAATTGACCGAGGTATACCTTTCTCGTAAATAGTCTAGACTGGCCAAAAAAGGGGTAACCTATCACCGAATAGACGACCTTTCAAATACTTTTGCAAGTGTGAAAGAGTCAAGATCACTTGGCTATCTTTTCAATTTTAGGGAGTCTGAAAAGAGCTTAACTATGGACTCCAATGGTCTTTTTCGTAATTTTTAATTATTCTGGTCCGAAAAGAAAATAAAACACAACTAGGATAATACTTTCCTCATCGTTTAACGAGCATGAGTAAAGGTGACCAAACTCGACACCATTTAATTGAGTTTGACAAGCACAATACGGGTGTAAAAGCGCTTGGAATATTTTTCAAGTTTTAATCTAGAGCACGAAAAAGATAAAGTGGGCTCAAAATGAAGGTCAAACAATAAATGAACGCCAATGTGAATATTTTTTAAAGGAGATCCTGTCAACAAATGCTCATGAAACCGGATATTAGTAATGTGAAATGGGTTTTATTTTAACCAGATAAAATAATGAGTAAAAAATAAGTGAAAAAGCTATATAAAGGATGGGTAAATATGGAAAGTTACCATTTCACTTGTGCATTTACCAAAAGAGGAGATTTTACCCATTTGAAGAGAAAACACTTCAAGAGTTCATATCTGGAGATTCCGGGCACCGTTTCAACAGCCGTCTCCGCCAGGTAAGAGTTTTCAAGCCCCTCTTTCATTTCATGTATGAATAACTTGTTTTCAGTAGGGAAAAATATTTTTTTGGGCAAATCCTACTGGGCAATTTTTCCCCTTCACAGTACCGCGCAGGCGCTATATCGTGAAGCGCGGTACTGTGCAACAGTACCGCACTGTAAGATTAAACCTGGGCACGGTACTGTGCAATACCGCAGTAAAATTTCCCCCATGCGCGATAGTGGTGAATTTCAAGATGAAAAAATCATTTTTTCTCAAATTTTTAGCTGAGATCAAGTTGTTAAATGATTACTAGATGTTTCCTATGACCTTTTGCAGGTGTTTGTAACTTGTTTGGAGAAAAATGGTCCATTGGAAAGAAAGAGAGCATGAAGCGGATGATTTGTTGGCCGAAAATGACCAAAGGACTGTGACTGCACTACGGGAATGTGGTCTGTTGAAATTCTTCAAGACCAAAGGTATTCGTAAGTAGGCAAAACTTCTCACCCACATTATTCAAATGTGGGACCCCGACATTCAAGCTTTCTGAGTGGGAGAACACACCCTTGAGATTGAACTCAAGGATATTTATTTCCTCATGGGCCTCTCAAAAAGAGGAGCCTGGGTGAGTTTTACTGGGTTCACAGCCTTGGAGGTGACCACAGATGTTTTAATTGCTCATTATTGCCGTCAAGGTTCGGGGAAGAAAAGCGGCAAGGTGGTCATCAAAGACATTGTAGAACTTCCTGTAAAAACCGTGTTGTTCACCATCACACGTGCAGCAGGGAGCACGGGTCCCCATCAGGCGCCCCTTACATAGATGAATCTTGCAGTGGATTGCATGGCAGGAACAGTATTCAACTGGTGTGAGGCAGTATTGACCAACCTCAAAGAGCAAGTGAACAAGTGTAGGCTTGGAGAGAATTCTCAATTTGTGTATGGGAGCATCTTAGTCACCTTCTTCTTGGCGAGGGTGCCGTTGTTGCGCCCATAGATAGCCATGCCCCCTCATCCACCCACAGAGCCATGGATGGCTCAATGGAGTGAATATCCAGGACGACTTGGGGGGCCACAGCGTTTGGCTTCCGGTGAGGATTTCTTCTCGTGGATCGAGGAACAGATTGAAATGATTGATGACTACCCCTATGCAGGGGTGGACTTCTGCGAGGACATAGACTTGGCACTGCTGGAAGATGAGGATTGGGACAATTCAGGTATGACCTTCATGGATATATTTTTTTCTTTTTTGAATATATAATTTTTATTATTTTTTAGAATGTGTAAAAGACTTTGATATATGTATGTGTGCATGTCATAGATTGTGGACCATAGAGACCGGTGGGGTACTCGCCATTACGTCGAGGTGGTGTTGATCACCAAGCCGCTCCGGACAAGGAAGAAGACGAGGATGAGGCGGGAGGGGTCCAGGAGATAGAGAGGAACCTACAGGGTTTAACCCATGGTATCCCTGCTATGAGGGTGGACGACATCCCTTTGCATCTCCAGCGGCATACCGTAGGTCTGCCTATGCGTATTGGCTGACTCCTTCGTAGGGTGGTTTGGGCTATTGTGTGTTATCACCAGCAGCATGAGGAATCTGATGAAGGACAGAATAGATCCCCCAGATATTCTTAAATGGTAGTTTTTATCTTTTTGTGGCATGTATACGATATGTAGGCTTTGAGAGCCAAATTTTTGTATGGGATTAGGTCCCAAATTTTGTCTTTAACACAAACTTTATGTATTTGAAAAAACACTTTTGTATACAGTGATATATATGTGGACCTACTTTTATGGCCTATTTATTTACAATGACTTGTGTGTTTATTTTTGTGATGTATTCTTATGTATGGGCAAGATGCCAATCCAAAATGTAATTAGCTAATGAATCAACTATACAATTGAATTCCCTTGGTACGTGTTGATATGAAATGAAATTAAAAGATCGTTACAAGAGGCGTACCCTTCGAAATAAATGAAGTAGGATAGGATCGCGAACTGTGTAAACACGATTCAGATGAGAAACCATGAGTTGGGAGTCTAAGAAGACTGATAGGGAGTCAATTCCAAGGGAAGCAACCTCCGTCAAGAGTCCGATGACTGCATGGTACTCTGCGATATTGTTGGTTGCATGGCCCAAACAATTCGCTCCTGAAGATAGTAACTCGCCAGTGGGAGAATAAATTACCCATGCTGTGGAAGCGAGGTTCTGGGTATGCCGACTTGCACCATCGGTGAATCCAAAGTAGGTAGACATCTACGTACAAAATCACAAGTCAAGGTAAGAATGGATACATGAGGTCCGTGCGCACACCAAAAAGATGAGTGAAAACAAGCTAAGTACATTATGTACAAAAAGTATCCCACGTGGGATAACCTTACGTGTAGAAGCATTTGAGGTATATCCCATTGCGGGGCCATGCCAATGGTGTGCCATCACAATCGACGAGTTCATAGGATCCTTTCTCCAAGACACGTTTTACAACAAAGGGGCCGTACCACATAGATTCTAGTTTTCCTTTTCCGAGTTTATCGTGCATTTGATCATATGTGAGTACGAGGTCACCTTCATTGAAAATCTGAGGTTGAACGGATTTGTCATACTGAGCTTTGACACGTTTTTTATGAGCTTCGTTGGCTAAAGCAGCGTCGCGACGGTTTTCGTCTAGCTTGGCTAGGTATAGAAACCGTTCCTCTTCGAAAGTGGTGTGTGGAAGTAGCTCTATAGCTATCTTAAGTGATGGAATTTCACATTCAATCGGTAAAATGGCTTCCAGGCCTACACCATTTGGAATGGTGTAAACCCAATAGCACTTTTTACTGAGGTTTGGTATGCCCATAATGCTAAAAATAGAGCTGAGTGCTAGTTGGATTTATGAGTACCCACAATACGCTGAATCATTCATTTTTGAACTTTGTTAATGGCTTCAACTTGGCCATTGGCTTGTGGGTAGTATGGGGTTGAGTTTTCATGGTGAAAACCCAACTTGGCACTTAGTTCCTCAATCATATGGTTCCTGAAGTGGGAGCCATGATCGGTCACAATGGATTGTGGGACACCAAATCTAGCTATAATGTGATTGAATATGAATTGTGCTGTTGTTTTTCCATCCTCAGCATAAGTAGGCATCGCTTCAGCCCATTTTGTGAAATAGTCAACAACTACTATGACATAGCTATGCCCCCCGACTGAAGTGGGCTTACAGTGCATGAAATCTATGCCCCATTTGGAAAAGGGGCTGACGGCAATAACAGGATGGAGTGGAGCAGGGTGCGAGAGTGTTTTATTATGAAAGAATTGACATGGTGGACATTTCTTGACCATTTCAATGCAGTCTTTGAAAATCGAGGGCCAAAAATATCCTGCTCGCAGTATTTTCTGGGTCGTAGCCATCCCAGAGAGATGAACAGCACATGCTCCAGCATGGCAGTCATTAAGAATGCGTTCCGCCTCATCTAGAGTCAAACAACGTCGAAGAACAGTGTCGACACCATGTCGATAGAGGGTATCGTTGACTATGAGGTAGTACTTGGCGTGATGTCAGATGCGTCGATGTTCATCGCGAGTGAGGTTGGGGCAGAAACGTTGGGTTTGGAGATATCATAAAATATCCCCATACCATGGATCAGACGTGCTAATGAGGAACAACGATTCATCAGGAAGAGAATCGATGGGCTCGGATTGCTCGGTAGCATGAGGCAAGTTACAAATCAACTCAGCAAAGACCAAAGACTTCTTGGACTTGGCTTTGACAAATTCCAAGTCAAACTCTTGAAGGATGACGATCCAACGAGAATATTTTCCCCCAAGCACTTGACGCGTGAGGATATAATACATTGGATTGAAATCGGCTATAACAGTGGTCCGGTGGAGTAGAATGTAATGACGGAATCTCTGGACAGTGAAAATTGTTGACAGAGCCAATTTTTCAACATGCGAATAACGAGTTTCGGAGTCGAGAAGACTCTTACAGAGATAGTATACCACGTGTTCTATGCCGTTATGGTCTTCCTGGACTAGCACCATACCGATGGTGGAAGTCGAAGCTGCAAGATAAAGAATGTAATCCCGTGTGTAATCGGGGGGTTGGATCAGAGGATCTTTAGTTAAGGCTGCCTTTAGATTATCAAAGGAACGTTGGGCTTCGTCATCCCAGATGAAGGGAGTGTTCTTCTTGAGAAGCCTCATATATCCTTTTGTTATCTTGGAAAGATTACAGATGAAACGGTGTAGAAAGTTTGCGTGCCCTTGCAAACTTTGAAGTTCTGGAATGTTTGTAGGGGAAGGCATGGCTAAGATGGCTTCTACCTTCGCAAGATCTAAGCATATCCCACTTTTGGAGATTATGAATCCCAAAGGTTTTCCAGCTTCTACGCAAAAGATGCACTTATGTGGATTCAAACAGATATTGTAGCGACGGCACCTTTCGAAAATGGCACCTAAGTGATTAGGATGGTCATCCCGGGTCTGAGAATGAGCGAGAAGATCATCAAGATATGGTTCTACAATATGTTTGATATCGTGAAATGCGTATGACATCGCTCGTTGGAAAGTTGCCCCGGCATTTTTAAGGCCAAAAGGTAACTTTTGATATGCAAAAAATCCCCCAAGGGCAGATAAAGGTTGTTTTATGCTGGTCGGCTGGGAGGATATCAATCTGATTATAACCAGAAAAGCCATCCATAAATGAAAAGATGACACTCCCGGCGCAGTTATCGATGATCTAGTCAATGAACGGAGTTGGGTAGTTGTCTTTTGGACAAGCTTTGTTCAAGTCGCGGTAATCGACACAGACTCTAACTGTTCCTTATTTCTTGGCTACGGGAACGATGTTAGATACCCATTCTGTCAATGGGATAGGATAGATAAAACCAGCTATTGGTAGAATTTTTCCCTACGGATAAGTAAATTCTCTTAACTTAAAGCAGATTCCTAACTAACTCTAAGGTAAGAACAAAACAAAACAAATGCTACCTTGAAATTCCTGAACAAACTTTCACAACAAGATTACATGCATTCAGAAACAATGAAAGGTATGACTCACTTTTCAATCTGACGTTTGTCCCGCTTCTAGCTCTCGATCCAAAGTTCCAATGAAGAACCTGTTGAGATCAAACAAAGAACAAACATACAAGCTTCCAAATACCTTGAAGTAAAGATTAGATTCAAATCTAGATTAGATACATTCCATGTTAAAGACTTGTACAATACACATGAAATGGGAAAAACAAGACAAGTTATCTTTATTACAAACTTGAAGAATGCTTACAAAGGTTGCTTGATGTCCAAGCCAATCCTCCAGCTCCAAGTGCTTCCTCCTCTAGCTATCTCCACAATGCTACAAGATCATAAGTTTGGTACTTCTAAGAGTCCTCCCCTCTCCCCATGGAATGCCTCTCTTTTATAGTGTATGGTAGGGTTAACCAACAAGAGAGATGAGTGGATCTTGGGAGAACTTAGTGGATCAGGGTTTATAATCACAGAAAATGAGTTAGGATCGAATCAGGGATCCCAATCCTCCAATATCTCTTGAAAATCCAAAATCCCACAAGCCATGGAAAAAGGGCTATAAAAAGAGTACCGCGCCCAGAAATCTGAGCATAACGCGGTAGTACTGCACGGCAAGGACAAAGCATAACGCGGTAGTGTAGACTACCACGCTTCCAAGACAGAGCAAAATGAGATACTTAGGGTAAATAAAGTCTCAGCTGGGTGAAAACTTGTCAGGGTAAGTTTTCCTTCAAAGTTCACTCATCATTTTTCTCTTCTGAGTGGTTTAAAGCAGTAGGGGAAGTGTCGTCATCTCTTTTTGTGGTGGATATGTGACAATGTGGAAAATGGAGGTATAACACCAACATGCAAAAGTTTTTCAACTTCTGCTTTAATAGCGGCTGCCTTACGAGGATGGACGGGTCGAAGTTTCTGCCGAACAGGTCGGGTTCCAGGGAAGGTTGGAATTTCATGGACCACAATCGAGGGATCTATTCCTGGCATTTCTTCATAACTCCAAGCAAAAACATCACAGAAGGTTTTGAAGTAGATAGTGTAGAAATCCATTTCAAGGGTAGTACATGTTTTTCCAATATGTATGTTTTCCATGATACCAGGCTTCACTGAAATATCTATGGGAGTGGTTGCCATAAGGTTAGCCAAGTTTCCTTCGGAAAATACTTCATCGAGGGAAGTGGGAAACTTGGTTTGAACCATTCCAAGTGAAGTACTGGGTTTTGTATCGGGCTCAAGCATCTGAATGGTGGGGAATGAAGATCAATGATGAAAATCTCTCCATGGTGGCTCATCACCGCACATAACCTCCATAATTGATTGGTCAGTGGGAAAAATCAAATTGAGAGGATCGATAAGTGGTGGGGATGAATGAGTCTCAGACGAGAGCTGTGCCACGGTGTGATGGGTAGAATAGTCAACCCAATCGGTGGCTGATTGGATCGCTTTGTACGCTGTGAGGTTTCTATTCAAAGGCATGGAGTTGCCGTAGTTTTCAATCTTAGCGGGACTCGGAATCACCCATGAATCATTGGAAGGGGTGACGTTTGATGAAATCATGTTGACTGGTTGAACATGGGTCCCCAACTCTAGAAAAACTCCAATAAGGGAAGAATCCTTCATAAGACCCAACGCCAATGTCTTGGAACCGGTACCGAGGCTGATCCAATAACGGGACGGTGTTGGTGGAGTTTGGATGAGAGTCTGGGGTACAGTAATCAAGTTGATCAATAGTGACAATTTTCCCTTCATGAGGAAATTGCACAATCCGGAAGATAGTAGATGCTATGGCAGTGATGGCGTAAAACCAGTTCCGACCAAGTAGAATATTGTAATCTAATGGTGCGTCCATGACTTCAATGTGTACGGATACTGTTTTTCCCCCCAGTTCAACACCAATTGAGGGAATGAGTCCATAAGGTTGAAAACCGTGTCCATCAAATTCCCTGAGAGTAGTGGGAGACATCATGACTTCAGGTGAGCCTAAGGCTCTCCAACAATTCAAAGACATGATCGACATGGAGGCACCTTCATCTAAAACAGTGCGATGGATGCTATTTCCATGGATTTTTGTATGAACCTGGAAGGATAACTGGTGAGATAGCCGAGGCTTAGCATGCTTCAAGTTAAACATGATAGTGTTTGAAGTATCTAGGTCCATTGCCCCCAGTGCTGAAAGTAAGGTTCTACGCTGCGTAGGGCAGTGTTGAAGAACCTCGAGAGTCAACATGGCGCAAGGTGCTTGAGCTAAATCCTCAACAATGTTGTAATTTTGGGCAGCTCGCGCATTGGGATTAAATGTTGCCTTTCGTATGGTGCCCTTGGGTGGGCGTAGCACTGTGTCTATAAGTGGTCTCTCGATATGGAGATGGCCGGTAGGGGGAGGGGTAGGAGTTGGATCTTCAACAGGAGATTTTCCTTTGGTTATCTCTAACTGTTTGTTTAAACTTGGAGGGTTCTCATATGTCTCTGAATGAGTGGTTATATGAATCTCTTCATTACTCGTCATCAGGATCTCACGATTTGCGAACGTCTCTCCGCTAGTTAGGTTGCTCGAGTTGCCATCTTGTGGGGTTTCTTGGGCAACCATTTGCTGTTGCTACTGAGGGAAAGGGTTAGTTAACACTGCCAGGCGAGAGGATCCTTTAACGAATTTGTTGAATTCATCCTTGCAGGGACAGTCACGCGTGTAGTGATCATCTTCACAAATTAGGCAGGGAAACTTAGCCTTTCGACATGGTTTCAGGTCGTTGTGGGTGGTTTGGGGCTTGGTATTCTCCTGCTAGTTCTTCTTGGATTTACCACGATTGTTCCTCTTCTTTCCTTCAGATGGTTGTGATGTATATTGAACTGCGTTCACTTCGGAGGAGATAGTAGGAGAAGTAGTAGCTTTTGGAGCATCCTGAGGTAGAGCGGGGGAAGCAGAAGCTTGTTTCCCCATCGAGTTGGTAGTAGGATGGGCCTTGACTGAACCGACAATACCATCAATGGGGGATTCAGTGGCAGGTTTCGTTGGATCAGATGTAACGTGGGAGGCATGGGGAAGAAGTTCATGTAAAGTGCCAGATTGGGTGTATACCAAATCCATGTACTGAGCTGCCGAGATGGCTTGTTCTTCCATGACCGACCTGTGCATAGCGATATCCCTATCTATGGGAGGTAAAAATGACTTCGTGAACCAATCAGCAAGTAGCTGATCTGGAATGGGTGCCTTGATTAGCCTACGACATCGATGCCACTCATGGATGTGATCCGAAATGTGCGTAGAAGTGGTTTGACGCAGTGAGGTTAACAGTTCTGTTACAGTCTCATACCGGATGGGGAGCTGGAAATGGGTCAGAAATTGCATAGCTAAGGTGTTGAAATCGTGGAAAGAGTGTTGTGGCAGCTCAATGTACCATTTTGCTACCGTGCCAGTAAGCGTACGCTGGAAGAGCCGTAGTCGAATGGAATCGTCCATCAAGGAGTTGGATGAACACCAAAGATGGAAGGTCATTACGTGGTTCTTGGGGTCTTCCCTGATCTTATCATTGAACTTAGGAATGTCCAATGGAATTTTGGTTGGAATGGGTGGCCAGTGAGGTTCATGCCACGTGGGATCGTTAACGAGCCTCGACAAATCAGGTAAGTCTAGCGTGGCCAAAAAGGGAAGTTGACGATTAGTCTGCGGGTATGAGTAATAACCGTATGGTGCAGAGAAACCTGGGGGGGCCTGCATAGCATATTGTTGCAAGTTATACCCATATGTGTTTCTCGGAGGGTACTACTGGAAGTTCTGTGGGTAGTAAGCCATCTAGTTAACCGGTTGAGTGTTGGTAAGCGGTTGGTGGATGTTTTGCTGAGTGGGGATGGTAGGTATGGTACCCTGGGGTTGTTGTAACCCAGGAATGATTGCTACTCCTGATTGGGAAAAGGTTCCCTGGAGTTGTTGTGTTCCAGGAATGTTACCACTATATTGAGTAAGTGGAGGGTTTCCCATAGCATGGTTGGGGGGTGGCTGTGAGAGTGGTGTCCATGGAATGTTTGTTCCTACTTGAGGAACGTGTGGAAATTGAAGGGATGGGTTCCATGGAGTTGTAGCAGTCGAAGGATAGGGGAAGCCGGAGTTCAAGTTGGGGGGAATCTGAGATTGCCCCCCAGCTGGGTTCTAGTTTCCAAATAATGAGTACCCCTCACTTTGTGGGACTTGAGGTTCCCAAGAAGGAAGCGTACCTGATGAGGGATGTTTAAGATGGGGTCCAGTTGGAAAACCGACATAAGGTTGTCCACTGCCAGGTGTGTTGTACATACCATACTGAGCAGATGTTGCTGGTTGGGATGGTTGTTTGATGGTACCGATGGGTTTCCCTCCAGCAGATGGGTTGGATGGCCCTATAGGAGGAGGTTGTTGACTAGGAACGAGGTTCGCAATAAAGGATTGTCCTCCAGCTGGTTGGGCTGATGGCCCACCAGGAGGAGTTTGGTTGTTGGAGTTGGGGATCGCGGCAGTCGGTTGTCCACCTCCTGAGATAGTGTAGATAGTGGCCAAAGGTGAACCTCCGGTCAAAATGGAAGATCCAGCAGTATGACTTGGTGTTCTTCTGCCACTAGCCAAGTACGATAGTGTCAATTGGCCAACGACACCAAAAGTGCCGATTTGTGGAGGGGGTCTTCCATATCTGACAGGCGAGGACGGAGAAAAAAATGGGTTATCCCTCATAGAATGTGCACCAAACATGGGTGATGGCAACAAATGTGAGGAATTTAACCGAGGGGTATCATCCATAGCGTGTTCAATGATAGGAGGACCATCGAAGACTTGGTCCAAGTTCATGTCCTGAAAAGGGTTTTCGGGGTCCGGCGGGAACATAGGTATAGTAACGTCTGAAGGTCCGGAGCCATCTACATAGGAGTGATGAAAATTTGTGCTAGACGGGATGTTGGGATCCCTATAGTTAGGAGGACGGGTAACAAGGGGATATATGGAAGCTGTCAAGAGCATTTGCTCCGTGTCACGTTTAAACTGTGCCGATGCTAATAGGGAATTTTCTAGACTAACCATACTAGACTGAATGGAGGCCATGATCGCATGTCCTGGAGGGAGGTTGGGGAGAGATATGGTGCAAGGTACGTTACTGGAAGAACTGGATTCCTTTGGATGAACACTGGATGGCACGGTGATAACAGGCGGAAGCTTCGCCTGGGAAGTAATAAAGCCATAGTTAGGTTCAAAAGGTGTATCCGGAAGTTGAGTGTCTTAAATAATTTTGACGTACCCGCTCGGGACTAAAATCAAACTAGATATATCCTGGTCGGATCCTTTGGTGGTGCCAACAGATCCATCTATGTCATCATGGAAAGTTTCTGGTAGAAGAGAGGTGTTGACATCAGGTAGGAGGATGGCTTCTGGTGTAGTAATTTGGGTTGTACTAGATTCAGCCGCTGTAATGTTGTCCACTGTGGCAGATATATTTGGAATAACAGTGGGTGAAGTGACAGTGGAAATATCAGATATACTAGTGGTTGCAGAAACTACAAGAGGTTCTGAGACTGTGTCGTGAGTAACGGTTACAAACGGAATTGAAGATGTAGTGTGTATCAGTGGTGGAATGTTCCCTCGACCAGCACCGTGGCCAGGAGGAGCGATAATACATGATGCAGGTGGACCGGAGGTCCGTGGCGGTGGTGGTGGTGGAAGGATTTTCCCTGTACTTGTTGTGATCTCCGTGGTGGTTCTGACATGATGGCAGGAATATGAAATCTGGGGGAAGTCTTGTAACAAAGAAATCAAAAACTCTAATGCAGCCAAGTGTGCAAAAGAGGAGCTAGAAAAAGTAAGGCTCGCAGGCCCAAAAAGCAAGCTCTAAAATCTATACTGAGACCGGTGTCTCAGTAAGCGAGCTGAGAAAAATAATGGCTAGAATTCCAACAAGTACTCACTAAAAATAAAAATGACCCTCTATAAATATGAGATAACAAGCAAACTCCTAACTAAGAGTTGGAGACCTCAACAAGTTGTATCCTTTGCAAGGTGATGAAATCCAAGTCGAACAATACAAGGTGAGAGACCAATATGAGAAGGATATCCCTCTACCGAAAGGGATCCTGGGTAAAAGAGCCCTAATAGAAAGGTCACTAAGCTACCTCGTTCATGACACGTTGGAAAAGGTTTTCAGTGCTTCTGCCTCATCACCCTTGCATTACTATGAATTACAAGGAATACAATGATCGATGTTTCCTTAGGGCTAAGTGGAGTGCGGCATTCCACAGAGTCCGTTCGGTTCTCAATCTCGCGGCGGTTTAACCCCTGAAAGTTAAAAACAGTCAGGAGGCCCCTCCATAAACTGGCTGTGACCGTGTCAATAAATACTAGAGGATTTTAGTTCCCTAGAGGACAACAACTATGTCTCAGATGAAAATGATAAGGGCGAATTATTTTGATGCCTGTCCCCGGTGTCCTACCTAACTACCAAATTCTTTTGATTTCCTCAAGTGAGGTTAATGTTGGTTTAATTAGGGAGATTAATTTTAGTGGTTGTATTACTCAATCGAGTAAATGGACGTGAAACTTGGTGGTGTTGTGATGACCCAAACCATGCAAGTGAGAATGAATCGAAATAAGCCTTGTATTCGATGAAAACTAGCTATAGAAGAGAGAGAGTTCTTCAATCATAAATGCATGAAACTTTCACAAGCAATTAAAAACCAAAAACAATTTTTTTTTGTTTTCTTTTTGTAAATAGAGCCAAACTGAAATAAACACTTCTTTCCAATTCACTGATCTTACAAGTAAGATGCTTCAAAAAATGAGAATTTATGTGGCAAATTTCAATGGTTCACTTCCTAATGCACAATAATACTGCTAGACCATTTCCATCCAAACAACACATATGTTCTCCAATGATAATTTTCAATATAGATTTTAATGATAATAATGAAAACAATGTGATTATGAAAGATACACGATCCAGTAAAAGAGGACAGTAGTAATGGTTTGGTTGTGATGAAAAGATCGAGCCAATGCAATCAGACTGAAGGGGTGACCCAATGTGCAAATAATGCCACTAACTCACAAAATAATCAAGCTCACAAAAGAAATAAACACACCACAAAGACTGTGTAATGAACAGGATAGTAATAGGCAACAGAAAACACCAACTAAAGCAAAGGAAATAAAAAATGACTCAGTAAACCAAGCAGGCAAGAAAAAATTGGAAATATGCAGACACTACCGCGTGGCAGAAGAAGACTAGAGCGCGGTACTGGTACACTACCGCTCTGGTAAAAGTACTGGGTACGCGGTACTACCACACTGTAGAGAGTGTTGGGGGCGCGGTACTGTTGCAAAGGATGGAAAGGCACAACTTTTGAAAAGAAGATTGAATTTTTCAGGGTTGCTGCTAACCCAGAGGACTCACTGATCACACAGGGAGGAACAATGTAGAGAGGAGGGAAGAAGAAAGGTCAAGGAGACCAAAATTCAATACTGGTTTGAAGAGAAAGAAGAATCACAATAAAAAATGACTGAAAGTGAAATCAATCAATCAAATGGGGTTCAAACCAGCGGAGTAGCCATTCTTGTATGTAGAATTTTCTCCCTACGGATAGGTAGAAATTATCTTAGATTAAAGTAGACTTTAACTGACTCTAAACTAAGACAAAACTTAGCAAATGCTACCTTGAATTCTGAGATCTAAACATACATCTCAAGATTAAAGTGCTAGAAGAAGTAGAAGAAATCTAATTGACCTTCAATCCAATTGCTTGTCTTTATGGTTGCTCCAATTTCCAAGTCCTCGCGAATGAACCTGTCAAAATGAAACCAAGATACAAGCATATACGATTCTCTAGCAAATTGAAATATGAGTTAGGATCTAAATCTACAATAGATACAAATCATATCATTGAAACAAAATCAACACATGTAATTTGGGAAACAAGACAAGTTATGTTCTATTACCAACTTGAAGTCACTTACAATGGTTGCTTGATATCCAAGCCAACTCCCAACTCCAAGTGCTTCCTCCTCTAGCTATCTCCACAAAGATTCAAGGTCATAAGTTTGATGTCTCCAAGAGTCCTCCCCTTTTGCTCATGGAATTCCTCTCTCTTCTAGTGTGTGGTAGGGTTAACCAACAAGAGAGAAGGGTGGATCTTGGGAGAGTTTAGTGGATCAGTCCTACTAATCACAGAAAGTGAGTTAGGATCGAATCAGGGACACCAATCCTCAAAAATATCTCGAAAATCAAGATCCCAGAAGCCATGGAAAAAAGGCTAAAAAAGGTGTACCGCGCCTCTAAAACAGAGCATAACGCGATAGTACCACGTGGCAGAGAAAGAGCATAGCGCGGTAGTGTGGACTACCGCGCACTTAAGCTAGAGCAAGGCGCGGTAGTGTAGGTATATGAAGTCTCAGCTGGGTTGATTCTTAACAGGATAGGTTTGTCTTCAAGGATCACTCATCATTTTTCTCTTCTGGGTGTTTTAAGCAGTAGGGGAAGTGTCGTCAGCTATTTTTATGATGAAGATGCGACACTGTGAAATATGGACGTATAACAACTGGTTCAGATGTGCATTTAATATCTAAAAAGATAGCTAAAATTGAAGAATTATGCCTCTTTCTATCATTCGGATATAGTTTGTACATGTATGAATAAAAGTTAAGTAAAAATACTCGTGATTTACCATATGTGTTTGTTGTGCAACTGATGTATGAGAGGAAGCATTCCCTTTCAGATTGAATTCCTAGAAGCTATTAACCTTTAGTCTTTGATCTGCCAGTAGTGAATTAGTTTCGATGTCGAACTAGAAAATTTTGAAACAGTTTCCCATGTTTTTAAGTTTTTCAAAAATTTTCTTTTTTTTTGTTTGTATGAACATTTTTTGGGTCTTATCTGTAAGAAAAAGAATAAAAAAGGGAAATAGTATCTACACTATTCTTTTTGGTGTGTGCAAAATTTACACATTTTTTGGATTATGATGTAAGCTAGATTATTTCGGTTTCACTTATGTCTTTAATTGATGTGTTCAATTAATATGGCCATGAAATAATGTACATGCTTGCTTTTTGGTATAATGTTAATGACTTAGATGCCAATCAAGTACATAGTTGGCCAAGGAGTCAACCAAACTATTTAGACTTCTAAGAACATGTATATATTCAATAAACTTGAACTAACGCTCTAAAAGGCGTACCCGTAGAAACTTTCTAAATAGTGTAGGATGTTGAACCTAATACTCACCATTTAACTAGGATACAACTAATTCTAAGTCCAGTTTGACGATTATTTGTCGAATGCCAAGGGTGATAGCGTCGACAAGAAGCTCAATGAATGCACTATATTCTGCAACATTGTTGGTTACAGATCCGAGAAAAGTGCCCCCTGAACTAAGAACTCCGTTATTAGGTGAAAAAACAACCCATGCGGCAGAAGCAACATTTTGAGAACTACGGCTGGCATTGTCCGCATATCCCAAATATGTGAAAGACTCTTGTGCCATCTGCCAAATTGACAATGCCAAGTAAGATAGGTGTGTTCCCGAAATAACTAATGTACAAAATTTTATACAAAAAATACAACATAATACAACAAATGATGCGAGGCATCAGTGCCTACGCGAAGTATTTCTTCAGATAGAGACCATTTATGATCTCCGACATGGGTTCCCCATCAAAATTGACCAATTAGCTCCCTTTTTTAACACAATTTTGACAATAAGTGGACCAAACCATTTAGGTACAAATTTCCCTTCTCCTATTTTATCTTGGTATTGGTCATAAACTAAAACCAGATCGACTTCAGAAAAGACTCGAGGACTAATGGACTTGTCATATTGTGTTTTGACCCTCTTCTTATGTACTTCTATGTTTAGAGAGGCTTCTCTTCTAGTTTCATCCAAAGCATGGAGATGGAGAAGCATTTCCTCTTTTTCAAAAGTGTTAGGTAGGAGTTCGATAGCTATCTTTAATGATGGGATTTCACATTCAATCGTCAACACAGCTTCTTCTCCATAAACCAGTTGGAAAGGAGTGAATCCGGTTGCGGTTTTAGCAGTTGTTCGGTAGGCCCAAAGAGCAGTAAAAAACATCAAGTGCCAATTGCTCTTGTTTTTATTAATCATCATTTGTAACATGGTTTTCAAAACCTTGTTGATGGCTTCTACTTGTCCGTTAGCTTGAGGATAATATGGAGAGCAAAAGTCCTACCACAGTCCTAACCGGTTTGTAAGTTCATCCATACAGGAATTCCTAAAATGACTTCTGTTGTCTGTAGTGATCTCTTTGGGTACACCAAACCTTGCTATCACATGATTGAATAGAAAGTATGCTACAGTTTTACCCGTGCAATTGAATGTAGGCATTGCCTCAGACCACTTGGTGAAGGAGTCTACTGCTACAATGATGTAGTGGTGGTCATCGGCTGAAGGTGGGTTGATTGTCATATAATCAATGGCCCATTTTGAAAATGGACCTACGGTTACTATAGAGTGTAAAGGAGCAGGATGTGCGTGCATTTTTCTTGTGTAAATTTGGCAAGGGTGGCACTTTTTGACAGCATTTATGCAATCTTTGAAAATTGTAGGCCAAAAGTATCCTGCACGCAAGATTTTTTGAGCAGTTGCTAACCCAAAAAGATGACCGCCACATGCTCTAGCATGGAAATCATTCAATACTTGTTCAGCTTCTTCGTGTACTAAACAACTCCTTAATATCATGTCTATTCCTCGACGGTACAAAGTATCCCCGATGATGAGGTATCTTCGAGCTCGATGTCGAATGCTACGTCATTCAATACTAGAAAGCTGAGGATCAATCCTTTGGGTTTGAAGGTATATAATGAATGCTCCATACCATGGATCAGAAGGTGCAATGAGGAATACATGTTCATCTGCCCAAGTTTCAACAGATATAGTACCCTCCTTCTCTATGGGTAACTCAGACATTAATTTAGCAAATGCCAACAACTTCTTGGCTTTAGCGTTTTTGAATTCGAGGTCAAATTCTTGTAAAATTACTATCCATTTTGAGTATTTGCCACCAATGACCTGGCGGGAAAAAATGTGTCTCATGGGGTTCATTTCAACCACTATGGCTGTTTTCTTTGGAAGTATGTAATGTCTAAGTTGTTGGACAACATGGACTGTTGCCAAGGCCAATTTCTTGACCTGGGAATATCTCAATTCGGGACCTGCAAGGCCCTTATTAAGATAGTAAACAACATGTTCTTGAGAGGATTCATCTTCTTATGCTAAGACCATTCCAATTGTGGTAGGAGAGGCGGCCAAATATAGCAAAAAGTCTCGATTATAGTTCGATGGACTAAGCACCAAGGCGGATACCAAAGATTTCTTTAGTTCATCGAATGAGCTTTGAGCTTGGTCATCCCATGTAAATGTTGCATCTTGTTTTGAGAGATGCATGAAACCTTTATCTTTTTCAGCAAAATTTTTGACAAATCTTCTCAAGTAGTTGGCTTTTCCTTGAAGGCTTTGAAGTTGAGTGATTGTTTTTGGAGAAGGAAACTGAAGTATTGCCTCAACCTTGATGGGATCAACCATGTTCCGTTTTTGGGATACTACGAACCCAAGTAACCTCCCAGAGTCCACACAAAACATATATTTATGTGGATTTATCCTAATGTTGTACTTGCGGCAACGCTCAAATATGGCTTGTAAATGTACACCATGTTCAGCTCTCTTTTTAGATTTAGCTACCAAATCATCAAGGTAAACTTTGACGATATCTTTAATATCGTGAAATGCGTATGACATTGGTCTTTGAAAGGTAGCCCCGACATTTTTAAGGTCGAATGGCATTTTCCTATAAGCGAAGGTCCCCCAAGGGCATATAAAAGTTGATTTATGTTGGTCTTCCTTTTTTATCTGGATTTGGTTATAACCGGAGAATCCATCCATGAATGCAAATATTTCATTCCCAACACATTCATCGATGATCTGATCAAGGAAGGGTGTGGGATAGTTATCCTTAGGACAAGCTAAGTTTAGATCTCTAAAATCGGTACAAACCTGGATAGTTCCTTGTTTTTTGTTAACAGGAACGAGGTTGGATACCCAATCAGTCAAAGGAACAGGATAAATGAATCCAGTGTTCAAGAGCTTTTCGACTTCTGCTTTAATGGCAACTGATTTCTTAGGGCTCATTGGTCGTAGTTTTTGCCGCACAGGTTTAACATTGGGATAAGTTTTGATTTCATGTTCTATGATGCTAGGATCGATGCCTGAAATTTCTGCATAAGACCATGCAAATATATCACGAAACATTTTAAATAAAGTAGTGTAAAATTTTATTTCCTGAGGAGAACAATCCGCACCTATGTTTATATACTCAACGATGCTAGGTTTCATAGATATATCAATTTGGACAGTTTTCTAAATGTTTGCCAAATTTTCTTCAGAATTCACATCGTATATTTGAATAGGGCATTGGTACTTATGGTTGTCACCATCGAAGTAAAAATTTTCAGTTTTAACTTCTAATGAGTCGGTCTTAAGAAGAAATGAGGATTTGTGATGCATATCCTCCCAGGGTCGTTCTGAGATGTTAATAACCTCTAAGATGGCTTCATCCGAAGGGAAGGTTTAATCTAGGATATCATGGTTACTTTGCGAGTTCAAGGCCCAAATAGGTGAAGTATAGGGATCATACTCCTCCATCTTGGGAGGTTTTTGATCTGGTTCTACCGAAGCCATTTGAATAGCTTGATAAGCGAGCTCCACGGCAGAAAAGGGAACACTACTCTCCATTTCCTCATGGTGTGAAAAAGCATGTATCTTGCCATCATTATTTTCCTCTAAGGTGTTTTCTTTGAAGGTTCCAACCGATGAGGTGGAACCGACCTCCGAAATGGAATTAGAGAAAACTCTTAATGGAAAGTATACCTCCAATGTTATGGTGAAAATTGGAGCAATGTTAGGGGTCAATATTGGTGGTGGAAGTGGGAAAGTTCCCAAAAGGGACGAGTATTTCAACATTCCTACCCCAACATCTTGAATAACCATCATTCCATCCCCTACATAAGGTACATTTGAATGGATACCAGTTTTAGGTGAGCAGTAATCTAGTTGATCGATTGTAACAATATTCCCTTGGTGGGGGAACCGAATGACTCGGAATATGGAAGACACTATTTCCATCATCTTGTGTATCCAACTGCGTCCCAATAGAAAATTGTAGTCTATGGGTGCATCCACTACCTCAACATATACTTGAACTATTCCCCCCCCCCAGTTCAACTGGGCAAGCCAAGATGAGTCCATGAGGTGGTAACGAATGTCCATCAAATGCCTTGAGTATTGTTTGGGATGGTACTAAGGTGGGTGATCCCAAAGCTTTCCAACAATCTACGGACATGATGCAAGTGGAGGCTCCTTCATCCATAATGGTTCGAAAGATATTCTTCCCATGTGAAGTTAATTTAATTTGGAAAGCAATTTGTGAGGGAAGACTACCTATGGGTTGTTCTAATTCAAATGTGATTAAATTGGTATCTGATTGATCAACAACACCGATGGTAGACAATAGTGCTTTCCATTGAGTGGGACAACTTTGCAACACCTCCAAGGAAGACATTGTACAAGGGGCTTGAGCTAAATCTTCAACGGCATTGTAGTTTTGAGCAGCTCACGCATTGGGATTGTGTGTTGTTTTGCGGAGGACCCCTTTTGGAGGTCGAGGCACCATGTCTATCGTTGGTTTTTCAATATTTAGAAAACCACTAGGATGAGATCCAGTTGCTTTAACATCTTTTGAAGGTATGTCGTAAGAATGGGCCCTAGTTTGGATATGAATGTTATGTTCACCAATCGTGAAGATATTTGCATTGGGTGGATTGCCCCCTTGTGGGTGGTTTGCCTGGTTTCCTCCTGCTTGAGGTGTTGGCACCGCAACAACCATTTGTTGTTGTTGGGGGAAGGTTTGAGTTAGGACATCGGGTTGTGGTTGTTTCCCTCCTTGTTGTGCCAGCATGCGATGAATATTATCCATATGACGACAAAGATGAGTAAGATGATCTTCTTTGCAAATTTTGCAAGGATATTTGTTTTTCCTATTTTCCTGATTTCCTCCTGTGGGGTTATTCACCTTAGGTGCCTCTCTTGTCCCAAGGTTTTCATTAGGTTTCTTCTTTTGCTTCTTCTTTTTTCCTTTTGGGTCCACCGTTTGAACCGTAAGGACTTCAGAAGTTTGGGTAGGACTCGCAGCTTGCTGAGTTGCCTGTCCAGCTGTGGGTTGCGGGTTTTGAACTGACATTTGTCCCAATTGCTAGGTAATCTATTCAAGTTGGTTCACAGATCCAATCACACCATCGATATGAGGTCCTTTTGGCATCCTAGCTGGATCACACGCAGGTCTTACAGCATGGGGTATTAAATCATAAAGTGTGCCCGATTGGGAATATACTAAATCCATATGGTGAGCACTCTGAATGAGTTGTTCTTCAGTCATGGCTCCTGACATGACTACATCTTTAGCAAGAGTAGGCAATAGTGATTTAATGAACCAATCTGCTAAGAATTGATTAGGGATTTTAGCTTTGATAAGCCTTCGACGTCTCATCCACTCGTGGATATGATCCGGGATGTGAGTAGCGGTGGATTGCCTAAGTGAAGTTAAAAGTTTAGTTTCTGTCTCATAGCGGATAGGTAATTGAAAATGTGTCAAAAATGGCATAGATAAAGATGAAAATTTTGTAAATGTATTGCGGGGCAACGCAATGTACCATTTCACAGCATTTCCGGTTAGGGTCCGCTGAAACAACCTCAACCTAGTACTATCATCAACTAGGGAATTGGATGAACACCATAAATGGAATGTCATCACATGATTTGATGGATATTCCCATGGTTTTTTGTCAAAATTTGGTATGTCTAAGCGTAGTTTGGTTGGTATGGTTGGCCACCCATTCAAATGTAGAACAAGGTCATTGGTCAGCCGAGATAAATCCAGTAGATTCAATGTATCTAGAAATGGTGACTTGGATGATGCTGGAGCAAAATGCTTGATATCCAGGTGAAACTTGATGGCTCCACTGTTGTGGTCCTTGGTCTTGAAAAGCATTCCAATCAGGGTTATCTCCTGGCAGAGATTGCATCCAAAAAGGTGGTTTATTTCCTGAATATTGTCCATTTCATTGTGGGATAGGATGCATGTATGGATTTCCCCCTTGCGGAGGTATGTTCCATTAAGGATGGATACTTAGTGGAACATCGCCACCCCATTGTGGCATAGGATTAATGGGTGGATTTCCCCCTTGCGGGGGTATGTTCCATTGAGATTGGTTACTTGTTGGAACATTACCACTCCATTGTTGGTTGGGATTCATGGGTGAATTGCCTCCTTGTGGGGGTATGTTCCATTGAGATTGGTTACTTGGTGGCACATTACCACTCCCTTGAGTGTTTTCTTGGTTTGGATAAGCATTCCAAGGCTGATTTCCCCCTTGTGGGGGTGGTTCCCAAGAAGATTGGGTACTTCCTGGAACTTTTCTGCTCCATGGTGGAATGAAATTGGTGGATGGGTTTCCTCCGGGCATGCTACCTGTTGGGGGAATGTGATTTCCCCCAGGATTTGTGATAGGAAATTTTGGATAAAGGTTTCCCGAGGCACTTCCACTAACTTGTGGAGTATTACCCCAATTAGCATTAGTGTTCCATGGTCCATTAAGTCTACTAGGTATGTTGAGAGTCCTGTGAAGAACCTGCAACAATTAATCAAAAAGAATATGCGAAATAGTAGAAATGACAGAACTCAAAATCACTTTTATATTGATCGCAGGCCACTTCGAGGGGGAAACCTCCTTTGAGCAAGCTCAATACAAATAACTTCATGGTACCTTCATAGGCCTCAACACACACTTATATACTAAGTCTAGGCACCAATACTACGGGTAACAACCATGGGCCACTACAAACTATGGATCAACAATACTACGGGCGACTTACAAAGCATATGCGCCAACAACAATAACACAAACTATTGATCAACAAATACTACGAGATGACTTACAAAGCATATGCGTCTAACAACAATATACTAACAAAGTAGAGACATGGGTTCCTAACATACCCTCCCCCCTAAAAAAAGCTTTGTCCTCAAAGCTTTAGATGTGGAAATTGTTGTTGAATCTGAAGGAGTGGTTCCCATGAAGCATCCTCTGGTTGCATGCCGTGCCACTGAATTAAGACCTCTATGATAGAGCAAGAGCGAAGCTGACGAGTGCACCGATTGAGGACAGGCTCTAGCTCCAAAAGGATGGATCCTTCATTATCCAGTTCGGGTAAAATAGTTTGTCCACTGATGTTGGTGCCAAGAACTTTCTTCAGACAAGAGACATGAAATACTAGATGAATGCGGGAAGAAGGAGGAAGTTCCAATTTATAAGCAACGGACCCAATCTTCTAAAGAATTCGATATGGCCCATAAAACTTTGGAGCAATCTTATGACGCCCTTTGAGTTTCAGGGAGGATTGCTTGTGCAGTTGGAGATGAAGAAAAACCATATCGCCTGCTTGAAAAGTGTACTCAAAATAGTGATGATAAGCTTGTTGCTTCATGCGATTTCTTGCCATGTGAAGATTTTCCTGCAAAATGCGAAGAATCTGATCTCGGTTTCGAAGGACTGTGTCAACTTCCTAAACTTGTGAACTGTTGGGGGTGTATGGAAGAATAACTGGAGGTGCCTGACCATAGACTGCTTCATATGGGGTCATTTTAGAGGCAGTGTGGTAAGAGGTATTGTACCACCATTCAGAGAGAGGGATCCACTTTTCCCACTGATGTTGTTGTTCAAAGGTGAAGCAACGAAGATAAGTTTCCAAGCATTTATTGATAATTTCAATCTAACCATCTGTTTGTGGGTGATACCCTAAACTCATCTTCAGTTTGGTGCCAGTGTGGTGAAATAGTTCTGTCCAAAAATGACTGGTGAAAGTCGCATCACGATCCGAGACAATGGAAGAAGGGATGCCATGAAGATGAAATATCTGGTCCAGGAAAATTTGAGCAACTAAGGAGGCTATATACGGATGGCTGAGAGCACAAAAATGACTATATTTGGAGAGGCGATCAACCACAACGAGAATCACTGTCTTCCCGCCAGATTTAGGGAGCCCTTCAATGAAATCCATAGAAATATCTGTCCAAATCCGTGTAGGTATGGGAAAGGGTTCGAGCAATCCTGGAAGGAGTGTCATTTCACCCTTATTGAGTTGGTAGGTATCACATTCAACCACCATCTGTTGAATTTTCCTTTTCATGCCCTGCCAAAAGAAGTTACACCGTGCCCATTCATATGTTTTGAGGAACCCAGAGTGCCCTGCCGATGGAGAAGCATGGAGTTCATAGAAGACATCCTGTTGAAGATCTGTGCTCTGGGGAAGCATCAGATGACCCTTGTATCTCAGAGAAGCACCATAGAAAGAGTAATGTGGTACAGTAGAAGGGTTGTTGGTCAAGCATTGGATGATTTGAGATAAGAAAGATTCATTGGCATAACCCTGTTGAACATATTGCAACCAATTTGGAACAGGCATAGAAATAGCTGAAAGAGAACCTTAGGCATCAAATGTGCGAGAAAGAGCATCTACCACAATATTGTCCTTACCCTTCTTATAAGTGATCTCATAGTCATAACCCATGATTTTGCTAACCCATTTCTGTTGTGCTGGGGAGGAGACACGTTGTTCCAATAAATATTTCAGACTCTGGTGATCAGTCTTGATGTAGAAATGATTCCCTAAGAGGTATGGTCGCCACTTCTGTACTGCATGCAAAATAGCCATCATTTCCTTCTCATATGTAGATGTAGCTAAATTATTACCTGAAAGGGCTTTGCTGGTGAACGCAATGGGGTGTTCATCTTGAAGGAGAACAACACCAAGTCCATTGCCACAAGAATCAGTCTCAATAGTGAAGGGCTTGGAAAAATAGGGCATAGCTAGAATAGGTGTAGTACACATAGCTTGTTTCAGTTTGTCAAATGCACACTGAGCAGCAGGTGTCCAGGTAAAAGCATCCTTTTTCAATAGAGCATTTAATGGAGCTGCAATCTTCCCATAATCCTTAACAAACTTGTGGTAGTAGCCAGTCAACCCCAAAAAACCACGAAGGCACTTGAGTGTCTGAGGATGCAGCCAATTGTTCATGGCATCGATTTTGGCAGGATCCATGCGAACCCCTTGTGCTGAGATAAAGCGCCCAAGATACTCAACTGCCTTCCGTCCAAAAACACATTTAGACTGCTTGGTGTGGAGATTATGGTCAGAGAAAAGGTGCATGACAATATCCAGATGCTGGAGATGTTCAGCCCATGTTTTAGTGTAGATGAGGATATCATCAAAGAATACCAGAATGAATTTCCGCAAGTAGGGCCTAAATATTTTATTCATTAAGGCCTGGAATGTGGAAGGAGCATTGGCGAGGCCAAAGGGCATGACCAAAAACTCATAATGGCCATCATGTGTGCGTAAAGATGTTTTAGGGATATCATCCTCATGAACCCAAATTTGATGATACCCAGAACTAAGATCCAACTTGGAGAAAAATTGAGCCCCAAGAAGCTCATCAAGAAGCTCATCAACAACAGGAATTGGAAACTTATCCTTGATGGTGAGGTGATTAAGTGCTCGGAAGTCAATGCAGAGGCACCATTACCCATATTTTTTGCGAACAAGAAGAACTGGAGAAGAAAAGGAACTAGTGCTTGGGAAAAAAATACCTTGCTTCAATAAGTCCCGAACGAGCATTTCAATCTCCATTTTTTGGTGAAATGGGTAGCGATAGGGCCTGATGTTGGGAGGAACACTGCCAGGAAGGAGCTGAATACGATGGTCTTCTGGCCTTGAAGGTGGCAATCCCACTGGTTTCGCAAAGACACCTGTATATTGATCCAGAATTTGTTGTAGATCCAAAAGAGTAGAGACCGATGATGGTAGCATCTGAATGGAATGTATCTGAGCGATGACACCATGTGAATTCTTCTTGAGGATTTTTTCCATGCGATGTGAACTGATGATGCTGAGAGACCCTGGTTGTAATCCTGTCAATGTGTGTTTTTTTTCCATTGAGGGAAAACCGCATCCAAAGTTCATCAAAATCCCATAAGATAGGGCCAAGTGTGCATAGCCATTGAGCACCCAAAACCACATCACATCCTCCTAAGGTCAAGGAAAACATGTCAGAGTGCAAGGTATAATATCCCATAGAGATACGCACATTTTGACACTTCCCTTTGCAAGGTAAGGTGCCCCCATTGACAACCATGACTTCAAAGTTGGAGCAAGGATGGATAAAACAATCAGCTTGTTTGGCGATCCGAGGGTCAATGAAATTATAAGTGCTAGAAGAATAAATGAGTATTGCAAGAGGAAGCTTCTTGAAGTAACCCCTGATCCGCATTGTTTGGGGGGTGGTGATTCCAACTAAAGCATGGAGAGATATCTCTGGCTGCTCATCCTGAGACGGAGGGTCAATAGGAAATTCCTGAATGTTGACCTGAGCATCCATTGTATCTGGATCTCTGTCACCAATTTCAGAGGCAGGCGGAGAATCCACATCCAAGAGATAGAGCTTTTTCTAAACACATCTATGTCCCCGAGTGAATTTCTCATCACAATTATAGCAAAGCCCCTTTTCTCTGCGTGCTTGCATCTCTGTTTTAGACAAATGCTTGATAGGAGGTGGTCGAGGAGCCTGGGGTATGGGTGGTCATTGAGAACCCATATTTCGGAAGGGAACAAAAGTGGGATTGGCGCACTGTTGGGCTGCAATCTTATCTTCTGCTAACTTAGCCAACCGTAGGGCTTCCATCATTGTGTTGGGATAGAACATTTTTACCTCACAACGGATGGCATCCTTTAGACCACTGATAAAACAACTCCGATAAAAGTCATCAGATAATACTTCAGTGTGGTTAGCTAGTTTCTCAAATTCGGTTTGATACTCTCTCACAGTGCCAATTTGGAAAAGTTTAGTGAGGGCTCCTGTGAAGTCTTCAAAAGCACTGGGACCAAATCGTTGCAAAAGGAGCTGGCAAAAGTATGGCCATTTTGGCTCGTCATGAGCCTTGATGTACCAACGGTACCATTGAAGAGCTTCCTGTTCCAAATGAAAGGATGCAAGTGGAAATTTGTTGACATCAAAAGTATTATGCAGACTAAAATACTGTTCTGCACGATAGATCCATCCAGTTGGATCAGTACCATTGAAGTGAGGAAAATCAAGCTTCGAACCACGAAAATTGCTGGAAGAAGAGAACCCATTGTTTGATGAAGACTTGGACTGCCGTTTGTTGTTCATAGCTAAATGTTCCAGATGGAGGCCGAGAAATTTTTCATCCAGATCCTGGAGTTTGGCTTGGATGACTGCAAGTGCATCTTCCATGGTTTTTGCTCCTACACGGGTGACAACCATAACCAGGAGTTTTTTTTTGGGGGGGGGGGGTTGAATAGCTAGAAAAACAAAAATAGAAATTGCTTCAGTAAAGGAAAATCTTGATTTGGGAAAAAATTTGAAGGGTAATTGGGGTTTGACTAGGTTTTGAACACTGTCGAATGGACAGGGAAGCAAAAAATGAGGATTTCAGAAGCGGGGTGAAAGAATGGGAAAATTTGGCAGAGGGGGACAAAGAAGCAAAATTAGGAAATGAACTCTGTGGTAAAATTTGAAGGTGATTGGGTGAAATCCGAGGAAGTTATGGAAAACCCTAAAAATAGACAATTATGGGATTTCAGGCTTTGGGGAGTGGAATTGGGGATAGGGACCTCGGGAATGAAATATGCAGAATGGGATTACAGGGGTTCCCGGGAAGTTTGAAAGGAAATGGAGTGAAAAAAAGGGAGATATAGAGTGAAAACAAGGGAGATATGAAGGTCAATCTTTTTTTCTTTTTTTTTTCCAGAATGGAGGGACTACGGCTTGGAAGGGATCTGAATTAGATAGATATGCAACGGCCCAGAAGTGAGTGGAAACAGAGGGATCTAAAATGGCGCCGAATGGATTGAAAATGGTTGGATCTGAAATAGATCTGAAACGGATGGATCTAGAATGGCTTTCAGAATGGATTTGATGGATGGATCTGAAATGGCGCAATAGTGATCGACAACAGTTCAGCTGAAAATAGATATGGACCCCAGGTATGTGCGGCTTCCTAACAATTCAAGGGTTTCACTCGACCACCAATGTTGTCTGACGGCTTGCATATTGGGGCAGTACCCCTCACTCCACGGCTCAGGTAAAACTGATAACCGCTTTGCCACAAATGACAGCTCTTGGTTTACCTCACGGGTGGGAACTAGTCAATTAGGTAGGGGTCATTGCCCTTTTCGCTGGCAGGTCCTCTCAATGGGCCAGCTACTTCGGGGTTCCTGTGGTACTCCTCACAATGAGCTTTAGGGCTTATTCCCAAGTACTTCTCATAGTTAAGCGGATAGGGATTATTCCCAAATCCGAACCTGCAACAGATGCGAAAAAACAATTGGTAGAAATTTCACCCAACGAGCCCAAGAAAGTGCTCTGATACCAGATGTGAAGAACCTGCAACAATTAATCAATAAGAATATGCGAAATAGCAGAAATGACAGAACTTAGAATCACTTTTATATTGATTGCAGGCCACTTCGAGGGGGCAACCTCCTTTGAGAAAGCTCAATACAAATAACTTCATGGTACCTTCATAGGCCTCAACACACACTTATATACTAAGTCTAGGCACCAATACTATGGGTCAAAACCATGGGCCACTACAAACTATGGATCAACAATACTACGAGCGACTTACAAAGCATATGCGCCAACAACAATAACACAAACTATTGATCAACAAATACTATGGGACGACTTACAAAGCATATGCGTCCAACAACAATATACTAACAAAGTAAAGACATGAATTCCTAACAAGTCCAAAGTGAAGGATTTCCCCTAAGGTTAGGATTTGGAAAAATGTTTGGTATTCCAATGGGATTTTGGTTGACTCCTGAATTATTTTGACCTTGAGTGGCCAAACCATATGGGAAGCCCAAGTTTGTTAAGGAAAACCCTCCATTATGGTTTCCTGCAGGTAAAGTGGATGTACTTTCAGGATTGGGACCCAAAACTGTACCAACTGGCACTAAAGTGCTAGTTGAACTTATGGTAGAAGCAGGTAAGCTAACTGGTTGAGTCGTGGTAGAGGTAAAGTTGAAAATATTACCACCTCCAGCATCCATGTGTGGTTGTTATGATGTGTTCCCTTGTGCTCCTGATGAAGCCATAGGGATGTTGGGAGTATTGCTACCTCCAACACTTGTTTGAGATGGTGCTGATGTGGTCCATTGTGCTCCTGATGAAGCCATGGAATTAGATGTTGAAGTTAGCATGTGTACCAAGTGTGCCACAAGAGGATTGATGGTGTTCAAAGCTTCACTGATGTGGAGTACCACTGGGTCTGAAATATTTGTCACAGGTGGATTTACGGGATTTGCAGTGTTGTCTTCTAATGTTTCAATTGAAATTGGAGCAAGAGGATCAACAATTTCTATGTTTCCCTGGGTAGGTCATGTTGTAGTATTTGTTTGATGTGTCTCTGCTCTACTGTTGATTATTGAAGTTAGAAGTGTGTTGGTTTCAAAGTCAAAGTGTCTTTTATTTTGTAGTTGTCTCCTCAATGTAGCGTGGCCTTCAAGTTCTGGTGACTCACCTCGCTGCCGCCGTGATTGGCGGGTCGGGAGAGTAGCCACTTTGAAGAATTTTGATAAAAGGATGTATTTGAAAATATTTTTGCAAACAGAATCAGACAATCCTGTGGCTTTCTAGAGTCAAAAAAATAAAAAGTGTCCACACATTAAAACTTCCCTAGAGATTTCAAGCAAGCAAACTTACTTTTCCAAAGAACCGAAGCTCAGTGAAAAGTTGGATTATAGGGCCTTCCGAAACTAGTAGATGCTGAGGGATTTCATGTCCTCATACAATTGCTAGGAGCGAAGGTGTGAGAAACAGTTACAATAAACTTTAATTGCCAGGGGTACAAGTGTTGGTTCCTGACTACTCACCCTCCCAAGGAGTAAAAGTTCCAAAGTCTGTCTCAGGTATTGCAAATGTGTCTCACTCACAACAACCTATGTGATATCCTAAGAATACCCACTAAACTTACCACTTCATAATCGACGGTCGGGTGGACAGTTGTAAGTCGAGGACAACTCTCATTACTAAGAACTCTAGAGATAGTGATGTCACCCCGAGGACTTGTCATTGAACATAAAATCCCCTTGATAAAATCATGTCCCACTAAATAAGCAAGAAGGGGGAACCACCCTTACTTATCCAGATTGACCTCATGCTTGACGCATGTTTCAGAAGCACTTTCTCGACAAGCGTTTTTTGTGACTAATGGATTTAATCTGTTTAATCAATGCTAGTTTCAAATTTTTACAGCCCAGGAGTGTTAACTCTCCAAACCTAATCCGGGGCACTAACTTAAACTTGTTGGTGATATAAAAATCAAAATTTTTTCAATTTTAGATTAAGTGTCAATTTTAAGTGTAGTTTGCTTAGTTTCGGGAGTGGAAATGAAACTGGTGGTGTTTTGAGTTGAAAACATAAAAATGAACCAAACAATGCAAAATTCTCACTACTCTACCTTTCAATTCGATGAATATTCTACATTAAGGAAGAGTGAGAGGTTCATAATTTTCTTTCAGGCATGCAAAATTTCTAGTAGATTTAGTATGTTTATGCACATTTTTTTTTTGAAATATGGAAAATAGTTGATGTGTAAAGACCAATGTAACCCAAACAGATATCTCAAGAAAACATGAATCTAATTCTATTACACGGGGGATCCCTGTTTTTCATTCACAAGATCGCCATAACGCCCAAGTGAAGAGGATACACAGAGCCCTTTGGAATGCTTTTGAATTAAATCCTAAACTGTTACACGTGAGATCCACTTTCTAATTCACAAGATAGCCATAAGGCCCAAGTGAAGAGGATACAGTGGATCAAAAAATTGTATGCAAAAATTAAATCTACTCTATTACAAGTGAGATCCACTTTCTCATTCACAAGATCATCATAAGATGCGAGTGAAGAGGATACGGTGGCTCGATATAATATGCTTTGAAAAGTGAACTCCTAACTATTACAAGCGAGATACACTTTCTCATTCACAAGGTCATCATAAGATGCGAGTGAAGAGGATACGGTGCCTCATACACAATATATCTCAAGAAAACTAAACTTTAAAGGTGCAACTCTCTCTAAGTGTGCATGAAAATCATGAAAACATTCTAACTCCAAAACAAAATGCCACTAATTAAAGTTTTAATTCTGTTTTTTGGAAAGCAATTATTCTCAAATTATCTCAATCATGTGATGTTCAAGGTGTTCTTCAAATGAAAATGTGTGTGAAATGTTCTTCAAATTGTGTATGGTGCTTCCAAATGTGTATGGTTTATGTTTAATTAATTTTTCTAATCAGCATATGGTAAAGGTCTGAAATATTGAAAGTGCTTAAGGTGTTTTGGTAAACAATTTCTTAAGTGTGATTTTGGAGACTTGCAACCATGTAAAGAGACATTAAGGTAGGTTAATATCACTACTTAAACATTTTAAAACAGGGATCTATCATCTCATAAGGTTGTAAGCAAAATAGATCTACTACCAAATGAAAAAGATTGAAAATGAATTACAATTTGGAGCAGATTTTAAAGGTGTTTGGAAGTGGATTCCAATTGTGAATGTCTTGATCCAAATGTTATAAAACTTTCTTAAATTTTCAAGAGGAGTATAAGTCTGATTTAAAGCTTCACATAAGGCTCTAAACAAGTGTGTAAATGTCATACAAAAAAGGTCTCAAAAAAGATCCAAAGATGAAAGAGATCTCCTCCAACTAGTGTAAGATTATAAGCTTGAATTAATGTGCTTGGAAGGTGTGTAAACATTGCAAAGAGGTAAAACAGGTTCAAATTAAGTTAAAGATCATTCATAAGTATGCCATAGTAGGGATCTAGGATCTAATATGCTCTCAATCTACAAGATCTATTACAACTTGAAGAAAAGATTGAAAAGAGAAAGAAAATTTGGAGCAATTTTTAAAGTTTTTGGAAGGTCATTCCAATGGGAGATATCTTTGATCCAAATGATGCAAAAAAAAATTCAAAGGTTCTCAAAAAGAGTAAGATGCTAAGTATGAGCAGAAAACTGATCTTGAGCTAAAGAACACATGCAAATATTTAAATATCCATCACAATTTTTTACAAAGAACTTCAAATTTGGGGCAGATTTACAAGTTACTGAAAGATGAGTCCAAAGGTGAAGATCTAAGTTCAAATCATGCAAATAATATGAACACTTGTTAAATGAGTGATAGGCTGATCATGAGAAGAAAATTAAGCTTCCAAAACAGGTCTGCAAATTCACTGATTAATCCTCCAAAACAGATCTAAAAAAAGTTTCTCACAAACTAGGTGGGTGAGCTGCAAATTGGAAACATAAAATTCAAGAAACTAGATGTAGAGTGGTATTTTGAAGCATTTGCTCCAAGAAAGGTGGGAGGAGGACGGTTTGGAGTTCATATTGTTGGATCTATGGATCTTGAACTGATATTTAAGCTCCAAGTGAGTAGATATAAAGGATGGAGATCACCAAAAAATAAGAAAATTCATGAATATGCAAAAATGTCAAGAGATTTCAAGCCATATGGTCTCCAATCTGATAATAGATTATGATGTTTGCATGTAGGGAGTTAGATATGCAACATATCAATCTATCTTACTAAGAAATGGTGAGTTACTATGTCAGCAACATGAAAATATTATCACAAGTTTACAAAGATCTATATTCATTAATCAAAACTCCTTAAGATCTAGATTCATTTAAGAATTAAATTCATGCATGATAAGCCAAATTCAAACTCTTAGATGGTAGAAAATTGAATCCATTCATATTAAAACTAAGAATAAGTAAATACTTACCAATGATCTTGGTGTGAATCCCTCTTCCATTTTCATGAGCTTCCCTTCTTTCACCCTCGCTTTTGAAGAATTTGAGCTCCTTCTCCTCCTTCAGAATCTCTTCAGCATGTCTTTGCTCCTCCTTTTCTCTTCTATACAATGCCTCCCATTCCTTTCTTATATAGTATTGGGAAATGAGCCCTCATGTTTCTCTTTTCAATTTGGGATTATCCCTTTTCATCTTTTTTTGATTATTTTAACTCAAAACCCACTTTTCCATAGTTTTTAGGCTTTTTGCACAGCTTTAACATACTTTAAGTACAATCAATGCACTTTAATGCATTCATATTCACTTATTGATTGGTGTAGCTTAGTTTTATACCTTTTATGAGTGGTTCAGTCACTGAACTTCATCTTCTTATGTTCTTACTGTCTTCACCTAATCCTTCCATTTATAGGAGAAGTGATTAGATCAGAGAGGTCTTGTCTCTAAATGTACATATGTTTTTGTCTTCATGTCGCGGGCACATGGTAAAAATATGCTTCTTCTGTCACATGACTAGGGTGTTAATTTGATTTTTAACAATACAATATACATATATGAAATACATTCCGAAGTTATAAATACATCAACACTCCCTCTTAACTAGGAAGGTATTTCTCGACACAGATTTGTTAGCACAAGTCTTCTTCTCTGGATCATCGTCACTGATCATTGTCATCAAATCAATGTCATTGAATCATCGTCATCGTTACTGCTATTGCTATTTCAATCAATCTCTCATCTACTCATCATAGGAAGTTCTATAGAGCCAACCCTTTTTCATGCTGGATGTAGTCCCACCACCTATAGGTCTTCATCATCACTGGCCATATTGTGGATTCCTCAGGATTGATTACATGCGTTAAGCCAAAACCTCAAAAGAGAATCCCAAGACTGATTACAAGCATACTACTCAACCTATCGGATCTCCCAGGATCATTTACATGTGACTAGAAAACCTGTCCACGACCACGGAGTATCATCCTGATACTCATGATCATACTGATCATGTTATCTTAGCGAGCAATCCATCAAGTAGGTACACCTCAAGACTGATTACACTGCCTCTACAAAACCTGCAAGATCTCCCAGGACTGATTACACTGCCTCTACAAAACCTGCAAGAGCGTCTCAGGACTGATCATATCCCTCTGCAAAACCTATGTACCATATTGTCACATCATCATCTTTATATCATCGTCATCATCCATGGAGCACAAACCAGATGTACACACACATCACTTATATACATCAGCATGGGAGGACCTATCTACCACCATCCGGGAATGGCTCAGCACTTACATCATGACCATGGGAGGAGTCTCCTATCACCATGTCACCATGGAAGGAACTACCTACCGCCCTATCGGAAAGGCACAACACTTACATCAGGACCATGAGCGGACTTACCTACCACCATGTCACCATGGGAGGACCTACCTACCATCATGTCGGAAAGGAACGTCAATTACATCAACGACCATGAGAGGACTCTCCTACCACCATGTCACCATGGGAGGAACTACCTACCATCATGTCGAAAAATCCCAACATCCCTTACATCTCACCATGAGAGGACCATACCTACCACCATGTGAGAATGGCCCTAGCCCTTACATCTCACCATAGGAGGACCATACCTACCACTATGTGAGAATGGCTCATGTGCATCTGTGTCTCCGGACTCATCACTTCCCCTTGGAAGGAATCTCGATCTGAAGTACACCAAGTCTCTCTTTGAAGTACTCAAACTTCACTCTGGCCAGCGGCTTGGTCAACACATCGGCTATCTGCTCATCTGTCGCAACATACAGGAGCTTCACTGCTCCTCTCTACACCATATACCTGATATAGTGGAACTTGATCTCAATGTGCTTCAACTTGTCATGGAACACCGGGTTCTCAAACAACTCTGGTTGTCGCAATATATACAAGTAGCACTCAATTGGAGATCAAAACAAATCAGATAGTAGCTTATTAAGCCATACTGCCTCACAACTAGCCGAACAAGCTGTGACATACTCTGCTTCGGCTGTACTCAGTACCACACAGGACTGCTTCCTACTAAATCAAGAGATCATACTAGAACCCATACCAGCACCCCGAAGTTCTCTTTCGATCAATGGCACTGCCTACCCAATTTGAATCAACATGACCCTCTAGGTTAAACTTTTGATTCACCTCATACTTGAGCCCATAGTCAACTATACCCTTCATGTACCTCAGAATATTCTTTGCAGCTATCACGTGAACATGTCTCGGATCTGTCAAATACTTGCTCAAGGTGTTCACCACAAAGAAGATATCGGATCTCGTATTCATCAGGTACATCATCACATGATCATCATCACTGCATCATCCTAATGCATATCATCTGGAGCAACACCCTAAAGCTCATCATCCCTAATCATCCTGATCATACATTGCGTCCTCCTAATGCATACAAAGTGTCTACCTGATACATGTCATCATACATGATCCACCTGATCATACAATGTATCCACTTAATATCAATACAAATACATGATCCAACTGATAATATCAAGCATCCAACATGATGCATATACAAATACATGATCCAACTGATCATTTCCAGCATCCAACATGATGCATATACAAATACATGATCCAACTGATCATATCCAGCATCCAACATGATGCATATATAAAGAAGTAATTGGAGCATCGTCCTGATGCTCATCAAACAACACTTACATCAACATCCATGGGAAGGATCCTTCTCTCACCATGCTTGTAATGGCTCCTACAAATGTGTCCCATCACTTCTTCCTCGAAGTATCATCAATCTGAAGAACACGAAGCAAGAAAGCTATCTTGACATCCATCTAGTGTATCTTCCATTTCATCACTTGCTTTGTATTTCTCTATGTTGCCTTCTCTAGCATGCTTGATCTTATAGATCCACTTGGAAGTCACAACAGACTTCCCTTCAGGTCTTGGGACCACATCCCAAACATCATTATTCATGATAGACGGATCATGGGATTATTCTTGTATCCTGGGAACTTCAATATATTCAATATATTCAATATCTTCAATAGATAACTTTGTTTCTAGAACAAATGTTGTAGTCCTTCTTTTGTAGGTGCTCGCATACGATCTTTCCTACAAAACACGTTAAATTACATGATTAGAAACTTCTCATAGTTTTCAGAACAAATTCTTACACATAAAGAAATATGTCATACATTCATGCAATTATGTTAGCCAATGCTTCAATACAACATTTATCCATATCCCGTAACTTTCTAGATGCCTTCCAATCTCTACCAGAACATTTTTAAGAGTTTGCACTACTCCCAACATGTCAGCAAAGAGGTTTCATTCTAGATAAGTAGAAATGGAATGTTGTACATTGCCATAGGCCACTTACCCATCACATGCATATTAGTAGTATACTGTTCATTAATGCAATTATTCTACTATGCATAATACACACCCTGAGTCTAGGAACATAAGCATATACATCATTGAACACTATTATTTAAACAAACAAATATGCAAGAAATGACAACTCAAATACTTATCTTTGTTTGGTTTGTAGGGTGGAATCCCTCTCAATATTTGCTTCCTTGCAGGAACTACTGGAGTGTGCTCCCTCTTGATCTTTGCTTCCTGGATTACCTATCCTTGAACTTATATCCATCCTCGATCACTTATGCATACTTACTAGTATCATCATTGTGTTATCCTCGAGGTCTCATACATACATTCATTAGTATAATGTCAATACTATCAAGATACAATAATCTTAAACATGTATAGTCATGATCATTTCAAACACAGATAATAAACATTAATATTCAAGGTTTCAGGGAATACTTCTTTTACTCATGCATATTCTTTATTTGACCAAAAGACTTTTCTGGTTAGTCATATCATCAATCAATGTAAGAGACATAATATGCATAAACCCTTCCTTGATTGCTTACATTTCTAACTTCATGAACAATCATTATCAACCATACAACAGTATAAGATCCTAACACAAGGTAGGATTCTAACTTGATATAGGAAAAACATACCTGGTTATCATATTTGCTAGTTATATCTAGCAATGTATTCTTGTTCTCTTCAATGACTTGTGCTAGTAACCTACATATCTCATAGGTTAAGCATTGTAGAACCAAAGTATACATACCTCGTAAGTAGAGCTTCTATGTCGTCCATGACAACGGATGAATCTTTGTCTTCATGTCACCATGGTCAAATGTTCTTGAACTAGAACATGATTTGTCTTTCTTGATGTACCTTTCATGTTAGTGGACAACGTCAACCTCATACAACACCACAAAGCATTAGTACAATCATAAGTGTCAAAACCCTAATCAATGAATATTTGCATTCATAATTTTTATTAAGGTGATACGACAAGTCTAAAGTTAATCAAGATTGTACTAACGTTAATGAAGACAAACATACCATAAAATTAATCATGAACAGATCTCGAAACATACCTGGATAAGTCATACCTATAGAGATTGCTTGAAATCTTCTTATGTAAGGCCTTAGCCTCATCTCCCTCTAAAACAGGAACTTTTTCACTTATGCAGGTGACCAAACCATTCTATTTTAGGATTAACCCAATCCACTTGATTTACAGAAACTGGATCTGGAGCTGGATTAGGGTTTGTCTGAGAAACCCTAAAAAATCAAACTTTTGAAAGAATAGAAAGATGTGCCTTGATGAGCTGATCAAGCTGGTATACTCAGAATTTGAAAACTGCAAAGTTTCACCCCTCAAAATTGTCTTTGAAACTTCTGAATCTTCTGGATAGGATCCCAAACTAGGGTTTGATAAAGCTCACCCTTCTTCCCAACCAAAGGTTCGATCCAAAGCTCTAAACTTCAATTTTTCTAAGGAGCTTCCAGCCGTGGTCACAGACTTCAGAAATTCTAACTTTTACAGAAGCCCTAATTTTCCACCTTTCCAATCAAAAATCCCGAACTAGGGTTTGATCAAGCCCGACCTTAAAAAATTCAATCTTGGTCTCTAAATTTTGATTTTGATGAGGAGCATCCAACCGTGGTCTCCGAAACAAAAAATTACAGCATTCTCCAAAACCCTAAATTCCCAGAGCCATGAATGAAGGTGCATCTGAATATTTTTCTTGTGCATTCTAACCTGTTATCTTTCCAACCCCACAGGTCTGACCTCAATTGGATTCTCTGAGAGAGAGAGAGTTATGCCAAGTGTCGCAACATGACCTGTTTATGGGATAAAATAGGAGAGAGAACGTGAACGAAATTCCACGTGTCACTGGTTCAATTTCGGCCTCTGAAAACCTTCACTGAGAAACTGCAGTCCATTCCCTACCTGGCACTTTTTACGAAATTTCATTTGGAGCTTCCTAGCCCAAGTTGTGACCTTTTTTCCTTGGTCACCTGTTTATGACTGAGATCTGGAAGAGGCAGAAACCCTAGATTGTACAGATCATAAAAAACAAAGTACAACGAATTGGAAGTTGTGCTTCGGATACAAGTTACTTTGGGATCTTATATTTGACCTGTAAAAGTTTAATATCCTAAAACGTTTCCAAAATGGATTTATAGAGAAAGTGCTACAATGACGGGTTTCGCTATATCAAGCACTAGCTTCGCAAGTGCAACAAGTGTCATAAATGCCATACCATGCCTTCTTTCAGGCTAGCTCTGATACCATGTTAGTTTTTCAGAATTTACTTCAATATGATCTAGGATCTTAACTGAGAGAACAACCTGTACAGCATATCTACAACATATCAATCATGGACATAATAATGCAAGCACACAAGAGACAATAGACACACATAGTTTCACTGGGGAAAACTATAAAGGTGAAAAACCCCACAACTTCCTCAGAGATAGATAGATCAATGATACAACCCAAGCATAAGAGATAGTCTTCTCCTAGCATCAGCTTATCCTCCTCCACAAGTGCGCTACTCTCCAATGAGAGTATGCATGAGTAAGTGAATGATCAAATTGAGTGCCTCCCGCACTCTATTTATACTTGACTTGACTTGCCTAATAACCTTTACTAGGTTGGCCTTAACTTAACCACATAACATAATGTTGACAGGGCCGACCCCCAATAGGGTGGTCTAATAACCATTTAACCCACATGACTTATACAGGGCCGACCCCACAAGGTGGTCTAATAACCCATCAAGTATAAGTTACGACACTTACAGTATAGATGACGACACTTCCGTATACAGGAATAATAATATCTCTATAGGAATACAAACACTTCCATATAGAGGAATAATAACATCTCTATAGGAATAGAATATACATATATGAAATACATTCCGAAGTTACAAATACATCAAGACGGAAACAATTGACTCAAAGCATGGTTGCCAACTAATACATTGCAGATCCATGAGTACTGAGATGATATAAAATATAAACATATCATGGCTACTATGAACAATCATAGATCCATGAGACAGTAATGACATGGCCACGACAAATACATAAGTGGATCTGTGTGACAATACAGAAACAATCTCAATCACATCCTGGATGTAATCAGTATACAAAAAGGTGTCTAGGGTCTTCTACCTGAACGTAAATGATACGAATCAAGGCATGTGATTACAAGGTGTTGAAGTCAAACATGGTAGAAACCATTTGATTACCAGTCAATGATATAAACCGTTAACAAATGAGAGGGAAATCACCAATGATGACAATGATCCCCAAGGTATCTATAGTACATCTCAATGAAATGCGAATAAATTAGTTGATGTCGATCACTCGAGAGATTATTTGATCAGAGGTCAATGATGGAAACCTACTATCGAATACGAAGAAACCTTCCATTGAGGCATGCAGGTACCAAGGTACTGGTCATTGACTCCTAAGCCTAATTCCTGGATAGTGATTTGGCGTCGACATGAATAGACTCATTGAAGGTGGGCCATAATGATGTCTGCATCATTGACATGAAATCCGAATGAGACATAGTATGGAATGATGGAACAATAGAATATGTACTGACATAGTGGAAGGTTTGACATAGTGGGTGACTCACAGCAATGCAAACCCTTTTAGCATATAACAGCATGAAACAAAACCTGACAGCAAGGATTGTAAATAGTAGAGAATAAACATATGACGAGCAGTCTCGTGGCCAAGGAGACGACTCAAGATAATCACCATAATTCAACAAAAAAAGATAAATACCCAACAAAAGACAAGGGACAAACGCATTCCATGTTCAAAGGTGACGACTGACAAGATGCCAACAAGATAAACTTGACTCATTTTCCAATTTCCCCCGACATGATGGACGAGAACCTCTTTGTTGTTTTACGAGATTGAGGAGCATAACAGATGCTCGATATAGCTCTTCTCATAAATGAGTTCGATCTCACATGTTTAATGAACCTAAGAAAGGATGGGTTTGTCCCAAAGTGGGTCCTTCGATGTTAAATTTTAACGAGTCCAAGGAAGGAAAAATCGACAGTTTTTCACATTTAGAGAGCTTGAAAAACTTAAAGAAGGCTCCAGAATGTACTTTTTCGTAAATTTAGTCCCCTAGTCCCGAAAAAGTGTAAAACAATTCCTGAGAGAACTCTCCTAGTCAAAAGTTGACTGAGGTATACCTTTCTCGTAAATAGTCTAGACAGGGAGAAAAAGGGGTAACCTATCACCGAATAGACGACCTTTCAAATACTTTTACAAGTGTGAAAGAGACAAGTGCACTTGGCAATCTTTTCAAAACGAGGGAGCTTGAAAAGAGCTTAAAGAGAACTCTGATGGTCTTTTTTGTAATTTTTTAATCATTTCGGTCTAAAAAAAGAATAAAATAATACTGAAACAATACTTTCCTCATCGTTTTATGAGCACGAGTAAAGTCGACTAAGCTCGACATTGTTTACTTGGGTTTAACAAGCACGAGACAATTGTGAAAAGGTGCTTGGAATCTTTTTCAGGTTTTTAATCCAAAGCGTGAAAAATATAAAGTCAGCTCAAGTGAAGGTCAAAACAGTTATAAATCACCAGTGTGAAAAAAGTAGAGAGAACCTATCAAAAAATGGTTTAGGAAACTTGGGAAAAAAATATTAGTAATATGAAGAATTTGGCCTAAAAAGATATTTAAATAAAATAATGAGCAAAAAATAGGTTATGTAACTTCTATAAGCAAGAGGTAAAAATAGAAACTTTCCATTTTCACTTTGCTATTTTTGCTCATAGAGGGATTTTCACCTATTGGAGGGAAAAACTTCAAGTGACCGTATCTGGAGATCTGAGGCACCGTTTGGACAACCGTCTACACCGGGTAAGAGCTTGTAAACTCCTCTTTCAATTTATGTCTTCATTTTTTAATTTCTTACCAATTTGATAATTTTTTGAGGAATCCCTAAGGGGTTTTTCTCACGTCAGGAATTACCGTGGCCTCCCTCTATCGGGAAGCATGGTAATACCACTCTGTAGTTAGACGTAGGATCTCGTTAATTACTAATTCTCGTGCAGCTAGGAGACGCCCAGGCATGATAATCGCGAAAAAAGATAAATAATTTTAAGTGTTTTCTCATGTTTGTGATGAGATCAACCTTCCAGAATGGCCATAAATGTTTTAATCGGATTGTTATAGGATTTTACATTTCATTTGAACCAAAATGGTTGATTGGAAAGAAAGGGAGCATGAAGCTGATGATCTGGAGGCTGCAAACGATCAAGTGACATTGAATGCATTATGAGAATGTGGGTTATTGAATTTCTTCAAGACCAAAGGTATCCGCAAGTGAGGCAAACTTCTCACTCACATAATACAAATGTGGGAACCCGACATTCAAGCTTTTCGAGTTGGAGAAAATACCATCGAGATTGAACTCAAGGATATTTACATCCTCATTGGTCTCTCTAGGAGAGGGGCACGGGTGAACCTGACGGGGCATAGGAATTGAGAGGAGAGTACCAATGATTTAATTGCCAATTATTGACGACAGGGTTCGTCAAAAAAGAGTGGGAAAGTAGCTATCAAATATGTGATAGAGCTCCCATTGAGAACTGTATTGTTCACTATAACTCGAGTGGTGGGTAGTGTGAGTGCACATCAAGCATCCTGAGTGCAAATGAATCTTGCCATAGAATGCATAGTACCAACATTATTCAATTGGTGTGAAGGGGTGTTAACTAACCTCAAAGAACAAGTCATCAAGTGTAGAAATGGGGAGACCCGCCAGTTTGGATATGGGAGTATCCTGGTCACCTTCTTTTTGGAGAGGGTGCCATTGTTGCGTCCGCAGATATCCATGCCCATTCGTCTTGCAACCGAACCTAGGATGGGTCGATGGAGTGATTAGGCAGGATGGCTTGGGGGGGAACATTTATTAGCCTTTGGTGAGGAATTCTTCTCATGGCTCGAGGAGTAGATTGTGATGATTGAGGACTTCCCTTATGCAGGGGTGGACTTCCGCGAGGACATCGACTTGGCATTGCCCGATGATGAGGATTGGGATAACTTAGGTATATGACCTTAACAAATGTGTTTTTAACTTTTGGTAATATATGTAATTTTTAGTTTTTTTTTAATGTGTGAAAAGACCTAATGTATGTACATGTGCATGTCGCAGATCGTGGACCAAGGAGACTAGCGGGATACTCATCGTTGTGTCGAGGTGGGGTCGAGCACCAAGCAACAACTAAGGAGGAGGATAACGATGAAGTAGGGGGAATCCGTGATGTGGAATGAAATCTTCAGGGTTTGACCTTTGGAGTTCCAGCTCTGAGGATGGACGATGTCCCTCTTCATCTCCAGCGGCATACTGTAGGTGTGCCTAGGCGTATTGGTGAACTCCTCCACAGGGTGGCTAGGGATGTGGTCTGCTACCATGAGCAGCGTGAGGAATCTGAGGATCATCGTGATAGATATCCTAGATCTCCTTAGGTAGTAATATTTTACCTTTTCGCAGCATGTAGGCCAGAGAGCCAAATTTTTGCATGGGACGGGATCCCAAATTTTGTCTTTAGACACAAAATTTATGTATTCAGAAAAAACAATTTTATATGCGATTATATACATGTGGACTTATTTCTATGACTTATTCATTTACAATGGCTTGCATGTTTGTTTTATGATGCACTTTTTTTTATGTATGGGATAGATTCCAATCCAAAATGTAGTTAGTCAGTGAGTCAACTACAAAATTGAATTCTCTTGGTATATGTTGATATGAAATGTAATCAAAAGATCATTCCGAGAGGCGTACCCTTCGAAATAATCAAAGTAATATAGGATCACGGACAGTGTAGACACGATTCAAATGAGACACCACAAGTTGGGAGTCTAGAGAGACTAATAAGGAATCAATTCTGAGGGAATAAACTTCAGTTAAGAGTCCAATGACTGCATGGTACTCTGGGATGTTGTTGGTTGCAGGGCCCAAGCAAGTGCCTCCTGAAGATACCAACTCACCAGTAGGAGAATAAATAACCCATGCTGCGGAAGCAAGGTTTCAGGTGTGTCGGCTAGCACCATCAGCGAATCCATGGTAGGCAGACATCTGTGCATAGAAGCACAAGTCAAGGTAAATGAGGATGTATGAAATAAAATCCATGCATACACACACAAAAGAAAAACTGAAAACAAGCTAAGGTACATTATGTACAACATATTTCGCGCAGTATAAACCTACGCGTAAAAACGTTTTAGGTACATCCCGTTGCGGGGCCGTGCCAAAGGTGTGCCATCACAGTCAACGAGCTCGTAGGCTCCTTTTTCCAATACACGCTTTATGATGAAGGGACCGTACCACATAGACTCTAGCTTTCATTTTCCTAGTTTTTCATGCATTTGGTCATATGTGAGTACGAGGTCACCTTCATTAAAAATCTGAGGTTGAACGAATTTATCATACTGTGCTTTGACACGTTTCTTATGGGCTTCATTAGCTAAAGCAGCGTCATGGTGAGTTTCATCTAGCTTAGCTAGATAAAGAAATCATTCTTCTTCGGAAGTCATATTGGGAAGAAGCTCAATGGCTATTTTAAGTGACGGAATTTCACATTCAATTGGAAAAATGGCTTCTAGGCCATACACCAATTGGAATGGTGTAAACCCGGTAGCACTTTTCAATAAGGTTTGATAGGCCCATAATGCCAAGAAGAGAGCTAAGCGCCAATTGGACTTATAAGTACCCACAATGCGCTGAATCATGCGTTTCAAAACCTTGTTTGTGGCTTTGACTTCGCCATTGTCATGTGGGTAGTATGGGGTTGAGTTTTCAAGATGGAAACACAACTTGGCACTCAATTCTTCAATCATGTGCTTCCTAAAGTGGGAACCGTGATCGGTCACAATAGACTGCGGAACTCCGAACCTAGCTATGATGTGGTTGAATATGAATTGCGCTGTTGTTTTCCCGTCTTCCCCGAAAGTAAGCATCGCTTCAACCCATTTTGTGAAATAATTGATAGCTACTATGACATAGCTATGCCCCTCGGCTGAAGTGGGCTTACAATGCGTAAAATCGATGCCCCTTTGGAGAAGGGGCCGATGGCAACAATAGGGTGGAGTGGAGCAGGATGCGAACGTTTCTTGCTATGGAAGAATTGACAGGGTGGACATTTCTTGACCATTTCAAAGCAATCTTTGAAAATCGAGGGCCAGAAATATCCCGCTCGTAAAATATTTTGGGCCGTAGCCATCCCAGAGAGATGAAAACCACATGCTCTAGAGTGGCAGTCATTAAGAATGTGTTCAAATTCATCCAAAGTTAAACAACGTCGAAGAACAGTATCGATACCACGACGGTAAAGGGTATCGTTGATGATGAGGTAATAGTTGGCATGATGTCGGATACGTCGACGTTCATCGCAGTTAAGTTTAGGCTAAAAATGTTGGGTTTGGAGATATAGTATGATATCCCCATACCACGGATCAGACGTGCTAATGAGGAGAAACGATTCATCAGGGAGAGAATCGATGGGATCTGGTTGCTCAGTGGCACAGGGCAAAGTACAAATCAACTCTACAAAGACCAAAGATTTCTTGGATTTTTCCTTGGCATATTCCAAGTAAAATTCTTGAAGGACAACAATCCAACGAGAGTATTTTCCCACAAGCACTTGACGTGTGAGGATGTAGTACATTGGATTGAAATCAATGATGATAGTGGTCTAGCGGAGTAGAATGTAGTGACGGAACCTCTGGACAGCAAAAAATGTAGCCAGAGTCAGTTTTTCAACATGCGAATAGCGGGTTTCGGAGTCGAGTAGACTCTTACAAAGACAATAAACCACATGTTCTATGTCGTTGGCGTCTTCCTGGACTAACACCATACCAATGGTGGAAATGGAAGCTACAAGATATAAGATGTAATCCCGTGTGTAATTGGGGGGTTGAATCACGGGATCCTTAGTAAGGGTTGTTTTTAGATTATCAAAAGATCGTTGGGCTTCGTCATCCCAGAAGAAGGGAACGTTCTTTTTTTAGAAGCCGCATGTAACCCTTGGTGATCTCAACAAAATTACACACGAAACGGTGTAGAAAGTTTGCATGCCCTTGCAAAATTTGAAGTTCTGGTATGTCCGTGGGTGAAGGTAGAGCTAGAATGGCTTCTACCTTCGCGGGGTCCAATCATATACCGTCTTTGGAGATTATGAATCCCAAAAGTCTTCCAACTTCAACACAAAAAATGCACTTGTGTGGATTCAAACGAATACTGTAGCGGTGGCACCTTTCAAAGCTGGCGCTCAAATGATCTAGGTAATCTTCTTGAGTCTAAGAATGAGCAAGGAGGTCATCAAGATATGGTTCTACAATATGTTTAATATCGTGAAATGTGTATGACATCGCCCATTGGAAAGTTTCCCTGGCATTTTTAAGGCCAAAGGGTAGCTTTTGGTACACAAAGGTCCCCATGGGAAAATGAAGGTGGCTTTATGCTAGTCGGCTGGGAGTATCTCTATCTGATTATAGCCGGAGAAGCCATCCATAAATGAAAAGATGATGCTCTCGGCATAGTTATCGATAATTTGGTTAATTAATGGAGTTGGATAGTTTTCCTTCGGACAAGCTTTATTCAAATCACGGTAATCAACAAAGACTCTGATCGTGCCCTGTTTCTTTGCCACATGAATGATATTAGACACCCACTCTGTCAACAGGACAGGATAAATAAAACCAGCATGCAGAAGTTTTTCAACCTCTGCTTTGATAGCTGCTGCCTTGTGAGGATGAATGGGATATAGTTTCTGTCACACTGATCGGGCACCAAGAAAAGTTTGGATCTCATGGACCACGATGGAAGGGTCTATTCTTGGCATTTATTCATAACTCCAAGCGAAGATGTCGCAGAATGTTTTAAAATAGGAGGTATAGAACTCCAATTATGTGGGAGTACATGTTTTGCCTATGTGAATGTTTTCCATGACCCCAAGGTTCACTAAAATGTTAATAGGAGTAGTTTCCATGAGGTTGGCCAAGTTTCCTTCGAAAAATATATCATCAACTGAAGTGGGAAACTTGGGTTTAACAATTTCAAGTGAACTATTGGGTTTGGTGTCTTGTTCAATCACCTGGATAGTATGAAAAGAAGACTGATGATGGTAATCTTCCCAAGGTGGTTCATCGACGCACATAGCCTCCATAATTGATTCGTCAGAAGGAAAAATCAATGTGAAAGGAACGATAAGTGAGGACGATGGGATAGCCTCAAATGAGAGTTGTGCCATGACGTGATGCGTAGTAGGGTTGACCCAATCTGTGGCTGACTTGATCTCCTCATAGGTTGCGAGGCTTATGTTTAACGGCATGGAGTCGCCGTAGTTTTCAATCTCCGTAGGACTCGGTATCACCCAAGGATCATTGGATGGGGCGATATTTGATGATATCATGTTGGAGGTTTGTACAAGGGATCTGAGCTCCGGGAATACTCCCATAAGGGAGGAATCCTTCATAAGACCAACGCCAACATCCTCGAGGAGGAACTGAGATTGACCCAATAGTGGAACAGTGTTGGCGGGGTTCGAATGAGTATTGGGAGTACAAAATTCTAACTGATCTATGGTGACAATCTTCCCTTGGTGGGGAAATTGTACTAATCGAAAGACAAAAGATGAAACGGTGGTCATGGCATAGAACCAATTTCAACCGAGTAAAAGATTGTAATCCAATGGTGCATCTATGACTTCGATGTGTATAGATACTGTCTTTCCCCCTAGTTAAACACTGATTGCAAGAATGAGTCCGTACGGTTGAAAACCGTGTCTGTCAAACACTCTAAGAGTAGTGGGAGAAGTTGTGACTTCGGGCAAGCCTATGGCACTCCAGCAATTCAAGGACATGTTCGAAGTGGAAGCGCCTTCGTCTAATACAGTGTGATGAATGTTGTTTCCACGGATCTTTATTTGGACCTGGAAGGCTAATTGGTGAGAAATCCAAGGTTTAAAATACTCCAAGTTAAAAATAATCGTGTTTAAAGTATTCGGGTCCATTGCCCCAGTGCTGAAAGTAAGGTTCTACGCTGTGTGGGGCAGTGTTGGAGAACCTCGAAAGTAGACATCGTGCATTGTGCTTGAGTTAGATCCTCAAGAATATTGTAATTTTGGGATGCTCGCGCATTAGGATTAAATGTCACCTTTCCAATGGTGCCCTTGGGTGGGTGCAACACTATGTCTGTGAGAGGTCTCTCAATGTGGAGATGACCATTGGGGGGAGCGACGACAGGATCTTGAGAAGGAGACTTTCCATTGGCTAACTCTAGTTTGTTTGAATTGAATAGGTATCGTATATCTTTGCTCGAGTAGATAGATTAATCTCTTCATTACTCGTCATCAGAATTTTGCGGTTTGTGAGCATTTCTCCGTGAGGTGGGTTGTTTGGATTTCCCCCTTGTGGGGGATCGTGGGAAACCATGTATTGTTGCTGATGAGGGAAAGGATCTGTTAACACTGTCGAGTGGGAGGATCCTTCAACAAATTTGTTGACTTCATCCTTGTAGGGACTGTCACGTGTGTAGTGATCTTCTTGGTAAATCAGGTAGGGAAACTTTGCTTTCCGACGTGGTTTGGGATCATTGTTGGTTGGTTGCAGCTTGGGGTTCTCTTGTTGGTTAGAAGGTTTCTTGGATTATCCGTGGTTATTCTTCTTCTTTAACCTGAATGGTTCTGACGTGGATTGAACCGCATTCACCTCAGAGGATAGAGCAGGAGAGGTAGAAGCTTTGGAAGCAGCCTGGGGTGGAGAGAGGGAAACAGTGGCTTGTTGCCGCGTCGGTTTGGTGGCAGACTAGGCCTTAACTGAACGACGATACTGTTGATGGGTGGTTTAGTAGCACGCTTGGTTGGATCATTGGTGGTGTGAGTGGCATGGGGAATAAGCTCAGATAAAGTGATGGATTGGGTATATACCAAATCCATATACCAAGCGCGGGAAATCGCTTGTTCCTCCGTGACAGGTTCACCCATGGAAATATCCCTGGAGATGGGGGGTAGAAATGACTTTGTGAACCAATCGGTGAGTAACTAGTTTGGAATGGGTGCCTTGATTAACCTATGGCTTCGAAACCACTCATGGATATGGTATGAGATGTGTGTAGAAGTGGTTTGATGTAGTGAGGTCAATAGGTCTGTTCCAGTCTCATACCGGATGGGGAGCTGGAAATGTGTCAAAAACTGCATAGCCAAGGTATTGAAATCATGAAAGTAGTGTTGTGGCAGCTCGATATACCATTTTGCTGTCGTTCCAGTGAGGGTACACTGGAAGAGTTGTACCTGAATGGAGTCGTCCATCAATGAGTTCGAAGAACACCAAAGATGGAAGGTCATCATGTGGTTCTTGGGGTCTTCCCTATGTTTGGAATCGAACTTAGGAATGTTCGATGGTAGTTTGGCTGGGATGGGTGGCCAATGTGGCTCATGTCTTATGGGATCGTTAATAAGTTGCAACAAATTGAGTAAGTCTAGCATAGCCAGGAAAGGAAGTTGATGTGTCGGCTGCGGGTATGAGTAGTAATTGGATGGTGTAGGGATTCCTGTAGGACCCTGCACAACATACTGCTGCGTATTGTACCCATACATGTTTCCCGAAGGATACTGTTGGAAGTTCTGAGGATAGTAGATCATTTGATTAACCAGTTGTGTGTTCAAAATCATGGGATTTATTTTTTGACTCATAATCACAGTAGTAACCGGTTGTTGAACGTTCTGCTGAGTAGGGATGACGGGTAAAGTGCCCTAGGATTGTTGCATCCTAGGAATATTTCTCGTTGCTTGTTGGGGAATGGTTCCTTGGGATTGTTGTGTCCCAGGAAGATTTCTCATTCCTTGTTGGGGTATGGTTCCCTGGGGTTGTTGTGTCCCAGGGATGTTTTCGCCACCTTGATTAGGTGGATGGTTACCCATACCAGGGTTAGGAAATTCCTGAAAGAATGGTGTCCATGGAATATTGGTTCCACCTTAATAAAGGGGTGGAGGCTGAAGCGATGGGTTCTATGGAGTATTCACGGCTGAAGGATAAGGAATGCCGGATTTCAGGTTGGGGGGAGGATAAGGTTGAGTAGGTTTCCCCCCAGCTTGATTCTAGTTTCCGAACAAAGAGTATCCCCCACTTTGTGGGTTTTGGGATCCCCAAGAAGGAAGTGTACCTAATGCGGGATGTTGGAAATTGGATCCGATTGGGATACCGGCATGAAGTTGTCCACTGCCAAGATTATACATGCCCAACTGAGCAAAAGCTACTGATTGAGAGGGTTGTTGGATGGTGCTAATGGGGGCGTTAACAAGTGCTGCTCCTCCAATAAAAGGGCTCTGTTGAGCCAATGGGAAAGAAAGAGGTGGTTGTTGAGTGGCCCCGCTTTGAATGGTACCAAGGGGTTTCCCTCTAGCAGGTGGGTTAGATGGTCCAGTGGGAGGAGGTTGATGATTGGGACCAGTGTTCCCAAAAGATGGTTGTCCTCCAACAGGCGGGTTAGATGGTCCTCCTAGAGGAGGTTGGTTGTTGGGATCAATGGTTCCAATATTTGGTTGTCTGCCTCCAGAAATAATGTAGATGGTGGCTGAAGATGAACCTCCGGTCAACATGGATGATCCAGCAGTATGACTAGATGTTCTTCCAATACTAGAAAGGTGGGGTACGGTCGTTTGTCCAATGATGCCAAAGGTTTCGATTTGTGGGGGGGGTCTTCCATACGTTACAAGCGAGGATGGAGAGAATACTAGGTTATCCCTCATAAGTGGTGTGTCCCTTGAAAATACGCCAAACATGTTGGACGGTAGTAAATGTGGGGAATTTAACCGATGGGTATCAGGAGTCACATCCATGGGGTCTTGAAAAATAGGAGGACCATCAAGGGTTGGGCCCAAATTTCTATCCCGTGAAGGGTAAAAAATGTGAGTTGTCTGTTCGAGGTCCGGAAATAGATCAGATAAAGTAAAATCTGAAGGTTCAGAGTCTTCAGCATAGGAGTGATGAAACTCTGTGCTAAATGGAATGTGGTGATCTCAGTAACCAGGAGGACGGGTGGCAGAGGGGGTATTGAGAAGCCGACGAGAGCATTTGCTTCGTATCATGTTTGAGCTGTTCTGAATTAAAGGGGAGTTAGCAAGACTAATCATGCTAGATTGCATCGACGCCATTATCTCTTGTCCTAAGGGGAGATCAGGGAGGGATACAATGAATGGAACGTTGCTAGAAGAACAGATTTTCTGAATGTGAAAACCTAACGGTGTAGTGGTGGTAGGAGGAGGCTTCGCCTAGGAAGTAAAAAAGTCAAACTGAGGATTAAAAGGTGTATTACGTAGTTCGGTTTCTTCAATAACTTCAACGTATCCATCCGAGACTGGAATTAGCTCGGACACATATTTGTCAGATCCTTCGATAGTTCCAATAGATCCTTCAGGAACATCGTAGAAAGTGTCTGTTGGCGGGGTAGTGCAAACATCTGGGAGGGTGATAGACTCCGGTATAGTATCATGTGCAGTACTAACTTCAAGAGCTGTGGTGTTGTCCACTATAAAAGGTATTTCCGAAATGACGGTGGGTTGAGTGACAACCAGAATCTGAGGTGTGTTACTGTTTTCAAGAACTGCAAGAGGTTCTGAGACCATGCTGTGAGCTATAGTTACAGGAGGAACTGAATATGTAGTGCGAATAGGTTGTGGAACATTCCCCTAGATAGCACCGCGGCCGATAGGGGTAGGAATACGTGATGCAGGCAGAATAGAAGTTCATGGTGGTGGTGGTGGGATTCGTCCCTGTATTCTCCGTGATCTCTGTGGATCAGCCATAATGATATGAATACAAGTTTCGGGGACAGTCTCGTAGAAAATAACTCAAAAACCCTAAAGCAACCTAGTATGAAAAAGGGAGCTAGAAAAAGGAAAGGCTCATAGGACAAAAAGCAAGCTCGAAAAAATATACTGAGATAGGTGTCACAGTAAGTGAGCTGAAACAAAAGTGGCCAGAATGCCAACAAGCAATCACTAAAAACAAAAATGACCCTCTAAGAAGATGAAATAGTAAGAAAAACTTCCTAACTAAGAGCTGGAGACCTCAACAAGTTGTATCCTTCGCAAGGTGATGAAATCCAAGTTGAACAATACAAAATGAAAGACCAATAATGGAAGGATATCCCTCTACCGAAAGGGATCTAGGGTAAAAGAGCCCTAGAAGAAAAGTTACTAAGCTACCTCGTTCATGGCACATCGGAGAAGGAAACTGGCACTTCTGCCTTATCACCCTTGTATCACCAGTATGGTGTGTTGATGTAATTGTAACTTCGGAATGTATTTCACCTATGTATATTGTACTCCTATAGAGATGTTATTATTCCTCTATACGGAAGTGTCGTCATTTGTATTGACAAGTGTCACAACTTGCATGTGATGGGTTATTAGACCACCAAGTGTGGGGTCGGCCCTCATTAGTATGACCAAGGTTATTATACTGAGTTAGACAATTCGTCCCTGCTAGGTTATTAGGCAGGTCAAGTCATGTATAAATAGAGTGTAGGAGGCACTCTATTTGATCATCTCATTATTCACTTCTACACTACTCAAAAAGTGGCGCACTAGTGGAGGAGGAGGCTTAGCTGATAGGAGGACTATCTCTATGTACTTTGGTTGTATCATTGCTCTTTCTATCTCTGAGGAAGTTGTGGGGTTTTTCACCTTTATGGTTTTCCCCAGTGAAACTTTGTGTGTCTATTGTCTCATGTGATTACTTGGTCTGATTGATATACATTGTTATACTTGATATGTTGTACATGTTATTCTCTCAGTAAAGATCCTAGAGTATGTTGAATTAATGCTAAAAACAATTAGCATGGTATTAGAGCTAACCTGAGAAGAAGACACTATGTAGTTGCGGAAACTAGGGTTTCGTATTTATTGGGTTTCTCTCCACAGATCTTGAAAGGAAGTAGAGTATTTTGACTCTCCTCAGCAAGGTGCATCTTTCTGTCCAATCAGAATTCAATTCTGGACACTTTCATTTTTGGACCTAAAAATCAAGGTTTCCACAAAAATAGGAATTTTTGAAATATGAGGACATAGCTGGAAGATCCTTGGAAAAATAGAATTTTAGAGCTTTGGATCGATATTTGTGTTTGGGTGAAGCTCAGGTAAACTCAAACCCTAATTCAAGGTCCTTCCTAGTGAATCCACGAAGACTAAAAGGCATTGCTGAAGGGTGAAACTTTGCAGATTTCAAATTTTGAATATACCAGGCTGATCAGCTCATCAAGGCACATCTTTATATCCTTTCATAAATTTGAAATTCACATTTTGAATTTTTAGGGTTTCTCTGACAAACCCTAATCTAGCACCATGTCCAAATTTCTGCAAATCAAGTGGTAAGACCTAAATATTTCTATTTCATTTGAAGTACTCTTTAAGATGTATCACCACACCAAGCTTGAGGATAATCTTGAATTGGCTGATAAATTATGAGCATGGAAGTATAGGATTGGGTTAATCCTGGAAGAAAATGAGTTTGACACCTACATAAGTTCTGAGGTCCCTGTCCCAGAGGAAGAAGAGGCTAAGGCCTTGCATAAGAAGAACTTGGTCAAGGAAAAGAGGATCATTGCTGATTCTATCAAAGACCATCTCATACCACATGTGTCATTTCTAAAGACACCCAAGGAGATGTTTGATTCCCTGACCAAGCTATTTGAAGGAAATAACATAAATCGGAAGATGGCTCTGCTGAATCAATTGAAAGGGGTAAAGCTTCAGAATGGAGAGACCATTCAATCTTATTTCTTTAAGGTCTCTCAAATCAAGGAACAACTTGAAGCTGTGGATGAAGTAGTGGACAATGGTGAAGTTGTCATGACCACATTGAATGGCCTACCTAGATCATGGGACTCCTTCATCCAAGGAATTTGTGCAAGAAGAAAACTAATCTCCTTCAGTAGATTGTGGGAAGAATGCTCTCAAAAAGAAGATAGGCTTTTGGCTCGAGAAGAAAAGATGGGGAATGAAGATCAAGCTCTCACAGCACATGCCAAGAAAGGAAAATTCAAGAAGGAAAAATCTCATAGGAAATCTTCTCACCATACACATAGGGAGAACTCTAAGAATACCTCCCATGGTAGATGCTTCACATGCAATGAGAAGGGACACTTTTCCTGAGATTGTCCAAAGAAAAAAAGAGATTCCAACATCAATAAGAAGAAGGGAAACAAGAAAATATATCATGCTCATGCTGCTGAGGATGATGAACCTCCCAAGAAGAAGGCTAGACAAGAAAGTGATGACTCATCAAGTGAGGATGAATATGTTCTAATCTCTGCTCTCATAGGTACTATCTCTCATGGATGTAATGATTGGCTTATTGATAGTGGGGCTTCCAAACACATGACTGGGTTTAAAGAATATTTTGTAAATCTATCTAAACATGAGTCACCCCATAAGGTGAAACTTGGGTATGACTACCAATATCCTATTAAAGGAAGTGGTGAAGCTTCCTACAACCTAGACTCTGGGAAGTCCTTGAAGATGAAATATGTTCTATATTTACCTAGGCTTAAGAAGAACCTACTCTCCATATCTGCATTGGATGCAAAAGGCATGAGGGTTGAATTTGTAGATGGACAAGTCCTAATGTGGCAAAAAGGTAAAACTATAGATGATGCAGTAGTGATTGGAGAGCAAGAGGGAGGATTGTACAAATTGAAGGGACAACCTGAACATGCTATGGTACATGAATCCATTGAGCCAAGTGAACTTTGGCATAGAAGTCTTGCACATGTGCACTATAGAGCACTACCAATTGAAAGTAAAGTTGTAGAGGGTCTTCCTGAAATCAAGACAAAGCATGAAAGGGGTTTGCGAAGGATGTGCAAAAGGAAAGAACATTAAGAAGGAATTCCAAGTAGTGAAAAAAAAGCTAAAGGTATCTTGGAAATTATCCACTCCGATGTATGCGGTCCGATGTCATCTAGTTCTCTGAGTGGGTATGTATAATATGTCTCTTTCATTAATGATTTATCTAGAAAGACTTGGTTTTACTTCTTGAAGAAAAAAGATGAAGTGTTTGATAAGTTCAAGGAATTCAAAGCCTTGATTGAAAATCAAACTAATAAGAAGATCAAGACATTAAAATCCGACAATGGCGGAGAATTCACTTCAGGTGATTTCAAGAAGTTATGTAGTGATTTAGGGATTAAAAGGGAGTTTACTACTCCCTACAATCCACAACATAATGGAGTTGCAGAAAGGAAGAATAGAACAATCATGGAAGTAGCATGGGAAATGCTACATTACCAGGATCTTCATATGCATCTATGGGTAGAAGCAACTAGGACAATTGTATATGTGCAGAACAGAACACCTCACAAGATTTTGGACAACAAGACACTAGAAGAGGTATTCTCTGGTAAGAAACCCGAAGTCAGCCATCTCAGAATATTTGGTTGTCCAATATACACTCATGTTCCAAAGTAAAAGAGGACAAAGCTAGATCCTTCAGGAAAGAAGGGCATATTTGTGGGGTACATTGAAAGCTCGAAGGCTTACAGAATATACTTTCCAGGATTCAAGAAGATTGATGACAGCAGGGATGTAACATTTGATGAAGACTCATCTTTCATCAAGTCAAGGAAGGCACCTGTTGAAGATCATGAAGAACCAAAGGAAACCATATTTCAAGACACCACCATGAATGAAGCAATTCCAGAAGCAGATCGTGAAGTTGAAGATCCACAAATACCTATAGATCCACCCCGTGAGAAGAACTCTCACAAGAGGAAACCTGCATGGGCTAGAGAGCTCATTCAAGATGTAGAAAGGTATGGCATTCAAGAAGAAGAACATAGAGCAAGGAAGAGAACTAGATCTCGTACCAGCTATGTTGCCTTACTTTGTGACATTATGAACAAAGAACCTTCCAGTTATGAAGAAGAAGCGGAAAAGAAAGAATGGAAGGATGCCATGGTCGAGGAATACCCGTCGATCATGAAGAATGATGTTTGGGATGTAATCCCAAGACTTGAAGGAAAGTCTGTGGTGGCTTCCAAGTGGATCTACAAGATCAAGCATGCTGCAGATGGCAGCATAGAGAAATACAAAGCGCGATTTGTAGCTCGTGGCTTCTCCCAGAAAGAAGGGATTGATTATGAAGAGACTTTTTCTCCTGTGGCTAGATACACTTCCATTAGATTAATACTTGCTTTTTCTATAGTGATGAAATGGAAGATACACCAAATGGATGTCAAGACAACTTTCTTGAATGGCATAGTCGAGGGGGAAGTGTATGTGGAGCAGCCACTAGGTTTTGAGACACATGACAATGATTCATATGTGTGTAAGTTGAAGAAATCCTTTTATGGCTTGAAGCAAGCTCCTAGGACTTGGTATGGTAGGATAGACAAATTTCTATCTAGTTTGGGATTTACCAAGAGTAAAGCGGACTCCAACCTTTACTACAAGGTTGAGGAAGGCAATCATGTGATACTACTCTTATATGTGGATGACCTGTTTATTACTGGTGAGGATGGTTTGATTTCCGATACCAAGAGGAAGCTTGATTTCGAGTTCGAGATGAAGGACTTGGGGATGATGCACTATTTTCTAGGCATGGAGGTGTGGCAGAGTATAGATGGGATCTTCCTTGGACAAGGGAAGTATGCAGTAGATATCCTGAAGAGGTTCGGGATGATGGACAACAAGGCCATGGACACACCTATGGAATCAAACCTGAAGCTTCTGTGTGATGCTTCATCTGAGCCGATTGATGTTACTGTGTATCATCAGATGATTGGGTCCTTGATGTACCTGATGAACATGAGACCAGATATTAGCATTGTGGTGAACACATTGAGCCAGTTCTTGACGGATCGAGAGGTGTTCACCTGGTTGCTGTAAAGCATATTCTAAAGTATCTGAAGGGTACAATTGATTATGGGATCAAGTATGATGCGAATCAAAAGTTTAACCTGCAGGGTTATGTTGATTCAGACTGGGAAGGCAGTGTTGCAGATAGGAAGAGCACATCTAGGTGTTGCTTTAGTATGGGATCAAGTGTAATCTCTTGGTTTAGCAGGAAGCAATCCTGCGTAGCACTAAGTACAGCCAAAGCAGAGTATGTTGAAGCTTGTTCAACTAGTTGTGAGGCAGTATGGCTTCAGAAGCTACTATATGAGTTATTTGATCTCCCGTTGGATGCTACTGGTATCTTTTGTGATAACTAGAATTGTGTGAATATGTCTGAGAATATAGTGTTCCACGACAGGTTGAAGCACATTGAGATCAAATATCACTATATCAGGGATATGGTGCAGAGAGGAACAGTCAAGATACTTTATGTTGTGACGGATGAGCAGGTTACGGATTTGCTGACGAAACCACTAGCTAGAGTGAAGTTTGAATACTTCAGAGAGAGGCTTAGTGTTCTTCAGATTGACAACACTTTGAGGAAGAACTGATCGACACATTTGTTGGAGCCATTCCAAGCATGGTGAAAGGAGGATCCTTCCCATGGTTGTGGATGTAAGCACTAGATGATGAGAATCAGGATGATGCTCCAGTTACTGCTATGTACATGCATCATGTTGGATGCTGGATATGATCAATTGGATCATGGATATGTATATGCATCATGTTGGATGTTGGATATGATCAGTTGGATCATGTATATGTATATGCATCATTTTGGATGTTGGATATGATCAGTTGGATCATGGATATGTATATGCATCATGTTGGATGCTGATATGATCAGTTGGATCATGCATATGTATATGCATCATGTTGGATGTTGGATATGATCAGTTGGTTCATGTGTATGTACATGCATCATGTTGGATGCTTGTGGTGATCAGTTGGATCATGTATTTGATATGTATCAGGAGGATACATTGTATGATCAAGTAGATCATGGATGATGATATGTATCAGATATGCATCAGGTAGATGCATTATATGATCAAGATGATCATGGTTGATGAGCTTCAGGATGTTGCTCCAAATGATATGTATCAGATATGCATCAGGTGGATGATCATAGATGATGAGATTTAGGATGTTTCTCCAGATGATATTCATTAGGATGATGCTATGATGATGATCAGGATGATCATGTGATTTACATCAGGATGTTGTATGGTGAGTATCAGGTTGATAATATGTAGTCGTGGACAGGTTGTGCAAATAAGCATATAATAGCGCCTTAAGAGATTTGTAGACACTCTTGCTAGGTTTTTCCGATGGCATATAATAGCATCCTGGGAGGTCTGACAAATGCTCTTGCTAGGTTTTGCTTGGAAGGACATATAATAGTGCCCTGGAAGATTTACAGATACTCTTGATATGTTTTGCCTATGGCATATAATAGCTCCCTGGGAGATCTGGTAAATGCTCTTGCTAGGTTTTTTCCGTGGCATATAATTTCTCCCTGGGAGATCTTGTGGGATGTGCTAGGCATGTAATCAGTCCTGGGATGCTCTTGCTAGGTTTTTCCTATGGCATATAATAGCTCCCTTGGAAATATGGAAAATGCTCTTGCTAGGTTTTGCTTGGTCACATGTAATAGCTCCCTGGGAGATCTCATAGTTTGTGCTGGTCACATAATCAGTCCTGAGATGCTCTTACTAGGTTTTGTTGATAAACGTAATAAGTCTTGAGTATCCACAGTATGACCAGTGATGATGAAGACCTGCAAGTGGTGGGCCTACATCGAGTATGAAAAAGGACTGGCTCTGTATAACTTCCTATGACGAGTAGATTAGAGATTGATTGAGACAATAGCATCCGTGACGATGACGATGATTTGAGGATGATGATCTAGTGACGATGATCTCAAGAAGAAGACTTGTGCTAGCAGATCTGTGTCGAGAAATACCTTCCTAGTTAAGAGGGAGTGTTGATGTAATTGTAACTTTGAAATGTATTTCACCTATGTATATTGTACTCCTATAGAGATGTTATTATTCCTCTATACGGAAGTGTCATCATTTGTATTGACAAGTGTCACAAGTGTCGCAACTTGCATGTGATGGGTTATTAGACCACCAAGTGTGGGGTTGTCCCTGATTAGTATAACCATGGGTTATTAGACTGATTTAGACAAGTCGACCCTACTAGGTTATTAGGAAGGTCAAGTCATGTATAAATAGAGTGCAGGAGGCACTCTATTTGATCATCTCATTATTCACTTCTACACTACTTGGAAAGTGGCGCATTAGTGGAGGAGGAGGTTCAGCTACTAGGAGGACTATCTCTGTGTACTTTGGTTGTATCATTGCTCTTTCTATCTCTGAGGAAGTTGTTAGGTTTTTCACCTTTATGGTTTTCCCTAGTGAAAATTTGTGTGTCTATTGTCTCATGTGATTGCTTGGTGTGATTGGTATGCATTGTTATACTTGATATGCTATACATGTTATTCTTTCAGTAAAGATCCTAGAGTATGTTGAATTAATGCTCAGAAAAATTAACATGGTGGCCAGATAATATAAGGAATAAAATGGATCGATATGCCTTAGGAGCTAAGTGGAGTGCAGTATTCCACAAAGTCCGTCTGGAACCAATCCTCGTGGCTTACCCTCGAAACGATGGGAGGCCCTCTCCACAAACTGGTAGATGATCGTGTCAATAAATACTGGAGGATTTTAGTACCCTAGAGGACAACTGCTATGTCTCAAATGATAATGACAAGGGGGAATTATTTGGATTCCTATCCCTGGTGTCCTACCTAACTAACAAATTCTTTTTCCTCAAGCGAGGTTATAGCGTGTTGAGTTAGGGAGTGTAAATTTTAGTGGTTTTATTACTCAATCAGGTAAATGGAAGTGAAACTTGTGGTGTTCTGACAAATCAAACCATGCAAGTAAAAAAGAATCGAAATGATATTTTATATTCGATGAAATATAGCTAGGGAGAAGGGAGAGTTCTTCGATCACAATGCATGAACTTTTTCAAAATCAATGAAAAAACCACTCAACAAACAAACTTTTGTTTCTTTGTTTCAAATAAGCCAAACTAAATGGAAACTATTTTCAAATGTAACTAATCTATAACTTTTTATGCTTCCAAATGAGATATTATGTGACAACCAATGATAAATGATTCGCTTCCTAATATGCAAAAGTGTAAACTATCTCTTTTCAATAAAATCAAGACAATGTTCCAAAAGAAAGATTTCCAATATTAATTTTGATAACAAGAATAGAAAAATATTGCTATAAGAACAATGTAATTTTTTAAGATTGTATAATCAAGGAAAGAGAAATAGTAACAACAACTTGATTATCATGAAAGGATCAAGCCAATGCAAGAATAATGAGGAGGTGATCAATATGGGTATGATGCCACTAACTCAAAAAAATTCAAGCACACAACAGAGAAAAACAAACCATAAAAGCCTTTGCAACTAAAATGGACAGTGACAAGATATGTAGACAAGAAGCAATAGGTAATGAACAAGTATGGTGATAATAATGATCACAAACCTAAATATGGCAAAGGAGTCTACACAATCTTCAAAAATAAATGAAAGTAAAAGCACTGTACTATGGCTAAGCATGTTGCAAAGGTCTAGTAAGCAACAGGGCAACAACCAAAGACAGAGAAGGTAAAAAATAACCAAAAGGAACCAAGCAAATTGAAAAAACAAACCTATTTACAGAGATTATCGCATGGCTAACATAGGCCCAGTCACGGTAGGGATAAATTATCATGCTCTAGCAAGGCTCAAGGGCGTGGTAAAGTAGAAATTATCACTCCGTGGGCAGTGATGGGGGTGTGATAGTTCTCAAAAGAGGAAAAAGGGCACAAGTTTAAGATATTTTTTTGACTTTTCAGGGGTTTGCGGACCCAGAGGACTTACTAATCAATGAGAGGGGTCTGATGCAGAGGGGAGGGGGGTGAATGGAGGTAAAAAAATACCAACTTTCAAGACTGGTTTGAAGGAAGAGCAATTTCACAGTGAAAAATGAATGAAAGTAAAAGAACTCAAATGAAAAGGGGTTTAAACCATCGGAGTCGCCAGTTTTTGTTATAGAGATTTCTTACTACGGATAAGAAGAAGCCCTCTTAGGATAAAGTGACAAAGATCAAGTCTATGCTAAGACAAAAAAGGAAACAAATGCTACCTCATTCCCTAGATCTAAATTAGTGTTTCTAGTTCTAATCATTTGATAGACGAGAAAGAAGACAACTGACCTTCTATTTCGATGTTTTTCCAATCAAGTCTTTAATCCCGAAGTCCTTGTGATGGACCTGTAGAGATAAATGCGACAAACAAGTGTGCACCATGGTATTTTTTAAGGATTTTAAAAGTATGCTTAAGTGTAGTATTCTAGGCGATTATTTTGGATTGAAAAAAACATAAATATAGATTGGTAGGCGAATATTAAATAGGAAACGTACAATTTACAACTGAAACTTGTAAATTTTGGTGAATATTATGATAAAAAAACATATTTTATGTAAATATAGGTGATATTAGAGAGTAAAAATGACCAAATAGCGAATTTATTTTTTGAAAAAATACCCAAAAAATAGCCAATTGGCAAAATTTCGCCCCTAAACATTTCCCTGGTGTGCACTATCTTCCAAATAACTGAATCACAAGTTAGATCTATATTCTACTGAATACAATTTATGTAAATGAATCATGATCAATACACATAATTAGGGAAACAAGACAAGTTATATTTTATTGTGAACCCAAGAGTGCTTACAAAGTAGTTGCCTGATGTCCAAGCCCACTCCAGCTCCAAGTCCTTCCTCTAGCTATCTCTGCAAAAGGCTTATGATCATAGGTTTGATGCCCCAAAAGTCCTCTCTTTAGCCCATGGAATGCCTATCTCTTATATGATTGTGAAGGGTTAACCAACAAGAGAGTAATATGGATCTAGAGAGTATTTAGTGGATCAGACCCAATAAACAGAGATAGGAGTTGAGATCGAATCAGAGCTCGCAATCCCAATGATATCTATCGAAAGTTAAGATCCCAAAATCCAAGGCAAAAGGTTAAAAATGGATTACCGTAGCCCTAGAACTGAGCATAGCGTGGTATTATCGTGCCCTAGGGTAGGAGCGAAGCACGGTAACCAAAATTATCACGCGCCATCAATTGTGTAGGGCACGATAATTCCCTAAGATGAGGTCTGTCTAGGTGACACGTGGCAGATGAGATGTTTGCTTTCAGTGTTCAGGTAGTAGATTTCACTCTGGATGTTCAGATGATATTTAAGGGGAAGTGTTGTTTAGGTTGTTGGTGCAAGGATGCGACACTAGGATGTAATGTGTAATATTGAGGTATAACAAGGAGGATTGCTTCATCATAGGATTTCACCAACAAGTGCAGAAGTAAAGGGAAAAAGCATGGCATGATCACCACATCAAGAACAAGTCTTTTCAGGTAGCTGATCTAGGCCTCCTATATGATAGCAAGTTTATGAAATTTCCTAGAAAGTTTTAAATGCATTGGCTTGGCCCATACATTATTGTACATGTTACTAATGGTGGTGCAGCTTAGTTAGCCACATTAGCAGGAGATAACTTTCCCGGCTTAATTAATGATAGCAGACTAAAACCCTATCGGGATAGTCCTGCTTCGCAGAACTTGTGATGATCAGAAAAATGAAATTTCTAAGTGCCAAGTACAGTTGAAATTGGGCACTAGAAAGCTGAAGGAATCTGTACGTGATGTATAATGAGGAATATGTATATATCGCACAACACTATTAGAATGTGCTACAAAAAAAAAGAAAAAAAGAAAAGAGGAATGGCGCAGTTGCGAACTCCATAGGGCAATTGCGAAGACCAAGTTAAATGAGAAAAAGACTTAGTTCAAAAGAAAGAAATTAGGCACCGTGAAGAGACTATGCAGGAGTAACAATGAACTACCGTGCAGTTCAACACAATAATAAGAAAAATAGTCGTTACAATGTCGGTTGAGAATATAGCCGTTATATAGCCGTTTCCAGCAATCGCTTGGGCATTTAATGCACAGATGGCTATTCTGAGCGAGGTTATGAAGGAAAGGACTGAAGGATCCACCGGATTTGGCCAACGGATACCACAATTAATGCTTATCTAGCTGTTGAAAGGCACAAAGGAGGGTCAGTTGCACCTATAAGTAATGCCACATTTAGACTCGCGGGCGTTACCGAACACTTAGAATTTTCTGGCAAGCAATACTGTCTGAGCATTTTTAGTAAGCTATCTGAAACCCTGTGAAGTGTAGCTAGTGAATGTATGAGTGGTCTTCCATATAAGAAGAGTTAACCATCCAAGAGGCTGTGAACATATTTCACTATGGAGGGATTGAAGGGTTAATGAGAACCCCATCCAAGAAGGACATCTTAGAACCATGTCATGCGTCCAGACGATCACCAGGACATGGTCCAACGATGCAAGATAAATGTAAAAATCCAGTAGCACCAAGAATGAAGGTACCCAAGATGGCTTCGACAGTGCAGAAGCCGCCGGTAGCGAATAAGGAGATACATTTGACATTGACCCCAGATTATATTTCACTGCGTGCACTGGATGCACCGGTTTTCCAGTTGATGAAGAATGCCAAATATGACATCCCGCTCTCACCAATCTCAAAACATGTCGATGTCGATAAAAACTTGATGGGTAAAATCCCAGAATGTAGATGGGAGGATTATGATCTAGTTGCAATGCAGAAAGAGGAGACCAATGAACCAAGGTTCCCACAATTCCAAACTGACCATTACATGTGTTGGAAGAAGAACGCAAAGGGAGAGATCAAACTGGTCACCCAAAGTTGGTTATTTGAAGTAGTCCAGTTCGGGCTGCTCAATCTACTCAGACTTCCTCATTTCAATAGGTCACCAGATCTGAATGTGGTGGTGCGAACACTGATGGCACGCATTCACCAGGGTTATTTGTGGCTCGACCGCAATGTCGACCTAACTATTGACATCATCCACTGGATTACTGGGTTGAGTAAAAGGGGTAAAGATCCCAAGCAATTTTTCCAAGGGAAGAGAAAGGACAAAGAAGCTATGGAAAAGATGAAGAAAACTCAAACGGTCGTTAAAGGAAAGAGGGGTTTTCAAACAGAAGACATAGATGATAAAGCAATGAAATTTATCACACAGCTGCTAGCCAGCAAGATCTTAAGAAAATGCAGGCCTCTGGAGGTAAGTGTGGGCACAGTACTACTTGGCGCCGCGACCGCGGAAGGAGAACAACTTAACTGGTCTCAATATTTTATGAATGAGTTCATGGAAGAACTAAATGACACGCATCTCAATGGAGGAAATTTCTATTATACTTGTCTCATAGTGATGATCTCCTTTTCCGGATGGAAGGATCCGAAGGATTAAGTTGGCGTAATCACTGATACCAACAATTGCAGAGGACCCCGTTATGCAAACCTCTAGGAAAATCTGAACTCAGAGTGGCAGCACGCGACAACTGAGGTTTTCTACCAATAATATAGCCAACTGAGCGAGACAATCATAGCCATGCCCCGGATAAAAAAGAAGGTAACAAGTAGGTATATTTGCATCGTTAATTTTTATGCTGACATGTGTAGTATTCAGATTTCCGCCAAAGCACAAAAGAGGAAGGTGGAATGGTTCGCAAGAAACTACCATATGTACGAAGATGATATTGACACTATCATGAAGGAATGGCCTGCCGCGTTTTGAGTGGAAAATTGTAGATGTCGAAAGTGACCCCGCTGAGGATGAACCCATTCCATGTCCTATCATTGAAGACAAGGAGGCAGGAAAAAGAAAGGAGCCTGAGAGCTCCGTACAAAAAAAGGGAGCGCGAAAGAAGCATAAAGTAGATAAGAGCTAGTCAGACGTAATCCTCAATGAGGAGGATTATGAAACAATTGTCGCAAAGGTCACTGATTCAATGGAAGATCTTCTCACTGAGAAGGATAAAAAGGATAAAGTAATTTAGGATGGCCTGCAAAAGAATTTGACTGTGCTGCAGGGGATTACAGAGAAAATCCAAGAAGTCCACAAAAGATTCCCCCTACCGTGGGACTCAGAGTCCGAAGGGAATTCGAGAGGAACTTCACAGCAGAGAACATCGTAGTTAACCATGACTGTCCCTACGAAGTCCCGTATCGTCTATCTGGATCCGATAATAGTAATATTGCCACTACCAGAGCAACTAATGTTGGGCACAAAGGATGTAGAGAGTGTGGAGCTGGATCCTGCACAAATACCACTACCTAGCTTACATTATTTACATCTACAGTGTGTCGAGGAAATGCATGAGAGAACTACTGATGCCTTGAAGGGACAAGCTGAGCTACAAGCAGCTAATAGACAGTTGGAGGAAGATAGCTCACAAAGAGATATGGAAATGCAAGATGAGCATGATCGTCTGCTAAGACTCGAATCCACGATCATTGCGGTCGCAGATAACATAGATGAATTTGAATTACAAATAGAACCAACGGATACTATTGTTAAGATTGACAAGCTAGTTACCAGTCTTAAGAAAGATATGTAGGATATGGATATTGTAAATAAGTCTAACGTCATTCCCTTGAAGGAGCAGATAAACCCACAGACCCCACCAAATGAGCAGCAGCTAAGAGCGGAAGCAGTGAAGGCCAAAGCAGAGAATATTGTTGCCGAAGTGGCTAAGTGCTAGGGTCTGTTGGAAGCGGTGTCAAAGGCATTCACTACCCTCGAAGAAGACCTAGGATTGTTGCAAATAAAGAAGGCAGTGAAAGATAAGAAATCCGCACTAGAGAAGTTGGATGAATAAGTAAATGCCCTACTAGCAAGAGATAGGCTTCAGAAGTACAGGGAAATAAACACCCTCAAGAAAGAAGTGCAAGCCTTACACGAAAAAGAGACTGAAATGGGCAACAAGTCGCAGCCATTACTGGAGGATGCTAGCATGATCTCATAGGAGATCGAGGAAAATCTAAAGGAGCTACACGAGAATCAAGAATAGGTGGAATGCCAGATCAGCGATGAAATAACACCTGCGATGTTGGATACAATCAGGCAAGTCGAGCAAGATACAAAGGACGTAGTAAAAACGTTAATCGACACATACAATGAGGTCGTTGCGAAGCTAGCTGCGTAGCCAGAGGAACAACTTGAACAAGTTGCAGGTAGCTCAGGGGCGAGCCACATCTAAGTGTTAGGGTCCTGTTTGGCCTGGCCCAAGTGGGACATTTTTTAGCAATAAGGAGTTTTGGAATTGCGAAGCTGAGCGTAGTTCAGTTAAAACAATTTTGTATAAGTTTTTGGGATGCTGCAAAGTTGCACACAGCGCAGCGTTGGAAGAGCTGCGAGGATCAGTACTACGAGGAGGCAGTGCTTCGATGTGTCCAGTATACGAAGATCCCACAAGGTAGAGTGTTCGATAGAAGATGGCATGTGTTTTGGTTAGACTGTCGGCAGTCTATTTTTGGTAAATATGCTCCAGGAGTGCCAAGCGATGGGTAGGAGCAAATCGGGAAGAAAGTGACTAGTCGCACATGCAAAAGATACCACTACCTTAAACAGTTGCACGAGACCGTTAGAGGAAGAACGGATCGATGAAAGTGACCTATTGGCATGCGCGCAACAGGAAGTCCGATAGCGACGTGAAGCATGCATGGAAGACCACCATGATGGAGTATTCGCTACCAGGAGCCAACAGTCCAATTTTGGGGAAACTGTGACAGTTTGTAAACCTAAGGGTTTTTCCTGCAGATTGTAAAGACATGACGTACGAGCATGATCTATAAATAAGGCATTTTTGTATGGGAAAGGGTTACTTTTCATTGTTCGGTTATTGAATACTCTCATTTTGTATTGTTCTCATTATCAATCTGATAACATCTATTGAAGAACATTTTGTAAAGGCTCTGCAGCTGTGTGTGCAGAAGCTGAGAGAGAGAGAGAGAAGAGAGTCTGCAGCTGAGTGCGCAGACAAATAACTTTTGTACCTTTCCCAAAAAACTAATTTAACAACAGTTCTTGTGGATGTAGCCTCCATCCAGGGGGTGAACCATGTTAAATACTGTGTAATGTGATTGCTGTGTTTATGCATTTGCTTAATTGCCTACTTTAAATGTCTGGATTCTCATGTATAAGCTGTATGTTAATGTTTTTATATGCGTTCGCCATAGGAGAAGGATGGGAATGATATGTTAAATTTGACATGAATGGATGAATGATGAATGCTCAGTATTCTAAGTCTGCAGAAGTATCAATTTATTGAATAATCACATATCTATGAAGGGATCAGATCGTATAACTCTTTGATGTGCAACACTAGTTGCACGCAGTATTGTATGGTTCATCTGCTTGCAATTGTGATAAAGCTACTTAGTCTAAGGTAGTAGATGAATGGCTAAGTGTTAGAGTAAAATCTCTATTATTGGTTAATTTCAGACGAGAAATCGCATAATTTAGTTGTGTTATCCTATAGTTTGCATCCCGCCCGAACCGCGCAGTCTTCGTACGTGTTGGTCGCGCAAGTAGTCTATTCATAGAGATGCGGACCATGACACAGTCTATCGTCACGCAGTCCTCAGTTCACAGCAAAAGTCCGATAGTGAGTTGCGTAGTAAGCCTGTCCGAGAAATTCATCACATCATTGTGGAAACCTGATTCCGCAATGCCCCCATAGCTACACCTCGGGTGAGACCTCAGCCTGTCCGCAGGCTATTGCCGAAAGGATCGGTGAGAAGGGGTTTTGTTGGTTAAGCGAAACCTCGAAGAACCTGGGTCTACATTGACAAACCTCTAGATCGGTTTGTAAGCCAACACACAGTTTCCAAAAAAGGAGTCCAGTTTACAAATCAAGCAACTTTTACAAAGCAAGAAACATATGGAGACAAAGGGGGGCACAGTTTCTAAAGGAGAAAAGCTTGTAAGGAAAAATAGATCAATGTATGTCCACTCATGGGTGACCTATTCTCACAGGTCACCAAGCTCTTCAACTTGCTCAGTAGGTCACCCTAAATTCTATAAAAGAAGGATTCCAACTCCATTTCACAATTTTTGTCATTGTGAGTTTATGAGTGAAGCATTTTAGCTTCTCAAGGTTTGGTGATGTGCCCAAGCCAATCAATGGGTGATGTTCCCCATTCTTCTATTCTACTTATCTTATCTTCTCTAATATTCTCTCAATATTTGTATCCATGGAGACATTATATCCAGGTCCATATACTCCAATACTAAGAATAACCCAAGCTTACAAGGATTTATCATCATACAGGGTACATTCAGAGGAGACAACATTGAAAAGCCAAAATGGAGGTTTTGGGTTCAACACTTCTGATCATTTCTGTGTTGTGAGACCTATTCCATTGCATCCAGAGGGATGTTTCCAGTAGGAAACACTTTTTTCTCATCGAAAAAGGTGTCTAGATGACCAAGATACGCCCATTTTCACCAGAGCCAAGGTTTCATGTGTTAAGGAGTGCACGTGTGAAGTTCCAATTTAGAGAATGCGCCTAGGAAAGGTTAGGAAGCTCAGTGCGCCCTCATACTTTGTTTCAGACCCAAGTACACTTTCATATCATAGATTTAATCATCCCATCTCTTCTTACAGCTCTTTTGTGGCTCTATGTAAGGATTTTCTAGTCTATAAGACACTGTATTGTTGAGGAGCCATTAAATGAGTACAAATTTGGTTCAGTGAGTTATATTTTGACTTTCTGCTGTTGAATATATTATATCATAACATTATAATACTTCAAAATAGAGTATTTCAGTTAATGAAAGTCATTTAGTAGCCTAGATTGAAAGACTAGCTCATTGAGCACTATTTTGTGACTAGTTTTATTGAAATGACTGCCAAATTCATTCCGAATATCAGATTTTCTTTCTGCATGTTATAGGAGGTTAATAATACATTATATTTTCCATATCATTCCATACTTTAATAATTTGGAAGCATTTAACCCATTTTTGTAAATATTGGAAATTAACTAGCTCAGCAATCCCTGATTGGCTTAAGACTCCCAAATCACTCCTACTCTTCCCAAATATTTTTGAATGCTACCTAGTGCATCCATTGAACTTATTTTACCATCATAAATCAGCCTTGAACCCTCAGTAACCCACCCATTCTAGTAAGCATATGCTGGTGTGCCTAGGAAGCTTTGGAGTAAACTTCAGCCTGGCTGATGCTCGAAACATAAATGGCCCGAGTGCTTTGTGCTTAGGACTCTCACTTTGATCTGATTTGTTGCTGCTGCACATACCTCATACAAATTCCAGAATTGAATTTTCAACCTACCATCCTCATATATTTCCTTAGTCCCCATCACTTACTTCCTGCTCTGTTCGAAAAATTTGCCAAAAATTTAACCAATGTATTTTATCAAATATTTGAATTTAGAGTTAATATCTTGGTTGAATATTTCCAAGGATATTACAAGAGTGCGCTTGAAGGTGGTAGTCTGTGAGGCCTGTCAGCACGTACCGGAGGCCACTGCGCGGTTGGATTCGGTCGAGCAAGCAGAGCAACTTGGGGCTGTCATTGCTCAATTACAGCATGACAATGCAGAGTTAACAACTCTATTGAACCCTAGAACACCACAAGAGGACGTAGATGCCTGAAAACGAGGCATCGAGGAGGTGGAAACACAGATGGGAGAGCTGGAGCAAGTGGCGACAAAAATCACAGCCAACACTGCACATTTTTGGGGCAGCATTGTTCAGGATGAGCAATTAGAACAACTGACCAAGCTGCGGCAAGAAGCGGAGGGGAAGCTAGCCACACTGAAGGTGTCAATGCGAACGATGCCACCATTTGTTGAGGTCACCAAATCGTCAAAATTGAAAGACTTGTAGCAGTGAATTGCAAAGGCTGAGGAGTGTTGGAAGAAGCGCAACACATAGCTGGAGGTGTTCCAAGAGGTTGGAGGACATTTTTTGCTTAAGGAAAGTTCCGCACTCCAGGTTGTGCAGGAGGGTCACCAGCAAGTTGCTGCGAAGCTGAGTGTTGATGTATATGTAACTTCGGAGTGTATTTCATCTATATATTTTATTGTACTCCTATAGAGATGTATTATTCCTCTATACGGAAGTGTCGCCATTTGTATTGACAAGTGTCGCAAGTGTTATAACTTGCTAATGGCTTATTAGACCACCTAGTAAGGGGTCAGCTCGGATTAATGTAACCATGGGTTATTAGGCTAAGTTAGACAAGTCTACCCCACTGGTTTATTGGGAACGACAGGTCAAGTATAAATAGAGATCGGGAGATATCTATTTCATCATCTCATTACTCACTCTTCCATCACTCAGAAAATGGTGCACATCTAAGGAGGAGGATCAGCTGCTAGGAGAAGACTATCTCTTGTACTTTGGTTGTATCATTTCTCTCTCTATCTTTGAGGAAGTTGTGGGGTTTTTCACCTTTATGGTTTTCCCTAGTGAAACTATGTGTGTCTATTGTCTCATGTGATTACTTGGTGTGATTGATATGCATTGTTATACTTGATATGTTGTACATGTTATTCTCTTAGTAAAGATCCTAGAGTATATTGAATTAATGCTCAAAAATTAACATGGTATCAGAGCTTCCTTGATAAGAAGATATTGTGCAATGGCAAAAACTAGGGTTTCTTGTTTATTGGGTTTCTCTCGATATATTTTGGAAAAGCAGTAATATAGATTGACTCTCCTCATCAAGGAGAATCTATATGTCCAATCAGAATTCAATTATGAGCACTTTCAGTTTTGGCCCTAAAAGTTAGAGTTTCCACAAAAATAGGAATTTCTGAAATCTGAAGACATAGTTGGAAGCTCCTTGGAAAACTTGAATTTTAGAGATTTGGATCGAGATTTTTGGTTGGGTAAAGCTCCAGGAAACGCAAACCCTAATTCAAGGTCCTCCCCAATGAATCCAGGAAGACTAAAAGGCATTTCTAAAGGGTGAAAATTTGCAAATCTCAAAATCTGAATATACCAGGCTGATCAACCCATCAAGGTGCATCTTTCTATCCTTTCAAAAGTTTTAAATTCAAAGTTTTAACTTTGAGGGTTTCTCTGACAAACCCTAATCCGAAACCAGATCCAGTTTTTAGCAAATCAAGTGGTAAGACCTAAATATTTTTTATTTCCATTTGAAGTACTCTTTAAAGATGTCTCACCACACCAAGCTTGAGGATAAACTTGAAGGGGCTGATAACTTCCGAGCATGGAAGTATAGGATTGGGTTAATCCTGGAAGAAAATGAGTTGGACACTTATATAAGTGAAGAGGTCCTTGTCCCAGAGGGAGAAGAGGCTAAGGCTCTTCACAAGAAGAACTTGGTCAAGGAAAATAAGATCATTGTTTATTCTATGAAGGACCATCTCATTCCACATGTGCCATCTCTAAAGACACCCAAGGCAATGTTTGACTCTTTGACCAAGCTATTTGAAGGGAAGAACATAAATCGAAAGATGACTCTGCACAACCAATTGAAAGGGGTAAAAATTCAGAATGGATAGACCATTCAATCCTATTTCTCCAAGGTCTCTCAGATCAAGGAAAAACTCGAAGCTGTGGATGAAATGGTGGAGAATGGTGAAATTTTCATGAACACTCTGAATGGCCTACCTAGGTCATGGGATTCCTACATTCAAGGAATATGTGCAAGAAGGAAGTTGATCTCCTTCAGTAGAATATGGGAGGAATGTTCACAAGAAGAGGCTAGGATTGTAGCCCAAGAAGAAAATATGGGAAGTGAAGATCAAGCTCTCACAGCTCACACCAAAAGAAGCAATCCCAAGAAGGAGCACTCTCATCACAAGAAACCTCTTAAAAAGGGTAAGAAGGATATGAGATGCTTCACATGTCATGAGAAGGGACACTTTACTGCAGATTGTCCCAAGAACAAAAGGGACAACAACTCCAACAACAACAAGAAGAAAGGAAACAAGAAAAGATATCATGCTCATGCTGCTGAGGATGATGAACCTTCCAAGAAGAAGGCTAGAGAAGAAAGTGATGACTCATCTAGTGAAGAAGAATATGTTCTAATTTCTGCTCTCACGGGTACTATTTATCATGGACATAATGATTAGCTTATTGATAGTGGGGCTTCCAAACACATGACTGGGTTTAAAGAATCTTTTGCAAATCTATCTGAACATGAGTCACCCCATAAGGTGAAACTTGGGGATGACTATCAATATCCTATCAAAGGAAGTGGTGAATCCTCCTACAACCTACACTCTAGGAAGTCCTTGAAGATGAAAGATGTTCTATATGTACTTGGGCTCAAGAATAACCTACTCTCTATATCTGCATTGGATGCAAAAGGCATGAGGGTTGCATTTGTAGATGGCCAAGTCCTAATGTGGCGAAAGGGTAAATCTATAGATGATGCAGTGGTGATTGGAGAAATAGATGTAGGTTTGTAAGTGTTGAGATATCTTGATCTTGATATAGCTGAAGACTGAGAGTTGATGATTGAATATCTTGTTGTATCTGGGTTTTTTTGGAGATGAATATGATGCGACAAAGTTTTTGAGCAGAATCCTTGTGTCTTTTCCATTTCTTTGTGGTAAATGCATTATGCGATATGAATCTCTGAATGATGCGATGTTTCCTTGCTGCAATTAGTGCTTTACTGTTATATCTGTTGCACAATTATGGTTCTGTCAGTGGTAAGATCTGTTGAATGATGTTGTGATTATGCTTAATTCCTGAGTTGAATGCATAGATCTATTTCTGAATGTTGCAATAAGTTGATTAGTTGATGCACAACATCCTCCATTCGGCGGAAACATGGTTCCATCAAATCTCCCTTGAACATCTCGGGTGAGAGCTCATCTGCTCCGTAGGTGTTGCTAGACAGGGTAAAACCTGTCTGGGCTGGTGGTCACGGAGATCACCGTAGTTTGGGTGTTGATAGCGTGAGGAACCCCTGTCGACTGGGTTTGTGTCAGCACTACCCATACTAGTCTGCATTTGCTAAGAACCCCAGGAGCATTGGAGTAGAGTTCATCCCAATTGTTCTTAAAACAGAAATGGTCTCAGTTAATTATGAAGATGTATCATTCCACATCAGAGTTTCCTATCCATCCCAAGCCTTTGATCTAATCCATTCTCAGTCCATTTATATTTGACAATCATTGTTTTAGTCAATTTTGAGAAGTCTAGAGTCTTTGTGCCACAATTCTAAGTTGGTACATTACAGTGGTATTAGAGCACTTTCCTCCACCCCTGTGGAAATAAATAAGCTCACCGTGGAATAATATTGCAAATCACAATTCAAATTTGTAGCCATGAGGCTAGTGCGAGATGCAGTCGAAGAAGAAGAATCATCATGCATATTTTTGAGCAGTTTCAAAAGAGATGATGGTGACTATGTTGTAGAAATTTCTCCCTACAGATAGGTAGAAACTCTCTTAGGATAAAGCAGGATGTACTGACTCTATACTAAGACAAAAAAGAAACAAATGCTACCTTGAATCCCTAGATCTAACGAACATCTCAGGATTAAAATGCTAAAGAGAGTAGAAGGAGTTTAACTGACCTTCTATCTAGACGCTTGTTTTTGGTATTTGCTCCAAGCTCCAAGCCCTCACAAGTGAACCTGTTAAAATGGAACCAAGATACAAGAATGCACTATTCTCTAGCAATCTGAAACATAAGTTAGAATCTAAATCTATGAAAGATACAAATCATATCATTAAAACAAAATTAACACAGATGATTTGGGAAAACAAGACAAGTTATTCCATTACCAACTTGAAGTCATGTACAATAGTTGCTTGATGTCCAAGCCAACTTCCAGCTCCAAGTGCTTTCTCTAGCTATCTCTGCAGAAGTATGAAGATCATAGGTTTGATGCCCCAAAAGTCCTCCCTTTGGCTCATGGAAAGCTTCTCTCTTATAGCACATGGGAAGGCTAACCAACAAGAGAGAAGTGTGGATCTATGGAGGGTTTAGTGGATCAGGCCAGCTAAACAAAGAAGGAGTTAGGATCGAACCAAAGGTAGTAATCCCAACAAAATCTCCTCGAAGGTCGAAATCCCAAAATCCAAGGCAAAAAGGCTAATTTCAGACTACCGCGCCCCTATAACTGAGCATAACGCGGTAGTACCGCGCCCCAGAGAAGGAGCAACGCGCGGTAGTGCTAACTACCGCGCCCTTGTAGATGTGCAAGGAGCGGCAGTGCTCACAAACAGGGCTAAGTTGGGTTGGAAGATGGCAGAAAAAGGTTTTGCTTTCAGTATTCAGTCAATGGTTTTCACTCTGGATGTTCAGATGATCTTTAAGGGAAACTGTCGTTTAGGTCGGTAATGCAAGGATGCGACACTAATACGAAATGTGTAATATTGAGGTATAACAGATGCCCCCTAAAGTGTGAGGTCAGAAGAGACTGATGACCGAAAGACTTTACAAATATGGTTCGGAGATAGCATCGAGGGGAGCAACAAGGAGCTGAAACAGAAACAAAATGTCAGATATACCACCGAGGCGGGCATTCCCATGCTCGGAAACAAATAACTCAAAGCATGGCTGCCGACCAATACATTGCAGATCCATGAGTACTGAGATGATATAGACTGTAGACAAATCATGGCTACTATGAACAAGCGTAGATCCATGAGACAATAATGACACAGCCACGACCAATACAATAAGTGGATCTGTGTGACAATACAAATGACATCTCGATCGCAACCTGGACGCAATCAAAATATAGAGGTGCGCCCAGGGTCTTCTACCCGATCGCAAAAGATACAAATCTAGCCATGTGATTACAAGGTGTTGAATTCGAACATGGTAGAAACCATTTGATTACCGGTCAATGATGTGAACCGTTAACAAATGCGAGGGAAATCACCAATAATGACAATGATCCCCAAGGTATCTATAGTACATCTCAACGAAATGCGAATAAAGGAGTTGATGTCGAGCATCCGAGAGATCATTCAATCAGAGGTCATTGATGAAAACCTACTGTTGAATACGAGGAAACCTGCCATTGAGGCATGCAGGTACCAAGGTACTAGTGGTTGACTCCTAAGCCTAATTCCTGGATAGTGATTTGGTGTCGACAGGAATAGACTCGTCGAAGGTGGGCCATAATGATTCCCACATCATCGACACGAAATCAGAATGAGAGATAGTATGGATCGATGAAACAATGGAATATGTACTGACACAAAGGGAAGGTTTGACATGAAGTGGAGGTGGACTCAAGGTAATAACCCTTTGAACATATAACGGCATGAAACAGAGCTTGGAAGCAGGGATTAATTGAACAGACAGAACCGCAGGAAGTGTGAACTCATAGCAATAATGAGGACGCATGATCATAATGATGACACTATCAGCAAGACTGACTACCCAAAACAGACAAGGTGAGGATGCATGCCATGTTCAAAGGTGATGACTCACAAGCTGCCAACAAGGTAAACTTGACTCATTTTCCCATTTTCCCCCGACATGATGGACGAGTACCTCTTTGTTTTTTAACGAGCTTGAGGAGGATAACAGATGCTCGATATAGCTCATCTCATAGATGAGTCCAATCTCACATGTTTTTCGAACCTGAGAAAGGAGGGGTTCGTCCCAAAGTGGGCCCTTCGATGTTGAATTTTAACGAGTCCAAGGAAGGAAAACTCGGTCGTCATTTCATGTTTAGAGAGTCTGAAAAGAACTAAAGAAGACTCCAATGGTCCTTTTTCGTAAGGTTAGCCTCATCGCCCGAAAAAGGGTAAAACAACGCGGGAGAGGACTCTTCCAGTCATGATTGGCTGGAGTATTCCTTTTTCGTAAGTAGTGCCCCCTAGTCCGAAAAAGGGGTAAACTATCAATAGGGAGACGATCATTCAAATCCTTTTACAAGCGTGAACGAATCAATTTCGCTTGGCAATCTTTTCAATTTTAGGGAGTCTGAAAAGAGCTTAACTATGGACTCCATGTACAACTTTGTCATGGTTGATGACCGAGTACGACAAAGGAAAAGTAAACTCGGCACAGTTCCTTTTCCGTAAATAGTCTAGCGAGGCCGGATAAAGTGATAAACCTATACTCGTTAGACACACCTTTTTACTCCAATTGTTTAACGAGCACGATAATGGTATCAAAAGCACTCGGAATCTTTTTCATGTTTGGATCCAGAGCATGAAAAAGGAAAAAGTAAGCTCAAACCATTTTTCATGTTTTTAACCAGAGCACGAAAAAAGTGAAAAGTAAGCTCAAACACCATCTTACTGTTTTTAACGAGCTCGAAGATAGGTTGGAAGAATGCTCATAATGTCTGCTTCATTTTTTAACGAGCTTGTAACAGAAAATGAACTATGCTCAGGATAATTTTCATGGTTTAATGAGCTCGAAACCTAAAAAGGAAAGTATGCTCGAAAATGTTCCCAATGGTTAACTTCTTCCCGTCATGAAATCCAAAGGTTGGTTCATGCCCCCAGCATGATTGCTAGAATTAAGTGACTTAGCTCCAACCTGATGTGGAGAGGTGATCGAGTTGACTTCAACGTAACTTTTAGAGGTTGAAGACATGCCCCTAAGCTTCATTTCATTCGCCTAAGGTATAGGCAAGTGAAAAGAAGGTTCATTTACTAAGTCTACGAGGAGACTCGACTCAAAGGGAAAGGATATGTTTCATTTTTTAACGAGCTTGACACAGGAGTAGAACTTTGCTCAAAATACTGGTTTCATTTTTTAATGAGCTTGAAGCCAAAGGTAAACTCTGCTCACGATTAAGGCCCATTGATGGGTTCCCTCCCAACATGATGACCAGAGGTTGGTAAATGCCCCCAGCATGATTGCTAAAGGCTAAACATGCCCCCCAAGCTTCGTTTCGTCTGACTACTCTTCTTCCTTACCCAAAAATCCTGGCTACTAATCCAAATGTGTTCACCAGGGGGGGTGGGGAGAACCAGAATCAAGTGACCCAGGCAGATGAAATGAAGGTTCAAATCCTAACTCTAACGAGAGACTCGAACAAATGGAAGGGACATCTATTTCATTTTTACACAAGCTTGAAATAGATAATAACAATTCTTGAAAGGGTCCTTTTTATTTTTTAATGAGCTTAAAACAGAAAGAAATTATGCTCGAAGGTAGTTTCATTTTTACGCAAGCTTGAAACTGAACGTAAACTATGCTTGGGATTTGGTTTCATTTTTACATAAGCTTAAAACCAAAAGTAAACTGTGCTTGAGGGTAGTTTCATTTTTACGCAAGCTTGAAACCGAACGTAAACTATGCTTGAGATTGGTTTTGTTTTTACACAAGCTCAAAACCAACGGTAAACTGTGCTTGAGGGTCGGTTTCATTTTTTAACGAGCTTGAAACAAAGAATAAACTATGCTCGTAGGAATCTATTTCATTTTTTAACGAGCTTGACATAGAAAGGGAACCATGCTCCTAATGATGGTTGGTTTCATTTTTACACAAGCTTAAAACCAAATGTAAACTATGCTTGCGATTATGGTTGGTTTTATTTTTACACAAGCTTAAAACCAAGAGAAAACTATGCTTGGGATGATGGTTTCATTTTTTAATGAGCTTGACACCAGAATAGAACTTTGCTCCAACGTGGTGGTTGGTTTCATTTTTACGCAAGCTTAAAACCGAAAGTAAACTATGCTTGGGAAAATGGTTTCATTTTTTAACGAGCTTGACACCAGAATAGAACTTTGCTCTAACGTGGTGGTTGGTTTCATTTTTACGCAAGCTTAAAACCAAAAGTAAACTATGCTTGGGAAAATGGTTTCATTTTTTAACGAGCTTGACACCAGAATAGAACTTTGCTCTAACGTGGTGGTTGGTTTCATTTTTACGCAAGCTTAAAACCAAAAGTAAACTATGCTTGGGAAAATGGTTTCATTTTTTAACGAGCTTGACACCAGAATAGAACTTTGCTCTAACGTCCCCCCCTAGGGGGAAGAAACCACTAAAACATGTGGAACATTTAGGGAAGTCTGGTGACTAGGAGTCATGCGATGAGTGGGCGTCACAAAGGAAAGCTGATCAATGGTCACAACATTCCCATGATGGGGAAAATACATCACTCGAAAGAGTGAGGACACTACAGCCTTCATGGCATGGACGTAATCGCGTCCAAGGAGTAGATTAAAATCTAAGGGACCTTGGATGACCATAACATCAATACATACAGTTTTCCCTCCCAAAGTGATAGGTAACTGAGGAAGGGACCCTAAAGGTCCAGTAGGCCTTCTATTGAAAGCCAGTATCTGGTCAGTGACGGGCACAAGCCGAGGAGAACCTAAGGCTTGCCAAGCAGTTGAGGATAGAATACTAACAGAAGCTCCTTCATCAACTATCGTACGAAAAATTTCTTTATCGGAAACTCCTACAGATATTTGAAAAGGAACACTCGAAGGAAGATGAGATTCTGTTAGACCATTCCACTCAAAGGAAATAACCTCAGTACTTGGAGGGGGACTCACGGAAACAGACAGGGTTTCCCCTTGCCGAGGACATTCTGAACCGATAAGGAAAACATCAGCGGTTTCCAATTCACTCTCGCTTGGAAGATAAGAATGAGACGAAGATTGTGTCAAGGTGACTGCTTCAGTCTGGACTTTCTCCGATGAAAGAGCGGGATCAAGTGGGGATGACAGCGACTCGATCACTTCACTCACGGGAGGGAGAGTGGGATCAATTGCAGATGAAACTGAATTGATCACTTGGTCAACCAGCGGGGGGTCAAGGGGCAAATTACTATCGTTTGTTGGAAGCACCAGTTGAGAACTAGTAATATCTTCCAACCACCGCGAAGCTTCATCCATGCTTGGACAAAGGAAAGTACGGTGCATACCCTTGCATATCAAACAGGGATATAGTACTTTACCCTTACGACCCTTCACCAAGGGGTCACTGGTCGAAGGAGTGTCATCGACATGATGGTCAGAGGTCGACGATACAATTGGTTTGGGGTTTTTAGACCACACTTTTGATACACGGGAAAGATCAGGACAATCCTTGAGAAGGTGATCACCCTTACAAAGTTTGCAAGGGAACTTGGGCTTACGGGGTGTTTTCGTAGAATGAGTTCCATTAGAGGCGACTGGTTTACGCTTGGTCTCTTCTTTATCCTTATTCTTCTTAACTTTCCTTTTCTTCTTCTTCTTATCCACCTGATTACTAACACTATTGCTTTGGTCAGGCGAGGAAGAGGGAACGGAAGAAGATTCATCCGACGAAGAAGGAGAAGGATTAGTTTGGGATTGACTCTCTCGTGGTGGAGAGTTAACATTCGAAACATTGGGCGCAATCGGAATTACCGGATTGAATAACCATACCGGTAATCCTATGGTTAATCCAGGAAGATTTAACGTGGCAATAAAGGGAGGACCAATATCTCCAACTGGAGGAAAAGTAAAATGTACCCCTTGAAAAGGGGTCTCCGGATTGGTAGTCCCAGAAGGAGCATGGGCGCATGGAGGTGGATTCTCCATGGAACAACACTAAGTGATGTGGACGAAGTCTTGTTAAAAAGAACTCAAAAACCCTCAGGCAACCGAGCGTGCGAAAGGGGAGCTAGGAAAAGACAAGGCTCACAGGCCAAAAGAGCAAGCTCAAAAAACTATACTGAGGCCGCTGCCACAGTAAGTGAGCTGTACAACAAAACGGCCAGAATGCCAACAAGCATCCCTACAAAGAAAAAGACCCTCTACAAGATGGCAAGCAAAACCGCCTAACTAAGAGCTGGAGACCTCAACAAATTGTATTCTTCGCAAGGTGATGAAATCCAAGTCGAACAATACAAAATGAGAGACCAATAATGGAAGGATATCCCTCTACCAAAAGGGATCCTGGGTAAAAGAGCACTAGTAGAATAGATACTAAGCTACCTCGTTCATGACACGTCGGAAAAGGTTTTGGGCACTTCAGCCTTCCGAAGAAGACAGCGATCGATGTTGCCTTAGGGCTAAGTGGAGTGCGGTATTCCACAAAGTCCGTCCGGTTCTCAATCTCGCGGCCGTTTAACCCCTGAAAGTTAAAAACAGTCAGGAGGCCCCTCCACAAACTAGCTGTGACCGTGTCAATAAATACTAGAGGATTTTAGTTCCCTAAAGACAACGACTATGTCTCAGATGAAAATGACAAGGGGGAATTATTTTGATGCCTATCCCCGGTGTCCTACCTAACTACCAAATTCTTTTGATTTCCTCAAGTGAGGTTAATATTGGTTTAGTTAGGGAGATTAATTTTAGAGGCTGTCTTACTCAATCGGGTAATGGAAGTGCAACTTGATGGTGTTGTGACGACTCAAACCATGCAAATGAAGATGAATCGAAATGAACCTTTCTCTTCGATGAACACTAGCTAAAGTAAGGAAGAATTCTTTCCATTCCCAATATGCACAACCCAATGCACATGCAATTTTATTTCTTTTCAAAATGATAGAAAGAAGTAAAATATGTACCCAAGACTAACCCAAAGTAATGAAAAAGTTCTTCATATGAACACCAAACGTAATGATTCTAATCCATTTCCTATCTTTTCACACTTGAAAAAGACACATCCAAGCTATGGAAAGAAAGATTCTACAAATGCTTCCAATCAAATGCAAGACAAAGAGAAGAACCTAATAATGTCGTCTAACTCAAATGCACATAAATATGAAACAAGCATTTCTTCTTCTCATGAATGTAATACCAAGAATGTCAAATGATTAAATTAAGGCAAGAAGAATACCTTTGTGTTTCAATTTCATGAATATGGTAAAAGAACGACAAAATAAAGCTTCTCTTTGAACTAGAATAAAATGGAAACAAGGGATCGATCTATTCCAATGACCAATAAATAGCTAAAGATGCAAAGGAAACAAAGTGCAAAACCCAAGAAAATGACTTCAAAAGACAAGGATGTCCCAAGTTTTTTCAAAGCCAATATAAGCAATCCAAATGATGCCAAACCAAACAAACCAAAAATGATCTCAAAACTTTAATATGGGTCAAAACGACTGAAGGATGCACGATTCTATTTTCAAAAATAGAACCCATTTCGCTTTAAAACTGCAAGCAAAACACTAGTATTTACTCAAAAGGCCAACATGGATCCAAATCTCGAAAAGACCCAAAAATAACCGAACAAACCAAATAAAACACTTTCCAGGAACTACCGCGGGCCTGTAGGCCACCTGGGAGCGGTACTGCAAGACTACCGCGCTGTAGACAGCGCTTAAAGGGCGGTACTGCAAGACTACCGCGCTGTAGACAGCGCTTAAGGTGCGGTACTGCAAGACTACCGCGCTCTGGACAGTGGTGAAGGCGCGGTACTACCGCTCTGTAGGCAGTTACGGGGGCGCGGTACTGTGTGAACAGGGAAAGAGGCAGAAATTTGAGAAAAGATCTTGACTTTTCAAGGGTTCGCCAACCCAGAGGACTTACTGATCTGTAACAGGAGTCTAATGCAGAGAGCGGGGAAGTGAATGAAGGTGAAAGAACCCAATTCTTACAATCAATGAGTGAAATTGAAAGCAAACTTCACAAGCAAAGAAAATGGATTCAAATCCCCAGCGGAGTCGCCAGTTTTTGTTGTAGAAATTTCTCCCTACAGATAGGTAGAAACTCTCTTAGGATAAAGCAGGATGTACTGACTCTATACTAAGACAAAAAAGAAACAAATGCTACCTTGAATCCCTAGATCTAACGAACATCTCAGGATTAAAATGCTAAAGAGAGTAGAAGGAGTTTAACTGACCTTCTATCTAGACGCTTGTTTTTGGTATTTGCTCCAAGCTCCAAGCCCTCACAAGTGAACCTGTTAAAATGGAACCAAGATACAAGAATGCACTATTCTCTAGCAATCTGAAACATAAGTTAGAATCTAAATCTATGAAAGATACAAATCATATCATTAAAACAAAATTAACACAGATGATTTGGGAAAACAAGACAAGTTATTCCATTACCAACTTGAAGTCATGTACAATAGTTGCTTGATGTCCAAGCCAACTTCCAGCTCCAAGTGCTTTCTCTAGCTATCTCTGCAGAAGTATGAAGATCATAGGTTTGATGCCCCAAAAGTCCTCCCTTTGGCTCATGGAAAGCTTCTCTCTTATAGCACATGGGAAGGCTAACCAACAAGAGAGAAGTGTGGATCTATGGAGGGTTTAGTGGATCAGGCCAGCTAAACAAAGAAGGAGTTAGGATCGAACCAAAGGTAGTAATCCCAACAAAATCTCCTCGAAGGTCGAAATCCCAAAATCCAAGGCAAAAAGGCTAATTTCAGACTACCGCGCCCCTATAACTGAGCATAACGCGGTAGTACCGCGCCCCAGAGAAGGAGCAACGCGCGGTAGTGCTAACTACCGCGCCCTTGTAGATGTGCAAGGAGCGGCAGTGCTCACAAACAGGGCTAAGTTGGGTTGGAAGATGGCAGAAAAAGGTTTTGCTTTCAGTATTCAGTCAATGGTTTTCACTCTAGATGTTCAGATGATCTTTAAGGGAAACTGTCGTTTAGGTCGGTAATGCAAGGATGCGACACTAATACGAAATGTGTAATATTTAGGTATAACAGACTATAATGACCAATGGTATGATGCAATTTTTATTATCCAAGGTCTGAATTTGTTGAGGAAGTGAAGTTAAGGAGACCTTTTGAGTACCTCACAGTTTACTATGCATTTAAAGATGAGATTTTAGAACTCATATCTTTCAGAGAGTTTTGCACATATGAGATCCGAAGTTTATTTCAAGATCCCTACTCTAGCTTTAACAAGGTGAAGATTGAATTTATGGTAAATGATGTGTGCAAAGAAGTGGGATTCTTGCTACCCAAGAAATTCAAAATAGTGTCACATGTGGACTCCTTGAAGACCAACAAACCATCAAGAAAGGAACTAAGTTGCGGAGAAGAAAAGAGGACCAAAGGTATTGATATGAAGGAAAATAAGGGAAAAGATACAACCATTCATGTGGGAAAGGAAGAGGAAAATATAAATCAGCCTATTTGTAGCAGCCATAAGGTTTATGAGTTACCAAATAATTCCTCGGAAGAAGATGAAGAAGGTCCATGCACAACTGAAGATCCAACAGTCCAACATCTGGTTGTTGGCAATGTGGAAGGTGAAATCACTCCTAGTTTCTTGGTGGGTGATCTCAAAATAATTATAAGGGGTGATGGTGTTGTCAGGATTGGTAAGAAATATTGTGGATATGATACAAAGGATGAACATGAATCAGGTTTACAGTCACCTCACGAGCTTCATCAGGAAGCAGAAGAAAAGCACACATTAGTTGGATGTGAACCAGAAGATTTGGTGGGAGGGAAAGCCATCACAGATCCACCACATAAAGAGAAAGACATGATACCAAGGTATTTCCACAACTCTGATTTGTGTATACCTTGGTTTCATTTTGATATGGTAGCCACTTACAATGATAATTTTGGCATGGTTGAGTCCTTTGGTATGGAGGCTTGAATTTTTGGTGTTAACTATGAAGGAAAAAAGTGATATGAACCATTGGAGGAGCATGAGTCACTGCAAGCTGATATCAATGGATGCTCACATCTCTATGATGGTGACATAGAAATAATATTTGAATATGTTGATGAAATCCAAAGTACCATTGATCATGATGATGGATTTCTTGCAATAGTGGAAGCAAACCAAGGCTTAATTTCACCTTCACCGCTTGAATTTATGAGGGTGATCAAATGATGTTTGAAGAAGAGAAGGTTCTATCTCATGAAGTTTCATAATTTGATAAAGGTGCTGCAAATATAATTTCATTTGAGCATGAATATGATGAATTTTCAGCCATTGGTGAGGAGAAAGGAGTAACTCCACCATCACCACATAAGCTTCATGATGTTAATCCAAGGAAAATTGAAGAAGAGAATGTTCACTGTCATGAACCATCCTTCCTTGAAGGGACATTAAATATGGACACATTGAATATCAAGGATACCTTTGACATTCTCCATGTCACTCATGCTTTAGTGTCACAATATTTTTGGAGAGTTGCATCGCTGGAAAATCCATTCTCCATTGAAGACATGGAGAAGATTCAGAAGTCAATGACAAACATCAAAGGTAAATTTTCACAATTGATTTCTGATTGAGATTATTTGTTTGATATTTCAGGATTTTATCATGATGTATTATTGAAGAATGAAGAAGATCTTGAAAATTTATCATATGAGTTGGAATCCACCCAAGATTCTTTGAGAATTACTCAAAGTACTCTCTTGGAATCCCAGATGCAAGTAGAGAAACTTCAGCAAGAGTCTATGTTGGCTTAAGTATTGATCTAGAGATTTCCAATGTAGACCCAGGTTCTTTAGCGGTTTCAAGGAACCAACAAAACCCCTTCTCACCGGCCCTTTTGGCAACAACCTGCGAACAGGATGAGGTCTCACTTGAGATGTAGCTATGAGGCACTACGGAATCAGGTTTCCATAGTGATGTGATGAGTTGTTCGGATAGGACTACTGCACAGTGCACTATTAGACCTGCACTGCGAACTGAGGACTACGTCGCGGTCCACACTTCTACAAACT